>HG995374.1:25645759-28118978 GCA_905333075.3 Atethmia centrago
CATGCTGCAAGTGTAACAGCTTAATGCAATCAACATTTTAATTAATACAGTAATACGAAAAGCAAGGTATACGCAAAAACAGAAGTAAAACAGTAGGTAATTAATATGGCGAGTCAAGAAAAGCCTCAAAAGTTGCTCTGGAATATAAAAAATCGTTATGACCCTATTACACGGTTCAAACAAATTGATTCACGGAGGCAGAATTGAAAAAGTGATCAATATTGGACGATTCGTTTTTGTGTATTGCATGAGTCAATTTGGTTGCTTCATCCAAATTGGGATGCATTAGTGAACCATGGCTTGTGGGTAAATAATAACAGTCCCACAGGTCGATCGAAGGCTAAGCTACGCTTGCCGCGGTCGGTTACTTGATGGGTAACCATCCACATATCAAGAACCTTCCGTGGGAAAGCACGGTAAGCCGTTAGCCGTCCCGGCTATCATTCGTAGATCTTTAACAGTCGTTACCGGTAGTCAGAAGCCCAAAATTCTGACAACCAGTCTTACTAAGGGGTATCGTGTTACCCAGTAACTGGTTTGAGAGATCAGATAGGCAGTCGCTCCATGTAAAATAGATACATGTTGGGAAAAGGCTAGGCAGATTGATTGTACCTGTGCCATTTTACTAAGTGAAATATTTTCTAAGTATTCTGGTTTTAAAATAAGTATATTACAGTAAAAGAGATCCTAAAACTATTAAATCTAAAAGACGACGTCACATTTTCGAAACGACATTTCCTTTCCCCGCGGGAGAAAAGCCGACAAACTGGGTTTCCTTGATACCACATACAAAATGTTGGCGGATTATTTAATAAACGATTGGAACAATTTCTAGAATCTAATAGTTTCGTAGAAATCTGGTATATCTAGGATATTTGTCGCTTTACAGAAATCGGTGTAATTTGAAATCAAAATGTGAAACAGAGAAATGTAAGTCAGAGAAATTAATTGTTTAGCAAAATGACTACCAACATTAATCGTCCGTATATTCAAATCAGAACTATCCGTGACATCACAGCGGGCCCTATCAGAATACCAGCGTTGCGACGCTTATTTTTAAGTATCGCAGCATTATGCTGAGATCGGAGCCTTTTGGCCTCGTACAGGATTTTTTGTTTTTGTTTTTTTGGTTTCTATGAGTGTTTTTTAGTATGATCTCCTGTGCGAGTCACAATAAATACTTTTTTTTCCATTCTCTGACGATTGGATGAATCAAATTGACGTAGTGTGTTAATTTTTTAGACAATGAATTCTTCTTTTTGTTTCTTGTGGTTAGTAACTTTTATGCCGCCAATCGGCCTCTGACTTGACTTCACATGCTGGTTTTCTCACGATGTTTTCCTTCACCGGTTTTTCATCAAGCGATAGAATAGAATATAATAGAATACACTTTATTATGTACATCATAAAAATAACAGACACAAATGTTGAAATTAAATAACTACAAATAATAATAATAATAATAATGTGATAATCATACAACATGTACATAAAGGCTCCTGCAGACCGGGGCGATATCGCGGGTGTGACAGGCCTATTGCTGCATGTCGCGCCCGCAATATGACGCTAGTCTGCACAGGCATTCTAAAAGTCTGAGGTTCGAACTCGAGACCTATGACTTGGCAGTCCGACGGTCATACCACTGGGTTATCACTGCTGCTGGTGCTGCAGGGTTAGCATGAAGGCTCTTACAGACTGAGGCGATATTGCGAGTGCGACAGGCATATTTGCTGCCTGTTGCGTCCGCGATATCGCCTCAGTATGCAGGAGCCTTTACGCTTTCTATTTCTACTCTACTTTAGAATAGAAATCACTTGTCTACATTTCACGGTAGAAAACTGTCAACTGTCTACAACACGGAAACGTCATTTTTGTCTACTCTTCCGTCGACAAAACGCTTCTCTACGGTTCTCGTACTAAGCCTGCGTGGTAACAATTAATGTCCTTTACTTTATATATTTTGTATTCATTACATCCTGATCACAAGATAAATTATTTTCCAGCTTCAGCATACATTCTGATTTGAACATATCTCAGTTGAGATATTTTGCTTCTGCCCCGTACTCAAAAAACGTTACAAAATGATTTTAGAATTCAATAAAAGTCTACTTTCTCTGAATATCCTAACTTGTAACGATTTGTATCTGATATTCCATTAGACCCTCCCAGTAGACACAGTCCTTTTAAATTTATGTATCCTATCGCTGTGCCCTTTCGTAGGTACCCACGTTATATTGATACCCTAAGTATTATAGGTACTTATTTACCTGCTACACGACATGGGCGGGACCCTCGCTCAGGTTGATCGCAATATATTGCGATTTAAACTTCCTACGCCACTATTGAAGACTCTTTGAACGCAAATAGCTCGACAGTCTGCTCGAATGTCAAATTATCAAGGCGATTTGGCCGATTTTTTAACTTCGAAGCGAAAAATGTTGACGATCTTAGTTCGGTTTCAACAAGTCAGCTTTTTGTAATCGCAATGTTCTACTTTGGAATCAACAATAACAAAAACGCATCTATTCTATCTAGTCATGTATTCCTTTTGTTTTTATTTTATTCCTATTTTAATAGAGAACGAACTGAACGGTTATGGTGTCGTGCAAGTTGTACGAGTAAGGAAGTGCGATTAAAAACATTCGCTGTCTTGCTCATAAAAATACGAGACAGCAAAACAAAAGTACAAGCGTTTCGCGCTTTGGAAAACTTCTCAATATCCCCATAACAGTTATTCTGGTAGCTATATTTACTTATACACTTGAGTTATTCTAAAGAATTCCCAAGTCGCCCTGTAGCTGACATTACGTCTTCCAAATGGCATTGCCGACAAACAGAGGGGCGACGGCGACGGAGGGAAATATCAATCGCTTCAAATTGTGCCCTCCGAGGGAGGACCTTGAATGCCAAACTCACAGCTTGCCTAATGATGCATTACTCAGATTCACCGAGCTCTTACCTATAGAGGGCATTATCTATTCTCTTATCCAATTAATGAAAAATCAACTCTGTTTTCACAAACTAAGGTTCGTTTTGGAATAGATCTGGAGAGGCTGTTAAGTCGTTAATAATTCGAAAGCTTGTCATGAGCAGGTTATCGAATGTTCCAACTATTCATTCTTATCGGAACGTCAAATGCAATTCAATATTTCATCGCATTGATGTCGGAAAAGATAATTTTTCTCTCAAGATCTACAATGCTTCTCGATGTTAGATGTTAAGACGCTGATAACACCTAAACCGCGGTCCCTGTCAGATTGCATAGAAAAGAAAGAGAAGAGCGATGACACAACGCTTGTAATTTATTGCAAAATATGAAGTAATTATGTATTTACTCAAAATTGAGTTGAGTAATCGAAAATAAAAAACAACCAAGTTCTGCATTTAAATAACACGTTATTGTTATTAATTAAATACGTAACGTATGTTGATATTTAATACAGATATTTTGGATTAGAACTCAAAGTAAGAGGTTAGTTTAACGTTAGTTTGTATCGAGATTTTGTTTTTAAAACGTGTTTTGGTAACAACCAAGTTCTGGGAAATATGTTCAAATATAACATATATTTTTTTCCGCTACCCCAAACTATACAGATTCGGCAATTTTTTTTCTTAAGAGAAGCCCATTTTTGTCAATTGGGTCTTGTCAGCGCCTTAAGTACAAATTGTTATTCTCTGACTGTTATAAATACATTCAGAGGGGGAATCATAAAAGTAATGGAAAAATTGCCTTTCAGTTATTCTTACAATTTGCGCTTATAATAAAGCAATAGTAATTTAGCACAGTCTTAAAGCTTTCTTTAAAAACTTTGCATTGTTATTTCCAGTTTGAGATCTAGGTGGACGGTATGATTAGCGTTGCCGGATAAAGCCGGACACAGTCAGGCTTTATTGTTGCTTGTGCGGCCAAATTAGACGGTGTCCGGCCTGTCCGACTTTTATTGGGCTTTATATGATATACTCGTACCATGACCATTTTGTTTTAATTTGTTTTCCATTGTAACAGATATTGAATGATTAAAAATAAAGAAGACTGATTAATTAATTAATGAATTTAAGAAGATTTTATGGTAAATGATAAAAATGCTTAGTTTTACTTTTTAAAAAATAGTCGCGTTATACTAAGGCTTAAAAATACAGGGTCTCCTGCGTTTTGACCCAGATGTTTGGTTAAACTGGCTGGTTTGTCCGGTTTTTCGGTTTTAAGACCTGACAACCCTAGGTATGATGACAGATACTTTATAATTTCCCCTATGGGGGCCATAGAAAACAGCAACCATTTTCCATCCTAATCGATTTGTTAACCAAAGTCTAAATGTGCATTAAATCTACATAACATTTCAGCATTTAGGGAGAACTTCTCGTCTCTCTTTTCCGGGGAATTCATAGTTTTATACGAACCCAAGAGGCAAATAATAGCAAAAAAACGGACAAGTGCGAGTTGAAATCGTGTAGTGATGGTCCCGTACAATGAATATGTTATCTACCATGTTTTTTATCCCAAGATAATTTATCTCAAGAACTAACTTGACATTGTATTTGAAAAATATGTGTTCCCATACATTCCAACTGCAAATGTATGTTTGTACATATTTACCATTTTGTTTTAACACCATAGACTTCTTATATGTTTTCTCGTAATCTTTATAGATTACGAAAAATACAGTTCTTTACTTATGTAAAGAACTATATTTTTTTCAAAATAGTAGGCTCAGTACTTTCGGAGATGAGGAGCATGTCAATACCACACATATCGCTGTACTTTTTCGAATGAGGGAAAAATAAAATAAATACAAATATTTAAAATGGCAACATTCCGTACCGTCGGCAACGACGTATGCGCCGCCGCCGGCCTATAGTAATCTGTGCGCGTAGCTGTCAGAAAACGATATTACACATATAATATATATACTATATTTTCTCATATGCCCAAAAGTGACCCTCATATTCAAAATTCATTTATTTACGTTAGACGTCCGTGTTTGGGTCACAGAAATTCATATGTGTGCCAAGTTTCAATTTAATCGGTCCAGTAGATATGGAGCAAATTGGGTGTGATACACGGACAGACAAACACACGAGTGATCCTATAAGGATTCCGTTTTTTCATTCATACGGAACCCTAAAAAGACTCGAATTCCTCCACAAACAGACATAAAACCTGCTACACACAAAAAGGACATACATACAGACCACAAAGCAGTTCCTATCACGCACAGACACTTCCCAACTGCCTCGAGCTAAACCGCGTCTAATGACCGCCTCTTTAGAACAAGACGTGCTTTTTTCGTCCCCATACGAGGCTTCCCCGACGCCCGGCCTCAGACGGGGACGTAAAGAACACTTGCAAGACGTTCTAAAGTGTTTGAAAAAGGATGGTGTACTTGCAAGGCGGGTAATGTATGTAGTATATGGATGATGGTATATGTCCGTGTGTAGCTGGAAAATGTGAGAGAAAATTCCATTTTCGCAATACTTTTTTTTTCTTTTTATTGATCGATAGGTATGTAAGGCGGGCTCAAAACGATCAATTATATTGCACAATATCAGGAATCGCTCGTGGCTAAGTAATAACAGCCGCAGGAGTCGACCCATCAGGTTAAGCTACGCTTGCCAGGGTTGGACCCTGGATGGGTGACCATCTTTACATACCGAGACTCCTACGTGCCTCGGACATCACGTTACGCCGTTGGTCCCGGCTGACATTCGTGGACCTTTGACAGTCGTTACGGGTTAGCCCGAAGGTCTGACAACCAAACTTACCAAGGAGTATCGTATTACCCAGTGACTGGATTGTGGAGGTCGAGCTGCATTTAGTTAGACTGGTAACCGACGCCAAACTAGTTGGGGAAAGGCTAGGCAGATTGATTGATCAGGAATTGCGCAATGTTTTTGACCGTTTAGGGTCAATATTGAAGATGGCTCAATGATTGAAGAAAAGTTTGAACGAGTTCTTTTTACCGGACTGCCTCAGGAGGGTAATGTTTTTCGAGAGTATGTATGTATTTATGTATGTATGTATGTATGTATGTATGTATGTATGTATGTATGTATGTATGTATGTATGTATGTATGTATGTATGTATGTATGTATGTATGTATGTATGTATATATGTATGTATGTATGTATGTATGTCTATTTCTTTGGCACGCTCTGTAGCCTAAACGGCTTGATGGATTTTAACATATGAGGTGTCTTTCGATTCGTCTTAATTGTGGGAGTGACATAGGCTATATAATATTTATATATTGCATCTAAAAACATAAAAAAGGGAGGAGAAGGTTTTTTTGAAATTAAATTACAACAATATTGATATCAAATAAAACTAAAAAGCTTGAAATAAAACAAATTATTTAAAAAACAAAAAACCCGACTGCAAAAACACATAACTGAAAAGGGAAAAACAAGCATTATAATCTATAGAATTTTGGTATCGCAGGCGGGGACAATCAAAAGTTACACCATATTTCAGGTTATTCGACTGTCCCCGCCTGCAAGACCAAAATTATATAGATTAGAATGCTTGTTTTTCCCTTTTCAGTTATGTGTTTTTGCAGTCTGGTTTTTTGATTTTTTTTTATTACACCCTATTTTTAAAGCACCGTGTAGGATAAGTATTGAGCAGGACTTGCTCACACGAAAACATTGAAAATTATGGGCCGTCAATGTTATTTCGTGAAAATAATGGATCGTTTGAGTGCACGGGCTGATTCAATGATATTGCGCAAACTTATTGTAGGTGTAGAGGTCGCCTTAGGGCCGGCGCCCACTGGCGGTGCGGCATGGCAACGTATTTTTATGCGACGAATAGAAATATAACTTAACTGTATGACAGTGAAATTGAAATTTTAACGGCAACGATGCCGCGGTATCCTTACGCAAGCCGCGACGTTCTTAGGCATCATCATTGAAATTTAAATTTTATTGTCATACATAAAAGCGATATTTCTATTCGCCCCTAAACTTCTGTATAAGTTGTTAATCAATTAAAAGAGTTTGCTGGAAAACAATTTACTGTGGTGGATGACTTGAGTGGTAATTTCATTTAAAAATACTGTTCGGAGTGAGTAAAACAAAAATAGTTCAAAGAAAAAAATAATTATTATAAAGTGGGCCAAGTTATTCGTAGTTGAACTGCTACCTACGTCAGAATCTCTGCATATAATGCTCGTATGTTTTCCGCCTAGTCCAATAGCGGGTTTAACTATCGGCATGCCTGATAGGGTCTGATAGACCCACCTCTACACATACACCGTTGTTTTTCATTCAAATTTGAATTTCGTGCTTGACCGCACTCAGTAGCTGGCCGTAATGAATCGCTTGACGCCTAGTTTGCGCGGGTCTTTGTAACACTCTAATGCATGTTTTATAAGAGTAACAAAGTCTATTTTTTTTTTGTTAAAAGCGCCACCTGAATTAAAAATAAATATATTACCAATCAAAAAGATTTTTTATTTGTAATATTTTTTTTTTATTTTAACTCCTAATATACACCCCTAGTAAAACATTAGTACATTATAATAACTTGTTTATCAAAAAATATTTGAGAAATAACAAGTTAAAAATCCAGGTCTAACAGACCCACCTGGCATAGCGTGTAACTTTTTACATCCAGGCATGCCGAGGATCAGGGCCGGATGCGAGAGATCTTCCCCGCCGATCGCCTCCACGAGGATACGGCAGTGCTCTGCCCAAGCCAGACATACCGCCACCGTGTCCTCCAGGCGATCCAAACAGTGGTGACACCCGGGGGTTTCATCCCGCCTTATCCGACACAGGAACCTCCCGAAGCAGCCGTGTCCGGTGAGGACCTGCGTCAGGTGGTAGGTGAGGACACCTTGCCACCTCGATAGACACTCCTCAAAGAGGCGACTTATCACCGCAATTGTGGCGTTCCCAGCACCGGGTTGCGACAGTCGCACTCTCCATGTCGCCATGAGATCCCGCCGGAGCTCTGTCCGCTGCGCCGTGATTTCTCGCGACAGCGGAGTTACACCCCGGCGCTTCGGGTCGCGGCAAAGTACGAAAGGGATACCGTGGTCTCTGGCAACACAGGCAACGGAAGGAACACGGGTGGGTTTTAGTCAGTAAGAGTCTGACACACCCTCCCGCTCCGCCCAGAGCGGGAGAAATTATTTGATAATGTTACACAAAAAAAAAATAGCCTGGCCGAGGATTACATTTCTATTGTTTTCCAAGACTACAAACAGTCTTATATATACCAACACAAGTCAACCAGCTATCCAGATAATAATATCAAAAGAAAAACTTACAATAATGTCAAGGTATGCTTCCAAAGCATGGCACTCATAAGCTTCCTTACAAAATGATCAACTAAACAGACATAATGTTACACGAAGCCATCAAAACATAGTTATTATTTGAGCGGCTCCGATATCTAAGCGGCTTATTGGAAAAATCAATTTCGCTTGTCGTAGCCACTAGGGACACCATCAATTTAATAATAAAACATATGTAATAATAAACCTATGTCTGTTACCCTTATGTTTTGTCAGTATTATCAGTACAGACTGCATCTATTACATAATCGTGTAAATATTAGATTGGACGTATTCGTTAATCAATCATAAAGCCGGGCATTTAACAGAACATGTTTGGTGCAAACGGATAACTGCACCCGCGTTCGCTTGTGGGGGAAAGGGGAGAGTAGTGATTCATTTGCTCTCCAGATAGGCGTTGACATTTTCAACCAAAAACCATGAGAACCAAAAGATCGAAGACATGTGTCATCTATCAACCCGCGTGGTTGATTACGGCCCACTCCTTCTTACCAAAAAGCAGGCCTGTGTCCCAGCAGTGGGAACATTATAATATGCTGATTATGATGAAGTACATGATAGGTATGATAACAGCTCTTTAAAATCGCTTTCTAAACATCGTTTTTTTACTTATCCTCCATTTTCAGTTCTTAAAAAATCTACTATTGCTAGAACCGCAGACACGTCTTCCTCGTCGGAACTCATTTTTGAAAAGAGATTTTCTTAACATACACATTGCTTCAAACAAAAACACTCTTTAGCGGACTGGCTGTTTACCTAACATGAATAGGTAACATGTTTTGCTAAGAAAATTGGTGCAGCGGACCCGTCTTAATACTGTCAGGAAAATAATCTAAAAATGACAAATAGATCCTAAAGAAAAGCAACTTTTTCATCACAATGTTTTATATGGCATTGATTCTAACCCTAAAATTAACATTATTATAACCAGCTCTGCAGGAACACCGAAAATATTAAAAAGCACTCTCTCTCTCGTCTGACAAACAACTTCTTATCTTCTTGTATGTCGCACCTTACGATTATAGTAAAAAAATAACCCAACTATAAACTTCTATGTTTGAATCAGTTAAAGCCTCTCAACATCAGTTAATAACAATCTCGGAAAACTAACCGATCATTGCGACAACACAGAGTAGACGCTACTTGTGTCGAATGTCGAACTGTCAACAGAATTAATTTACAAAATAAAAAACATTAAAATCAGATAACAAACTTAATTTTATTTACTTTGCCACCGCACAATCGCGTAACCCTACACGTAAAGCGAGAATTTATTTCGAAGCTGACATCAGATTTAGCCTTCATTTGAAAATCGTTTACAAATCCAACCATTGGTTGCTCTAACGGCATGACGGCCAATTGAAAGCGTCCTTTAGTGAGGAGCTTTTTAACCGATTTACGCAGTAACAATCCCAGCAAACTATCCCACTATCTACCGCACATTGCCACCGCACAAACGCTTAACCCTACCCGTGTCGCCAGAATGCATTTTGAAGCAGACGCCAGATTTAACCTTCATTTGAAAATCGTTTACAAATCCAACCATTGATTGCCCTGACGGCATGACGGCCAATTGAAAGCGTCCTTTAGCGAGGAGCTTTTTAACTGATTTATACAGTAACAATTCCAGCAAACTATTTCAACGATCCACCGCACATTGCCACTGCACAAACGCTTAACCCTACCCGTGTCGCCAGAATGCATTTCGAAGCAGACGCCAGATTTAACCTTCATTTGAAAATCGTTTACAAATCCAACCATTGATTGCCCTGACGGCATGACGGCCAATTGAAAGCGTCCTTTAGCGAGGAGCTTTTTAACTGATTTATACAGTAACAATTCCAGCAAACTATTCCAACGATCCACCGCACATTGCCACTGCACAAACGCTTAACCCTACCCGTGTCGCCAGAATGCATTTCGAAGCAGACGCCAGATTTAACCTTCATTTGAAAATCGTTTACAAATCCAACCATTGATTGCCCTGACGGCATGACGGCCAATTGAAAGCGTCCTTTAGCGAGGAGCTTTTTAACTGATTTATGCAGTTATAATTCCAGCAAACTATTCCAACGATCCACCGCACATTGCCACCGCACAAACGCTTAACCCTACCCGTGTCGCCAGAATTAATTTCGAAGCAGACGCCAGATTTAACCTTCATTTGAAAATCGTTTAAAAATCCAACCATTGATTGCCCTGACGGCATGACAGCCAATTTAAAGCGTCCTTTAGCGAGGAGCTTTTTAACCGATTTACGCAGTAACAATCCCAGCAAACTATCCCAACTATCCACCGCACATTGCCACCGCACAAACGCGTAACCCTACTTGCGTCGACAGAATTAATTTCCTGGCCTATAACTCTCGTATATTGGACATGGCCGACAGTTGCGAGTGTTCGCGATTTATAGCAGAGTGTCGCCTACAGGTAGTGTTATAGAATTATTGCTAAGCCTTTGTGTCGGGATGCTGGTATTTCTTTGATTTCGGTTCTTGTTGTGGGTTTTTGGGCGAATGAATGTGTGGTTCGGATGTTTTTGTGAGCGGGGTCAAGGTTTGCTTGTAACGACAAACTATTGCTGTGTTCAGGCTCATAAATAGCGTGTGTGGTTAGAAAGTAGTTGGCAATAAGTATTTCATTTATATACATACTAATTATATTTTAATTATTTTTTATTTTTTCGTTTTAAAATCATTAAAAATATTTAAATAATAGTAGCCAACCGGTATCGGGAATAGGGTCCAAGCTACTGGTGGTCAGGGCTTTTGAGAGAGATGCCTCCTACGTGATACTAGATACGTGCCGTGTCCAGAAGTACCGCTCTCTGGATTAAGCCCTTGATACAGCTGCCTAACAAGGCCTCCGGTGTTGATCGAGGCTCTTGGCTATTATGTCATTGGCTGTCACAACTATTGGCACAATGACTGCTGTATGCAATTATTGTTTCGTTTATTTGTTTTCATACTTATTAAATTAAAATATTTTCATTTTTAAATATTTTCATAAATAACATACAAAAAAACATTTATAAATATAAAAAAAACTGTGGTCCGCCGTTATCAGGAGCAGGGTCCAAGCTACCGGTGGTTAGGTTATGGGCAATTATTATTATTATTAATTTATTCAAAAGACAACTTTTTGTTTGGGGTGTTAGTATCTAGAACTTAATACGAAAAATCTATTTTCGGAGAAAAGGGTCTTCATGAACGTACAGACCACCGTAATGTACCTAATGAAACTTTCAGTAGCAACACGCAGTCTGGATTTCTGTCCGATTAATGGCAGATTTGTAACATAACTTCAACTATACCATGACTTTATATTATATTATTATACCTCTATAACCTATATTGGACATCAACGACAGCTTTGACTGTTGGAGATTTATAGCTCAGTGGCAGGTAGCATTATAGAATTATAGCAAATCTTATGTTGTGTACAGATACGTTCATAAACATTGAATGAAGTGGTCGGTATGTCTTTAATGTGGCTTTTGTGAGAGAGATTGGAGTATGTGGGGACAGAGTTGTTTGAATTGGTACTTGAATAGATGGTGAAATGGGTCAGAAAATTGACAGGGTGATATTCTTAGTTCTGCAATAATCTGTTTTTAATCCTTTTGAGAACTAGCCATTATGAGATTTCTGAAAGCCAATTCTCGTATTTACTTGAAAACGTTCAAATTTACGTCGCAATGTCATCTCAGTGACAATCAATGTCAAAACCTTATCAAAAATGTAGCCGTTGATAAGTAAGAGGATGTTTTGACAGTTTGAGACTGAGATCAGAATGCGAACGTCCTTAAAAATACGGGAGTCTGAAAGTCTGACATCTTGTTATTTTGTGGCTGATTGGTTGCACATTAAAATACACAAAAAAAAATATGTGTCATGCCATACAAATATTAAAGAAAGAATAACGTTTATTAGTATACGTATTTTTAAGATAACTTTGCTTATTGTAATACTAGCTGCTGACCGCGTCTTCGCCCGCGTGGCGTTTTATAAAATTACTAAGTTACTCCTTATAACATCAGCTATCTGCCAGTGACAGTTCTGTCAACCAGTGAAAGTCAAAATCGGTCCAGCCGTTTCGGAGATTAGCCAGAACAAACAGACAGATAGATAATAATTTAAAAAAAGTTTTTTTTTGTCATATGTAATGTATATACTTTCAAATGCATTTAGTAAAAAGCTGTTATTTTTGCATTTCAAACAGACACTTCAATTTTATTTATTTGTACAGATTGCTTAGATTAAATCTACCCTCAGACAACAACTCAGCAGTCATCTTACAAATTCAAGGAATAAACCAAAATAATTGTGTTGACAGCTCACAATTATTTAGTACCACAAATGAATAACGAACGCACAATTACCAGTTAGTAATGACGTCACAATTACCTACTGCTAGCCAACACAACGGGAGTGGTGACAAAGGGACCGCTCTGTCTTTGTGGAGTCGGAATGTTGATCAAGTAATTAGCAACTTACATAGACACATAGACACCCGTGTCCTTGGTAGGGATGGAGTGTGTCGTATGTGGATGTGGTAAATTTATGTGCTAGCACGGTGAATGGGCTACTTAGCTGCATTCAAATACAGAATGAGCTCCTTGAATATGGGCCTTAGTATGAGTGAATGGTTACTTTTGAGGTGGTAACATTTTTATTTCGATGTCTTAATTATAAATAAATAATAAAAAGGATAAATAGGCTTTGGGATGAGAGTTGCCGAGAATGTATTTATTTAATATACAAGGTACTGTTTTGGACCTGCAAAACATTTTAGGAGGTAATTATGTTAGTGATTCTCGACCCGAATAAACAAAAAAAAAAAAATTTAAAGAAAAGATAAAATTTAAAAATCTAAAATAAAAAGTATTATTGATTATTGAATTGGTATCGTATTGTTATACGATTATTTACGAGTTTCATAACAACCTCCTGAAATGTTTTGCAGGTTCAAAACAACACCTTGTATATACGAGTAATATACTATTTATTTAAATTAATAAAAAAGTTTATGTTTGCCCCACTCTTTGGTGTCGTTGTGGCGATCTACTGGAAAGACGAACATCCTCCTGGAAAACACTAAAAAAATAAGATTAGTGAAAGGAATTAGGTTTGGTTGTTAAAAAATCGAGTTCCCAAATATAAAGTCAGGTTTTAAGTCCTCTCCTTTTTAGTTGTCCATTTTAGTCACCCTCTCCTTTACATGTAGCCAATACTTTCATGTAGATTCAGTGTCCCATGTATGTATATCTGCACCACAGAAGACCGACCAGTAGTCAAGCCACCAACTAGCTTCTGCCTTGACTACTATACCTACGTACGAAGATTAGTTAGGTTAATGTTTCGTACTGTGTCGTGCTCAAATCAGTTGTGCAAGAAAACTCAAGCGGTGGCAACAAGCCGGTAAATAAGGTCTGAAGCGAGGATAACACCAGAGCGCTTCGGACCAAACACTTGTTGAGATTTTATAGCATCTCAGAAAGACATAACAAGAAATGCCAGCGATGCCAACATTAGATCACCCACAACCCACTACATTAATAAAAGAAAATCTAATAAAAAGTACCATCTCCATCTATACTTAAACGCTTCAGAAGTAAGGCGCGAACGCAAGTTATCGCAATAAATCTGAGCAGTACCAAGTTTTCATGAAAAGCGAGTGACGCAACTTTGCCTAATGGGAACCGGAGCGATTGAAACGTCTCGAATGATGTATGTGGACGAGAATGTTCTGGAAGAGGCGTTGTTTGAATTCGAGTTTAATTTGCGTACGTGTTGTAATTGTTTTGACGTTTGAGTGGTGATATTTACCTGGATATCATGGTGTCATGGGATATGTTATGATTTGTGGTCAATGATAGATGTGACTGGTGTTACGGTCGGGTTTTTTTTTTTTTGAGGGTGGGAAATCATCAAATAACTTCTCCCGCTCTGGGCGGAGCGGGAGGGTGTGTCAGACTCTTACTGACTAAAACCCACCCGTATTCCTTCTTGTTGCCTGTGTTGCGGGGGCCTCGGTGACCCATAAGTACCTTCCCGCGACCCCGGCAGGTCGGGTTAAGTTGGGATTACAATGTACACAAGGAATCTATAGATAGGTCAAATGCTATTCAGCAACGTTTTGACCTGACGTCAAAACTTTGAGGCTCAAATCACTGTGATGTGAACATTAATTTTAAAACTTTATTCATCATTATCAGCCTACAGCAGTCTACTGCTGGACAGAGGCTGTTGGGGTGTAATGCCCAACAGTGAAAATGTTATGTAGGGGAGGGGTGGCATGAAAGGGAGATTTTTGAATTTAAGGTCCTAGTAAGTGATTGAGAAAATATCTGGAACAGGTTGGAGTCGAATAGGAAGCGTTTATTATTAAATAATTTAAATGAAATGCAATAATTGTCATTAATCAATTCTTAGTCATTCATTTCCGCATCTTTAAAAATTGTGTATTTTGTCCCTTTCATAAATGGACTGTATTGAAAGGGACGCAGTAATTTATGAAAGGGACAGTATCTAATTCCGAGGAAATATGTGTACAATAATTACTTAGATATGTTATACATCAAATTTAAAAGTGACTGGAACTATTGTCATTATTAAATCTTACCGCATTCATCTTAAAGACTAATATAATAAACACTTTTATGTAACTTAAATAGAAATCAACAATATTAAAATGTTTTTCTCTGATAAAATGAACTTAAAAAATATTAATAGCTTTTTTAAGACACATAAAATCAGTTTCCTTATAATAAACAAGAAATTTAACACTTATATAAAATTAAAGACCAATCAACAATTTTATATATCACTTTTTACGTCCCATTCATAGCCGTTTGTTGTGTCCCTTTCATAAATATCATACAAAAATTTAAACCATAACCACAAAATCTACAATATTAAATTAAAGTTCACTGAACTTATGTTCTTGCGTCTGTGGATGTCCAGCCTATTTTAAACAGTGATTCACACACAAATAAGTAACTCGCAGCACTCGATAAAATGTTTCACAATTATAACATAAAAAATACTATTCAATGCCAATAACAACACTCGCACGTATCCGCAATGTTTGAAATGACAGGAGTATGAAGTTAGCCGCGAACGAACTTGCATCAGGGCTGCCGTAAGACAAAAATAGTGTTGTCTCGAAATCGTTTTTAACTACCGGTAATTTGATTTTGTCCCTTTCATGCCACCTCTCCCCTACTTGTTATGTTGCTCATACAGAGGCCTCTCCAATCGCATGCCATTTGACTCGAGTCTCGGCAACTCACATCCAGCTGCTACCAGCCACGCAAACATAAAACCTATTTATTATTTATTTATAATTAAGACATCGAAATAAAAATGTAACCATCCCACCATTTCTAAAATAACCATCCAGTAATACTAAGCCCCATATTCAAGGAGCTCATTCTGTATTAAAACGCTATCATCTCGGCTCAGTAGATCAGCCCTTTCACCGTGCTTTAAAACCAAAACCTTAAAGGGAACATACAGCTAACAAAACAGCACACTGCGAATTTAAATATCCATATTAAAGCCTTTGTTGTACCCCAAACACTAAAACTACTTCATAATAACCGCAAAATAGTTACAAAATGGTGTCCCTCCAAAATTTCTGTTATCATTATGTTACCTATTTTCGAAAATGTTCGCAATTTTGTCACCGGCACATACTGTTCTGTACCTGCATTAAAAACTGCTGATGGTAATACTGTGAATCGATGGACCAAACATCGGTACATCAGCAGTAAGGGAGGATTGTTTACTTGAAGGGAAGGCTCAGGTGGCCACACACCGGCAACACTTATACTAATCTACGCTGAGACAAATAGGGCCCTACACGAGGACGACGTGGCATAGACATAGGAATGTTTAGATATGCCAGGGCTTATGAATTAACGCAGAAGGACTTTCCTTTTGCGCGTGAGAAGTGGTGGTGTTAACGGCCCTGACTTACGAATTGTAGGTCGTAGTTTCGAACCCAGGCAGACGCATTACTTTGTGTAAATAATTTCATCACCACTGCTCTCAAAACGGTGAAGGAAAACATCGTGAGAAAACCGGCATGTCCTAGAACCAAAAATTCGAAGACTTGTGACATCTACTAACCAGCACTGGGCCCACGTGGTAGATTACTCCCTCTCAAAGTGGAAACATTATAGGCTGATTATGAATAAGATGAGGGGGCCTAAACACTCTCTTTGCATTATGAAGCCTTTGTAATTTCAAATATATATAGGTATGAGCTTAAAGAACTTTGTGTGCCAATTATGAAGACTGTACATTTTATTTACAGTAACAACAATTACATTTCCTTTTGACGAAAATCTGTAGAACCTATCCTTTGAACATAATTTTGTGGAATTCAGTAGGTATACGCAATAAGAACCTTTGGATACTGAATACTGAAGTTTGAGTTGGCATTTTATAAATAGGTAAATCTTAATGCCACTGCTACTTATAAGTACGACACTTTTCTTTTAAGGTGTCTGTCAATGAGTTTGTTTTAGGTGGAAATCTAAAGAAAACCAAATGATATCATTTAGATATCATTTGGTAGACTTACTATTAAACACTAGCGCCCGTCCCTGTTTCGCATGGTTTCACTACTCAACAAAACATCGAGATTCCTCTATTATCGTTTAATTTTAATATTAATGTACTTTATAGGCATATTATTAACCTTACGGAATAAATATTATCTAAATGATAGTGAAAACTGCATCAAAATCCAGTTAGTAGTTTAGAAGATCAACGCGGCCACATAGACCGACACGAAAAACCTATGTACTTTCATTTTTTTTCTTTTTTTTAAGAGCTTTATCGCTCTGCACAATCAACTTAACCTAAAAACACTTTGTCATTCTGACATTAATACTTACTTTAAAACAGAAAATGCCAGTTTGTACGATAAAGGACAAGCCAGGATAACATTATACTCCAATATAGTATTTTTTATTAGTTGGACCAAGTAAATTAAATCGCAAAGCTTAATTCCGCACACACTACATCAAAATATGTTTTACATGTTCAGTTGCTCCACATTCTTCACAGTTGGCTGACGTGCCCTTTTTCATTATAAAACCAAACTTTCTTGATGGAATGTGACCAGAACGAAGTCTTAGTGCCATAACTAAATCACTTCTGCTAAGCAGATTTGTCCAACTATACACTGGAACTATGTACTTATAACCTTTGCTCCCGTAACACTCTTGACTCTTGATGTGCTCTTGATAAAAGAAGTGCCTAACAAAATATCTATGAACCCGTCTACTCCATTCCCAGGTCTACCCGTCATCCGTGGAGAACCCTAGAGTTAACGAGTTGCGCGCTGATACTCGTACCTGCAGGTGCGCGGCCTCTGCCCTACCCGCCTTAATAGCTGGATATTTTTACCACGACACACAGTGGAACGAATGTATGGGAGCGGTTGGACGTAGACATGTCCGAAAAAAAAGAGTAAAATTATGCCAAACTAATGATGCCATCTTATTCGATTACTTAATGCCTTCATAACTTGTGGTGATGAATTTCTTCATAACTCCCATATTTCGGGAGTAATTTGAGAAAATGTGAAATTTTACTATGAAAATGAGTGTATCGAGCTCTCTCCCTCCTGATTCCGGGCTTGTTTCAAGTAGCGGTCTCTAATATCATAATGCTAATACTAAGAGCTATATTTAATACTAAGACACATAGTGCGCCAAATGTGCACTTTCTGGGATAAAGAGTGATGTTTATTTTATAACACAATTTTTTTATTTTTTGTTTATTTTGTTGATTAAAACCGTTTTTCTAAAGGTTTACCTTATTACAATAACATTTCTGAGCAGCCAATTAGAGAAGATATAAGCTAATTAGGATATATAATTAGGGACTTAAGGTTTACATATAAAACTGATGCACTAATGATTACTGATAAGAACATTGCTATTATTTAATTACTAAATGGCTCTTAATACACTAATTTAGCATGCATCATTTACTAATTATCACAATAACTAATTACCTTGCAATATTTAACAAAGGATACCTGGGATACCTGGATTTTATATAAATAGGTCACTATTAGTAACTTTAAAATCAGTGTTGATTTACACCTCGTTGTATCCAAGCTAATCTCGCAATGTATTTTCCAAATTTTAATACAAATCTTGATATTCACGTTGCTTTATGCGCACGCGCACATAAAGATTTACGCGACTTTAACTATTTGTTCAGTGTTTTAAAAGATAACAGTTGTGTTCAGTTATGTGAAAGTGCTGAAACAAGTTTAAAAGACTGGTGTCGTCGATTTTGCTACCGCATTTATGCAAAATGGACACAGTCTGGAAGAAGCACAGATAAGTTTCGGAAGAAACATGAGATTTGGCTACAGGCTGCAATTCAATGGCCGGAATTACAGAATGAAAATATGGAACCTTCTACAGAAAATATAAGTGACGTCATCGAGCCCATAATTTCTCCTGCTAAATCTGATGCTTCAACTTGTACACATCCTAGTCCTCGTAAATCTTTTGAGGACCTTAGTAACCGGCAAAAAAGAAGACGCACTGAAGATAGTCTTTCATGCAGCAGTAGCAGCGCTGAAATTATGTTTTCGGCCGAAAGGGCGCTTCAAAAGGCAGGACAAAGCGATACAGCTTATGTTATGAAATACTTGACGGAGAATCCAGAAGAGGCCTCAAAAATCAAAGCCTTCATTGAAGGTAAATCAATTCAGGTACGGGAAATATCCCCTTTGAAGGCATTGGCTCTTTATGTATCGATGAACTTATCGAAATGGCGCTATAACACTCTTCGGGATTTCAACACTCAAGAAGGAGCTCTTCAATACCCGAGTTACTACATGTTGGTTAAAGAAAAAATTAAGTGCTATCCGGCCAAAGAAGATCTCACAGTTACAGAGAGCTCTGCAAAAATCAAATTACAAGCCTTGATGGATTTAACCTCAAGAAGACTTATTAGGTCGTTAGAAACCCCTGTTGATCCCAATCAACAGCTCGTATTGACCAGCAAATGGGGTTTTGACGGATCATCTAGCCAAAGCATTTATCATCAAAGGACGAGTGAAGATGAGCAAATCGATCTTGCTAGTAATTTTATGATTAGTCTTGTACCACTGCGGCTCGTCTCAAAAGGTGTAACAATTTGGGAAAACGAGCGACCATCTTCCACTTCATTTTGCCGGCCAATATTGTTTAAGTTTATAAAGGAAACCAAAGAAAATGTGCAGAGAGAGATGGCTGAAATCGAAGCAGAGATTGAAGCCTTAACTCCATCCACCATCACTGATGGAATTAGTGTCAAACACCAACTGCTGTTGACAATGATTGATGGTAAAATTCATTCCATTATATCCAATACAGCAGCTTCAGTGTGTGACATATGCAAGGCTTGTCCTAAAGAAATGAATAATTTAGAGTTAATCAAAGATAAACACGCAAACGAGGACATGTATAAATATAGCTTAAGCACCCTTCACGCTTGGATTCGCTCAATGGAATGCTTATTACACATTTCCTACAAATTAGACATAAAATCATGGCAAGTAAGGGGTGATATAGCAAAAAGGCAAGTTGATGACAGGAAGAAAAGAGTTCAAGAGGCTGTAAGAAGAGAAACGGGCTTACTTCTCGATGTTGTGAAACAAGGCAGTGGATCCACCAACAATGGCAACTCGGCAAGGAGATTTTTTGAAAACTACACTAAATCTGCTGAACTGACCGGAATAGATGCTATGCTTTTAAGAAAAATCTGTGTGATCTTGCAGTGTATTTCATCAGGAGAGAAGATCAACGTAACTAAATTCCGAGAGTTCTGCTTTGATACTGCTAAGCTTTACGTGGAGTTATACCCATGGTATTATATGCCTTCTTCACTTCATAAAATTTGAATGCATGGGCCAGACATAGTTCAGAACATGTCAATTGTGCCCATTGGTTTTCTATCCGAAGAGGCATCTGAGGCTAGAAATAAAGATTTTAGAAAATATAGAGAGGGGCATTCTCGAAAGCATAGCAGTATCTCATGCAATGAAGATATTATGCACAATCTTTTACTGTCTTCTGATCCACTTGTTACAAGTATCCGTCCAAAAGGAAATAAGTTTGTAAAAAAATCTTCTTTTAAGGAGCTTACGGATTCTGAGAAAAGTGATATCGAATTTGTTAACATAAATGATTTAGCGGACATCGATTCTGAATTTGAATTAATTGATGATGATGATGATGACGAAGATAATTAAATGATGTTATTGTTTTAAAATGTGTAACTTAGTAAATTAGAGCTTACATCTTAATTATTTATTGTACTTTTAATGAAACTAGGTAATTTATTATCAACTTACTTAAAAGTCATACTCTCATCAGTTCTTGTGAATATTTTTGTTAATATATATTTCTGTATATATATAATATATTTATAGACCTCTTAATAAGTCTGTCTGCGGTTTAAAGTAAATACAAATGGGGAAAAAACGTTTTTTTTTTTAAATTTTCATTTCCTTTTATCCCAGAAAGTGCACATTTGGCGCACTATGTGTCTTAGGATTAAATATAGCTCTTAGTAATAGCATTACGATATTAGAGACCGCTACTTGAAACAAGCCCGGAATCAGGAGGGAGAGAGCTCGATACACTCATTTTCATAGTAAAATTTCACATTTTCTCAAATTACTCCCGAAATATGGGAGTTATGAAGAAATTCATCACCACAATTTATGAAGGCATTAAGTAAT
Source organism: Atethmia centrago (assembly GCA_905333075.3). NCBI lineage: Eukaryota > Metazoa > Arthropoda > Insecta > Lepidoptera > Noctuidae > Atethmia > Atethmia centrago. The sequence continues at coordinate 25,666,826 of HG995374.1, forward strand.
CGAATAAGATGGCATCATTAGTTTGGCATAATTTTACTCTTATTTTTCGGACATGTCTACGTCCAACCGCTCCCATACATTCGTTCCACTGTGCGACATGCGACACACGATGCTAAAGAATACGGTTATTTGGAAGACCTTGTTTTTGGTTGATAGTGAGTTAGTGTATTTCCTATTTATCGTCAGGTTTGTATTTTCACGAGCAAACGTCATGTCCTTAAAATTACATGAGACATTTGTCGTCATTATTTGATGAGGATTCCTCTTTCTCGTCCTCATAATGCGATAGTTCCTCATTTTTTCTCGTTTCCTCATCCTCTTCCATATTCCCAAAATTAGGCATAAAACATTTGTCTTCCTCTTAGAATTAAGAGGAATTTATGTGGAAGTGTAGTAGTATTCAATTAAACTAAAAGTTAAGAGGAATTTATGTGGAAGTGTAGTAGCATTCAATAAAACTAAAAGTAGTCTTAAGGCTCCTACATACTGGCGCGACTTTTCGCGCGACGCGACGCGTCGTGACACAAAGGCATCGCTTGTAGCGCTACACGCGGTGTCTTTGTGTCGCGTCGCGCCTGTATGTAGGAGCCTTTATGCTCGCTGCATTAGATAGTTATAGTGAAAAAAGTGTAAAAAAACCAGCCAAGTGCGTGTCGGACCACGCACACAGAAGTGTTCCGTAGTTGGGATTATGGGATGAATTTATTCCAAAAACAAACCTAACATTGTAGTTGAAAAACCTGTTCTCCCATACATCGTTATATGCCACGGTCAATTCTCCAACTGCAAATTTAAGTTGGTCGACTATAACTCGTTAACTTGTAAAGCCTACATAGCCATGATAGTTTTACTATTAATTTAATTATATGTACTACTGCCATGTTTTTTTTCACATCTCCATACACAACCATTTAGCTGGCAGGGGGACGGGGACACTTGACTCTAACAAAAATTTGCACTTTAATGCTTAATATTACGCAAGTGGATCCTCGAATCGAAAAGTGGTGTTCACAGACCTGCAATATTTTATCGACCTGTCCAACGATACCCCACACCATGGGATAGACGAGAAAAAAAAATAACATCCCCACATTACGTGCAAGGTACCCTAAAAAAATTATTTTCAAGGTTTTATTTTACCTCTTGGGTATATGTATACCCATGCCAAATATAATTACAGTTTTCTACTACTAAACGTCTCTGAGCTAAAGCGGGGAAAGGCAGACGGATATGGCGAAATTATAAGGGTTCCTTGTTGACTACAGAACCCTAACAAGGGGTAAGTAGGCCCATTTCAGTACTTATAGGTGGTCCAATTTCGGCCACAAGTTGATATAAAATCGCCAATATTGAAAACACAACACTACTTTCTGCGATCAGAGAATGGAACCCTTTTCCTAACTCACGGCCGACTTCCCAACACCAATTCAGCGAATTTAATATTTATTAAATAATTTCATAACGGCTCTCTTTGACCTTTTAAGAACAGTTTCTAACTACCCGACATTTCAAATATCGTTTGAAATGTTAAACAGGTTGAAAAGTTAGAACTTCGCGAGCCAATACTGAACAAAGTTACGGAGGATCATAATTTTGTGTGCCTAGTAGAATGTAACTTGGAGATAATAACTCCATCATTTGATCTATTCAAACTTCTTGGAACTTCCTTTAAATAGCGATAAGTACTTTCGAAAGTGTTATCTATATAAACAAATAAATAATATGAGTGTCTGTTTGTAATTCAAAATAACAGCTTTTTACTAAATGTATATCAAAGTATAAAATATTGCCTAAACGTTGGAAGGAGCTAACTGGTAAGGTTTTCAAGCGTCATTTAAAAAGGTTTCTTTCGCAAAAAGCATATTATAGTGTCTCCAAATTACTAGCCGAAAAAGTTTTTTGTTGATTGAATAATTTATTATTTTTCCTGACACTAATACTTATTAAATTTATATGAATATGGAATTTTGACATTATAAATTAGAAATTATTTCTAATTTATAAAGTTCTAAGTAATTTTGTTATTAATTCTTTTCAATGTTATGGAAATATTTGTACGCCGATACATATGGCTAAACATAATTGGACTCAAACTATGTTATATCTTGCATACTCTTGTATGTATACAATGTTTAAACAAATAAAGAAATCTTATCTTATTATACATACCTACAGTATTTTAATAAATAAACATTTTTATTTGATTTTTTTTTCTGTCGATCTGTTTGTTCCGGCTAATCTTCGAAACGGCTAGACCAATTTTGACGGGATTTTCACTTGCAGATGTAAATGTATGTAAATGAATGCTGGATGATGTAAATGTATAATGAGAAACTTAGGCTAGTTTTATTTTATAAAAATCCACAACACGAGCAAAGCAGTGAGCAGCAGATAGTTAAACATAAATCAATTTAGAACAAGGCAAATTTTACAAACATAAATAAACTCACGCCTTTTCCCAAGGGGTAGGCAGAGGTGACAGTACGCGATGTGCTATAAGCATTTCTCCAAACGAGTTTAAATAAACTAAGTTGTATTTCACACTATGATTTGTGCTTTATCAAGGGTCGTTTTTGTTGACAAAAACATGTACCCATACCTACCAACTATGTATCTGTAGCTGATGAAATATTTGTTCCATACGGAAGGGAAACTTGCGAGCCAAGCAAAAACCACACCACAATCTTGGCAATTATTGCACAAGTCATACGAAGCAATTTTATATAGTACAAAAGCAAATGCGAAGTATTTATAAAGAACATGAAAAACCAAGAAATAGAAGTAGAACCTCCTCATGTAGAACACTGGCCTAGTTCGCATTCAACTGAATTTATTTCATAACATACAAAGTACATTCCAAAGCGACAGCAGTGTTGACAAATTTGGAGCAATTCTTCCCCCTAAATTTAGGGGGCAGAAGTGCTAAAAGGGGGGGTTTTCAGGGGTAGTAATTTTTTGGGGATATTCCCTAAAAAACCTGCAATTTTAATCGAACAACAGTGAATAGAATGACATAAAAAAAAACTACACCGCACCGCGGTTTAATTCTCGAACGAACTGCGAGCCACGTTCTTTTCTCATGCATTCATTCATTTAATTTATCTATCCGTTTCGTTCTCCTTCGCTCGTTACGTTTGCACGTTGGCTCAATCCGTCGCTCCGTGACCGGTCTTGACGTTGGACTGACTCGTCTGACGTTTATGTCAACACATAAACGTCAACAATATTACATTTTAGTTTAGGTAGTTTAGCAATAGGTATATAATAGCTTAGATATTCTGTAATTTTAAAAAATATGCGTTTTATTTTATGAGTTTGAACGACTTGGCAAGTTGGGCACTACATCAAAGAAATTTTACTTATGAGAACCTATACTTAGCATTTTTAGGGGGATATAAAAAAAATCTTGGGGGAAAATTATGGTAGAGGTTGGCAACCCTGAGCGACAGCATTTCTTTCATAATGCAATGGCTGACCCAAACAAAAAGCCATAAAACTTCATTGCATCCCCAATCCTACTTAATATTATAAATGTGAAAGTTTGAATGTTTGTAACTCAATCACGCAAAAACAACTAAACAGATTTGGATGAAATTTGGCACGCAGGTAGTTTATACACGTAACCTGGATTAACACATAGGAAACTTTTTATCCTGGTGGTAGTACGTTTCCATAGTATAATTTCCGTTTTTTTTTTAGATTTTTTCCTCTTAATTCCGGAAGTCGGTGTCTTTGGTTTTGTATTTTCGTTTTTTGCCACCGACTTCCAAAATTAATGTTATTTTTCACTTTGTAGTGTTTTTTTTGGAAGTCGTTTGCTTTTTTTTGTTGTAAAATGTATTTTTTTTTTTTTTTTCATATACAAGGTGTCGTTTTGCATCTTCGTCAAATTCCAGGAGGCTAGGCTGCTATGAGAGACTTATATAATCAAATAAAATTACGATACCTGCTCAATACATACTTGTTTTTTTAGTTATTTAAGTTTGACAGAATTTTAGAATACACCACATTCACAGAACAGAATCACCCCGTTGCGTATGCGGTAGTGTGTGTGAAAAGAGCAGTTACAGTGCGGTATCACACGGACCGCGTTTTAACATGCGTGTCCCACATATGCTGATTTCCGAAAATTAGAAAAAAAAAATTCCTACTTATCTTACTATTGATTCGAGTCGAGAATCATTAGCATAGTTACCTCCTTCAATTTGACGAGGATGCAAAACGACACCTTGTATAATATAATTATTATTTTTCACTTTTTAGTTGTGGTACCTACCCCACACAAATTTGAATACCACTACCTTTTTTTTTTTTTGATTGGGGAATCATCAAATAATTCTCCCGCTCTGGGCGGAGCGGGAGGGTGCGTCAGACTCTTACTGACTAAAACCCACCCGTATTCCTTCCTGTTGCCTGTGTTGCCAGGGACCTCGGTAACCCTTTAGTAACTTCCCGCGATCCCGGCAGCCATCGGCCCTAGTGGACCCCTATACTTGTACTGACGACATCTCTTTGAGGCGCGCGTGGAATACAACGCGCCGTGGACCCGGGCCTGGTCCTTACCGGACGGTGAGCTACCCATTGCTCACCGTCCGCAAGCCCGAATACCACTACCTGCTATGTAAATAACAGTGACAGGAAGTTATTATAACATCATCCACATAGATTAAATGGGACAAATACGTATTATTGAAGCTAACTGAAAAACTAATCAACCGAAGTTAATCAAATTTATAAGGGACCACACTTTTCTATATAAGGTCCACATTTAACGAAAATATCGATGAACAAAGATTTAAAAAGAAAACATTGAGACGAAAATCTACTCCTCCTTTTTTGAAGTCGGTTAAAAAGTAAAATACGTTATTATTCGTTGTTTTATTCGTCGTTATTTCTCTTGACACTTTTTATTTTGTTTATATGTATGTACGTATGTATGTATATATGTATTAGTATAAATTTTTGTGTTTCGTATTATCTATCCCTTATGTTGCACCTGCCATGTTTTGTCTCTGCATCACCCTAAGGTTGACTGGTAGAAAATGCTTCAGGCATTAAGTCCGCCTTTGTACAGTATTTTTTTTTTAATTGTGCATAAAGTTTTAATAAATAAAATGCCGACAGCCAATAAGCATAATAAATTCTACATAGTTTAATCAGACAGTAGTCAAATACAAGCAGGTTGGAGAACACTCACTAAACTTCTTTTAGATCACGCAAACCTTCTACAGGTCCGGGTTTTAGCGAGGCTTGAAAATTCGTACCAAAGCACTTTTTAGGACTCGGATGGGAAAGGTGACCTAGAAAGAAGAAAGAAAGAAAGAAAATACGTTTATTTGCGGTAAACATGACGCAAAGAAGGAACACAAATACAAAAAAGAAACAATTTGAGGGAGTATATGCGTCACATCCACGCAAAACGGCCAACGCTCAGCATAATGCTGCGACCCTATGCGAGACAGAGCCCCATCGCTGGTTTTTAGCGATAGCCGGCGTTGACGTGATGACGTCAACCAGTGCAGCACACAGTGAGAATTAACCTACCACCCACGCACCTAATTTTCTTACTGGCTCCCTTACCTGTGTTCATATGGTAAGGGCTTTTGAAATTTAAGTATAAGGACCTTTCAGTGTCTTGTTCTCTGAAATTAAAAATAGTTCTACTTTTACAGCAGCTTCACAATATATTCCCTTACTAATAAGAAACCATTTATCTTGTTCTATAAGTAGCAAATAATTAAAACAAATAGTGTGAAAAAGCAAGTGAAAGCAGACGCGACATATCCCTTTACCGTTCCATTTAATTAAATTTACGACTTGTACAATCAAACGCACGCCCATGGCAACTGCGCCCTTATTAAATAGCTGTAAGGGCGGTTTTCCTAGTTCAAATGTTACCACTGACTGTACCAGGTTGCTTTTATACTTTGAATAATAACGCGCTTTTTACCGTTTTTAATAACGTTTATTTATCAATTTTACTGTATAATATTTACATTATATATTTATATAAAGTAAAGCCTTCTCTTTGCCAGTAACCATGTAAGGTTATTGGCAAAGAGGAGGCTTTTCTTTTAAAATCAAACTCAAACCATTTATTTCAAATAAACCAATTACAGGCACTTTTGAATTGTTAAGCGGTCGGTCGGTCAGGCAGAAAGATGAAGCTAGTGGCCCATTCCAAAGCGTAGTAGGTACCTATAGAGAAGACCGGGCAAGAAACTCCACGGACACTCTCTTTAAAGGGTAGATAGAGATTTTAAGACGTATTGTGAACTCCTACTTCCTTAACGCACATCAGGGACTGATAGTGCCATCTCGAGGCAAGAAACGTTGTTACGGAACTTCGATTCCGACTTCCGATTAATTTTACACCTCCGACACCTACTTCCGCTCCGATAATTTTGAATCAGAGTTAAGGCTCCTACATACTGGCGCGTGTAGCGCTACAAGCGGTGCCTTTGTGTCGCGACGCGTCGCGCGACAAGTCGCGCCAGTATGTAGGAGCCTTTATGCCGAAGATTGAAACGCAGCGATTGACTCATGGCAATGGCTTTGCTAGAGCGCGTACAAATAAGTTTGAATTTGTCACCCGGGTATTTTTTATACACGCTCGAGCTCGAAGTCTTCGTTTATTGTTATGTGTACGTCAGACGTGTCACGTTAAATTGCTAAATTAGATTGAGCAGTGTATTAAGGCGCAGATATATGATTTTAGTGACGTATAAATCTGTTATTACGCCTACATATAATGCAAGTAACTTATGAAAAAAATGTATGTTAAACTAGAACTCATACACATTAATTCTATATGTGAATATTTAAGTATTGTAGTAAAATACTTTATGAAACAAATTCAGGAAGTAACGTCTACCCAAAGCATAATAAGCGATATTACTTTCAAACTACTGAAGATATTTTCATGTTTTTTTTTTTGTATGAGCAGACTATATTATTATCTATAATTCTATATTGCTATTTAATTACACAAAAATCGGCTGGGATGACAAATCTCTTCTTAACTAAGAACTCTCAGTTTAACTAAGAATATAAGAAAATCTATAAATATTACAAAAAGTCGCATTTTATGTATGACCACATTGTGCTTCTGAACTACGCAACGGATTAAAATTCGGTTTTCACCATCAGTTAGAGAATTTATCCCAAAAGGTTTATGTGTACAGCACGATTCAAACTATAAGGTAGCTCGGTTCATGAGGCGAGTCGCTGCGCAGTAACGAATTCATGTGTCAGAGGGGTGAGGGGCGGGGTACTGCGCAGCGAGTGGCTCACTTCAGAGCAGTCATTAAGATTGACGCATAATATACCTATTATACATTAATATTTAACTTACATAATTATATGTAAATCTCAAAGTTTTATCAAGTCGTAAAAACCGTGCGAACCAAATACGGGTCGCTAGTTGATAATAAAAGGAGTATGAGATGACAAATACCTTACCTACTTGTTCCCTTGGACAGAATTAAATAACACATTATACGACAAAGGTCCAAAAAATTAGAAAGAAAATCCGCCCCAAGCTCGTTTAAGCATTTCCCAGCAATTATTTATCATCGCGCTCAAAACCGTAATCACAGGAGCCCATAGAATGGAGACCAGAAAAATTTACATGAAAAATTCTCAGCGAGCAAAAGGCGGAATCTAAATAATAAATTGTCCATTGTTAGGTGTGGTTTTTTATACAAATGTATATTTATTTATGCAGACAACATAATGAATTCTCCAGGGAATCCCGATTATGCAGATTTTTTTAGCTTGTACCCTCTGAAGCGGGCGTATTATGAATTGTTAAAGATAATCGTCGGCCTGTGTTGTAACGAGATGTATGAGCTAAACTCATGCGTTTTTGAGTGTGTTCCAACAGAATTGTAGAGTAGATTTTACATACTTTATTCACCTTTGACTCAATTTTCTTCGTTACACGTAGGTATAATGTAACATTTTTCTGTCTTCTGGAAAACTTAATTGTCATTACTTAAATAATGTAAGGACCTACGTTTTATTTTTTATTATTTTCCATTGTGTTTACATCTCATTATTTAGCAATAGAGAATATGCAAGTTTTTTTTTTTTCATTAAATCTATAGTAGACAGTAATATAAACCCAAGAAAAGTATTAAAAGTTCAATTCGTTTACTGCGTCTTGCTCAAAAAAATTATGAAATCCCAACAATTTTCTACCACATTTCAAACGACCTATTCTTTCGCGGGAATGATGTGATGTCATTTACCACAAAACTTCTTTGTTTATATATGTTTGCAGCCAAAAATTCGAAGACATGTGACATCTACCAACCCGCACTGGGCCCGCGTGGTAGTTTAAAGCCCACTCCCTCTCGAAGGGAGGAGGCCTGTGTCCCAGCAGTGGGAACATTATAGGCTGATTATGCTGACTCTTGTGTGTAGATATTTATTTTGCAACATGAATTTCTAAATCCTGCTAAACAAAATGAATGCGTCTATTTTTACAGACAACTCCTATAACAAAAATATTATTAAATCTCTCACTACTAAAATTAAAAAAAATCGTTGTTCTAATCAACAAAAAATTCCCATAAAATAACAAAGTCCAAACAGAAGAATAGAAGAAGGTTAAACACAAAACAAAGAGAATTAATTTAGTTCCAGTTTACATTAAACTCAAATTAGAATCTACGCAAGTGACTTTTAAACTGCAAATCTGGGCCCGCGTGGTATTTTAAAGCCCACTCCCTCTCGAAGAGAGGAGGCCTGTGTCCCAGCAGTGGGAACATTATAGGCTGATTATGCTAACTCTTGTGTGTAGATATTTATTTTGAAACATACATAATCAGTGGCAATCACGGAATTAGTATTTACTATATTATGCTCCTTGGTAGCAATTTATAGGACAAAACTCAAGAATAAAAACTGCTTATTCCGACCTCGTCCATCGAGCATCCTTATCAGAATAACAATATTACTCATAATTCAATTAACTTTAGTCGAGCGACCGTTAACGAGCTCCAAGGAGAGATTAAACAAAATTTGCAGTTTTCAAGTCATTTGCGTAGATTCTAATTCGAGTTTAATGTAAACTGGAACTAAATTAATTCTCTCAGTTTTTGTGTTTAACCTTCTTCTATTCTTCTGTTTGGACTTTGTTATTTTATGGGATTTTTTTGTTGATTAGAACAACGATTTTTTTTTTAATTTTAGTAGTGAGAGATTTAATAATATTTTTGCTATAGGAGTTGTCTGTAAAAATAGACGCATTCATTTTGCTAAGCAGGTTTTAGAAATTCTGCTCAATAGGTAAATAAGAAAAAGAAAGAAAGAAAGAAAAGAAAGAAAAATTGTTTATTCTGCACAAACAAAACGCACATTACAAAAATTTACGTAAAATACACACATATACAAAGTAGCTAAAAGCCTCGTAATCAACCCATATAAGTTTGGCAATAGTCTCTCATTATGGATAATTCACATAACATAGGTGCCCATTTTATATAGTTAATGCAAGAGAACTGAGGCTTACAAATAAAAGTTGATAGCGCGATTTTATAGCTAACTGCACCGAAGACGAAACGGACGGTATATTTTTTAAATTTCGATCCCGAAATTAAACAATTGTTTGAATGCTACATTCTAGTAACGCCAACTAGTGTCAGTTACATAAACTAAAACAACCGTTGTGTATTCATCTTCTCTGCGAGTTTTCCGAGCTTTTGATTTCAGTCGTTTCAAATATGAAACATAGATGGCGGTTAAAGCGTTTGTAACGTTAACGAATTGAAAACTTTCACTAAAGTGAGTAGGTATATTTGTACAAAGAAATAACATTTTTTTTTACTCTGAAAACAGAAGAAAGTACAAAGTTCCACGTGTTCTTGACTGTTATTTGGAGTAAACACTAGTATGCGGGGTAAAATTTTCAAAAGCGTATAAAAATCTGGAATTTCTCAGTATCAGCCCGGAGTCTGGATTTGTGCCCGGTTGATGGCAATAGGCTCGCCCCCTATTACATGGGACTTAAACATAACTGGCGAAATGTGGGTGTACTACAGGTACACCTCTGCCCAACCCTTCGGTTCCCCGAAGGGCAAGCCACAAGGCGTGATGTGATGTTACGTTATGTAACCATAGATTATATACATTTTTATTACAACCATACATAACAAAAAATCTAAACCTAATGTTTTTTCTGTGTATGTTCTACGAACTATCACTTAATACTATTACAAAATGTAAAAAAAAAAGCAATAAATATATCAACTGTTTGGAATCGAATTTAGGTTTGCAAAGCAGTCTCCGAACTGCTAAGCTATTTGCTTTGTTGAAACTTGTCTAAAATAACCGTTCTTATATACTTATGTTATGATTGACTCCTTAGCTCAACTTTTGGCTTGTCTTTTTACAATTGGCGGTAAACTCTATACTTTACCGCCAATTGTAAAAAGACAAGCCAAATCCAATTGCAAGAATCCTTACTTACTAATATTATAAATGATTAATGCTAATATAATAAATGCTTAATCAAGGATATTACTTAATATATATTATAGGTAAGTACTCGTATATATATTGCGAGTTTGTTTGTTTGTTACGCTTTTACGCTAAAACGGCTAAACGGACCTAGATGAAATTTGGCACATGGGTAGACCATAACTTAGATTAGGACACAAAATACTTTTTATCTTAATATTCTTTCGGGATCGAGACTCAAGTGGGTGAACCCGAGAGGTGCAGCTAGTATGAACATAAAACAATATTGCTCATCCCCATAGCAAATAGCGTGATAATTTATAGTCTACAGACTGACCAGACTTATAGTGAATACCTATGCAAATACAAAATCTATCTGTATTTGCAAGATGCTCGAACATTATATTCAGACAAACAGATAAAACTCTAAACTATATTTTCGGCATGAGATTCGTTCCCAGACCTCGTACATCCTGCTGGGGTCGCGGGAAGGTACTTATGGGTCACCGAGGCCCCCGCAATACAGGCAACGGAAGGAATACGGGTGGGTTTTAGTCAGTAAGAGTCTGACACACCCTCCCGCTCCGCCCAGAGCGGGAGAAGTTATTTGATGATTTCCCACCCTCAACAAAAAAAAAGACCTCGTACATTCACTTCAGCGAACAGTTTTGACTTCGCTAGGATTTAATTAAATGTAGATGACAATTTCGTTGAATCACGGCACAGCTGACCACTATAATTTTCCTCCTTCCTACGATTAAGCAGTAATAAGAAGTTCTGAGAAATAAAAAATAATCGTATAAAAACTTAGTGTGATGGTCTAATTTAAATAAATTGGGACAGTGTGATTCATTGAAATATTTTTTATTGCTTTAAAATAAAACAGGCCAATTACTCGTAAGATATCGCAAAATTAAGAGAGGCAACATGGCAGATTAGCAACATTTAATAGCCAAGCTGTAGGAAACTACAGCTTGGCTATTGAATGTTGCTAAAGTGATTAATAGATGCATAGTTAAATAAGTTAAAAGTAGGATACAAATAGAGCAGTAGTGGCCCAGTGGTAACGGCCGTGATTTACGAGTTGTAGTTGTTGTTGAACCCAGACAGGCGCTTTACTTTGTGTAAATTATTTCATCACCACTGCTCTCAAAACGGTGGAGGAAAACATCGTGAGGAAACCGGCAGATCCTAGAACCAAAAATTCGAAGACATGTGACATCTATCAACCCGCACTGGGGCCGTGTGGTGGATTACGGAACACTCCCTCTCACAGAGAGGAGGCCTGTATTCCAGCAGTGGGAACATTATAGGCTGATTATGTATGTAGTATTAAGTAAGGATATAAATAAAACCTCACATAGTGCAGTAAAAAATTGGTTCGGTGCCTATTCCACTATTTTAGTCTTAAAACTCAATATTGGTGTTGATTCCCTTGTTCACAAACTAAACTAAATTTAAGTTCAGTGCATCTTTTTCTTTCTATTTCATTAAGAAAAGGACAGAAGATAAATTTTAGTTTAGTCCTGTAAATTAATCAGGGCTTGACGTAAATTGACGTAATTTTAGTAGGCAAGTTTTTAATCACGTCTAAACTTGTATGGAGTAGTGACTGGCGCTGATTAATTAGACAGGACTAAACTAAAATTTATCTTCTGTCCACTTCTTAATGAAATACAAAGAATAAGATGCACTGAACTTAAATTAAGTTTGTGAACAAGGGAATCGGTACTAATACCTTGTTACCTTGCTACCTTATTTTACCTTGACACCTTGTTACAGTGTTACCTTGTTATCTTATTTTACCTTGACACCTTGTTATAGTGTTACCTTGTTATCTTATTTTACCTTGACACCTTGTTACAGTGTTACCTTGTTATCTTATTTTACCTTGACACCTTGTTACAGTGTTACCTTGTTATCTTATTTTACCTTGACACCTTGTTACAGTGTTACCTTGTTATCTTATTTTACCTTGACACCTTGTTAGTGTTACCTTATTATCTTATTTTACCTTGACACCTTGTTACAGTGTTACCTTGTTATCTTATTTTCCCTTTGATACCTTCTAGCCTTCTTCTTAATTTGTGTAGCCTTTTCCCAACTATGTTGGGGTCGGCTTCCAGTCTAACTGGATGCAACTGAACACTAGTGTTTTATATAAAGGGACTGCCTATCTAACCTCCACAACCCAGTTACTGGGTTGGGGTCGGCTTCCAGTCTAACTGGATGCAACTGAACACTAGTGTTTTACATAAAGGGACTGCCTATCTGACCTCCACAACCCAGTTACTGGGTAACACGATACCAAGACTACGCAAGACTGATTGTCAGACTTTCGGCCCGTACCGACTGTCAAAGATCTACGAATGACAGTCGGGACCAACGACTTAACGTGCTTTCCGAAGCACGGAGGGGTCTTGGTATGTAAAGGATTGTCACCCATCCAGGAACCGATCGCGGCCAGCGGACCTTAACCTTTGATCGACCCGTGCGGCTGTTATAATTTATCCACGACCCCTAAGTGTGGTAGCGAAATACTTACTTCTAATGATTATATCTAACGAGATAAAGTTACAGAAATGTGCAGTGCGTCAAAAACTCTTACGTTGATGCGGTATTTGTTTTTTTTATTAAATATCGCAGCATCATGCTGAGATAGGAGCCTTTTTAACCTCGCATAGGTCTTCTATTTTGTTTTTGTTTTCACTATTATGTTATTTTTGTAATGTTTTCATGATTTTGTTGGTATTATGTCCTTTTTTATTGTTGTATTTCCCGTGCGTGTCCCTTTATAAATATTTTTCTTTCTTCTTTCTTTTCTTTCAAAGTGCAGCCGATCTATTTTGTAACTTAACAGCACTGTTGTTGTGAATTGTGAAACTCAAAATTAAAATCAAAATAATTTAATTCACATAAACGTAGGTACTTATGAAACGTCAGAAGCACGGTGCCAATTGGTTGTTTCCTATGGAGAAGAGCCGGCAAGAAACTCCACGGTTACTCTTTTAAAAATAATTGGCTTTTACAATGTTATCAATTTACAGTGTTAATAGGTATGGGAGGACAGTGTAGGCCTGACAAGAAATACCACTACTTAATAAAAAAAATCGTCTACAAATCTAGTCTATTAAGCCTACAACCTTCTCACATTCACAAAATATAAAATAATATTTATTAATAAAAATAAAAACCTCTTTAAACCAAAAGACTTCGTGAACACCCGTGGTCATCTCTTAGCTGCTAGGGCTTTTTTAATTTTATTTTATTTTTTATTTTTTTGTTGGGCTTTTTATTACGGACGCTTTTGACGTTCTCACATGTATAATTTCAAAATGAATGATGTAAACAATATTTTGTGACCATACATAAATGTTGATTTAAAAGAGTGTCCGTGGAGTTTCTTGTCCGTTCATAGGTACCTACTAAGCTTTGAAATGGGCAACTAGTTTCATCTTTCTGACTGACCGACCCCTTGACAATTCAAAAGTGCCTATTACAAATAAACCAATTGGTTTATTTGATTTGAAATGATTGTTATGTTTCGAGTTTAAACGGTTACTCATAGCAAGTATCCTAACTTTAATAATATTATAAACACGGAAGTGAGTTTTTTTGTTTGGTTGTTTATTTATGTGTTTACGCTTAAACGGCTTAACAGATTTGGATTAAATTTGGCACACGGGTAGATCATGACCTGGGTTAGAACATAGGATATTACTGTTTACCCCGGTAGTACGTTCCCGTGGGATGATTTCCGACCGCCACACGGGCGTTAAGCCGTTGGTCCCGGCTGTCATTTGTAGATTTATAACAGTCGTTACGGGTCGTCAGAAGCTCGAAAATCTGACAACCAGTCTTACCAAGGGGTATCGTGTTACACAGTAACTGGGTTGTGGAGGTCAGATAGGCAGTCGCTCCATGTTAAATACTGGTATTCAGCTGTATCCGGTAAGACTGGAGGCCGACCCCAACATAGTTATGAAAAAACTAGGCAGATAATGTTGTACACTGCTTAGCGTAACTATCACTCAGGAATGATGTAAACTTTGTTTTCATTCAAGCTTATACAGCGTGTTTGCGAAAATTCGAAAATAAAATGCGAACGTCAGAGATCAATGGGATGGGTGGAATTACTGTGTGCGTTGTTGTACACGACACGACATTTTTCTGAGCGTCATGTCTGTTCCTGACGTTAGCAATTAAGGGGTTTGTTGAATAGGTAAGGTCAACTATGACCCATTGATATTAGAACAATTTTCAATTTATCACACAGGTTTTATTTATTTATTTAATATTTTAAGCACGCAAATGTACAGAGGCGTACTTAATGCCATAGGCTTGTACCAGTCAACCATTGGGTGATGCAGAGAAAAACAGTGGTAGGTGCAATCACGAAAAATTGGGGAATAAATATTTATTTTAATTTTTCTTCTAACGAAACAAAAAAAAAACACGTGGAGTCTGTAGCTTATTCAGCTATATTCATTTAAAAAGCTACTAGGTTTCGCACTTGCTTCGTGCTCCAACCACCAAATAATGGTTTAAAATGCGTTGCTACACGGAAAACAAAGGGCAACTTTCCCTTACTAAAACGTTTGGCAATGGATATGAACCACCCACAAATACAAAAATAATGGTTTAAAATTCGTGGGTTCACGGGAAACAAAGGGCAACTATCCCTTACATAAACGTTTGACAATGGACATGAACCACCCACGAATACAAAAACAAGCACACGTGAGCACCTGTTTTCACAGCAAACCGTTGTTTCAAAAATAGAATTATTTTCGGCTAGTTAGAGGAACACATGCGCGAATATTCCCGCCAATATGTGTGCGAGAGACCACGTGACCAGGTTAGTGCGACTACACACTAGTATGAATGGAAGAAAATTATTTATTATTAGAGTATTATACGTAGCGTGGGTCAGATATTAGTGGTAAACAATACTGAAAGCGATGACATGAAGGAAACACCTGTATGGAAATTATTTACATTTATGTTTCTTGGTCGAAGGTCTACAAATTATTTATGAATTTCAGTTTGTTTGTTTTCTCAGTTTCTACTATTCCACGAATGTGTATTTACATAGACACGTTTGTAGTAATTTTGTTTGAAACGTATGGCTTTGTTTGCATTCTGGCGAAATCGTTGAAATGAGCGGAAGTAATATTCAAATATTGGGCGATGTTTCATATTTTTCAGCCTTCACTTTTTTTTTTCGTTTTGTTTATCTATCAAAACACCAGTCTTCGTAATTCGTATAATAAGCGCTGGAAATGCTGGAAAATTGGAAATTGTGTTTTAGTAAAGTTTATAGAGAAAATTGTTGAATCGTCTCTTTCATGAACATTATTATTTTGGTCCAGTCTTGTCTGTACGTACCTAGGCGTTTCTCGGGAGTACGGAAAAAAACACCAGCTAAGTATTCCAAAGCGATGCAAAAAAAATAAAGACCTTCATATTCAAACTACACACATAAACAAACCAACTATTTGTTTGAAAACTTAATCACTATAAATTGAATCGTAGCCAACGCCGCGCCTACAGCCGCTGGAAGATGAATGTGTAACCTTCTTTACACCGCTCGACATGTGACGATGTGGGAGGTCCACTATTTATGTCGTGACGTATGTCCTACGTCACGTCCCGTCGTATAGTGGACACGACTAACTCACGATTAGATTTTTCACGTCATTGTTTACCGAACTGGATATAATAAACTTTTGCTGATGTTTTAATTATTAATAAATGTTATTAATAAGTTTTGTGAGTCAATGACCAGACGAGGTCCTAAACACAACGTTCTAAAATTGAATGTTCTTGAGTCATTGACAATCTGTAAGACGTTACTTCTATGAGCTGGCAATTACCTGACTGCGTGACGCAAAGGATATGTATTTATCAGCCTATGTATGTATGTATATGTTCCTTTGTGGCGCTCTAGAAACCAAACGCTTGAGCCGATTTTGATAACAATTCTTAAGTCAATCGATTTGTCTTAATCTTGTGAGTGACACTAAAGTTGTGACAGTAATCAAAATTCAATATGACGACAACCAGACGCCATATTGTGAAAAAGAAAAATTTAAGTCGACGAACGATGTCATGTGGGATATCATTGAATAGGGCTTTGACAAGCAGTACGGATCCGTTCCAAATTGCTCAACCACATCTAATCTACTTAACATTACTACACTCTTAGCCAAAAATATTAACGACAAAAAGCAGATCGATGTAGTCTATTTTGACGTCCACAAGGCTTTTGATCGGGTTGACAACGGCATACTTCTAAGTAAACTGGCACTGGCGGGTTTTTCTGTGAAATCGCTGAAGATTTTCGTAAACTATCTGCACGACCGCAAGCAATTTGTAACTAACAAAAATGCCAATTCGGAGCTTTACTCGGTCTCTTCTGGCATAGGACAGGGCATTAACCTCGGGCCGCTTCTTTTTCTAATAGGATTAACGATCTTCCCACATATGTAAAACACCCCACAGTCTTAATGTATGCTGATGATGTCAAAGTTGCTCTTCCAATAGCTAATTGTAGTGCCACACTTCAGCTCGACATCGAAAACATTCACTGTAAATAACCTCAACCTAAACATTAGTATATGTGCGGTCATGATCTACTCAAAAGTCACACAACCTATACACAACATCTACACTATGAACATTGAGACCCTGAAACGCGTTTAAACCGTACGCGATCTGGGTGCTCACTTTGATCCACACCTTACATTTAACCAGTACATAATACAGACCTGCAACAAATCCCGCAAAAACTTAGGTTTGTCTTGCGTCAGGCCAAAAATTGTAATAATCGTCAAAACATAACCATATTGTACAACTCCTTCATCCGCTGTTTGCTAGAGACTAACAGTACAATCGGGAACCACCATGAAAAAGACACTGGTCATCGAAAAGGTTCAGAAATCTTTTGTCCGCTACCTCTACTTAACTAAACTTTATGGATATTACACGTACATGAACCCAACACTATTCGTACTAGGTATGGTGGGGTACCAAAGTTTGGAAGTAAGGAAATCTTAGTCTGGTAAAATATTTCATCCGCCAAATTCGTGGTACGCACTTCAATTCCTCGTTACAGCAGTACGTCTCCTTTAACATCCCACTACCCATTAGACACACACTTGACCAACCAACCAACGTTCTCTATTCTCAATACCTACCTCAAACCAGTACCATAACCCGTCCATTGTACCTAACCCTCACCCATATTAACAGCATTCTGCTATACGACGAATCTCAGATCTCTTCGGGAGTACTGAACTGATATTCCTGAATACTGCGATTCGATACCTGGAGTCCATTGCTACTCCCAGTACAATATCCTAGGAGGAAATAAATTAAATTGAATCTTGTTATTAATCATTTTATTCCAATTCCTTCCAATTTTATCCAATTTTGTCTAATTGTATCTCATTTTATATGATTCTATCTCATGTTATCCAATTTTGTATAATTTCATCAAACATCATATTTTGTTTATTAATATGTACACGTAGTTTAATGAATGTATGTGTAATTACTAGTATTGACCGATACATTTTATGTGTGGTGCGTAAATATAATTTGGTTATTAATAAATAAATTAAATAAAATCACATTTAGGTTTATCTAATAATTTTTCAATTTAGCTAGCTAGCAAAGATTCTCACTAAATTTTTTAAAACTTATATTAAAGCTGCGTTAAAGTTCTTATACCTGCCGGGGTCGCGGGAAGGTACTAATGGGTCACCGAGGCCCCTGACAACATAGGCAACAGCAGGCTTAGCATGACACTCTCTATTTCTTCGAAGAATAGACATGGCTCTTTCTATACAAAGTGAAATTTCGTTTCTCCATTTTTGACATCTCACCGTAGAAATCCTTCTACAATCTGTCATTTTGTCTTTCGTTTCTAACTATCTTTGTCTAGGTCATTTTTATGTAGAAGGATGTCTACGGTGGGATGTCAAAAAAGGAGAAATGAAATGTCACTTTGTATAGAAAGAGCCGTGTCTATTCTTCGAAGAAATAGAAAGCGTCATGCTAAGCCTGCTGGAAGGAATACTGGTGGGTTTTAGTCAGTAAGAGTCTGACACACCCTCCCGCTCCGCCCAGAGCGAGAGAAGTTATTTGATGATTTCCCATCAAAAAAAAAAAAGTTCTTATATAATCGTATAATATGTATTCTTAACGTGAAAAATAATTATTAAAAAGAGTAACACAAAAAAAAGTTATTTAAAAATCAAAAAAAAACCCGTCCGCGTAAAAAATGAATTTAAAAAAAAATGGAAACAAGATTACCTATTTCTAGATCTATATATATAATCTCATGTAGTCTGAGGCATCTTCTTAAATTTAACAAATAAGACCTTTTGCCTTGCTAAGCATAAAGGTCTTATCTGAAATTTTTAGGTATTTTTACTTTTCTGCTTATTTGGCACCATGGCCTACACTATTGAGGTACCTACAAAACAAGAACGTCCTACGTTCTACATTCATTTACTTACTCAAACTCATGTTTCCAGTTTGTCCTATCTGCCGTTTAGCACCCTGTTACAAAGGCAATCTAGCCATTTTCTATTGGTAAAGAGAATACATTAATTATGAGCAAAACTAAAACAATGTAAGTGTTTTTATCTAAACAATCATATACTTTCAAACACTCACAAAAACATAAATCGTCGGCATTCAACAAAACACGTTTTAGCCTTTCCTGAAAAATATACATTTGGCAGATAGGACTTAAACTCTTAGCAGGGCAGTATTGCCTCCGACTACAGAATAGAATAAGTTATCTTGTTTCCATCTTTTAAAGTACACTTTTTACGCAGCCCGGTTTCTGATTTTTTTAAATTATTTTTTTTTTGCTGTTGTTCTTCATTTTATCAATTATACAGGTAGGCATATTTTTCACGGTAGTTTTCACGGGAAGAAGTTTATTGAAAAATAAACACGTGCAAATCAATCTTAGTTCTGGATGTTTATTTTTACAGCTCAAATTAACATATACATTTTGCGCCGCAACTAAACATACGAGTATCATGAAGCTATCCATTCATTGCCAGCATTCTCGGCTAATTTTAAACGAAAGAAATAAAAGTTTACTTATCTAACAGCGCCTAATCTCTGTTTTCAAGATTCTCCGTAAATCCCTCTAGATCTACTTTAAGGATCGTGATTAAAGGATCGTGCAAAAAATCATGATGATCGGTATGTAACTAAACTAGCTGACACTTTATTGCTTCTTCGTCTGCGCCCACACATTTTAGTGGTTCCCAGGATTAACACAGAAATAAAAACAACGAATCCTCACTTCAACAAACAATCAGTTTACCGTAGTTTTGTCCAGTTTAAATAAAACAGACGTGAAGTGCCACTAAACTTAAGAATTCACTAACAATAAAATTTTAGCCAAAATAAATCTTTTGCGTTTTACGAAAGCCAGATACTGTGTTATTGAAATGTCTGTGGATTGTTAGTGCGGTTTATATTCATTTAAAAATAGTTTCGCGAATCAAAATAAGTTTTCAAGGAATTTTCTCCAGGCTAAAAATAATAGAGAGGTATGGGCGAGTCATGTTTTTTTTAGTAGTGCGGGGGCTAGAGGGCGCCACGGGCGAATGTGAATGGGCTTTTTATCCGACTGAATGAAAGCCTGTTGTTTTTTAAGTTTTTAGGGTTAGCTCAAAAGGAAAAAAATAAACCTATATAGGATGCCTCGTGTGTCAGTCTGTCTGTCTATCCGTCTGTCACAGCTGATTTGCTCCGAATCTACTAAACCGATTAAGTTAAAATTCGGTACACATTATGAATTTCTGTGACCCGAACACGAACGTGTAACATACATTAATTTTGAATATGTTGTTCTTTTTTGGGGAAAAATTAAAACATTAAAAAGTAAAGTTTTGCAATCTGTACCGTGTGACATTTCAAAAGAAAGGACTTGTTATGAGGATTTCTAGCGTATATTTATAATAATAACAAAACCGGCCAAGTGCGTGTAGCACCACGGACAATGAAGGGTTCCGTAGTTGGGATTACTTGGGACGAATTTATTTCAAAAACAAACTTAACATTGTAGTTGAAAAACCTGTTCTCGCCACGATCAATTCTCCAACTGCAAAGGACAATGGGCGTTATTGTATGAGTTGTGTCCCAACCCTTGTAAAAAGTTGGGACTAGTAGAAAAATGTTCAGTTAAGTTAAATTAAATTAAGTTAAATGACATTGGGAAATGCTTCTTAAGTACTAAATTTCTTATGTATGCTGATGATTTGAAAGCCTTTAAAACTATTACTACTATAGAAGACTGTTTAAAGTTTCAAGAAGATTTAGATAGACTCTCAGCATACTGTCTTGATAACAAACTACAATTAAGCATTTCCAAATGTCATTTAATAAATTTCACGAAAAACAAATTTGTCACAAATTTTAAGTATAGGCTAAATAATGCCTTGCTAAGTAACAGTTCTATTGTAAGAGATCTTGGTGTTTTACTGGACAATAAGTTATCGCTTAATCAGCACTTAGAAAGAATTGTTAATAATTCATTTAAGATGTATGGTTTTGTCATGAGATCATCTACTGAGTTTAAAGGGCCATCCACCTATATTTACTTATATAAGACGCTTGTGCGCTCGCAGCTCGATTATGCTGTCCCAATCTGGAATCCGTTCTATAAGAAATATATAGATATGATCGAGAAAGTCCAGCGTAAATTTCTTCGCGCCATGTACTATAGGTGCTTTAAAGGGTGTTTGTCGTATTCACAATTACTAAGCAAATATAATATGTTAACATTAGAATCTAGACGTAAGTTTCTAGAAGCCAACATACTACATGGTATTGTTCATAATCACTTCGATTCCATTGATCTCACGAGTAAGTTATGTTATGTGGTCCCCCGCACTGTAAATAAGCGTAGTGTCCGTGCAGGTACATTGTTCGCTTTAAATAGCTGTCGGACTAATTCAGGATTGCGTTGCCCTGTTCGTCGTATAGTGGAATCTTATAATCGCAACTTCATTGATATTGATATTTTTGTATGTTCCAAATCTAAATTTAAGTCCAATGTTTTTTAAATATTATTTAAGGACAATAAGAAATAGTGTGAGTCCTTTATTCTAAATTTAATCTATTTCAACCGTTTTAATTATTTGTATTAATGAATTGTATTGTCCTGTCATTTATTTTTTTTATTTTTGTCTTAATTCTTATTTCAATCCACAATGGATAATCCCAAAATTTTTAATTTTATCCAAAAATGCATATATTTTTATTTTATAATTCGTATTCAATAATTATTTAATTGTAGAATTGTATTTTAATGATCAATTATATATTTTTTTTTTAATTTATATATCTGGGTAATGCTAATCTAGTGGCACTTTTTGCCTTATCTTAATTTTGCTAACATGCAGATAATGTAGTGGGCTGCAATATTGTTAATACTACTTATGAGCCTATATTATTGTTATTTGTAAACACTTCATATTGTAGCTGTTTATTGTCCCATAATAATAAAAATAAAAATAAAAAAAATAAGCATTTTTATGATCAATATGCCAAGTTTTTATTGTAATTACGTGCAGGTCAAAAGTTATTGGGTAATGAAAAATAAGTTTTTGATTTAAATAATGCTTTAATCATACTTTATAACATTTTGTGTTACATGTAAACATAATTATTACATTTATAATAATTGTACAGTAATCACAGGCAATAGTAGTTATTTTTTTATGGTAATTAATAACCGCACTGTTGAAAATATATAAATAACAAAGAAAATAACACATTATGATAATTGCATTATTTCCTTTGTTATTTATTTATTTTCAAATACATAAATAACAAAGGAATAATATCCATATGTAAGAGTACGGCTTAAACGTATGCAAATTGTTTACTAGTTAGTACTTTTAGTAGTGATTATTATCTATGATAATATCATCCAAAAATGTCGCGGGTAACAATATGCTTGGCTGGTGTCTAGCCCAGCCAAGGTACCAAATAATACTCATTATGTGAGCGCAAGTACCTACAATTATTTTTCCCGTTAAACATGCGCAATAATAATGAGCAATTGCATCTCTCGCCGTTTCTGCTCTATTTTTTATTAAAATATACGAGTAATAAATCCTACCAGATACATAACTCGTTAACTTGTAAAGCCTACTTAGCTGTGATAGTTTTCCTTTTAATTTTATTATATGTACTACTGCCATAATCTTTTTTACATCTCCACAAACAACCATTGAGCTGGCAGGGGGGGAGGGACACTTGACTCTAACGAAAATAATACTTTAATGCTTAATATGACGCAAGTGGATTCTTGAATCGAAAAGTGGTGTTCACAGACCTGCAATATTTAACGGCCTATCCAACGATACCCCACATTATGGGGTAGACGAAAAAAAAATTCATCCCCACATTACGTGCAAGGGAAGTACCCATTTTTTTTTTCAGGAAGGAAGGAACACGGGTGGGTTTTAGTCAGTACGAGTCTGACACACCCTCCCGCTCCGCCCAGAGCGGGAGAAGTTATTTGATGATTTCCCATCCAAAAAAAAAAATCTAACGATACCCCACACCACGGGTTAGACGAGAAAAAAAATATCATCCCCACATTACGTACAAGGGAGAGACACAAAAAAAAAAAAATTTAAGGTTTTTTTTAGCCCTTTGTCGGCGTGATTAATATGTATACCTATGCCAAATTACAGCTTTCTAGTACTAAGCGTCTCTCAGCTACAGTGGGGTCAGAGGACAGACAGACAGACAGACAGACGGACATGGCGAAGCTATAAGGGTTCCTTGTTTACTACGGAACCCTAAAAAATACTTTTAAAGTTATTAAAGAAAATAGATAAAAATCTGAAACCGCTGAGCCTAAAATTCAGGAATTTTCTATACTTATAGATTACAGGAAAACCTATAAGAAGGTTATGGTCTTAAAATAACATGGTAAATCACACAATATTGTATGTACAAACTTACATTTGCAGTTGGAATTTATGGGGGAACATGTTTTTCAACTACGATGTTAAGTTTGTTCTTGGGATATATTAATTCCAATTACGGAACCCTTCATTGTGCGTTGTCCAATACGCTCTTGAACGGTTTTTGATGTGTAACATCTTTTCTCTCGCTTCCTGTGGGAGTAATTTCGTGAAAAGGGACGGAAGTGTGTAGACAGGAAGTGACAGCTTGAGCATGGAATAAGTATTTTTTTATAGCATGAAATTAGTAAGTACTTTTTAATAACATGGAATTAGTGTATTCATGTAATTAGTAAATACTATATAGATTGTAAGTAGAGGGGGTCCAATTTCGATCAGTGGGCGACCACTAGTAATTAATAATTATTCGAATAAATTTTGAGATATTAACCTCTGTTGTGTCTTCTGTTGTTGCTAACTTGCTTATTACCAAGGTGAGATGTCAGATGTTCCACATCATATGGGTCTACTATAAAGCCCGCTCGTTTTTTTTGTTTGTTGCTTTCCATTTTCGAATGTTTTATTTACTGAAGGTTATGTTCTATGTTCTATGTTAGAGGGTTTGGTTTCCGCACTTAGTCCTTTAGGTGAACCATTGTGCGTGAGCCATGGCGGCCGTTTGGTGGTTATTCCAACCAGCCCACCGCCCTCCAGCAGTTGATCACATCTCCTGGTCTGTTTAAAATCTCTGTGTAGGTTCTGGGTGCCCCGAGGGTTTTTGTTCTGATATGGGTGACGCCTGTGCATTCGAAGAGCACATGCGCAGCGGTTTTCTCTGCTTCCATGCAAGCCCTGCACAGGGGGCTGTCTGTTATGCCTATTGTGTGAAAGTGTTTGTTTAGTGAGCAGTGGCCCGTGATGGTCCTACTGGAGGTTATAAACATCATTTTGTACAATAAGCAAACACTCAGGCACTGATAATCACTTCGATTCCATTGATCTCACGAGTAAGTTATGTTATGTGGTCCCCCGCACTGTAAATAAGCGTAGTGTCCGTGCAGGTACATTGTTCGCTTTAAATAGCTGTCGGACTAATTCAGGATTGCGTTGCCCTGTTCGTCGTATAGTGGAATCTTATAATCGCAACTTCATTGATATTGATATTTTTGTATGTTCCAAATCTAAATTTAAGTCCAATGTTTTTTAAATATTATTTAATGACAATAAGAAATAGTGTGAGTCCTTTATTCTAAATTTAATCTATTTCAACCGTTTTAATTATTTGTATTAATGAATTGTATTGTCCTGTCATTTATTTTTTTTATTTTTGTCTTAATTCTTATTTCAATCCACAATGGATAATCCCAAAATTTTTAATTTTATCCAAAAATGCATATATTTTTATTTTATAATTCGTATTTAATAATTATTTAATTGTAGAATTGTATTTTAATGATCAATTATATATATTTTTTTTAATTTATATATCTGGGTAATGCTAATCTAGTGGCACTTTTTGCCTTATCTTAATTTTGCTAACATGCAGATAATGTAGTGGGCTGCAATATTGTTAATACTACTTATGAGCCTATATTATTGTTATTTGTAAACACTTCATATTGTAGCTGTTTATTGTCCCATAATAATAAAAATAAAAATAAAAAAAATAAGCATTTTTATGATCAATATGCCAAGTTTTTATTGTAATTACGTGCAGGTCAAAAGTTATTGGGTAATGAAAAATAAGTTTTTGATTTAAATAATGCTTTAATCATACTTTATAACATTTTGTGTTACATGTAAACATAATTATTACATTTATAATAATTCTACAGTAATCACAGGCAATAGTAGTTATTTTTTTATGGTAATTAATAACCGCACTGTTGAAAATATATAAATAACAAAGAAAATAACACATTATGATAATTGCATTATTTCCTTTGTTATTTATTTATTTTCAAATACATAAATAACAAAGGAATAATATCCATATGTAAGAGTACGGCTTAAACGTATGCAAATTGTTTACTAGTTAGTACTTTTAGTAGTGATTATTATCTATGATAATATCATCCAAAAATGTCGCGGGTAACAATATGCTTGGCTGGTGTCTAGCCCAGCCAAGGTACCAAATAATACTCATTATGTGAGCGCAAGTACCTACAATTATTTTTCCCGTTAAACATGCGCAATAATAATGAGCAATTGCATCTCTCGCCGTTTCTGCTCTATTTTTTATTAAAATATACGAGTAATAAATCCTACCAGATACATAACTCGTTAACTTGTAAAGCCTACTTAGCTGTGATAGTTTTCCTTTTAATTTTATTATATGTACTACTGCCATAATCTTTTTTACATCTCCACAAACAACCATTGAGCTGGCAGGGGGGGAGGGACACTTGACTCTAACGAAAATAATACTTTAATGCTTAATATGACGCAAGTGGATTCTTGAATCGAAAAGTGGTGTTCACAGACCTGCAATATTTAACGGCCTATCCAACGATACCCCACATTATGGGGTAGACGAAAAAAAAATTCATCCCCACATTACGTGCAAGGGAAGTACCCATTTTTTTTTTCAGGAAGGAAGGAACACGGGTGGGTTTTAGTCAGTACGAGTCTGACACACCCTCCCGCTCCGCCCAGAGCGGGAGAAGTTATTTGATGATTTCCCATCCAAAAAAAAAAAATCTAACGATACCCCACACCACGGGTTAGACGAGAAAAAAAATATCATCCCCACATTACGTACAAGGGAGAGACACAAAAAAAAAAAAATTTAAGGTTTTTTTTAGCCCTTTGTCGGCGTGATTAATATGTATACCTATGCCAAATTACAGCTTTCTAGTACTAAGCGTCTCTCAGCTACAGTGGGGTCAGAGGACAGACAGACAGACAGACAGACGGACATGGCGAAGCTATAAGGGTTCCTTGTTTACTACGGAACCCTAAAAAATACTTTTAAAGTTATTAAAGAAAATAGATAAAAATCTGAAACCGCTGAGCCTAAAATTCAGGAATTTTCTATACTTATAGATTACAGGAAAACCTATAAGAAGGTTATGGTCTTAAAATAACATGGTAAATCACACAATATTGTATGTACAAACTTACATTTGCAGTTGGAATTTATGGGGGAACATGTTTTTCAACTACGATGTTAAGTTTGTTCTTGGGATATATTAATTCCAATTACGGAACCCTTCATTGTGCGTTGTCCAATACGCTCTTGAACGGTTTTTGATGTGTAACATCTTTTCTCTCGCTTCCTGTGGGAGTAATTTCGTGAAAAGGGACGGAAGTGTGTAGACAGGAAGTGACAGCTTGAGCATGGAATAAGTATTTTTTTATAGCATGAAATTAGTAAGTACTTTTTAATAACATGGAATTAGTGTATTCATGTAATTAGTAAATACTATATAGATTGTAAGTAGAGGGGGTCCAATTTCGATCAGTGGGCGACCACTAGTAATTAATAATTATTCGAATAAATTTTGAGATATTAACCTCTGTTGTGTCTTCTGTTGTTGCTAACTTGCTTATTACCAAGGTGAGATGTCAGATGTTCCACATCATATGGGTCTACTATAAAGCCCGCTCGTTTTTTTTGTTTGTTGCTTTCCATTTTCGAATGTTTTATTTACTGAAGGTTATGTTCTATGTTCTATGTTAGAGGGTTTGGTTTCCGCACTTAGTCCTTTAGGTGAACCATTGTGCGTGAGCCATGGCGGCCGTTTGGTGGTTATTCCAACCAGCCCACCGCCCTCCAGCAGTTGATCACATCTCCTGGTCTGTTTAAAATCTCTGTGTAGGTTCTGGGTGCCCCGAGGGTTTTTGTTCTGATATGGGTGACGTCTGTGCATTCGAAGAGCACATGCGCAGCGGTTTTCTCTGCTTCCATGCAAGCCCTGCACAGGGGGCTGTCTGTTATGCCTATTGTGTGAAAGTGTTTGTTTAGTGAGCAGTGGCCCGTGATGGTCCTACTGGAGGTTATAAACATCATTTTGTACAATAAGCAAACACTCAGGCACTGATAAATGATAATGATTTTATTTCTGTAAGTAGGTTTGTACAAACACATTTACACATCAATCATATTTTTTTACACTAGATGAGGTCGGCGTTTATTATCTGACTAGTCTGAGAAGAAAGGCCGAAATAAACTCAGAGGTCACAGTCTCTTTTAAAGTCCAGACATAATCTTGGTCAGATCGTGTGAAGACTATGTCGATTGGTGTCTGAAATGGTCTTTTTTTGAAAGAACCACACAGATTGAGTGGACCTGTCCAGTCAGTTCACGCATTTGTCAGTAGTTGTGCAGCTCAACTCAGAACTGAAGGCGCTCAAGGATTCAACGAACAATACCAAAGAAAGGACATTTGGCTAGACCGAAAAAATACTGAAACTGCCAAACCATGTTAAAAACTAACTGAGAATAAATTAAAATTAAACAATGACCCACATAGTCTTTACATTTACAATAATTAAAATAATATAATAGTTCACTGAGTATATTCATGTCATTGCATAAATAAAATTCATTAATGTCAATGTATATATCCGGACATAATCTTGGTCAGATCATTTGAGGGTCGTGTAAGTTGGTGTCCGTAATGATATTTTGAGGAAAGAACCACACAGATTTGAGTGGACCTGTCCAGTCAGTGCACGCATTTGTCAGTTATCATGCAGCTCAACTCAAAACTTAAGGAGCTCAATAATTTGACGAACAATACCAAAGAAAAGACATTTGGGTAGGCCGCATAAAGTACTCAAACTACCAGACCATCATTAAAACTAACTAAGAGACAAAAAAAACAATGACCCACGTAGTCCTCACATTCCTAATAACGCTCGCGCTGAGCAGATGATGGACAATTATTTTGCGGACAATTTCGAATTGTATGGAAATCACGGCAGTCTATTTGTCCTACGTGTTGTATTGCAAAGATTTCCATACGTTCTATCGTCGCGGACAAATTATCCATCGTCTCCTCAGCACCTCACTGGTGTTAAGTTTTACGTTTATGTGGAAGCGAATTGTTCGTTTTTAATAGGTATCTTCGTAATTTTAGATCAATTTACAAAATATCAATGACTTTTCTTACATTATTTTAAAAGCTTTCGTAAATAGCCCAAAAGCTCCATAAACTATGTATCGTTCTTGGTTCAAAAATATTCCACATGAATCTTCTTCTACTTAATACATAATCAGCCTATAATGTTCCCACTGCTAGGACACGGGCCTACTCTCTGTGAGAGGGAGTGGGCCATAAACCACCACGCGGTCCCTGTGCGGATTGGTAGATGTCACATGTCTTTGAATGTTTGGTTCTAGGACATGCCGGTTTCCTCACGATGTTCTCCTTCATCTTTCTGAGAGTTACTCAAAGTAAAGCACCTGACACGTAATGAGATGTAAACACAATGGTAATTAATAAAAAAATAAAACGTCGATATACCTTATATTATTTATGGAATGATAATTAAGTTTTTGAGAAGCCAGGAAAATGTTATTATACCTACGTGTAACGAAGAAAATTGAGTCAAAGGTGAATAACGTATGTAAGATCTACTCTACAATAGGGTATTTTACTATATAAGAGAAAAAATCTATAAATATATTATTGAAATAGTTTAGGCAAAAAGGAGTCGGAAAATGTTAGCTTTAGTTCATAAAATAACAAAATAAATTTTAAAAAATAATTTCAACGTTTTCAGTTTTTCTTATCTGTTAAAAAACACCATGAAATAGTAACTGCCATGTTATTACGTCATACGGCTAGAAAACAAAAACGTGTCAATTATCATTTTGTATGATAATTGAGATCAGCACATTTGTTTTTATAGCCCAGTGACGTCATGACCAGAGAGCAACATGGCGTCCACTGCGTCCAGGGTTTTCGTCAACTTACGCGCGAAATTTGAAAATGTAAAATTTTAAATGCATTTTTATGGCACTTATCGATTGAATAAAAATTTTGTGATTTTTTTTTTGGGCATATTAGCACTATAGAATTGAATTAAGACACTTTCCAAAAATGGATGTAAGACCCTATTCTGTTGGATGTTTTCCTTCACTGTTTTGAGAGCAGTGGTAATGAAATAATTTACACAAAGTAAAGCGCCTGTTTGGGTTCGAAGGTACAATCTACAACTCGTAAGTCGCAGCCGTTACCACTGACCCACCACCGCACACTGCCCACAGACCAAAAATCTTAAATTCATTTGCTGACAGACAACGTACAGCCTATACCGCTGGGTTTAGAAAGATGAGATTTTGCACAAGGGTTCCGGAAGTATTTTTGAAAGTTCATCCCCTAAAGTGGTTAAATAAGGGATGAACTTTTTTATGGAAGCTTGTCGTTTTTGCCGGAGAGGGATCCCATCAGACACATGGCTTATGGGACGGTTATGGAATGCCTTGCCCGTGTCGATAAGGCGTGCTCAGACTTTATCCACTTTTAAAATTCAGTTAAAAACACTTCCTCTCTCCTTAAACATCATCATTACATAATATAGTTCCATGTTCATGGCATGGCATGTGTGTGAGCACTTGTACCTAATATAAAGCTACCATTTACTGGGTACGTCTTTAATTGACTTGAATGTGCCATAGCGGCTGAGAGTATGTCATGCTTACTCAAATGTCTCGCAGCAGGCTTAACATGACGCTTTTGAAATGAAATGAAATGAAATTTATATACAAAGTGACATTTCGTTTCTCCATTTTGGACATTGCATCGTAGAAATCCTTCTACATAAAAAACGACCTAGACAAAGATCGTTAGAAATGAAAAACAAAATGACAGATTGTAGAAGGATGCTACGGTGCGATGTCAAAAATGAAATGTCACTTTGTATACAAAGAGCTGTGTCTATTCTTCGTAAAAATAGAAAGGGTCATGCTAAGCCTGCTGGTGGTGGCGTGTGTGTTATATCATTAAGTTCCCTTCAAAATGGTTGAGCTGAATGGTGCTAATCCATGCGTCATGTTCGTGAATGTAACAATATTTTAATTTAAAAGAGTGTCCGTGGAGTTTCTTAACCGTTCTTCTCCATAGGAAGGTTCCTATAGAGAAGAACGGGCAAGAAACTCCGCGGACACTCTTTTAAATGTAAATGTCCTTTAACTACGCTTTGGAATGGGTAACTGGCTTCAACCTTCGATCGCTTTTAGCGATAAGACCGCCCATTGTGTCACCCCTTGTAAAATTTCAACATTAATATCTGTAATTTTTATGGTGTACATAATATAGTGTATTCTATTCTTATATTCATCTAAATCAGTAGACGACTTTTGCTTACCTCGTTCGGCTTTTCGTTTTGTGCTGCTCTTCTCTATTTCATTAAATACTTTATAATAAAGATTTTCAGTTTTAATCACTTTCAGTAAGTACATGTTCACATTTATTCAGCAGTCTGGTCCACTCTTATGTATGTAGATTATCACATTACTCAACTATGCGCCACGTGTAATCCATCCAGCAGCTCAATGACAAAAATAACCTTGAAAAAAGAAACAAAAACGTGATTTTTACCTTTACAATGGGAAAAACAAAATGTTTGTCACATTATTACATAATTTGTGTCCTTGCGACATTGCCAAGTTCTTCGCGAATGCGTTGTCCGGCTCAAATAGAAAAGCAATTTTATTATTTAGTACCTACGCATATTTACCGATATTATATTTAAAATGCAAATGGTATGTGATATTATCACGCTTGTTGACTTGAGGAATTTCAGAGATATGTTCCGTTTGTGTTAATGTCTGCAACATTTGCTAAATATTTATAAAGACAGGGTTAAGGTTTTAATAATGAGGAGTTGTGTTGATTCACGCATCTTTCATTTTCGAGATTATTTATGTTTTTCTGAGCATGTTTCCCTGAGACGTAAATAAGCAGCAGATTGTTATAACTCACGTGACTCACAATTTTTGTTCAGAGTGGGTTTTGGCCACTGCTTTTACTTTTATTATTGTTTACCTGTAAAATCCTGTTGATCCCGCATTTAAGCTGATTATATCACTATACTGGCTCATCAGCGCACTTGCAATTGCCTATTGTGTAGGCATGCCTCACTCTTCATTGTTTCCCGCCACTCGTGGTTAACTGACAGTTGACATAAGGAACAGCTACCTCACTACATGTGCATGGAGCGGGAGGGTGTGTCAGACGCTTACTGACTAAAACCCACCCGTATTCCTTCCGTTGCCTGTGTTGCGGGGGCCTCGGTGACCCATAAGTACCTTCCCGCGACATGTGCATAAGATAGTGTTTACCTACGTATCTATCAAATATATAAACTGTAGAACCTATCACAAAAGGAGACAACGAGCTAAGATTGTTGACGTTTTGACATTTCAAGACATTGTAGCAGTTAGCAAGTAGCGCAATCTTTTTAGCTGCGTACATTCCAAGAAATCTAATATATTTAAAATTGGATTTTCCAAAAAACAATGTCATAAATAACAAAAATAAAGAAGTGTCCTACTAAAGTATGTTACTCTTCGATTATTTTGTGCCACTTATATTTCTAGGACACAATAATTCGTTTGTCTACAATCAAATAAATGTCCCTGTCTGAAAGTCGTAATAAAACAGAGGTCTTGAAGTGACCTAGTTATGTTCAAGACGTAAACATTAATAATCATAATTTATTGAAACCTTCGCGTTCTTCAGTATTAATCATCTGAAAATCCGTCAATGATGATCTCATTTTATCGTTCCGTAAGGGCTTGGGCATATGAATTTTGCGATGATATTCTGGGTTAATCAATCAATCAAACCAAAATATGTTAATTTACATAAAACTGCATGAGCACTTATGAAACGTTAGAAGCTAGGCGGACGATTCCAATCGGTCTTTTCAAGAAGAGCAAGAAACTCCACGGTTACTCGTTTACATATAATTGGCTTTTACAATGTTTTAGAATTACAGTGTTAATAGGTATGGGAGGACAGTGTAGGCCTGTCAGCAAATACCAGGTACTTACGATGGGAAGAGACCAGATGGTATGACGTTGTTGCCTTGGAAGGTGGGTAGGCCTCTGGTGTGGGACGCAACCTGTGTCGACACCCTTGCGCCATCTCATGTTCCAAGCACGGCTGGCTGTGCTGGCGCCGCTGCTGCAGTTGCTGAAACCCTCAAGCGGCGCAAATACTGCAACCTTATAGGAAACTACAGTTTTGAGCCGTTTGGGGTCGAAACGCTCGGGTCATGGGGCCCAAGTGCGCGTCTCCTTTTTAAGGAAATCTCTCGCCGATTGATCGACACTTCACGTGACCAGAGGGCTGGCTCGTTCTTTGGCCAAAGAATTAGCATCGCCATTCAACGTGGCAAGGCTGCCAGTCTTCTGGGCACGTTTCCGGATGACAGCGATGCGGACGAATACTTTGACGCCTAAGTGTCCTTTTGTTTTTTGTATTAATGTGTATATATAGTTAGTAATTTAATTTAGTGTCTACCTAGTGTAAATAGTTAGTAGCATCATTTTTTTTAATGTGTTCTTAATTTTAATTATGTATTCAGAGCATGTGTACTCGATAATGTGTGAGCTGAGGCACTTAACAAAAAATAAATGGTCTACAAATATACAGTCTATTAAGCATACAACGCTCTCACATTCACAAAATATAAAAGAGTATTATTAAAATATTAAAAATAAAAACGTTTTTAAACGAAATGGTTAATTTAAACATGCCTTAGGGTGCGTTTCCGCTGACGTGGAGCTGGGCGAAGTGTAGAGGAGCGGACCGTGAATTGGCCAATCACAGTGCTCGAAATCTGCGGAGTGGAGATTTCGAGCACTGTGATTGGCTAATTCACGGTGGTGCGTGTACCCTTACTCTTGTGTAGTGGTGTCCTCTTGTTTGAACAATGTTTTGCCGAAATGTGCGTTTTATAATTTAGGCACTTGCTGTTGAAATAATTTTATTTGGAAGATTGTGTTAATGACTACCTCAAACAATAATTTCGGATCGATTAAAAGTCGATAGTCTGACTGAGTCCTATCTTCACAAGTAATTTGGCATCTCCCGAACGTTTGCACATAAACACGCCTTTAAAATAAGCTTATCTAATGTATTTTTATATACCCAGATGAGAGTGAAATCACTGAGGATAAAAATAATATCACTGGGAATGCCTTACAAGAGTGGCTTCGCTGGAATTCAACTCACACTATTTAACAGAGTTAGTTAAGGAGCTGACAAGACCCAATTGACCAAAATAGGCTTCTCTTAAGAAAGAAAATTGCCAAATCTGCATAGTTTGTGATAGCGGAAAAAATATATGTTAATTTTGAACATATTTCCCAGACCTTGGTTGTCACCAAAAAACGTTTTGAAAAAAAAATCTCGATACAAACTAACGTTAAACTAACCTCTTACCTTGAGTTCTAATCCAAAATATCTGTAATAAATATCAACATACACTACGTATTTAATTAATAACAAGTACGTCTTATTCTAATGCAGAACTTGGTTGTTTTTTATTTTCGATTACTCAACTCAATTCTGAGTAAATAGATAATTACTTCATATTTTGCAATAAATTACAAGCGTTTTGCCGTCGCGCTTCTCTTTCTTTTCTTTGCAATCTGACAGTGACTGCGGTTTAGGTGTTGTCAGCGTCTTAACTAATTATGTTATGTAAATGACGTCACTTCTCATCACCCAAAATCATGCAAATATTTTTTTTTTACTTATAAGTAGGCGGCGCTGTTTCATCTGCGTTGTATGTTGATCAAAACTCATATTTTCACGAAACAGTTTTTATTTTAACGAATATCATTTCGAAAGCTTTATTGATGATTTAAATGTTTATAATTCATTAAGTATTGTTTATATTCAATCATAATTGCCACAAAATGAATTTTGATCAACGTACAACGATCAAAAGCACTGCAATTTGCCGAAAAAACGTAAGAAATTTTGTATTTCCGCCTTAACATACTAGGCTTCCGTCCAGAAGGGCAACAGAGTTCTTTAATATTATAATAGCAAAAAGTATGATTTTCCAACCCAGACCGTTGGTTGCCATTATTATGACAATTTCCCTCCTACATGTAATTGTTCCTTGAGAGGCCCAAAAGTTATGTAGTGAATGGTCTAATGAAAAAGCTCAAGAACGAAAATTTATAACCGTATTTTATACCTCCGAACAGAAACTATATAATTTTTTTGTGTGTCGCCAAATAAAAAAGGCTTTTCAATGTGACCTAACATATTATTATTTTGTTGTGTTTCCTATTATTTATAATCAGAGAACAATTTATCAGTCTGGCGCCCCTGTTACGTACGTTTTATTACTTTTTTGACTACACAGTAAAATGGTCGGTAGGTGTCAGCTGATTATTTTGGCACGTTAGCTATAGGCATGCTAGTAATATGACTATTATTCTTGGCTGAAGTAAACAATGTCCATTGATGATTTAAATATTTTAAAACCGTATATCCGTTTACCCGATCGATCAGGTTAAGCTACGCTTGCCGCGGTTGGTCCGTGGATGGGTGACCATCTTTACATACCAAGACCCCTCCGTGCCTCGGAAAGCACGTTAAGCCGTTGGTCCCGGCTGTCATTTGTAGATCTTTGACAGTCGTTACGGGTCGTCAGAAGCCCGAAAGTCTGACAACCAGTCTTACCAAGGGGTGTCGTGTTGCCCGATAACTGGGTTGTGGAGGTCAGCTGCATCCGGTTAGACTGGAAGCCGACCCCAACATAGTTGGGAAAAGGCTAGGCAGATAATGATGATCCGTTTACCCGACTTCTTGGGGGAAGGTCTGTATTTATGAACAAGGTTTTTGTTTATTAGGCTTTAATAAACAGAAAATCTCATAATATTTTCAGCCTATAATGTTTCCACTGCTGGGACACAGACCTCCTCTCGGTGAGAGGGAGTGGGCCGTAATCCATCATGCGGGCCCAGTTCGGGTTGGAGATATCACATGTCTTCGAATTTTTGGTT
This sequence comes from Atethmia centrago, assembly GCA_905333075.3. NCBI lineage: Eukaryota > Metazoa > Arthropoda > Insecta > Lepidoptera > Noctuidae > Atethmia > Atethmia centrago. The sequence goes on from HG995374.1 coordinate 25,702,229, forward strand.
CTAGGACATGCCGGTTTCCTCAAGATGTTTTCCATCACCGTTTTGAGAGCAGTGGTGATGAAATAATTTACACATAGTAAACCTGCGACCTACAACTCGTAAGTCGCGGTCGTTACCACTGGGCCACCACGCTCTCCTGACAATCTAATGAACAACAATGTATTGGAGCTCTAGAGAAGTGGTGCGAGACCTTTTATGGTTTCTTGCAATGCGCTCAACGAAGATTGAACTTCGTTGGTCGAATCCGAAAGCAGCGGTTTTTCCTGTAGATCCTGTTCTATGCTGTCCTGCGAAGGTCCGCCATAGCTGGATGATTCTATTGAACATATCATAACATAACGCCTGTATTCCCCAAAGGGTTGGGCAGAAGTGTACCTACAGTACACCCACATTTTGCCAGTTATGTTTAAGTCCCATGGAATAGGGGGCATTATTCTATTGAAAGTTTATGTTAATCCTTTCCACAAACTTATGAGGCTGTAGGTACCTATGTAATATTTGTAAAGTATCCTCAATAAACTCAAACTCAAAGCATTTATTTCAATGAAACCATATACAGGCACTTTTGAATTGTCAAGGGGTCGGTCAGTTAGAAATATGAAGCTAGTTGCCCATTCCAAAGCGTAGTAGGTACCTATGGAGAAGAAAGGGGTAAGACACTCCACGGACACTCTTTCAAATTATACGAGTAATATTACAAAAATATTGTTACATCTTTAATGTTGAATTTTATATCTAAATGTGAGAACGATGTAAAAAAAACGCGTCCACAGTACAGCAAATAAAAACAAACAATACAAAAAGAAAAAAAAAAATAAGTCATGGCAGCTAAGAAATGACCAGTCTCGACTGACAGCGCCCGTTCACAAACATGACGCATGGATTAGCACCATTCAGCTCAACCATTTTGAAGGGAGCTATATGATCCAATAAACCGCTATCAGCGAGACATGTCCTGAGTGAGCATGACATACTCTCAGCCGACAGGGCACTTTCAAGTCAATGAAAGTTATATTACCCGGAAAATGGTAACTCTATTGTACATGCAATTATATAATACAAAAGAGATTAATTAGCAAGTATAATAACCTTGTTGGTCATTATATTTTCGAGCCGTTTGGAGTTGAAGCCCGTGGGATCCGAGTGCTCACGGCCTTTTTAAGGAAATCTCCAAACGGCTGCTTGACACTTCCCGTGATCCAAAAGCTGGCTTTTACCTTGGCCAGAGGCTAAGCATTGCCAAACAACGTGGCAATGCCACCAGTCTCTTGGGTACGTTACCAGTTGACAGCGATGTGGATGAATTTTTCGTAGCCCTATTTTAGTTTGTGTATAGTTTTCGTTATTTTTATTAATTAATTAGGTATATTTATTTTTATATGTACGGTTTCTAATAAATATATTAATTATTTCAAAGAGATTGAGTTTATACAATGCAAAGATAGTCTTACAATTTTCAGCAGCTCCAACTATTACACCGGCTGGTAAAATTATGAACTCTCCGTAAATTATACTGTTTTATTAAAAACGGATTCAGCAACAGATAAACTTAAAATTACGTGACTAATGCACTAGCGATGCATAATAAATTGCAAAGTTTATTTTCAAAGCTCGATAGCAAATTCATTTTCATATACCTAACCTTCAAATCGACCAATCTTGCATTGTTTACATTTTTCTACGCATACATTTATTATGGTAGTTTAAACTCTATGCATAATATGTAAGATTAGTATTTGTTTAATAGGTGGTGGCGCTTTTCGTCAAGGCGAGTGCATTCCTGCACTTTATTTTCAATGTGACTTTGCTCAATGTCAAATAGCCCAGAATCTTGTGTTTGTTTATAAACCGAGTCTAAACGGGTTTTTCTTTATTTCAGCATACGTCATCAGTCTGCTGAAATGGGATAAAGAAATGGGATTGTCTTCCAGTCTAACCCAGATGCAGCTGAATACCAGTATTTTAAACTGAGTGACTCTATTTATTAGTGCTTTTTGTGGACAGGATACTAATTAAGTCCTGTTACAGTTGTAATGGCAAACATGTCATTTGGTTTAAATATGTTTTTATTATTTTATTAATATTTTACATAGATTCTTTTATAATTTGTGAATGTGAGAACGTTGTAGGCTTAATAGACTAGATTTGTAGACCATTTATTTTTTGTTAAGTACCTGGTATTTCTTGACAGGCCTACCCTTTCCTCCCATACCTAGAAAGAAAGAAAATACGTTTATTTGCGATAAACATAACGCAAAGAAGGAACACAAATACAAAAAAGAAACAATTTGGGGGAGAATACGTCCACGCAAAGTGGCCAACGCTCAGCATAATGCTGCGACCCTGTGCGAGACAGAGCCCCAGCGCTGGTTTTCAGCGATAACCGGCGTTGACGTTAAGACGTCGACCGGTGCAGCACACAGTGATACCTACAAACTCTGTAAATTTTAAAACATTGTAAAAGCCAATTATTTTTAAAAGAGTAACAGTGGAGTTTCTTGCCGGCTCTTCTCCATAGGAAACGACCAATTGGAACCGTGCACCGAGCTTTTGACGTTTCATATGTGCCCATATAGGTTTATGTGAAATAAAATATTATGATTTTAACTTTTTTTTATTCTGACTATGTAGACACCTCTACATCCTAGTAACTGGGTAACACAATACTACTTAATAAGACTGGTTGTGAGACTTCTGACGACCCGTAACGACTGTCAAAGATCTACGAATAACAGCCGGGACCAACCTTAACGTGCTTTCCCAGGTAATCTCGATATGTAATGGATGATGGTCACCCAACCATGAACAGACCGCGATCGTACCTTCGATCGACCCGTAAGGCGATTATTAGGCCAGCAGCCCCCGAACAAACGTCTTACATCTTGAAGTCAAATCGAAGAATTCCTGGAACGGACAAGGATTCTATCAGACCTCATAAAAGGTCAACTACTAACCTGGACACTATAAGCAGGGTAAATATTTTACAAAACCCTATATCTCATAACTACCAAGCATGGCAAAACACTTTTTAAAAAGAATCTCGATAAAAACTAACGTTAAACTAACCTCTTACCTTGAGTTTTAATACAAAATATCTGCATTAAATATAAATATACGTTCCGTATTTAATTAATAACAAGAACGTCTTATTTGAATGCAGAACTTGGTTGTTTTTTATTTTAGATTACTCAACTGAATTTTGAGTAAATACTCAAAATTTAGTTGAGTAATCTAAAATAAAATGAGTAATGCAAAATATGAAGCAATTATCTATTTAGATAATTGCTTCATATTTTGCATTAAATTACAAGCGTTGTGGCATCGCGCTTCTCTTTCTTTTCTATGCAATCTGACAGTGACCGCGGTTTAGATGTTGTCAGCGTCTTAAACAAGTTTTTATCATTCTCCTAGCGGATGCAATAAATTGTAACACAAGAGAGTTATTTAATTTCATTACAATGTAGTTCCACATAAATACCGTGGGTTTTCGAGCTGTGTTGATGCAAAGTCAAAGTCAAAGTTTTATTACAAACTAGCTTCTGCCGCGACTTCGTTCGCGTAGAAGTCGTAAGACACCACAACGTACTGCAATATCATCATCTGCCTAGCCTTTTCCCCAACTATGTTGGGGTCGGCTTCCAGTCTTACCGGATACAGCTGAATACCAGTATTTTACATGGAGCGACTGCCTATCTGACCTCCACAACCCAGTTATTGGCTAACACGATACCCCTTGGTAAGACTGGTTGTCAGACTTTCGAGCTTCTGACGACCCGTAACGACTGTCAAACCAACGGTTTAACGTGCTTTCCGAGGCACGGAGACGGTCTTGGTATGTACAGATGGTCACCCATCCACGGACCAACCGCGGCGAGCGTAGCTTAACCTGATCGATCGACCCGTGCGGCTATTATTACTAAGCCACAAGCCCCTCCAACCACACACACAATGTACTAAAATAACAGTCACATTTTCATAAATAACTACCTGGTTGGTCTAGTGGTCGCAAGCTCTACTGTTGAGCATGAGGTCCTGGATTCGATTCTCTGGTCAGATAGTGTTATTGGGTTTTCCATCCAGAATTTCTCAGTAACTCAAACTCAAACTCAAACTCAAAGCATTTATTTCAATTAAACCATTTACAGGCACTTTTGAATTGTCAAGGAGTCGGTCAGTTAGAAATATGAAGCTAGTTGCCCATTCCAAAGCGTAGTAGGTACCTATGGAGAAGAACGGGCAAGAAACTCCATGGACACTCTTTTAAATCAAATTGATACATAAAGATTAGTACAAAAATAATGTTGAAATTATAACTAAATGTGAGGACGATGTAAAATAAAAAAACGCGCCCATAGTAAAAAGAGAAACAAAAACAATTTCTAAATAAAATAATTACAAATAAGCCGAGGACGCTAAGAGGTGACCTGTCCCAACTAACGGCGCCCGTTCACGAGCATGACGCATGGATTAGCACCATTCAGCTCAACCATTTTGAAGTGAGCTAAATGATCCAACACACGCGCCACCATCAGCGAGACATCTGAGTGAGCATGACATACTCTCAGCCGCCAGGACCCATTCAAGTCAATTACATAACCGGCAAATGGTAGCTCTATTATACATAGTACTCACACCTGTGCAATGCAATTATACAATACAACGTAGGTTGAATTTATACAATGCAAAGATAGTCTTACAATGTTCAGCTGCTCCAACAGTATTTTCAAATGTTAATTATTCAATTGGTTGTGGTTGTGGAGCGGGACCAGCATTGAGCCAAGCATTTTTATCAGCGATGTAATCACCCAACTTATAATATGCCTGCCTGCATAGTGTGCGTTTGATACAAGATTTGAATTTCATTTCATTCAGTTGAAGTATGTGGGGTGGAATTTTATTGTAACATTTTAAACAGTACCCCATGAAAGATGAGTCTACTTTAGCCAGTCTGAAACCTGGCTGAGATAATAGGTCCCTATTTCTAGTACTATAATTATGTCTTTCACCTCTTTTACTAAAATGATGTAATTTTTTTCTTACGTACATGATGTTTTCGTAGATATATTGACAAGGTACCGTCATGATGTTAATGTCCTTAAACCGGTCCCTTAGAGAATCGCGCCTGCGGAGATTATAAATGGCTCTGATAGCTCTTTTCTGCAGAATAAAAATTGACTCGATGTCTGCAGCCCGTCCCCAAAGTAAAATACCGTAAGACATGATACTATGAAAGTAACTAAAATAGACTAGCCTCGCGGTATCTACATCAGTAAATTGACGGATTTTTCTGACAGCATATGCCGCTGAACTTAGCCGTCCTGCAAGAGATGTTAAATGAGGACCCCATTGTAGCCTTGAGTCGAGCGTGATCCCCAGGAAAACAGTTTTATCGACGAATTCTAGTTTCTCTTGATTCAATACTATCTCATAATCACCACTTTTGACATTTGGTAAAGAAAATCGAATGCACTTAGTTTTTTTCCCATTTAATACTAAATTATTGGCAGTGAACCAGTTCTGTACCTGCAATAGAGCGTTATTTACGTCGTCAACATTCGTAGCACGTCTATCTACCTTAAAAATTAAAGAAGTATCATCAGCAAATAACACCATTTGTGGTTGATTATTTAATAAATGGAGTAGATCGTTAATATACACTAAAAAGAGGAAAGGTCCCAATATCGAGCCTTGTGGAACACCCATTTTTACTTTTAAACCCAGTGAATTGATACCATTAATTTGTACTTGCTGTTGTAACAGTCCGAAGACTCGATTCCTGGCTCGCCTCCTATTACATGGGACCTGAACAACTGGCGAAATATGGGTGTACTATAGGTCTCTGCCTAACCCATACGGAATACACGCGTGATGTCATGTTATTTTTTATAAAACTTCTCTGTATACAACGTGCAAACGTTGAATACAGAGAAGTTTAGAAACTACAAAGTTTTAGCCAAAATAACTGCCTATCTGACCTCCACAACCCAGTTACTGTGTAACACGATACTCCTTGGCTAGACTGGTTGTCAGACTTTCGAGCTTCTGACTACCCGTAACTACCGTCGAAGATCTACGGCTGACAGCCGGGACCAATGGCTTCAAACGTGCTTTCCGAGGCACGGAAGAGTCTCGTTATGTAATTGTCACCCATCCACAAACCGACCGCGGCAAGCATAGCTTAACCTTCTATGCCGTGCGGCTGTTATTATTTCACCACGAATTTTCCAAGGTCATCTATTTATTTAAATTCACTGCCTAATTCTAAAAGACGACCTTATTAATTCATGATCACACCATTATGCTGTCTTCCGTTATTTCTTTGCTAGATTCTGCTTTTAATAGCATAATGAGCAGTCAAGTGGTGGTCCAGTGGTAACGACCGCGACTTACGAGTTATAGGTCGTAGGTTCGAACCCAGACAGGCACCTTTACTTTGTGTAAATTATTTAAGAAACACTGAAACCGAATCAGAGGTCACAGTTCCAGTAACAGGAAGTTCCTGTCACGGTCACAGTTCCTGTTCCAGGCAACAGGAAGGAATAGGGTGGGTTTTAGTCAGTAAGAGTCTGACACACCCTCCCGCTCCGCCCAGAGCGGGAGAAGTTATTTGATGATTTCCCAACATGAAAAAAAAAAAAGAGGTCACAGTTTCTTTTAAAGTCCAGACATAATCTTAGTCAGATCATATAAGGATCATTTAGATTAGTGTATGAACTGGAAAGAACTACACATATTTGATCAACCTACCGTAAATACTTTGTGTAAATAATTTCACCACTGCTCTCAAAACGGTGAAGGAAAACATCGTGAGGAAACCGGCATGTCCTAGAACCAAAAATTCGAAGACATGTGACATCTACCAACCCGCACTAGGCCCGCGTGGTGGATTACGGCCCACTCTCTCTCACCGAGAGGAGACTTGTGTATAATTTAAATATTATTATTATGTCCTTACATATCTCTGGACCATGGGGTCCCGGACCTTTGGAAGGCGTACGAGGGGCCGAAGCCAACTCGCAGAGGCCCCTTGTACAATTAATTGTAATGGAATGAGGCACCAACCGAAGATTATCACTGTTTGCTCTATGAAGGTGCACCCAAGGACAACCCCCGGTTGATGCAAGACTATTGCAGTTCTTATTATTATTATTAAACATTTATTTCAGACCAGGTCCATTCTTGTTAGTAACAATATACTTAAAAAAAAAGTAATGTTAGTATGCAAACACAACAAAAAATTAAATTAAATAAAATTGCAACACGAAGTCGCACCCATCTTCGCAGCTTGGGGGACTCCTCCCGATCTGCAGATACCCCCAGTATAGAGTTGGAACTACCACGAACGCGTGTGAGCAGAGAGGCACATATTTTCCTTATAAAAGCGGCAAAACCATCAACCCGCGCCTCAGCAAACATCCCTGACGCACTGCAACGCCATGGCCCAACAGTACCCTTTTTTTTTTTGGATGGTAAATCATCAAATAACTTCTCCCGCTCTGGGCGGAGTGGGAGGGTGTGTCAGACTCTTACTGACTAAAACCCATCCGTATTCCTTCTTGTTGTGTTGCCAGAGGCCTCGGTGACCCATTAGTACCTTCCCGCGACCCCGGCAGGCATCGGCCCTAGTGAACCCCTACATTTGTGCTGACGACATCTCTTTGAGGCGCGCGTGGAATACAACGCGCCATCGACCCGGGCCTGGTCCTTACCGGACGGTGAGCTACCCATTGCTCACCGGCCGCAAGCCCGCGCCTACGGTGGCCGGAAATCCGCCCGAGGCCCAACAGTACCCTGAGTGCATTGTTGTATTGGACACGCAGATCGCTGTATACCCGCTGCGAATAACTGACCCACAGGCTGCAGGTGTAAAAAGATTGGCAATATGCTCTAAAAAGCGTGATCTTAACCGCATTCGTACACCGTGCAAACCTGCGAGCCAGCATGTTACAACGGACAGCCACTGACCTGCGTTCCCTTTCTATGTCCACATCATCACTTAAATCATTGGTGACCCAGTGACCCAAATATTATACATATATAGTCGAACCATAGTAAAAATCTACGTTCATCACATAATCGTCTTCTTCAATGTCCCACTCACCGCACTGACTTTATTCACTCTTCCTTCTTCGTTCAGTCTATCTCTCTGTGGAATGCGCTCCCCCAAGAAATCAGGATGGCAACCAACCGATTATCCTTTAAAATTAAAGTTCGCGAGCACATTCGTAAGAAGCTGGCAGTATCATCACAACGGTAATGTTTTCCCATTGTTTGTCTTACTGTTTAGTATATTCGTGTATTTATTTGGTCTTATATTTATGTATAATTAGGTATATCTATTATATATAATGTTTTTAATAGGTATATGTATGTATATACTTATATTTTAATAAATATTTCTTTCACAGTTTTCGTTATTGCACCTACCGCTGTCTGTCTCTGCATCACCCAAAGGTTGACTGGTAGAAAATGCCTATGGCATTAAGTCCGCCTCTGTACATTTGTGTGCGTAAAGTATTAAATAAATAAATAAATAAATAATAGTCAACCTTGATTATGAAACTATTTAGTTCGATAAGGATTAATATCATGATACGAATATCATCGTCTTTCGATTCTACCCGTGTTTTGAACAATAAATGGTTATTGTGACTTAACTGTAATAGTAAGACATATAACCTCGGGGCCTTTTTTGTGGTTAATGATGAGTACTGTACACATGAAGTACATTATATTATGTATCATCAATATTTTGAATTTGTAGACAAATTTTTGATACCATGGGTTACTGCAATTTTCGTAGGAATCTCTAATTTTGTTTAATATAAAATGTTATTCATTTTACTCGCTGATAATGTAGCTTTCAATAGGTGAAAATTTTTAAAATCAGTTAAGTTGTTTTTGAGTTTATCCAATACAAACCAACAAACAAAAAATCAGTATAGATAAACCATGTGAAACGCAGCTGCCTGGCAGAACGGGGGGTGCCAAAAGGTGTAAAGTTTCAAAGATATATATTTTATACAAAGGTCGAAAGGAGTTAATTGCCGCATGAGGTATTTAGACTACCGAGCGTAGGGAGAGCTGCTATAGTCCGAGTAGGAATTGGTGACTTTCACCCGTGTTATACACTCTACTTTTCATTTCGAATATGAGGAAAGTAAAATATAGTAGTTTGGTCAACATTTCAGAATCGCTTGAACAAATTTTTAAACAAATATTAGTCTATAAGGAGAGAGGAGCTAAAGACAAGTTTTATAATGCCTAAAAGTATATGATCCACTGTAGTAAACAAACTCTTAAAAATATATGATATTCTTCAGGATATATGCTAGGTCACGAAGATACCTCTCAAAATTTCTTTTAACGGTTATAAACCCTACTTATATACAATCATATGCAATCATTCTGATTGTTTGTTAGATTATTCTACAAGCAACATATTAGCATAATAGTGTTTACAATCAATAGATTTTTTGTAAATCGATAATTGCTTCATATTTTGCAATAAATTACAAGCGTTGTGTCATCGCGCTTCTCTTTGTTTTCTATGCAGTCCGACAGTGACCGCGCTTTAGCGCTGTTGTCAGCCTCATAAAACTGAGATTTTGAATTTCGCTACAGCTTACAAAGTTAGTATCTTAATATCTGGATAGATGGAACACACCGCGTCACCGCCGCAGGCCGTCCCGCTTAATAGGTTTTTTAATTCACACTGGTTATTTATACACTCACAAGACCGCAGCATTTTTTATATTATTTTAATCGTTATTTTTCTTAATTATATAAAAATTTCGTAGCCAACTACCTCACCAAATTTAGTTCTATATTTTAAATACATTCCCGCCCTAGAGAGGAAAGCAACCACTATGAGTCTTTCCCGCCCAAAGGTCGGGAGCAGCGTCTTCCACCCGGATCAAACAAACACTCTTTTAAGTTTTTTTTTAAAGTAGATTTTAAATAAATATACATAACTATTCTCTAGGTTAGATGCCAACGTCGGAAGCTCATTTCCTTTCTAACCTTATCTTAAATCTTACCCTGAAGAAGTTGTTATTCATATTATTTAGGTCAGCGTAGAAAATGTAGGTAATAAATATAACATAAACAAAACATCACGCCTTGTTTCTCCGAAGGGTTAGGCAGAGGTACCCACAGCAGGTACACCCACATTTCGCCAGTTATGTTTAAGTCCCATGTAATAGGGGGCGAGCCTATTGCCATCAATCGGGCACAAATCCAGACTCCGAGCTGCTACTGAGAAATTCCTTATGGAAAAACTCAATAACACTTTGCCCGACCTGGGAATCGAACCCAGGACCTCATGCTCAGCAGTAGCGGTTGTGACCACTAGACCGATGAGGCGGTGATAAATATGTAACATAAGAATCGTAATTTTCCCTGACTGAACGTCTGGCTCGTCATTTAGGTATCGTCTACCACGTATGAAAATTCGACGGATAAGAGACGTTATTAAAATATAGCTACGATACAGAGACACCCAATACATACGTTCGAGGTCGATCTTGCTCCATCTTCATGAAAATAAAGAGACGTTATTAAAATATAGCTACGATACCGAGATACCCAATACATACGTTCGTGGTCGAACTTGCTCCATCTTCGTGAAAATAAAGAGACGTTATTAAAATATAGCTACGATACAGAGATACCCAATACATACGTTCGTGGTCGAACTTGCTCCATCTTCATGAAAATAAAACGAAAAAACCAAGATTTCTTTTGAAATAAACATCACATTTGTTGCAAACACATATTTTTCTGTTCCTCTCTTCTTGTCTGTTAACATGTGTGTTTATCTAAACTTAATATTAACAAGAAAAAAGCGATCAAGCGCGTGTCGGACCACGAACAATGAAAGGGTAGTTGGGAAGTTGGGATGAATTTATTCCAAAAATAAACTTAACTTTGTAGTTGAAAAACATGTTCTCCCATACATCGATATACGTCACAGTCAATTCTCCAACTGCAAATTTAAGTTGGTCGACTATTCCTCGCTAACCTGTAAAGCCCACTTAGCTGTGATAGTTTTCTTTCTAGTTTCATTATATCTAACAAAAATTATCACTTTAATGCTTAATATTACGCAAACGGATCCTTGAATCAAAAAATGGTCTTCACAGACCCGCAATATTTTGAACGGCCTATCCAACGATACCCCATACTATGGGATAGACGAGAAAAAAAAATATCATCCGTACACTACGTGCACTTTTTCGGCGTGATTAATATGTATACCTATGCCATACCTATGCTTTCTAGTACTAAGCGTCTCTGAGCTACAGCGGGGACAGAGAGATAGACAGACAGACAGACGGACGGACATGGCGAAACTATAAGGGTTCTTTATTTACTACGGAACCCTAAAAAGGTTTGAATTTTTGTATATTTGTTTATTACGCTTTCATCCGAAAACGGCAGATCGGAATTGGATGAAATTTGGCACATGAGTAGACCATGACCTGCATTAGGACATAGGATACTTTTTATCCCGATATTCTTACAGAATCGAGTCACATGCGGGTTAAACCACAGGGCACAGCTAGTGTTTAATAAAAAAATATATAAATAAGAAAAAAGAAATTTAAGAAAGAGTTAAGCCGCTGACAACATCTAAACCGCGGTCACTGTCAAATTCCATAGAAAAGAAAGAGAAGCGCGATGACACAACGCTTGTAATTTATTGCAAAATATGAAGTAATTATCTATTTACTCAAATTGAGTTGAGTAATCGAAAATAAAAAACAACCAAGTTCTGCATTCAAATAAGACGCTCTAGTTATTAATTAAATACGTAATGTATGTTGATATTTGATACAGATATTTTGGATTAGAACTCAAAGTAAGAGGTTAGTTTAACGTTAGTTTGTATCAAGATTTTGTTTTCAAAACGTGTTTTGGTAACAACCAGGTTCTGGGAAATATGTTCAAAATTAACATATATTTTTTCCGCTACCACAAACTATACAGATTTGGCAATTTTTTTTCTTAAGCGAAGCCTATTTTGGTCAATTGGGTCTTAATAGACGCGAGCAACCCAGAACAGATCGTTATAGAAGTTGTCGGGGGAATTCTTTGCCCAGCAGTGGACGGCGGAAATTATAATGACGGAGCTAAAGCTTGGTATGACGTTTAAATCACTACGGTTACTAATATGAGCCGGCCTTTAGTTTGTAGGGGCTACATCAGAAGCACACGTTGCGTGTCACGCATAGTTATTTTGGGCCCATTGTTTTAGAAACAGATACAACGCATTACGCCTCGTTCGTTACGTGTTAATGTATTCACATGGAAGTAGATTGGATTACTCCCTAAGGCTAAGGGCTCGTTCAGAATGGATTAAGTTGGATTTAAGATGCTTCTGATTCTTCCAACCCGCACTGGGCCCGCGTGTTAGATTACAGCCCATTCCCTCTAGAAGAGAGGAGGTCTGTATCCAAAAAAGAAAAAAAGTTGGATTGCGTAATTGGTCTGGTGGGTTTGATTCCCAGGTCGGGCAAAGTCTGCCGGGGTCGTGGGAAGGTACTAAAGGGTTACTGAGGCCAAACCCACCCATATTCCTTCCCGTTGCCTGTGTGCCAGGGGCCTCGGTGACCCTTTAGTACCTTCCCACGACCACGGCAGGCATCGGCCCTAGTGCACCCCTACACTTGTGCTGACGACATAACTTTGAGGCGCGCGGGGAACACAACGCGCCGTCAACCCGGGCCTGGTCCTTACCGGACGGTGAGCTACCCATTACTCACCGTCCGTAAGCGCACCCGGGATTCCCGACGCCCAGGGCGTCTCCTGCGGCGGCTAGGGGTGAGTGGGGGCGAAATTTGCCTTTCCCTCAACCGTCCCGCCTCCTCCTTCGCGACAATTACTGCTTCGCAGAAGGAGGTGACGGCTGCCCATGCCCTCTCGCTCCGTACCATGGCCTGAACCATGGCCGGACGCGAGAGATCCCTGCCACCGATCGGATTACTAAGGGCTAAGGACTCGATTCGAATGGATTAATCCGAATTGGCGGTGCTTCTCGCATCCAGCGGATTCATTCCTCATTAACAAGGTCGTCGGTCTACCTTGTGCGAGGCCTTATAACGCTACGTCTTCCGGTACGCGGTCGCCAGTCCTGAAGCTTTCAGCCCCATCGGCCATCTGTTCTGCAAGTAATGTGCCCTGACCAGTGCCACTTAAGTTTGGCAATTCTTCGGGCTATATCAGTTACCTTAGTGCTTCTGTGGATCTCTTCATTTCTGATTCGATCATGTAGGGAAACTCCGACCATAGCCCTCTTCATTGCCCTTTCATGACTAATAATAAAGAACTTCACGTTCCTTAGAAAAATATTTTTTATATTTTCGTCTATTCTCCTCGTGCTTTCGATCATCAGCCAGGTTATTGACTTGCGAAAGTTTTTTTTTATAGCAAATGACTCTAAATATAATTAGAGTTTAAATATGTTGTTCACGCTACGATGGGTTTCAAACACGTCAACATGTTAATTTCAGAAATAGTGGTGACAGACAGACAGACAGAGCGTGAACGAACCTACAAGATTTTTTTTTCGTACCTACTGTCGCGTGGAGTAGGCAGTACAGTCAAAAATATATTTTTACAAAAAGTTTCCATGGAAACTTTTGGAAAATTCGACCTCATGTTGGTAAAAAAATTGATAGATTATTTATCTCTAAAGAACCTACGATACGAGTCAGAAACTTTTAGAACTTAGCTATCTGTTTTATAGCTACACACAGTGATTAGCAAGTCCAGATTACAAATGGAATACCGTATGAACAAGTCCTTACTACGACAAGACAGCCGGAACTCGATTTCCTTTGTTCTACGAAATGGTTCGAAGATCATGAACTATTGAGAGCAGTCCCTAATAGATAGGAAAGGTTCTACACGCTATGTGTCTCTCAAACCCATTGCAAAGTTTTATTTTGTGTAACTCAACAAACTCGTTGTCATGTAGGTAATTTATATCGCACGCCGTTCGTGTTTGTTTAACTTTTTTATATTATATGGAAAATGTTGTTGGTTTATGCCCGCATTTTAGTTTTAAGTTCTATGCCATAACATTGTAATGTGTAACTTTTTATTTTCCCAAATAAAATAAAATAAAATAACATAAATAAAATACAGTATTCATATCAAAGTTTCTTAAAACTATTCTTTTTTCAGATAATAACATTACCTATACATTTTAATGTGCCCTTAATGTACCTTACACGTTGTTTCAGGTGTCAAAAAAGCTGTTTAAGATATTCTATTATACTTGGTGCTTCCTACATGGGTGCAGGAAAACACCAAGTATTTATCTTTGTCAAACTGAGACAGTCATACCTTGCCGAAAGATGCTGAACACAGTCTATAGTCGCTTCCGCTGACTTAAGGCTTCTACATACTGGCGCGACTTGTCGCGCGACAAGTCGCGACACAAAGGCACCGCTTGTAGCGCTACACGCGGTGTCTTTGTGTCGCGTCGCGTCGCGCGACAAGTCGCGCCAGTATGTAGGAGCCTTTAATCTTTTTTTTTTGTTCCGGGTTGGTAAATTCTCATGGATGTCCTCCGCCCTGGAGAGGGGTCTGTCAGACTCTTACTGACTAAAAACATCCCGCACTTGCACCGGTGATCATGGGATCTAGTGCGATCTGCGAACCCCGGCTGGCCCGCCATTTCGGGCTACCTCAGGCTCGCGTCGCGGGGGGAGTTTTTCACCCCATTCCCCCGAATGAGGTGTAAAACTCCCCCCGCGAACTACGCGCCGCCACCTCGGGTCCTGCTATATGGGATGCGATGGATGTCCCCGAGTCTGTCGCCCCTGGACCGATTTAGAGCTGGAAGAGAGCGATGTCCACCTTCCGCCTTCCGCCTGCTGCGCCTGCTGCGGGCAGGGTGAGTGGAAGACATCTCCCGCTCCCTTTCCGCAGCCTCCTTCTGCGACATGGCTGTTTCGCAGAAGGACACCACCTTGTCCCAGGACTCCTCGCACTCGTAAGTAAGCTGGCGCAACCTGATCAACAGGTTGGTAGATAGCTAAAATGTAACTGAATTTGTGGTTGATAACAACTGACTCCATTCTTAATGCATCTTTAATATTAACAAAGCATAATTTACAACCTGGAAATTCCCAAAATAAAACTGCAAAAACCCTTCCTTTGTTCCCGAAATGTCAAAAATATATTCCTGGCAACACTAAGCGAATTGCACTAAACAATATGGCAACAAAAAGGTGTGTGCTAA
The DNA here is from genome assembly GCA_905333075.3 of Atethmia centrago. Classification (NCBI taxonomy): domain Eukaryota; kingdom Metazoa; phylum Arthropoda; class Insecta; order Lepidoptera; family Noctuidae; genus Atethmia; species Atethmia centrago. The sequence goes on from HG995374.1 coordinate 25,717,482, forward strand.
ATATAATCGGATGTAATGCGCTGTTATTTCGAGAAACGCATCACCACTCAGCATCGATGCACCGTGAGTCAGTCGGTCGAAATAGACCGCTCTGAAGTTCAAACGGTTAAAGAGATGCATTCTCGGATATTTTTATCCGCGTGATCTGATAGAGTTATTGGGTTGGAAATGAGACAGCTTACTGACTGACGGATAAAGGGTGTGCTAGAAATGGGGTGTAGTAATTATTAATGAGTTTGATTTTTGTAGAGATTGTTGTGTGGTTACCGCCGCTTATGTCCATCTGCAATACTAAAGTGTGAATATCCGCTGAGTTTCTTGCCCGTTCTTCTCCATAGAAACCTACTCCTCTTTAAAATGGGCAACTAAATTCGACTGCAACTAAAGTAAATTGTCATATTTATTGTAATGGTGATCGTTTATTTAAATAAATTTGTATAAGTGTAAAATAAATGTATTATAATAAGTGTAAAAGTCTATAATACAATAAATTACCATTTTATTAGACAAAGTGACAGCTACCACACGTCAGATTACTTCATTGGATTAATAATTCGACTTTAGCTTCATCTTTCTGACTGACCGACACCTTGACAATTCAAAAGTGCCTGTAATTTGTTTAATAGAAATAAATTCTTTGTGTTTCAGTTTTTAAAAGCTTTGCTGGTGCGTTGCCATCTCAGAGACGAGCTGAAATGTCTCTGTAATTACATAATCACCCTATAATGTTCCCACGGCTGGGACACAGGCCTCCTCTCGGTAAGAAGGAGTGGGCCGTAATCCACCACGTGGGCCCAGTGCGGGTTGGTAGATGTCACATTTCTTTGAATTTATGGTTCTAGGACACGTTTTTCTTCACGATGTTTTCCTTCTCCGTTTTGAGCAGTGGTGATGAAATAACTTACACAAAGCAAAGCGCCAGTCTGAGTTCGGACCTACGACCTACAACTGGTAAGTCGCGGCCGTTACCACTGCTCTTGTGATTACAGTGTAATGTTATTCCTGTGTGTTATATCACTTACCTGTACATTTTACATTTTTCTTTGAAATCCACTATATTTTTAAAGAGATTTATTTTAGTTTTCCACCTGTTGAACCAGTCTTTGGAAATCACACAAAATACGTTTTATTGCTCGCAAAAAGTAACAAGCAATTCAGAAATAGCCCGTTGTTACTTTTATAATTATGGAAACGTGACTAATGGAAAATTAAGCGGGCAATACGGAAAATGTATCTGACAGAACATCAACATTATATTTTATATTTTTAAGACCACTTAATGTTTTCTGTCTCGAAGCACTAAATTTCTCCGTAATTTATTTAGATTATTAAAGCACTATTTAAATAGTTTTCCAAACCACTTTTTTTCTTTAGATCGTCAAAGAGAATATCGGTCAACTGTGAAAGTAATTCACGCTCCATGTATTAAGACATAAATTAACGTTAATAATATTTACAAGCATTCATTAATTACTTTCAATGTTTAGGATATGTGTCATTAATATTATTATAAATGGTCCAGTAATTTATAAGCGTCCAGTTTTAGATATAATGCCAATCAAACTGTTGTTCTTGGCAGGTTATGTACGTTTGAACGTATTAAGGCGCAGACATATGATTTCAGTGACTTTTAAATCAGTTAATACGGCATCATATAATGCAAGTAAGTTATACAAAAAAAAAATATGTTAAACTAGAAAGCATACATATCAATTTAAGTATTGTAGTAAATTACTTTATGAAATGAAATCAGGAAGTAATGTCTACCCAAAGTATAAAAAAAACGATATTAGTTTCAAAATAGTTACGATATGTTCACGTTTTTTTTTTTTTGTTTGAACAGATTTTTTTATCATCTATGGTTATTTGTGATTTTTTTTAAATATCTACAGGGTGACATTGAAAACATGCGACAAATCGAAATGGGAGATTGTACTCATCATTATGAACAACTTTTACTAAGGGACCAAAGCTACAATCCCAAAAAAAAAAACTGCTGTCCCCTACATTTATGTTCGCAATACCTCATCAAAATGTAGGAAAAGCAGATTTTTTTTTTGGGATTACAGCTTTGGTCCCTTAGTAAAAGTTGTTAATAATGATGTATACAATGTCCCATTTCAGTTTGTCGCAAGTTTTCAATTTCAACCTGTATATTTTCGTTAGTAAAAATAAATATTCCCTATGAAACCGAACGGCGCGGCCTGAACGCGACGCGCATTTGTATGGCTACGCCAACGGCGATTATCCCTTATTAAGAAAGCCTTTTTGTTCTGAACATCTTTGCGTTGTGATAGTTTCAATAGTTTACAGAATGTCTCTTAGTTCAGTATGCCTTTTGGCAAAGGCCTCCTCACTGAGTCCTAATCCCTCGCAGTGGATACCATTATCCACTAACGCTAATGATAAAAAAAGCAACAGGAAAACTGCGGGGTAATTGCATGACTTACAATTTAATAGAATACAATAGAATAGAATACTGTTTATTATGTACACCATAAAAATTACAGATACAAATGTTGAAATTTTACAAGGGGTGACACAATGGGCGGTCTTATCGCTAAAAGCGATCTTTTACAGACAACCTTTGGATGGATTAAAGGGGGAGGAGAGACAATACTGCAGGTAGTCAGTGGTGTACCAGTTACATATACAATAAATACATTTAATACATAAAGCATATACTATACATAACATATATCATACATACATACATACATACATACATACATACATATATATATATATATAAACATGAAACATGATCAAGAACTATATAACTATTATATAACTATATTTATCGTCTTATTTAAATAACTTTTATTTTGACAATTCAACTACATTCATTGCGTTTTTTACGTTGGTGAACTGACGAATGTTTCCAACATATGAAGCATTCGATTAGAAACTTCCTTCAAAATACACAATACAATAGTATTGTGATACAAAGTGCGTCTGTCAAGAGCGCAACACAGAGTAAATATTACGTAATGTAAATTTTTCTTCGGTCCCTGGCCCTGGCCATCAAGCAATTGACAGGATTGTCAAACATTTATGGCTTGAATACGAGGCTTTTGGCTACATTGTAGCTGTGTAGTTTGTCTGTGAGCACTTTTTTGTAATGTGCGCTGTGTTTGTGTACATTTTTTAAACATTTTTTATTTCTTTCATTTCAGTTTAGGTGCAGGACAGTCTGTAATCCAGCTGACCCGTATTAAGCAAGCGCCGTACTTTATTTTCGTTCCTACTGTATATTAAAACTAGCTGCCGTCTGCTGGCTTTTTCTAAAATGAGCCTAAGTTACTCCTTACAACATCAGCTATCTGCAAATGAAAGTCCCGTCAAAATCGGTTCTTCTGTTTCGGAGATTAGCTGGAACAAACAGACAGACCGACAGACAGACAGATAGGCAAAAAATTCAAAAATTGATTTTTTTTGTTATAAGTACCTACCATATCTACTGTCTTAGGCATTTAGTAAAAACTGTTATTTGGACATTACAAACAGACTTCAATGTATTAGTGTAGACAAGCCCATGCTCTGCAGTGGGACTATTTCCAGTTAGAAAAATGATCAAATGAGAATAAAAATACCTACTTTTCTGTAACAATAATAATAATAGCCATTTATTTCGGACAGAATTTAAGTGTTAGTAACAATTTTCTTAAGATCCATTTTATTTATTTTTTTCTAAAACCAATACAAGAAAAAACCAGAACCAACTGCAGTCTAGCTTTCATCCTGCCGGGGCGCGGGAAAGTACGAAAGCGTTACCGAGGCCCCTGGCAACACAGGCAACGGAAGGAACTCGGGTGGGTTTTAGTCAGTAAGAGTCTGACACACCCTCCCGCTCCGCCCAAAGCGGGAGAACTTATTTGATAATTTCCAACCCAAAAAAACATGCCCTGCAGTGGTACAATTTCCAGGTAGAAAGATGATAAATTGAGAACAAAAAATAAAAATATCTAATAAATAAAAATACCTACCATTCTGTAAATAACAATAATAATAAAAGCCATTTATTTCGGACAGAACGCATTTATGTGTTAGTAACAATTTAAGATCTTATTTTTTTTTTTTTAAACCTAATACAAGCAAAAACCAGTACCAACTGCAGTCTATCTCTTATGTAGACACTTTAGTTATTAATGATTGTTACGTCAAAATGAATGAGCGTTACATCATACTGTCTATGGAAAATACAGTAGGTAGGTACTTATGCACTAAAATGACCTCATCAATTACTCTGACCAATTTACTGCGGTCATTCTATCTCATCGCCTGTAATGAATGACGTAATCCTCATGATTTGAATTGTAACTAATACCTATCATCATCTGCCCAGCCATTTCCCAACTATGTTGGGGTCAACCGCCTATCTGACCTCCATAACCCAGTTACTGGGTAATACGATACCTCTTTGGTAAGACTGTTTCTGACAACCCGTAACGACTGTCAAAGATCCACGAGTGACAGCCGGGACCAACGGTTTAAAGCGCTTTCCGAGGCACGGAGGGGTCTTGGTATGTACGGATGGTCACCTATCCAAGGACCAACCTCGGCAAGTGTAGCTTATCCTGATCGACCGTCCCGTGCGGCTGTTATTTCTTCGCCACAAGCCCCTAGTAAATAAAACCTACCTTACAAAGATATTAAACTTCTATTTCGGACTCTTCAGTCCGAAATAGAAGTTAAGTAGGTAAGCATGCGCACGGTGAGCAATGGGTAGCTCGCCGTCCGATAAGAACCAGGCCCGGGTCGACGGCGCGTTGTGTTCCACGCGCGCCTCAAAGAGATGTCAGCACAAGTGTAGGGGCCCACTAGCACCGCAGTGTCCTCGTGGAGGCGATCTGCGGCAGTGATCTCTCGCGTCCGGCCCTGGTTCAGGCCATGGTACGGAGTGAGAGGGCAGCTGTCACCTCCTTCTGCGAAGAAGTAATGCTCGCGAAGGAGGAGGCGGGACGGTTGGGGGTAAGACAAATTTCGCACCCTCTCGCCCCTAGCCGCCGCAGGAGACGCCCTGGGCGTCGGGAATCCCGGGCCGATTTCCGGCGACCGTAGGTGCGGGCTTGCGGACGGTGAGCAATGGGTAGCTCGCCGTCCGATAAGGACGAAGATCGGGTCAATAGCGCGTTGTATTCCACGCGCGCCTCAAAGAGATGTCAGCACAAGTGTAGGGGTCCACTAGGGCCGATGCCTGCCGGGATCGCATGGAAGTTCAAAGGGGTTACCGAGGGCCCTGGCAACACAGGCAACGGAAGGAATACGGGTGGGTTTTAGTCAGTAAGAGACTGACACACCCTCCCGCTCCGCCCAGAGCGGGAGAAATTATTTGATAATATCCCACCCAAAAAAAACATAGGTAAGCAGAATTTCCAGAGAAGAAGATAGGAGAAGTCGAAGTTTACAATTAATAAAATGTTATTTCCTTTGGAATGGCTGCATTTACGAGTAATCCAGTGTGTTTTATAAGATGTTTCTAGAAATTACGTTTTGTGCAAGAAATTCTATTGACGAAAACGAAATGACTACATTATTACGATATCCACACTAATTAAGTTAAGCCACAATAATTGTAAAGGCTCCCGCATACAAGCGCGACGCGACGGTACGACGCGATTCTGTTTTTATAGAAATTATTCTACTAGAGTCGCGTCGCACCTGTCTGCGGAAGCCTTTACAATTAGTTTGGCTTAACCTAACCCCATTACCCACACTGTCATAAGTAGATATCGTAATGTAGTAATTTGTTTATCGTCAATAGAACTTAGATCTGTCCTATTTGGCACATATCTACACGAAGATTCACAAATAAAGCAACCAGTTTGTTATGTACTACAAAATATCTTGTAACAATTAGTTATTTTTAAGTAGTTCATTACATTTCACGAAGAACAATATAATTAATGAAAGCGATACATTTTCTAAGAATGAGTAATATTCCGGCACCGACTGCTCTTACATCAAATCCGGGGAATCGGAAAGATTTAATACGACACATGACAAATGAACGAACTACAGAAGTTAACACGCTTTATTTCAACTGGTAATGATCCTGATATTCAGCTAAAGTTTAACTTTTAGTGAGGGAAAACTGTAAAACCTCACTAAACTGTTTGCTAGAATTCTTGAAGAAACTCTCTGAAAGCTAGCATAAAATAAACTCCTACAAATAGTGATGGGTTCAAGTGACGCACACTTCATACAGGAGCAGTGGTGGCCCAGTGGTAACGGCCGCGACTTACGAATCATAGGTTCGAACCCGGGCACTTCACTTTGGGTTAATTATTTCATCACCACTGCTCTCAAAACGGTGAAGGAAAACATCGTGCGGAAACCGGCATGTCCTAGAACCAAAACTTCGAAGACATGTGACATCTACCAATCCGCACTGGGCTCGCGTGGTGGATTACGACCCACTCACTCTCACAGAGAGGAGGCCAGTGTCTCAGAAGTGGGAACAATATAAGCTGCTTATGTATGTATATGTTTGCAGTTCATACATACCTAAGCATTAAACCTAAAGACGTTGATGTAGCTTGCGTGCTTCGCAGATGTTCGCGAAAGCCCTTGCGGGGTTGCGGGAAGGTACCAAAGGGTTACCGAGGCCCCAGGGGTGTTGCCAGGGGCCTCGGTAACCCTTTAGTACCTTCCCGCGACCCCGGCAGGCATTAGCCCTAGTGGACCCCTACACTTGTGCTGACGACATTTTGAGGCGCGCGTGAAATTAAATGCGTCGTCGACCTGGGCCTGGTCCTTACCAGACGGTGAGCTACCCATTGCTCACCGTCCGCAACCCCGCGCCTACGGTAGCCGGAAATCCGCCCGGGATTCCCGACGCCCAGGGCGTCTCCTGTGGCGGCTAGGGGTGAGAGGGCGCGAAATTTGCCTTTCTCTCAACCGTCCCGCCTCCTCCTTCGCGAGCATTACTGCTTCGCAGAAGGAGGTGACGGCTGCCCATGCCCTCTCGCTCCGTACCATGGCCTGAACCAGGGCCGGACGCGAGAGTTCTATGCCGCCGATCGCCTCTACGAGGACATTTCAACAATTCACCCGTTTGCGTTGTCACTACTTGCACCCTTACCCGCAGGTATATAAAGGTAATTTTTTTTTCATTTTTTAGTACCCTCACCGACCCCGATGACCCCATTACCCTCCTCCAGGAAAGCAGTAGGGCAACGAGTACAGTGCACAAATCACACCGACCTACGTTCCGACCTCGCCGCCGAGGTCCCTCGCGTAAACCCCAACGTAATTGTCCCCCCCGACCCTTGCTCGACGAAGTGCCAGCCCGCGCCGCAGCTGAGCCTGTAGCTTTAAATTCCCCGATTAATAATAATAATATTAACCAGATCCAGCCTGTCCCATCTTGCTGTCCTCCCCCCAGCGACGCCCTAAGCCGAGGTCCGTACCCCACAGGGGGTGCCCTTAGCGTGCAGTCGCTTAGTACTATAAGAAATTCGCCCCTGGCTGGAGGCTTTGAGTTCGCTTAAGGCAGCCACAGGAAAGTCCGGTTAAGTAGTCATGACCTCTCAAGGTCAACTACGAGATGCCATACACAAAAAAAAAAAAAACATTTTTTAGTTGCATACCGAAGGTCAACTTGATAACAGCTCTACTGGAAGCATACGGATTTACTGGAAAAATATGGATACCATGCCCGCAGAAGCCGCTCAAGTTATTGCCTTGTATTATAAACTGTTAAGTTTTTTACAAATTTCTCCAACATGCGGTTTCCACGTAAGTTGACTGTCTATGACTAACCCTAAAAACTTTGTTGCATCCGTTTTTGTAACTGACTGTCCATTGTAATTAATATTAACCGGTAGTTGTTGTCGTCGTCACTTACTAAAATGCATTATACGCGTCTTTTCTAAACTAATTTTGAAATTATTCGACTGCAGCCAATCTATAGTTTGCTTTAGCGTGTCATTAATTTCTTGTTCGTAATCGTAGGACTCATCTTGTTTATCATTATTGTACAATCATCAGCAAATAGTACTGTTGGGTGATTAATACTTTTTGGAAGATCATTTATGTACACCAGAAATAGTAGGGGGACCCAATACGATCCCCTGAGGTACACCGTACTTCACAACGGTGAAAAACGGTGAACAAAGCGGGAAATCAAATATATGTCAAAACCTAGAACGCTAGGTTTTGACATATATTTGATTTCCCGCTTTGTTTTAATATTGATATTTGTTATTTCTGTGTATTGGTTCCGGTTGCTTAAATATGATGTGATAAGATCCAGGACATTGCCACGTATTCCATATATTTCTAGTTTTTCGATAAGTATAGTATGATCAACATGATCGAAGGCTTTGTCATGTCCATATACAAGGCACAGATGGGTAGTGTGTAATCTACACTTGACATAATTTTCTTGAGAAAATCATAAATAGCAACATTAATTGACCTATTTTTTCTAAAACCTTTTTGTTCATCAACCAGTACATTCTTACTTTCGAGAAAATTGTACATTCGGTTAATTTTTGTGAATTTTTCTATGACTTTCGAGAATATCGGTATTAATGCCACTGGTCGATAATTTTTAAATGAAGTCTTCTCCCCTTTCTTATACAACGGCTTAATAATAGATACCTTAAGATTATCCGGAAAGACGACTCCTTTTTCAAAACATAAGCCTATAATATAAGATAGTGGGTGATAGTGGGTGAATCCGATTGAGCATGTCTGGGATGAGCTAAAAAGAAGAGTCCAAGCAAGAAGCCCTGCTCCTACGCGCCTCCAAGAGCTTCAACTTGCCATTGAAGAGGAGTGGAACGCGATACCACAAAGTTTCATGGTAAAATTAATACGGTCCGTGAAAAACCGATTAAGAGCTGTAATTAGGGCTAGGGGATGGAATACACCTTATTAATAAACAATTTAATCAAGAATTTTGAGTTTGATTTTCATTCTTTCTTACGCGAAATTGGGTGATTTTACCCGCATGGTGGGTTTTGTACCCTAAAACCACATAAGGGTATTTTTTCACACTGTCTTTGATATCATTAGAAAGGTACTGAAGTAAACTTCATGAAAAAAACTGCCTTAAAAAAGTCAAGGTGTGCGATTTTATTGCTCTCAAGTGTAGATATTAGTACTCGTAAAGCAAGTTAATTTTTCCCGAAGACTTCATAATTCTGGATATTGGAAACAGGACAAAAAAAGTACCTACATTTTGCAAAAATATCTCTTACGAACTTCACAGAAAACGAAGAAAAAATTATTCAAAGTAGTATAAGTTATTTATACACGTTCTTATTAAATTTATAAGCCGTGCTGTCCTAGATTCAGGGAATTCCTGAAACCACGTCAAGATCTAAATTCTTTAACTACGAATATCAACATTCTTTGCCTATAATTAATTACAAACGAACGCTTATGTTTTTATTAAAATCCAAGGGAGATAGGGAAAAATGAAGTGAGAATGAGCACCGTCTAATATCTATTGTCTATTGTGTATTGAGGGACTGTAGTGTGTATGGCCACCAAAAGCATTACCAAAGTAGAGCACTGTTAATTAATAATGCTATTAAGAACTTAAGAGCCCGCATATTTGTTTTACCCATTATATAGTTTGCACCGGTGGGGCGGGCAACACTTACTTGCTCTTTGGCGGAATTCCAGAGGGTGACACTTAACATATTGTCCTCTGTATGACTTGTCTGTACTCAGAGTCTATTTTAAATTAAATTAAATTGGGACTACATTGTTGTATTGGGTTCCCATAAGGGTTCCCGAAAACAAATGTAAGTGGTAATTATAAATAAATAAATAAATAATATCCAACAATATCTTAACCACACCTTAACAAGAAGCCCTAAGTCATCTCCGTTTCAAAATCAACAGTTTATCTAAGCGCATTACCACTTGGACGTCTTTATCTTGCAGATGTTCAAAGCCAAATGCCAAATAACACTTAAACACCTGATCGGTCCTAACTGGCTGGAAACACGCCAAACTGAAGTTGCCAGAAGTGAAAATCAGGAGTGTTTCTGTGATGACTAATCGTGGTTCTAAGGAGTCTCTGTTTCAATACAATGAACTCCTAAAAAGATGATCCCTTAATCAAGTACTAACAATCATTCAATATTTAGCACATTCGCAAACTCCGTCATACTTTGCTGAATCGATTATCTCTACTACTACGAGTAACTAATCAATACCAACCAACTTACACGATCAATTGACGGTAACATCGACGTCAACCCTTTTGTGAGAAGAACTCTTGGACAATAGTGTTGGAAATAAACAAAAAAACCGGCCAAGTGCGTGTAGTAGAGATGAATTTCTCCCAAATACAAACTTAACATTGTAGTTGAAAAACGTGTTCTCCCATACATCGATATACGCCAAGCTCAATTTTCAACTGCAAATCTAAGTTGGTGGACTACTACTCGTTAACTTGTAAAGCCTACTTAGCTGTGACAGTTTTCCTTGTAATTCCGTTATATATACCACTGTCATGACATTTTTTTCGCATATCAAAAAAAATATTTTACCACTTGGTAAAATGTTTTTTTATTTACACCAACTACTTTTTCGGTGTGATTAATATGTATGCCTATGCCAAATTACAACTTTCTCGTATTAAGAGTCTCTGAGCTGAGCCGGGTACAGACAGACGGATGGACATGGCGAAACTATAAGGGTTCCTTGTTGATTACGGAACTCTAAAATGAAAAGATAGCTAATGCCAATCAGCAAGATGGTAGTAAAGTTGATGACTACCCAGGTTGCGTTGCACTAGACAGTCATTGATAGAAGTATCGACACGATATAGCTTTTTACTGTAAAACACCTCAAATATTTTTAAATCTGTCATGTTGTTCATGTATATCTTAAACTAGCTGCTGCCTGCGACTTCGTCCACTTGAAATTTCTTGTTTCCCGACCCATTGCGTTGTATTGCATCGCCTGCCCGCGCTTATACTTCGTTTTCACTTAGCCTTCTTTCGGACTTTTTTTCTTTTTGCACGGCTCCTTGGGCTCGTATATTGATTTATTTATTTATTTATTTATTCATAGGAAAACCAACAGCTATAACGAATGGATAACAATTGTATATGCTACACAGAGCCAATTACAGGTTCTCACGGGTAAAAACAGAGAATTTAGTAGAAATCTTAGGATCACTAACAAGCACGATAGAAAATAATATAAATAAGGTATATATGCACTATGCACTTTTAAAAAAGTCAGCATTCAGCTGAGCGCGTGCAGAATAGGTTTTGGTGGTAAATGGGTCAAATGAGAACTCTTTACAAAGGATATTAAAGTCCTTACTCGCTCGCACTATGTATGAGTTTTGCCTGTAGTTAGAGGAAGAAAAAGGAATGGAGATAGGTGGATTAAATCGAACTGATCTCTGGGGGACATTGAAACGCAGTTTATGAAGGAGATCAGAACAGTCAACATCGTTAGATATAATTTTTAAAAGAAAAGTGCAATCTGCTAGTCGACGACGATTTATAAGTGGCTGTAAGTGAAATTTCTTGCAAAGATTCATGTAATTATCAGAATGGTACGGTATACGCAGCCGGAAACATAGAAATCGAATAAATCTTTTTTGTACATTTTCAATACGATCAATGTATTTGCCATAACACGGGTTCCAAATTTGTGACGCATATTCAAGATGACTTCTCACAAAAGAACAATAAAGAATCTTAAGCGTTTTAGCCTTCCTGAAACACCCTGCAAGTCTCATAACAAAACCCAGTGACTTCGAAGCTTTGGCCACTATTTGCTCGATGTGCACATTAAATAATAGTTTGGAATCATGAAAAACGCCCAGGTCGCGTGCACCGTCGCATCTCTGCAATAGCTGCCCTTTAAGTTTATAAGTTGTAGAGAGAGGGACGCGTTTTCTGCTAAAGGAGATTACTGAACATTTAACAGGGTTCAAGTCTAGTTTGTTGGCCAAGCAATAATCATCCAACCGCGCCAGGTCAGATTGGAGGGCATCAATGTCGTCATCTGAAGATATTGCAGAAAATATCTTCATATCATCAGCAAAACAAAGTAAATTTGAGTTGTGGAAACACAAATCGATGTCACTCACATAGATGATAAAAAGCAACGGACCCATCAAGGAACCTTGAGGAACACCACTAGGAGCTGAAACCCAGCTTGACATGTAGTTACTGATAACGACAGCTTGGGATCTGTTTTCAAGGTATGAAGTAAACCAACGAAGTAGATCTCCTCTGATACCATTGATAAAAAGCTTTTTTTTCAGAATATTGTGGTCAATTCTATCAAAAGCCTTACTGTAATCCGTGTAAACGACGTCGACCTGTGCCCCATTGTCCATTCTGTCCGTTAGGAAGTCATTGAGCAAAGCCAGGTTAGATACAGTTGAACGACCCTTAAGAAATCCGTGCTGAGAAGGGCTAAAAGACTGACTTAGCGCTGCGTAAACTTGTTCGTAGATAACTCTCTCGAAAACTTTAGCTAATGTACACAGTTTGGAAATAGGTCTGTAGTTAACTATTTCATTTTTGTGCCCTTTTTTATGCACCGGGGTTATAAAGGCAGACTTCCAGATCTGGGGAACAGAATGTGAAGAGAGCGACTTTTTGAACAATAGAGATACTGGCAAGGCAATGGTTTTAGCACACCCAATCAGCAATATAGGTGATAAGTGGTCCGGACCAGCAGATTTAAATGGATCAATTTTACTAATTAGCCGAACTATAGCATTGAGGTCAATCTCAATGGAGTGAATATCCGAAGCTACATTAGAATTTATAGCAGTCTGGGGAGGACAATAATTAGTAGGTACATCATTGATAGGGCTAAGAAAAGTGGAATAAAAGTGGGAAGAAAATGCATTACAAATAGACTCAGGAGAAGAAATCGTCATATCACCATACTTGAGAAAACTGGGTATTGCATTGGACTTAGATCGCTGCTTCACGAAGCTCCAAAAGCGTTTAGGATTCTTTACAATGGAGTCTTCCGTATCAGCTAAGTAGTTGGTGTAACAAACCGCTTCAAGTTTATTAACCCGCCCCCGTAGATGTTTAAAGGTCGCCTCGTCTGAGAGTCTGCCATACGTCTTAAATTTACGGAGATATTTAATCTTCTCTTTAATCAAGCGTTTAAGTGCCGGGGAGTACCAAATAGGGTATGAGCTGGGAAAAACTGTCTTAATAGGAACAAACTTATTCTGAATATCCGCTATAGTAGCATAAAAGTAGTTTACGGCGTCATTAAGCGACATGTCTAGAAATACGTTCGTCCAATCTATAGCTGCAATTCCCCTGTTAATGGCCGCAAAGTCAGCTTTACCGTAAAGGTAACGAGTAAAGGGAGCGGGAGTTAAATAGGTGTACTCAGCAAAGTTCACGTCGATACAGAGGGCTGGATGATATTTGTCAATAGGTGACAAAGGCACCAAACATTCACACACTGAAACAATTTCATTACATAAAACTAAATCTAGAATCTTACCATAATCATTTAATATTCCATTATATTGATTGAACCCTAAAACACGCAATTCGTCAGTTAGCATGTACTCGTCGCTACTACAAATATTCCCGGGTAATAATGTGTTGTTGTTTAATTGCCACAAAATTCCACTCAGGTTAAAATCGCCAATAACTAAATAATTATCACTGGAATTGTTAAACACTATACTACTCAAGTTATGGAGAAAATTTGATAATTGGTCAGAAAAGGAATAACCACGGTTTTGCTTACATAGATAGATGACGCAAACATTCAATTTAAGGTAAGTTCTTGTATTGGGCTGACGTACGCTCAAAGTTACCCACAAGTCTTCAGCTGAGGAGTGAAATAATGGCTGGGGAACCGCAGAAATACACTTACGGACAGCAATCAAGACACCACCTCCACGAGACTGACCTGTGAGACAGTAATCCCGGTCGCGACGCCACACAATATACTCATCACCAAATAACTCCGAGTTTGATATGCCGTCAACCAACCAAGTTTCCGTTAAAACAATAACATCATATGAACATAGGCATAGTTGGCGAAAGAAGGAATCAGTCTTGGTACGCAGCCCACGAACATTCTGATAATACACATGCAGATTTTTATTATCGTTTAAAGCCATCGATAATTTACACTAGTTGTAGCAGTAAAATTATTAGCACGATAACAACCACTCAAGTAACAAAACGCTAAAAGACTAACGATTGCAGTGTCTGAGACAATGTTTACGGATAATAAATACTCATACTTATTGTAATATAACAAAATAAAAGCGAATGGTAAATTAGTATGTAGGGTAATTAGGCATACATAATTGATAAAAGGCACAAAAAACGCAGCAATATCACAGGTAACTGTGCGAAGAAGTAGGCAGTAATTAGATTCATTAGTCAGTGCGAGCGAGATAAGCATCGATTGGGACATTCTTATGAATATAACAGCGCGATAAGAGAAACAAAAGGCCCATTTGCGAATACAAAAGCGAGGTGACGAAGCTTCGAGCACGTCAGCGGTGCCAAACATTTTACAAAAACTCAAGAGGCAAACAGTTGCGGTTATTAGTACATAATCAAAAATGAATTTACTTCTAGACATATGTTTTAAGTTATTATTCTGGAAAAGTAATAAAAACCGAAGGAACCGCCACTCTAATTCAGCTTGTTTAAATCCTTCTCTTTAGATATTATAAAGACAGCCGATCCTTCCTGCCTGCGGACATGAATCTTTCCATGTTTAACCCACACGTGCTTATACTCCTTCTCCTTTGCTATTGTTCGGGTTTTATTTAGCAACTTTTTGGAGTCAGGGTTGAGGTGATCATTCACATAAACCCGGTTCGATTGGCCTATGAATCCAAGGTCATGGGTCGATAACGTCTTGAACGAGCGAGCAGCCGCAACAAAGTCCTCCTTGATATATCTGTTCAGAAAGCTGACCACAATTGACTTGTCCTTTGTGTTGAACAAGGGAATCCTGGATATGTAGTTGATCTGGGTTTTAGGAAATGCGAAATTAACCTTTTGACTAATCTTATCCAAGATACCGAACAGATTTTCGTCTTTTTTTAGGGGAATGCCCTTAATTTCCACATTGTTCAGCCTTGATCTCTGATCACCAGCGGACAGCTCCGACTTAATCACGTCAATGTCAGATTGAAGAGAACAAACAGATTCCTGTAGATGCTCAAGACCAGCAACCCTTGTCTCAATGCCTGCAAGTTTGACAGAGAAATCATCCAGGCGTTTACCATCGAACTCACAACTGATCTTGAGTTCTTTGAGTTCCTCTTTTATGAATTTGACATCATCAGACAGCGTCGGCAATCCAGCCAGTTGAGCCTTAAGTTCACGAATCTCATTTAGGATCGTTTCCAGTGACGCAGGTTCAGGTGTTGGTAACGGAGACGGGGAACGGGTCGGTGCCGGCGAGGAAATTCGGCACTTAGGACATTTCCATGCCGCCCTTCGGTCAGCTCCTAGTTTTCTCCACCCACCCTCCGTGATGCTAGCGCAGCCAAAATCAAGGTGCCGCTTGCATGAGGCACACTGAACGCCATCATTAAAGTCAGAATTGCAGCTGGCACACTTCATCATAGTTGAGTTTGATGTTGAAGGATGAGTAAAATGTTTAGAACCACTGATAAAACGGACCGGTCAAGCGAGTCGCGCAGGTACTTGCGTAGCGGTCGCGCGAAGTGCGTAGCGGACGAGGGAAGTGCGTGCTTGCTTAGTGGGTGATCGCGAAGTATCGATGATAGCTTACCTTCCTCAAGAATTCCTCTAGGCTTTCAAATGCAAAAATATTTTTTTTAATCGGACTGGTAGTTCCAGAGATTATCCCCTATACAGACTTACAAACAAATTTTACCTCTTTATAATATAAATATGAATAAATGAAATAAATCGTAGGCGCTATTTTTATGCACCCAATGCAAAACTGCTAAAGTTAAAAAAGTGTAGATGTTTATTGCACAAATAATTAAGTGTCCGGTAAAAAAAAGTGTAGACCAATTGAATATTGGTATGTATATAAACGTAGTTTCACTAAAGAAAATAAATGTATATGTATTTGCTAAGTATTTAAGTCAAATCTCGTATCACAATGTATATGAGTCCAGAGACCCTAGCCGTGCCTACAATTCATTTCATAATATTATATATTCAGCTTGATATATGACTTATACTTTCCTATAAAAAAAATTACATTAATAATATTTCAAGACCTATATGGTTATCAAAAGGAATAGGAATGTGTAGTAAGCGTAAACGCGAAATTCTCTGGAAATATAGGAAAAACTGAAACAACGACAATAAAATTAAGTTTAAACTTACGCTAAAAAATACAAAACAATCATTTCGCTTTCATAAATGTCCGAGAACAATTATTTTATAAATAGGGCTGTTAATAAATCCAAAGCAACTTGGAAAGTATTTAATGCCGCTAAATATAACTATCTTAATGAGGGCATTGAGAAACTAATAATCAATGACGAGGTACTTACTGATCCTAAGACTATGGCGAATACCTTTAATGTCTATTTTGCTGACATTATTAAAAATACTAATAATATGTTTTTTTCCTGACTCAACACGATCATATTCTTCTAACTTGACATTTAACACTAAATCAATATTCATGCCCCCAACAATTCCTCCAGAAATTCTTAAAATTATAACTACTCTGCGGAATTCAAATAGCGCAGGTTATGACGGTATTACTACAAAGATCGTTAAGGATGTAGCAACTTTAATTGCTGCTCCTTTAAGTTATATTATCAACGTGTGCATAGAACACGGGATTTTTCCAGAGAAATTAAAATTGTCAGTAGTAAAACCAGTACATAAAAAAGATGACAAATTGTCCATCAGTAACTACAGGCCAATTGCATTAATAACCATTTTCTCTAAAATAATCGAAAGAAACAAATTACTTGCCTCTACCCATTTTTCGAAAGTAATAACATATTTACCCCATGTCAATATGGTTTTAGGAAAAATAAATTTGTTAATATAGCAATGTATAACTTTTTACACAAATTCCTTCACTAGGTCGCCAGCCATAGCGCTGTACAGGGACATGTCAAAAGCATTTGACCGAGTCAGCCATAAAATACTCTTGAATAAATTATATTCAGCTGGCGTAAGAGGTAACGTACACAAATTAATTTAATCATATCTCAGTGACAGAAAACAGATGGTAGAATCAAAAAGAGTCTCCTTACGTAGTAGAGTTTCTGAGGTTAAAAATATCCTTTCCGGTGTCCTCCAAACCCACTATTTTTTCTAATTTATATAAATGACACGTCAACAGTTACAATGCACCATATGACCCTATTTGCTGACGATAGTACTATATTGTTTACCGGTAACGAGAGACCTAATTTAAAACTTGACTTAAATAGCATCCTAACAACAATTATACAATGGCTTGATGAAAATGACCTAAAAATAAACCTATAAAAAACAAAAAAAAATGAATTAGTACAACCTGATACCAATTTAAATATATGTCACTCTCAAACCAGCATAGAAGAAATCGATGTAACCAAATTTCTGGGTCTCTATATTGATAGCAAAGTAAATTGGAAGTCACATACACTAGAGCAAGTTTGCAAAAGACTTAGTCAGAGCTCTTATGCTCTTTACAGATTAAGGAACACCATCAGTCAGTCTGCACTATTTACTGCCTCTCATGGATACGTTGCTTCAATCATACGCTACGGCATCATATTCTGGGGCAATTCTGTAGAAAAATAGCGTACTTAAACAGCTCAAAAACGTTGTATTCGGTCGATCTGTAATATACATCAAGTGGATTCATGCAGACAACATTTTACAAATTTAAAAATATTAACTCTCCCTAGTGTATACACATATGAAACTGTAATGTTCATAAAATCAAAATAAAAAAATCAAATCCTCATAAAATCTAAACTTATTTGAATTTTGCACTAGGGCCAGACCCAAAGACAAGTTGCGCATCGTAGCCAGTAAAAATGCAAAGCTTTTGCACCAAAGCATCTTTTGTATGGGCCCACCTATCTTTAATAATCTTCCACCTTTTCTCAGAACGGTGAGCGATATAAATAACTTTTAAAAAAACTACATGAATTATTGTTATGCAAATTTTATCATAAATATTATACTAATTTAATCTTAATGTATTGCATGACAATTTGATGTAAGTAGGTACTGTATTTTAACTATCTATGTACCGAACTTATAATATGAATTTTGTATGCCTCAATGGCGGGACATAGCAGAACTACCTGTAACTGACATAACATCTTAGAAACCTATGATCCACAATAAATGATTTGAATTTGAATTTATCATGAATAATAAAAAAGTGTGTACTTGTGTACTTAATCAGTCGCTCAAACGTTTTTTAATTCTTTGCCAAAAAACTGTAGGCGGCAACTCTCAATCTGCACGCGTATCCTCTGTTAATCAAATCTCTAATCTAGATACAGAAGCACTAAGTCACCTAAACCTAAGGTGACCTAAGGTAAGTGGTACCTGTCAAGAAACAAGTCTTTTAATCTCAAAGAACAAAATTTATGAAGATATCTATACATGTTATAAATTAAAGTCGCATTTCGTGTCTGTCTTTGAGTCTTTTTTTTTTGGATGGGAAATCATCACATAACTTCTCCCGCTCTGGGCGGAACGGGAGGGTGTGTCAGACTCTTACTGACTAAAACCCACCCGTATTCCTTCCTGTTGCCTGTGTTGCCAGGGGCCTCGGTGACCCATTAGTACCTTCCCGTGGTCCCGGCAGGCATTGGCCCTAGTGGACCCCTACATTTGTGCTGACGACATCTCTTTGAGGCGCGCGTGGAATACAACGCGCCGTCGACCCGGGCCTGGTCCTTACCGGATGGTGAGCTACCCATTGCTCACCGTCCGCAAGCCCGCGCCTACGGTGGCCGAAAATCCGCCCGGGATTCCCGACGCCCAGGGCGTCCCCTGCGGTTGTCTTTGTGACTGCGTTGATCTTCTACTTTTGATTTTTTGCGGTTTTCACTATAATTTAGAGAACTTATTCTAAAAAGTTGATGTGTATAATATTAAACTTACAAGTTTAATATTAATGTATTATGTATAATACATTAATATTAAGTAAGTTTAATATTATACACATTAACTTTTTAGAATAAATTGATTTGATTGATTGATTGATTTGTAAGTTTATGTACAAAAAGTTTATGTGTATAATACAATATATTATACACATAAACTTAGGACTTGATTTGAGCTTGTTTAATTCCAGACTGTTTATTATTTAAAACTCTTTTCTGAGCTTGGTTGTAATACTTATCTCTTGAAATGAACTCGTATTTTACATCTCAGTTTCTCATCACTTTCCATTCACTTTTCATTTCTGTTTCAACGAATTAATGTACCTATTGAGAAATCTCAATACATTCATTCGTCGAAACAGAAATGTTCCATTGAGTATTTTCATGTATGTATATTAGTTTCAAACAATTCAATTTATCATACGAACGATTGTTTTCATTAATAAAATGATCCTGTAATTAATATATCCCACGCTGAGAACGAAAGTGACCTATCTCAAAATTTTAGTAAAATGAGTTAAATATACAAATTGACTCAAAAAAGTACACTCTATCAGACTTATATTAAAAAACAGCCCGTTTATGGTCTGAGAGGGATAGAGGTATTTTCGGTCCCTTTGTCTTTGAGCATTTCACTCTCCCTGCGCCGGAATGAAAGGGACGCAATCAGTTCTTGTTCAATCAGTTCAATTTCGACTTGAGTCACTTTCATTCTCAGCGTGCGATATGTACACACAGAATGACATATACTCGTGTGTGTTAAAGACATATCCATGTTTTGTCAAGACGTAAAATCATGCGCAGTAGGGGCAGGTCGCTAGTTGTAAATAAAAAGATAACGACAATATAAATAACACTTTTCATAATGACATTACCTATATATTTCATTGTGCCGATTTTCTTTGTATTCCTGTTCATTTGGCATGTATCCTCTTATTATTAGAGACTTGTCACTGAAGCGGAACGAAATTAGGTCATTTGTGTCTGAGTAATCATATTTATAACGGCCTTGATTCATCTTGGACTAAATTCAGTTTTGCATGTTTTCTGCAAAAACTGAATGCCTATCACGCTGTGTCTGAAGTCTAAGTCTTCAACCAGTGCGTTCTGCCAATGTACATACGGTGCCGAAACGTGGACACTGACAGTCGGCTTGGTCCACAAATTCAAGGCCACCCAACGCGCTATGGAGCGAGCTATGCTTGGAGTCTCTTTGAAGGATAAAATCAGGAATGAAATTATCCGGAAAAGAACTGGAGTTACCGATATAGCTTGCAGAGTAAGCAATATGAAGTGGCAGTTGGCTGGCCATGTTTGTCGATGGACCGATGGAGCAGACGAGTCCTGGAGTGGAGACCGCGTATCTGCAAGCGTAGTGTGGGACACCCCCCAGCTAGATGGACTGACGACCTTAAGAAGGTGGCTAGGTCAGACTGGATGTGGAAGACGAAGGACAGGGTGTTGTGGCGCAGCCTCAGAGAGGTCTATGTCTAGAAGTGGCTGCGTTGATTGATTGATATGTTTTTGCCGTGGTTTTGACCTGGATATTTTTGCATACACTATTATTGAAGCAATGAAGAAGCAAACGTTTCCTACGCGAGTGGAATGTCTAAATATGAAACAAAAGAGATGACAAGAGAAGGTCTTTAATAAGTGTCAAAATAATATATGGTTTTTTTTTTTTAAGTTTTAATGAACAAAATATCCGAAAAATGTTACATTTACTCAACTTCAAAATCTGTCAAAAAAATCAGAAACAAACAGTCAAATGAACATTTTTTGTTTTTTACTACAATATTAGAAGTGAAGCTGTAAGAAAGTTTAAATTCACATTCTAGGTCAAACTGAGGTTTAATAAATTACCCTGTAACTCGTGCACGACACAATTATGTTATTATTAGAGACACATCACTGTGTACTGAATCTGAAATTATCGAGATAATAGATTCCGAAAAGTGAGATTCGTAAATATTCGTCGGGGAAATATGCGGTAAGAAAATAATAAGGATTGCGTTCGAAATACGCGTTAAGAAAATAAAATGAAATAAGAATTTTTATCAGAGGAGCTCGTGGCTAAGTCATAACAGCCGCATGGGTCGATCGTAAGGTTAAGCTACGCTTGGTGGGTTTGGTCCGTGGATGGGTGACCATATTTACATATCGAAACTCCTCCGTGCTTCGGAGAGCACGTTAAGCCGTTGGTTCCGGCTGTCATTCGTGGTTTTTGACAGTCGTTAGAGTTGCCAGGAGCCTGTCAAAGTCAAAGTCAAAGTCAAATTATTTATTTCAAATAGGCACATAAAAGGAACTTTTGAACGTCAAAATTAACAAAAAAAAAATAGAATTGATTTTAGTTGCCCCTTCCAAAAGGTAGTTTCGTATGGAGAAGAATGGGCAAGAAACTCCACCGTTACTCTTTTAAAATGTTTTACAAAATTTTGTATAGGTACATTTTAAAATTATATGTGAAGACGATGCACCTAGAATAAAATTAATATACCAAAATAGGTAAAAAAAGAATGAAAAATAAAACAATGACAGATAAATTAATTATGTGATAGGTACATGATGCTCACATATTTACAAACGTCCCGCGTCCTGAAAGTCTGATAATCAGTCTTACCAAGGGGTATCGTACTACCCAGTTCCTGGGTTGGGGAAGTCAGATAGGCAGTCGCTCCATGTAAAATACTGGTATTCAGTTGAATTGCAGACTGGAAGCCGACGCCAACATAGTTGGAAAAGGGCTAGGCAGATTGATTGATTGCTTAAAGAAGTTTTATTACTTCTACAGCCAAGCAATTTTGGAATCATTGAATATCCTGGCTGGCAATAGGACCTTTTTTTTACCCGTATTTCTTCCTGTTGCCTGTGTTGCGGAGGCCTCGGTGACCCATAAGTACCTTCCCGCGAACCCGGCAGGCATCGGCCCTAGTGGACCCCTACCTATGTGCTGACGACATCTCTTTAAGGCGCGCGTGGAATACAACGCGCCGTCGACCCGGGCCTGGTCCTTACCGGACGGTGAGCTACCCATTGCTCACCGTCCGCGGCAATAGGACCTAAAGTGGTGGTGGTCCTTACAGCTATATTATAGAATGTTCAACATATTTTACTAAATGATAAATTATTTTATTTCTGTAAGTAGGTTTGTACAAACACTTTTACACTTACGTCAATCATATTTTTAAAAACTAGATGAGGTCGGCGTTTCCTATCTGACAACTCTATGAAGAAAGGCCGAAACAAACTTAGATTCAAGTGTAACTTAATTAAATACACACACATACTCAACATCCCCCCTGTTTTCCCCGAAGGGTTAGGCAGAAGTCTACCTACTACGCCTTCATTTCGCCAGTTATGTTTAAGTCCCATGTTATAGGGGGCGAGCCTATTGCTATCCAGATTCCGGGCTGCTACTGAGAAATTCCTGATAGAAAAACCCAATAACACTTTGCCCGACTTGGGAAGCGAACCCAGTAACTCATGCTCAACAGTGGCGCTTGCGACCCCTAGACCAACAAGGCACTTAGTAAAATGACCTCAAAATAAACACTTCACTGCAGCTTAGCTTCCGCTTGACTTCCACCTCAAATTGTTTCTACCAAACCCCAAATCCAATCCAACACGGTACCAAGTCTTTATGTACTGGTACTTTTAAGTAATGTGGCCAAATACATACAAGACTACGAGTATGAGACAGTAGATGAACGGCAGATAAGGGAAGGCACCCGTAGACTGGACTTCAAGAATAAAATTTTTACTAATCATAACCTAAGAATTGTTAAACATAGTCCACGATACCAGTCTGTAAAATTATTCAACATAAAAAGTGCTGTCTACAGTAGCGCTTTCAAAATAAAACTAAAAAATCCTATTGAATAAGTGTCTATATGCTGTAGCAGAAATGTAATTTTATTGAATTGTAATTTTATTGAGATAATCATGGGTTGTAAAATTTTACTAGATTTTGTTCATTCTGACGTAGTGATCTAAACTACAAATTTAATATTTCTAGTTAATTCTATCAATCTATTATTTTATTGTTATTATTTTAAATTATAAGGTGTTGGCCATATTGTTTAAATTATATGTAGAAGCACTATAGAAAAAATGTAAATTTATTATTTTTAATTTGTTGATGTAATTTATTAAAATTTAAATGTAATTTATTTGAGTGTATGATTGTATAACCAAGTGTGTGTGTAACTGTGTAATTTTGTGTGACAATTCAGATACAAGTTACTTGTTTATGAATAAATGACTATGACTACAACCAGTTGCTAATCGATTAAATCGTGAATCTATAAAATCTTTGAACGTCGCCAAAACCTAGTTAACTCGGCGTCGTAAAATTATTGGGTTAATTGTTAATTGTTATGTTCTCTCTGTAGTACAATGTTCAGCATTTCATGTCAAGGACTTGTGTTTATTGTGTGTAGATTATGTTGTAGTTTGCGAAATTTGTGTCCCACAATTTGTGGAAATAGCAAAACTCTTGTTATGCAATTGCAGCAGCCCACAGGCGTGTGTAAAGGTATGATTCCGAACTCAGCGGCAGGCAGCACTGCTGCCGTAGCAGTGTTGCCTGCCGCGCTGATTCCGAGGCGGCAGTGTTGAGCTGTTCATTCAGCTGCTTTGAGTTGACCAGATGCCAATTGAGGACCAACTTTTATTGATATCGTTTGAAGAGGAAGAAGATGACGATGATGTGTTGTTGTTTTTACCCGACTGCCTCAGGAGGGTAATGTTTTTCGAGAGTATGTATGTATGTATGTATGTCTATTTCTTTGGCACGCTCTGTAGCCTAAACGGCTTGATGGATATTAACATATGAGGTGTCTTTAGATTCGTCTTAATTGTGGCATAGGCTATATAATATTTATAAATTGCATCCGCAAATACAAAAAAAAGGAGGGGAAGTTTTTTTTTTTATTATTTGCAACAATATTGGTATCAAATAAAAGCTAGTAATGAGTAATTTTCAAATATATATATTAATAAACCAAAAAAGCTTGAAATAAAATAAATTATTTAAAAAACAAAAACCCGACTGCAAAAACACATAACTGAAAAGGGAAAAACAAGCATTATAATCTATATAATTTTGGTCTTGCAGGCGGGGACAGTCAAATAACCTGAAATATGGTGTAACTTTTGATTGTTCCCGCCTGCAAGACCAAAATTATATAGATTATAATGCTTGTTTTTCCCTTTTCAGTTATGTGTTTTTGCAGTCGGGTTTTTTGTTTTTTAAATAATTTATTTTATATATCAATAGTAAAAGAAAAGCAACAGGGGGGCAACCACGGCCTCATAAAGCAGTATTATTTTAATATTGCTTTACATTGGGAAAGAGATGGAGTGACAGAAAAGAAATTTAATAAAAGACGAATGGTAGTTGACTATAACGCTGACTTTCAACTGAATTACACTACTAATATCAAAATAATGCATACCTACCTCGCTGAAAACTTATTACTGCGCATTTTTCCCACCTTACGTTTTGCGTCTCACACGAGGACAGAAGACACATCTATTTAGACTGAGGACAAACAGCCAAATACACGTGTGGTCCAAATAAATGCCATATCTCGGCCAAATTCCAGCAGTTACGAGGACTCACGCCAATTACCGGCGGAGTACAATTTATTACCAGCAGAATCAAACACTCCGTCGCACGCGCATCGCAGTTTACAAATCGAAAGATTTATCTTACAAACACAATTTTGTTTACGTCGGGGCGCCGGCGGAGTTTTTAATGATAGCATTAATAATTATCAAGGACTATTTTTTTTTATTTTGATGATAAATAATTAGTATGTGGGTTATTAGGATGTTTGGTACATGTGTTTATCAATGCCAATGTGATATAAAGTAGCGTAAAGGCTCCTTCAAACAGGCGCGACACGCGACGCGACACAAAGACACCGCGTGTAGCGCTACAAGCGGTGCCTTTGTGTCGCGTCGCGTGTCGCGCTTGTTTGTAAGAGTCTTTATGAGTGTATTTGAAAGAATCAAAAGGAGTATGTAAAGATCGTAGCAAATGGCGTTCTGTAGTTTCTGCCTACCCCCATGGGAAAAAGGCGTGAGTTTATATATGTATGTTAGTCGTGCTGTTACCCTACATCATAACACTGTTGGGCAAAGGCCTATCCCCATGAACGTATGTATTTAAAAAAATACCTTGCATATACAAGCACACGCCATGGCTTGCTTATTGAGCTGTAAACTATATAGATACTAACTAGAATTTGTTCGAAGAAAAAGCTATAATTAAGAAACTCACAAAACTATAAAAAACAAGCGAGCCTTACAGTAGTACCAAACATATGATGTGGAACATCTGATATCTCACCTTGGTATTATGCGACTGAGCAGCGACAGAAATTAACTTTCGAATTTAAAATAGCTAAATACAGAAATATTTATTCGAATAATTATTCATTACTAATGGTCGCCCACTGGTCGAAATTTGAACCCCTCTACTTACAATCTATATAGTACTTACTAATTCCATGAGCACCTACACTAATTCCATGCTAAAGCTGTCACTTCCCCTGCCGGGGTCGCGGGAAGGTACGAAAGGGCTACCAAGGCCCCTGGCAACACAGGCAACGGAAGGAATACGGGTGGACTTTAGTCAGTAAGAGTCTGACACACCCTCCCGCTCCAGCCAGAGCGGGAGAAATTATTTGAAAATTTCCCGTCCGAAAAAAAAAGCTGTCACTTCCTATCCACACACTTCCGTCCCTTTTCACGAAATCACTCCCACAGAAAGCGAAAGGAAAGATGTTACACATAAAAAATATGTTTAAATGTTTGGTATTTTATTTTATAAAGGCCATTCAAGTATTACGTAAGCACCAAAGGAGGGTCGGGGGGGTCTTTGCTGTGCTTATTTTTGATGACATGGGGGACGGGGGTGTTACGCAGGCGTAGTATATCTAAAGCGCTGACTAAGGACGACCTCAATCAATTATAACAAACAAGTAAAATGCGCAATTAGCGACACGAGGCAAAGGTGCTGAACTAACAAAATACCGCGGCACCATCGCGCCAGCGCAACATGAGGTCGAGCACTTCTATTTCGGCTTTGAAGGAAGACATAACTTTAGATTTAGCTAGATATAGTTTTCTTTTACTGTAATTCCTTTTACTTGAATTAAACTAGTTTTAAAATCTAAATTGGTTTTTTTTAAGTATCCCGGCCGCAGCCTTTGTAATTGGCGCAGTCGGTAGGATACTCGAGGTTAGCTAGGTCTATCTTATATCGATATTATCGCTACCGCGCGTGAGCGATCGCGGCTAACCTGCTGTCAAGCTTCATCGAGTATCCGAACTCAAGGATTGCTGCCGGGAGAGAACGGGATCCAGACATCGACCCCAGAGACCGATATGAAGGTTATGTGAGTACGCTTGAATTATTCCCTGTGTTGCTTCCTGTGTACCCAAGTCTCTTAATCCTTCAAAATTTTCCACCCACGTAGTTTAGGACCTCGCGAGTCTACATCAGGTAGACCCAATAGTAGGCAATTAGTATTAGATTCGAATAGGGATATAGATTTAGGTTTAAATAGTTTATACGAAGACTGCAAAATGTCGTGCGATCCGGACACGATTTATAAGGCTCTACGCCCAGTCCCCGAGTTCGATGGGAACCCCAACGTACTCACGCGATTTATTAAACTATGTGACCAGATAGTTAGTACTTATTTAAGTAATGCACCGGGCAGTGAGTTAGGTAATCTATGCCTTTTGAACGGCATACTAAATAAAATAACAGGCACCGCGGCAACTAGAATTAATTCGAATGGCATCCCAGATAGTTGGGCAGGAATACGGAATACTCTAATTAATAGCTTTGCCGACCAGAGGGACGAAACGGCCCTCTATAATGACCTCCTAGTATCAGCTCAAGGTAACAGCACTCCACAAGAGTACTACGACCAGTGTCAATCGTTATTCAGCACCATCATGACTTATATATCGTTGCATGAAACAGTGAATACCACCATAGAAGCGAAACGTACACTATACAAAAAACTAACAATGCAAGCGTTTGTACGTGGCCTAAAAGAACCTCTGGGTTCCCGCATACGTTGCATGCGTCCTGAAAGCATCGAAAGGGCGCTGGAGTTTGTTCAAGAGGAACTAAATGTGATGTACCTGCAAGACCGTAATGATAGCGCGAGTGTAAAAAGGCCACTTCCAACCGCTCCTATGCCCAAATTACTAACACAGCCCACAGGTTTTCTACCCATGCCGATGCCGAAACCCTTTTCAAACTGGCAACGGCCACCGGTTCCGCAGAACAGTGGGAGACCACCTATGTTCCAACCACATGGCGCGCCACGTGCGCCCATCGCACTTAATAACCAAACGCGTACGCAGCAAATGTTCCGCGCGCCGCCGCCTAACTATAACGCGCAAAGTAACGTATTCAGAATTCAGCCACGTGCCCTAGCCCCGGGACCTCAGCCAATGAGCGGGGTCAGCCATTTTATTGCTAAACCCATGCCAAGTAAACCTCACGACTGGGGCAAGTTTGGCAACCCGCCCCCAATAAATTATTTTAAGACCCGTGAGATGAACTTCAACGATTGTAACGAATATAACTACGATTATTACGTCGTGGAGGAACCCTACTCTTATGATTACGACCACGCTGACTATAATAACGTCTATTATGACGACGGCAACTACTATTACGTACAGGATCTCGGACCGGCCGTACCGCCTGAGCAAAAACCAATTCAACCCTCTACTAAATGCGAGGAACCCCAACCCTCGACTAGTAACGCAAACCAGGATTTTCAGAGGAAACCCCCATTAAAACCCTCAAAATAGAAGTCAACTTGCAAACGCAACGACAGTTGCCCTACATAAAAATATCCGACCCCCCACTAAACCTACTCATTGATACCGGAGCAAACCAGTCGTTTATTAGTCCTACAGCTGTACAACGGTACTACTCGGAATACCCTCTTAACTATGACCCCTTCGAGGTGACTAACGTCCATGCCACAACTAGAAACGACTATTCTATAACTATACCATCTTTCCGCGAACTCAATGACCCTAGCGAAATTAAATTATTCATATATGACTTTCACAAATTCTTTGATGGACTTATCGGACTAGATTTACTGACCAAATGGAATACGAAGATTGACCTAAAGGACAACCTACTGATTACGGCTACCGCAAAGAACCCTATCTTAATGTTTAATTCGCGGAATGTAAACCTTTACGAGGCTGTTATACCAGCCAACACTACTAAGCTTATCAGACTACCCATAAACGCTAAAGACGGTGACGTACATATCTCACAACAATACCTATGCAATTGTATTGTAAGCGAATGCATTACAGCCGTTTGTAATAACCGCGGCATTGTGGAAATTCTAAACCCATCAAACAACGATACTATTCTATCCCTAGACCACCCGGTAGAGGCTGTAACCTTAAATAATATCGAATGCATGAACCTAGAACAAATACCCGACACATCTCGCATTAATAAAGTAATATCAAAATTGCGGACAGATCATCTTAATGAAGAGGAGAAAATTAACTTAGTAAATATTTGCTCGAAGTATGCAGATGTATTCTACATAGAAGGCGAACCCTTATCTTTCACCAATAAAGTAAAACACCGTATACGGACTGTAGATGACACACCTATTTATACCAAGACTTACAGATATCCTTTCGTTCATCGCCAAGAGGTTAGGGAGCAAATTTCAAAAATGCTGGAGCAAAATATAATCAGACCCTCTGACTCAGCCTGGAGCTCTCCTATTTGGATTGTCCCTAAGAAAGCAGACGCTTCTGGGAAACAAAAATGGAGACTCGTAGTAGACTTCCGAAAATTAAATGAAAAAACCATAGACGATAAATACCCCATACCGAACATAACAGATGTCCTGGACAAATTAGGGAAGTGTCAGTATTTTAGTACCCTTGACCTTGCCAGCGGCTTTTATCAAGTGGAGACAGACCCTGACGATATTCATAAGACGGCATTCAACGTAGAACATGGGCATTTTGAGTTCTTAAGAATGCCCATGGGTTTAAAGAACTCCCCGTCAACATTCCAACGGGTAATGGACAATGTTCTGAGAGGCCTACAAAACGTGATCTGCCTGGTCTACATGGATGACATCATAGTGTACAGTACCTCGCTCCAGGAGCACCTAAATAACCTAGAAAAAGTATTCCAACGACTCCGGGAGTCTAACTTTAAGATTCAGATGGATAAGTCCGAATTCTTGAAGCTAGAAACCGCTTTCTTAGGTCATATAATAAGCAATGAGGGAATTAAACCGAACCCAGACAAAATTGCAGCTATACAGAAATACCCCATACCCAAAACCGCAAAACAGATAAAACAGTTCCTCGGACTTATAGGATACTACAGAAAATTCATACCCGATTTCGCTAAAATTACGAAACCCTTTACTCAGTGCTTAAAGAAGGGTAGGACCGTTACACTTACTAAAGACTACGTTGACTGCTACGAACGATGTAAAAACCTCTTAACAAACGACCCAATCTTACAGTACCCTGATTTTAACAAGGAATTTATACTGACTACAGACGCCTCCAACTTTGCAATAGGAGCCATACTATCACAAGGGCATATAGGGTCAGACAGACCGATTTCATACGCATCCCGAACATTGAACGAAAGCGAGACAAACTACAGCACCATCGAAAAAGAGCTTCTCGCTATCGTGTGGGCCACTAAGTACTTTCGACCCTACCTCTTTGGACGCAAGTTTAGGATAGTTACGGATCATAAGCCATTGCAATGGATCATGAGCTTGAAAGAACCTAACTCGCGTCTAACTAGATGGAGATTGAAACTCAGTGAGTATGACTTTACTGTAGTGTACAAAAAGGGCAAAAACAACACCAATGCCGATGCCCTCTCGCGAGTAGAAATACACAATGACGAGATAAGCTCGATAATAGCGAACCCTTCCGAGAAACCCCCGTCGATAGCAGACTCTAGTACTGAAACAGCCCATACCAGTAACGAAAACCCTATACTCGAGGTACCAATCACCGACGAACCTATAAATAAATTCCACCGACAAATAATCATGACAGTAGTAGGAGACATCAAAAGAAGACCGACCGCGACCAAACCTTTCGACACCCATACTCGCACCTCCATACAAGTTTCACAATCTAACCTAATAGATGACGTTGTAGCCGCCATAAAAGAGTACGTAAACCCGAAAGTAAAAACCGGTATTCTTATTAACCCCCCTTTGAGTATGTATGACATCATTCCCATAATACAAGACAACTTTAAAAGCTCTGCAATGAACCTCGTGCTATGTAAATCCGAACTCGAAAATGTAAAACAGTACCTTAGGCAGCAGGAAATAATTAGGCACTATCATGACGGAAAAACGAATCATCGTGGCATAAACGAATGTCACCTAGCCCTCTCGCATAAATATTACTGGCCTAAGATGAGAGACCAGATCACAAAATATGTTAACGAATGCACTATTTGTGGTCAGGCAAAATACGATCGAAGTCCCATCAAACAAAAGTTTAACATAGTGCCACCGGCCACTAAACCGTTCGAGATAATTCATATGGACCTTTTCACGGTCGAAAATGAAAAATACCTAACATTCATCGATGTATTCTCTAAATACGGGCAAGCATATCTTATGAAAGACGGCACCGCAATTAGTATCTTACAGGGCCTATTGCAGTTCTGCACTCA
Source organism: Atethmia centrago (assembly GCA_905333075.3). Classification (NCBI taxonomy): domain Eukaryota; kingdom Metazoa; phylum Arthropoda; class Insecta; order Lepidoptera; family Noctuidae; genus Atethmia; species Atethmia centrago. Next base: position 25,748,294 of record HG995374.1, read on the forward strand.
CCACGGATTCCCTGTAACTATAATAACGGATAACGGTACCGAGTATGCTAATCAGCTGTTCGCTGAATTCACTAGACTCCACAAAATTAATCACCATAAAACGCTAGCTCACAGTCCCAATGATAACGGCAACATAGAAAGGTTCCACTCCACGTTACTCGAACATATAAGAATCCTACGTATTCAACATAAAAAAGAACCCGCCAATAACCTAATACCATACGCCTTACTCGGATATAATAGCTCAATCCATAGCTTTACTAAGTGCAGACCATTCGATGTAGCCATTTGATCTTGATAGCCGAGACCCGTGGGACATCGATCTTAGTAGCCACCTATTGCAACAGTACGTATTAAACCATAGAGATCAAATGAAAAAAGTATACCAAATCATAAACGAAACCTCTCTTACTAATCGCACCTCTTTAATCGAAAATAGAAATAAAACCCGCGAGCAGGAGGAGGAGTATCAACCCAAGCAACAGATCTTCATAAAAAACCCATCAGCCCCGCGACAAAAGTTAGCCCCTAGATATACTCAGGATGTAGTCTTAGCAGATTTACCTATCCACATCTATACGTCAAAGAAACGCGGCCCCGTAGCAAAATCACGACTTAAACGCGTACCTAAGACTGCTAAATTGTTGCAGGATGACGCTGATACTGACAATACATGCAATACGGAGCCAGGAGATAAAACTTGAAAGCCTAGACTCTGGAGTTGGACTACTACCCTTTAAACTTGGACCACTCAGACTAATAACCCACTATCATACTTTCCTTCAATATGTCAACCTGGACGACATTGAAAACACTCTTTCCACCCTACAAACTCAATTCGATTACATTAAATTACACATGATGAAGGATGCATATTCTCTCTACGAGTATCAAATAGACTACCTTTCGGATAAGTTAAGTAGAATCACTGACCACCTACGTACTCTGGAGCCTAGACGGTCGAAAAGAGGTCTTATAGACGGCCTAGGATCTGTCATAAAAAGCGTTACAGGTAACCTCGATTACTCGGATGCTGTTCGACATAATAACGCCATAGAGACGTTGAGAAATAATCAAAAAAAAACTGTAGACGAATTTAACGAGCATATCAGCATCAGTAAAGAGTGGATGCTATCTCATACTAATATTATAAATAAAATTGTTGAAAACCAGAACAAAATTAACACCACACTGAGTCTATTAATAAAACAAGCAGAAAGTAGCATAAATATGATCCAGGTCGCTAAGTTCAATCAGCTGTTGACTATCGTCAGCGAAAACATAGAGGACGTGTTAACGGAATTATATAGAATAGAGAATATTTTATCGTTCACCCGCGTGATGACTACCCATCATAGCATGTTAGGAATAGACATTTTAGGTAGCGTAGTAAATAGGCTTAAGGAGATTTATGGTAAGAACCACGTAATAGAGTTAGAACTACGACAGTACTATGACACCATTAAAGCCGGATATTATTACGACGACAAGAGAATAGTAATAGCATTTAGGTTCCCCATAGTCTCAGAAGATACTTATACACTCTACAAACTCTCCATAGTCCCGAACAAGAACAACCAAGTCCTCATACCTCCTTATCCTTTCATAGCAACAAATGGGAAAACGTTCATGTACATGGAGGCAGAATGCCCGAAGTTAGATAATAATCGGTATCTCTGCGAGCAAAAGACAAATCACTATATCCAGACTCAAGCTGACTGCGTGCAAACCTTCATTTCACGCAAGACATTACTAAAACCCTGTAAACTAACGACTGTACATCTATTTAAACCGGCTGTAGAAGAACTAGACAGTAGACACTACGTTATATCATTTCCTCAACCTACTAGAGTCCAGATGAAATGTGGAAGCGACGATTACGACACACTGCGGGGAAGCTACCTTGCCACCATTCCATTGCACTGCTCGATACACACAAACGAAATTACCTTACTAAACACCAAGGACGAGATAAAAGGCCAACCTGTAAAAGTATTGAACGTCCCCTACACTACTGAAATGCAGGAGATAAGCTCATTACATGCAAAACTAACATCCATTAACTTGGATAGACTACACACTATTCAGGACAGAATAACTCTTCAGTCGCCGATTTCATCGTTTGAAACAACTGAAACGCTATATCATACCACTATACCGTTTTATGTTATACTGTGTATCGCAGCCATACTTACAATTGCGATGATAACCAGAAGATATTTCCCTGGAAGAACCCTTTCCAGGAAACGGAACCAAAACGATGCTGTATCCACAGGACCAGGAAATCATGAAGACGCAGTTCCTGTAACATCTGAAACGCATACGCAACGAGAAAACCTACCAGCAACATTTTCACTAAGCGTTTTAAAATAGTTGCTGAACTACAGGCGGAGGTGTTACGCAGGCGTAGTATATCTAAAGCGCTGACTAAGGACGACCTCAATCAATTATAACAAACAAGTAAAATGCGCAATTAGCGACACGAGGCAAAGGTGCTGAACTAACAAAATACCGCGGCACCATCGCGCCAGCGCAACATGAGGTCGAGCACTTCTATTTCGGCTTTGAAGGAAGACATAACTTTAGATTTAGCTAGATATAGTTTTCTTTTACTGTAATTCCTTTTACTTGAATTAAACTAGTTTTAAAATCTAAATTGGTTTTTTTTAAGTATCCCGGCCGCAGCCTTCGTAATTGGGGTTCTAGATGGTGATTACGTTAGCAATATTTATTTACTTTTTCTGATTTTTTGCAACATTTAGAAGATTCTGTTTTGAACAAATATGACAAGGGTTGTCATATTTGTATAACAAATATGACAACCCTACTGTCTTATGTCGGTCCAAAATAACTGATATTGCTAACTTGCTCTCACGTGGTGTTTTATGGTTAATTTATAAAACACCGAAATAAGGAATTTACTTAAATGGGCATTCAATTCTTGTATAGTCTATAAATTCCTTATTTCTAGATTCATGAATAACAATAAAGAAACCTGAACAAATAAAATATATATACGAGTAAGTACCAATGTTTACGTAAGCATAGGAAGGGGGGTTAGAGCTTTGCTTACCAATGCTGACAAAGGGGAGGGGGGGGGGGGGGTTAAAAATTACTAAATTTCTGCTTACGTAATACTTGAATGGCCCCGTAAGTACTTACTAATTCTATGCTATTAAAAATTAATTACTCATTCCATACTCAAGCTGTCACTTCCTGTCTACAAACTTCCGTCCCTTTTCACGAAATCACTCAGATAGCTAGAGAAAAGATGATATACATCAATAAACGACGACGAAATGCAATGATAACTAAAACAAAAGTTAGGTGCACAACACATTTGCAACTCATAATCAAACAAAACGAAACGCATCAACCGACGACGATTCCACAAGATTAGCGTAAACATTGAAGACACATGCGGCCTCAAATTAAAAGATTTATTTCACTAACATGTTTGTTAACAACGCGGCACCCATGGCGCCTGCGCATCCGATGTCCCCGCCATCTACTAAATCTTCATTTCAAGAATTCGTGTCTTTTAAGACGTCAAAATGGGTTTATCTTATTTTATAGATACTTATCGTTAATCTTTAAGAATTTAAAGATTAACGATAAGTAACACACAGTATATCTGCCCTTCTGGGAAACAAGGCGTGATATTATGTATGTAACACACAGTACATTAATGAATATGAATGTGAGGTTTTTTTTCAGTCGCTGGTTTCAGGACATCAAAACAGTTGCATAATTTGGCAAACCAATTGTTAATCAAAGTAGTTAGAGATCAAAAAGTTAGTAGGTACCTGTCGATTCATAAAATCTTAGTCTTTACGACATTCACGGGAAAAAAGAAGGGAGACTTTATTTAAACCAAATTCCATAAGGCTGACCTGTTCTAATTCCTCTCTATTATAGGTAGTATATCTGTCCGACATTTTAATACACCTGCCCACTTCTTCCAAACCGTATTGCGCATCATCTTCACACATAGTCACATCATGGAAATGAGACGAATCTCCCAAACGCCAGTTTACGAGTGGCGCCAACCAAACTAAACTGAGTCGCTAAATCGAGACGAGACGCATTCCGGACCACGGTGTGTTTACAAGCGCGTGTTTGTCATAGTAGACGCGCTGTTTATTTGTATCTGCGTTTTTGGGGAGCCGCTGGTAGCTGGTACATGTTGACGATTCCTACTGATGTTAGGTTAGAGATAAGCTTTTTGCTGTTATCATCATCAGCCTACAGCTGTCTATTGCTGGGCATAGGCCCGCTTGATCCTTGGCAACTCTTAGTCACCAGTTATCAGCCACTGTGCGAAGATTGTCGCTTTCCATTTGTTGCATTAGCACTTAAATTACCTAATGCTAGTCAATTTAGCGCTAAATCTAACCTAAACTTAGCTTCCTCTTTCAGTCTATCCAATCTCAATTTATCTCACTAGCTGTGCCCCGCGGTTTCACCCGCATTAGTCTCGATCCTTTGGGAATATTGGGATAAAAGTATCCTATACCCCTAATCCAGTTCATAGTCTATCTATATACCAGATTTCATCCAAATCCATTCAGCCGTTTTAGCGTGAAAGGGTAAGAAACAAACAAAAATAAACAAACTCACTTTCGCATTTATAACTCAGTAATCCTAACACAGTAATCCTAACTAATATCCTAACCCTTACTAAGGGTTAGGATATTAGTTAGGATTACTGGAGGTTTCATACTCCATTTACTCCATTCCGTCTCCATTTATTTATTTATCAGTTTTTTATTGTTTTCTTATCAATTTTATTTAAAATCACACTATTTATATACATATTCGTTATTATTTTTATTTGACACAAATTTATTTTATTCAATTATGCATTATGCATTGGAGCAGTGGTGGCCCAGTGGTAATGGCCGCGACTTACAAGTTGTAGGTCGTAGGTTCGAGCCCAGACAGGCGCTTTACTTTGTGTAAATTAGTTCATCACCACTGCTCTCAAAACGGTGAGGGAAAACATCGTGAGGAAACCGGCATGTCCTAGAACCAAAAATTCGAAGACATGTGACATTACGGCCCACTCCCTCTCACCTAGAGGAGGCCAGTGTCCCAGCAGTGGGAACATTATAGGCTTTTTTTTTTTTTGAGGGTGGGAAATCATCAAATAACTTCTCCCGCTCTGGGCGGAGTGGGAGGGTGTGTCAGACTCTTACTGACTAAAACCCACCCGTATTCCTTCCTGTTGCCTGTGTTGCGGGGGCCTCGGTGACCCATAAGTACCATCCCGCGACCCCGGCAGGAACATTATAGGCTGATTATGTAATTATGCATACACACGTTGCAGTATAAAACTTTACATCCATCACCTCACACTTCAGATCCAGTTGAAAACCAGCGTCAGGCACTAGTTGTCTGGCATTTTTTGCTGAACTGGGCGCGACTTTTTTGGCGCAGCCGTGTGGCAAACTTTCCTGCTAATACTCGTATCTTAACATCGTATTTTACAATTTTTATTTAATATTTATATTTTTTTTTATTTGTTGTATATTAGATTGTATGCCTATTAATATGTGCTAAATAAATGTAATAACTTTCTTTCTTTCTTTCATGTTCCCGCAGTGTGTGGTCTTGGCACACTAGCTTAAATGGACATCAGCATCAGTCATCATCACAAAAGTATTCTTAGAGGCATGAACAACCCGTTCTTCTAATAACTTACTCCCAAGGGCTTCTTCTATTCTACTGGAAAAACAGTAGACTGAAATACAATAACAACACAATAAAATTAGTAGAGATGCGCCGAATAGTGGTTTCACCGAATAACTGAATACCGAATAATATTCGGTTAAGTTCTTACCGAACCGAATATGCTGCCGGATAATTCGGTTACCCGTTCCATAGTTTTGCCTTAGAATTTTGCCTTATAATGCTAAAACCATTTAAAGAAATTACAAAAATTACAAGTTCCACTTTCTCTTCCATCTCTGCAGTGATTCCTTATAATAACCCTCTGAAAAGATACCTAAACAAGCCTGAACTCTTACATTTATGTCAAGACATAATGGATGGCGCAAGATGAAGTTGAATGCCGTTTTAGAAGACTAGAAGATAAAAGTTATTGCTTGGCGACAGTATTGGATCCTAGGTTTAGGTCGAGATATTTTCCACCAGAAAAATGCGAAATCGTCAAAAAAGTGGTTCTTCTAGAAGTCATTAGAAGAAGTGAGTATAATGAAAGTTCAAGTGACACCGAGTTGGATATTAATGACCCAGCAGCGACACCAAAAAAAGATTCCCGGTCTTGTCACAAGGTTTTGTCAAACTTGTTTAGTCGTTGAGAAAATGTAATTGACTCGAGAAAATTCAAGAGCGGTGATTTATTATGACTTTCGAAGTGGTTTAACACAAAAACAGTGTATTGACCGGATGATTTCTGCATTTGGTGATGAAGCCCCATCCAAAACCACAATTTATCGCTGGTTTGCTGAATTTCAACGTGGACGTGTCAAGCTTAGTGATGATCCCCGTCAAGGTCGTCCAAAAACTGCAGTCACCCAAGAAAACGTTGATGCTGTGCGTAAGCTGATTGAGGAAGATCGACATGAGACATACCGCGAAATTCAGGCAACTTTAGACATTGGCATGAGTCAAATACAAATAATCTTGCATGAACAATTAGGTGTAAAAAGTCGTTTTCCCGACGGATACCGCATTCGCTCTGTGAAGAGCAAAAAGCGGCTCGCGTTGCTTGGTGCGTCAGAACTCTCGAAAGATTCCACGCAGGATCCTCAAATGCTGTATACAACATCGTATCAGGAGACGAATCCTGGATATACGCGTACGAACCCGAAACAAAAAACCAGTCACGAGTTTGGGTGGTCGAAAATGAGTTAAAGCCAACAAAAATTATTCGTTCACGGAGTGTTGCAAAAAAAATGGTGGCCACGTTTATCTCCAAAACCGGCCATGTTTCGACTATTCCTCTTGAGGGACAAAGAACGGTTAATGAAGAATGGTATGCTAGCATTTGTTTGCCACAGGTCGTTTCTGAACTCCGTAAAGAGAATTGCAACCGCCGCATCATCCTCCATCACGACAATGCGAGTTCTCACACCGCGCACAGAACAAAAGAGTTTTTAGAGCAAGAAAACATAGAATTATTAGACCATCCGCCGTACAGCTCCGACCTAAGCCCTAATGATTTCTATACTTTCACTAAAATAAAGAATAAATTGCGTGGACAGAGATTTTCATCACCTGAAGAAGCTGTGGACGCCTACAAAACGGCCATTTTGGAGACCCCAACTTCCGAATGGAATGGTTGCTTCAATGATTGGTTCCATCGTATGGAAACATGTGTCAAATTTCGCGGAGAATACTTCGAAAAGCAATAAATACATTTTTAAATAGTAATGTTGTGTCACTTCCTTGATTCCCGAAATTTTCAGTGCCGCCCTCGTATAGCGAACTTTTGTTTTCCGAGGCAGGAAATGTGCATGAGGAGAAAAGAAATAGGCTTTTGCCAGATAGAGCTGAAAGCTTGGTCTTCTTGCATCATATCATCTACCGCTGCTTGATTATAAATATTAAATTTTAATTACAAATATTCTTGATTTATCTATTTTTAAATTTATTACTGCCATAGTTGAGAAAACGACGTAGTTCATTCAATATTTGTAAACCTTTTTTATTACAATATAATTGTAATTTGCCAGTGGGATTGTTGCAATTAAAAATTACTGTTCTTTTAAGATACTTGATTTTGTGTAACTATTAATGCTAGGTTGAATTTGATTACCTGTGTTTAATTATATCTTTGTTTGAGTACCTTACAATAAACGATTTTAATAAATATGATTCTTAGAATATGGGATTCCTTTAATTTATTTTGCCCGAAAGGCTGATTTAAAATGATCAATTAAACCGAATACATTCGGCATTTCAACCGAATGATTCGGCCGAATACGAATACCTCAAATCCTGCCGAATACGCTAAATACCGAATATAAAACGAATATTCGGCGCATCTCTAAAAATTAGCAATGCTCAAACACAAAGAACAACAGATCTTTTATAGTCACCATTAAAACGTCTTTAATTACCTTTTAACGAAAATTGTAGCATTCCTCACTAGACCGAGGAAGAACGGAAAATTACCATGGAACATTAAAAATACCGTCATACATATTGTATGGAGCAATTTCCCGTATCACATGATATTTACTAAACATTGCTTTTTTAGACGTGTACACGAGTACAGAGTAGATACATACGTTAGTCATCGGTTTACATAGTATATTCAATACGGCACATTGACCTTCCTCAGGCCTACACGCTTATAATTGAATGATGTGCTAAGTGCTTGGATGGTAACCAAATGACTAACTATCAAAATGTTTGTGTAACAGACAATGTCTGATACAAATCGTATTATTATAATACGAATACGTTACATAACACATTAGTAAACTCAACATAATCATAACACTGTTCTTATGTTATCCAGTTTTTCTATTTATTATTCCCATTTACCAATCAGGAATGCCTTAATAAACTTGTGAATCAATAATTAAATAATAATCAAGTGCAATTCAAGTGGAACTCCACATGATGCGCATCGACCTGTCCCCGACGCCGACGACCTTGGCCACCATTCGGTCACAGCTTACTCCATTGGCCATCTCCGCGTCCTACTCAACTGAGTAGGACGCGGAGATGGCCGATGGAGTAAAGCTGTGTAGCCAAGGTTAAGCCATAGAAACCAAGTCCATCCAAAAGCGCGTTGGGTTGGTGATATCGTGAAAGGGATGAGAATCACCTGGATGAGAGACGCACGGAATCCAGGAGTATGGCGAAAAAAGGGGAGGCCTATATCCAGCAGTGGGTGATTCTGGGCTGAAATGATGATGATGAGTATCATTTTACACAACGGACAATCCTCTCTGATTAAAACACCACGTAATCTGAAAAACAAAAATAATAACATGTAAACCGTCGAACCAACCGAATAGTTCCGGGGCGGTCATAAATCCATCGCACTAATAGTTTAGATCGACCTTCTGTGACTTTACAATCGACAGACGCAGATAAAAGTATTTTTACTATACTTTCCAAGGCCATAATAATCGTGGTGAATAGTTTAATACTTGACAAGGCCTAGCTGAAGATCTGTAGATGATTTTCAGGCATAAAGATATTGGCGCCGATTCCCTTGTTCACAAACTAAACTAAATTTAAGTTCAGTGCATCTTTTTCTTTCTATTTCATTAAGAAAAGGACAGAAGATAAATTTTAGTTTAGTCCTGTCAAATTAATCAGCGACTGTCACTACTCCATACAAGTTTAGACGTGATTAAAAACTTGCCTACTAAAATTACGTCAATTTACGTCAAGCGCTGATTAATTTGACAGGACTAAACTAAAATTTATCTTCTGTCCTTTTCTTAATGAAATAGAAAGAAAAAGATGCACTGAACTTAAATTTAGTTTAGTTTGTGAACAAGGGAATCGGCACCACTGGCTTAAAATTCTCTTGATCATAATGCAACCTACAACCAAGTTTAAATATCATTAAAGCTGCTGACACCTGCAGATGTACTTACCTATTTGATACTTTAAATTGAACATGACAACAAAAAAATTTACGTTATTGTAATCATAATCATAATCATTTATTTGTCAGAATATGGTACCCGTACATTATATGGTCTTAAGTTTAGACAATGGTGTCATCACATTCTGCCAAGTGTGGCGTGCAAATATTAGAGACATACATTTATTACAGGATAGAGATTATTAGATTAGTATTAACAGTATTGATTACAAATTAAAATAACAATTTGAGGTATGTCAGTTAAAAATAATATCATAAACACGCACAAATTATTTAGGATGTCGAAGTACCAATTAATGTCAGAGTATCAAAGAGTTAGATGTCAAAGTATAAAAGACTAGCTGCGCCCTGCTGTTTCACCCGCGTAATTTTCGATCCCGTAGGTATATCGGGATAAAAAGTATCCTATGTCCTAATCCAGGTCATGGTCTACCTATGTACCAAATTTCATCCAAATCTGTTCAGCCGTTTTAGCGTGAAAGAGTAACAAACATCCATAAATACATACTTACAATATTCGCGTTTATAATATTAGTAGGATTACAATTCAATTAGGATGTCAAAGTATCATTCAAATGGTCGTTTAAATTATAATAACATTTCTTACTTATCATGTCTTTAAGTTTCTTTTGAAATCCATAACGTTTAAATGAATCCATAAATATTCTCACAATCATTTCGGTCCAAAGCCAAGGCCATATACATATTCCATTATGTTTAATGCTAAATACTAAAAAATCAGTTGATTTTACTAGACCAAACTCATTATGTCTACATTCTCAAACCTACGACGCAGTAGTCGCACGCGCACATTCCTTAGACGTTAAAGCGGATAGGGCAACCTGGGCAACTCATCGGCTTCTAAAAGCGTCTCTGAAAATGTCTGGTATGCAAAAACAAATAAACACAGTCAGGGCCTTTGAAAGAATTTATAGAAGAATGTGGCGAGGAATGTATCAATGATAAAGCAGCAATTCTATTTTTGTCCACGGTTTCACTAGCTTTCAGGGGATTTTCTTCATTTACTCTGATAAAAATATGTTATGTTTTTATTTAGGACACAGTCTATCCGGCTTTTTTTTTTTGGATTCTGGGATTTGGGACACACCCTCCCGATCTGGGCGGAGCGGGAGGGTGTGTCAGACTCTTACTGACTAAAACCCACCCGTGTTCCATTCCGTTGCCTGTGTTGCCAGGGGCCTCGGTAACCCTTTCGTAGTTTCCCGCGACATAGTCCATCCGCATAGCGAAAGTGAGCACTAAGGATGGATTTTTAAAAATCGCCTCGTAAAGGGGTTAAATAGAGAATGAAAGTTTGTATATCAGTTTGACATTTGTGCCGATGAGAAATCCCAAACATAGGGCTTGTGTTAGTATAAAAGTTTAGTATCCTTGGGAAAATTATGATATAAGTTCCTAATAAACTATAAAATATAATATTCAACACACGCGGCGCGCGGGGTTGCGACAATCGTCGGAAGGATCCGGCAATTGGGACTCGAGGTGGCCTTGCACAAGTCCGAGGCCATGTGTTTTCATGGTCCTCGGAACGTGCCACCGTTGGGGTCCCAAATAACGGTAGGAGGGGTTTCCATCGGCGTCGAGTCGACGATGAAGTACCTGGGACTCGTCCTCGACAGCCGGTGGAACTTCGTGGAGCATTTCAGACGTTTGGCTCCCAAACGGGGTTGGGCGGGCGCTGCATTTAAGCGGCTCCTGCCCAATCTAGGGGGTCCAAACGCCTCCTGCCGGAGGCTCTATGCGTGGGTCGTGCGGTCCATGGCCCTCTACGGGGCTCCTGTATGGGCGCGCTCTCTGGCGCTGCGGCCAGCCCGCCGGTTGAGCGCGGCCCAAAGGGTCATGGCCATCCGGATGGTCCGGGGATACCGCACGGTCTCCTGTGAGGCAGCGAGCCTCCTTGCCGGATTGCCGCCATGGGATCTGGAGGCAAAAGTCCTCGCGCACGTATGGGAGTGGCGCGAGGAGGCGAAGTCGTAAGTCCGCTGCGTAAGTCCGCTGCCGCGAGAAATCTCAGCACAGCGGACGGAGCTCCGGCGGGATCTCATGGCGTCATGGAAAGTACGGTTGTCGCAACCCAGAGCTGGGCACGCCACGATTGCGGCGATTAAGTCCCCTCTTTGAGGAGTGGCTAGAGAGGCACCACGGCGTCCTCACCTTCCGCCTGACGCAGGTCCTCACCGGACACGGCAGTTTTGGGAGGTTCCTGTGTCGGATAAGGCGGGAGGAAACGTCCGGGTGTGGATCGCCCAGAGGACACGGTGGAGCATACGGTTGAGGTCTGCCCGGCTTGGGCAGAGCACCGCCGTGTCCTCATGGAGGCGATCGGCGGCAGAGACCTCTCGCGTCTGGCCCTGGTTCAGGCCATGGTACGGAGCGAGAGGGCATGGGCAGCCATCACCTCCTTCTGCGAAGCAGAAATGCTCGCGAAGGAGGAGGCGGGACGGTTGAGGGAAAGGCAAGTTTCGCGCCCTCTCGCCCCTAGCCGCCGCAGGAGACGCCCAGGGCGTCGGGAATCCCGAGCGGATTTCCGGGCCCACCGAGGCCCCCGCAACACAGGCAACAGGAAGGAATACGGGTGGGTTTTAGTCAGTAAGAGTCTGACACACCCTCCCGCTCCGCCCAGAGCGGGAGAAGTTATTTGATGATTTCCCAACATCAAAAAAAAAAAAAAAAAAAGGCATGCTGGTTTCCTCACGATGTTTTCCTTCAACGTTTTCTAAGCAAGTGATATAATACGCACATGAATTCAAAAAGTCAGAAGTGCGAGCCGAGGGATCAAACTAGACACCTATCGCACGCTTAATAGAATACTGACCTATGAGAGATTTAGTCAAAGTTAGAATATCTGCAAATTTTCTTGCACAGATTTAATCAATGGTTTTTGAACAGTAGGTATCTTTAACTGTAAATTATATAATTATTTATTATATTGGTTAATAAGTCGACGACTCAACTGCAAAACATTTAACGGTGATTTTCCAGAAATCTACTTTTTTTAGTTAAACCAGTATTCTCTATGACTTGGCAGTCCGACGGTCACACCACTAGGCTATCACTGCCTATGACAAGGTCAATCAATAGGTAAGTACGGTAAAACGGGGTGAATAGAAATGCAGGGGTGAATCGGGACGAAACTTTAAAATGGATTTTAACGTTGATTTAATATAATTTGTTGCCAAAAAGGGCTGTAATGTGTTTATTGTATAATAATTAACGACTAACTGTCCTTGTTGGCAGCAAACTATATTATTTCAACGTTAAAATGCATTTTAAAGTTTCGTCCCGATTCACCCCTGCATTTCTATTCACCCCGTTTTACATTTAATTTGTTACGTCTGTTCAATCTTCATTCGAGATTCAAAAAGAGATATACTCGTATAGCATCGGGAAAAAGTACAAGCATTGTCATTTTTAACGTAACCCAATTAAAAATCAGCATCCATTTCCACAAACCTTTTCTGCTTCCCGCTGATTTTTAGGATTAACTTTTTCACCTTCTCACTACTCCCATCACAGAACTATGAGGTCACAAGAGCCCCGTGTGCTGTCGCGTAATGTAAATATAAACAGTTTATTCGGCATACCTCTGTGGAGCCGGATACCGCCGACCCAGTTACTGATGTCCCACTCCGGCATGCGGATACCTTGCATACCAGGGCTGGCTGGATGCTTGAATGCGACGCTGGAAGGCTGTTTTTTTATCTTGGTTTAGTCGTGGCTAGTAATTTTGGAGTTATGTTGGTTTTTTTTACGTGGGGGATGGACTATTTCAGATTTTCTGATTTAAGAGACCTTGGATAGAGATTTCATTCTCAAAATTGTCCTAAAAAAACAAGGAAATATTACAGGTTTCAGCGGAGATTTTAGTCAATAATCGAATGATGAAGTTTTCTATACCCATACGTTTTTGTAATAATTAGTAGTTATTTATGAAAATCACTTAAGAATTGGATGTTGATTTTATATTGACGTGAAAATGTGTGTTTAAAAGATTTACTTACAGAAATAAACATGTAATTTCATTACGGTCACCGCTAAACAATACAACATGTCATATTTATAAAATATCCCAGATTGGTAAGTAACTTAAAGTGTCCGTATGGATTGAGGAGCCATTTCTCATGCCTTTGAAATTGAAAAAAAAAACATCAGTGCGTAACACAAAAAATAAAGAAGGAAATATCTGAAATAAAATTCATAAATAACTAATACGGTGAGTTCATTTAGGGACTTGTAGAGAGGGGCTTGTGGCTAAGTAATAACAGCCGGACGGGTCAATTGATCAGGTTAAGCTACGCTTGCCACGGTTGGCCCGTGCCTCGGAAAGCACGTTAAGCCGTTGGTCCCGGCTGTTATTTGTAGATCTTTACAGTCGTTACGGGTAGTCAGAAGCCCGAAAGTCTGACAACCAGTCTTACCAAGGAGTACCGTGTTACCCAGTAACTGGGTTGTGGAGGTCAGATAGACAGTCGCTCCATGTAAAATACTGGTATTCAGCTGTATCTGGTAAGACTGGAAGCTGACCCCAACGTAGTTGGGAAAAGGCTAGGCAGATGATGATGATGAGTTCATTTACTTTTGAACAAGTTTTAAAAATATTCTATAGACGTGTGTGTTCCATCATCTATCACTTTGTTTTCTCTATACACGGAAAAAAGGATGCCTTAAATTAAGACAATATCCTTTTGGTCAAGACAAATATTGATTCATATATGGGGAAAACAATATATTCTTGAATGAAGTAAAATTTTGTCTTAGTTTTATTGTCTTCTTCGAAGAAATTATACTTAAATGAAGAATTATTAAGTTTAATTTTAAGAATATTATTTCTCTCTTAGATTATTTTCTTCAATTAAAATGATTATAGTCTTGAATCAAAAATATTTGCTTAAGTCAAGAATAAAAACCAAGTATTTATTATTCTTAATTTGAGTAAACAGGTTTTCTTGGACTGAGTACATTTACTTACGTTAAGAAAATATTTACTTGGATTGAAACAATTTTTCTGAGAATATTGATATTCTTCGCTGAAGAGATCCTTTTTTTCCGTGTAGACGCAATAAATTTAACGACAACGACGCGTGTCTTCCGTCTGCTCAAACTCAAGGGTCCACAATATGTTTTAATCATAATCATTTTCCTGCCCTTGTCCCATGTTATTTGGGGTCAGTGCAACACGTTATTTTCTTCCATCCTCCCCTGTCAGCCGTCATGCTATCATTCACTCCCTTCTCTTTCGTATCATTCCTCACACAATCCACCCATCTTTTCTTTGGCCTTCCTCTCCCTCTCCACCCATCAACATTCATATTCATCACTCTTTTAGTCACATGCGTTTCATTCCTCCTCATCACATGTTTTAGTATTATGAAATATACGTGAAACCACTAACAACTGTTATTTATTAACATTCTGCTCGCAAAAATTCAGATTCACACACAAAAAAGAAACTGTTGACGTAAAGATGGCTGATATTTGCAAGACAAAGAACATTTAAATCTAATTCTGGAATCGTGACAAAACTTGTTTTGTTTAAAACAGATTCTATTTAACATACAATATGTTAAATAGAATCTCTTCGGTATGAAAACACTCGTCTTTAAAATGTAACATTTAGTCCAAGGACGGTTATTAAGGTTAAAATTATGGGGAACGCAATAAATTCTGCAGAAATGGCAACCGTGATTCGACTCAGGAAGATGAGCACATAAGTTTGGCGTCGACATAATTAGGGACACGAAATGGGTATATTTTTTATATAGGACATTTTTGTGTTTCCAAAAAAAAATCATGTTATGAAAAGACTGATAATACTGTTTCAAGTAGGTATGCCTGATTCACTATAGCTGTACTGCTGATTTTTCTTTGATAATGTGCTAAAAATAAAAAAAACAATTATAATGATTTCTTAATTAACAGAGGATGAATGAAAGGCGACTAACAAAAGGTATTAACAAGGCAGATGTGAGTGGAAATGCCAGGAGGGGACGCCCCAGAAAGACATATAGTGACCTCATTAATGATGTTCTTCAAAAAGGTCAGGTGCGTAGTACTCGCAACCGGCGCGCGTGTATGACCAGATGTATGAACGTAAACGAAGCAAAAGGAGTATGTAAGGAGCGTAGCAGGTGGCGTTCCATAGTTTCTGCCTACCCCCGTGGGTAGAAGGCGTGAATTTATGTATGTTTATGTATATGTTAATCAACAGAGTATATAAGTATGAAATACTTAAATTACCATGAGACCTTTTCAATAGTATGCATATTGAGTCATCTGGCCTATGCCAAAAAAAATCTGGTATATCTTCAGAACTTTCTATTTCCAGTCTCACGTCAACAGCTCCCGTTTTCAAGGCTTCGTTCTGTCTTGAGCAATCAATTACAAATACAGGAGCCTTTTCTTTAAATTCGCTCAAACCAAGCATCGGTTCAGACCGGGTGTTTATAATAAGACTGACGAAATTTGGTGAACATTTCATATAATATATAATCAAGATATTTATTTTGCTAAAAACATGAGTAAACACATAAATGCAAGATGTTACATAAAAACCATATACATTAGTCAAAATTATTATACTATATTTCTGAACTGCATAATGTCAAAATTCGTTTTTTACATAAATAATCATAATCATAGTCAAATACAGATTTTATATTATAGTCAATGATATCTATATTGAGGGAGTTTTGACAAAATATGTAATCCGTCATTTTGTGACGGCGGCCATCTTGGACCGATTTCCATCAAACATAGCTAAGAACACTCCCGACTAATTCGGCTTTCAAACAAAAAAAAACAAAATCTAAATCGGTTCATGCGTTCGGGACCTACGATGCCACAGACAGACACACACATACACGTCAAACTTATAAGACCCCGTCGTTTTTGCGTCGAGGGTTAAAAATAAGAATAAGTCAAAGTTTGTTACTTGAATCATAATCAAAGATAACTAATAATAAAGTTCTCATTATTATTAGTTACTAGATGCGCCCCGCGGTTTCACCCGCATAAGTTTTGACCCCGTAGGTATATCGGGATAAAAGTATCCTATGTGTTATTCCTGGTTATAAACTATCTGTGTGCCAAATTTCATCCAAATCCGTTCAGTACTTTTTGCGTGAAAGAGTAACAAACATCCATTCATTCATCCATCCTTACAAATTTTCGCATTTATAATATTAGTAGGATCTTTGATTATGATTTTATTTGATTTGATTGGATTGGACTATTCTTAGTCCAAATGTTTCTTATCCACTGAGGGTTGTGTTAGTTTATCATATCAGTCAAAAACTCGTTAGTGCTGTAATAAGCTTTCTCTAATAAAACCTTTTTCAACCTATTTCTTCACACTCATATTTTTTGCGGAATAATAAACATGTAATCGCTCAAAAGTAACTGCTACGTGATGAGAACCAGTCACTGTTGAAAGCATATCCACCATGCTGTAGAGCACAAACCAAAGCAACGAAAAAGTAAAAAGAAATCAATGAAAATTTATTCAGCCTCGTTGTTCTAGTCATCGCAAGCGCTATCTGCTGAACGTGAGGTCCTAGGTTCTATTCCCCGTTCGAGCAAAGTGATATTGGATTTCTCAGTAGCAGCCCGGAGTCTTAACTTGTGCCCGGTTGAAGGCAACAGGCTCACCCCCTTTTACGTGGGACTTAAACATAATTGGCGAGACGTGGGTGTTCTATAGGCACAACTCTGCATAACCCTTCAGGGTATAGGTACAGGCGTGATGTTAAAGCTAAAATAACGTATTTCTCGCTGTCCTTTAAAAACATTTGTCAAGACAATGTCTGACACAGAAGGTATTTGATAATTTCCAACCAAAAAAAAAAAAAGACACTGTGTTGGCTCACATGGGGTTGTTACAATCTCGGTTCTTTCTCGATGGCCACAGAGTACCGTACTGATGACTACAGTGAAAGATTAGTCATCATAAACGTGTCGCGTTCGACATTTTGCTTAGTATTTTGTGCCTTTTGAACGTACGTCAAGTCAACACTCAAGCTGTGTCATACAGCACCTACGTTCGCAAGACGTAGACACGCAAAATACCAGTGTGCAATTACCTAAAGACGCCTTCACACTGTGACGCCCGATAGCGTCAGTTAACCACGAAAACATTTCGTCTCATGACGTCTTAACGTGTGACGCACTATTTTCTTGTTTAAAAAACTTTTCTATGGCTAAGTTATAAATATTTAGTCTGTACTGTTTCGAGATTGTTTGATTATACTATTAATTTTATGACGTTATCGAGTTATATGAGTATGATTAAAAAATCTGAAACCTTTAATGCGGTATTAATTTTTCGTAGCGAAACTTTTTGGTGCTACGCTTGCTACGCGTGACGTAGTATGCTTGTAGCACGTCGAACAATGCACATAGGTTTGTCTGGATGCGATCGCTGTTAACGATAAGACAACTTCAAACAACTTTTTAATATATTGTATATTGTTACAACAGAGAACATTGTATGGTGACAGTGAGTAATTTTATTTGCACATCAGTTTGCTTTACCCATTCAATATGACAGGGGTTTAGTAGCAAAAAAAAACTTTAAAACAGCAATCTAATAAAATATACTTATATAAACCCTAGAAATGTAAATCGACGCATATAAATTCCAAACTCTTTGTAATTGTGAGCCGGGTGAGAATTCCTCTGAAAATAAACGTTAAGGTCAATAACACTGACGCTTATAACATACAGTTTATTTTAACGACATAAATCTCTACTAGTAGCTGAGAAAATATACTAGATTTTATATAATTTTGGTACTAGACACTGCTAGCAAAATCGCTTAGAATTTCATCATTTGATTTTCCTGAAGGGCCGGACAGCTCGTCATTTGTTTAAAAAGTCTAAAAATAGCTATCTTTATATTAAATACATGCTACAGCAACAGAATAACCGATTCGTACAATAATAAATTAACTACTCGAAAACATTTGACACAATGCCTTATCACTTTGAAGTACCTATTCTTAACCCCAGACCACACTGCAAACCCTCAACCGCTGTCCATAACAAATCACGTCATATTTTCACCTGCGTACCGCAAAATACGAGCTTCATTTCAACAGTACCATTAACATTTCATTTGAAGATTTGTGAGCGATGGCGATATGCCGCATTCCTTCAGCCCATGTCATTCTGGCGTAGTGCCAACCACTGAACGCCGACACTTCATACCGCAGGTGTGTAGGTGGCTTTATACAGAATTAAAAGGTCACTTTAGATTTTTCGTAGTTTCAAATCAAATCAAAAGTAATATATTCAAATTGCATTGAGAATCAGCACTTTTCGGACATCAAAATTACATAAGACAGTCCCCTAAAACGCCCACCCTTCTCCACTTCCTAGCGCTTTAGCTGGGAAGAAGAAGTGGCGCAACAAACTCCCCAGCATCACAGCTGTCTGATCAGTTAGAAAACTTGATAAGTACTATACAATAGTGGGTATGCATTAATTAACGTTACGAGACACAGAACATTCAATTAAATTATTTGCCGTACATATATATGTCAGCTAGCACACGCCAATGCAAGGAACACTATACTCAAGCAAAAAAATAAAAATGTTAATAAAACTTAATACCTAAATAAAAGTCTCCAGGCATAAGGCTGCCTGTCCATTGAAGCGGAGCGAGGCTGCGGAGCGAAGAAACGGAGAAATATTAACCAATAGGATTGCATAAAATCTCGGAGCGGAGATTTTATCTCTCCGTTTCTCCGCTCTGCTTCGATGGACAGGCAGCCTAACGGGCGTGCCCGCTTACATATGCAGTGCTGGATTATGTTCATATAGCTGTAACACAAATGATTAACTAGAACCATCTAAGTAATAAATATTTATATAATAATAATATAAATAATGGAGATGTTTGGAAGACATGCTGCGCCGACAAGGCCCGGGGCTCGTGGCTAACTAATAACATCACGTTGGACGGCTGGATTAAGGGCTTGATTCAGAAAGCGGTACTTCTGGACACGGCTCGCATTGTCAGGAGGTTCCTCTCTCTGGAGCCCTGACCACCGGTAGCTTGGACCCTGTTCCCGATACCGGAGGGCTACCATTTATTTTTATATTTTTAAATGTTTTTATATATTTTTTATATCCTAATATTTAAAAATAAAATTAAAATGTAGTAAATAATGAAATAAAAGAAAATATAAATAATAATTCAGCCTATAATGCTGGGAACATTACAGGCTGAATTAATATATTACTTCGATGGTTCTAGTTAATCATTCGCGGTAAGCGTAGCCTAACCTGAAACCATACAGCTGTTATTACTTAGCGACGAGCCCCGGGCCTTGTCGGCGCAGCATGTCTTCCAAACATCTCTATCAGCTGCCATCTCGGAGCCCAATAGTCACCCGATTACTAGCGATATAATTATTCTTTCTTCGTCTATCACCTTCCTGCTTCATCCATAAACCACACAAACAGAAAGTACTGGTTTAATACTGAAGTATTGAAATATTACATAATCAGCCTATAATGTTCCCACTGCTGGGACACAGGCCTCCTCTCTGTGAGAGTGGGCCGTAATCCACCACGCGGGCCCAGTGCGGGTTGGTAGATGTCACATGTCTTCGAATTTTTTGGTTCTAGGACATGCCGGTTTCCTCACGATGTTTTCCTTTTTCTTTGTTTAATATCACTGCCTGTTTATTTACATATTTTTTATTGTTATTTCAGTCGCAATAAAATGTAGGTATTATTATGAATTATGATAATTAATGTTTTAAACTATAAATAGAAAAATGAATTTGGCAGCTGGCTTTTTATTTTAATTAAGCAATATTTTAATTCAATTTAACGGCCGCGACTTACGAGTTGTAGGTCGTAGGTTCGAACCCTGGCTGTTCATAATGGTGTGCTGGTGCCTACGCTTATGAATGGAAGTGAATGTTGAGTGTGGCAAAAGAAGCATGAAAGTAGAGTAAGTGCTGTGGAAATGCGTTCCTTGAGAAGCATGTGTGGTGTTACTATAAATGATAGGCTGAAAAATGATGTGGTAAGGCAACGGTGTGGTTTAAAAGAAGATGTAGTGGCAAAAATGTGATGGTTTGGTCATATTGAGAGGAGATGTGAGTGGAAACACCGGGAGAGGACGCCCCAGGAGGACATATCACCTCATTGGTGATGTTCTTCAAAAAGATCAGGTGAGTAGTACTCGCAGCACTGCATGCGTGTATGACCAGATATATGAACGTAAACGAAGCAAAAGGAGTATGTAAGGAGCGTAGCAGGTGGCGTTCTATAGTGTCTGCCTACCCCCATGCTAAGAAGGCGTGAGTTTCTGTATGTATGTAAGTAATCTAATCAAAATGATGCAGCAGAAAACTCTCGGTCAACTTTTTGCCCTTCGTTTGCAGCTGCCCTGAGAAGTATGTACAAATGTAGACTATATTTATCGTAAGCCAGTATCGTGATTAACATTTGATTGGCCAAACGAACAGGCGTGGCACTGACGCAAATGTAAATCGTACTTGTAATACTCAGATGATTGATGTCGACACGTCTATGGCTACAAAGTTGGCTCGAATGTCGTTGCTATTCCTCTTGATGATGTTTTGACAAAGTATTGCTACCAATATTTGAGCCAGTATTTGTGCTTGGGGCTAAAATGTGGAGGCTTGGTATGACAATGAATCTACTACGTCAGACTATTTGGAAGATGATCTAAAGAATGCCGATGATATAAAACTTTATGTAGGTAATGTTTGCATAACGACAATTACAGTTTCTTTGCCAATTGTGTGTATGAAGGAGACAACAATTATAATATTAATATTATTACATTATACTACGTAGCCGAAGTATAAAAGGCAATAAGTGTTTGCCTTAATTTTTCTCCCCTTGTTAGATGAGTATCATCTGTATCATTGCAGAATATAAGCACAGTAAGCCATTGGTCCCGACTGTCGTTCGTACATCTTTGATAGTAGTTACGTGTCGTCAGAAGCCTGAAAGTCTGACAACCAGTCTTACCAACGGGTATTGTGTTACCCAGTAACTGGGTTGTGGAGGTCAGATAGGCAGTCGCTCCATGTAAAATACTGGTATCCAGCTGCATCCAGGTAGACTAGAAGCTGATCCCAACACAGTTGAGAAAAGGCTAGGCAGATGATGATAGAAGAATATAACTCACCTTTTCATGAGAAGCTCTCAGATTCTGTAGATTATTTACAGTTTACGAACATAACAATGAGAAGTATGCGCCGTGATAGAATGCGAGCTATTAAAAAGATATTTGAATAATAAACGTTTGTTGATTCAATAAAGACTGTTTATCTTCATGAAAACAATGTATTTGAAACTCAGACTGCATTTCTCTTGAATCAATAAATAAATACATACCAATACACATAAACTCACGCCTATTTCCTGGGGGGTAGGTAGAAACTACAGAATGCCACCTGCTACGATCCTTAAAATACTCCTTTTGCTTCGTTTAAGTCCATACATGGTCATATGCGCATGCGCATGCATGTACTGTAGTTACTACCTATATATTCTCTTTACGGCGCAAATATATGATTTTAATGACTTTTGAATCTGTTATTACGCCATCAAATAATGCAAGTAACTTATGCAAAAAAAATATGTTAAACTAGAACCCGTACACATCAATTCTATATTTGAATATTTAAAAATACTTTACGACATAAATTCAGGAAGAATGGTCCACCAGAAGGACTAAGTGCGGAAACCGAGGGTTTTGTTTCCGTTTAACATAGATCATAGATATTCAGGAAGTAATGCCTACACAAAGCATAAAAAACGACATCACTTTCAAACTACTTAAGATATCTGGTTTTTTTTTTAATGAACAGACTTGTTTTATCATCTATAATTATATCTGTGAATTTTTTCAAATATATATATTTTTGTTACTAAAAATAAATATTCCCTTTGAAACCGCACGGCAGGCAGCGTGGCGTGAGCGCGACGCTCATTTGTATGGCCAAGTCAACGGCGTCTACCGGACCCTTAAATATAATTAAATTAAACCCAGTTTAATATAGTTTACAATGTTTATAGTAAAAATTATAAGAGGTATCCGTCCCACAAAATAAATCGTTTTAAAATGTCATGTGTTTGTCATGCCTTTTAACTAAACTACTCACACATTAACTAAACAAAAGCTATTACGAAAGAATGTCGATCTAAAACACGCACTAAAATAAAGCAAGCTATCTAAAAATGATATCTAGACTTGTATTTAGAGATGACTCATACCTACACGTGTTGTTTGTATTAAGAGAAATGTCTGTAATCGTCTAACAGATATTATAGCAGAAGGTAGGTTAAAATAACCTCTAAGTACATTGAATAAGGTCTAAATGAGACTAGACGTTGCATAGCTATTTAGATGCCGGAGCATTTCAGATTAAGACCTAATTTCTTTTTAGCTTCCCAACCCTCCCTTGTAAGTTTTTCCCGTACCGTATATGCGTTTACAAATACAACAAATTAGTATAAAAATATCCAAACCCGGAACAGCAATTTATTAGACACAAGAATAATTTCTTCGAGTAGGAATCAAACCTGCTACAAATACGTAGCACTGAAGCCAAACTCAGTTCGAAGAGTAGACTGCAAAACTCTACCTATCTTTTCTCTGCGGGGAATATTTATCCATTGACCAGTTCATATCAAAAAGTTTGTCCAAAACAGTTAAATAAAAGTTTGAAAGCGTGGTTCCTGGAAGAATGTCCAATTGCAAACTCGGAGTGTGCCTTCTGCGTCACTTTACTCTGTATAAACCACAATCAATCATGCGCAACAATGTTTGTCTGTGCGTCTGCTTCCGACCGCTTTGATCTCGACCTTATGCTGACATCGAGCTTTTGCCAAATAACTGAAATACAGGAGTTTTTTAATTTAGAGTCAACACTTACACAAATTACGAAATGAAAAATAATAGTTACTTATTTGTTGGTTGTCAGTCATGGTTTATTTTTTGCACTTCAAGTCTGGCAGTGTTGAATAACTTCCCTGTATTACAGAATGTTCATTCCATGGACCATTAGGTCCTCAAAGGAAGTAACACCGATCAATCTTTTGAAAATAGTCACATTAAAGGATGCAATGGAATGAAAAAGTAATCCCTAAGGATTATATTTCTATATCATCCCTAGTCCTGTGTTTCCTCAAATGGAGCAACCTTCTAAAATGCTGCCCCATTTGAGAAAACATAGGACTTATAACATGTCTGGCGAAATGTGCATTTACCTAAGTTTACATATAAGCGTGAAGTTCTATTTTTTTTTTCTAGCGGTTACTGTCCCACTGTTGGGCAAAGGCCCTCCCCAAGTCTTTCCAGTTACTGTTTTCCCACGCCGTCTCGAACTAGTCCTCATGGTATGCGTCCAAATTATCTCTCCACCTCTTCCTGAGAGGTGGCTGCGTTGGGAAATCGTGCCCAGCGGTCACTGTACATGTGACCAACGTCACCCGTCCAATCCCATTTGAGCCTTTTTCCTACGTTATGTAATTGCATGATTAAATTCAATGTTTTTTGACCTTGCTCAGACATCACAAAACATCCATGCATATTCAAACAACATATAAAGTGGAATGCGAAATTTTTCATCTGTCAGTCTTCATTCTCCTGTATTTGCTTTGGAGTCTGGCATCAAAATTATGACGAACACCTTCCGTGTGTTATTTTAATACAGCTAGAATATTTAGATGGACACATCTCAGCAATGCTATACGCAATCCACACGATAATAATATTATGTGGTTACAATTTGTAAATATTATGTGGGCCCATACATAAGACTTGCACATACCTACTTGTAAAACCATAATTATAAATAAATAATAAATAAATAAGTTAATTCATGTCATCGCAAAATTAAATAATAAAAAAAAACGAGCGAGCCTTACAGTAGTTGCATAATTATGTTGTCTAACATCTGACATCTCACCTTGATAATAAGCAACTGAGCATCGAAAGAAATTAACCGCAGAATTTAAAAAAAGCTATCATCATCTGCCTAGCCTTTTCCCAACTATGTTGGGGTCGGCCTCCAGTCTTACCGGATACAGCTGAATATAAGTATTAGTTCCGTGTCTTGCCGGACGTAAAGAATAGCACCATCCCATTTCTTCCCATGGGTGTCGTAAAAGGCGACAAAGGGACTTACTAGAGAATGGGCAGCAGCGTTCTCTATGCATTTTAACACCATACTGCGATCGCCAACTCGCCTGCCAAGCGTGGCGATTATGGCAAACCCTCCCTATTGGGGGAGGCCTATGTCCAGCAGTGGACATCTTTCGGCTGGAATGATGATGATGATGATAAGTATTATACATGGAGCGACTGCCAATCTGATCTCCATGACCCAGTCACTGGGTAACACGATACCCCTTGGTATGACTGGTTGTCAGACTTTCGAGCTTCTGACGACCCGTCACAACTGTCAAAGATCTACAAATGACAGCCGGGACCAACGGCTTAACGTGCTTTCCGAGGCACGGAGGGGTCTTGGTATGTAAAGGTGGTCCACCTATCCACGGACCAACCGCGGCAAGCGTAGCTTAACCTGATCGATCGACCCGTGCGGCTGTTATTACTTAGCTACAAGTCCCGAATTTAAAAAACCTAAATACTTAAATATTTATTCGAATAATTATTCATTACTAGTGGTCGCCCACTGGTCGAAATTCGACCCCCTCTATTTACAATCTATATAGTACTTACTAATTCCACGAGTACACTAATTCCGTGCTATTAAAAACTACTTACTTATTCCATGCTCAAGCCGCCACTTACTGTCTGCACACTTCCATCCCTTTTCACGAAATCACTCCCACAGAAAGCAAAAGGAAAGATGTTCAATCAACAATCAACTCAGCCTATAACAGTCTACTGCTGGACATAGGCCTCTCCCAGGCTGCGCCACAACACCCTGTCCTCCGCCTTCCGCATCCAGTCTGTCCCAGCCACCTTTTTAAGGTCTTCGGTCCATCTAGCTGGGGGGCGTCCCACACTACGCTTGCCGATACGCGGTCTCCACTCTAGGACTCGTCTGCTCCACCGGCCATCGGTCCTTCGACAAATATGGCCAGCCCACTGCCACTTCAGCTTGCTTACTCTGCAGGCTATGTCGGTAACTCCGGTTCTCTTCCGGATAACTTCATTTCTGATCTTATCCTTCAAAGAAACTCCAAGCATAGCCCGCTCCATGGCGCGCTGAGCGACTTTGAATTTGTGGACCAGCCCGACTGTCAGTGTCCACGTTTCGGCACCGTATGTCATAACGGGCAGGACGCACTGGTTAAAGACCTTAGTCTTCAAACACTGCGGGATTGGCGATGAGAAGACTTGACGAAGTTTTCCAAACGCTGCCCAACCCAATCGGATCCTCCTGTCGGCTTCTTTCTCAAAGTTGTGTCTATCGAGCTGGATAACTTGTCCTAGGTAGACGTACTCCTTCACAACTTCGAGAAGCGACCCTTCGATATGGATTGGACTCGGCAAGACGTGCGTTGAAAGGAAAGATGTTACAAAATTAAAATCAAAAGTCATTTATTTAACTAGGCTGAGAATCAGCACTCTTCGAACGTCAAAATTACATAAGACAGTCCCACAAAAACGCCCGCCCTTCACCACTTCCTAGTGCTTTAGCTGGGAAGAAGAAGTGGCGGAACAAACTCTCCAGTAGCACACCTGTCTGTTTTTTTAGTTACATAAATAAAAAATATGTTTAAATGTTTGTAAAGGCGACACGGCCTATGTCACAAAATCAAGATTTGTATAGAAATATAATAAAATCATTTGTAAACACCATTGTAACAACGTATGTTTAAATAATGGCCTTGAAAAATCAATCCACACGATATAAAAAGTACAAGACATCTAGATTCCGAATTGTCGAAAGATAATTATCTCTACTTTTATTATTCATCCCGCCATCTTTGACTTCGGGATTTTCAAATCTCTGGCAAAGATGCTAATTGTGAAAAGACCACCCGGAGAACTTATGTTTTTTTAATTGCATCTTTCTTTGACTGTACATATGAATGTACTTTGTAGTTGTAATGTTATCAATAGAATACTCCTTTTTAGGCTGCCGTAGTAAACAAGGAACCCTTATAGTTTCACCATATCCGTCTGTCTGTATGTCCCCGCTGCAGCTAGGAGACGCTAAGTACTAGAAAGCTGTAATTTGGCATAGGTAGACATAATTAATCAGGCCGACAAAATGGTATATCATAATCTTGATTTTTTTTTTGTGTACTTCCCTTGCACGTAATGTGGTGATGATATTTTTTTTACATATCGTTGTCGGAGGTATCGTTGGATAGGCCGTTCAAAAATATTGCATATGCGTGCTCAACATTTTTCGATTCAAGAATCCGTTTGCGTAATACTCGTATTAAGCTTTAAAGTGATCATTTTTGTTAGTCAAGTGTCTGCCAGCTAAACGATTGTTTATGGAGATATGAAAAAAATCATGGCAGTAGTACATATAATGAAATTAAATGGAAAACTATCACGGCTCAGTAGGCTTTACAAGTTAACGAGTTATAGTCGACCAACTTAAATTTGCAGTCGGAGAATTGACCGTGGCATACATCGATGTACGGGAGAACAGGTTTTTCAACTACAATATTAAGTTTGTTTTTGGAATAAATTCGTCCGAAGTAATCCCAACTACGGAACTCTTCATTGTGCGTAGTCCGATACGCACTTGGCCGGTTTTTACCTATTTTGGTATAGTAATTTTATTCTAGGTGCAACGTTTTCACATATAATTATATAATGTACCTATACAAAAATTTGTAAAACATTTTAAAAGAGTAACGGTGGAGTTTCTTGCCCATTCTTCTCCACACGAAACTACCTTTGGGAAGGGGCGACTAGAATCAATTCTGTTTTTTGTATATTCAAAATATACAAAAAAAAACAGAATTCTTTCAAAAGTGCATTTTACGTGGCTATTTGAAATAAATCATTTGACTTTGACTTTGATGACGAAGTGTGATACATGGCTTTTTTTTTTGGTGGGAAATAATCAAATAACTTATCCCGCTCTGGGCGGAGCGGGAGGGTGTGTCAGGCTCTTACTGACTAAATCCCACCCGTATTCCTTCAGTTGCCTGTGTTGCGGGGGCTTCGGTGACCCGTAAGTACCTTCCCGCGACCCCGGCAGGCATCGGCCCTAGTGGACCCCTACCTTTGTGCTGACGACATCTCTTTGAGGCGCGCGTGGAATACAACGCGCCGTCGACCCGGGCCTGGTCCTTACCGGACGGTGAGCTACCCATTGCTCACTGTCCGCAAGCCCGCGCCTACGGTGGCCGGAATTCCGCCCAGGATTCCCGACGCCGTGATACATGGCTGACGCTTGAAGTATTTCATTTGCATAACGATTTCATGAGAAAACACTTGGCAGGTTCAGAGCTTTAGTAGGAACGCATTATCTTAACTGTTTGATGTCCATGCTGTTACGTGTACGTGCTGTAATCTATTTTGATATCTGCAGAGCTAGCTGACTAATGTTTTGCAGGTCATTTTAAACACCTGAGCAACACATCGAAGTCGTCTTATTGTTACATTTATTTTTTCATTCAGGTATACTCCACTCCACTCCACTGTAGGGCTTTTCCCTCCGTAATATAATAAAATAAGTGCGTAACTTATTTATTTATTAAATATTCTATGTACGTACATATATACACAGGCGCTTTCATCATTCCAGGCGAAAGACGTCCACTGCTGGACATAGGCCTCCCCCAATAGGGAGGGTTTGCCATAATCGCCACGCTTGGCAGGCGGGTTGGCGATCGCAGTATGGTGTTAAAATGCATAGAGAACGCTGCTGCCCATTCTCTAGTAGTCTAGTCCCTTAGTCGCCTTTTACGACACCCACGGGAAGAAATGGGATGGTGCTATTCTTTACGTCCGGCACCACACGGAACAGG
Organism: Atethmia centrago; assembly: GCA_905333075.3. Taxonomy (NCBI): domain Eukaryota; kingdom Metazoa; phylum Arthropoda; class Insecta; order Lepidoptera; family Noctuidae; genus Atethmia; species Atethmia centrago. Next base: position 25,776,876 of record HG995374.1, read on the forward strand.
CGCTTTACTTTGTGTAAATTATTTCATCACCACTGCTCTCAAACCTTGATGGAAAATATCGTGAGGAAACCGGCATGTCCTAGAACCAAAAATTCGAAGCCGATTTCGCTCCCTCTCACAGGGAGGAGGCCTGTATCCCAGCAGTGGGAACATTATAGGCTGATTATGTATGTGTGTGTGTACACATATATAAACAGACAAGAAGAAAGGAACAGAAAAATACATACAAAGATGATGAGTATTTCTAAAGAAATCTCTTCCAGCATACCTGCTGCGATAGGATAGTAGATAAAGAGATAGAATAGATAGTAGACTAGGTGTGTAAGAGTAGAACAGAAAATAAAATACATAAAATAAAAAAAAACGAATTACTACTTTACTTTTGAACTTCTTTTAATCGAGGCCTTAAACTAAAAAAACTGGACAAGTGCGAGTTAAACTCGCGTGGTGAGGGTTCCATACAATGACTATGTTATCTACCATGTTTTCTACCCCAAGATAGTGTGTCCTAAGAACAAACTCAATATTTTAGTTGATTAACATGTTCTCCCATATATTCTGACTGCTTATGTAAGTTTGTACGCACAATATTGAGAGATTTACGTACACTTCTCTTATAGGTGGTCCTGTAATTTATAAGTAAAGAACTAGTATCTATACTTTTTTTTAAGTTTTAGGCACAGTAGTTTCGGAGATAAGCGAGGGTTAATCTCTTTTCTTAGATAACTTCAAAACTGTTTATTTTAAAATTATTAAAAAATATATTTGAAAACCTCACTGCAAGCCCTTTCATTTAATATCTCACACGAATTAGAAAGTGACCCTCATATTCAAAATGATATTATTTACGTTACACTTTTTTTTTAGGTCACAGAAATTCATATGTGTACCAAATTTCAACTTATTCGGCCCAGTAGATTCGGAGCAAATCGGCTATGACAGACGGACAGACAGACACACGAGTGACCCTATAAGGGTTCCGTTCTTTTCCTTTAAAAGTACGGAACCTTAAAAAGAAGAGAAAGAGGAAACGTAAAACTTAGCCCACCTTTTCCTACAAATAGGTAGTATATTACTGATCAAATGAACAACTCCTTCTAAATAATCTTAATGTAACGAAGTTATTTTGAGAATAGCTAGCTATCAGATATATATAATCTACAATTAGAAACTAGCGAATCCCTAAAGTATGTGTATTAGTGGTCACGTGCTGTGAAGTAAGACCAAACAGTTAATAATTAACTGTCGGTCGAACTATGTGACATATCACTTGGTCGGTTTTGGCAACAGACGGTCTGAGGAATCCGAGACGACGCCACACAGGTACCTGACGAACTAGGGCTGCTGCGACCGATGTAACTACTGTCTGTAGTTTAAGAATGTTTATTTCGGGCTGTCGAATTTGGAGATCGTCAATAATTTAGCAAAAGGCATTACACGTTACAATAACGTTGTAAGTCACGTTGAGACGAAATAAAGGCGATTATTATAATAGGCGCAGTGCTTGAGGCCATGTTCAGAAATAGGTGGAATTAATTAAGCTGATAATATTTATAAAAATAGCCAAAAGAAAGTCCGAACATTGCAAGAATGTAGTTTTTCTGATCACCCGATCTATTCTGTAAAAATCTTATCATGAAAACCGAAGTGAAAACACCTATATCAGCTCACTTCACCTAAGCTTTCACGGTGAATTTTTCATATAGGACCTTGATTTCACAATCGAAGCACCTACGACATTGGTGCACGTAATGCAACTGCATCAATCACGAATCCGTCAAATCATTTTTAAAGTAGTACCTAGCACTTCAAAAGAATACATTAATTAAAGAAGAACACATTACCAGCTAAATGCACGTGTAATTTTAGAGATAATACACCGGTGGCGGCGTTGACAGTGTGCAAATAAAATTAGGTGAAACAACTGTGCCACGAGAAAGGTTTATTAGTCGCCGAATAAAATCACGTAACAATGAGAAAATAATGTCAAACGATGCAGATCACATTGCGCGTGACTTAGGTCAGTTTTTAGATCAAAAGAATTAGGACAAAATCTATTTCCGTCGCTTTGAAAGATGTTATTTTTCGATATTTTGGAATATATCTACACAGAAGAAGAATAGGTATAATAGGATATAGAAAATCACTTATGAACTTTAATTAGGTACCTACATTCTAAGTTTTTCTTCCCTTCATCCTTAAACTGCGAATAGCGAAAAGCATAGTTGTTATATACATTTACCAATAGGCACAGACAATTACCAAAACAACTAACAAAATAAGCAGAATGAAGTGCCAACGCGGTCCCTGAACTCTGTTTAAAAAAAATACATTACGCATAAACTAACGTTCTAAATAAAATTTAAAAATCCATTTTTTTTTTTATTAATTTCCCGCGTATTGATATTATTAGTATATCCAGCATTCCGTACTTCACATTGCTTGCTAATAATCTTACGAACAACGATATTAATCTTGGCTTACATGTGTCATAACAAAGTCAGTGAGTGTTGTTTGTGAAAATAGTTATGTCCTATTAACCCGACATCGAGTTTCATCCATTCATCAATGTCGATCTAAATTCGTATTTCGACTTTATAGGCAAAATATATTGCTATACACACTTATGATTTACGATGCCGCCAGCGACAGCCGGCACACTACTGGATGCTGCGGCATACCGGCAGCATCCCGTGGTATGCCGCATGCGGCCACCGGCACACTACTGGATGCTGCGGCATGCCGGCAACATCCCGCGGTATGCCGCCAGTGACAGCCGGCACACTACTGGATGCTGCGGCATACCGGCAGCATCCCGTGGTATGCCGCATGCGGCCACCGGCACACTACTGGATGCTGAGGCATGCCGGCAACATCCCGCGGCATGCCGGCAGCATCTCGCGGTATGCCACCAGCGGCAGCCGGTGCAATAGGTACTGGATGTTGCGGCATGCCGGCAGCATCTCGCGTTATGACGCCAGCGGCAGCCGGCGCACTACTGGATGCTGCGGCATGCCGGCAGCATCTTACGGTATGCCACCAGCGGCAGCCGGCGCACTACTGGATGCTACGGCATGCCGGCAGCATTTCGCGGTATGCAGCCAGTGGCAGCAGGCGCAATAGGTACTGGATGCTGCGGCATCGGCAGCATCTCGCGGTATACCGCCAGCGGCAGCCGGCGCACTACTGGATGCTGTGGCATACCGGCAACATCAAGCGGTATGCCACGGGGGACATGCGGAGATTACCCCCGTTTGCACTGCCTCTCGCCCGCGATCGTATGCTAGCTGACTTTGGCGCATGCCATCGCATCCCGCCGCATGCCGTCGCAACCTTCCGCTGCATTCTGTTACGTCCCGTCCCATGTCATCCATCCCGCTGCGGTATCCTCCAGCGCGCTCTTCAATACCGCAGAAAGAAGTTCCCTTTGATGCTCCGTGGTCGATATCTGACCTTTAGAATCTATATCTTGTTACCATTAGTTACGTGGGAATTTACGTTGGTAAATTTAAAATACCCTGCCCCGCCGTCTGCCAATGTGTGCTGGCTTTATCTAGCTTACCTAACTATACTCTGCTTTTTTAGGTAAAATCATTTAACAGCGCGTTCATCACAATTTTAACCGTATATTGAAAACACTTCTTTTGTTTACCCTTATTGGTCTAGTGGTTACAAGAGTGTAGGGGTGTGCTGGGTTCGATTCCCGGAACGGACAAGATTGTTAACTTGGAAATTTTAATAAACATCCCGGAGTCTGGATTTGTGTTCTATTAAAAGCAACATAGACTCGCTTATTTGGGGCTGAAACATAACTGGCGAATTGTAACTGTATGTAGGTACTATTCACCTCTTACCCTTCGAAGAATACAAGCGTAATGTTATAGTATATTTTTCTTGTTTAGTCCAAATAAATTCCAAAGAACATCCATGAATTTTATATTCGAGAGGTATGCGTGCGACAGCCAGAACCATCCCGCTAGGAACTTCATTATAAATAGCCAGGAATGTGCGACGGAATGCGGCGACCACCGGAAAGTTAACTGTCGAGAAATTTCTTTTCGATTCCATTGAGTTTCCATTCCGCCGTTTATTCTGTAAAAATCTAACTGTGTACATTTTGTAGAAGTGAGCTTGAAGCTGTTAATAGCATAAATTCCTAGCATCAGTTGCAATGATGGCTCACTTCAAGCTCACTTCACCTAAGCTTTAACGGTGAGGTTTTTACCGAGTAGATGGCCTGGATTAACTACGCACTGTGCAGTTAACAAATTGGCACGATAATTATTGACTGCTTGGGTTTCTTCATTTGATTGGCACCGAAGAGCAGCGCGGGCGGCGTTTTGCTTTCTGAGCTTGACATTGCAATTCTTTTTGTTGGAAAATACTTAGTATACGAGTAATATACTTCCATACATCGATATACGTCACGGTCAATTCTCCAACTGCAATTGTAAGTTGATCGACTATTACTTGTTAACTTGTAAAGCCTACTTAGCTGTGAGAAATCTAGGACCCAACATCGTCTTGGATAAAGAGGTTCTTGAAACTGTAGACTCGGCAGTTTTTCTGGGCATAACAGTAGATGCCAAACTTCAGTGGGGCCCTCATAGCGGCCCAAAGGGTCATGGCCATCCGGATGGTCCGGGGATACCGCACGGTCTCCTGTGAGGCAGCGAGCCTCCTTGCCGGATTGCCGCCATGGGATCTGGAGGCAAAAGTCCTCGGGCACATATGGGGGTGTCGCGAGGAGGCGAAACGCCGGGGCGTAAGTCCGTTGCCGCGAGAAATCGCAGCACAGCGGACGGAGCTCCGGCGGGATCTCATGGCGTCATGGAAAGTACGGTTGTCGCAACCCAGTGCTGGGCACGCCACGATTGCGGCGATAAGTCCCCTCTTTGAGGAGTGGCTGGAGAGGCGCCACGGCGTCCTCACCTTCCGCCTGACGCAGGTCCTCACCGGACACGGCAGCTTCGGGAGGTTCCTGTGTCGGATAAGGCGGGAGGAAACGTCCGGGTGTCACCACTGTGTGGATCGCCCGGAGGACACGGTGGAGCATACGGTGGAGGTCTGCCCGGCTTGGGCAGAGATTAGATTAGATTAGATTAGATTATATTTATTTGTAAATTACATTATAGTCTTAAGATCAGTCATGTTTGGCCTTAGTGGCGTACAAATATTTAAATTTCAGTTATAAAAGTTATTGGATAAAGTATTAGATTACATAAGAACAAAATAGTAAATGTCAATTATGAAAACAATTAAATTAAATATATGGTCATAGTTACGTAACAATTATTAAATGTCAATTAAAATTATCATCATAGCAATAATATGTTGCTTTATGTAGATTATGTCAAAGATGTATTGATAATATTAGTTACTACACGGTATTAGATGTTGTCATTAAGAAATTCTAGAATACTGTAGTATGCTTTCCCTTCTAGCAGTATCTTTAATTTATTTTTTAATTGACGAGAATTTAGCTCCTTCCAGCTATTTGGGAGTTTATTGAAAATTTTAGGGGCCATACAGAAAACACTCTTGTGCATTAATGCTGTTTTCGATCTATGTAGACAGAGAATACTGTCATCGCGTCTACTATGGTTGCGATCGACCACTTCTGATTGTCGTGGAAATAAGTGTCGATTTGATTTTACAAACATGACAATGTCTAAAATGTAAAGGCAAGGCAGAGTTAATATTTTATATTTTTTAAAGTAGGGCTTACAACTTTCGGTTGACTGTAACTTAAACATAGTTCTAATGCACCTTTTTTGGGCTTTAAAGGGTATGTCCTTGTCGGTTGAGTTGCCCCAGAAAATGATCCCATATCTTAAATGTGAAGAAACCAAACCGTGATAAGCCGTGAGCAATGATTCACTGTTAAGCACTGGGACCAGTTTGAACAGCGCATAACAAGAATTACTAATTTTTTTACTGAGTTCTTCTATGTGTGCTTTCCAGTTTAGCTTTTTGTCAATCGTCACTCCAAGGAATTTAGTGTTGTCAACTTCTGTAATAATTCTATTATTGTACTGGACGTTAAGATCGGTCATAGTTGATAAACGTTGACTGAAGTGCATTACGTTAGTTTTACTAAGATTAATTTTTAGATTATTATTATTCATCCAATTTATTATTGATGTGACAGAATTATTAATGTCATTATTGTAGCTATCTTTAGTATTACATTGAATTGTGATAGTGCTATCATCAGCAAAGAGTGTAACTGGTTGGTCTACATGTTTAGGTAAGTCATTTATATATACTATGAATAGTAGTGGACCCATCACACTACCCTGAGGGACTCCATACTTGACTACTTGCTCGTGCGAATGAAATGTTTCTTCACATTTAGTTTTAACGTTTATCCTAGATATCTCCGTGACCTGTTTTCTGTCATCAAGATATGTTTTTATTAATTTTAGAACCGTGCCTCTTATACCGTATGCTTCCAACTTATTTATTAAAATATCATGCCTGACGTAATCAAACGCCCGCGTCATATCACAGAATATGGTACAGACGGGGTTGGTTCTATCGACATTTATCATAACTTTATGTAGGAAATCGTAAACAGCCATATTTATAGTTCGGTTTTCTCTGAATCCTTTTTGTTCGTTAACTAGTATATTGTGTTTTTCTAAATAAGTACTAAATTCTTTATAAAAATACTTTTCAAAAATTTTGGAGAAAACACTAATAATCGAAATAGGTCTGTAAAATTCCATGGATTCTCTATTTTCTTTTTTAAATATAGGTTTTACAATAGATTTTTTTAAAGCATCAGGGAATATACCGGTACTTATACTTAAATTAATCAGATGGCTAAGATGCGTACAAATTTCTGGAGCCACCAACTTAACTATTTTTGTTGATATTCCGTCATGACCCACGCTGTTCGTATTTTTCAATAGTTTGATTGTTCTAAACACGTCTTGCGGTATACAAGGGGGCATAAAAAATGATTTTTCTCTATTTGGGACTTTTGAAGTGACTTGCTTTCCTGAATCTACAAGCGGGACTGCGGGACTACTTCTTCAATGAAGTAGTTGTTAAATTCGTTGGCTATTTTCTGGGCATCTGTTATAGTGTCACTGTTTACTTTTATTTTTGTGATAAGGTTTCGTGGTATGTTATGCTTTGAGTTATTGATGATTTTCCAACTGGTTTTAGATTTATTACTAGATTGTTTTATTTTATAATTATTCTGTGCATATTGCGTTAGTTGCATAATTTTCTTAAACAATTTAGAGTATTTAGCCAAGCTATATTTATTAGTTCCATTTGGGTCACGTCTGTATTGCCATAAAAGTTGTCGCTTCTTTTTGCTGCACATTTTGATACCACGTGATACCCACTTAGATTTATTTGCCGTATGTATGGTTGCAGATACTTCAGGAAAGCATAAATTGTAGAAAAGCGAAAATGTTTCTATAAATATATTGTAGGCTATGTTAGGAGAGCAGAGCACCGCCATGTCCTCGTGGAGGCGATCGGCGGCAGAGACCTCTCGCGTCCGGCCCTGGTTCAGGCCATGGTACGGAGCGAGAGGACATGGGCAGCCGTCACCTCCTTCTGCGAAGCAGTAATGCTCACGAAGGAGGAGGCGGGATGGTTGAGGGAAAGGCACGTTTCGCGCCCTCTCGCCCCTAGCCACCGTAGGAGACGCCCTGGGCGTCGGGAATCCCGGGCGGATTTCCGGCCACCGTAGGCGCGGGCTTGCGGACGGTGAGCAATGGGTAGCTCACCGTCCGGTAAGGACCAGGCCCAGGTCGACGGCGCGTCGTATTCCACGCGCGCCTCAAAGAGATGTCGTCAGCACAAAAGTAGGGGTCCACTAGGGCTGATGCCTGCCGGGGTCGCGGGAAGGTACTTATGGGTCACCGAGGCCACTGGCAACACAGGCAACAGGAAGGAATACGGGTGGGTTTTAGTCAGTAAGAGTCTGACACACCCTCCTGCTCCGCCCAGAGCGGGAGAAGTTATTTGATGATTACCCACCCAAAAAAAAAAAAAAGTGGGGCCCTCATATATCAAGCCTAGCGGGAAGGCTCAGTTCGGCCGCTCACGCCGTCAGGAAAGTAAGACAATACACTGACGTTGATACAGCTCGGTTAGTATATTTTGGTTATTTTCATAGCGTTATGTCCTACGGTATTCTGCTGTGTGGCAAAGCCGCTGACATTTAAAATATATTTGTTCTTCAAAAACGAGCTGTTCGAGCAATTTAGCTAGGTGCCAGAGTTTCTCTGAGAGATTTTTTGGCATCACAATTCATCTTCGCCAACATCTTATATATAAGGCAAAATATACACTTATACATTAAAAACAGTGATATTCACAATATTAACACCAGAAATAAGGACAAATTACGTGCTCCATTTCACTGGCTTCAGAAGGTTAATAACTCGTTTCTTGGGCTTGGTATAACTTTTTATAACAAGCTACCCTCTTTTTTGCTAGATGCCTTTTAATGCATTTAAAACTAAAGTAAAATCCAAACTTTGTTCAAGGGCATACTATCAACGACTACTTAAACGATAAGAATTGTTGGTCGCTATGATTAACTCAAGACAATGTTTATGTTCTTTCTCCAGAATTAGCTTACCTAGTGACAGGTTATTTGAGTTCATATAATTGTTTATTTTATTTGACTGTATAAGTCAATTTATTTTTAATTTTATTTTCGTTTATTATTGACATAATCTTCTCATTACAATGTTTTTTGTTGAGTTGTATTGCAACATGTAACCACATGTAGCTAGCGACCTCGATAACTGTTTATATTATTCTTACAACCGGCAGCAAGTTCGTCATGCTCCCTTAGATGTCACTGCTAGCGGTAGCGTCGGGGGTAAGGTTGCCTCCTTCCCTCAAATATGGCGAGGGTAATGGCTGATTTTTGCGATGTGCTCGTGAACGGGTGTTGCTTGTGGTGACTGGTCGTCTTGCTGACCATTGTCTTGTTTTGTTATTCTCTAACTGAACAGACAGCTGTGCTGCTGGGGAGTTTGTTGACCACTTCTTCGGGTGGGCGTTTTGGGGGACTGTCTTATGTAATTTTGACGATCGAAAAGTGCAGATTCTCAGCTTAGTTTGAATAAATGACTTTTGATTTGATTTGATTTGTGACAGTTTTCCTTTTAATTTCGTTAAGTAACTACTGCCATGAAATTAATCACATATCCAAAAAAAAATATTTTACAAGTGTTTAATACATATTTCTTTATTTACGCCAACAGCTTTATCGGCGAGATTAATATTTATACCCATGCCAAATTACAGCTTTCGAGTACTAAGAGTCTAAAAAAATATTTGAGCTAAGCCGAGGACAGAGTTAAATGAGCTAAGCCAAAGACAGAGAGACGGTGACGAACATGGCGAAAATATAAGGGTTTTTACGGAACAACGGTTCTGTTGACTACGGAACCCTAAAAACAGTGCCTTTGTGCTCTTTTATCTTTACGTATTTTTGTCTAAAAAATTGTGTGTTCATAAATAAAAATCTAATTGTTTTACATCGGTTTTGATAGAGTTTTGGTCTCTATAAACTATTTCACCATGCAAAATCATAATGCAAAGATTCTATCATATCTGCTCTACCGAGTTTATTGATTGAACATTGTTTTGACATCCATTGACATATTATTGACTACGCATCATTGAACTCTAGTAAATAAATAAAACCTATATAACGTCATTATGTGGCTATTGTAAGCCATTGTGTACTAGAACTGTATTTTTTTATTGTTTAGTCGTGTTGAAGCAGAAATTGTGTCGAGTTCATTGACCGGCTGTACCTATTGTGAACAATAGTTTTGTTAAACTCCTTAGATTGTATTCTATGGGTAAGGATACCTATAAATAGAGGCGCCATTGTTTGTTTAATGACTTCTCAAAAAACAAATCCATTTCAAGGAAAAATCGTCCACAGCAAAACTTGTCTAATTCTTTAATTAAAAGAAATAATTACACTACATATCAGAAAAGAATAAAAGAAATATCTAGAAATAATCTTTTAAAACTTAACGTTCGGAAATTCATAAAAACGCTGTTATTTCCTTTCGTAATTTAAACGCCAGGTTATTTTGAATGCGCAAGCGCATTAGCGGATGCGTTAATTAGTTCAAATAATTCTAATTGTGCTACAAATAGCTTGTGAACTGAGTTTCGCGCTCAGATTTTGTAATTAGTGGTAATAGTCTAAATAAAAGTTCGAGGAAATTTTTAACGTGTAAGTTATTTGTTCTACATATCTACCTAAGTATTCTAATTAGAATCGTTGTATAAACTTTTCCTTTTGCTACATACTACTTCAAAGAAAATCTATCTTATTTAATTTAGTTATTAAAGGCTCCTACATACTGGCGCGACTTGTCGCGCGACGCGTCGCGACACAAAGGCACCGCTTGTAGCGCTACACACGGTGTCTTTGTGTCGCGTTTACCCTTTATATCGTCGGCTTATTGCAAGAACTCATTAACTGCAAAAAATCATTAAATACGTTTTTATCTTTATTGGACTCCTTTTGACACATGCAAAAACTCACTAATTTCTATCTAGTCTAGATATAAATTAGTGAGTTTTTGCATTTAGTAGAATGTGTCAAAAGGAGTCCAATAAAGATAAAAACGTATTTAATGATTTTTTGCAGTTAATGAGTTCTTGCAATAAGCCGACGATATGTAAAGGGTTGTAATACTGTAGGTATAAGTATACTTTAATAAGTAGGTAAATAACTGTAAATTAAATAATTAAATAGTATTTAAGGAACAGGAATCAACAAAACCAATAGGTACCCACAGGAACGTAGATAAATCCGATTAAATTCTTCATCTCTTAGCGCCATACACTAAAATATTTCTGTCCCAAAGAATTTCACTAAAAACCGTCTGTGAATCGTAAATATATTATTTTAGCTGGTTCGTTGTGACGAAGTAAAGGTCGAACTAAATATTTATAATCTAAGAGCGATGAAAATAATCTGGAATGTTACGGAAGGTGCTGCTAAGGTCACATAGGAAGAAGGTCATAGCTATTTCTCCCATAGAAACGTTAATTTAAAGCACTTATGTTTTCAGCGAAGGTTGAAGATAAATTATATAGTTTGGACACAAATCTAGGATAACGAAAACTCATAACTCAGCCTGGTTATGAGTTTTCGCTAATGAATACATTTATTATTTATTGCCTGTACCGCTGTACATACGGCTACAATCAAGCTATACACATCCAGTATAAGCTGACCTCTCACTACACTGTACGAAAAGCCTATAAATTGCGAGATCAGCTTGTACTAGAAATGTATATTTTGATATGCAGCCGTGTGTACCTAATCGATTTTACAATTTGTTTCGTGTTCGGTCACCAAACTATAATATTAAGTATGCCACAAAGGAAATGTTGGAACCTCTGCCCGATTATGAACATAACCCATTTAAGTTTTTTGAAACACCTCTACTATACTATATTTTTGGCGAACATAAAAATAGAGGAAACAAAACAAACAACCAAACCTACACAAAAACAAAATTGAAACATGATTGACGATCACATTTTACAGCGTCTTGAAAGCTTCAAGAATAGAAAAGAAATAGAATCAACAAATATTAAGATGCACAACAATGGTCTAAAAGAAGAACAAATCAATTAGCACCTGCAACCTTGCATAAAGTCATGCTTAATCTTATGGCTACTAATATTTTGGCAATAGTGACCAAAACATAAATAGGGTAACACCCACGGTGCGGCCAAAATAACGATTTGGGCACAATCCAAATGTCATTTTAATGTATACAGTCATTATGCCAGGGCAAGTATAAAAAAAAACCTTTTGTTATTCCAAAAGTATCATAAAATCGCAAGTCTTAAGAAAGTAATAAACAATTTCGGGAAATTATCGATCATGAAATTCTCTATGCATTACATTTTCCAAAGCCATGCACATATCATGCATAAGGCATGATATGTGGATGGCTTTGGAAAATGGTACAGACTACGGGGTGGGTACCTGAATCTAGTGATAGTAACATTTTGTGACCCAAAGAAAGCTAAAATTAACCTGTCCTAATTCCTCTAAAGAAAACGGAAATAAAAAGGAGAATCGGAAAAAAATGCGTCTCATTTTACGCTCGTTCGGTAGCAGTAGATTGATCTTTACATCTCAATTCTGTGACATTGGATGTGGCAGTTCACATGTTTGTATCAATTCTGACAAGACAGAGAACGGTCAAGGCAAACAATAGCAAAGGCAAAGTGCCAGAGTTGTATTTTATGCGATATATTATTGTGTTTTCTAAAGAGACCTTTGAAGTAAGCAATCGCAAAAAAAATATTTAAATACTCCATCAAAATGTTATTAATTCTAGTCAAAAACTAAGTCAGAAAGCTCAGTGCATATTTATCAATTTAAATCAATTATTGATTTTCTATAAAACAGCTATTGTAATCTACTAGATCAGTGTACTCACTCGTGTCACTTTGTCCTTAATTTATTTTATTATAAATTTATATTATGACCATTATATTATGATTTTTCTCAGATTGTTCATCCATGTAACCAACACGTCTGTTACTTTACAATTACTTACAATGAGATTGCGTACACTCAGCGTCTGATAAGCCATCACCAAATTCTAAGGACTATTACCAGCTTTGAGTTACAGAATTAACAACAACAACAACAAAAAAGTTGTGCTTACATACCAAATACAGTCACAGCAACATTTAGTTTCAGCTGGCAAAGCGGGACGTTATTTTTATACCATTCATTAACCCTATGAAAAAACAACGGAGCCCATCCAAAAAATATTCTAATTACATTCACGTGAGGTAATTACTGGTAACATTGAACTTGGAACCTGACCACCTACATATCATCACTAGCCAAAGACTTGTTTACGCGAATTTCTACCTTAGCTCCTCAGTTTTTAGAACAATTGTCTTGTCATTGAACAGCAAGCAGAGATTCGTCAAAAACATGACAGTGTAATGTATTCTGGCTTCGATCCAAACCCAAGTACTACCAAAAGAGATTTTGGAAAGGCAATTGACACGATGGAATTTTACGTGAAAAAAAATTTTTGAAAGTTTAATAAATCTCGAAATAGATATTAGAGGATGACTTACAAAATGTGTTTAGAGAAAATAAAAAGTTATTAGATTAGTTTTGCGAAATAGTTTTCAGACATTATTGTACAATTTCCTGAGAATGTCCGTGACATCTGGAGGACTAGCTGAATCGTAGATTAAACTGAACAGTCGTCCACATGACGTATCCGTAGACATGCATTAAATATCTCCAAGCAAAATTAACCTGATATTCCCTTAATTACAAGTAGAATGCCCAGTATAAACATTAGCCATTTAGAAACGTTTGCAGGATATTCCTCCCAATATAAATGATTCCCTGAATTCTAAAGCTCATTATTAAAACAATAACACTGATCATATTACACCAGATCCCGGTTCCACTACCATATTAATAGCTGGTGCTACACGAAATGCTAACATTAAATCAGCAATAAAGTTTCTTTAAAAAACTTCGCAACACATGAGCACATACCAGGAGCGAATAATATGGAGGAGATAACTGTTACAGAGTATAACATCAGTATGCGGAAGCTGGCAGACCATTTTTCATGGCATAGGTATAATGAAGAAGGTACAAAAGACAAAACTACAATACTATACCTGATCATATTTGATACAGGTACAAAGAGACTTTATCTACGCATCTCACTAAACTCTCAAGACATTGCAATCGCAAATATCTTGTGCAAAAGTCAGATTTATTTTTTTTGTTATCTTCGGATCGGAGCGTGTTAAAAATCGAGCCTATATGTCCCATTGTTCAAAGCTAACCTTCTGCAGTTCACTTCTGGAATCGACGCCCGCGCAGCCGTTGGGATATTTCCGTACTCCCATCTCAATGCCACGAGGCCAACAACATCCACTCAATGAATTACTCATTACTACTACTACAATCAGGACATTTTGCTCATCAGTGATAACGTATGTAAGTTCCTTGCAACTGATGTTGTTATGCAAAATCTGCAAAATTCATATCAGAATTTTCACGTTTTGCTCAATGGGTTTAAATAAAAATCAAGAAATAAAAATTATCTACTTATTTATTTTGGTCCCATCAACGTTATACAATTTAATGGTAAGCGAATACCTTATGGTTAATTTATAACAATAAGTTAATTATCACATTGCTTAAATAAAGTACATAATACGTAAATTATACTCTTAAATTTTTATCAGCCAACAAATTGTGAGAAAGTGCAAAAGAACGAACAATATCCTAAATTATTTCTATTAAAGAAATTACTTTATCTTAATGTTCATCTATTATTCTACAATTTTATTTACTTCCTCAGCCATATAGAATTTTATACCACCCATCAGTAGTATCGAAGCTGATTCACTTTCATTCATATCCAAGACATTCATCCACTCAGTCTTATATTTATTATCATTCCTCTCCTTTCGCCCTTCCATTCATCTTCGCACAAATTAATCACAGCTATCCTTTTTTAACCTATAAAGCTATTTCTGTCACTCTTCAGCACTGCTCGATGGGTCCGTATCTCTGCCTGAACCAAGTCATGCCGATGTAGTCAGCCTCGTATACATCAGGTATCTCTTTGTCGATGGCTTCGCAGTAGACCATCTTGACTGAGGGCTCTCCGAAGAGCCTCTCTTCATACTTGATGAGCTGCTTGAAGAATCCTGTGTTCGGTCGGATTTGTGGTCTGAAACAAAGATAATAAAAGTTATTGAAATAGAACAGAAAAAAATCAAGGAAGTAATCGATTTATGACTTCATACGCTTCACATTTACGATGAACGGAAACAATAAAGTGTTTCAAATTACCCGCGTAATTACGTGTTTCCATGAAACCATGTGTTTCCAGCGACCATTCATAAATACAAACATCAAGAAAAATCTACAGTTGAAGAATATTCTTTGAGTATCTCACCGTCTCTGCTTCATGTGATAATAGGCATCCCTCAAAGTCATCTTCTGCCATTTGATGAGGTACGCCAAGCAGAGAGTGACAGACCTGGATATTCCAGCCACGCAGTGCACCAGCACCACATCACCATTACAGACGACCTGATGTAAACAAAGTTCATTAAACAACTATTCTAGATTCTGATCCATTACTATCAAACAAAGTTATTCAATCGGAAATGAAAATATTTACTTTATCAAGCATTACTGAGCCTGAAATGTGTAGGATAAACAAAGAAAATCTAGGGCAATCATGAACTGAAATGCACTAAGCTAAAGAACAGATAAATGAAGAATCGATTTACGGGAAAATTCCGTAAAAATAAGTGAATCTTACCTCATTAATCAGGTCAGCCACACTTTCCATGTACGGGTGCATATCAGAGTTGGGTGTATCCAGGAGTGGTACGAACTGTCTGGGGACATAGTCTTCAGGTGGTGGGGGCAGTTCTGGGGCTGCACTAACGATGAGGCCAGGATGCAAGGCTCTGACAGCTCCCGGCAAGGCATGGGCCCCACACACGTAGAGGAATGGGGTGACACGAGAGACACCGAGAGGACAACCTCTGTAACAATAAGATGACATGCATTATTGTAAAATCGAAGAAGATTAATTAATTGTACCTTGATGATAAAATCAAAGTTTCTCTTTAGTGTTTGGGCAATCCTAAAAGCTTATGAATGTGAGAGCATTGGACCTTTCCCTCAAACGATGACTATCCATCACAAATCACCTTGATTTCAGACAAACATAACTGAAAAACGATCAAAACATGATTATAGCAATCCTGACCCGAATCACGACAACACGCAGACTCTGGCACGTAAACACCGCATACCAGGCAGTTGTGTCATTCTGGCCGGTTGCCAACCGATCTGACCTAGCGAACTTGCTAATGCTATATTACTCTCCTGTGAACTCTCAAGTTCTTTCGATTTGGACTTGTTTCTATGTATGATGATTGGTCAAACATGTTGCTTCTATTGTATAATCAGAATTCACTGAGAATATTTGCTACTGCTCAAAGTCGAAGTTAAGTTTGTTGAGTTCATCATAGTTGAGATTTCTCAAAACTACACAGTCGTTCAACCTATTAAAATATTGGGATACCAAAAAAATTAATGGCCTTTTGTGTAATTCATTGTTTGCCTTTAGTCGACCCAAACTTTTTCATTATAAAATGCAACATCACCGAAGTCTTCATTATCATTTGCCTTACCAAAGTTTTCAGCTTCAGTGATTATTTTATCCACTGAAAATATTTGTCAGTTAATCTTTCCAAAAATCGTTGGTCTCAAACAGCTCAAGTCAGAAAAAAATCATAATTACTTGTTTAGCTCCTCCTTGGTCAGGATCTGCGTGTCGACCACTGTCGGTTCGTTCCCATCTCCTACAATCGCGACCTTGTCCGATACGGTCAGGACTTTCATAATGTTTCACAAATCTGTATCAACTTTTATTTCTATTAACTGTCTCTCACTTCACTGTCCACTGCCACTTTTCACTTCAGAATTTAACTCACGATATTCGTCAAACCATTGAAGAGTTTTCACAACAATTTGCGAATTACTCTTCGCACACAATTTTGTATCTGCCACTGGCTCAACTACTTCAAACTGTCTGTATATTTCTTAATTGTGACCAATTAAATGTTCAGTTTTATATATTATCTTTTCAGGAACCCGCAACTTCAGATTGTTCAAAAATCTTTAATAAAATCTCAGTATCTTCACTTATAGATGGATCGTCTAGTATAAAATGATCGTGTTTAATATCGATGTGAGAATTTTCGTCGAGCTAGCGTGCGTGCGCGCTGTGTGAATGCTCCGGCGCACTGAGTGAATCGACGAAGGCACCTGTAGCTGTACGTGATCCTTAGCCCGTGACAGACCGGGATTGCAATATCCGGCATTCCACAGTTTATTTTAGCGACGGTGACGCTTATTTTGTTTACAATGCTAGCGATGCTGTTTTTGGTTTGTTTTAAGAGCTTTCTGTGTTTTTGCGTTCGAGAGTTTATTTATGTGTGTGAAACCAATGTTTTGATCGTCTAATCCAGGTAGATTAACTGTTTCAGCTTTGATTAATAAAGATTGGTAATTTTGTAAATGATGTTTGAGAAATAAGTGTCGTTGGTCATATTTGTTTGATTTATTAGGGGCCACAATTCAGCTACTCTTATTCAATTGTATTTGCATACCTATAATTTCCGTGCTTTCAGAGAATTATGAATATTTTTACATGCCCTTATAACATTTTCGTTACCTTCGCTACTTCCTCATGTTCCTCAAAGCTTTCCTGAAAACTGTGCCAATCCTCACTATTGTAGCGTTGAAATCTTAAAAGGTGGCTAAGGTAATATACCGCCGCCCATTGTGTCACCCTATGTAAAATTTCTACATTTATAGCTGTAATTTTTATGGTGTACATAATAAAGAGTATTCTATCTATTTATCTATCTATACTATAGATACTGACAATGGTCAACCCATAGAAACTACTCGTATAAAAGTCAACATAGGCCCTAGCACGAAGGCGCAACGTAAACATATTTAACGTAAATTCGAACTATTTTTTAATCGAAAAATCAACTATACGAGTAGGTACCTAGCTACTAATGTTGCGTCAATTTTGCGACAAGCACAATTCACCTATAGATATGAATTAAGGTAAAACGAACACAGCGCTTTACTTTGTGTAAATTATTTAATCACCACTGCTCTCAAAACCATGAAGTACAACATCATGTGGCAACCGACACGACCTAGAACCAAATATTCGAAGACATGTGACATCCAACAACCTAACCTCCACTAGGCCCGCGTGTTGGATTACGGCCCATTTCCTCTGACAGAGAGGGGTCCTGTGTCCCAGCAGTGGGAACATCATAGGCTGATTACGCTTATTCCGTGCGTTTAGTAAGTAATCTAATGTCTACCACGTTGCATAATAGATTACTTACTAAACGCACGGAATAAGCGTAATAAGCGTAGCTTGTTATGTCTACCACGTTGCATAAAACAAGCTACGATCATCGATGGTCCATTAAAATTATTATGACAATGTCATTAAATTATTTCACATAAGTCATCACTATGATATTCAAAGAGCATTTCGGGCAATTAATTTAATGATGATAGGTCTCATTGGAGCAAGTATTAAGACACAAATCTTCCAGTGCAGACATATTTGTTAACTTGCTACTTACCTGTTAATAAATAAATGTCTCATTTCTCTCACAATGTAACCACGGCACATG
Organism: Atethmia centrago; assembly: GCA_905333075.3. Taxonomy (NCBI): domain Eukaryota; kingdom Metazoa; phylum Arthropoda; class Insecta; order Lepidoptera; family Noctuidae; genus Atethmia; species Atethmia centrago. The sequence continues at coordinate 25,795,161 of HG995374.1, forward strand.
ATATAAGCGTGCTATATGCGGATCGTCCGCATAACTCAGGTGCGACTTCCGGGCTCGCTCGCCTTGGAAATATAATAATTTCAGTTCTAATATGCTTTCCGACAAAATTTCAGTGGTCGAGGAGACAATTTATATGTAATTTGTCATTTAAACGATTATTTGACGGTTTTATGTTTGAAGATGTAATTTATTTTGATTAAAATTGGGGGCACTTAATTTTAATAAGTAATGAGACGGTTCAATTTGGAAAGAAAGTTTAGAATAAAATGGTTCCGTAACTAAGTTATATTCTTTAGATACATTAAGCAGCTAGATACTTAAAAATAAAACGGTCTTTAATACATAATTATGCTTACACACTTATGATAATTACTAACTACAATTCTTACAACTTTCCTTTTCATCCGTAAGTCAACAAGTGAAGGCCAAAATACGATCCTCCTCTCCATCATTCACTTCAAGCTATCAAAATTAAAGTGCCTAAACTAACCAAAAACCTCAGTATGGTATAAAATGAAGAAACATGAAGAAACAAGTTTTGAAACCCAAGAACCATCTTCTTAGAACCTATTCACAATTCAAAACAAAGAGTATAAAACACCTTTTCAGAGCTACATCTCAAGTGTGAACCAGAAATAGAACAATCCTGTATCTAGTGGCATATACACAAGTTTACCTACAGGCACATTATGTTATTGTACGCAAGAACGTGTAAAATATATTCGTTCATAGAAGTTGGAACGTTTGCACGCAATAAACAAAATGTCGAGTGAAATGCAGTCGCAATAAAATGAATCATTCGCTAAATACTAGTCGATGCAGTGCGAGATTAGGCTGGACACAGTACTGCAGTTTATCCGTTTAATTGGTCTAGGACAGCTAATGAGACACAATTGATATTCATTTGTTTGACTCCGAATCGGTGTCGCGCGGGGCTTAGCAGGTTAAGGCGCAGATATATGATTTTAGTGACTTTTAAATCTGTTATTACGCCTTCAAATAATGCAAGTAAGTTACGCAAAAAATGTGTTAAACTAGAACACGTTCACATTAATTCTATATTTTAATATTTAAGTATTGTAGCAAAATACTTTATGAAATAAATTCAGGCAGTAATGTCTACCCAAAGCATAAAAAACGATATTACTTACTTTCAAACTACTCAGGATATTTTCATGATGTTTTTTGTACGAACAGACTATTTTATTATCTACTACAGGTTGAAATTGAAAACTTGCGACAAACTGAAATGGGACATTGTATACATCATTATTAACAACTTTTACTAAGGGACCAAAGCTGTAATCCCAAAAAAAAAATCTGCTTTTCCTACATTTTGATGAGGTATTGCGAACATAAATGTAGGGGACAGCAGTTTTTTTTTTTTGGGATTGTAGCTTTGGTCCCTTAGTAAAAGTTGTTCATAATGATGAGTACAATCTCCCATTTCGATTTGTCGCATGTTTTCAATGTCACCCTGTAGATGCGCCCCGCGGTTTCACCCGCATAAGTTTCGACCCCATGGGTATATCGAGATAAAAAGTATCCTATGTGTTATTCCTGGTTATAAACTATCTGTGTGTCAAATTTCATCTAAATCCGTTCAGTAATTTATGCGTGTAAGAGTAACAAACATCCATCCATCCATCCATCCATCCATCCGTATAAACTTTCGCATTTATAATAATTAGTCCATTAGTAGGATAATTATTATCGGTGATTTTTTCAAATATTCATATTTTTGTTACTCAAAATAAATATTCCCTTTGAAACCGAATGGCAACGAATGAGCGCGACGCGCATTTATTTGACCAAGGTAGACGGCGTTTTCGCGACCCATAAGCGCCAGCCTACCTTAACGCATTATCCTTAATTAAATATTACATACATAGTTTACCTTTACAAAAGATTTTTTTTTACAAAAAAAAAACAACCGGCTTCCAAATAAATACTACAAACTTTCACTTTTAGCGGGTCAGTTTGTAATTTATCTAGTTATCTAATTTGTCTATCTCTATCAACTCGTTAAATATATCTTATTAAGTAGTTCCGGTGGCCATCTGTGGTCTTCATCATCAATTCGACTCCACCAAATGGTGCTTTCCGAGAGCAAATGCACAAGTTACTATAAGAATTACCGAAATCGCTATAGATGTGACTTTAAAATTTGAGGATTTCCCTCGGTTTCCATGGGATCCCCTCATCAGATTATGACTGGGTGACAATGGGACCACCTCGGGACTATATTCTTTCAAACAAAAAAATATTTTTTTAAATCGGTCCATAATTGACGGAGAAATCGGCGAACACACATAAAAAACATATATACGGTCGAATTGAGAAACCTCCTTTTTTGTCGGTTAAAAAGAGAGAAAAGTAAAGAAAAAGTTAAAGGTAGGTCACGAAAATTTACATTCTATAAATCCTGAGGATTTGGAGGAGGCCTATGTCCAGCAGTGGAGGTCTTTCGGCTGAAATGATGATGAATGATAATAAATCCTGAAAATGTCTATAGTAGGTGAGAAATGAATTTTAAAAAAACATCGGGAAATCTTAGACAATTTAGCTAGCTTTTCAGTGAGAAGCAAGGAAATTAAGCAAAGTCCCTACACGGAATAGTCCGTCGCACAGCACATCTTCCTCACACAAAGTTCTAACACTGGTGGAAGGTTGGCAATAACGAATGAGGTCAGATAGCATTTTACAAAATGCTATACAGCCAGACTTATGTGACTTATTTATATTCACATGCTGAAAACAGCAACAGAATCAATACTGCTTAGCAGCAGAGCAAGATATGGTGACACTAAAATAACTTTCAAATAACTATCACGCAATTTCCCTTACTCCGATCATCTGTAACAAGCCTAATAGCTCACGACATTAATAAAAAACACAATCCTCTCTCAAAAAAACACTTGTTTTCTTTAATCCGAGAATATTTTTGGAACATAAAAATGCATTTAAATAGGTAACTAGCTGAAAATAAATTCTAGATAATATTATTACAAATAGCACTGGGACGTGCCAATTTGCACACATTACGTCTTTGGGAGTCCTCTGGGGAATCACGAAACGATATTTATGGATGAATCAACATGTTTTTTTTTATATTAGTTTGTTTTTATTTTAATGATATCTGGAGTAAATAATAATAATAATGTAGACAAGTAGTGTTATTAACATATCTGGGGCAGCGTTATGATTTATATTTATTCCTTTGGGCAGAAAGCAAAGGTAATTTCGCAAAAAGAAATTACTCCAGCAATATCTTAATTCGCCTCTTTCGTAATTTTGTTGAAAACCGATATTTGTTATAGTAACTTGGAAGACGAACTTTGACCTTGAGAAATATTACTCTACCTATACCATAACGTTAATAGCCGTTATAGTATAATACTTGATTCTACTCAGCGCCATCTATCGCAATTATCTTAAACTACGGGAGACACGGACCCCAAAACAGACATCAAGTTTCGGATTTTCTCCGCTATAGTGTATGGCAGCCTCTACTAGATACAGCTAAATAACGTAAATAATACACCGGGTTATGTATCTTAGTTTTATCTAAGATACATAATCCAGTATATTATATCATTCGTTACTATTGAAACACAAGCAACTCCGACTATCTTCAAACCCCTAAGTTATAGTTGCTATATCAACTAGAAATATATTTAAAGTAAATAAAAAAGCCCATGGCTTGACCACGAAACTCGGGTTATGTGAGAAAGGAATCTACAAGATTGACTGCTAGAAAGTTTAACTTTATCGTCAAATGATACCTAATATCTAATGTCGATATTTTAAATTGTCTATTTCCTACAAAAACTGTAAATTATCACAAAAAATAACACGCTACATCACTAAGTATAGTAGGTACCTGGAAAACTATGTGGAGATATATAGACAGGGTCGAATTAAATTAGCTGGAGAATTTCCACAGACGTGATTGTAATTGGAGTCATCCTTGAGTAAGAATAAATAAATAGACAATACACTTAATCACTTTTTAATTCACGACCAATTAATTAATTAATTAATTACAACAAGTATTCGACAATATGCAAGTGTGGTTTCTACGACAAAACGTGGGTGACATGTGAGTGCCGCCCACCCACTGAGCTCGGGGTTTTTAAAAACTTGGTGTTCCTCCCTGAAATGACGTCAGTCGATGCCAACAGCCAATCACTCGCCAGCAACGTTCTAACGTCCGGTCCGGTGCAGATGGCAGCACTGGACCCCACAGTGCGTCGCTTGACTCGTCATACTGGCGCTATATTTGGTTACCGGAAACAGTGGCGCCAACATGATAGGAATCGATATCTAAAATTGATAAAACAAAAGAAAATTATTTGATGATTATTTATTTTGAGGTCAACGACCGTATGTAGTATATTTGCTTGAAATATCGGTTCAGAAATCTCTTTTTGTTTCTGTTAACTTCACGAACGTCATGAGTATCGATATCTAAAGACAAAAAATTATAATTTTCTCAACTCATACTTTAATTGGTCAAGGACAGCTAATGACACACAATTGATTTTCTATTGCTTGACTCCGAATCGGTGTCGCGCGGGGCTTAACGGGTAACAACACTAAGGGCGGACGTTGACCACAAAATAAATTATCATCAATTTTTTTTTTGCATATGTCTGTTATATTTTCTGATTACGTGTTAATATGATATTCTCTCTGTAGGTATGTACCTACTCTGTTACTTTTGATTTCAAGTAAGAAAGTACCTACTTACCAAACTTCATAATATGCAATTCAAAGTCAATGATTTACAATAGAATACAATAGAATAGAATTCAATGATTTACAAGTTTCATCCGTCTGACCGCGGTGAATAAATCTGTAGATTTTATCCCCCGAAATAATCGGTAAATCTGTACATACCTGACATAATTACCCACCAAAAAGTAATAAATGTGTACCCAAATCGTTTTCCTTACCAATAAAATATATAAATACTAATAATATATATTTTCCTAACATTAACAGAGAGACGTCTGTACAGAAAGGTCAGCTATAAATAAAACAAAATAAAATGAGGAAAATGCTTTTCATGAAAACATTGACTGAACCACTTTCTGGAAAATAACTGCGGAACCATTACTTATGAAGCTGTTTTCAGCTCGGTCATCATTTTCACCTTGAAATAAATTCCAAAGCAGGTCAAACATAATATTATACAGGTCGTCTGAAATTGTCACAGAAAATCTATTTTCGAGATCCCGGGTTCGACACCCGGGCCGGCCAAAGTGTTTTTTTTCAGTAGCAGTCCGCGATCTGGATCTGTGCCTGGTGATCTGTGATGGCAATAGGATCATCCCATATTACTATATTTTATTTTATTTTATTTTATTTGGGAAAATAAACAGTTACACATTACGATGTTATGGCATAGAACTTAAAACTAAAACAACTAACTGGGAGCATAAATGTATAACCAACAACATTTTCCACATAATATAAAAAAGTTAAGCAAACACGAACGGCGCGCGGCGTGCGATATAAATTACGAGGGCGGGTCAATAAGTCCGTGACTTTTTGAATTTCTGACCTCTTTACTGAAACAGCAACACTGCTCCTGTCAACAGGCATCTGTCAGTTGACTCCTGTCAAAATTTAAACTTGCTGCGTCAGTTAGTTTGTGTTTGACAGCTATTTTTATCAGACTACTCACTAATTTGAGGAGAAAATGGAAAAAAGTGAATTTCGTGTGCTTATTAAGCATTATTTCTTGCGAAAAAAAACCATTACCGAGACCAAGGCTAAGCTTGATAAATACTATGGGGACTCTGCACCATCGATTTCAATGGTAAAAAAGTGGTTTACTGAATTTCGTTGTGGCCGTACAAGCACTGAAGATGCCGAACGTCCTGGACGCCCAGTTGAGGTCTCTACACCCGAAACAATCGACAAAATTCACGATATGGTGTTGGCCGACCGAAGATTGAAAGTGCGAGAGATTGTGGAAGCCGTAGGGATCTCGCATGGCTCAGTGGTTTCAATTTTGAATGATCACTTGGGCATGAGAAAGCTTTCCGCAAGATGGGTGCCGCGTTTGCTCACAGTCGACCACAAACGCAATCGTGTAACAACTTCACAGGAAGGTTTGGCGTTGTTTAATCGCAATATGGAGGAGTTTTGCGCCGTTTTGTAACCGTGGACGAAACATGGATCCATCACAACATACCAGAGACCAAACAACAGTCAAAACAGTGGGTTTCTAAGGGTGAATCGGCGCCGAAGAAGGCCAAGGTGGGTTTGTCAGCCAATAAAGTTATGGCGACTGTTTTTTGGGATGCACGCGGGATAATCCACATTGACTACCTTCAAAAGGGAAGAACAATCAATGGGTAATATTATGCCAATTTATTGGACCGATTCAATGACGATTTGAAAAAAAACCGACCTCATTTGGCCAAGAAAAAAGTTCTTTTCCACCAAGACAATGCAAGGGTGCACACATGTGCAGTTGCCATGGCAAAAATCCATGAATTGGGCTATGAATTGCTCCCTCATCCGCCCTATTCTCCAGATTTGGCTCCGAGCGACTACTTCTTGTTCCCAAACCTGAAGAAATGGTTTGGTGGAAAAAGATTTGACTCCAATGATGAAGTCATCTCGCAAACAAAGGCCTATTTTGAGGACCTCGACAAATCATTTTTTTTGGAAGGGATAAAAAAATTGGAGAAGCGTTGGACAAAGTGTATAGAGCTCAAGGGAGACTACGTTGAAAAATAAAATTATTTTTTTATCAAAAAATCTGTGTTTTATTCCAAAAGTCACGGACTTATTGACCCGCCCTCGTACTTACATTTAATAGAGTATGGTTAAAATTGAAAAATAAAACTAAACTGAAACAAAGACAGGTAAAAATAATAAAAAGAGAAATAAGATTTATTAGAACATTTAAAAAAGAAATAATGATTTTAGTATGTACTTAATTCTGCTATAATTTTAAGAGGCCGACAACATCTAAAGCGCGGTCACTGTCGGACTGCATAGAAAAGAAAGAGAAGCGCGATGACACAACGCTGGTAATTTATTGCAAAATAAAGCAATTATCGATTTACAAAAAGCTATCGATTGTATATAAAAACTAAAACACTATTATGCTAATATGTTGCTTGTAGAACAATCTGACAAAAAATCAGAATGATTGCATGTATGGTTTTTAATCGTTATAAGAAATTTTTAGAGGTACCTTCGTGTTTTTTTTTTTCTATCGTATCAAATTGGTTATATTATGTTTTCAACACACTATCTACCTAGCATATATCCTTAAGAATATCATATATTTTTCTGATTTTGTTTACTGCAGTGGATCATATACTTTAAGGCATTATAAAACTTATAAAAGTTGCGATTAGGTCCTGTAGTCCCCTTAAGCGCAATACTTCTAAATTTTCCAGCGGAAACAGCAAAGAACTCTATATCCCGGAAAATCTTTAAACTGGGCAGTAAGACGCTGTAGGGGTGTTCGCGATCCTGCGTTTGATCGACATGTTCTGTAACCTCATGTCAAACAGCGTTCTGTAACCTCATGTCAAACAGCGTTCGCGCGCGCATAAGTCGACATATAGTAGTTCTGGGTACTACATAACTACTGGGGACTTAAACATAACTGGTGAAATATGGGTGTACTATAGGTACACCTCTGCCCAATCCTTACATCCTCCATTACAGGCGTGATGTTATGAGAATTGAGAATTGAGAATGTTATCTCTCTTTATTTTTGAATATAAATTATTGAATCACAATAATGAAGAAGGCCATTGGCTAATAGTAATTATTGTAACTATTTGATGGTCATATCACATAATACCAACATAATCAAATCAATCTTAGCTTTGTAACATCTACATGCCACATCAGTGAAATGAAATTGTTTATTCTGTAAATAGTATATCAGAATCACTTTTCAACGTCATATATTTTTTTTTTTATAACCTAGATGGAGTCGTCATTTCCTATCTGACTACCCCTGAGAAAAAATGGCGAAACAAACTCAAGGGTCAAAGTTTCTTTTAAAGTCCAGACATAACCTTGGTCAAATCACGTGAGGACCGTGTAGATACATGTCTGCACAGAGTACTTTTTTATCATGTCTGAAATGGTCTTTTGAAAAAAGAATCACACAAAGAGTCTAAATCTGTAACCTATGGATTTTCCTGAAAATGTTCACCCAAAAGGATTTTTTTGGCAGTGGACCGCACTGCAATGATAAAACAAAACTGTTACGATGCAACACACAACAAATTAATTCATGTTCGGTGTTCAGACATTACCGAACATATTATTATGTGAATACAATGGATCAGCAAAAATAAAAATAGAATGTATTTCACAAGCAATCTTGCTTATTGCAACCATGCGTCCTAACCAAAAAGATCGTTCGCGATCGTTTTTGTTTGATGAACCGGAACGCGCGGTCACATCGACAAGGGCGGCTGAGGCTTACGGTGGAGGTCTGCCCGGCAGGGGCGTGCCGTCCATAGAGGCAATTAGGCCTATCCTACCCTACCAACAACGCCAACTCAACTACTAAATGCATTTATTTTAACTATGTAATACAATAACACAAAATATTACAAAAAAAGTTAAACTCCTGTTAAAACTCTAATAGCAACTTGTCGCAGACGCCACGTGACTCACAGTTCTTCAGACGGAGCTTACGTACGCGAGGCAAGGATTAATTTCGCCTACATTTCGTTCATGAATTTACGCACACTCGTGTATATTTTCGTGTGTATGAACGGCACACAATAGTGAAATGGTTTAAATTAGGGGCGTAACTCCGGCGGCAGGAGGTTGGTCCTCATTGGTTGTGTGTAAAGTGAAGATTTAATGAATGAAAAATATTGAAGACCAGGGTTCCCAATTTTTGGACAATTCCCCGAATTGCGGGGAAGTTTCCTTCATGACTACCAGACTACTAGAGACAATAAAAAAAGAGGGTGGTATTGTTGGATTTATACCTTCCAAAAAATTATAAATTGTAAGGAATAGCAAAAGCCCTATAAAAGTAATTAAAAACTTTATAATTTTTTATTTTTCTTCTCATCTTTGAGAAATTTCGCTTGGTTTGTGGGGAGTTAGGAAAATAAGTTTCGGCAACACAGTCCAGTGTGTCAGTGTTATCCGGCAAAATATGATAGTCCCTTTTGTGGAAGAACACGGTATGACAGTGATACAATTTTAATTGGTAGTGTTTGTTTCATGTGACAGTGAGACGTAATTTATATGTGATCTTCAATGTTTTGCTGTTTTAGATCTTATTAAGTTATAAGTAATTGGTTTTGAAACGTAAAGTAGTGTAAATATTATGTGTTGTGTTATTATTTGTTTATTTTCTAAGAATGGTGTTCTGTTGTGAAGTTTGCGCCGATAATGTGTTGGTTAGGTTAGGTTAGTCACACTTGTCGTTTAATGATAAGATTCAAGTTGTGTCTAAAGGTAGATGTGTGCCCGAATTACGAGAATTAATCCAAAAATATGATAATTCATGACTTCGGATATCTTGCAAGTGACGTGTTCTGTAATTATCACCCACCCACTTGGTTATGATATTTGAGGTGGCCGAATCTTTCTTCTGTTTGCATCGTTAGAAAATCGTTTTTTAAACCTTGAATAATGTGGTGAGTTCTTGTATGTAGAGCCGCGCTGTGATGTTGCGCGAATTAGTTTTTTTTTTTGGTGTCAGTATGCATGGCCTACCCTCTGTGGAGAACCACTGCACGCCACTGCTGCCCGGCTCAGGCAGAGCACCGCCGTGTCCTCGTGGAGGTGATCGGCAGCGGAGATCTCTCGCGTCCGGCCCTGGTCCAGGCCCTGGTACGGAGCGACAGGGCATGGGCAGCCGTCACCTCCTTCTGCGAAGCAGTAATGCTCGCAAAAGAGGAGGCGGGACGGTTGATGGAAAGGCAAATTTCGCGCCCTCTCACCCTTAGCCGCCGCAGGAGACGCCCTGAGCGACGGGAATCCCGGGCAGATTTCCGGCCACCGTAGGCGCGGGCTTGCGGACGATGGGCAATGGGAAGCTCGCCGTCCAATAAGGACCAGGCCCGGGTTGGCTCAAAGAGATGTCAGCACAAGTGTAGGGGTCCACTAGGGCCGATGCCTGCCGGGGTCGCGGAAAAGTACGAAAGGGTTACCTAGGCCCTTGTCAACACAGGCAACGGAAGGAACACGGGTGGGTTTTAGTCAGTAAGAGTCTGACATACCCTCCCGCTCCACCCAGAGCGGGGGAAGTTATTTGATAATTTCCCACCCAAAAAAGGAAGAAAAGAAAAGAAGGCTTCCGGTTTTACGAAAAAAAAATTGTGACATAAACGCGACGATCTTGTATTCGCGCGACGATCGCTTTTGGTTAGGACGCGACCTATGACATCAAATACAAATGATTGAATAATGCTAAGTTTTATGTAAATAAACCGATGGATTACATTCACCAGATATTTACTGTGTAATTAGCGACAAGAGGTTCTTCTTTTTCATAGAACAATACATATAATATATATAGGTAGTTAGGTACAAATTCTCGCAAATTATGAATACAGATCACAACATCAATTCGAGGTTAATCCAAGCAATTTAAAACGTTTTTTATTCAATCTTTAATCATTCTTAATGATGTTGTTTACAAAAACGACAAAGACGCAGTTTGTGAATGTCACTATAGATCTATTTAATGTATTTCAGAGTGGTCTCTATAGAATCATTATTATTGTCTCGAGTGGGGAACCCATTACATTAGCAGCAGGTACCCAGGAGCGAGTATGCAGAGTGAAACGTTGAAGCGGGCACTACAGAGTACCGAAATACTGATGCTACCTATGTTTACTCAAAGGAAACGTTCCATTTTTTTTAAGAAATAAATATTCCAGCCAAACATTTTTGAAGGTTGCTTGCCTGACCTGGGAATCAAACATACTCAAATGTCAAACAAACTATTCACATCTATTTTTATGCCACCATTCGAAAGACTTTCTAATAAACTTAATATCTTATGTTTAAGAAACTTGCGTCAATTTGCCATTATTCCTAACATATCTGAACTGTTTTGAAGCTGGGTTCGGTATTGCCTCGGCAGTACCTACCTGCTTCCTGCCGGGGTCGCGGGAAGGTACTTATGGGTCACCGAGGCCCCCGCAACACAGGCAACAAGAAGGAATACGGGTGGGTTTTAGTCAGTAAGAGTCTGACACACCCTCCCGCTCCGCCCGAGCGGGAGAAGTTATTTGATGATTTCCCACCCTAAAAAAAAAAAAAAAAAAAAAAGTACCTACCTGCTTACCGTTTTCTACAACTAGAAGTACTGGGCTTTATGGCTTATAAGTATGCGCATATGTTAAACTAGAACGCGTGCACATCATTTTTTTATGTGAATATTTAAGTATTGTAGTAAAATACTTTATGAAAGAAATTCAGGAAGTAAGGAACGATATTAGGTACTTTATTACTTTTAAACTACTTAAGTTATTTTCATGTTTTTTTTTTTTTTGATCTACAAACTATTTTAATATCTATAATTATCATCATCTGCCTAGCCTTTTCCCAACTATGTTGGGGTCGGCTTCCAGTCTTACCGGACACAGCTGAATACCAGTATTTTACATGGAGCGACTGCCTATCTGACCTCCACAACACAGTTACTCGGTAAAACGATACCCCTAGGTAAGACTGGTTGTCAGACTTTCGAGCTTCTGACGACCCGTAACGACTGTCATAGATCTACAAATGACAGCCGGGACAAACGGCTTAACGTGCTTTCCGAGGCATGGAAGGGTCTTGGTATGTAAAGATGATCACCACGGACCAACCGCGGCAAGCGTAGCTTAACCTGATCGATCGACCCGTGCCGTGCGTCTGTTATTTCTTAGCCACAAGCCCCTCCTTATTATCTTATTATATATCTGTGATTTTTTTCAACTATTCATATTTTCGTTACTAAAAATAAATATTCCCTTTGAAACCGAACGGCGCGGCGACGCGGCGGGCGTAAGCGCGACGCGCATTAATTGTATGGCCAAGGTCAACGGTGTCACCCAACCCATAAGCTACCTACGGTTTCCTAGAAAACGGTGGCCGCCACATAACGGCCGCAGTGTCGGCTGTCATGAAAATTATGGCAGCGGGATTTGACTTTACGGTTTCAAAATCGCTCTCTAGCAAACACACCAACTTACTTTCATACATGACGTTTCAGTGACGTCATTCGCCGGTAAATTGCGGACGCTGTGTGGCGGCCACCGCTCTTCTAGGAAACTGTAGCTTTAGGGATGCTGACGTGACAACAGACAGACTTTGTTTTCTTTGCAACTATTACCGCGACCATGTCATGATTCAGTCATGTGACAATCTAAAACTGCAAAGTAGCTGACTCACGACTTTCTTAAAAAAAATCAACCGAAAAATATTTTAATTTATAAATACAACATAAATAAGATTGGGAAACCTGCGCTTTGCCAACTAGTAATAAAACCATTTGTAATGGTGTTTAACTGTTATTTATTGCAATAGATTGGACGCCATTTTGTTAACACGTCATTGCACAATGTGCTTTACTTCACAAGAAACATCGTGATTTCACGTAGACCAGCGGGGCGAGCACGGCCTACTGTGACATGGCTTGAGTCATACATTTTATCACAGTTTGGGCGATAAAACCGTTATGTATTAAATGCTAGCACGGCGGCGAGAGATAATTTCTTGTTATGTGACATGACTTCTTGACTAATAGTTGACACTCAATATGTCTTATTTGATAATATGGGCGCACCCATTTAGTCACAAATGTCACATTTTGACAGATGACTAAGAAAAATATATCACGTTCGTTCGGAGGTGGTAATAAGATTTGCAAATTAAAAAAATATATATTTAACTGCTAATTACTGCACCAAATGGCAACAAATTATTATAATTATGTTATTGCACAAAAGCAAGAAGCAAACCAGGAAAATATTCTGGAGAAATATTCGCGACTCCTAAATAACCCGTTCGAGTTGCCAGACTGAGAGTTCAGGATTTTCCGCCAGAAAAAACCTATGATGTCAAGAACTGCGCCCGTACACATGTATTTTATTTTTATACTATTTTTTATTATACACTTGAGAGCAATAAAATCGCACACCTTTATTTTTTTTTTGTTATTTGGTCAGGGACAGCTAATGAGACACAATTGATTTTCTGTTGCTTAAGGCAGTTATTTTTCAAGAATGTGAATAAATATTCAAAAGTACATACACTAATTGAAAGTTTACTTCAGTACCTTTCTAATGATATACAGTGTGAATAATTACCCCTAAGTGGTTTTAGGGTACAAAACCCACCAAGCGGGTAAATTGTTTATTAATTAGGTGTATTCCCTCCCCTAGCCCTAATTACAGCTCTTAATCGGTTTTTCATGGACTGTATTAATTTTACCATGAAATCTTGTGGCATGACGTTCCACTCCTCTTCTATGGCAAGTTGAAGCTTTTGGAGGCGCGTAGGAGCAGGGCTTCTTGCTCGAACTCTTCTTTTTAGCTGATCCCAGACATGCTCAAGTGGATTGAGATCAGGACTACGAGCTGGCAACTCCATCGCGGTGATTCCGTCTTCCATGTAGTGGCAAACTGTTCTAGCGAAATGCGGTCTGGCGTTATCGTGATAAGAAGATATTAAGACAAAATCTGCTCCCAAAGCCACGCAAGTGGCCTCTTATGTTCTTCGAGCACTTCTTCGACGTATCGTGCAGCCATACGTTGGCCCGCAATACGGAGCCCTCATTGTGCTGGCCACTTTAAAATTTGAGCCTCAGTTTTGAGCGCATTTGACATCGCACCCATGTGAGTGATTGCTATTATGTTTACTGTAGGCGCATCACGACGCTATTATATTAGCGCCGCTTACTTCACGACACCACGGCGGTCAACCCCCGCCAGGTAAGACCCCCGGTTACCCGGGGAAGGCCCAGTGAAGGCGACCAGAGACTTGAGGGCTGGCTCACGCTCATACAGTATAGGTGTTTAGTTCCCGCCCGCCCGCCTTTCAGATCAAGTCGATTACGGTCCGGGCTGAGGAAATGTCGTGCGTGTGTGAGCGGCATTGTTATTATGTAACACCGCCCAGTGTCTACACGTATCGCAGCCCGCGCTGCGCATACGTGTGTGAGTTATCTGTCTTTTGAGTAATGGGTGTCTGTGCTAATTACCGGAAGCGCCTATATTAACTTAGCACACGCCACGCAATAGATGTATGCTATCTGTAGAGTGCTATTGTTTCGAGTAAGTCGCGTGTAACCTGGATGCAGCTTACTCGAGGCGTCCATTCCGGTGCGATAAACGCGGGGCAGGAGTCTCGCGTCAGGGGGGCGCGTATGCCATGGCGCTACCTGCTTGACATGGGGCCAAGCAGATGCGTCGGCAAAGGCGAACCTTCCCTTCGCGAGACGCCCCACAAACTCGTCCAGGCTCTTAATCCCAAGGTCCCTCTGGATGATATCGTTCCTCACAAAACGAGGGGCATTGGCTATGGTCCGCAGCGCCAAGTTTTGTTGCACGCGGAGCAGCCTGAGGTTCGTCTCGCTCGTGAAGGCGAACCATGCCGGGGCGGCGTACGTCATAATAGGGCGTACGTACAACTTGTACACGCCCAGTTTGACGCGCGCCGGAATGCGGGACGAGAGCACTTGTCTAAGGAGGTTGCGGGCGACCCTACCTTGTGCGGCGACCTTGCGGACGTGTGCCCCCATCGTGAGCCGACGGTCGATAGTGACATCCAGGTACTTGACCCGGGGCGACCATTCGACGTCGGCTCCTTGTTTCAAGGGTTTTGGGAGGGGCGCGGATCCGGCGACCAGCGCCTGAGTTTTACCCACGTTAACCGAGAGCCGCCACTTCGACAGCCACTCAGGGAGCATGTCGAGGGTGCGTTGCTGCGCTGCATCTTGACCGCCGTGTACTTTGCATCAAGCGAGGTAGTAATGTACGCGGCGTCGTCAGCAGACGGGCGCTAGATAACGCTCCATCGACCACCACCCTGAAGGTCCCGTGGGATAATTCCGGGGACAAGTCCACACGACCGAACGCGGCCTTCTGTCCTTTTCTTAATGAGATAGAAAGAAAAAGATGCACTGAACTTAAATTTAGTTTAGTTTGTGAACAAGGGAATCAGCACCAATGTTTTTTTTTTCTTCCGCTATATGTACGCTGATAATTTGTGTATACATTAGTTAGAAGTAATACCTTAATTCTGTTTTAACTTTTAAGTCAATGTTATATGTATTGTTTAAGATGTTGGTGTATATACTTATTTAATAAATAATTAAAAGCACGCGTATTAAACGACATTTTTCAACACACTTGCGAGAAAACAAGCAAAAACGTTGATTTTTTTTTTTTTCGAAAAATATGTATGTGTGTGTATGTTGCGTGTATATAAATAATGTCGTATCTCTATTACAATAAAATTTCATAAATATAATATTTTGACAATTATTTCTGAAAGTCAAAATTATGTCAACAATAGGTAAAAAATACCTATCCGAAAAAGGCTTTCCGTAGATAATTTACACAAAAACTCATTTACTATGTCATACTATGAAGTCAACAACAAGAAAAGCATATCGCGCCCCTAGATTATGTCACCTGGTTGACCCGTGCTAGCATTTAAGGCGCTGATAAGACCCAATTGACCAAAATAGGCTTCTCTTAAGAAACAAAATTGCCAAATCTGTATAGTTTGTGGTAGCGGAAAAAATATATGTTAATTTTGAACATATTTCCCAGAACTTGGTTGTTACCGAAACACGTTTTGAAAAAAAATCTCGATACAAACTAACGTTAAACTAACCTCCTTAACTAACCTTGAGTTCTAATCCAAAATATCTGCATTAAACATCAACATACGTTACGTACTTAATTAATAACAAGAACGTCTTATTTGAATGCAGAACTTGGTTGTTTTTATTTCAATTTTGAGTAAATAGATTATTGCTTCATGTTTTGCAATAAATTACAAGCGTTGTGTCATCGCGCTTCTCTTTCTTTTCTATGCAATCTGACAGTGACCGCGGTTTGGGTGTTGTCAGCGTCTTAAGACAAATTGTAAGAAATGACATAATGTATAATGTCTTGTGTCACAAACGTCTTGGGTACTACGCCCGTGCTAGTTCCGCAGCTCTAGTCCGGGAAAGTACATTGATACTACTAAGTCCTACACCTGGGTTCTGCCGCGAATCAGCATTAGGAACTGTGGTCCAGTTTAAAGGATTTTTCTTGGATAGTTTCAGACACAATGAGACATTTCACTATTTCAAATTCGTCTAAGGGATTCGTCTCTTCCCCTACTCTTGTAGCTATCCACATTCATACTCAAAACATTCCTCTGGACATTTTCCTAATTTCTCCGCTTCACATGCCATGACAACCGATTTCCACAAATCTTTCAGTCACCGGTGCCACTCTTAGACTTAATCTTATACAAGGTGTTGTTTTGGACCTGCAAAACATTTTAGGAGGTAATTATGTTAGTGATTCTCGACCCGAATCAACAAAAAAATTAAAAAAATTAAAAAAAAAGAAAAGATAAAATTTAAAAATCTAAAATAAAAAGTATTATTGATTATTGACTTGGTATCGTATTGTTATACGATTATTTACGAGTTTCATAACAACCTCCTGAAATGTTTTGCAGGTTCAAAACAACAGCTTGTATATTAATTTCTGATTCTATCCATTCGCGTAACACCACAGGTACAATAACATAAAAGCCTACCGCGTAGAAACCGTATACCTACGCTAGATTAATCTCAAACTTCTCCAATTTGCAAAACCATGAGGGCTCGTGCAGACTAGCGCGATATCGTGCGACAGGCAGCAATATGCCTGTCGCGCCCGCGATATCGCTCCAGTCTGCGGGAGCCTTGACACATAAGTAGAAACAGGTTCAGGGAGGTAGCCATCACCTCTTATAGCAGTATTATAATATTACTTTACAGTGAGAAAGTGATGGAGCTATACAGGACATATAGCTCCATTACTTTCTCACGCTGAAGTAATATTGAAATAATACTGCTATAAGAGGTGATGGTTACCCCCCAGAATAATTCGACAGTTACACAAGAGAAAACAAATGAAATGATTAATTAATGTTTGTTTTCTCCACTGACTATATGATTATTACCTACTAGATACATACTAGTATCTATCGACACTCGGAATTCCAATTCAAATGAGCCTAAGCTCATTTGAATTAGAATTTGCAACCAATGTGGGTACAATGGCACACGTTCTTATAAGGAGGAATCTGTATATTATAAGTACCCACAGACCAATTAAAAAACTAACACGTAGCGCTGCGAACAATACAGTGCCAGCCATGCCAAAACTACACCTCGCTCTGTACATATACGGTCACACACGCACATTTACAACCCATTTTAACCAAACTACACCTTACTAAGTGCACATATCTTGAAACCGGCCTCACGTCTGGATTTTTATCTGGTCTAAGGTAATACCTATCTGTACAATACTTCCGCGTGCGGTAAGTAGGTACAGTATACATATTGCTATTAACGAACTAAACTAAATGCGCGCAAAAACCTGAAATACGGGTTTGACCTTTAAAGAGACTTCCACTCGTGTCAATAACCTCTGTTATCAAATGTTTTAGTATTCATTCATTAATAAGTAATAACGCGACGCGACAAACTGTGTTGATAAGACCAATAGATTAGGACAGACAATGGTGCCGATTCCCTTGTTCACAAACTAAACTAAATTTAAGTTCAGTGCATCTTTTTCTTTCTATTTCATTAAGAAGAGGACAGAAGATACATTTTAGTTTAGTCCTGTCAAATTAATTAACTAACTAATTTTAATTAATTAACGAAATTAAATTAAAACTAAGTTAGACTTAACTTAGTTTTAATTTAATTTAGTTAATGTTAATAATCATCTTGTAATTTGGTTATGTAGGTAAATATTTAAATTAACTTTAGTAATGATTCAAACAAAATACATGTGAGTAATACCTAAATGATTCAAAATCTACACAAACAAAATCTGTAAACAGATCATGTATTAATCAAAAACACATTGCACAAAAATAACCGACTTTCAAAAAAACACTACAAAGTGATAAATAATTTAATTTCGGAGAACGGTGTCTTTGGTTCTGCATTTTCGTTTACTGTCACCGACTTCCGAAATTAAAGTTATTTTTCATTTTGTAGTGTTTTTTTTTGGAAGTCGGTTATTTTATTTATTATTAACGCATATAACCCTAATCTCTTCAAAGTGAGAGTGAACAGGCTTCTTCTGGGTAAGCTCGCTCCATCGTCGACTTTGTTTCTGTCGCCTCTGACATAGACTAAGGTCAAGAGCAAACCCATCACAAATAAAAATAAAAAAAAAGTCGGTTGTTTTTTTTTTTTAAGATTTTTTTTTTCACTTTTTAACTGAGTAAACCCACACAAATTTGAATATCACTGCCTTGTATGTAAATAACATTGACTGGAAGTTATAATAAGTAACATCATCGAAATAGAAGTGGGAAAAATACGTAGCTAACTCAAAACTACCCAAGCAAAGTTAATAAAATTTATTTGGGACCACCGGACAAGTTTCCTCTACCAAATGAAAAATAATTTCCAAAATCGTGTCTATAAATGACGAAAATATCGATGGTCACATTTATATGTATAATAAAAAATATAATTACATACAGACGAACATAGAACTTCCTTTTTTTTAAGTGTGTTAAAAACTAGTTCTTGATCTATAAATAATTGCAGTAACGGACAGACAGAAAGACGTTGCGTACGGTACATATTATCCTATGTAATAATGAAATACAAACAATATTCATAGCCTCCATAGCCGGCCGGCTGCGCGCCACCACCAACGGACCTCTTATCTCTTATAGCAGTATTATTATAATTTTACTTCACAGTGGGAAAGTGATAGCGCTGTACAGGACTTATAGCTCCATCTCTTTCTCACGCTAAAGTAATATTGAAATAATACTGTTACTAGCGGTGATGGTTGGCCCCCTGAGCATGTCCTCAGACCGATGGGACTCCCCTATGCTGCGCCACTGGGTAAGAATCCATACCAGTTGATATTTAATGTATTATCTTTGTATTACTAACTCTATGAGTCCATTGTCTGAAATAAAGAATTTGAATTTAAATTTGAATATTCAGACTATATGAGTACTTAACCTTAAAAAACATTATCATAATCTAATTTGAATCCAATATTGTACAATGTGCAATCTAAGACCGAGCGTTCAAAGTACAAAATCCAAACTTCAAACAAACCTAATAACAGAAATGAAATCATATATCATACTTTCATTCACTCGCAAGAACCACAACGCTGGCTATATAAAAGATTGCCAAGGCTTCCGTGAGATCCCTGGCTGGAGGCTTTGAGTTCGCTTAAGGCAGCCACAGGAAAGTCCGGTTAAGTAGTCACGACCTCTCAAGGTCAACTACGAGATGCCACACCTAAAAAAAAAAAAAAAAAAAAAAAAAATTCCGTGAGACAAAGTCGAATCAACCGGCAATCTAGGACTACCGCAGACAATTTTAATTTCACCCATTATTTTGCAAATTGTGATAATATGTGCAAGGATATTCAAACTTAATTAGGTACGTAGCCGATGCATTACAGTTTTTTCCTTTTGTGATGATTGATATTATGCCTTTTTACCTACCTGCTTATTTAAGAATTGTGAGCAAAATATAAATCAAAAGTTGGTTGGAACGATTGACGATCTCGCTTCAACTTTCTAGGTAGGCTCGCAACGTTAGGCAAAGTGTAAAATATTACTTTTCTCTGTGATCATCGTAAAATGAACCTGTTAGTTAAGAGTTATATCAATAAGTGCCTTGTTTGTTTACTTAAGTGTTATCAAACGTGTTTGTCGAGATAGTGTAAAAATAGCTTCGGTGGCGTTGTTTTGCTCAAGTCCGAAGGTCGGTTTGTCATTTCCCTTCAAGCCATTTCATTTTTTTTGATCAAAATTACTCTCTTTTTGCGGTCAATAACAGGCAGTGACTTGTAAATTGTTAATATTCTTTCTCGAAATTGAAGTGATTAAACAGACTTATTTTTAACTGGCTGTTGTCCGCGACTTCGTCTGCGTGTGTTTAACCTTTTGACCGCCACAGTCATGTATAGATGACAGACCAAAATGTGCCCAGCACGCCACGGTCACGACTACATGACAGATTTTAAGGAGTAATTCGTAGCTTGGCGCCGAGACCACGTTTTGCTGTTTTGACGTGGCGATCAATAGGTTAATACAAATATCGAGGATGTAAAATTTGCCTATGTCCTTCTCCAAATCCCAGGCTACCTAATTTCGTAACGATCGATTCAGTGAGTTAGGGGTGAAAAGGTAGAGACAGACAAACAAGCGGACAGACAGACTACGTTACTTTCGAGTTTATAATTTTGTACTATAGAAATTTCACACAAAGTCACGGGCAGAATACTATGTTCTGCCCGCGCCATCGTTCTGGTGAAATTTCTTGTTCCCCCGACCCACAGCGTCGCATTGCATCGCCTGCCCGCGCTATTAGGTACTTCGTTTTCACTTAGCGTTCTTTCAGACTTTTTTTCTTTTTCCTCGGCTCCTATGGGTCGCAGCGTGATGTTATTACATAGTTACTATCCAGAACCAACAGGTCAATATAGCATATAACCTTTCTCGAGAATTGGGCTATCAAATGCGAAAATATTTTTTTCAAATCCGACTACTAGTTCCAGAGATTACCCCCTTTTTTTTGGATGGGAAATTATCAAATAACTTCTCCCGCTCTGGGCGGAGCGGGAGGGTGTGTCAGACTCTTACTGACTAAACCCCACCCGTATTCCTTCCGTTGCCTGTGTTGCCAGGGTCCTCGGTAACTCTTTCGACCCTTCCACGCGACCCCGGCAGATGTGTAGGTATAATGTTCGAGGTTGATTCATTTTCCGATAACAACATAATCTGTTTGTATTTTTCGTATGATCCAACTTGTGATAGACCAACGTATAATTTCCCATGGGAAATATTCTTTTTGAAAGTAAATGCCAACCAAAAATAATGTTTGTCTCTGGGACTTCTTAATAGGCAGGCCAAATAATGTTTTTATGGGAAACTGGAGTCGCTTATGGCGCAGACATGATTTTAGTGACTTTTAAATTAGTTATTACGCCTTTATAAAATGCAAATAACATAAGCAAAAAATGACATCAATTCTTTAAGTGAATATTTAAGTACTGTAGTAAAATACTTTATGAAATAAATTCAAGAAATAATGTCTGCCCAAGGCATAACAAACCGATACTACTTTCAAACTACTTATATGTTCTTTTTTTGTATGAATCTATAATTATATCTGTGATTTTTTTTTCTTCAAATATTCTTATTAACGTCACTAAGGTATTTCTTTCCAACTTGCAGACAAAAACTGTAACAGCTTGGCTAATTTGCATGATATAAATATAATTTAGCACTCAGGAATAATGTACCTTTCCCCAGAGAAAAAAAAAAATAATTGGATCGTTAGTTCCGGACATTACCCTCTACTTATGAACTGACAAACAAACAAATTTTACCTCTTTGTATTATTAGTGCCTATAGATATAGAATGGATAGTATAGATATGGATTGGGTTTAACCCTTTGTTCGTCTGTCATGTTATCACGTTTCTGCATCGTAATATCTGTAAATAAACTCGTGAAGTTTTCCACACAATTCTGTTATCTACTCCAAATATTAGTTGCTACTTTTTACCGTTTAACACTTACACAACACACATAGATCATTTATGATTAATCGAAATTTCATCATTTCGTAATTTCATCATTTATCTGAGTCCCAAAGTGGTCGATATCGATCCCTTGGGGTCGAAATCGGTTTCCCAGGGGTCAACATAAACGAAAACATTTTGGGGGTTGAACTTGTGTTGGTTAATAAATTAACAAAAGTTCTTATTTGAACCTTTAAAGATACTAAAGTTGTGTTACGTGTACAGACTTGTTATAAGAAGTATCGTTGTATCTTTTAAAAAGCTCAACAAGTCGATAAGCATGCACAAGTTCGTACAAGATGAAAAAAATTGGCTATGGGAATCTGAGATATCAGTTCATTTTGGAAAAGCGGTCTCTTGCCCAAAATAGTTTGGGATGCCCTGATCTAGACGAGTTTTGTAAATATCTATTTTTTGTCTCGACACACTTTGATAATGGTATCTTTATCTAAGTACTGATATTATCTTGTTGATAGTTTTAATAGACAGCACTACTTACTGTGATCACTTTACAATCAATAAACGGCCTGTGATATCACCCACAGCCGGACGACAAATGGGAAACACACTTTAATTTGAGTTATGTCCAAAATCAATAAATAATAAGAATAGAATACTCTTTATTATGTACACCATAAAAATGACCTATGTAGAAACTTTACATAGGGTGATACAATGTGCGGTCTTATTGCTAAAAGCGATCTTTTAAAGACAACCTTTGGATAAGGCCAGTTTTTAACCTGACCGCCCCGCGCGACATCGATTCGGAGTCAAACAATAGAAAATCAATTGTGTCTCATTAGCTGTCCTTGACCAATTAACACAATTATTATCAAGGAACATATTTACTCTAGGGAGAAGAATGACAACTACGAACAAATAAAATGGTACGGTTTTTGGCGCCTCCTGGTGGATGCCCCCGAAAACTCGCGAAAGCGGGGTATTCAAAATCGCATTTCTTTGAGATACTTATAATATAAGCCTGTCCACGAAAGCAGAACTGGGAAACTGTAACCGATGTTAAATTATTGTGCAATTGCACAGGTTACAATTTTCCAGCTCCGCTTTGGTGGTCAAGTAGCCTTATTGATGAAATTAACATAAAAAGGTAAATACGAGAAAATGTATTCTTGCTTGTAGAAAACTTTGAACAACAAAATCATAAGTTAGTGGTTGATTTTTAAAAGTCAAAGACTACTCAAAGTCGTTAATGGTGAGGATAACACTTAACGTTGCAAAAAGAGAATTCACAAGAAATAACATCTAAAGTAATAGGAGAAAATGTATTCTTGCTTGTAGAAAACTTTGAACAACAAAATCATAAGTTAGTGGTTGATTTGTAAAAGTCAAAGACTACTCAACATCGTTAATGGTGAGGATAACACTTAACGTTGCAAAAAGAGAATTCACAAGAAATAACATCTAAAGTAAATAATTACGTTCCTAGATTATCATGCGCTCACGCCGGCAGACATTTTTCTTGTGAACTGGGGCTGCCAGGTGTATTTAACAAAATCTTACCCACTAAGTTTTATTAAATTAATTTTAGAAAATAAGTAGCCTCCGCGCTCTGCCCGATGCGTTGCAGTAAATTAAATTAATTATTTATTTCTGTATTGGCTTGATTGGATAACTCTTTTGTCTATTTATAAGTACAAACTTAGGCTATACGAGTGTATATCTATTATATTATACATACATTATATTTTTATTTATCCAATTTTAATAATATTAACATTGATTACATTAACCGAAATAATAAATCGGCTAACTTGTTGGTTAACAAAAATGTTGATAAATCTACCAAATGGTAGCTTTTTAACATTTATGAACCTTTTTAGTTTATGTTATGTTGCCATCCTTGAAAACGTCATTATTGAAGACCGAAGATTTTAGGTCTCACATAATAGAGGAGAACATGGCAACATAGGTCTAGCCCCCGTAGGCATTCCTAAGTTTACCCAATGAGACGACCCCGCCTGATTATTATTGTCACGTGTTACGAATTTTATCTAACGCCTCACTGTAAATCATCTCGAAATCAGTAACTGAAATGAAATGATTTTATTTTCTGTAAGTAGGTTTGTACAAACACTTTTACACAATCATATTAAAAAAAAAAAACTAGATGAGCTCGGCATTTCCTATCTGACTACTCTGAGAAGAAAGGCCGAAACAAACTCAGAGGTCACAGTCTCTTTTAAAGTCCAGACATAATCTTGGTCAGATCATGTGAAGACCATGTAGATTGGTGTCTGAGATGTTCTTTTGAGGAAAGAACCAAACAGATTGAGTGGACCTATCCAATCAGTTCACGCATTTGTCAGTAATCGTGCAGCTCAACTCTCAACGATTCGACGAACAATACCAAAGAAAGGACATTTGGGTAGGCCGCTTAAATGACTCAAACTGCCAGACCAAGATTAAAACTAACTGAGAGGAAAAATAAAACCAATAACCCACATAGTCTCCACATTCACAATAATTTAAAAAATATATAGTACTTCAAGAAGTAAATATTCATGTCATTATATTAAAAAAATTCATCAATGTCAATGAGTAAATAATCTTGGTCAGATTATTTGAGGACCATGTAAATTGGTGTCTGAGATGGTATCTTGAGGAAAGAACCATACAGATTCGAGTGGACCTGTCCAGTCAGTGCACGCATTTGTCCGTAACCGTGAAATTCAACTCAGAATATAAGGAGCTCAACGACTCGACGAACAAAACCAAAGAAAGAACATTTGGGTAGGCCACATAAAGTACACAAACTGCCCGATTATCATTAAAACTAACAGAGAAATAGTAAAATTTAAAAATATATGATCCACATAGTCCTCACCGAAAATTGTAATTCCTGAAAATACCTTAAGTAGACACTAACAACAATTTAAAAAAAAATAAAGTGTGTATTCACTGAAATACTTTTACTAGACATACGAGTATTTACCTCCGCCAAACTGCAAAACTATTTATTGGCAGACGTAGCTCCATTTTTAAAAAACTAAGATTTTATTCTGCATTTATTCAAGAGGTTTATATTGAAAGTTCGTGGGGATCACCCTGACTAGGATAGATTTATTGGGTGGAATCAAACACGGCAGATGACGGCTACATGGCGGGGCTTTTTTTTTATTGACAGATGTCACAGATAGACCACAGATTACACAGTTCATTTTGACACGGAGTACACTTCTGTTATATTTTAATGAATATGCCACAGGCTGATTTATATATACATTAGATGATTACAGAGCAAATATTATGTTCCTTTACATTCGGACTTCGGGGAGGGAAAATATTCCAGTGCGATTTTTTCTGATAATGATTCTATCTCAATACGTCTAGCGCCACACACTTTTCTGTGTCAAAAACAGGAACTAATGAATGTTGCCACTTAATTTTTAACACCCCCCCTCAACATTTATTTTCCTGATAGCAAGACAGTTGTAACCATTACAAAGTACTCTTATTAAAATTTAAAAAAATTAACTTAACAAACTTTTCAAATAAAGTTTTACCCAATGGCTTAGTTAACAAATCTGCTAAATTATCTTCAGTTTTAACATATTTCACAGAGATACATTTTTCTTTTATTTTGTCCATAATGAAGTGATACCTGATATCCAAGTGTTTTAATCTTTTATTATTTTCATTATTATAAACTAGTTTTATTACTGACTGATTGTCTTCATACAGTGTCGCTTCATTATTGATAACATCAAAATCACACAACAGGCTTTTCAACCAACATGCTTCTGTAATAGCCATACTTAATGCAATATATTCTGACTCAGTGGAGGATAATGACACACTAAGTTGTTTTTTACAACACCATAATATAATACAATCAAATATTTTAAAGAAATAACCAGTGGTTGATTTCCTATCTTGGGTGTCACTCGCCCAATCTGCATCAACAAAACCTTGCAATTCTGTGCCGGTGCTAATGTACACCAACGAGTAATCTAATGTACCTTTTATATACCGTAAAATACGTTTTAATGCCTTGTATAACATAACGCTAGCACAGTGTTGATATCTACTGAGAAAACTAACTGATACACATAGATCTGGTCTTGTACCGCAAACAGCATACATTAAACTGCCTATAAGTTGTCTACACCTTTTCTCTATTTCTGGACTTTCAGATTTATCCCTTTTTAATATTTCAAACTTAAAGTGTTGGTCTATCGGAGTAGAAACTGGTTTGCAATTTGACATGTTATAACGTTCTAAAACTTTAGTTAAATACGTTTTCTGACTGATTACTGTTGTATCTTTCTTTTGCTCAATATCAATGCCTAAGTAACATTTTGCTAAACCTAAATCTTTCATTTTAAAGTTTTTGCTTAGTTCTATTTTGAAGTCTTCCAAAACCCTATTTTCGTTACAAAACATAATAATATCATCAACAAATAGCAAAACGTATAGTTTACATCCATTTACCTTCTTGAAATATAAACAATGGTCATTTTTAGATTTACTGAAATTCTCTTTGGTCATGAACTCATCAAATTTTTCATTCCAGTATTTTGGGGACTTTTTCAAACCGTATAATGATTTATTTAATTTACAGGTTTCACCACTTGGTAATTTTAAGTATACTGTTTCATCTATTTCACCGTGTAAGAAAGCACCTACAACGTCCATCTGATGGACTGGGAGTTGTAGTTTATTTGCAACTGCTATAAAAATTCTAAATGTTGGCAATTTAGCCACTGGAGAATATACTTCTAGATCACAATCTGACTGTTCAAAACCTCTCGCTACTAATCTAGCTTTATATACCTTTTTACCACCTACTTCTTTAATTTTGAAAACCCATTTGCTAGAAATTTCTTTATTTCCTTCTGGAACACTGCTTACTTCTGTCCATGTGTTGTTCTCTTTCAGAGTATCTAGCTCAGTCTTCATAGCATTTTTCCACTCTTCTTTTTCTCTAGAATTAAGTGCTTCTTCTAGAGAGACTGGTTCCGTGTCAATGGATAAAAAATTAGTATCATAATCATTTAGCTTCAATGGTTTCTTTATTTCTCTGCCTCTCCTTGAATGTGTCAATTCTTCTTCTTTTTCTTTTGCCTCTTCATCTGACTCTTCTGACACTTCTTCTGCGTCTGCTGACTCTTCTTCTGCGTTTTCTAACTGTTCTTCTGCTTCTTTTGGCAGTTCTGACACTTCTGCTTCGTCTTCTGACTGTTCCTCTGCTTCTTCCGACTGTTCTGACAGTTCTTCCTTATATGGGGTTATATTGCTATGGTCCTGAGAGTAATTGCCTATTTTCTGATTAAACTTACCTTTCAGGAATGTTACCTCTCTTTTTATAAAAACATCATTTTTGTGTTGAAAATAAATTCTAAAACCTTTTGTTGTTTCACTATAACCTACAAAATATCCTATTTCAGCTTTACTATCCCATTTTTTACGATTTTGATCTGGAACATGAACACCTACTTTTGATCCAAATATTTTTAATTTATTTATATCATATGAACCCTTTTTATACCAAAGCTCATATGGAGTTACATTTTTAATTCTACTCTTTCCAGTTCTATTAATAACGTATACAGCTGTGTTAACAGCTTCAGCCCACAAAGACTTATTTAAACCACTTGACAATAATATTGTTCTAGCCGCTTCAGTTATTGTACGCATTTCACGTTCTATGCAACCATTTTGTTCAGGTGTGTACGGAACACTAGTTTGGTGTACTATACCTAAATTATCTAAGAGAGACTTCATCTCTTTATTTAAAAACTCTGAACCGCAGTCTGATCTTATTATTTCCACTTTATATTCTAAATTTTTAGTAACAAAATTCAAAAAACTTTTTATCTTATCAACTGTTTCTAACTTATGTTTCAGAAAATAAACTGTTCTATACTTTGAGTAGTCATCTTTTATTAATAAATAATATCTGGCACCACCTAAGGATGTAGTTTCCATAGTTCCGCATAAATCTACATGTAAACACTGACCGGGCCGTTCTGCCCTGTTCACACTTAATGGAAATGGTTTTTTATGCAACTTCCCAAGAAGACATGGCTCACATGTTACTTCCTCTTGTTTACTAACACAGAAATCTATGTTACATTTATTTAACACACCTTTTACCTGTTCTATGTCCTGATGACACATTTTCTCATGCCACTCAGAAAGATCATCACTTGATTTACCTACACAAGCATTTTCAACTTTATTGAACCTAAATTTCATAATAAACAAGTTATTCTCACGATATGCTAATGCACAAACATTTATATTTCCCTTTTTTGTGAAATAACAGCACTTATTATTTATTGTCATAACATAACCTTTATCCGCTGTTGAGCTTGCTGAAAATAGATTCATTTTAATACTAGGGACATGTAAAACATTACTTAATGTTGTATTTATCCATTCTTTACCTGTATATGCTTCCAAGGAAATGATACCAATTCCTATGGCTTGTATGACTTTACCATCACCGATAATAATTGGCCTAGGACATTCTAGCTTTTTATATTTTGTAAATAATCTAATATCATGGCACATATGCTCTGATGCTCCACTATCCATTACCCAAGAATTATTACTTTCTAACTGACTGTAAAATGCTGAAGACAACACAGACACAGAAAATGCATTACTCTGCCTTTTGTTTACATTATCTTTCTTAGTATTATTCTTATTGTTTTTAAACCAACAATCTACACTCTTGTGATTATTTTTCTTACAATAATTACAGTAATTATTACCTTTATATATATATGATTTGCAATCCTTCTTCATATGTCCCATTTTACCGCACTGAAAGCACTTTTTTGCAGACTTGGACACCAGCGCTGCAGACTTTTCTCCATTTTTGGAAGTAGCACGCTGTTCCTCAATCAGCAACCTCGCTGCTAGCTCATCCATGGTCCGCTTCTCTGCTGGCACCGATTCCCATGCAGACACAAAATGTTGAAACTGTGATGGTAGCGATGATGTTATCTTGGTGATCGCCATGGTTTGACTCACTTCAGCATTGAGATTTTTCAATTTACTCAGGAGACTCTCGAACCGTCCCAAGAACTGTGATACAGTTTCTTTGTCTTCAAATTTCATTGAAAAGAATTTCTGTTGGAGTATGTGCACCGACAGCTCTCCGCGTTGTTCATATATTGTATGTAGTTTATCCCATATTTCTTTTGCTGTTTTGCAGCTTACTATTTGAGGTATGACCTTCTCAGATATGCGTGTAACCAACATATCTTGCGCTTTTGCATCTTTCAGTATCCATTTCTCGCGCTCTTCATCTTTTACCGGAGGGTCTTTGGATGTGCCCTCTACGACACTCAGGAGATCTGCCGCCTTAAGGATGACCTTAATTTTGAATGACCATGTGGTCCAATTTTCTATACCTTCTAGCTGCTGGCAGCCTGGTCCATTCACCATATTTCCGACAGAATCCATCATCGTAATATTGCTTCACCACAATAACAGTAGGTTTACAGGTCTCACGCTCGTGACGCGCGCAGCCCCTTTTTCTTGACCTTTTCCGGCCACCGACGGAGTCGCTATCCGTCGTATTAATATTGCTTAACTACAATAATAGTACCTTTACCGTTTTCACGCTCGTGACGCGCGCAGTCCCTTTTTCTTGACCTTTTCCGGCCACCGACGGAGTCGCCATCCGTCGTATTGTAGGTACCTTTGTTCTTGGCCTTGACCGGCCACCGACGGAGCCCTAAACCGTCGTTTTACTACTTCTTGACCTTTTCCGGCCACCGACGGAGTCGCTATCCGTCGTATTGTAGGTACCTTTGTTCTTGGCCTTGACCGGCCACCGACGGAGCCCTAAACCGTCGTTTTACTACTTCTTGACCTTTTCCGGCCACCGACGGAGTCGCTATCCGTCGTATTGTAGGTACCTTTGTTCTTGGCCTTGACCGGCCACCGACGGAGCCCTAAACCGTCGTTTTACTACTTCGGAGGGATACCTTTCACGCACGCCGTCCGCCACCTTTTTTCTCGACCTTTACCGGCCGCTTTCTTCACAATTTCGATCCACCACGACCGTTAGGCCGTAAAGCAATGTCTGGGCCCATAACCTATTGAAAGTTCGTGGGGATCACCCTGACTAGGATAGATTTATTGGGTGGAATCAAACACGGCAGATGACGGCTACATGGCGGGGCTTTTTTTTTATTGACAGATGTCACAGATAGACCACAGATTACACAGTTCATTTTGACACGGAGTACACTTCTGTTATATTTTAATGAATATGCCACAGGCTGATTTATATATACATTAGATGATTACAGAGCAAATATTATGTTCCTTTACATTCGGACTTCGGGGAGGGAAAATATTCCAGTGCGATTTTTTCTGATAATGATTCTATCTCAATACGTCTAGCGCCACACACTTTTCTGTGTCAAAAACAGGAACTAATGAATGTTGCCACTTAATTTTTAACAGTTTATCGTTGGAAATAATCAGAAGAAACGACCCTCTCAGCTAAGATATGAAAACAACGCTTCATATTGGCAAGCTTAACAGAGTGGCTGAGAAATATAAGATAATACATTTGTCTCGATCGCATATCGCAGTTACCTACCTCCAATTTCCACACATTTTCGATATGCACCCTTAACTATTCATCCTCCCTTATCCCAATTTATCAATATATTGGTCGCTGCAGCACGTCTTTCAATCTACTTAACCATTTCCCAACTATGTTGGAGCCAGCTTCTAGTCTAATAAAGCAGCTGAATACCAGTATTTTACATGGAGCGACTGCCTCCACAACCCAGTTACTAGGTAATACGATACCCCTTGGTAAGACTGGTTGTCAGACTTTCGGGATTTTAACTACCCGTAACGACTGTCAAAGATCTACGAATGACAGCCGGGACCAACGGCCTTTTTTTTTTGGATGGGAAATCATCAAATAACTTCTCCCGCTCTGGGCGGAGCGGGAGGGTGTATCAGACTCTTACTGACTAAAACCCAGCCGTATTCCTTCCTGTTGCCTGTGTTGAGGGGGCCTCGGTGACCCATTAGTACCTTCCCGCGACCCCGGCAGGCATAGGCCCTAGGGGACCCCTACCTTTGTGCTGACGACATCTCTTTGAGGTGCGCGTGGAATACAACGCGCCGTCGACCCGGGCCTGGTCATTACCGGACGGTGAGCTACCCATTGCTCACCATCCGCAAGCCCGCGCCTGCGGTGGCCGGAAATCCGCCCGGGATTCCCGACGCCCAAGGCGTCTCCTGCGGCGGCTAGGGGCGCGAGGGCGCGGGACCAACGGCCTAACGTGGACTTTCCGAGGCACGAAGGGCTCTCGATATGTAATGGATAGTCACCCATCGACGAACAGACCGCGGCAAGCATAGCCTAACCTGCAATCGACCCGTGCGGCGCAGCATGTCTTCCAAACATCTCTACAAGGTGTCATAGGTCATTTCACACACGAATGTTAAAACGCGGCCCGTGTGATACCGCACTGTAACTGCCCTTTTACACACACACTACCGCATACGCAACGGAGTGATTCTGTTCTGTGAAAGTGGTGTATTCTAAAATACTGTCAAATTTAAATATTATTAAGTATGTATTAATTATTGAGCAGGTATCGTAACTTTATTTGATTAGATGTGTCTTTCATAGCAGCCTCCTGAAATTTGACGAGGATGTAAAACGACACCTTGTATTAGCTGCCATCTCGGTACCCAATAGTCACCCAATGACTAGCGATATAATTATTATTTCTTCGTCTATCACGTTCCTCCTTCATCCATCAACCACACAAACAGAAAGTAGGTACTGGTTTAATACTGAAGTATTGAATTGCTTTTTTTAAATTAAATACTAGCTGCCAAATTGATTTTTCTATCTATAGTTTAAAATATTCATTATCATAATTGAAATAACAATAAAAATATGTAAATAAACAGGCAGTGATATTAAACAAAGAAAAAGGAGAACATCGTGAGGAAACCGGCATGTCCTAGAACCAAAAAAATCGAAGACATGTGACATCTAGCAACCCGCACTGGGCCCGCGTGGTGGATTACGGCCCACTCCCTCTCACAGAGAGGAGGTCAGTGTCCCAGCAGTGGGAACATTATAGGCTGATTATGTGTGATGTATGTGTATGTGATATTAAACGACAAACTGATACTTACTTACTTACGAAAAATAATACAATAGATACCTTTATTAAAAAAAAACTACTCATCCCCGAAGGGTTAGGCAGGTATACCTATAGTAGGTACACCCACATTTCGACAGTTACATATGTTAATAGGGGGCGAGCCTATTACCATCAACCGGGCACTAATCCAGACTCCGTGTAACTGAGAATGTCTGGAAATACCGTGATGGAGTGACCGTCTTAGTAATGTCATGATTTTATTGTTGTTGCGCTTTCTTGATGAGGACGAGGACTTTTTTTTTTTTTTTGAGTGTGGGAAATCATCAAATAACTTCTCCCGCTCTGGGCGGAGCGGGAGGGTGTGTCAGACTCTTACTGACTAAAACCCACCCGTATTCCTTCCTGTTGCCTGTGTTGCCAGGGGCCTCGGTGACCCATAAGTACCTTCCCGCGACAGGATGCTCTACTTATGGTAACTTGCATGATAGAGACTAAAAATAGTGACTGCGTGCATGTCCTCGTGATAGATTCTATTATAGTATGTACCTACGAGTATGTCATGAACATATTAAACGTCGTAATTAATTATGCTAACAGCTAGTTCGTCATAATAAGACTTGTATATACATACTGATAATCCCGTTACCAATGCGATTTTATCTTAACAAATAATTATTCTATTACATAAATAATGAATAATAATTATTATTATATTATTATATTATATTCATTAGGTATTATATTTTATTTAAAAAAAATTGGTCTTGTGGCTAAATAATAACAGCCGCACGGGTCGATCGATCAGGTTAAGATACGCTTGCCGCGGTTGGTCCGTGGATGGGTGACCGTCTTTACATGCCAAGACCCCTCCGTGCCTCGGAAAGCACGTAAAGCCGTTGGTCCCGGCTGTCATTTGCAGATCTTTGACAGTCGTTACGGGTCGTCAGAAGCTCGAAAGTCTGACCAAGGGGTACCGTATTACCCAGTCACTGGGTTGTGGAGGTCAGATAGGCAGTCGCTCCATGTAAAATACTGGTATCCGGTAAGACTGGAAGCTGACCCCAACATAGTTGGGAAAAGGCTAGGCAGATGATGATTTTATTTTCTTTTTTTTTTGTAATGTCTAATCTGGTGTACAATAAAGTATATATAAATAAATTATAAATAAATATTCTTTAATTACAGGTGATAAAAGGAAAGACATCAAGCAAGTCACACAAATTGGCCAAAGTAAACACAAAAAGCTAAATATAGCAGCGCCGTTTCAAGTTCAAGGTTTATTAAAACTAGTTTTAGAGTCCAAAGGTATAAAGGGCTGCCGCGCTGTCCGATGAAACCGCACGCATAGTGGCGAATACACACAGATAAACATTCATTGATAACAAGTTCGTCAGCCGCCCGCCACTCAGTCCCGCCGCTACTCTCAAGCCGCCAGCATGATTCTCTTACTACTCCTACCGCTCGTGCTCGTGCTACTCTACTACTACACCACCAGAAACCACGACTACTGGGAGAAACGCAATGTGAAACACGAAAAACCAATACCAGTTTTTGGAACACTATACAGTAATGTAATGGCGAAGAAAAGCATCACAGAAATATCCGTGGAACTATACAAAAAGTACCCTAATGAGCCAGTGGTGGGCTTGTTCAGAGGCACCACGCCCGAGCTAGTCGTCCGAGACCTGGATATAGTGAGAAGGATCCTGAATCTGGACTTCGCGTATTTCTACCCTAGAGGACTGGGTAGAAATCCTAAAATCGAGCCTGTGTTTTTTAATCTTTTCCATGTTGATGGCGATACATGGAAGTTATTGAGGCAACGTCTAACATCGACGTTCACGACGGCCAAGCTGAAGAATATGTTCCCACTAGTGGTGCAGTGTGCGGAGAAGCTGCAGCACGTGGGCGAAGACATCGTGAACAAGGGCGGAGACTGCGACGTGCGCGAGCTGATGGCACGCTTCACCACCGAGTTCATCGGTGCCTGCGGCTTCGGCATACAGATGGACACCATCAATGACGAGCACTCCCTCTTCAGAGACCTCGGCAGAAAGATATTTAAAAGATCTTGGAGGAATTACGTCATTGTAGCGTTATGTGATCTCTTCCCAGACTTCAAAGGAGTATTTCAAAGAACTTTACACGAGACTTTCTTGATGGATTCTTTAACAGAAATCGTTCAAAACATTCGGAAGCAGAGAAACAATAAGCCGATTGGTCGTAATGACTTTATTGATCTACTTTTAGAACTGGAAGGAAAAGGAAAGATAACTGGAGAATCGGTGGAGAAGAGAACTGCAGCCGGAAAACCAGAGTCTGTGGAGATGGAGATGGACCTCACGTGTATGGTGGCGCAGGTGTTCGTGTTCTTAGCAGCAGGATTTGAGACTTCTTCGTCGGCAACAAGCTTCATGTTACATCAGTTAGCGTTCCATCCGGAAGAACAGCGAAAAATTCAGGAGGATATCGATCAAGTGCTTGCAAAGTACAACAATAAACTGTGCTACGATTCAATAGCTGAGATGACACCATTGAGTAACGGGTTCAAGGAGGCCATGAGGATATTCCCATCTCTAGGAACCCTACACAGAGTTTGTGCAAGGAAGTGCACGATCCCGGAGTTGGGCATCACCCTGGATCCCGGTGTAAAGATCATCATCCCAGTGCAGGCCATACAGAATGACGAGAAATATTTTGATAATCCTAATGAGTTCCTGCCGGACAGATTTAATGACCCGAATGTGGAAAAGCATAAGTTCTCGTATCTGCCGTTCGGTGAAGGACCTCGGCAATGCATTGGTAAGCCTTGACTTAATTAAGTTATTATTAGAAATAGTTATTATTCTCAAATGAGTAACAAACAGCATACCATTCATTATAATTGCGTAAACTAACTTTACATAAAGGAGAAGTTAAATTATATAGCTACGACGGTATAATATTAATTTATTTTATACTAGCTGATCTGATATACGTTGTCCTGCCAGAATAGCGCCACCTACCGGGTCCAATTGTGAATCTAAACCATCCAGGGACCCACTGAAACACACACCAAAATTTCATCAAAATCGATCCAACCGCTTAGGAGGAGTTCGATGACATACACACGTACAAAAGTATTATGTAAAGATTATATGGTGCGGTTATGAAAAAATAATTCTAATTATTATTAATAAATTAGAATCCAGCTTCGATACTGAACTCAATAACTTCAATAACTTGAAGTACCTTCGGCAAGGTCAAGAAGAAATAACTCCTTGATCGATTGCACTCGATAACCAATGATACAGATACTCCTCGGATAATAAATTAATTCTAACACCTGTTTTCTATAAAAATGATAACTTAGTATCCATTAACATATTATGCAAACATGCATTTAAATTAATCTGTAACAATAATGAAAAGATTCCTTAAGAAATAATTTAGGTAGACGTACTTGTTGAATAGTTGCTCTAGCCACTTAAAAATGGACTAAATAATAATATAAAGAGGGCGCCTGATTTTCCTTAAGTATTAGGCATCGATCACTAATAGTCATCGATGGTATTCGGCAAAGATGTATGTCGGTAGGTACTGTTTTGTGTTTGATTCAATAACAATAAATTCTAAATACCCAAACCTATGACCCCCATATTTGGCACAAACAGGAAAAACCTGTAACTAACCTTTTCAGCCAGTGACAATAATGGTGACTAGGCAATTATTAAAACAATCTACCTTGTCCACGTAAATCTTATTTTTATTCTAATGTAATTAGGTAACAATACCCAAAACCTCTGTGATTGTGAACTTTAACCATCATTTTGCCACCAGGTGCAAGACTAGGCGAGATGCAGTCCTTAGCAGGTCTTGCTGCAATACTGCACAAGTTTAGTGTGGAACCAGCGGCCTCCACCAAGAGAGAACTAGAAATCAATCACGGCAGCAACACCGTGCAGTCCATCGAAGGAGGCCTGCCACTGAAACTAAGACTGAGAAGCAAAGACAATCATATTGCAGCCTAGGTTTTACAATATTTTTTATACAGCGGTCAGTAAAAAGACCCGTCACAAACGTTATCTAAGCATTCTGTAATCAAACGTTGAGTACAAATTATTGCAAGGAAAGGACTTTTATATTTGGTTTTAATTCGCTGTTTATGGCAGTGGGCAATGTAACACGTTTAAAACTAAGTTTTAACATTTAATACTTTTTTCATGAAAAAACAGCGTGTAAAAAGACCCGTTACAACCGTTATCTAAGCATTCTGTACATCAAACGTTGAGTATAAATTATTGCTAGGAAAGGACTTTTATATTTGGTTTTTAATTTAATTCGCTGTTCACAGTGCGCAATGCATTTAAAATTAAGTTAAAACATTGAATAATTGTTTTCGTGAAAAATCAAAGTTTAATATCTCCGTTATCATTAAGTTCCCAGTTATGGCCCAGTACAAACAAGAACCAGTGACACGGCTTCGTTAAGCGTCTTTTTACCTCAGTTATTAAGCATGCGGTATTACTTAGTTTAACATTAATGTATTATTAGAAAATAAATTACTGCTACAATAATTTTATTATGTTTCATATCTTTGTCTTTATTTATTTACCCACTATCAAAACATTATTACTTAAATACATTTCTGAGCTTATGACTTACATTATCTCCCAGTTTCTAATCAATTGTTATCTAACCTCATCGTTATGACTGTTAAAGACAGTCATAACAAGCTGAAAAATATGTTCCCACTAGTGGTACAGTGTGCGGAGAAGCTGCAGCACGTGGGCGAAGACATCGTGAACAAGGGCGGAGACTACGACGTGCGCGAGCTGATGGCACGCTTCACCACCGAGTTCATCGGTGCCTGCGGCTTCGGCATACAGATGGACACCATCAATGACGAGCACTCCCTCTTCAGAGACCTCGGCAGAAAGATATTTAAAAGATCTTGGAGGAAGTACGTCATTGTAGCGTTATGTGATCTCTTCCCAGACTTCAAAGGAGTATTTCAAAGAACTTTACACGAGACTTTCTTGATGGATTCTTTAACAGAAATCGTTCAAAACATTCGGAAGCAGAGAAACAATAAGCCGATTGGTCGTAATGACTTTATTGGTCTACTTTTAGAACTGGAAGGAAAAGGAAAGATAACTGGAGAATCGGTGGAGAAGAGAACTGCAGACGGAAAACCAGAGTCTGTGGAGATGGAGATGGACCTCACGTGTATGGTGGCGCAGGTGTTCGTGTTCTTTGCAGCAGGATTTCAGACTTCTTCGTCGGCAACAAGCTTCATGTTACATCAGTTAGCGTTCCATCCGGAAGAACAGCGAAAAATTCAGGAGGATATCGATCAAGTGCTTGCAAAGTACAACAATAAACTGTGCTACGATTCAATAGCTGAGATGACAGCATTGAGTAACGGGTTCAAGGAGGCCATGAGGATATTCCCATCTCTAGGAACCCTACACAGAGTTTGTGCAAGGAAGTGCACGATCCCGGAGTTGGGCATCACCCTGGATCCCGGTGTAAAGATCATCATCCCAGTGCAGGCCATACAGAATGACGAGAAATATTTTGATAATCCTAATGAGTTCCTGCCGGACAGTTTTAACGACCCGAATGTGGAAAAGCATAAGTTCTCGTATCTGCCGTTCGGTGAAGGACCTCGGCAATGCATTGGTAAGCCTTGACTTAATTAAGTTATTATTAGAAATAGTTATTATTCTCAAATGAGTAACAAACAGCATACCATTCATTATAATTGCGTAAACTAACTTTACATAAATTATAAGTTAAATTATATAGCTACGGCCGTATAATATTAATTTATTTTATACTAGCTGATCTGATATACGTTGTCCTGCCAGAATAGCGCCACCTACCGGGTCCAATTGTGAATCTAAACCATCCAGGGACCCACTGAAACACACACCAAAATTTCATCAAAATCGATCCAACCGCTTAAGACGAGTTCAATGACATACACACGTACAAAAGTATTATGTAAAGATTATATGGTGCGATTATGAAAAAATCGGTTTAGCAATAATTCTAATTATTATTAATAAATTAGAATCAAGCTTCGATACTGAACTCAATAACTTCAATAACTTGAAGTACCTTCGACAAGGTCAAGAAGAATTAACTCCTTGATCGATTGCACTCGATAACCGATGATACAGATACTCGTCGGATAATAAATTAATTCTAACACCTTTTTTCTATAAAAATGATAACTTAGTATCCAATAATATATTATGCAAACATGCATTTAAATTAATCTGTAACAATAATGAAAAGATTCCTTAAGACGCTGACAACACCTAAACCGCGGTCACTGTCAGATTGCATAGAAAAGAAAGAGAAGTGCGATGACACAACGCTTGTAATTTATTGCAAAATATGAAGCAATTATCTATTTACTCAAAATTGAGTTGAGTAATCGAAAATAAAAAACAACCAAGTTCTGCATTCAAATAAGACGTTATTGTTATTAATTAAATACGTAACGTATGTTGATATTTAATACAGATATTTTGGATTAGAACTCAAGGTAAGAGGTTAGTTTAACGTTAGTTTGTATCGAGATTTTTTTTTCAAAACGTGTTTTGGTAACAACCAAGTTCTGGGAAATATGTTTAAAGTTAACATATATTTTTTCCGCTACCACAAACTATACAGATTTGCCATTTTTTTTTCTTAAGAGAAGCCTATTTTGGTCAGATGGGTCTTGTCAGCGCCTTAAGAAATAATTTAGGTAGACGTACTTGTTGAATAGTTGCTCTAGCCACTTAAAAATGGAATAAATAATAATATAATAAGGGCGCCTGATTTTCCTTAAGTATTAGGCATCGATCACTAATAGTGATCGATGGTATTCGGCAAAGATGTATGTCGGTAGGTACTGTTTTGTGTTTGATTCAATAACAATAAATTCTAAATACCCAAACCTATGACCCCCATATTTGGCACAAACAGGAAAAACCTGTAACTAACCTTTTCAAATAGGCCAGTGACAATAATGGTGACTAGGCAATTATTAAAACAATCTACCTTGTCCACGTAAATCTTATTTTGATTCTAATGTAATTAGGTAACAATACCCAAAACCTCTGTGATTGTGAACTTTAACCATCATTTTGCCACCAGCAGGGCTAACATGACACACGCGACAATTACTCACTCTCGCGTGAGTAATTTTTGTCTATTTCTGTCAATTTTCTCGTTTTCTGACAGCGCTGCCATACAAAATACTCGACTCGTTCTGTCAAACTCGATATTTTCTCGACAAACCCTAACATGGCACCTAAGTTATCTCGTATTTTGACAATTCAACACGAGATAATCTTCGATTTTGCTGTCATTTAGTCGTCCTCGATTTTGACGACGAGAAGAGTAGACAAAATTATAATACAAAAAAATATGGCATTCATGGGGACTGGTGACAGAAATGAAAACTTAAAACTTTGGAATAACATATATAAGTATATATATGCGTATACATGTACGTACACAGGCCGGTCCGCGACGCCAGTCTGATGCACACGTTACATTAGCATGTCGGTGACTTGAGTAGCATGTTGGTGCCGCATTCTGCATGTCGGTGACGTGGTTAGGATGTCGGTGACGCGGTGTGCATGTTGGTGACGCAAATTGCATGTCAATAAGTGCTTTCAGAATGTCGGTGACGCGATTATCACGGCGTAAGTCGATTGGCATTTCGTAAATCTGCTAGCATTTCGGTGAAGCTGTTAGCATGTCGTTGACTCTGCTAGCAGGTAGGGCACGCTGTTAGCATGTCGGTGACTCGGTTAGCGTGTTGGTGACGCATTGAGCATATTGATGACGCATTGAGCATGTCGGTGACTCGGTTAGTATGTCGGTTACTCGGTTAGCGTGTTGGTGACGCGTTCAGCATATTGATGACGCATTGAGCATGTCGGTGACTCAGTTAGCATGTTGGTGACGCAGATTGCATATTCAAGGGATGCTGTTCATATGTCGGTGACGCGGCTAGGATGTCGGTGACGTGGTTAGTATGTCGGTGACGCGGTTAACATATTGGTGACGCGGTTAACATATTGGTGACGCGAACCCACAGGTTTTTCCCCTAACAAAAATGACTCACGCATTTTCGTTTCCGTCATTTTGTATTTTAATTTCGGCATGCCATAGAAAAATATTAAATTTTAATAAAAAAGGTCGGTTACACAAAAAATTACAACATAAATTAATAGAGGTGGATGTAAAATCATTATAGTACATACTAATTCCATGCGTAAAATTTATCGAATGAGCCGATGTTGCTAAAATAAAAATGATTTGTTTTTAATAATTTGCTACATCGGTTTCTCGTCGCGAGATAAAGAACTGTCAAAGTGCCTTTCTCGAGTTTACTCACGCTTAGCGGTCATGTTAGGCATTCGGATGACGTCAGAATCGTAGACAAATTTCGACAAATCGAGAAAGAGAGCGTTCTCGCGCTTGTCATGTTAGCCCTGCAGGTGCAAGACTAGGCGAGATGCAGTCCTTAGCAGGTCTTGCTGCAATACTGCACAAGTTTAGTGTGGAACCAGCGGCCTCCACCAAGAGAGAATTAGAAATCAATCACGGCAGCAACACCGTGCAGTCCATCGAAGGAGGCCTGCCACTGAAACTAAGACTGAGAAGCAAAGACAATCATATTGCAGCCTAGGTTTTACAATATTTTTTATACAGCGGTCAGTAAAAAGACCCGTCACAAACGTTATCTAAGCATTCTGTAATCAAACGTTGAGTACAAATTATTGCAAGGAAAGGACTTTTATATTTGGTTTTAATTCGCTGTTTATGGCAGTGGGCAATGTAACACGTTTAAAACTAAGTTATAACATTTAATACTTTTTTCATGAAAAAACAACGTGTAAAAAGACCCGTTACAACCGTTATCTAAGCATTCTGTACATCAAACGTTGAGTATAAATTATTGCTAGGAAAGGACTTTTATATTTGGTTTTTAATTTAATTCGCTGTTCACAGTGCGCAATGCATTTAAAATTAAGTTAAAACATTGAATAATTGTTTTCGTGAAAAATCAAAGTTTAATATCTCCGTTATCATTAGGTTCCCAGTTATGGCCCAGTACAAACAAGAACCAGTGACACGGCTTCGTTAAGCGTCTTTTTACCTCAGTTATTAAGCATGCGGTATTACTTAGTTTAACATTGATGTATTATTAGAAAATAAATTACTGCTACAATAATTTTATTATGTTTCATATCTTTGTCTTTATTTATTTACCCACTATCAAAACATTATTGCTTAAATACATTTCTGAGCTTATGACTTACATTATCTCCCAGTTTCTAATCAAATGTTATCTAACCTCATCGTTATGACTGTTAAAGACAGACATAACGATTTAACAATCGGACAACAATGCCAAATAGTCATAAGTTATAAGTAGTATATTATAGCTAAACAAAGATTTTTTTTTTTTTTCAATCTTCTTCTTTTAATATTTAGTCAATGATTGATAAGTTTTCAAATAGCCTTTGTAAAACATTAGAACACTACTTTTTTTTTGGGTGGGAAATCATCAAATAACTTCTCCCACTCTGGTTGGAGCCTCGGAAACCCTTTCGTTCTTTCCCGCGACCCCGACAGGCATCGGCCCTAGTGGACCCCTACACTTGTGCTGACATCTCTGTGCTGGCTCTCTTGTGCTTATGCCAAGCAGTCTGCAGTCTGCCGCGTCTTTTACCAAGAATCTGTAATTAACTCATCGAAATTGATTTACCGAGTTACTGGGTTACTGTCAGCATGCATCGTCCCACTGCTGGTTAAGGTCCTAACTACCTATGAGTTCCAACGCTTTCGATCCAGATCTAACGGAACCTTCAAGTTTTTAGGATGCTGGACAATTTTTAGTGAATGTTGTTAGCCTGATTGCCCGGCTAGCAATAGATATATCCACTTATGATCTAGTGCTTGATAAATAATGGAACAATCCAATTGTTTGCATCGTAGTTACTGCATTGATAATAATTATTTTGCCACTGATAAGCTTGCCCATGCATCGTGTACCTACAAATCTCAAGATAATGTGATAGTTAATAGATGTAGTGATTGGTCTAGAAGCATTTCTTTTTGTTTAGGTACAGTGCATTGTCTAAATTCAGAAGAGACCGCCATTTACCTCATGTTAAGGCTCGTGCAGACTAGCGTGATATCGCGGGCGCGACAGGCAGCAACATGCCTGTCGCGCCCGCCCCATTCAAAAATTCAAAGTTACATTAAATAATATATTGATAAGTGTTGTTCTTTATATAATCTACGGAGTTTTGAACTCCCAATCTAGGTACGCAGTTATCTTAGATCGTATTTGTTGTCTAAATGTGAATGGTACACCACAGACTACCTGCAGTATTGTCTCTCCTATCCCCCCTAATCCATCCAAAGGTTGTCTTTAAAAGATCGCTTTTAGCGATAAGACCGCCCATTGTGTCACCCTATGTAAAATTTCTACATTTATAGCTGTAATTTTTATGGTGTACATAATAAAGAGTATTCAATCTATCTATCTATCTATCTATCTAGAACAACAGACGCAATTACACACGTAGTTACTCAAAGCTTCAATTAGTAAAGTCTGAATATTGATTTTAGGACATAATAGTACACAGCTACGCCGTAGTCCGCAGCCCACCCCTACCCTGCCTAAGATACATACCTACAACATCCACGATTCAGTCTGCTGCGCCGGCGCGCGGCGGCGCAGCGCCCGCAAGTGCTGATTGTCAGCCTAGTTTGAATATGTAAACGACTTTTGATTTTGATTTTTACTATGACTTCATGTTTCGATTATCTTATAATGCCAATAGAAATATATTAGTCTATGGCGCCCGCTGCGAATCGTAAAGGGAGCGCGGCTTTACGGAGGCAGAGGTGCGTTCCATCTGTGCTTGGTCCAAAGAGGTGATACCAACGGATTCAATTTAAATAAACTGATTAAGAGATCAGAATTTCTACACAAGGCATACCCATAGTTAGTAGGTATACCTACAATCGGTCGCAGAGATGGCAATCTGAAGTGGTAGTGGGCTGGCCATGTCGGTCGAAGGACCGATAGCCATTAGAGTAGTAATTTAGACAATTAAGTAAGCGGAGACCGCGTTTCGGTATGCTGAGCATGGAACGCCTTCTAGGAAAATTGGACGGAGAACAAGTAGATTCTAAATTTCTAATACTCTTATTAGAATCTACTTGTTCTCCGTCCTTTCGTCACTTTAAAAATTTGCAACATAATTTATGGTTTTGTTAGTTTATCTATCATTATGGTTTGGTGTAAAAAGTCAAAACTCTTTGTACTCTGTGCTTTGTACCTACATTTTTATTCTTTTGTAGAATTTTATTTATATCTCTCTTTTGAGTTTTTTTTATTGGAATGTCTTTACTGTTTGTAAAAATATACTATGGACCTTGCCATACATTTGACAGATGCATCCATAAACCGCATCTGTTGGATGGTCTTAAAGGTAAATGTTTTTTTTTTACACTTAAAAATATGGCCTTCCACGAACTCTCACTCATATTCATCAACATTCAGCCGAAAGACGACCACGGCCGGACGTAGGGCTCCCCCAAGCACAAGCACAAAGGGCAACCCTATGATTCCCGCATAGCTGACACACACGGTCTTTTTACGTAGTGTTTTGAAAACGGTTACCGTTACTTTGTTTATTATATACTCATTTTTATTGACAAATGCACTTTTACTACTCCTAACCACACCCCGCGAATGGCAGCCATCTTATTTTTTTATTCGGCTAAAATAATGTATGTTCAATAAATTGCTAACATATATTTGAATCTAAGAAACCTAAAAACGTGCAAATCCAGCAGTGAACTAGGGTAGGCGTAAAATGTTTAATTATAAGAACCAGACAAGTGCGAGTTGAAGGTGTTGTTGCATGTTTATGCTACCGACCATGTTTTTTTTATCCTAAAATATTTATCCCAAGAACAAACATAACATTGTAGTTGTTTTCAACTACAATGTTTGTGTTTGTTTCATGTTTTTACATGTACTCCAACATATATTCCAACTGCAAATATTGAGAGTTTTACCATGTTATTTTAACACCATAGATAGGTTTTCTGTAACATACAGGTAAAGAACTATTATTATTTTCTGTATTTTTTTCAATATTTTAGGCTCAGTAGTTTCGAAGATAAATGGTCAATTTTCATCCCTTTTTTTTAACTAACTTTAAAACTATTAATTTTAAAACTACTTTTTTTTTTAAATGAGACCCTCACAACAAGCCCTTTTGTTTGATATGTCACACGGTATAGTTTTCAAAACTATTTTTTAAATTGGTCTAATGGTCATATTAGAGAACCTCACTCAAAACTCAAGCAGTACTTAAAACGCGTTTAAAGCCATTTGATTGGTTGAAACTAGTTTTGAGTAATACTTGAGTCTTGAGTAAGGTTCTGTAATACGGTCCTAAGACATCTAATGAGACACAATTGATTTTCTATTGTTTGACTCCGAATCGGTGTCGCGCGGGGCTTAACAGGTGAATTTGCCCGCAAAAGTGACCCTCATATTCAGAATTCATTTATTTACGTTGCACGTTCGTGTTTGGGTCACAGAAATTACCCGAAGGGTTATGCAGAAGTGTACCTATAGTACACCCACTGTAAGCTATTCAGGTGCGGGGTAAAATGTCGCCAAAATCAAATGAGCCAGGGGTTGGTTTAAAAACACGGTATATTCGCACACACAATACACAATAATTAAAGACACCAACAATCATCTATTATCACACTATACTATCACATAAACACAGAGAACACAATTTAAAACGTAAGCTATCCAAACTAATACTTAAAACTTCCGTAACTAAATATATATAGGTCCTATAGTCTGAAGACTCTATGGGAACAGATGCCAGCTGAGGGCTGATGGACATCTGATGCATAACGCACCGTTGTTTACTGAGTTCTAATAACTACTGATGATTCACTATCGATACACACCGGTAACACTTTTTTTTTT
Source organism: Atethmia centrago (assembly GCA_905333075.3). Classification (NCBI taxonomy): domain Eukaryota; kingdom Metazoa; phylum Arthropoda; class Insecta; order Lepidoptera; family Noctuidae; genus Atethmia; species Atethmia centrago. The sequence continues at coordinate 25,840,129 of HG995374.1, forward strand.
TTTTTTATGTATGGCATCTCGTAGTTGACCTTGAGAGGTCGTGACTACTTAACCGGACTTTCCTGTGGCTGCCTTAAGCGAACTCAAAGCCTCCAGCCAGGAGCGAATTTCTTATAATACTGAGCGACTGTACGCTAAGGGCACCCCCTGTGGGGTACGGACCTCGGCTTAGGGCGTCGTTGGGGGGAGGACAGCAAGGTGGGACAGGCTGGATCTGGTTAATATTATTATTATTAATCGGGGAATTTAAAGCTACAGGCTCAGCTGCGGCGCGGGCTGGCACTTCGTCGAGCAAGGGTCGGGAGGGACAATTACGTCGGGGTTTACGCGAGGGACCTCGGCGGCGAGGTCGGAACGTAGGTCGGTGACCGGTAACACCAAAGTGGTGTCCCTTAAGTAGTTTTCTACCTACGTACAAGTTGCGGGAGCACCTATATCGTGCCCCCGGGCAATGTTCCATACAGAGACTGGTAAAATGGACTTTCCCAACGGATCAGGCTGTGACTTGTCGAGTATTATTGCGACATAGCTTGCATGAGTAATCATGGTGTAACTTTCCAAGTACTCATGCTTCGTTATGGTTTGAACCAGTCCTATTTCTGGTCAAAACCTGCTCCGTTTGCTCTAGAAGATACATACATTATCTAAAGGGACCCGACTGATGGTGTTTCATACTTTTTAACATTCCAATCAGTCAGGTTTCACAGATACAAGCATGTCATGATATGTACAAGGTACATGCTTACAAATGAGATTGCTGTGCCTCGTTAACGCCCACAATTAGATATATTTTAGATATCTTTGGGACATATTATGACTGAAGATCTGAATGATGATGCTGACATGGAAAGAGAGAAAGTCATTGGTAATCCGGGTGCAACCTGCAGGCCCGCAGGTTATACTTTGTAATACTAAAGAAGAAAAGGTGCTACTTTTTTAGGCCGTTCAACAGTTTGTTTACACGTGCAGCCTGTGGGTCAACTATAAAAAATTAAAAATTAATTAAAAAATTAAATTAAAATTTGTTTATTTCAGACTAGGCAATGTCCATATTTTGTTAGTAACAGATTAATTATCTTAAGACTAAGTTGGGAGCAGTTGTATAGGTCCAGATGAATACGGATTTAAAATTAAAATAACTTGACCGAAAATAAATTAAATTGAAATACATAAGATTAACTAATGCAAATAAATAATGAATTAATAAATTAAATTAAATTGAATTGCAACAAATTATGTAAAGATATATTGAAAAAAAAAATATATACAAAAAATTAGCAAAGAGAATAAAATTACATTCAATTCATCAGAAGACATGTAGCCTGATGAGCCTTCCCACCACTGGCGATACTGGTCGATCCGCAATCATCCTCAGAATTCCATTGCCACTACCACGAATTCTGCGAATTAGTAAGGAGGCTGACTTCTTGCGCATTAATGCAAAAAAGTCATCCACCCTCGCGTCGGCAAACATGCCCGATCCACTACAAAACCGAGGCAGCCGCACCAAAATCCTAAAGGCGTTGTTATATTGAACTCTGAGAACACACTATGCCCGGAGAACCTATGATATCTTTCGTGTGAAATACAATAATACCTTCAGCGTGTTGTTGCGGATACCCCGGTTTATAAGGGCATCAGGCATGTTTACTAAAGCTCGTACAGATGATTACTTCGCAATCCTACGCAAGAGAGCTGCCTCCCTGATGCAGAAGAGCAGTGGCAACGGCATTCTGAGGGCAATGTATGAAAGTATTGATAGTCCAATACGAAAGCACTTGTGGTACAAGCATGCAAGTTAAGAAAGCTTTCGCATTCGATTGGATACATAGGTACATACCAATATTATTTCTATTGCTTGAATTGTAACCTTTTGATCTCATGATAATGTAAAGGCACCCTTCCACCAGTGTGTGGCACTGTGCGACACAAATGTTATTTTCGGTGGACTCACTCAAGTAAACATTTACAAATGTGCTGCACTATATTCTTCCAAAAGTTACTCACAGCTTTGCCGGTGGAAACAGAGACTAACGGATCTGCAGCACAGTACAGAATAGCTGTAAACTAACATAGTTTTGACTTTGACTTTGATAATTTCAAAATTTTACTGTCACTAAGCAAACAAATTATTTGAAAAAATCCACATCTTATGGGCTATCCACGTGCTAAAACATACTGCAACATTTAAAAAATACTTATTCAGAGGAAGGTGCCCATCAATTGCTTGATAAGGCTAGCAAAAATGAAAAACCACAATTACTAAAATTAACGAAAGCATTTCACACGCCTTGTTTACGTCGTTCTATTCAAGATTTTACTGCAACTACGAAACTTTGCACTCGATATCGTTCCAAAAGATCATGAGATACAAATTTATTTTTAGCCGACTTCTAAAAGAAGGAGATACAGAATGAATAAAAGTGATAAGTTACTACTTATCACTTTTCTTCTTATGTTGGTAAGGCTAAGGAGAACCTTAGGTAGGTATACTATGTTTTGGGTTTCAGAATTGTTTTATGATTTTACTGTTTCTAAATGTTATTGTCTATTAAAATACTAACAAATAAGGTAACTATGGCTAAGAATCTAACACCAATAAGCTGAACAGATGATCTTGAAACTGGCTTAATCGATTTTCGTAAAATATAGCCCCCGATCAAACCAGCCTTTTGAAATAAAAAAACTGCATTGAAATCTGACCATACATTTGTTACTACATACAGACAAAACATAATAAAGCTTGAAACTCTAAAAACTGATCAAGAGACCAGAACTTCTACTATACACAAGGCATATCTATATAGTATACCTATAATTGGTCGCAGAGTTGAGTAGTTTGTAGTTGCCAATCCATAAAGTGGCAGTGCGGTAGCCATGTTGGTCAAAGGACCAATATCCATTAGAGTAGACATTTAGAAAAGTCCAAGAGTAGAGACCGCGCTTCGGCATGCTTAGCGTGGAACGCCCACCAGTAAAACCGGACGGAGATTTTTTAGAGGACCTCTTAGAATCACCTTGTGATTCTAAGATGAGGTCCTTTATAAACTTGCAACAAAATTTATGGTTTGGTTAGGTTATCTATGGTTTGGAGTAAAAAGTCAAAACATTGTGTAATAATCAAAAAAAAAATTTGATATTATTTCTACTCTGTTCTGATTTTTTTATTAGAATGTCTTTCCTGCTTGTAAAAATACACCATGGACCCTGCAATACATTTGACAGACGCATCCATAAACCGCATCTGGTGACTGGTCTAAAAGGTAAACGTTTTAATGTTATACCTAGCAATGGTCTACTCACATTTATCAACATCAGGCCTCGGCCGGAGAGCCTATCCCAAGCATCGGCACAACGACCAACCCTGTGCTTACCGCATAGCGCGGATTCCCACATGGGGGTTGTCGATCCACGTACGGGCTGTCTCCAAGAGTACTGATTTCTACTTTCAACCCCTTGACCTTACTGCCTATCGAAAGCTTCTTCAAGTGATTTATGGGCTATTAAGTACCTGGACCATTGCAGAATTCACATTACACTTGTCAATATGTCATCCTTGTGGGTAAAATGAGGCAGACAAAATGGAATATACTTGAATTGAGTTCTATATGGTGGTTTATTTTCGCTCTCAAAACTCGCAGAATCAGACTCAGTATTGCAGTCAGCAAGTGATCACCTATAAATCCAATAATATTGTATAATTATGTTGTAATAATCATGACGGATTTTAAAAATTAATAATTAAAGTCGCTTTTGTGTCTGTTTGTTGTTTGCGTTGTTCTTCTAAACTACGAAACGGATTTAGATGCGGTTTTTACCATAATACCATAATTAGATAATTTATTCCGGAAGATACAATAATATCATATATTATGTACTTTACGATATGCACTCCACACATATGCCCTTGTGGCACAGACTTGGACCGACTGGGTCAACACGGACTTTGTTGTCAAAAAAGTGCAGGCCGCTTTTCAAGACATGCGACACTTAATGACATAATCCGCCGGTCTCTTGCCAGCACCAATGTGCCTGCTCTTCTTAAGCCGACTGGCATTATCAGAGATGATGGCAAAGACCTGATGGTGTGTCTTTGGTTCCGTGGAGTTTGGGGTGGATGCTTGTGTGGTACGCTACCTGTGTAGACACACTGGCACCGTCCCACCTCCAACGGACTACTTCTAAAGCGGGTGCCGCTGCACCCGCTTTAGAAGTAGTCCGTGAAAATGCCAAAAATCTGAAACTTATTAAATATAGAGCAGAGACGACAACTGCTTCGGCAGAGAGTACAACTTTGTGCCCTTTGGCGTCGAGACCCTCGGTCAGTGGGGTCCCAGTGCGCATAAATTATTTGCAGAAATCGCGAAACGTCTAGCATGGTGACGGAAAAGCTGGCGGCTTTCTCGCGCAACGCATCAGCATTGCAATTCAGCGAGGAAATGCCGCCAGCATCCTTGGTACAATGTCCCGAGGGGTAATTTAGTTAATGTTAATAATCATGTTGTAATTTGATTATGTAAATAAATAGTTATATGTACTTACATTAATATTAATCTTACAATCTTATTTAGATAAAATAAAAATATCTCGATGTTTGGTAAAGTAGTAAAAAACCGTTCGAAGCAGGGGTGGGTCGTTGTTAATAAATATATTATTGTAACCCATTAACAACACACATTATCTCAACAGATCGCCTCCAAAAATTGGGCTTCCGAGTGGATCTCGTGCCCGTAAAGTTCGCTAACTACTGCATGATCGAAATGTGTGGACATGAAGTAAGACAATACAAAATGTAAATGTATTTACACTAACTTATCTGTTTAAAAAGTCTGACAACCCACCAGTCTGACGTCTTACCAAAGGGTATCGTGGTTCCGAGTAGCTGGCTTATGGAGGACAGATAGGCAGTCGCTCCACGTAAAATACTGGTATTAAACTGCATCGGGTTACACTAGAGATGTCGTCAGCACAAGCGTAGGGGTCCACTAGGGCCGATGCCTGCCGGGGTCGCGGGAAGATACCAAAGGGTTAGCGAGTCCCCTGGCAACACGGGCAACTGAAGGAATATGGGTGGGTTTTAGTCAGTAAGAGTCTGACACGCCCTCCCGCTCCGCCCAGAGCGGGAGAAGTTATTTGATGATTTCTCAAGCAAAAAAAAAATAAATTTTGGTTAGACTGGAAGCCAACCCTGACATAGTTGGAAAATGACTGGGCAAGTGATGATTTACACCTAACCACTCCAGCCGAGTCATTTAATCAGACTCCTGTTCCACCATTTGATCCTCACCTCTATTCTTAACGCCAACGGTGTCGGTGGCAGACCTGTGACGGAGATGGGGATTTCTAATGATCCTCCTAAAAATAAAATGCAGAATCGATACTGGATACTGCGTACCAGAAGTTGCAACGTGGGTAATCCACCATAAGGTAGACCAACAACTTGATGAAAGACGAGAGAATCACTGGATTCGGGAAGCAAAGGGCTGGCAGTTGTGGCGATGTTTGAGGGCGACCAATGTCCAGCTGGAGTATGGACGTCTTTTGCCAAAAATGCTTATGACGTGTCCAGATCTCAGCCCTTGCTCACTTACACTAAGGGTACTTTACTCTAAACAGATTATAATCATAATATTAATGAAGAGAACAGCTGTTTCCCATACAAATGACCTATCTACCTTAGATGTATCTTTTCTAACAACGTCCTCTCGCTAAACCGATCTGTTCCATACCAAAATCTTGACGGTATAGCTTACCTAATGAATACACAATTAGCAACTCAGCCAGAAAACCCTTGATTTCAGATATTCCGCTGCAACATAAAAAACTTGAAGTTTAATACGTGTTATGAGCGAGACCCGGTTGCCCGGCGAGCCGTAGAGGCTGTCATGACATCAGCAATGAAGCTACGCCGAGGAAGAGCTTGCCTCTGGTTCTGGACGCTCCTGAATCATCAGATGTTCAGGAGATCCCAGTACGAGCCGAAGGACCACTGGCCGATTGACGTTGATTTAACGCTCTTCACTGATTGCACAGACTGTATGAAGTGCTGTGACATGCTTGTTAAAGAGGAACCAAAGAAAGAAGAAGAGAAACCAGAGACATACTTTAAGCTTTAGTTATGTTCATTCGCGTTTTCTATGTTCCAAAGGAATTAGTTTCTAACAACAGCCTTTTGACAACAGCAGGCTTAGCATGACACTCTCTATTTCTTCGAAGAATAGACAGGGCTCTTTCTATACAAAGTGACATTTCGTTTCTCAGTTTTTGACATCTTACCGTAGAAATCCTACAATCTGTCATCTTGTCTTTCGTTTCTAACGATCTTTGTCTAGGTCCTGTTTTATGTAGAAAGATCTCTACGGTGGGATGTCAAAAAAGGAGAAACGAAATGTCACTTTGTATGGAAAGAGCGGTGTCTATTCTTCGAAGAAATAGAGAGTGTCATGCTAAGCCTGCAGCTGCGTAGATTGATGCTATGATTTTGTTAACAGCAGGATTACCTGTACTTACACAAACATTGATTGGACTTGGGGGACTTCAGAGCGCGATGGTCCCTGAAAATTGACAATTGTGTGGTGATGAGGTTTTTACATACCTAAGTTTAATAAAGATTGACAGCATTCAATAAATTGAATCAAATGGCTGTAGTGCCTAGTAGTAGGTAGACGAAAGTATTGTTACTTCCACTAATCAACCCAGAATGCATTGTTTTGGTATTATGAATTAAGATATTAATATACAGACCTACCTAACTACGGTTTTTTTTTTCCATACAAATGAGTTGGGCGGTTGTGCTAGCGTTACATTATGCGACATGAATATCCACGATTCACTCGTCGACACAGTCTATGGTCGACATCCGTCAGTAGGCACGTTATTGAACCTACGAGGATCTTTTGGCGCGTGTCCCAAAATCGGAACCAACGCGGCCGTCTTGTTTTTTTTTAATACAATAAGGGTTTTCTGTAATTACTCTCATTAGGTGGCAGCACTGAGACGTCAGGTCCGGACACCTGTCAAAACTGTCAAAGCGCCTTTAAAATATTTTCTATAATCGCGACATTCGCGACTGAATAATCAACGAATGAATGAAATGAATGAACGTCATCACATATTTTATATTCATTGTAGAAATGGAAGACCTCTTGTCAAAGTGGCGCCAACTGGTGGCGTGAATTTTCATGGAAACTCATTTCGCGAAGCGTTTACCAACAACGCCCCCTGTAAGTGTCTTTCAAGCAACAAAAAAACTTTGTACCACTATAAAAAATACTTAGGTACTATCCTCTCTATACTGCTTGATACAGGCAGCTTACAACCTATATATGTGGTATGGAGGCGTTTCATAGGTAGATCCTATGATCTACCTATGAAACGCCCCTATTACGTAAACAGGGTCAAATTAAATTAGCTAGCGCACTCCGCAGACGTCATGGGTATCAATATTTATCACGACAAATAAAAAAGATAAAAATTGATTACGTTTTGGGGTCAACGACCGCTGGTGTTGTTGTTACTTGAAGTATGAGTTCAGAAAACCTTTTCATGCTTTGTCGTGTTTAGATATCGATTCCCATCACTTCTGCGGAATATTTAATTTGACCTTGTCTATGTTCTGCATTCAGGATTCAATCGGAGACGTGAATTCCTGTCAGAATCTTGGAAGACCTGCGGGACGGCCAACTTATATACCTATTTATTTATGTATACAGAAGAACCAACAGCTATAATAGAAAGATAACAATTGGAATGTTGGCCTTTTGATGTTAAAAACCTCAAAATTCGCTTAATCATTAATTTTGCTGATAACATATTAAGTTTCTCCTGCAAAGTGTGATGTCCGTTTAGGAAACCCGAAACACCAACAAAAAATTGATGGCTGTAGTACATTTATTGAAATTAAAAGGAAATCTATCACAGTTACGTAGGCTTTACAAGTTAACGAGTAATAGTCGACAAAATTTAAATTTGCGGTTGGCGAATTGACCGTGACGTATATAGGGGAGAACATGTTTTTCAAATACAATGTTCGTTTGTTTTTGGGATAAATTCATCCCAAGTAATCCCAACCACGGAACCCTTCAATGTGCGTGGTCCACTGGTCCGACACGCACTTTGCTGGTTTTGTTCCATTGTGCGACCCTATTCTTCGTAGATACTTATTGGCAATTTCATTTTTGTGAGCTGGGTGCTGGGGGCACGGCAACTGGTATAAAAACCAAGTGGGCAACTGGTATAAAAATCAAGTGGTGGTGGGGGGTAACCATCACCTCCTATAGCAGTATTATTACAATATTACTTCACAGTGGGAAAGTGATGGAGCTATACAGGACTTATAGCTCTATCTCTTTCTCACGCTAAAGTAATATTGAAATAATACTGCTATAAGAGGTGATGGTTACCCCCCTGGTCATTTTCAGGGATTGTTCAAAAGGAAACACGTATGATTTCAGATTGTTTGTATTGAATCAAAATTACAATGTTCTTCTCGTGCTCAGTCACGCTAGCATTAAATTAAACAATTTCATTATACATAATACGCCTAATAGTTATTGTATTTAGTCATGAACAGCGGGATCAAGGACCCATTGTGGCATACGTTGACAACTTTAATTTATGTAGTGCTGAAGTAATCTGTCGATGAAAAAGTAGTCCAAATAATAAACTGTACGTTGCTATTTGCTCGCGACGTTGCACGACAAAGCGCGACGTTGCCAGATACAGACCAACATGACAGATGACAGGCAACGTTGCTTTAGCGCTACAAGATTCTTTTGACGAAATCTGAACAAGCACCGCCACCTTGTTTTTTTATCCAGTTTTTTCAATACATTTCAGAACATAATTGCACAAATGTTTACCACCAGCGCCCCCTTGCCAACGTCAGTGTAAACTAAGGCTTATTGTTGCGCCATATGATGCACATCAAGAATCTTTAGAAAGCAATAGTGCGTAAAAACTGCAGCATTGAAGTACTTGACACGACAGAATATCGACTTGGACAGAATATCGGAGTAATTCCGTTTATTTCGGAGTATTTTCCGTCCAAAAAATCCATCCTAAGGTGGATTCGCGGAAACGCATGTCCGAGAATTCATTCGTAGGCCTATAAAATCCCTTTACACAACTAGGCTTACGGTGGATTCTCGGACATGTTTCCGCGTATCCACCTTAGGGAGGTTTGACAGTTCAATACACGCAACTGTTTAAAGCATATTTATGTGTATTCGTATACTCGAATTATCACCGTACATAAACCGGTGGTGTTATGTTTGACGCAGTGCTGGACGAAACGCTTATTTCGCGTGAGCATTTTCTTGAACATTTATGTGAAGGTGGCCGTTTTTCTGAATCATTCTCCGTCAAAATGCAGTAACTTATTCTTTTTACTGCGAACTGTCCCTGGCCTTCATTCAACTTCATAGAGGCATGCGCATCTAGAGTGCGTCCAGATTCCAGCATCTGTAACTACGCACCCTGTTACGGCGAAAGATGGTTAGATTTTGGCGAGAACTGCAAATTACCTACGTGTTAAATAAGGAGCCATCTCCACGGACGAGACTCGCGGAGATTGTCACGCTGCGCCTTCAAATTATCGCCGCGACGATATCGTCGTGTCGAGATGGATTCAGTTTCTATTGAATTTGATAATACGGCGAGACTATCGCCGCGATTTTCTCACCCATGGAAATGGCGCCTTCGGCGTATCGTCACCTATTGGAGGCAAGAAACTCGCCTCGTGTAAATGGGTCAAACTTTTTCAACTGTGGCGAACTTTATTAGACGAATACAATACTTAGCCCACATTTGCGCTATGTTAACGCGACGGTTTTTTTACCTTGCACTGGGTTCTGAACGCTCGTCTTACCGCTTAGAGTTGAAAGTCCAATGGTGTGCTTTTTAACGCTCTAGGGTTACGCTCTGTTAGATTCTCAACGCTCGGCTTAGCGCTGAGAGTTGAAAATCCAGTGGGCGTTTTACTAATGCCGCTTTAAAAAACCGCCCGTGCTCACGGGGGCTTAGCCCTCGTCCCCACGGGCGATTATTTTACGCACTACTTAGCGCCGAGTTAAAAATAAAACAGCGTGCTTTTTTGACGCGCTGGGATTTACTTTGTTGGATTCCCAATGCTCGGCTTAACACCGAGAGTTGAAAATCCAGTGCGTCACAAAAACCGTCGCGTTAAAAAATCGCCCGTACTCCCTGGGCTTACTACTATCTTGTTCTAGGTGTGGACATTGTGTAACTGCACCAGTTTCAACACAGGTTACCAAAGGAACTATAATTATTATACAATCGGTAGTAAAGTAATATATTAAATAACAAAGGTAGAATGGAAGCGTTTCGAATAAATCGTAGAACATCGTCTGGAAACTGTACAGTGCAACATGCAATCAGATAACGAGGCTCAATTGTGCGTAAATGTTACGTTTAAATAGAATATACACAGATAACTCTACGATAGACGGTTTAATTAGGTACCATCGACCACATAAAGGTTAGAAGTTCATTTCCAAGGGATCGGTGAGAAAGCCTTTTCACATGATAGTATAATTTTTAGAGTTAATTTAATTGAAACACAAAGTGAAGAAGTTCTAAGACAGAGTTAGGGTAACTGCTTTAGTAATTGGCCAAGCTATAGTAACTGGCCACTCATAACAAAAAAGGTAGAAACAAGATAACGTGAACTAAAACGAAAATACAATAGATACAGGTTTTTTTTTTTCCTTTTATTCATGGGCTTGGTTATGAGTGGCCAGTTATTATAGCGTGAACAATTACTATAGCAGATACCCTATTTAAAAATAACTAAGGTATTTTGACATAGTTGTTCTTAAAATCTAGTCAAGATACCCGAAAATATTCTAAGTTATGAAGATAACAAGTTACACAATGCACAGTAATTCCACCGTATCCTGAACCAATCTCTTTTCAGTATAAAAAACACACTACCTACAATTTCATAAATAATTTTATTTAATTTACAATGGTGAAATAATATCGAATTATGATTAATAGATACAAGTTTAGAGTTAACTACATACACCTAACATGGAATTAACAATAAAAAAAATATGTATTTTATTGCATCAACGATCAAATACATTCGCCGTCGGTGCACGGGTCGCGCCACGCCCTAGGAATATGTAAAAAAATAAACATACCAAATATTTTGTACACAACACATATTATGGGAACAGACAGTCAGTCAGCGTCGCGGAACAAAATATACGACAACCTTTGGAATCAATTCATTTTATGAAGAACTTTTTTAACATTATAAAACCTTTCAAACTTTCGTTAATACGTCGTATGTTGTGTTCTGCTCATCACACGCGCAAACAATACTCCATACATACAAATTAATCCTCAGAGAAGTATTCCTTCGTAAAGTTGTCCAATGACAATTGAATCATTTCATCGTGACTTCAAAAGTTACAGGAAATTGTGTTTAAAAATTATTGCTTTAGTATTGTTTCATTATCGCGTCACACTGTTTTGCTCAATAATATAATTTAACAATCCGATAAAAACGAACCACCTTTGAGGCGAAGAGCATTTGAAATAAAAATCTAGACTTCCAAGAAATAAAAATATATTTAAAAAATAACTTGGAACTGGCGTAACAGGGATCATTCCATTATAATATGATCAGTAAAATACTTCTTTCTCGTCACATTCTTGTGTGCATCAACATAACATTGCGATAAGTGTATTTTTTCTTACGTGTCTTAGGGCCGATCACACCCGAACGGCAGCAGCCGGCACGACGCGACGCGAGCAGTACCGCTGACAAGTCGGCCCTTTTCGAGCTTTTCAAGCGATACTGGTCTTTCAATTATGTAGATAAAGTTTAAAATTATTTCACACTGAAAGTGCTCGCCGCGCCGCTGCCGGCCGCTGCTTTCCCGGTGTGAACAGGCCCTTATGGTAAACTAACAATGCGTAAACCATTTTCACATCATAAACACTTTTTAGGTGCGAGTCTTTACACCTTCGTAAGAAACAAATACGGTATGAATTACATCAAAGACTGCTTCGAAATTACCTTAGAAACTCGTCAACTTTCTTAAAATCGAAATCACAGTACGCCATATTTGTTTACCAAATAGGACAAATAAATCAAAACACACTTTACAGTAATAAAGTAAGCTACCACCGAAACGCACGGCTTCACTAAAACTTTATTATTATTTCTCAAATCAACGACACTACTAGATTTCTCGACATTTACAATAAATAGCGCTTCTGGCTCGAGTTTACACAAAAATATAGATTTTTTCAATAAACTTGCTTATTTCCCAGTTGTGATGTTACGAGACTCAAACTGAAGTGGAGGTTAACCTATGAGAATTGGGCCACAGATACATCCATCAAAGCTAGTGATGTGCTATTCCTGGGAATTATTTTATTAGAAAAGTTTCTAGTAAATTAACTTTTAACATTGGGATCATTGGGGAACTTTAGTTATTACCGTTACTAGCAAAATTCCCAATAGTCCCGGGAACGACGCATCACTAATCAAAATAAGATTACTCGATAAACAAAGGTCTTCGTACACACGAACAACCCTTGAACCCGTCTGCACATTTCAAATGCTGTCTGCTACCTAAGCAACTTACAAGTAATCCTTAACTTCCTTACAATATAGAAGCATGGAAGCATTTTCTTCGTTATAATTATTTTAACATAATGTAAATAAGTTATCAGTTTTTACAACAAAAATACAATTTATAGCCTCGTACTAATACTCTTCTGTTATTGTTCGAAATTGATCCAGAGAGCTGATTACAATCGTCCAGTAACTACTTAAACCTAACCGAAGTACATGTTCCAGAGAACCGGACATGTTAATTTTGATATAAATAATAATATATTATCTTTTTGGATTATGTGCGACTTTTTGCATTACCACTACCACCAGTTTTCATAAAACTCGAAAACCAGAAGTGCTAATAGAATTCTTATCGTTAATAGGGCAGTGTCGTATCATCCGTACCGGCGAGCCGTGCCGGTGTCCGGCGCGACGGACCGGCTTACCGGCGCGACGGGCCGGCGGTACCGGCGCGACGGACCGGCTTACCGGCGCGACGGGCCGGCGGTACCGGCGCGACGGGCCGGCGGTACCGGCGCGGCGCTAGCTTACGTTTGTAGTCCGTCGGATCACTCGAGCCTTGCGGTCCCATGTAAAAGTCACTTGGCTGTCACAAACTCATTTCACTTGGTTTTTCACGTGTTGTAAGAACTCGTAGTAGGAGAATGCGGACTCCACTCGGTCCTCGACTAGTCGCTCCGTGAATATGGTCCGTGATGGGGAATTGTCTCTGTGGAATACAATAGATTGTTTTAGTATGAAGTTGTTCTTGTAGTTAGCAGAATGTATTAAACGAGTATAAAACGCATATGAAAAAATCTTAGTGCGCATGCGAAATCTGTAGTACAAAAACTGCACAAAAACTGAGCGAAGCAGAAGTCGCATAGTTGTTATACGGTATAGATGGTTAGATGGCACGAAGGCGATGCCCACTCTTCTGCTGTTAAGAAGAAGTGGCGGAACAAACACCTCCGGATGTGAAATGTATCTTATCTGTTAAGGCGCTGACAAGACCCAATTGACCAAAATAAAGACTATTTTGGCCTCTTGCGAAAAAAAATTGCCAAATCTGTATAGTTTGTGGTAGCGGAAAAAATATATGTTAATTTTGAACATATTTCCCAGAACTTGGCTGTTACCAAAACACGTTTTAAAAAAAAATCTCTATACAAACTAACGTTAAACTAACCTCTTAGCTTGATTTCTAATCCACAATATCTGCATTATATATCAACATACGTTACATATTTAATTAATAACAAGAACGTCTTATTTGATTGCAGAACTTGGTTGTTTTTTATTTTCGATTAATAAACTAAATTTTCAGTAAATAGATAATTGCTTCATATTTTGAAATAAATTACAAGCCTTCTGTCATCGCGCTTCTCTTTCTTTTCTATGCAATCTGACAGTGACCGTGGTTTAGGTGTTGTCAGCGTCCTAAGTTATAAGAACTTCTGATAGAACAAAAGTTCTTCTATGTCATCTTCAACGTTACGTCATCGTACGTTAACTCTAAACGCGCTTAGTAATGTGTGGTGCAAGCGGGCCTTGAAAAAGGTATGCTTTTATTAATTTCTTCCTTCTCACCTCAATATAAGTATATCCGACGCATACGGCCTGTCATCGTTCAGCTTCTCGATGAACGCGTGCAGTAGCGCACTGCCCTCGGTATCGAACCGCGGCAGAGTGCGCAGTTCGTCGGGCAGCTGCGAGAACGCGGTGAGTCCGAAGGTCTCGGACAGGAAGGCGGGGCTGACGGCCTGGCACACGTACAGGATCATGTTCTCGCCGTCGTCGAGGAGGTAGGCGCCAGTTACGTTTATCCTGTAAGTTTTACAGGTATTATTGAGTATGATGGGTATGTTAAATTCGAATAAGACCCATTGGATACTATGATCTCTGTGAAATCTCCGTTTCAAATCCCGGTGTCGCCCGGTCGGTTCCCCGATGTTGAGGGTGACACCGACGACGTTAACTAGTCTTGACTAGGAAGGTTACTTTTTGGGTTCCCTACCTACCCTTATAGGATCACTCGTGTCTGGCTGTCTGTCCGTCTCAGCCCATTCTCTCCGATTCTACTGGACCGATTAAGTTGAAATTTGGTACACTTATGAATTTCTGTAACCCAAACGTGTAACGTAAATAAATGACTTTTTAAATATAGGGTTCACTTTTGCGGGAAAATTTGGAAAATTAATAAAATAAAGTTTTGCTAACTATACCGTGTGACATATCAAATGAAAGGAATCGTCATGAGGATTTAGTTTTAATGTTATTCAAGAAAATAATATTAAAATTGACCATTCCCCTTATCAATTCAATTCATTTATTCACAAACAATTAACATTGTGTTTGAAATAAACATCATATCTGAAACTGCTGACTGAGCCTAATAAAAAAAAAAACACAGAATAGTTGTAGTACCTACTTATTGATTACAAGAAAACCTATAAGAAGGCTATGGTCTTCAAATAACATGTGCAAACATACAGTTGGAATATATGGGGAACATGTTTTTCAACTATACTGTTACAAGTACACATTACAAGTATAATTTACAAGTTTTGATTCAAGCCCATTTCTATTGCCACAGACTTAACATAAATAAAACTGAAGACTTATGAGGAATTTCCGTTAAGGTTCTTGGAGAAATCATTGACACAATAGTCCCAGCACAATAACCCTCCCTCTCCGCCCAGAGCGGGAGAAGCTATTTGATAATTTCCCAACCAAAAAATAATAATAAAATCAGATGTTGTCACATTTCAATTCAAATGAGTTTTTACATAGTCGCCAGTTTGGTTTCACGAAAGGTAGGCGACGACTGACGCAGGAGTAAAAACTCATCAGTCACATTTTGGAATCCTGGGAGAACCCAGGATTCAAAAATGTGACTGATGAGTTTATCCCAGGATGCCATTGGTATTTTCTGTGACCTCTTAAAAGCGTTTGACTGCGTTGACCATAATACACTGACCTGTAAATTACACCATTCGTGGACAAACTGCTGATCTTGTTCTGTCCTATCTATTAAACAGGCAGCAAAAAGTAAACGTTAACGGGGCGACGTCCTCGGGGTTTCTAGTAAAGACGGGCGTACCCCAAAGATCAATTCTTGGCCCTTTCCTATTTCTAGTTTACATTTATGATCTTCCTTACATGGTGGCTAACTTATCGGATATAATTCTACTCGCTCACGACGCTTCTCTTATTTTTAAAATAGATAGAAAAGAAACGAATGTCTTACACGTCAACGATAGTCTGACTGTTCTTTCGAAATGGTTCGCAGCTAATAATCTCTTACTTAATGCGAACAAAAAAAAAATGTCTTATGTTCTATTTACCAAATGTCCAAATTTACCCACTTTAGGGTTAAAGTGGGTAAATTTAAAACTTGATGGCCGGCATCGGCAGCTGATGTAGATTCAATTTTTATTTTACAAAAGAGGACAATCCACGCAATCTATAGAATGGGTCCTCATTTTTTTCATGGAAATTAATGTACTCACTCTGCCCTCTCTTTATATCTTAGAAAGTATTTTGTAGCTTCGCAAAAACTTAGATATTTTCAAAACAAGAAGTGATTTCCCTAATACACGTAGTAAACATGAAATTGTGATACCCAAATTTAGATTAACAAAAACAAGCAAATCATTTGTTATCAACAGTATCCGCTTTTATAACAAGTTACCAAAGTCGGTTACAGAACTTAGTGATGGAAATTTCAAATCCCACACCAAACGTGTCCTTAACAAAAACGCATAATAAAAGATTAAGACTATGTTGAAGACAAGGAAATTTGGCAATCATTCCTTCTGCACTTGTGGCTTCCCTGGTACCTCATAAACGGCATAACTATGTAAATGTCTATTAACTGCTTTGTAATTTAACTTATTATGCAAGGAACAATATGGCTTCAGAAAGAATACCAAGATCAACATGGCTATTTTTAATTTCTTACTTAGCACTATGTTGGCAGTAGACCAAAAGTCTCCTACTTGTGCTATCTACACAGATATGACCAAAGCCTTCGATTACGTAAAGCACGACGTCTTATTAGACAAACTGCGTAGCTACGGTATCGAAGTAACATTTTAAAACTTCGGACATAATTAATTGGCTTGATAAAAATAATTTAGTTATAAACTTAAAGAAAACTAAAATAATGCACTTTCACCAAAGAACTGTAGTACCAAAAGTAAATATCTGACATAGTAACTGTGACATTGAAGAAGTTAAAGTAGCAAAATTCTTAGGTTTACTCCTTGATAACCAGCTTAACTGGAAGGCCCACATACATAGATGACCTGAGTAAGAAAATAAATAAATCAGCATACGCACTTTTCCAAATTGCTAGGAAAATAAATATGGATGCGCTACTAGTTGCATATCATGGCCTAGTAGCCTCAATTTTGCGATATGGTATTGCTTTTTGGGGCAATTCTACTGATAAAGATATCGTTTTTAAGGCACAAAAAAGATGCATAAGATCAATGTGTGGTCTGAAAATTGATGATAGCTGTGTACCATTCTTTATATCGCTGAAAATACTTACCTTACCATCATTATATATTTTTTTAAATTTGTGTTTTCGTCAAACAAACATGAGGTTGTTCGAAAAAGTGTCAACGTTACGAGATGTTGCGATCCATAGCCAATACACAAACTTAAAGCAATCAGCGTTGTAAGACTGCCTTAGTGGGAAAAAGCGTTTTAGGTATGGCACCGCGCCTTTACAATAAATTACCAAAATTAAATAATACTCAATAATAAAAAAAATAAACCTGTTTTTAATTGAAAAATGTTATTATACTATTGATGAATTTCTGAATGATAAATTAATGTAGACTTATTTATTTATTCGACTGGACACAATAAACCATTGTTAATTGAATAATGAGACTAATTGTAATTTATGATTATTAATTTAAGCATTGACTATAGAAATTACTCCATATTGTGATCTTTATAATTTTTGACATTTATCATTTATAATTTAACATCATTCTATTAATTTTGACATACCTACCAAATAATTTGTGTTTACCTCTCGCATGATTGATAATTCTTTATTTTTATTTTTTATTTCACATGCAACCTTATATTTGTACGCTTCTTGGCATAACATAGCCACCTATCTTCAATTTAAGAACTGTATTCACTACCTATGTTACACAAATTAAATTGATTTAATTTTTTTGATTTGCTCCCAAATTACGATGTTTATTTCTTTTACATACTTTTTTGAGATAATATTTTCATTATTTGACATCATAAACCTACAATTTTGTTATCACTATTTATTAGTAGCTTTTGTGGACAGGATATTAAATCAGACTTGGTACAGTTGTAATGGCAAACATGTATTTTGGTTTAAATAGGTATTTTATTTTTATTATTTTATTAATATTTTACATAGACTCTTGTATTTTGTGAATGTGGGAACGTTATATGCTTAATAGACTTGATTTGTAGACCATTTATTTTTTGTTAAGTACCTGGTACTTCTTGACAGGCCTACACTGTCCTCCCATACCTATTAACACAGTAATTTAAAAACATTGTAAAAGCCAATTATTTTTAAAAGAGTAACCGTGGAGTTTCTTGCCGGCTCTTCTCCATAGGGAACAACCAATTGCACCGTGCACCTAGCTTCTGACGTTTCATAAGCACTTATGAAATGTAGGTTTATGTGAAATAAAATATTGTTTTATTTTGTTTTCTTTTTAATTTAAAAAAATCTTGGGATAAATTCATCCCAACTACGGAACCCTTCATTAATCATAGTCCGACACGCACTTGGCCGGGTTTTACAATGATATTAAGACACAAGTTTTCCTGATTTAGAAATTCAAGCCAGACTAGAGAACATTCTCGCCTTGATTGAAGCTCATAATTCAGTTAGTTGCGAACTGTCTATGAACTTAGAAATATCAAAGTTGGCGACAGTAAAATCTGTAATGATTGGCTTTTCCCCGAAATTTTACCCTTGTTTTCATTAACTGAATGAAATTAAAATAAGCTACGCTTGCCGCGGCTGGTTCGTTGATCGGTGACCATCCATTACATATCGAGACCCCTCCGTGCCTCGGAAAGCACGTTAAGCCGTTGGTCACAGCTGAACGGATTTTTGCGCGAAGTGTCCATTCGCGTTAAAATCCGTTAAGCTGTTCAGCTTGCGCGAAAAGACATTTCCACGAAGGGAATTTTGCGCGAATGGACTTTTGCGCGAAAGACACTTGCGCGAAGGACACTTGCGCGAATCCACTTGCGCGAAAGGACAGTTGCGCGAAAAGATTGAGGAAATTTGACTTCTTCATAACATCACGCCTGTATTCTTTCAAAGGGTTTGCAGGGGTGTATAATACTCCCGCAATTCACCAGTTATGTTCAAGTTACAGACAGGCTGGAAGTAAACAGCCCAATTAGGCGTCAATAGTGATCGTCGTATTTTTTGGATGGCACGTTTTTTTAAAATAATTATAATAATAATACCATTTATTTCAGGCGACACAGGCCCATAGAAAAATACCTACCTTAACATAAAGGCTCCTACATACTGGCGCGACTTGTCGCGCGACGCGACGCGACACAAAGACACCGCGTGTAGCGCTACAAGCGGTGCCTTTGTGTCGCGACGCGTCGCGCGACAAGTCGCGCCAGTATGTAGGAGCCTTAAATATTTCAATAAACAAAACTTGTGTTAATAAAAAGGCTTTAAAAAGGCTTTAGACCATGTTAGTAGCACTTCACTTTGCACTAGCTTGACTTTGTGCTGTCCTGTGGAACTTGTCCTTGTGAAATTTTACCCATATTTTCATTAATCGAATGAATTTAAAATAAGCTACGTTGGTCGCTGTTGGTTCGTTGATGGGTGACCATCCATTACATATCAAGACCTTGCCTCGGAAAGCACGTTAAGCCGTCAGTCCCAGCTGTCATTAACATTTGAGCGAACGTAGTATACAATATTTTGTATCTCATTGTATTTCTCTGTGTGTACATAAATAAGAGACAATTAAATATTTATAAAAAAGGTCACTATTGACGCCTAATTGTGCTGTTTACTTCCAGCCTCTCTGTAACTTGAACATAACTGGTGAATTGTGAGTGTAACTATACGCCCCTGCCCTCTCTTTGACAGAATACAGGCGTTATGTTATGAAGAAATCTCATTTCCGCAACTTCATCGCGCAACTGTCCTTCGCGCAAGTGTCTTTCGCGCAAAAGTCCATTCGCGTAAAAGTCCATTCGCGTAAACGTCCATTCGCGTCAAAGTCCCTTCGCGCAAAACTTCATTCGCGGAAATTTGTTTTCGCGCAAGTGTGCTTTCGCGCAAAAGCCCATTCGCGGAGATGTGTTTTCACGCAAATGGGTTTGCGCAAATGTCATTCGCGGAAATTTCTTTTGCGCAAGTGTCTTGGTACCATTTGTAACGTGATCATTGAAAATCGTTACGGTTAGTCAGACGCCCAAAAGCCCGACAACCAGTCTTAGTCTTAGGCTGTCGTGGGTTTTGGAGGTCAGATCGTCAAGTCGCTCTATGTAAAATACTAGTATTCAACTGCATTCGGTTAGATTGGAAGCCCACTCCAACTATGTTGTAAAAAGGCTAGGCAGACTGATTTTTGAATGAAATTAAAAAAAAACCTTTCAAAATTATTTACATTCTCCTCAGAACATTTTCTGAAATCGGTCTTCAGGGGTCTGTTATTAATTATGCGAGTCCTTATCAGGTTTTCAGAAACCCTCGATAAAGTTATCATACCTCTCCGCAGTGAGCTGCAGCCGCGGCGGGTCGGGCACGTCGTCGTCGTCGTCCGGGCGCGGCTCGTGGCGCGGCACGTGCTCGCGCAGCTCGTGCACGGGGAACAGGTCGGGGTACACGGAGCGCATGAGCTGCGGGAGCGGCGCGGTCTTCAGCGTGCACATGTCCGCGACTCGGTCGTCTAGGCGTGTTGATGTGCCCGTGCGGAAGGCTTTCTGTGGAGGTAAAAGAAAAGCGGGATAAGTATAACGTGAGTAATAAAAAAATATATTAAAAAAAAATAAAAAACCCGACTGCAAAAACACAGAACTGAAAAGGGAAAACAAGCAATATAATCTATAGAATTATTTATTGCAGGCCCCCGGGACAATCAAAAGTTACACGATATTTCAGGTTATCCGTTTTCTTTTAAATAATTTATTTTATTTCAAGCTTTTTAGTTTTAATAATATATTAATATATTTGAAAATTACTCATTACTAGCTTTTATTTGATACCAACATTGTGGAAATTTATTTAGAAAAACCTTTCCCACCTTTTTTTTTGTATTTACAGATGCAATTTATAAATATTATATAGCCTATGTCACTCCCACAATTAAGACGAATCTAAGGACACCTCATATGTTAAAATCCATCAAGCCGTTTAGGCTACAGAGCGTACCAAAGAAATAGACATATATACATACATACTCTCGAAAAAACATTACCCTCCTGGGGAAGTCGGGTAAAAAGACGCTTAGCGAAGTCAAGACAGTCACTTGTAAAACAAAACAAAAAAATATCATTATGAGGGGGACTCATAATGATATTTTTTTTGTTCTGGACCTTACCTGGGAGGACCTTCTAGTTACGAAGATATTAAACGTCAAAACACTTATACTATTTGTTTTTTATATTTTTTCAAGAATACAAGTTTGAATGTTATAACGTAACTTTAAATACCCCCCACGACTTCTGCACCATTGCATGAGCACAATATTTTGCGTGCGACTTTTCACACCAAAAATAACAATAGTTTCTCAGCATTTTTTTTTGTACAATGTTACTTATTTTGAAGTACAGAAAGCGTAGACGACGGCTATGTGACGGGTCTTTTTACACCATGTATTTTTGTCATAATGGTGCAAGCAACGAAAATTCAGAATGCACTAATGGATCCTAAAAACATACCTGTGGACTGTTTGACATTCAGGTGATGGGATAAGTGTTCTGTCATCCTGGCTAGCTGTTGGGTAGTTGATTGAGTGGCATGAAACCCAAACTGCTCTTGGATCAGAATCTGCCCAGTGGCACTTAATAATCTTGTATAGATTACAGACTCAAAAAGACCACCAACAGAAGGTAGCTAATTTATGGGTAAAGTACTGTCTTTTCCAGGTTTTTTAAAGGGTATCTTGCATTTTTCCAGATGTTGGTGAAATAGCTAAGACCAAAACAGACATTAAACATTTTAGTAACAGACTATCGCTTTCTGTGGCAAGTTCTTTAAAAGTAAGTTATGGATCCCGTCATGACTCGAAATCTGAAATGGCGTCACCGGCTTTATAAAATCAGAAGCGAGCCTTGTTTTGGGTGTGAAATCATCAAATAACTTCTCCCGCTCTGGACGGAGCGGGAGGGTGTGTTCCGTTGCCTGTGTTGGCAGGGGCCTCGGTGACCCATTAGTACCTTCCCGCGACCCCGGCAGGCATCGGCCCTAGTGGACCCCTTCATTTGTGCTGACGACATCTCTTTGAGGCGTGCGTGGAATACAACGCGCCGTCGACCCGGGCCTGGTCCTTACCGGACGTTGAGCTACCCATTGCTCACCGTCCGCAAGCCCGCGCCTACGGTGGCCGGAAACCCGCCCGGGATTCCCGACACCCAGGGCGTCTCCTGCGGCGGCTAGGGGCGAGAGGGTGCGAAATTTGCCTTTCCCTCAACCGTCCCGCCTCCTCCTTCACGAGCATTACTGCTTCGCAGAAGGAGGTGACGGCTGCCCATGCCCTCTCGCTCCGTACCATGGCATGAACCAGGGCCGGACGCGAGAGATCTCTGCCGCCGATCGTCTCCACGAGGACACGGCGGTGCTCTGCCCAAGCCGGGCAAAGCTCCACCGTATGCTCCACCGTGTCCTCCGGGCGATCCCCACAATGGTGACACCCGGGCGTTTCCTCCCGCCTTATCCGACACAGGACCCTCCCGAAGCTGCCGTGTCCGGTGTGGACCTGCGTCAGGCGGAAGGTGAGGACGCGGTGGCGCCTCTCTAGCCACTCCTCAAAGAGGGGACTAATCGCCGCAATTGTGGCGTGCCCAGCACTGGGTTGCGACAACCGTACTCTCCATGTCGCCATGAGATCCCGCAGGAGCTCCGTCCGCTGTGCCGCGATTCCTCGCGGCAGCGGAGTAACGCCCCGGCGTTTCGCCTCCTCGCGCCACTCCCATACGTGCGCGAGGGCTTTTGCCTCTAGATCCCATGGCGGCAATCCGGCAAGGAAGCTCGCTGCCTTACAGGAGACCGTGCGGTATCCCCGGACCATCCGGATGGCCATGACCCTTTGGACCGCGCTTAACCGGCGGGCTGGCCGCAGCTCCAGGGAACGCGCCCACACAGGAGCCCCGTAAAGGGCCATGGACCGCACGCCCCCGCGTAAAGCCTCCGGCAGGAGGCGTTTAGACCCCCCTAGATTGGGAAGGAGCCGCTTCAAGACAGCCCCTGCCCGCTCCAGTTTGGGATCCAAACGTCGGAAATGCTCCACGAAGATCCACCGGCTGTCGAAGACGAGTCCCAGGTACTTCATCGTCTACTCGACGCCGATGTAAACCTCTCCTACCGTTATTTGGGTTCCCGACGGTGGCGCGTTCCGAGGACCATGAAAACACATGGCCTCGGACTTGTGCAGGGCCACCTCGAGTCCCAATTGCCGGATCCTTTCGACGATTGTCGCAACCCGCGTGCCGCTACTTCGGCCGCCGCCTGGTGCGACCTCCCCTGCGCCAGGACCAACGTGTCGTCAGCGTAGCACACTATGCTGACGCCGCAAGGGAGGTCGGCGCGCAGCACCCAGTCGTATCCGATGTACCACAGATGCGGCCCCAGGACCGATCCCTGTGGAACACCGCACGACATCTCTTGCCGGTTCCACACTTCCTGGTGACCGGGGTAGATGACGGCCCTGTCCGTCAGATAGGCGATACCTCATCATTGAGTTCGGAGTCACGAACCCAGTTAGTGGTAAGGCACATATTATCGCAAAAGACATTTGCCAAAGCGTTACATTGTTCAGTCGTGATAGCGGCTAGATACCTTGACTGTGGTTATCAACTTTTGCCAGTTTAGCATTCCTAACGTTATCGAGGTAATTTCGGATATTTATGTCTGTGTATGTTTGTAAAATGTTTACATTAACGGTAACCACTGGGCAATTTTTGTTCAATACGACGCAAATAGTTTTTGTAGCGGATTATTTTTTTGACATAACGAGGAAGTTTGTTAGTGGTATCGCTAAACACAACTGTCATGGACGGTACGGAGGAGTCTCTAGCATCAATAATGGTTTGTTGCAAATGAACAATGGCAGCATCAATCTCTTTTTCAGTTTTAAACATATTACGAGTTCTAAGATAAAACCATTATGCGTACAGTTTTTATTGAGGTGAGAACGATATCCAGTCCAGTTGGCGCAGTTAAATTTAAAGAACCGAGTTTTTGCCTCCAATGGTAAAGAATACGAGGTAATGGTTAGATGACAATGCTATTATCGTTTCGACATCACTAATGCAGCTTAAATTTAAGGACAGCACAAGTCCGGGCTCGTTGGTTTGCGATTGGGACAATAGTTTAATTGAATAGGTAAACTAGGACTGTGTTTCAAGCATGTAGTTGAAAAGAGTTCTGCTTCGCGTTCTGCCTCGCGTTCTGCCTCGCTACTGAGCCAGTGTGAGTGGTTGAAAGGAAATGAGTTGACATTAAATTAAATTAAATTGTTTATTCTTTAACCTTTTGACCGCCACAGTCATGTATAGATGACAGACCAAAATATGCCCAGCTAGCCACGGTCACGACTACATGACAGATTTTAAGGAATAATTTGTAGCTTGGCGCCGAGGGCACGGTTTGGATTTTTTGACGTGGCGGTCAATAGGTTAAACAAGCTAGATGGAGTCGACATTCCTATGTGACTACCCCTGAAAAGAAATGGCGAAACAAACTCAGAGGTCACAGTCTCTTTTAAAGTCCAGACATAATCTTGGTCAGATCATGTGAGGACCATGTAGATCCATGTCTTAAAAATAGTCTTTTGATGAAAGAACCACACAAATTTGAGTGGACCTGTCCAGTCAGTGCAAGCTTTTGTCAGTAATTGTGTAGCTCAACTCAGTACGCAACGACAACGACCGACCGAGCGAGCTCAACGACTCGACGAACAATACCAAGGAAAGGACATTTGGGTAGACCGCATAAAGTACTCAAAATGCCAGACTATCATTAAAACTAACTGAAATAAAAAAAATAAAAAAATGACCCACATAGTGCTCACATAAGCCGGAAGTCCGCGAAATTCAAATTTTCTTACGTTTTTTTGCAATTTGCAGCTCAATGTCAGGTGATATCTTGATCAAAATATGATTCGCGACTATAATAAATATGTACGAGGTGCATTCAATAAGTACCTAGCCTCATCGCCAGAGGGCGCTGTAGTTTCAAAAGAGTTTTACCACAGTGTAGCACATTCTTTTTTAATTCTTTTTTCAAATTTTCATTCCAATCCCTTCATTTGTTTTAATTTGACAACTTATGGAAGCGAACGTGTCGATCGGTTTTACAAAAATGGAAAAAGAGCAATATCGTTCGGTGATTCGATTCCTATTTTTGGAAGGGAAAACGCGCATCGAAATCAAAGAGCGCTTGGATGCTGTGTACGGTGACTCTTCTCCATCGATGGCCACCGTCAAGAATTGGTTCGACGAGTTTGCACGTGGCCGTACGTCGGTTTTTGATGAACCACGTCCAGGTGCACCGAAAACAGCTGCTACGGAGGAAAACATTAAAAAAATCCATGATTTCGTATTGGCAGATCGCCGATTGAAGGTTCGGGAGCTAGCTGAGACTGTAGGCATTTCAGAAGGAACAGTGCATCATATTCTTCACGAGGAACTCGGCATGAGAAAGCTGTCGGCGCGATGGGTGCCGCGTTTACTCACACCAGAAAACAAGCGCAACCGTGAGACCACATCGGAGACGTGTTTGGCGCTGTTTAAGCGGAATCCAGCGGAGTTTTTGCGTCGTTTTGTGACCGTCGATGAAACCTGGATCCACTGGTACACACCAGAGACCAAGGAGCAATCAAAACAATGCATCCAGACCGGGGAACGTGCTCCAAAGAAGGCAAAACTGTAAAATCGGCCGGAAAAGTTATGGCCACCGTTTTCTGGGATTCACAAGGTGTGATCTACATCGATTACCTCGAGAAGGGTAAAACAATTACAGGGCTTTACTATGCCGATTTATTGGGCCGATTCGACGCCGAATTAAAGAAAAAACGACCGCATCTGGCGAAGAAAAAAGTGCTGTTTCACCACGACAACGCACCGGTTCACACGTCTGCCGTTGCCATGGCCAAATTGGTCGAATTACGCTACGAATTGTTACCCCATTCACCGTATTCTCCAGATTTGGCCCCTTGTGACTTCTTTCTGTTTCCTAATCAGAAAAAATCACTCGCCGGGAATAGATATGGATCGAATGAGGAGGTCATCGCCGCCACGGAGGCCTATTTTGCAGAGTTTGACAAAAACTATTTTTCGGACGGGTTAAAAAAGTTGGAGCATCGCTGGGCTAAGTGTATCGAACTAAAAGGAGACTTTGTTGAAAAATAAATTGCCACTTTTCCAAAATTTTCGTTTACTTTTTGTAGGCTAAGTATTTATTGAATGACCCTCGTATTTACAGAATTATAAGCATTAAAATCATTAATATATTTATATGAATGATTTTAATGATAATTCTGTCAACTTTGCCTCCATTTCTGTATTGAAGGTGGTAACGATTCGTAAATTCGTGAGCAATTTATCCTTTAACTCCACATGGGTCCAGTCGGTCTTCACATCCAGGATAATAGGAGGAATGTGATCCATTTTCCTGACTTTGACAGCCGCTTTGAGGTAGAATTCATTACCAGAATTTTGGCGACTCCATCTACTGGAATGTCTTGAAAATTGTTGTGTGTTGAAATGTCTCGGGCGCTATCGAACTTTGCCATGTTTTGCGACAACTGGCCGTTTAGGCGTAAGCCAATCGTCCACATGTTCGGTTGCTGGTCTCTTGGAGTTGTGACTACCGCTTGAGTCCGATCGTTGCAAGTATCTTTCCATTAGTATCAAAGGCTATCGTTGTTACATATTTTATCGACAACGATTTGTCGAATCTTGGAATCACTATTCTGAGTTGAGTAGAACCAGAGCTAGTTAGTACGAGCGTGCACACGAGATAAGCGCGAGACGCTGATTCTGAATGAGCAAACAAAAAGAGCCCTTAAGGCGCTGACAAGAGGGAAATGACCAAAGTAGGTGTTAAGGAAAAAGTGCCTTAAAAAAATAATTGCCCAATCTGTAGTTTGTCGTAGCGGAAAAAATATATGTTAATTTTGAACTTATTTCTCAGAACTTGGTTGTTACTAAAACACGTTTCGAAAAAAAAAACTCTATACAAATTAACGGTAAAC
This sequence comes from Atethmia centrago, assembly GCA_905333075.3. NCBI lineage: Eukaryota > Metazoa > Arthropoda > Insecta > Lepidoptera > Noctuidae > Atethmia > Atethmia centrago. The sequence goes on from HG995374.1 coordinate 25,867,201, forward strand.
TAACCCTTTACCTTGAGTTCCAGTCCAAAATATCTGTATTAAATATAAACGTACGTCACGTATTTAATTAATAAAAAGAACCTCTTATTTGAATGCAGAACTTGGTTGTTTTTTATTTTCGATTACTCAACTTAATTTTGAGTAAATAGATAATTGCTTCATATTTTCGCGCTTCTCTTTCTTTTATTATGCAGTCTGACAGTGATCGCGGTTTAGCTGTTGTCAGCGTCTTAAGGTAAAGAATATTTTGCGAATGTACTTACCCTTTTGAGCAGAGCCAGTAGATACATGGGCAGTAGTTTGAGCGACATGGGCGCGTGTAGTGACGAACTCATAGAGCCAGCTGGTAAGTTCTGTGAGAGGCGGAACGATGACAGGGCGTCCACTGCGACGTTCATGACGGCCTCGCGAGCTTCCGACATGGACGCGGACATGCAACGGTCTACCGCTGTAAGATAAATGGAATCGTTTTAGTCATTGATTAAATAACATAAAAGGTGAGATAATCAAAAATACTATTCATATAACTGAAATCTATAAACGGAGATAACGCTATCAATTTAAGATCGATGAAAATTATTGTATTAAGATTTAAAACTAGCTGCGCCCCGCGGTTTCACCCGCGTAAGTCTCGATCCCGTGGGAATATCGGGATAAAAGTATCTTATGTCCTAATCTAGGTCATGGTCTACATATGTGCCAAATTTTGACCAAATCCGTTCAGCAATTTAGCGTGAAAGTGTAACAAACAAACTCACTTTCGCATTTATAATATTAATAAGGATAGTAAGGATTGCGTCAAACAAGATCATTAAAATGAACAAAATATTGTATTACACTAATGCCAGAGTAGCTTGCGACAGAGTAATTTTTTAATAGCCGCTGGTATTTCACTCTTCATTTGTTATTGTTAGTACAGCCCAATTCAAACTTTATGGCGGCTCGAAACATGAGGCGAGTCGCTGTGCAGTAACGCATTCACGTGTAAACGGGGTGGTTGCGGGTACTGCGCAACGAGCAGCGCACTTCAGAGCCGCCATCAAGTTTGACGCGTACTATATTACTAATTCAAGTTGATCTATTATTTTTTTTTTGGGTGGGAAATCATCAAATAACTTCTACCGCTCTGGGCGGAGCGGGAGGGTGTGTCAGACTCTTACTGACTAAAACCCACCCGTATTCCTTCCGTTGCCTGTGTTGCCAGGGGCCTCGGTGACCCTTTAGTACCTTCCCGCGACCCCAGCAGGCAAGTTGACCTATTGCGTCGATTATTTTGCCACCGATCATCTCCAGAGACGCAACCCAGACTAACTTCATAAGCATAAAGCATAATCAGCCTATAAAGTTCCCACTGCTGGGACGCGGGCCGCCTTTCTGAGAGAGGGAGTGGGCCGTAATCCATCACGCGGCAGGGGCGTGCCATCCATAGAGGCAATTAGGCCTAGCCTACCCTACCAACAACGCCAACTCAACTACCAAATGCATTTATTTTAACTATGTAATACAATAACACAAAATATTTGAAAAAAAGGTTAAACTCCTGTTAAAACTTTTATAGCAACTTGTCGCAGAAGCCACGTCACTCACAGTTCGACGGAGCTTACGTACGCAAGGCAAGGATTCGTTTCGCCTACATTTCGTTCATAAATTTACGCACACTCGTGTATATTTTCGTGTGTATGAACGGCACACAATAGTGAAATGGTTTAAATTAGGGGTGTAACTCCGGCGGCAGGAGCTTGGTCCTCATTGGTTGTGTGTAAAGTGAAGATTTAATGAATGAAAAATATTGAAGACCAGGGTTCCCAATCTTTGGACAATTCCCCGAATTGCGGGGAAGTTTCCTTCATGACTACCAGACTACTAGAGACAATTAAAAAAAAAGGGTGGTATTGTTGAATTTATACCTTCCAAAAAATTATAAATTGTAAGGAATAGCAAAAGCCCTATAAAAGTAATTAAAAACTTCATAATTTTTTATTTTTCTTCTCATATTTGGGAAATTTCGCTTGGTTTGTGGGGAGTTAGGAAAATAAGTTTCGGCAACAGTCCTGTGTGTCAGTGTTATCCGGCAAAATATAATAGTCCCTTTTGTGGAAGAACACGGTATGACAGTGATACAATTTTAATTGGTAGTGTTTGTTTCATGTGACAGTGACACGTAATTTATATGTGATCTTGAATGTTTTGCTGTTTTAGATCTTATTTAGTTATAAGTAATTGGTTTTGCAACGTAAAGTAGTGTAAAGATTATGTGTTGTGTTATTATTTGTTTATTTACCTAAGAATGGTGTTCTGTTGTGAAGTTTGCGCCGATAATGTGTTGGTTAGGTTAGGTTAGTCGCACTTGTCGTTTAATGATAAGATTCAAGTTGTGTCTAAAGGTAGATGTGTGCCCGAATTACGAGAATTAATCCAAAAATATGATAATTCATGACTTCGGATATCTTGCAAGAGACGTGTTTTGTAGTTATCACCCACCCACTTGGTTATGATATTTGAGGTGGCCGAATCTTTCTTCTGTTTGCATCGTTAGAAAATCGTGTTTTAAACCTTGAATAATGTGGTGAGTTCTTGTATGTAGAGCCGCGCTGTGATGTTGCGCGAATTAGTTTTTTTTTTTGTGTCAGTATGCATGGCCTACCCTCTGTGGAGAACCACTGCACGCCACTGTCACGCGGGCCCAGTACGGGTTGGTAGATGTCACATGTCTTTGATTTTTTAGCTCTAGGAGATGCTGGTTTCCTCACGATGTTTTCCTTCATCGTTTTAAGAGGAGTGGTAATGAAACAATTTACACAAAGTAAATCATCTGTCTGGGTTCGAACCTACGACCTACAACTCGTGAGTCTCGGCCGTTACTCCTGGGCCACCACTGCTTCATAACTATTAATATTGTAAGTATTGGATTTTAATATTATAGGAAAGTGTTACTGAAAACTTACCCATTTTACTAAGTAGTCCTATAATACATTGTGTGTCGGCTGAGTGTAGCACGTCCGTTAAATTACTAGCTGTGGGCAACGCCATTGTGTGGACACGTATTCTTCTTTCACCTAAAACGAAAGAGTAACATTATAATGGTAATAATTACAACATTAAAATATTTCTGTAGTTTAATAAAGTGGTTGCATGCCGTAAAAGCCATTGTATCGCGTGGATCCACGTTACATACACACGACACATCATCGCGAGGCATACGAAGAGTTACACGAGGCCTGTTTTACCGAGCGAGGCAATAGGGGAATTCTTCTGTAGACGTCAAAATAGACTCATTTCATTATTTTTGGTACTCAATGACTCATGTAGAGAACCAATAATAATTAAATGAGTCCAATAGTCAGACCAGACTTATCACAAGATTAAAAAGATTATGAAATCATTATAATAAAAACCATATCATGTAACCTTATCAGCGTTTTTGGGTTTGTGCGTCACTTTTTAGTACTACATAACACTTTGCTAGGTGGGAGTCCTTACAAGGTGGGACAGTTCATGCTAGGTGGGATAGTCCTTGCTAGGTGGGACAGTCCTTGCTAGGTGGGACCGTCCTTGCTAGGTGGGACAGTCCTTGCTAGGTGGGACAGTCCTCGCCAGGTGGGACAGTCCTTGCAAGGTGGGACAGTCCTTGCTAGGTGGGACAGTCCTTGCCAGGTGGGACAGTCCTTGCTAGGTGGGACAATCCTTGCTAGGCGGGACAGTCCTTGCTAGGTGGGACAATCCTTGTTAGGCGGGACAGTCCTTGCTAGGTGGGACAATCCTTGCCAGGTGGAACAGTCCTTGCTAGGTGGGACATTCCTTGCTAGGTGGTCCTTACCTTTACTGCTGGTATAAAGCAGCGCCGCTTGAAAGCACACTTGCTGTAGATCCGTCAGAGACTCTTCTATGGTGAGCTGCATGCCGAAGCCGGCGTCCGGAGACACGTTGGGAAGAGATAGTAGGTCGGTTGACCGCACGAAGAAGTTGCCGTGGAACGTGTGGATCGCTATACCTCTGTAAAAATAAAACAATTTATTCATTATAATTATTGAAAAGAGCGTTTTCTTCATATAATAATTTGTTTAAACTTTTACACACAAAAACGGTACAAAGGCGGACTCAACGCCTTAGGCATTCCTACCAGTCAACCGAGGAGGAATTGAGAGGAACAATGAGAATCAGTTAAATAATCAATCAATTATTCATCAATTATCTGTTTTATTGAGCTGATATGTAAGCGCAGATGCTGAATGAGTGGTATTTAATTCGATTCTTTGTTCATACAGTTTGTAATTGAACTTCGCCGATAGGTATTGAAAATCATTGTTTTTAATAAAAATGAATAAATACAATATGGGATACTGCTACCGCGATCGTGCGTATAAAACAATACAATCATCTCGCCCTTTCTGTATGTTGTCATCATTCTGTAAAAAACAGTGGCCTATTTGAAATGTACTGAATCGATTACGTGCGTGCCTAAGTAGGCCGCAGCAAACACAATTTGGCTAAAATGGGGTATTATTGATTCATCCAACACACAGTGCGAGTGTGGCTCCAGATCAGAACATGTCCCATCTGCCGGAGTGCCCCAAATGTCCGTTCACCTGCTCCCTTGACGATCCAAACAACGCCTCTGACGCCGCAATAAACATGGCCCAAACTGTATAATATAAATGGGCCTTCTATAGGAAAACAAGATAACAGTATGTTGAGCTACTCGGCCTGCCACTGTCGCGTCATGTTGAGTTACATTAGTACAGTTAAACTATCTCACGAAGTCCTGTCTTGTCGCTGCAATGGCGTTAAATATAAGGTTCAAATTGCAATAACCAACAGGACTTCGTAAAATCGTTTAATTATAGTGAGATACAGAAAGCACTACATACCTAGTACAGCGCACTCTCATGACAGCTTCGAAGCCGATCTTTCTCGTCAGGTATCGTGTGAGCATTCTGTTGAGCTGCTCGGCTTGCCACTGTCGCGTTGAGCGGTACAACGGGATGTGGTACACGGTGCCTGCGCTGAACTTGCTCATACCACCTGTGGGAGAAATGTCGGAGTAAGTAGTGTAATTTATTTTTAACTGTTTCAGGAAAACTAACGCTTTAATAGATAACATGAAGCTTAGAACGTGCGCAATGAGCGAACCCGTGAAGATATCATAACGTTGGGTACATATGTTGCATTACACAATCGAGCCGTCAATCATTATAATTTATACTTCACTACGGGCACGTATAACCGGGACTAAAAGTACCCTACGTATTAATCCAGGTTATAAACTATCTGTGTGCCAAATTTCATCAAAATCCTTTCGGCCTTTTTTGCGCCACATACTTCCAGATGAACAGACAAACGGACAAAAATTCATCGTAACTATTTTATTAGGGTTGCGTAGGTACCTCAAAAGTAAAAAAACGGAACCCTTATTATATGTATAGATTACAATGACAAGAGTGACGCGCGATTGTGATCGTGATTTGCATTATCTATACCAATTCAAAGCTAATTCTGCTAAAAGACCAAGAAAAACAAGCACAAATCAGTTTTTAAAAGATCTCAGACTAAACATCAGCATCTGAATCATTTTTTTCAAAAACCTTATAATTTTATTGTTTGTGCATAGTTATACAATTCTATCGCATGTATGAAATTGAAAAAGTTAATCTATTCATATTAACTTACAATGGATTATAAAGGATTCAATTGAATAGACCAAACAATAAAGACAAACAATTGAATACAATCAATGTTACTCATTGAATGTATTAAATTGTTTGCACAACTGTTACAATTTCTACTCACATTCCATATTGATGGCGTAATTTTTGCTGAACAATAACGAAAACATTTATAGTGGAAATACAATTAATGGAATTATAAACGGGATGATGCAACGCTAAATTATTATTTCATGTTTACAAAACAGAAGATGAGTAAGATAGGTGGACTGCAGACACATACATCGTTTATCAATGAATCACTTTTATTTGATATAATATCCAATATCAACGTTTATTTCATTCACAATATTTAACACAACTAACTATTTACACTAGGTACTAATTTAAATAACTAACTACAAAAACAAAAGGTCACTTATACGTCAAAGTACTCGACCGCATCGCTGTCATCCGGAAACGTGCCCAGAAGACTAATGAACGAGCCAGCCCTCTGGGCCTCAAGTCTGCTATTACAATAGTGTCAGAATGGTCTGTTCCGATCCTCATTAATGACGCCATTATATTAGTAGATTACCAAACTTTTCAAAATCAACAATTATAAAATTAATGATAGACCATTCTGACACTATTGTAATAGCAGACTTGAGGCCCTGGTCACGTGAGGTGTCGACTAGTCTACGAGAAATTTTGTTAAAAAGGAGACGCGCACTCAGGCCCCATGACCCAAGCGTTTCGACGCCAAACGGCTCAAAACTGTAGTTACTCATAAGGTTACATACAGTATTGGCGCCCCTTGAGGGTCTCCGCAGCCACAGCGCAGCCAGCGCCGCGACTCGCGAGGGGCGCCGCCAGAGCCCCCACCTTCCAAGGTAACAATGTCCGGTCTCTTCCCATCGTCACGTACCAAGCCGTTTCGTTCCAATACGGCTGGTACGCGGTGACAATGGCGCGACGAATATTATCGATGATGCTGTGCGAGCTGCGCTTCTGCAGCGACCCGCCGTGGGGCCACTGTAGCCAGCTGCACCGCAGTGACACCGGTGCGGAGCAAAGGTCACATGTAGCGCGCCGAAACGAAGATTCTTCCATTTTACTGACTATGGTGGATGACGGGAGAGCCTGAAGCCACAAGTCTGACTCCCATTCTCCCAAAGCCAGCAGACGGGCATGCTCAACAGTATTACGTGACGTGTTATCAGGGTATTCCGTATAATACTGCAGAGCGCACGTCCCACCGTCTCTACGAGGACGGGTTGACGGGCATTTACCCGACAACCCGTATTGGGACAAGCCTTTTCCGAGCGTTCAACGCATCAAACACGGTACCTTAAAATCGACCAGTGAGGAAGATAAAATGTTCCTGGTTCATTTACCGGTACTGTGGACCAAGAAGGCCGGTAAGCTTAAAATTTTGCGGACCACAACCAGACGTACGGAAAGTGTGGCTTGCTCTCACGTCAAAGTTTCTTGACGTGCACGAAAAAATCACAATCTTGTCAAGCAATTTTGACCGTCTAAAGACCCCATTAGGACTTTGCAACCGAATTTGGTCTGTTAAGTCCTAATGGGGTCCAGACTGCAGGCCCTGGACCCCACGCTCAGTAATCACACTTGCGACCACGAGACCAAGGGGGCAGCCATAACATAAAAAGATTATAATATAATGCTGCACCGGTCGACGTCATCATGTCAACGCCGGCTGTCGCTGAAAACCAGCGCTAGGCTCTGTCTCACGTAGGGTCGCAGCATTATGCTGAGCGATGGCCGTTTTACTTGGATGTGACACACATTTCTCCCCACTTGTTCTTTCGTGTTCTTTTTTGCGTTATACATACATAAACTCACGCCTTCTTCCCATGGGGGTAGGCAGAAACTATAGAACGCCACCTGCTACGCTCCTTACATACTCCTTTTGCTTCGTTTACGTTCATACATCTGGTCATACACGCACGCCGGTTGCGTACTACGCACCTGACCTTTTTAAGAACATCACCAATGAGGTCACTATACCTACGTCTTTCTGGGGCGTCCCCTCCCGGTATTTCTACTCACATCTGCCGTGTAAATACCTTTTGTTAGTCGCCTTATTGCGTTATGTTTACCGCAAATAAACGTATTTTCTGTCTACTTCTTTTCTTTCTAATATAATACGTACTCAATGATGCGAGGTCCGCGTACTGCGAGTTGAGTAGGAACAGGTCCACGGCGATCTGCGCCCCGCTGCAGTCCAGCGCGAGCCGCTTGTAGAAGTCTGTGGCGGGGTTCAAGTGGGCCACCTCCTTGGACGACCGCGCGTTGGGGTCCTCTCTGAGTACAAATAAAAAAAAATATTTTATCAGCTGTTATTTTAGAATAGAACTTTATTGACAGCCTCATACATACAGATGAATGACTTCGCAATGTCGGTATAAATGTCAAGACTAGTCGTAGCCGCGATCATAAAAACTTCGAATATTGAGGGTCGTATCATCTCGGTCTTATGATCGCTTCTGCCACAAACGTTGGCATATGTAAACTATAAGTTTTTATTCTCAAAATACTGCTTTATGAAATGCTTACCTAGCTTGTAATGCTCCAGGACCAACGTTCGGTAAACAGGTCTGGAAAACTGTGACGCGACCTCCCGTGGCAGCCTGAAAATAATATCAATAAAAATCAAAATCAAAAGTCATTTATTCAAACTGGGCTGAGAATCAGCACTTTTCGAACGTCAAAATTACATAATACAGTCCCCCAAAACGCCCGCCCTTTACCATTTCCTAGTGCCTTAGCTGGGAAGAAGAAGTGGCGCAACAAACTCCCCAGCAGCACAGCTGTTTGTTCAGTTAGAAAAAAAAGGGATTCTATACTACAATATCACTTTAGATTCAGAGACTAAGGACGGAGACATTGAGTTTGAGCAGGTTGCATCATTATATCGCGTGGACAAGCCTCGTCTGGGTAAAACGGAAGTTTGTCTCGGACTACGGACCCAAACCGCCCCGGTCGTCAACTTCAGCACGTGTGAAGAGACTAGCATCTCTCGTTCTTGATCGTAATTTGATGAATTATTTTATTCATTTAATTTGTATTTTTTATTATAATTTATTGTTTTTTTTATTCTTCTATTGGGATTTATTTTGTGAGTCCGTGGCATCACAGCAGGCCCTATCAAATCACCAGCGCTGCGGTATTTGTTTTTTTTTTGCAATATAGCAGCATCATGCTGGGACAGTAGCTTTTTAGGCCACGCACACACAGGTTTTCTGTTTTGTTTTACTATTTTGTGAGTTTTAGTGTTGTTAGTTTGTTCATACGTACCAATAACCCACTGAATGCGCTTACTATGACACATTACTTCATTCCACATAAATATTATATCATATTATCAGCCTGGCGACGAGAGTGCTGATTCGGCTCAACGTGACGCACAACTCCGACCGGACAACGGCATCAATTGCAAAAATTTACCTCACTTTTGTCTCTTATATCGAACAATTGTCAATGTTTTTATCAATAACTAATTGTATTAATTTTATTCAATAAATTTGTTGCAGTCATTTCGTTTTTTTTGGAACTTGCCTGCCGGACTGGCATAAATAGTTCTAATGTTCTTTTTTTATTGTTATATTTCCTGTGCGAGTACCAAATTTTTTTTTTTCTTTATCTTATATCTTATAGTCAAGGTCGTATAGTTTGTTGCTCACCATAAGTTTATAAGCGGCCTGTAGCGCGGCCCCTAGAGCGGACGCGGGCGTGGCGGGCGTGGAGTACCTCTGTGGCAGGACTGTCAGTAACTCCTTCACTAACTCACGACGCTCGCCCAAGTTCACTAGTAGAGACTCCGGGGATGGGAGGAATACATCTGCACAATAAAATAAAAGAATAAGGTTATAATATGTGATTAGAAGCCAATCTTAAGTTTAACTTAGCCAGTAAAAGTATTTTGTCCGAGAATAACAGAGACCGCGGTTCACACAAAACATATAACGTTCCAAATACCATTTAAAGGTGCAACTAGATTGAAGAAAGAAAGAAAAATTGTTTAGTCCGCACAAACAAAACGCATTACAAAAACTACATATTAAGACACCTTTCAAACAGTCTGTCTGTCTGTGTGCCCGCATTGTTCTTCTAAACTAAGCAACGGATTTTGATACGGTTTTCACTATCATTTAGATATTTTATTCCGGAAATTTTTAAGAGTATAATACATTAATTCTAAACTTAAACATAATAAATAAATCTCAATGTTTTGCAAGTCGTAAAAGCCGAAGTTTCTTTGAAGGATAAGATCAGAAATGAAGTTATCCGGAAGAGAACCGGAGTTACCGACATAGCTTACAGAGTAAGCAAGCTGAAGTGGCAGTGGGTTGGCCATGTTTGTCGAAGGAGGGATGGCCGGTGGAACAGACAAGTCCTGGAGTGGAGACCGCGTATCGGCAAGCGTAGTGTGGGGTGACCCCCAGCTAGATGGACCGACGACCTTAAACGGTGGCTGGGACAGACTGGATGCGGAAGGTGGAGAACAGGGTATTGTGGCGCAGCCTGGGAGAGGTCTATGTCCAGCAGTGGAGTGCTATAGGATAAGTTGATTGAAAAACCGAGCAAATCAGGGGGACTACTATCTAAGTCAGTGAACAAAGATACGGGCCCGTCCGAAAGTAGTTGATCCGTCAAAACAAGTGACAAATTCTATTTTTCGAACGGGCACAAACAGATTGCGAGTAGGGACAACTGTCAAATCGTTTTGTCATTCATTCTCAGTTCGGGCTCCGAAGTAATCTTAGTGATACGGAGTAGGAAACGCCCGAAACTTCAGCCGAAACTTCGGATTCATTGGTTAGGGAGTAGGCCCCCAGGTGCGGGTCGCTAGTCCTAAATAATATTATAAATGCGAAAGTAAATTTGTTTGTTTGTTACGCCTTCACGCTAAAACAGCTGAACGGATTTGGATGAAATTTGGCCCATAGGTAGACCATGACTTGGAGACATGAGAGAGGACATAGGCTACTTTTTATCCTGGATCGCTAAAGAAATCGTGGCCAACATCTAGTAAGATATAAATTGCAATAATTGACGCGCGTTCTTGAAATACAACATCTGCATTTGCTTTCGAAGTACCTATCAGTATTGAGTGGTGTATATCAACTTACCATCAATATCGAGTACAGTCATCTCCTTGGGCCGCGTGAGTCCCTCGCTCATCAGATAGTAGTGCACGTGCGCGTCATAGCAGATGAAACCGATCTGTGTTCGAGTATCGCCTGGAAGCGCTTCTAAATGTGCTTTCAATGTATCGCAGGCAACCTGTTGGATAAAACTGGAGTTAAAGAATTGGAAAATAATAATTTAAATGATCTTTTTAGGTAAAAACATACCGCGATAATACGGTTCCGCTTCGCACGCTTCGAGTACGGAACCCGTACTCGAAGCGTGCGAAACGGAACCGTATTATCGCGGTATGTTTTTACCGACACGTGCCTAGGAGCAGACGACGCGGTATGTTTTTACCGACACGTGCCTAGGAGCAGACGACGCGGTATGTTTTTACCGACACGTGCCTAGGAGCAGACGACGCGGTATGTTTTTACCAACATGTGCTTAGGAGCAGGCGACGCAGTATGTTTATACCGACATGTGTATAGGAGCATGCGACGCGGTATGTTTTTACCGACATGTGCGTAGGAGCAGGCAACGCGGTATGTTTTTACCGGCATGTGTATAGGAGCAGGCAACGCGGTATGTATTACCGACATGTGCGTAGGAGCAGGCAACGCGGTATGTTTTTACCGACATGTGTATAGGAGCAGGCGACGCGGTATGTTTTTACCGACATGTGCGTAGGAGCAGGCAACGCGGTATGTTTTTACCGACATGTGTATAGGAGCAGGCAACGCGGTATGTTTTACCGACATGTGCGTAGGAGCAGGCAACGCGGTATGTTTTTACCGACATGTGTATAGGAGCAGGCGACGCGGTATGTTTTTACCGACATGTGCGTAGGAGCAGGCAACGCGGTATGTTTTTACCGACATGTGTATAGGAGCAGGCAACGCGGTATGTTTTTACCGACATGTGCGTAGGAGCAGGCAACGCGGTATGTTTTTACCGACATGTGTATAGGAGCAGGCAACGCGGTATGTTTTACCGACATGTGCGTAGGAGCAGGCAACGCGGTATGTTTTTACCGGCATGTGTATAGGAGCAGGCAACGCGGTATGTTTTTACCGACATGTGCGTAGGAGCAGGCGACGCGGTATGTTTTTACCGACATGTGCGTAGGAGCAGGCAACGCGGTATGTTTTTACCGACATGTGCGTAGGAGCAGGCAACGCGGTATGTTTTTACCGACATGTGTATAGGAGCAGGCAACGCGGTATGTTTTTACCGACATGTGCGTAGGAGCAGGCAACGCGGTATGTTTTTACCGACATGTGTATAGGAGCAGGCAACGCGGTATGTTTTTACCGACATGTGCGTAGGAGCAGGCAACGCGGTATGTTTTTACCGACATGTGCGTAGGAGCAGGCAACGCGGTATGTTTTTACCGACATGTGTATAGGAGCAGGCAACGCGGTATGTTTTACCGACATGTGTATAGGAGCAGGCAACGCGGTATGTTTTTACCGACATGTGTATAGGAGCATGCGACGCGGTATGTTTTTACCGACATGTGTATAGGAGCATGCGACGCGGTATGTTTTTACCGACATGTGCGTAGGAGCAGGCGACGCGGTATGTTTTTACCGACATGTGCGTAGGAGCAGGCAACGCGGTATGTTTTTACCGACATGTGCGTAGGAGCAGGCAACGCGGTATGTTTTTACCGACATGTGTATAGGAGCAGGCAACGCGGTATGTTTTTACCGACATGTGCGTATGAGCAGGCAACGCGGTATGTTTTTACCGACATGTGTATAGGAGCAGGCAACGCGGTATGTTTTTACCGACATGTGCGTAGGAGCAGGCAACGCGGTATGTTTTTACCGACATGTGTATAGGAGCAGGCAACGCGGTATGTTTTTACCGACATGTGCCTAGGAGCAGGCAACGCGGTATGTTTTTACCGACATGTGCGTAGGAGCAGGCGACGCGGTATGTTTTTACCGACATGTGCGTAGGAGCAGGCAACGCGGTATGTTTTTACCGACATGTGTATAGGAGCAGGCAACGCGGTATGTTTTACCGACATGTGCGTAGGAGCAGGCAACGCGGTATGTTTTTACCGGCATGTGTATAGGAGCAGGCAACGCGGTATGTTTTACCGACATGTGCGTAGGAGCAGGCAACGCGGTATGTTTTTACCGACATGTGTATAGGAGCAGGCGACGCGGTATGTTTTTACCGACATGTGCGTACTAGCAGGCAACGCGGTATGTTTTTACCGACATGTGTATAGGAGCAGGCAACGCGGTATGTTTTACCGACATGTGCGTAGGAGCAGGCAACGCGGTATGTTTTTACCGACATGTGTATAGGAGCAGGCGACGCGGTATGTTTTTACCGACATGTGCGTAGGAGCAGGCAACGCGGTATGTTTTTACCGACATGTGTATAGGAGCAGGCAACGCGGTATGTTTTTACCGACATGTGCGTAGGAGCAGGCAACGCGGTATGTTTTTACCGACATGTATATAGGAGCAGGCAACGCGGTATGTTTTTACCGACATGTGCGTAGGAGCAGGCGACGCGGTATGTTTTTACCGACATGTGTATAGGAGCAGGCAACGCGGTATGTTTTACCGACATGTGCGTAGGAGCAGGCAACGCGGTATGTTTTTACCGGCATGTGTATAGGAGCAGGCAACGCGGTATGTTTTACCGACATGTGCGTAGGAGCAGGCAACGCGGTATGTTTTTACCGACATGTGTATAGGAGCAGGCGACGCGGTATGTTTTACCGACATGTGCGTAGGAGCAGGCGACGCGGTATGTTTTACCGACATGTGCGTAGGAGCAGGCAACGCGGTATGTTTTTACCGACATGTGCGTAGGAGCAGGCAACGCGGTATGTTTTTACCGACATGTATATAGGAGCAGGCAACGCGGTATGTTTTTACCGACATGTGCGTAGGAGCAGGCGACGCGGTATCTTTTTACCGACATGTGTATAGGAGCAGGCAACGCGGTATGTTTTACCGACATGTGCGTAGGAGCAGGCAACGCGGTATGTTTTTACCGGCATGTGTATAGGAGCAGGCAACGCGGTATGTTTTACCAACATGTGCGTAGGAGCAGGCAACGCGGTATGTTTTTACCGACATGTGTATAGGAGCAGGCGACGCGGTATGTTTTACCGACATGTGCGTAGGAGCAGGCGACGCGGTATGTTTTACCGACATGTGCGTAGGAGCAGGCAACGCGGTATGTTTTTACCGACATGTGCGTAGGAGCAGGCAACGCGGTATGTTTTTACCGACATGTGTATAGGAGCAGGCAACGCGGTATGTTTTTACCGACATGTGCGTAGGAGCAGGCAACGCGGTATGTTTTTACCGACATGTGTATAGGAGCAGGCAACGCGGTATGTTTTTACCGACATGTGCGTAGGAGCAGGCGACGCGGTATGTTTTACCGACATGTGCGTAGGAGCAGGCGACGCGGTATGTTTTACCGACATGTGCGTAGGAGCAGGCAACGCGGTATGTTTTTACCGACATGTGCGTAGGAGCAGGCAACGCGGTATGTTTTTACCGACATGTGCGTAGGAGCAGGCAACGCGGTATGTTTTTACCGACATGTATATAGGAGCAGGCAACGCGGTATGTTTTTACCGACATGTGCGTAGGAGCAGGCGACGCGGTATGTTTTACCGACATGTGCGTAGGAGCAGGCAACGCGGTATGTTTTTACCGACATGTATATAGGAGCAGGCAACGCGGTATGTTTTTACCGACATGTGCGTAGGAGCAGGCGACGCGGTATGTTTTACCGACATGTGCGTAGGAGCAGGCAACGCGGTATGTTTTTACCGACATGTGTATAGGAGCAGGCAACGCGGTATGTTTTTACCGACATGTGCGTAGGAGCAGGCAACGCGGTATGTTTTTACCGACATGTGTATAGGAGCAGGCAACGCGGTATGTTTTTACCGACATGTGCCTAGGAGCAGGCAACGCGGTATGTTTTTACCGACATGTGCGTAGGAGCAGGCGACGCGGTATGTTTTTACCGACATGTGCGTAGGAGCAGGCAACGCGGTATGTTTTTACCGACATGTGTATAGGAGCAGGCAACGCGGTATGTTTTACCGACATGTGCGTAGGAGCAGGCAACGCGGTATGTTTTTACCGGCATGTGTATAGGAGCAGGCAACGCGGTATGTTTTACCGACATGTGCGTAGGAGCAGGCAACGCGGTATGTTTTTACCGACATGTGTATAGGAGCAGGCGACGCGGTATGTTTTTACCGACATGTGCGTACTAGCAGGCAACGCGGTATGTTTTTACCGACATGTGTATAGGAGCAGGCAACGCGGTATGTTTTACCGACATGTGCGTAGGAGCAGGCAACGCGGTATGTTTTTACCGACATGTGTATAGGAGCAGGCGACGCGGTATGTTTTTACCGACATGTGCGTAGGAGCAGGCAACGCGGTATGTTTTTACCGACATGTGTATAGGAGCAGGCAACGCGGTATGTTTTTACCGACATGTGCGTAGGAGCAGGCAACGCGGTATGTTTTTACCGACATGTATATAGGAGCAGGCAACGCGGTATGTTTTTACCGACATGTGCGTAGGAGCAGGCGACGCGGTATGTTTTTACCGACATGTGTATAGGAGCAGGCAACGCGGTATGTTTTACCGACATGTGCGTAGGAGCAGGCAACGCGGTATGTTTTTACCGGCATGTGTATAGGAGCAGGCAACGCGGTATGTTTTACCGACATGTGCGTAGGAGCAGGCAACGCGGTATGTTTTTACCGACATGTGTATAGGAGCAGGCGACGCGGTATGTTTTACCGACATGTGCGTAGGAGCAGGCGACGCGGTATGTTTTACCGACATGTGCGTAGGAGCAGGCAACGCGGTATGTTTTTACCGACATGTGCGTAGGAGCAGGCAACGCGGTATGTTTTTACCGACATGTATATAGGAGCAGGCAACGCGGTATGTTTTTACCGACATGTGCGTAGGAGCAGGCGACGCGGTATCTTTTTACCGACATGTGTATAGGAGCAGGCAACGCGGTATGTTTTACCGACATGTGCGTAGGAGCAGGCAACGCGGTATGTTTTTACCGGCATGTGTATAGGAGCAGGCAACGCGGTATGTTTTACCAACATGTGCGTAGGAGCAGGCAACGCGGTATGTTTTTACCGACATGTGTATAGGAGCAGGCGACGCGGTATGTTTTACCGACATGTGCGTAGGAGCAGGCGACGCGGTATGTTTTACCGACATGTGCGTAGGAGCAGGCAACGCGGTATGTTTTTACCGACATGTGCGTAGGAGCAGGCAACGCGGTATGTTTTTACCGACATGTGTATAGGAGCAGGCAACGCGGTATGTTTTTACCGACATGTGCGTAGGAGCAGGCAACGCGGTATGTTTTTACCGACATGTGTATAGGAGCAGGCAACGCGGTATGTTTTTACCGACATGTGCGTAGGAGCAGGCGACGCGGTATGTTTTACCGACATGTGCGTAGGAGCAGGCGACGCGGTATGTTTTACCGACATGTGCGTAGGAGCAGGCAACGCGGTATGTTTTTACCGACATGTGCGTAGGAGCAGGCAACGCGGTATGTTTTTACCGACATGTGCGTAGGAGCAGGCAACGCGGTATGTTTTTACCGACATGTATATAGGAGCAGGCAACGCGGTATGTTTTTACCGACATGTGCGTAGGAGCAGGCGACGCGGTATGTTTTACCGACATGTGCGTAGGAGCAGGCAACGCGGTATGTTTTTACCGACATGTATATAGGAGCAGGCAACGCGGTATGTTTTTACCGACATGTGCGTAGGAGCAGGCGACGCGGTATGTTTTACCGACATGTGCGTAGGAGCAGGCAACGCGGTATGTTTTTACCGACATGTGTATAGGAGCATGCGACGCGGTATGTTTTTACCGACATGTGTATAGGAGCAGGCAACGCGGTATGTTTTTACCGACATGTGTATAGGAGCAGGCAACGCGGTATGTTTTCGGCATTCGAGCATGCTGATGTCGCACAAGGCCCTGAATCTATAACATGGATCAATCAATTCCACTGTCAATAATATTTTTGTCTCTGACCTGATTTTGCAAGACGATTAGCAAGATCGAGACACTAATTACTAGATAAGTCGTAGGTAAAGTCAAAATATTAGTATCAGTCATTGCCAGACGTATCAGAAAATACAACATAATCATGCTACTTAGCTCGATATTAAAGATAAACATGACTTCAAATGGAAAGACTCAAGTCGATAAAATAGTTATTATGTTCAGTATTTTGTTTTATGTGTCATGATTTAATAAAAATATTTACACAAAGTAACGAAGTCAAGCTTAAGTTTAAGACATCTATATATAAAAGTTTCCTCCCACGCCCGCATACGTTTCATATCCTAGTTCCTTAAATTTTATATTTTTGCACGCCTCACAATGCTTCCGCGCGTGAGTGCTCTACGCTCGATACGTCGCGCGTCGCCCTGTCAATATTTTCCAACATAAAATCATTTCTATACTCAATTATACATGGAATTCATATTAGCAGGGAAGTTTTAAAAACAAAATTATTGGGTATTTCTATCTGGAATTTCTCAGTATCAGTCCAGAGTCTGGATTTGTGCCCGGTTGATGGCAATAGACTCGCCCCCTATTACATGGCACTTAAAAACATAACTGGCGAAATGTGGGTGTACTACAGTTACACCTCTGCCCAACTTTTCCGGGAAACAAGGCGTCATGTTATGTTATGTGTGTTTTAAAAACTAGAGACTTGAAATTATAAAATTAATATATTTTAGATAGATATGACCTTGAAATATGTAATAAGAAGTGTAATAAAAAAAACTACGTGTAGTGCTTTCCGTTGAGAAGTGTCACGATGTCTGTTTGTCGTCACGATTCACGTCGTCACACACAATGGATTAATCTAAATTTTCTATAAGTTGTCATCCATCCTTCGGATGAGCCCTTTTGATTTTCGTTATCAAACTCATAATCTTAGATTTTTAAAGAATGTCTTAGATTATTTTCCGTAAAATTTATGCTCAACATGTTTCTGTCTGAGGCGTGCAGTTTATATAAATATTGCTGCTCTTGAACTACGACGCTCTATTTAAACTCGCACAAATTGTGATTTTCAACGACTTGCGACGAGCCTCCTACCGCATGCGGGCGTAGAATATTATCAAACCATGACTTTGGTGTCTTGCCTACTGGGTCACAGGCAACGGAAGCAACACGGATGGATTTTAGTCAGTAAGAGTCGGACACACCCTCCCGCTCCGCCCAGAGCAGGATAAGTTATTTAATAATTTTCAACCCAAAAATAAAAATCAATGGTGTCTTGCCTAAAGTTTTTTACAATGCAAGTAAATATAAATTTAAAGTAGCATAATAGTACCTGCAAGTATCCAGATTCCCTCGCAATCTGTGAGACATCAAACAAGAACAGATACACGGCCGGCTGCGGGGGCCGCAGCATGTACTCGCCGGGGGCAATGAACTCGATGGTCGCCGACTTGATCTCCGGACGGCGCGTCGGGTCGCCGTATGACTTGCTCACTGGGTCGTACTGGAATTCTTCTGGCACTGAAATGAGAGATAGAAGATTAGCGTAAAATCAACATAGCAGTTTTGGTCAGTAAAAAATATACACTATTATAAGTACTGGCTCAGCTTTTCATAACACAAGATAGTCAGTTTATAAAGTATTTGATAAAAGTGTAAACTAATTCTGTTCAGGTTAAATTCTTACACAATCAGTAAAGGGAATTAGTAACACAGAATGTGTATCGGAAATCACGTTAGGCCGTTGGTCCCGGCTGTAATTCGTGGATCTTTGACAGTCTTTACGGGTCGTTATAATCCCGAAATGTTGCCTACCAGTCCTTACCAAGGGGTATTTCCCAATAACTGGGTTGTGGAGGTCAGATAGGCAGTTGCTCCATTTTAAAATACTAGGTTAGACTGGTAGCCAACTCGAACACAGTGGGGAACAGGCTAGGCAGATGATGATTCATCTGTATTTCGAATGTTTCAACTTTATATCTTACCACTTTCTACAACAATAAAATTATTTGAATAACATTATTAAATTGTAATTGGAAAATCATCAACGAAAATTGAGGTTATAAAATTAAGCTTAATTTGATGAAAAGTATCTTCTAAGTGATTTAAAGTTAGAATTCCGAGTTGAAGTATCATGCTCAATTTGTAAATGGCAATACCAATTTGTAAGTGGCACTACCAATTTGTAAGTGGCACTACCAATTTCCATCCACAGGTAGGTATTTCGATCCATTGGTTTACATTTTCATTAGTTACTTTTGGATCAGACTATAAGTAGTTGTTGCATGGTTTTTTTTATCAGAACATTATGTTTGGCAGGTAAGGCGACTGACAAGGTTCAAGGTGCAAAGTATCGTTTTATCATTTTAATAACACAATAATCAGGAAGCTTATGAATGATTTAATTATTTACGTCAATTTCAAGAGATCAAACTCATTGATAGTACCGAAATATTAGATAATCAGTACAAATAGAGATGGTTATTTAGCAAGCATTTGCAAGTTACCAATTTAGATAAGGGAGATTATTTTTTTGATAAAGTTTAACTGATTTCATAGAACACTTCTGCGCCATTTGATCTAGCCCGCGGTATGCGATAACATAATGGGAACAGAACAATTGTTATGTATTTTGTATTAAATAGTATCATTCGCGACGAAAAACTTATAGCTAACCGCGTTACTCCCCCTTTATTAGATTCAGGATGGCCCTAATTACCTTTGTCTTCAGACCTGATTACATAATATCGGATTGCCCTACTCGGTTGGGAAATCCCTCTCCCGATGCAAGCGCGCAGGTATAATTGTTATTCAATGACACATCATATCGGATTCATTTTGTTATCATAAAAACGTTTCAACTTTTAATTCAGCTAATAAGATGTTGATGACGTGTACAGTTCAAAGATTATTAATTCGCTCATTGTGAACCGTGCACTTTTTTGCTAAGTCATTCTACATTTATAGTCTCGATGATATATTTACTTTTAATTTTATTTGGTAATCTTTAGTTAGCCCGAAAGTCTGACAACCAGTCTCACCGCGGGGTATCGTGTGGACATCAGATAAGCAGTTGCTTCATGTAAATTACTGGTATTCAGCTGCCTCCGGTAAGACTAGAAGCCGACCCAAACATAGTTTTAAAAAGGCTAGGCTGATTATGATTTGTCCTGCCTGCACAAGGAAGATTAAACGTAATCATCTGGATTATGATGAGACCACATCAAAATCCACTAAGTTTTTTCCGTCTGCCCGGTCAAAATACACAAAGACAGCTGGGCAACTTCGTAACATCAAAACAAATCAAAATTCACTTTACTTGATAAAACCTATTAAGTTATAGCCAAGCAGAAAAACCACACATTTTACAATGCTAATTTAAGTTATGTTGCAATCAAAATATCTATAAAGATAAGAAATTATAAAAGGTGCATTTTAAGCATGCACATCAAACGATTATTGTTGATGTCCTTTGTAAGGTCAGCTGCGTTTTCCAACTGACGCATGTAACAAAAATATTAATTAATCGAGAATAAGAGCAGTGGTGGTCCAAGAGCAGTGCCCAGTGATAAAAAAATAAACCAAGTCATTTATTCAAACTTGGCTGAGAATCAACACTTTTCGATCGTCGAAATTACATAAGACAGTCCCCCAAAACGCCCGCCCTTCACCACTTCCTAGTGCTTTAGCTGAGAAGAAGTGGCCAACAAACTCCCCAGCAGCACAGCTGTCTGTTCAGTTAGATATAGCAGATAGTTAGATAACGGCCGCGACTTACGACTTGTAGGTCGTAGGTTCGAACCCTGACAGGAGCTTTACTTTGCGTAAATTATTTCATCACCACTGCTCTCAAAACGGTGAAGGTTCTAGGTCCTAAAACCAAAAATTCAAGGACAGGTGACTTCTACCAACCCGCACTGGGCCCGCGTGGTGGATTACGGCCCACTCCCTCTCACAGAGTGGAAGCCTGTGTCCCAGCAGTGGGAACATTATAGGCTGATTCTGCTGATCGAGGATAAACAAAAGTAGTAGCTATTTACTTTTTTTGGATTTAGTTTTCCATAACAGCATATTCTTGAATAATTATATGTCCTGGTTCGGCTTTTTTTTTTCATTTCCTTTCTGTTCAAAAATCTTTGTTTACTATTTAGGAATGAGACTCGTGGAATAAACAATATAAAGACATCAGTCTGTATATACCCAAAAGCGACTGCTCTGGTTCCCAAAAAAAAAACAATGATAGAAATCATTGACTAGGAATTATCAGAAACCTTCTGGACTTTCTTATTATCAGCTTAAGAGACCATAATACCTCAGCGCCACCTCACTCTTTATCTCGCTTGCACACTAGCGAGACAGGGCGGCAGGGAGGAGGCTCCAAGGCGCCGATAGTTTAGGTAATTTCTTTTTACGGTGAAAATAATTGTTATTTAAAAAAAATCAAAAAACAACAGCATCTGTTTTACATTTAATTCAGTTATTATGCAAAGTTTCATGATCTAATTAGAAGTATACAAGGTGTCGTTTTGCATCCTCGTCAAATTTCAGGAGGCCGCTATGAAAGACATATATAATCAAGCAAAATTACGATACCTGCTCAATAATTATACATACTTGTTTTTTAGTTATTTAAGTTTGACAGTATTTTAGAATATCCCACTTTCACAGAACAGAATCACCCCGTAGCGTATGCGGTAATGTGTGTAAAAGGGCAGGTTACAGTGCGGTATCACACGGGCCGCGTGCGTGTCCCACACATTTCCGAAAATTAAAAAAAAATGAATTACTTATTTTATTATTGATTCGTGTCGAGCATCATTAACATAGTTACCTCCTTGAATTTGACGAGGATGCAAAACGACACCTTGTATTTTTTTTATACTAGCGTATTGTTGTTCGGTTTGGAGGTAACTTTGTATTTTTTTTCTGTCGATTTAGTTTTTTACGGAGTCGTGTTTACTTCAAACATAGTACTTGACATTAATCCTCAACTTTACCATATATTTATTTAAAAATGAATGCTGCAGTATTTTCGATATAACAGCCCTCTGTTATATCGAAAATTATCATGCTAAGCAATTTCAGATATTGTAGACTCTTGTGATAAAATGGTACTCACAGTCATTGACCCTGTAGCAAAGATTGCACTTCCACCGCTTAGAGTCCACGAAGTACACGAACGGGTTGATGTAGGTCCGACAGGCGCGACACCGGACTATCGTCGCGCACTGGATCACAGGTAAATGCTGGAAACAGATGGAAAGTATTTACAATCTTACCTTAATACGATAGCGTCAGGGTAGCCCGCGAAATTCTAATTTTCTTAAGTTGTATTGATGATTTTTATGATTATAATTCTATAAATAAATATTTGATACAGCCGAGAATCAAAATCAAAATCAAAAGTCATTTATTCAAACTAGGCTGAGAATCAGCACTTTTCGAACGTCAAAATCATATTTAGATCAAGATACAACTTGATACTGACCCGCTAATTGCAAACAACGTAAGATTGAATTTCTTGGGCTACTTTAGCACATCCCCCTTTAAGTTTATAATGATATATATTTCCGTACAGAAACCAACAGAAGTAAGATAGCACTATCCCAAGTTTCAGAAGAGATTTAAAAATGAAAATTGTTTGAAGAGAAAAGAATTTTTTGAAGCCTATTAATAAGATTTATTCAAAATAATAATGAGGTTCCATGATTATCGACTTTCGTCGCTGACTGAACAATACATATTTGTCGAGAAGTAAAACACATTTGTTCGGAGTTATCTGACGATTGAAGCATCATATGTTAAGTAGGTGGACAGGATTTGTACTATGTTCGCATTCGAAGATTATGTATACATTCATCATTCTGACTATATCAGCAAGGAAGGAGTTCTTTTGTAACGTTATTAAATGCCTTTAATTTGCACACAAAATCATTTAAAACACGAAGCATGGAAGAAACCAAGTATTGTTTTATTTATAAGCACAGTTATATAACAACGAATATATGTATAAGAGTGCATAACGGTCTTTCTAGAATATTATTATGCTACCAGTTTGAATGAGATTATGTATAATAGCGTTAGTCATTACATTATAGATGCAAAAAATACACGATTCAAAGTACAGTTGACAAAAAAACAATATATTAATGGGATTTTTTTGTGAGTCATTGTGCGAGTCATTAATTGTAGGAAATGGAGAGCTTAGAGATTTGATATCGACCAAAACATACGAGGTTACGGATGGGTATAATTATAACAGCTAAGAAATTTTATATGAGTTGTGTCAAACCCCAGTAATGTAGATTTTTCATTCCAAAATTGTATTCGTGATCATTATGATTTCATAATAAAATATCTCTACTGCATATTCTCCTGTCGCAAAATGTTTACCATCAATTTTAAGTTCACTTTCAAAGCCAAACAAAAACAAACAATCCTTTAAAATCGTGACTGTGATTGGAAATGTCCAACGTCCATTCACGCAAAAACAAAAGGATACACACTAATATCCTTCACAATAATTCATTGACTGATTTAAAAAAAAAGGAAAGGCGACGTTATCCCTAATTCATACAACACTAGATTTTTACTGCCAAAATTACGTCATTTAAAATTCCGTACGTGATCGATAAATGCGTTCAATGTTAGTCTTTATATTGGTCAAGGATGCATCGACCTCTAAACCAAGGGTCTGGTATTAATAAAATGGGTACAGGTTGGGTTGGTTTGGTTTTAAATGCCAAATAAAGGTAGTTTTAACAAAGTTGGTGACTAATAAGATATTTTAAAACAAAGATTATGGGACAACAATTTGAAATGAAAAAGTTGGAAAACAGCTAACAAAAGTGCAAAAATAAAACAGCTACAGAAATCACAACACAAAAAATTTTCATTGCACTTTGGACAGTAATTAAAGGCACTAAAGGAAAAAATATTTACAAGCCTTGAAAGTCATGAAAATAAAATAAACAAATGAAAATAATCGCTAAACAAACCATCGTAACATAGCAATAAGTGACTACTGAAGATTTTAATTGTTTAAAACTTACACTCACATTGAGATCTTTGAATGGATGTATTAATATACCGAGAGGCAGCCTCGACTTCTGCAGAAGGTTGTTTGTCTCTGGAATACGGTTGACAGTGCATCTGAAGACCCTGCAAATGTTTTATGGCACATTAAAAAATGTTTTAAAAAAACATTGTGGCTATGTACAGTCAAGGTATTAAAATGTTAAGCTATTTAAGGTTAATTTTTACATGCATGTTTGTCATAGTATTGCCGAATGTGTTTGTAAATTGCTTTACATTTGCGCTCTTGATTGTGCATGTATCAACCCCTGATACATGTTTTCCAGGCTGACTGAAAGTAAGTAAACCAATAATATTTATACTATCTCTGAGTCTCTGTGATATACACACAGTGTAATCAAAAGTATAAAAGTATTTAATGTTATCTTTTAACATACTTCTTTAATGATTGTTGAACTTGAGAGTAATTTATATAGTGGCGCTGTTTTGTCTGCAAATAAATAGCAGTAGATGTAACACTGCAATTTTGTAATGAAATACAAAGATGGGCTATTCAATATAAAAGTTCATGTTCTCTAGTTTTAAGCAAATTATCATTTAAGGTTTAGTGCAGCTAAAAAGGGCGCCATAACAAAGGATACTTCTATTTAATGTTAGATCATTAATTAAGTGTTGTTATCAAATGGGCCATCTATGTCAGTATTAATTAGCCCAAATTGATATTAATTTATTGTTTCATCAACTTAAACATCATCAGAGCCTTCTGAATAAAAAAGGAATGTGTTGTTTCTGTCATTCATTAGTTATTATATTATACTATTGCTCAAATGCGTAATAAGCGACCTTCAAACTAATACGTGCGTTTAATCATATCACAGATTTGAGATTATGCAACACTTCAGTCTTCACAGTAGACATTACTTTATCTTTCCTCCTGATAACATCCTCCTTTGTATGTCAGTTAGAGCTTGAATAAGGAGCAATGAACTAATAAATAATATAGAAAAGAGAAATAAGCAGGAGTGATACACAATACCCGCTTGAGCAGACAATACAGTGAAGTTACTAAATAAATAATAAAATATGGATTGTTATGTGGGAAAACAATGCCAGTTTACTGCATTAAAGAATCATGAATAATGTTCTAATATTATTTTCAGCTGTTACTGCTAATTTTTCTGTTTAGTAAAATAATTTTATGGATGAAAGTTGAAATATATAGCCACTTTGACCCTTACACATAATCAGCCTATAATGTTCCCACTGCTGCGACACAGGCCTCCTCTCTGTGAGAGGGAGTGGGCCGTAATCCACCACGCAGGCCCAGTGCGGGTTGGTAGATGTCACCTGTCCTTGAATTTTTGGTTCTGCTTTGACACTTAATTACTATGAATGACTGTTGATAGAAAACTATGGCATTCCAATTCATTATTTCTTAATGGTAAAAAAACCGTAACATAAAAATAAGTTTAGGGTTATTATATTAAGTACATAAACAAAAGACCTTAAAAAATATATAAGACATACAGGAAATCACAAGAAATGTTGAGAAGATCTCACTTCCTTATTTGTATGAAGTAAAAGCTAATACAGGTTTTATAAGAAAATAAGTACGTCTCAACCATATAAATATTAGCATTCATTTAAGGAAATTAATATTGATGAAACCATTTAGCTGCCACAATTATAAATATTTGAGGAAAACTATTTTTATATCAAAACCACTACGAAAGTATGTCTTATTAATAGGTATGAATGTTTTATTTAAATTAACCTGTGGTACAAAAATGTCTGATTCTAAAGATTATGATGAGACAACTCATAAACTTCTGTCATCCATTTTTTGTAGATTGATGAAACAAAACACAACTTACTGTAGTTTAATAAAAAAAAACTCAACAAGCCTGAACAAAACGCACGCTTAATGGAATACTGGCTTCACTAAAAAAGTGGATTTTTGTTAAATGTTTTGCAGTTGGAGTCTAGTCGGCTTATTAGCTAATGTAATAAGTATGTAATTTACAGTTAAATATAATACCTACTTTTCAAAATCCATTGATTAAAATCTGTGCAAAAAAAAATGCAGAAATCCTAACTTGACTCTAGCTCTAAAGTATTCTATTAAGCGTGCAAATACTATTAGTTTATAAAATCATAAAACTTTCACTTTCCATGCTTTATTAAATGAAACCAACACTTACTCAGGGCTGCAGTTTGATGACTCAGCAAACTGATGAGCAAGCTTAATCTCCGGAAGATCCTCGGGATATTCTGGCAGTATATGCTTACACTGCATCAGATCTACCATATGGTGCCCCCACAGCTGGTCAAATCCTTGCTTTGTCACACTAAGCTGCTGCATTTGCTGGTTCAGATACTGCTGTGGGAACTGCTTCATAATATTCGCTTGTTGTTGTTGAGTCAGATTAGGCATTGGTGGTCCTTGGTGGTTTGCAAAATTCCCAGGCGCTGGAGCTATTTGTGGGTATCTATTCTGCATGTTACTTTTAGGAGCCCCTCCTGCTTGCACAATAGGCCCTGGTGGGGGCCCCATCTGATGTCCCATTGGAGGTAAATTCTGTTGCCCCATTGGAGGTAAATTCTGTTGCCCCATTGGAGGAATTTGAGAGCTACTTGGGGGATTTTGTGGCCCACTGAAGGTGCTTGGAGGCCCCATATGTCCAGTAGATGGGCCTGATGGACCCATTGACTGCCCTGGTGGACCATTTTTGTATTGTCCTGGATATGACTGTGCTTGAACTGGTCCTGGTCCCATTGGAGGACCACTTGCAAGGCCCATAGGTGCTGGTGGTTGGCCAGTTGATGCAGGTAGCTTACTCATAGGTGCAGGTGGTTGACCCATAGGCTTTGGAGGACCAGGAGGCATTGATGATTGTCCACTCACATTGGGACCATTAATTCCCACTTGCCTAGGGGGTCCTAGAGGTTTTCCACCTAGAGGCCCACTGAAGCCTTGCATTCCAGGACCACTGACTGGTAATGGTACTAAATTCCTTGGAGTTCCAGCGAAAGGAGCACTAGAGAATGGAATATTAGGTTGACTTGTCATTGTAGGGGGTCCAGGCTTTGGAATTGGCCCAGGTGGAGGGGCATAGGATGTATTCATTAATCCTGGACCATACCCTGAAATTGGTAGCTTGCCTCCAGGAAGAGAGCTGTAACCACTAGATGAAACAGGGTATTGGCTCTGAGGAGGTCCAACTCGAGGCTGTGAAGAGAGTGGGCCATTCAGAAGAGGCTGGCTTGTTTGACTAGAAGGAATGAGAGGTGGAGCATTGTCATTGATCAGACTCTGTGGAGGGTCATAGCTTGGGGCGTAAGGAGTTGGTGAAGAGTTGGTATTAGGTACAGTTCTAGGACTGCCAGATGACAGAGGGACATTCTGAGGAAGCAGAGGGTTTGGTAATGAGTTGGGACCCGCTGACATTGCTGGCCTCATGGGTGAAGAATGGAGACTATGCTGCATAGGTGGCATCATCCCAGGTTGATTGAAAGCAGGTGAACTACTAGCACTTTGACTATAGTTGTTGACATTTTGTAACACATGATTCGGAGGTGCTGAAGTCGACGGCGCGTGATGCGGACTATTCGAGTTTGCATCCTGTTTCAGTCCTCCATATCCTGGCGGCAATTGGCTCATAGGCACTTGACCAAACTGCTGGTTATGGTTAAACGTTGGCGGCGCCGCATTAGCGTTTACTTGAGGCGGTCCCGGGAAGTTGTTATATGGATTTGGTGGTAAATTGGACATGGCTTGTCAATCTGGAAACATATAACTGCGTTCTAGTGACAATCTTCAAAAGAATAATAACAAAGACTTTGTGATTCGTTTCCCGGAAAGGTGTAGTGTTTATATTGTGGTAAAAATGCTGATATCGACAAGGATTTAATTAAAACATGCTAATTCACTGGTACAATGACGGATGGGCGATGGAAGTACAGAATTGAATGCCATCACTTACCGCAGTCAGGACGTGGTACAGACAAAAATATTTTCACAAACACTTGTGTATTGTTATATCATTCTCACATATTATCACAGCATGTAAAATAATGTAATTAAAATATCCAAGGAATAAAAATACGACCCTGACTTACGTGGCCGAGCAATTTAAAGCGCCCTCTGGATTGATTTTTTGACATATCATCACGTCAACGAGTGACGTGCAACTACAAAAGTTTTAGTCGATTATCGGCAAACAGATAAATATGACATAATTATAAAAAAAACGTAAAATATGTGTGGGATTTAATACATTGTTGTTTGACAAACAATGTGAAAATGGTTTTCTAAATAGAGAAACAATTAAAATCGGTCCATTACTCATATGAGTTACATACTACTGGAACTTGTTCGCTTCAGATTCTGATAAATCTGTGGCGAACTAACTAATTATCTTTGGTTCCTACTCTTAGATATAAAGGGCAACACTATTTCGGTCAAGCTAGAGTAATTACTCCATAGAGGAAAGTAATATTTATGAAGAATTACTCGAAGGTTCAAGGAAAGGAAGACCGGAGGATTTTGAATCTGAATGTAAAACTTATTTTAGTTTATTACTAACAAGATTATTATGCCGTGTTTGTGTATACGTATATTCTTCCGCTGTATCTTGAATACTTTGCTGTGATCTAAATACACATCTATTTCAACTGGTGTGCAAGTGGTGCGTAGGGTTGGAGTATAGCCTTAGGGGCGCTAATGCGCTATGGAGCAAGGACTTAGCCAAAATACAGGGTTCCGTGTATTTGCTCTCGAAAAAAAAACGGAAACCCGATATTTCGTCGAGAGCTATCCTTTTGAAACCTGAAGACTTATGGGAGAAATTGGGGTAAAGGTGATTCTTCCAAGCTGTTACGTACAGGCACTTGTGATGTGATATTATCTAAATTATACTATTGGTGTTTTGTTTTATCATATTAGATCAGTGCTAGAATTAACATCAGCAAGAAACAATCACAACATAACATTACAGCTGCTTTTTCCAGTGGTAGACGCTTCCCCTGTCCTTAGCTCGTCTTTTAAATAGTGGTGCACTCCATATTATTATCTAGTTTATTTTGTGATCGCACAAAAGCAAAGAAACAAAGCAATGGCGGTTTGTAGAAGATGTACAACAGCTGTACTGCCACTTAGGACGAGCTTTCAGTTTATAGCCCCATTACCAGTCAACTTCGTTTACGAGTCCCGATGCAAAATAGTCTGTCTAATAGGGAAAGTAGTGCAAAGCGTAAAATATAGAAAGTAAACATAATTAAGAACGTTTAATAAAAAGTAAACCACAATTTGAGGAACATTATAAAGTTTATTTTAACATAACTGAAATTCTTTCATGACTTTACTTAACATAAAAAATTTAAAAAAATATTCTAAAAAACATAACGCAAAAGTATTCGTCTACCCTTGTCACTCACGCAAAATAGTTTGTCTACCACTTAGTTGTGTCGCCTTGGCTCTCAATGACAGCTTTAATGTGAAGAAGCATGGTTGCAACCAACGCTGCACACTCCTCAGGCGTAATTGACTCCCAGACAGCCAAGAGTTTAGCCTTTAAGTCGCTCTTCGATCTTGACGGATTTTACGGAGAACTTTTTTTCATTTTCCACCATAGGGTTTCGATCGGCGACAAGTCCGGGCTGTTAGATGGCCATTCGATTGTAGGGATGCTTTTCACCAGTGTCCTTGCAGTATGGCAGGAAGCACCATCCTGTTGAAAAATGAAAGAATCTTGATGCTTAAGTGACGGAATAGAGGGCAGTAGGTAAATTCTCTTCCAAAAGGTTTTGATACCTTGCAGCATTGATAGAACCATCCACAAACTGCATACCACCAACACCTTGTGCAGACGTGCAGCCCCATATCATAAGAGACGCCGGAAACTTCACTTTGCGTTTGAGACAATCAGTATGAAATGCCTCATTTTTGTTCCGAATCACTTTTTTCCTTTCATCGCCGACTGTCACTTCAAATTTGGACTCGTCACTCCAAATGATATTACGCCACTGATCAGAAGTCCAATTTAAATGATCACGAGCAAACTTTAACCTCTTTTTCTTTTGTACAGCAGTCAACAGTTGTTTCTCCTTAGCGGTGTAAAATCCGTAACCCATTCTTTTTAGGACTCGTTTGCAAGTATCAACTGAGACGTCTTTGTGAATCATGTCCTTCCATTGTACCGTGAGTTCTCCAGCTCGAGCACGACGATTATTTTTGATAATTTTCTTCAGGATTCTGTTTTCTACTGCACTTGTGATGCGTGGTCGACCAGTTTTCTTCAAACAAGAAGTCGTTCTATTCTTTTTATATCAATATTAAGAAATAAAACGAAAAGAAACCTGAATATTTTTTAGTATTTACAATATTATGTAATGAACAATAATAACTGTTGGTCGCTGAGCTTGCTTTCAATGAAAATAAGATATCATTGTAACACAGTGGTTTAATAAAGTTATAAAATTTACATTTTATTGAACTATAATTAACTTCATCTGAAAAACACAGGATGACATGAAGAACATAACAGTTACTAGGCAACTACTTAAAAAAACTCCTAAAGCATAGTACATTAAACCTTAATGGTACAACACCCCCACTTAATCCATTATGCTGTGTACAGAACAAATGTTTCTGCTGAGCAACTCCCTTTGTCATCATATCAGCAGGCATAAGGGCAGTCTCACAATATTCAACACAAATTACCCTTTGATCTGCTAACTCCCTAACGAAATGATATCTTATATACGACTGTTTGGAACGCTTTCTAATAGCAGGAGTATAAACTAGCTTACTGGCACTTTGACTATCACTAAAAATAGTAACAGCGGTGTTATTGCCAGTCAGTTCAAGAATATAAACCATTTACTGATATCACTTCCTTAGCGACCTCGCAAATTGCGATGTACTCGGCTTCAGCAGTACTTAACGCAACACAACGCTGTTTTAAAGACTGCCGCTGCACCACCAAAAACTAGGGTATAACCAGAGAAAGATTCCCCATCAGCCCGTTTCCCCAATCTGCATCTGCATGGGCAACTGTCATGATTTCCAAATATTAATAAGATGTGTCGTGATTAAATAGTAATTTTTGTATCAGGGTAGTCATGAAGTTTAAAGGCTCCTACATACTGGCGCGACTTGTCGCGCGACGCGACGCGACACAAAGACACCGTGTGTAGCGCTACAAGCGGTGCCTTTGTGTCGCGACGCGTCGCGCGACAAGTCGCGCTAGTATGCAGGAGCCTAAAAAGTATCTAATTTGACAGTTACCGTAAAAGTACTGGTTTTTTAACAGAACGGAATGAAAACGTGATATTTGGTGCGTCGCCTAGTTGCTAAGTTAGTTCTCTCTGAGCCTCGAAAACTAAAGGTTGTCTTCAAGAAGTCTAAAGTCTATACTGATATTATATTGAGTACCTAATTAAATAGTTTGTTAAATATTGCTGAATACCAGGTTTGTATGTGTGCAACAATATAAATACAGAAATATTCGTACTGACAAGGCGTGTTCATTTCACAACAAAAGGCTTATTACATTTTTTGTAACACAGCGATAGTTCCGCTGCCCCCTTTAGATACCTAAGCACTCGTTTCAGTGCCGCCATGTGAGTACAATCATTACAGTTATTAACTTGACTTGCGTCGTAACTGCATACGATATATCAGGTCTTGTACAACATGCTAGGTACATTAGTGAACCGATAATTTCCTGATACCGCGTGTTGTTATTCTTTTCACCAGATTTCAAGCGAAAATTCACTTCAACTGGTGTACTAACTGGTTTGCAGTCCAACATTCCATATTTCTTCAAGTTTTTGAAATGTATTCTGAAGGATCTTCAAATATGATCTATCACCGTCCTGGCTTCTACAGCTTTATTTGTGAATTATAAACATCATCCACATACAGAGCTATGAGAGTGAAAGTGTCTTTATAATTCTTTGTGTAGACACACTGGTCATATTTAGAACGAGAAAACCCCATCTTTATTAATTATGCTCATGAATCTTTTGGTTCCAACACCTGGCAGCTTGCTTGAGGTCATATATGGCTCTCTTCAATTTGCAAACCTTGCCTTCACTCCCCTCTTGAACAAAAGATTGCGGCTGTTCCATAAAAATCTCTTCATGCAAATCTCCGTTCAGAAAAGCGGTGGTAACATCAATATGATGAACGTTCAGGTTCTTTTCAACTGTCAGTGCTAGTAGAAGACGAATCGACGACATCTTGAATACCGTGCTAATGTTTCAAAATAGTCTTCACCAGGTTTTTGCGAATAACCCTTAGTAACCAGCCTGGCCTTATGGCGCTGGGTGCTGCCATCAGCTCCAATCTTCAACTTGAAAACCCATTTCGTTTTGATAACATTAGCATCTAATGGTCGATCAACCAATTCCCAGGTTCCATTCACCTTCAAGGAACTGAACTCATCCTTCATCGCTTCTACCCAAAACTTCTTGTCAGAACGCTCCATGGCATCTTTAACTGAAATAGGATCAGGATCATCTGATATATGGAAATTATATACCATGTCTTTCTCCCGCTTCGGAACCCTATTTCGAGCAGGGTAACGTCTCGAAATTTGCAAATCTTCTGCCACAGGACGCTCTAAGTCGACAGAAGCTGAACTTTGCAAATCCTGTGTCATAGGATTCTGCCCATGAATTCAATTTCACCCTGTAGAGACCAGGGGGCCAACCACCGCCTCTTATAGCAGTAGGTATTATTTTAATATTACATCAGTGTGAGAATGAGATGAAGCTGTACAGGGGGCAATGAATATATAGCCTCTTGACTGCTCATGCGGGCGACTCAGGCTCACGACACATAAATGAAATTGCACTTATGATATGAGTGGCCATTTCAGTTTTGACCAGTTATTGGACCTATGCACACGCGGTTATTTTGATACCTTTTAAAACATTTCTACATAAATAAAAACAATTATGAGTTCCTGTTTAATTAAATGGTGTGGGGAATGGTCCAGAGGGGTAACTAGTGATGCAACGGAACTGGCATAACGGAAGCAGAAACGGAAACAGATGTCAAAAGTAAATCTTAACGGAAGCGGAAACGGAAACGAAAGCGGAAACGGAAGCGTTAACACTATGAAAAAAAAAGCACAACCGTACATTTAAAACTTTTTTTATTAAATTTGTATTTTAGTAGTCAAAATTAAACAGCGGCAAGTTATATTTAATAAAGAGTAACTTGGCCGCTTTTTCACCTTTCAGCCTATTTCGATGTTCTTCATATATTAAACCAGCTCCGCTAAATAATTGCTCGCTGGCTACACTGGTGGGGGGAGCTGATAAGTATTGGCGAACTATTGGCAAAATATGGGGGTATTTGTGCGCATTTCCATTCCACCACATAAGGGTCCCCGCTTCCGTTCAGAGTTCTGTTATAAAGTTTGCGGAACCAGAAGCAGAAACGGAAGTGAAAAAAAATGCGGAACTTCTGCAGTTGCGGAAGCGGAAGCAGAGTTCTGTTGCAACACTAGGGGTAACCATCACCTCTATAGCAGTATTATAATATTACTTCACAGTGGGAAAGTGATGGAGCTATACAGGACTTATAGCTCCATCTCTTTCTCACGCTGAAGTAATATTGAATAAATACTGCTCTAAGAGGTTATGGTTACCCCCCAGAACATCCAGCTATAAAAAAGATGCCATAACTTTTCATCGGTAAGTAAAATATATTTATAATTATGAATAATTGCAGGGCTCATGCTAAGTTTACGTAAAATGTCACAAAAATGTACACCGCGTTGATGTCTTTTTGAAAAGTCTCTTTCTCTCACTAGGGTATTGTCCCTTTCTATGTGTACTAATGCTGTAGTGTTGTGACAACTTCAAAACGAAGTCGATATTGACGATAAAAATTATAGATGTTTCCTAATGGTAAAAAAACTAATATTACTTAATGTTTACATTTTAGATTTCCAAATATTCCGGAACTGAAAGAAAAGTGGACTAATGCAGTTCACAAGGAAAATTGGTTTCCAAAAAAATATATCGTTCAAGGCATTTCTAAGATGATAATTTATGTACTTTAAACAGACACCTGAGTTTGTTTTGACATTCCTTATCAGAGTGACTACTCTGTTAGGGAATGTACCATGTAACTGACTAGTTAGGAAATTGCGACTCCAGCTAGCTTGTTAAATAATGACGTCTAAAACTGAATTTTAAATCCTAATTGCACAATAAATTATTTGAATTTAATTTATGAGAATTTGTTGTTCTTTAATGTTCTTAAAATGTAGAATTAATAGACGTCGATTTTATCGATATCGATATTATTGTTGCAAGACTGACTTGTGCATCACTATGTTTGGAACATTCGTCCTGACATTGTTGCATCGACCAAACACAACCGCTGTATTTTCTTCGTCTCCCGGCCCGCAGTGGTGAGTCGTCGTATGCCTAGAAAAAATTGGTCTATCGGCTGTCGTCAGCGTCGCTCGCGTCGCGTCTGTTAAATCAAACTTCAAAACTTATAGGAATGTTTTCTCATTTAGGCGCTGCGACTTTTTTTTTGGAAAAAGCATTATTACTTGAAAATTATAAAAATTTTCTTAAATCTAATTCTGTCACAAGTACGCACAAATTAAGAGCTACTCGTGTATGTTTATTCTGCAGGCGCACATACAATGGTTTTAGAGATACACGATTCTGCAAAACGTTACCCCAGCAGGACACACAATATCTCGAAAACCTGAAGACGCACAAATTATATTTTCGGCGCACATTTTTGCACAAATATAAGCTCTCTGCTCATGCTCAATATTTCTCTCTCCGATCATTCGTTTAGAATTTTCCTGCTGGAACAACGTTACTCCAGCAGGAATCGTTTTTCGGTTTTTTTTTTCCAAAACCACAAAGCGCACAATTTTTTTATATGGTGCACATTTACAGCAGATTACGCACTAACTACTCGTATACGTACATGTCACTCTAGGAGCCACTTTCCTGCTGGAGTAACGTACACCCGAAACTACGGTATGTATCTACCCTAATCTGCAGTGTTGTGTGTTCCTTGTGTCCAACTCTATATAGGCATATAGACTGATTTTAATCTATCATCATGCAAAACAGGATTTGTAATTTATTACTACTAATTTTATTCATGTCATGAACAGTGGGTGGCGTGTGCGTTATACAAGCTGAAGATACAGCCGACTAGAACAGCACTTACATATGTGCACAGGTAGGTACGCATTTTGATAAATTCTACTCAAACCATAATAGGTCTACGGTGGTCTAGTGGTCGCAAACGCTACTGCTGAGCATGAGGTCCCGGGTCGGGCAGTGTTATTGGAATTTCCATCTGGAAATTCTCAGTAGTCTGGATTTGTGTCCGGTGATGGCAATAGGCTCGCCCCCGTTACATGGGACTAAACATAACTGGTGAAATGTGGGTGTACATACTATATTGGAATCGGGGAATTCAGGCGTGATGTTATTTAAGTCATAACAGGTGCTTTCTTTTATTAAAAGCAGGTACCGACCCACCACGCCGTTTCGCGCGGTTTTTACAACTTTACAAAACATTGAGGTTTCTTTTCACACAATCCTTCCGGTTGAAATTCTCTAAATGATGGTAAAAGCCGCTTTAAAATCCGTTGTGTTGCGTTCTTCCCTGGGTTAATTAGCTTTGTCATAAGAATAGGCAGAAGCTGTATAACCTATTGACCGCCACGTCAAAAAAGTAAAGACGTGCCCTCGGCGCCAAGCTACGAATTATTCCTTACAATCTGTCATGTAGTCGTGACCGTGGCGTGCTGGGCACATTTTGGTCTGTCTCTATACGTGACTGGCGGTTAAAAGGTTAAGCAGAATGTTTAATATTGGTTTAGTGGTATGCTGTGAGCTTTTAACGTATGGCAAATCGCGTACCGTAAAATGGGGTGAATAGAATTCAAGGGGGGAATAGAAAAAAAAACGAAACTTTTTACATTGCATCCATGTTCTCACTGTGCTACATGAAATTAGCTACATTTGATTTTTTTACATACGGCAACATTGATTCTGTTATGGCAACACCGTCATTAATAGTGAAGTTGTTCCTAAATGCGAAAAATAATGTGTAAAAGTGATCAACTAACGGTTGCGATTTTGGGCTGTGTAAAACTTTTATTTCTGTTCGGTACTACGATTGAATTTCGCCATCAATACGAATTGTTGAAAAGTGTTTGTTATTTAACTATTGAGAAAACTTAAAGGTAAGCCAAATTAAGCATGATTTCTGTTCTAAATATGCCCAAATGTTATGTTACTTATAAATTGAATAAATTCGGGGTGAAAAGAAGACGCCTGAGGGGTGAATAGAATTGAGTATGGGGTAAATAGAAACGCGTAAAGGCTGAATAGAAGTGCACGAGGGGT
This sequence comes from Atethmia centrago, assembly GCA_905333075.3. NCBI lineage: Eukaryota > Metazoa > Arthropoda > Insecta > Lepidoptera > Noctuidae > Atethmia > Atethmia centrago. The sequence goes on from HG995374.1 coordinate 25,903,524, forward strand.
GAGAAGCAATGCGTTTGGGGTGATTAGGATTGTTATTGCTAGGGCTGCCAACCAAAATTATACCTGATACATTTTTGTACTTACCTACGTAGATTGTAGGTACCTAAAGACTGTTATTTTATGAAATACTTAGGTTATTGTTCATATTTTTATGACTAATGAAAATAATTGCGTATTTTGTTTGTTCAGATTATATTGGACAATGCCGCGTATTTATAAACCTGAACCTGGAGGCAAGCGCTACAAAAGGTATGACGAAAATATTCTTAAGCAAGCGGTGGAAGATTATTTGATGGGTAATGATTCGATAAAAACAGTAGCTATCAAACACAATATGCATCCATCAGTGTTGTATCGTCACAGCAAAGGACTAGTCAAATCTCAAGGTGGGCAAAGAGCCCTTTCGTTGGAAACGGAAGACTATATCATCCAGTATATTAATGTTTGTGCAGAATGGGGATATCCACTGGATACACTAGACTTAAGATATATTGTTAAAATGTACCTGGACAAAATTGGAATTACAAATAAGCGATTCAAAAATAATTTCCCTGGGCCCGATTTCATCCAATGTTTTTTAAACAGACATAAAGATAAAATTTCCCAACGGATATGCCAAAATATTAAAAGGTCTCGAGCTGCCGTGTCAGCAGAAATTGTAACAAAATATTTTGAAGAGCTACAAAAATCTTCGGCCAATGTTCCAGCAGCAAATATCGTCAATTATGACGAGACAAATCTCGCAGACGATCCTGGGCGCAGAAAAATTATTACGAAACGCGGCACTAAATATCCAGAACGCGTCATGAACCACTCAAAGGCTTCTGTTTCCTTAATGATAGCTGGATCGGCAGAGGGCGAGATTTTACCACCATATGTGGTTTATAAAGCCCAAAATTTGTACAACACATGGGTTTCTCACGGGCCTAGAGGTGTAAGGTATAATCGTTCGGCATCAGGATGGTTCGACGGTACCATTTTTGAAGATTGGGTACAATCCATCATTATTCCATACTTCGCTGACAAACCGGGAAAAAAGCTGCTAATAGGCGATAATTTATCTTCACATTTGTCGGTTGACATGATAAAACTATGCAAAGAGCATCAAATTGATTTTGTGTTTTTACCGAGCAATTCAACACACCTAACTCAACCTCTCGATGTAGCCTTTTTTAGGCCTATGAAGGCAGCCTGGCGGCAAATACTTCTTAAGTGGAAGAAAACCGATGGCAGTAATGAGACATGTGTGCCAAAGGGTTGCTTCCCTAAATTATTAAAGAAATTAATGGAGGCTATACAAGAAAATGCTGAGTCTAATTTAAAAGCGGGTTTTAAAAAAACTGGTATCTATCCGTTAGATTCTACACAAGTGCTATCTCGAATACCAGCACAGTCGACCGATATCAATAGACATAGGGAAGCAGTGGATGAGTCTGTACTAACTTTATTAAACGACATGCGATATGGTACAATGGGCGTGAAAGAAGTAAAAAGAAAGCGGAAACTCGATGTGGTGGCAGGAAAGAGTGTCAGTGAATCTACTGAGGATTACGTAGACTCGGAAGCAACACCCGGCCCGAGTACATCAAAACCACAAAGAAAAATAAACAAGCTTGATAATTCAGTGGAAAAAGAAAATCTATATCCTAAAGAAACAATAAACATTAAAAAAAGTATTAAAGGAAAAGGAAAGGGTAAGAAGACAAAGAGAGAGACAAGCACGTCGATAGACCAATTATATGACGTCAGAGAAGAAAATATGGACATAGGCAATGCATTTACAGATAAACCAAATGATAATATAGACATCAATGACACTGTGTTGGATATGCCTGTATATTTCGAAGATGACTTGGTATGTGGAGGAGAGCTAACTATTGAAAATTGTCCACTAAGTGATGCGTTAATAATAAACCCTACAGGAGCAGCTGAAAATATCGAAACCGGTCTAAATAATGTGTATGATCATGATGGTCAATTAAACTGTCCATTAGCAAATAACGGAGAAGAATATTCTGTCGCAGAAGTTATAACTAATGCTTTACCAAAGATAAAAAAGGAGAAAATAAAGATAATAGAAAATATAAACTTTTTAGAAACTCGCAAAAATATTAGCTATGTTAAGAAATATAAAAAAGCTTCCCCTGCAGCGCCTATTATAATAAATTTAAAGAAAACTGCAAGGCCGAACAAGTATTATAAAGATGATGAGGCTATTCTAAAAGACTTACTAGATGATAATACTTAAATATAGTATTATCATCTAGTAACTCCAGATAATATTTTAATAATTACTTACCTACGTACTGATGATTAGAATATGTTAACTTCATTTTTTGATTTTATTTGTTTCACATAGATTTTGTTTTTCGTTGATTTTATTTAGTTTCTTTGCTAGGTACTCGTAATTATAAATTTTACATCATTATTGGCCTATGCCAATATATGATGTGAAGTTTATAATTATGCTGAAGCAAAGGACAATACTATACCTACTTGTGTACCTATGTATGCTTCTATAAGCATACATCACAAGTAGGTATTTAGAAGGAATTGTTCACTTTTATAAGATCGTTTATTTTTTTGATAAAGAATATGTTAACTTCATTTTTTGATTTTATTTGTTTCACAAAGGTTTTGTTTTTTGTTGATTTTATTTAGTTTCTTTGCTAGGTTTAGTTTTTTGTTGGTTTATATGATGTGAAGTTTATAATAATTATGCTGAAGCAAAGGACAATTCTATACCTACTTGTCTATGTATGCTTTTATAAGCATACATCACAAGTAGGTATTTAGAAGGAATAGTTCACTTTTATAAGATCGTTTATTTTTTTTTAATGAAGATGTTTATTGGGTAAAAATATAATAATTCTTAATATTTTTTCTGACTGACGGAATAAACAGTTTTTTTCTATAAAATACACTGTTGTGTATTTTATAGAAAAAAACAGCACCAGTATAAAAAACTTTTAAAGTTTTTTATACTGGTGTTTTGCTCTAATTGTGTTGCATTAAAAATGTAATTTACCAGCCCTGTTGTATTTTTTGAAAAATAATGGTCAAATAATAGGTAAATATATTTGTACTTAGGTTTGTGTTTTTGTTTGTAATAATCCATAAATACATTTTGACAACTAAAAAAATGCTAGATTTTTTTCTATTGACCCCCTTTTCGACTCCATTCACCCATATCGCGGGTAAATAGAAAACGCGTACATATTGTAATTTATTAAATAAATGAGAAGGAAAATAAGTTAATCTTTAATTGAAAACACTTTATTACGCTTTAACTCACAAGACACTATAACTGTTACTTTTTGAATTTGATAAAAACATACTAAAATTTCGATCCAAAAGTTGAAAACCTTTCTATTCACCCCATTTTACGGTAATCCATTCGTACTCTGCCTTTTCAAAGGCAATAAAAAATGTAGGGAATTTATCAGCTATCAGGTAAAAGAAATAGATAAAATCAATTAAGTACTTTATTATTGTTTCAGACATATTCTTCATGTACTTACTGCTTAAAAGGCTTTAAATCTTTCAATAAAGCTTTTAAAACAAAGCAACAATAAATAAATAGACCATATAAAAATTCAAACATCTGTATTTCAATGATAAATTCATATCAATGATTTAGTCGAAAACAAAATTTTAACAAAGTATTTGCGTAAGTTAAAATTTAGAATTGATTGGATAAAGCCACCGGATCACAATAATACAAATATAATTAAAATTTACATTTGAAAAATATAATAGAATTTGTGTATTTTATTGTAAAGGATAACGGCCAAACAAGTGTGCTTAGTGAATCTTTCTCCAATCAACATTGTACGCAGCGCTACAGTCTAGCAGGTCTACTCTTAACATTATTTCAACATTTCATTCTTTCAGCAATATAAAAGTATTCAAACTGATCACAAAGGTATGGCAGCTCCATGGAACCCCATGCAACACTTAACATATGTACCAACACAACTCGAGTCATACATGACATTTCATTCAGTTCAGTTCACAAGTGCCCCTCCATAAACGGACATCACGAAGCAAATTTTACTCTTAATTATCATAAAGTATTTATGTAACGATCAAAAGTAATAACGAGCTACTATATTACACTTGCACCTCTCGGAATAATGTCACATATTGCCCTTAACTCTCTTATATAAATATTAGGTTGATTCAATCTTAATTAATGAGATGTGGTTTTCCATCGTTGGTAAAAATGCAAAAAACAATCACATAAACAGACTAGTATCCAAAAACGCCATCGAAAAAATTACATAATTTCTATTTATTGCAAAGGATAGGCAACAAACTAAAGGCGATTACACGAATACATAAGCTCCAATTTAGAAACGCGGATTTTATAAATCCAAAACATAAACAGTTTATTCATCCCCGTAATCGACACAAGACGTAAAGTACGTAGATCGGCGGAACTATCTCGGTATAATACGATTTTTATCGACCGTCACCGGTCCTCAGGCGCGAGGGCCGCGCCTCAACATAAACTCACGAATACTCTACATATCGATAAATCTACTCAGTCGTTTGTTTACTCATAAAAATATATCTTTAAAAGGCTCAAATAAATCCGCCGCGTCAGGGGGCGGGGCTATCAGTTACAGCTATCACTGGAGGGGCGGCTGGCGTGACGTCACGGGTCGGCGCTAGTGCACGGCCACGTCGGCGGCCAGGTGGCGGCGCCGCAGCAGCTCGGAGTCGGCGGGCGGGCTCAGGCCCAGGGGCGGGCTCAGGCCCAGAGGCGAGCTCAGGCCCAGGGGCGGGCTCAGGCCCAGCGGCGCGCAGCCGGGCGGCTCGGGCGGCGCGCGCGGGCCCGGCTGCTGCGACTTGCTGCAGCGCAGCGTGCGCGCCGGCGGGTCCATGTACGAGTAGTTCATGGAGAAGTGCTGCTGAATCACCCGGTTTACCGCCATCGCCGACTCCGCGAAGTTCGATAAGTTGCGCGCTGACATATTGCTGTATGACAAAAGAGATAAGATCGTTATTATAATCCTCTAATGAAGCTCTTCAGTTCTTATTTATTGTAACTCCAAAAACAAATTTTGAAGAAGCAAATTATCACTACTCAAGTTTGTATGTTGGTAACAGGTGATCTCTGAAAATATTGGTCCAATTACAAACATCCTCTGTCTGATAGAAAGCTACTCTATTTGAGAGTAACTTATGATATTTTTTATGTCAGAAAAATGCATGATACTTGTCGGAATCCCCATGCGTGTGAAATCATTTCTACCCTAAACATGGACTGAACATTCCTCACTCATTACTTACTCTTAGGCTCGCTTACATCCCAAATCATGTTAAGCGCTGAACGAATTTAGTCATTTGTGCAAATGGGCCTTAGCATCAAGTCCAACTCACCGTTTAATATTAATAGAAGTCTGCAGCTGCGGGTGATGAGCCAAGGGATCTGCGCGACGCAACCACGGGTGTGTGAGCACTCGCTCTGCAGACAGACGGTGCGACGCCTCGCGGACTAACAACTGACGGATCAAATCCTTCGCGTCGCTGGAAATGTCCGCCCACTCCTCTTCGGGGAACGTGTAACGTCCCTCCTGTAGGCAAAAGAAATGGTTTTGTTAGTACAAATTGTTTACGGGTACCAAATTTTCAGTACAATCTTAACGTTCGTTTTAAAATCAGCATCTTATTTTTTTTTAAACAACCCAAACAGAACAGCCTTCGAAAATACCTTAAAACTTTTAAGATCCCTGCAGGCTTAGCATGACACTCTATTTCTTCGAAGAATGGACACGGCTCTTTCATACAAAGTCACATTTCGTTTCTCCTTTTTTGACATCCCACCGTAGAAATCTTTCTACATAAAAAAGGACCTAGACAAAGATCGTTAGAAACGAAACAAGATGACAGATTGCAGAAGGATTTCTACGGTGAGATGTCAAAAACTGAGAAACGAAATGTCACTTTGTATAGAAAGAGCCGTGTCTATTCTTCGAAGAAATAGGGAGTGTCATGTTAAGCCTGCTGGTACACAATCAGACTCTCAATGTTTTTGAATGCATAGAAAGTAAGATTGCACATGAACTACTCCATTCAGGAGACTATTAATGCAATAACAGCTAAGAAGAATACAATCAGTTTCCCTAAAAAGACCTTGGCTCTAACAAAACTTAAAGATGAAGCAAAGGATGATGATGAAAATAAAACATACCTGTATAGTATTAAAGAGCAGCTCCTGGCAAGCGCGGCAGTTCTCGCCGCGCTCCCAGCCGCAGTCGGAGCCACAGTCGGCTCTGAAAGGCGGGTAGCCGCACAACAAGATGTACGCGATCACTCCGAGTGACCACAGGTCACATCGCTTGTCGTAGTGATTCGCTGCTGAGCCCGCAAATAGGGACACCACTTCTGGTGCCATGAATTCCGCGCTGCCCACCTATGACAAAGGAATGGAGGTAATGAGCATCATAGTTCTAGAGGATTCGTAGGATATCTGGTAAAATACCCGACCTAAAAATTTAATTGGATCATTTATGATAAAAGACGATGTATTAACGTAAACGAAAGGAGTATGTAAGGATCGTAGCAGGTGTCGCTGTGTAGTTTCTGCCTGCCCCTATTGGAAGAACTCACGCTGAGTTTGTGTTTATGTACGATGTATTCATTGAAACAAGAAAATGGTATTACCTAATATGCTGTGCAAGGTACGGACAAAGATAATAATGCTACTGAGCATTAAGAGAAAAGTTCTAAATGACCATAAAAATAATTGCTATTCACCATCTAGTTACGATATTCAAACACCATCAATAAACCATTCATAATAATAATAATAAAATACTGTTCAGTTGTAAGGCTAGGTCCGATTACTCAGGATTTATATATTTATAATGCCACGGAAAATGTATTTGAAGGACTAGTCAACAATTTGCTATTGAGAATTTTCCATATCTTGCGATATAGAGTCTATATAAAATTAACATAAAACCAAGAAATAATTCATTACCCATATTGAGATTTATTGCTCTAATGCTTTTGTTATTGTTTTACTTGTGAATTTTCTAATGATAGTTCCTGCTTTTAAAGAAATTTTAATGGGCTCGAACTCTTCCTCAATAATCGTAATCGCAAGTATTTCTTTCTATCTCATCACATCTACCATATATAATGTATTTCATATCTGTTGGAAGCTATTGCTTCCAAAATACTTTCAGTTGTTGACACTACCCTCTGTTATGCCTACAGGGATGATTCATAGATTTAATCAATTAATTTTTACACCAGACATACAATTAATCTTTTAATTGACATGTTCTCGGTCTTTCGGATTAATTATTTGGTAAACAACAATAACAGATAGTTGATTGTTTATTAGTTCTTAATCTTTTATTTAATGGATTTGTATTATCTTCATGCTTTTTATTGTCATCTTTCGTCACTTTATCCGGGCTTTGGTTAATATTGGTGCCGATTCCCTTGTTCACAAACTAAACTAAATTTGAATTCAGTGCATCTTTTTCATTCTATTTCGTTAAGAAAAGGACAGAATATAAATTTTACTTTAGTCCTGTCAAATTAATCAGCGCTTGACGTAAATTGACGTAATTTTAGTAGGCAAATTTTTAATCACGTCTAAACTTGCATGAAGTAGTGACAGTCGCTGATTAATTTGACAGGACTAAACTAAAATTTATCTTCTGTCCTTTTCTTAATGAAATAGAAAGAAAAAGATGCACTGAACTTAAGTTTAGTTTTGTTTGTGAACAAGGGAATCGGCGCCATTATCTGCCCTGATCCAAACTAGATTGTCAATTTTATTTTCTATATAAAATAGAAATGAACTAACTTTAAAAACAGCTTATAAAGTAATCAGATACGTCAGAGTTACGAGTACGTATCAGTCCAATTAATTAAAGACCAATGTTTTTTGTGTCTTATCAATTTTCATTAGTGGCCTTAAAATATTACTTGTACTGTTTATCATAGAATATTTGCAAGATTTTATCAATATTTTTGCTGCTAATTTATCACTACGTCCTAAGTTGAAAACAAAGAAATTATATAACGCGTCAGAGATAACACAATTGCTGGGTGATAGAACATACATTAATTTATTGGACAATACTGGTAGCAATTATGTAAGTTATTATGTTGAAACTGCTGATTGAGAGGAATAATGAGCGATACAAGATAGAAACGTGACTAAAGACTGCTAATAAAGTGATAGATAATATAATACTGGACTGCCAACTTGAAATTAACAGATGAACCGTAAAATAAACTACTAACTACATTTATACAAGAACCGTTAAAACCGCTTAGCTCAAGGTTGGGGATTACAGATCGTACGAGCTTACCCGATTACGTGTCTAGAGGTCGTAAATGATATAATCTAAAACCCTTAAAAATTACCTTATATTCTTTGTTATGTAAAGTATGAATATGTATCGTACTACACGATATTCTGTCAAGGTTAATATAACAAAGAATATTTTATGTAATAGCGCCTTTGGATAAAGTTATCTAGTGAATCTTTACAAAAAACAAACTAACAAAGAGACCAGGGGGATATTAGGACCATTATTAAAGTATTTAAAAAAATACTCACTGGCGTCATAAGCTGCGGCGTCGCCAGCGGGCTTGCGAGGCTCGAAGTGAAACTTATTCCACTTCCAAGATCGAAGTCGCATATTTTCACTGGGCAGAGTCTGTCGCGGTGAACGCATAATATGTTCTCTGGCTTGAGATCGCGGTGTGCGACACCTTTAGCGTGGAGGAAATGTAAAGCGTTCGCTATCTCACGCACGATCTCTGCCGCTTGCGGCTCTGAGAAATAATGGTGCTCCTGTATGCGAGACAGGAGTTGACCGCCGTTGATCTGGAACAATCGATGATAGATTATTGTAGAAACACAAACACAATGGCCCTTGAAATAGAACATGGTAGCATTGAAGATGATATACGATAAGGAACAAGAAAAGACAGTTATTTATTATAGGATAAACTTTTTGTTATTTAGAATTCTAGGTTTCCAATAAAAAAATTCAGAGCGCGAGATCAAATCGTAAGAAAGGAAGGTTCTACATGAATCTCAAAGACGATAACCTAAGATCCTCTTAAAGTTGCCAGTTAGATAATTTTAGACTATAAATTGCTCAAAATAAGTGTGGTTCAGGAGTTTATCATTGAATAATATTGTAGGTACACAGGCACAGACACAACAAGATAACGGCTGTAAACAGTGCCATATCAAGATATCGTTAGCAACAGGCTATATTATTTTCGGGCAGGCCACCAACTAGGAAATGAAACTGTTGATATCTACTTGGTGGTCGAGTAAATTATTATTACTAACGATATAAAACTAAATAAGTTATTTCAACATAGATAGGAACCTTTCCAGCAATCAGTCCATAATAACCAGAAATGATAAACTTTTTCTAACAGTTCTCATGATATAAATAACATTGTAGACGCAATTTATTCAAGTCGAGAAACAGACGCTAAATGGTGTAATTTTTAAGTTATAATGTCAATAATGAAGGTTGAAGACTGCAAAGCTCTTCGAGGCGGTATTTTTTTCAGCTTCTGGATTAAACAGAACAATGGAATAATAGTTGAAGAAAAAAATGTATACGAATGCTCGAGGGAAATCTACACAGACAGAATCCTTCTACCATACAAAATGTTTTATATTCGCGGAAATAATAATAATAGTGTAGCGTTCATTTATTATATAAGAGTAGTGTTCGCACTTTCCTTATTGTCCTTTAATTAACTTCGTACAGTCAGCCTGCATAACCCAACATCTCTTGCCCTTTTCAACTTTGTAAGAGGAGTTAGGTAAGGCAGAGCACTGACCGTACTATGATAAACACTAGTACCTACATAATGTACTATCACTTCAATACATTGAGACGCGAAGTATTTTGTATTTAAGTAGGTATTCGAACATTCCGTACATTTCACAGCAAATATATTTTTCATGTGACAAAACAGCTTGATTAAATTTTATTGTTAAAATATGGTGAACCACATGTGCTCGCTGACTCATTGTGAAATGCGTTACAATTATTCACGCCTACAATATTGTTAAGGCAAATAATCATGATAATCAGGGAAAGCTTCATCATAATTCATTAATGTTTCATAATTTAGGAAAATTAGATTAAAATGTGTTACATTTATTGATATGATGCAACGGCAGAGCTTAGGTATAAAAGAAGCACGAAGGTACCATTTTTTTTTCTAAACAAATAGAACGGCAAACAAAAGGCTTTAAAGATTTTGTAGATTACGCGCACAATCATACCTGTGCATAGCAACATTTTCAGTATAAGGTTATATATGAGTGCTATTTGTGGGTTTTTTATCGCTGCAGTACGTACAAAAGTAACAAATAATGCAAATATAAATAATAAAGATAACGATGAACACTATTCTAGAACCTTCCAACCTAATAATGATGTAATTACGAAACAAGACAAACTCCCACACGTCGTCTACTGCGATAGTGTGAGTAAACTCGATGAACTATATGAATTCCATGAACATGCGTCACATTTATTTATTTACTACCGTATACTCCACGATAATAATAAATTTTTAACGTTTTTCATTCCATTTCGAACATAAAAGAACTTTTGGTGAATAAATTCCTTAGAATTAGATGTTATCAGTGCAAAACTGACGAAGTGTTTACAAAAGTCGAAGAAAATGTTTGCTAAGGACAATATCGTAATCCCGACAGAATTTACTCAATTAAGTGATAAAACAAAATAAATCGTCAAAAATTCGTTCAAACGAATTCTTGGAGAAAAATGGACATCAAAGACCAAGCAGTCCAAAAGGAATAATATTAAATGCGTAAAGATAAATAGATGAAAGTAGGATCTCGTTTAGGGGAGAAGAGACAGTGAAGTAACAATCACGGAAAGCCTGAGGGCTGCGTTGCGTTGGGATAGGTTGGGAATCCTTTCCAGTTTTAGATTGGCATATTTTACTGCAAGGTCAGGAGTTAGGGTCTTGATTCTTGAAGATACCATGAGGAGGAAAATTATTCTCACCTTCTCGAAGACAAGATAGAACTTGTCGGTGTCCTCAAAAAATTCAATGAGCTGGATTATGTTCGGGTGTCCCTGGCAGTAGTGGAATGTCTCCACCTCGCGGAACACCCTGGCGCGGGCGTGCCCCGGCACTTTGTCGATGATCTTCACTGCGTATTCCTGGCCTGTGTAGATGTTCACGCACGTCTGTACCGAAGCGTACGCGCCCTCGCCTAAAACCTCTCCTGTTAGCTTGTAGAGGTCTGTTGACAAAGATACGGTAGAAATATTATTATCAAAAGCATCATTGGTCGCATAGAAATACACATCGAGAAATTGAAAAAGTGTTAAGAATTTAACCTAGTCACTTTCGTTGTTATCTAGAAAAATCAAGGCAACATAAACTGAACCAATATGCATTCTTCCAAGATAAGGCTTTCGCCAATATTTGTTCCTTACCTTGGAAACATGACGTGACGACTGAGCTCCCGGAGCGCTTCTTTCTGCGGCGCTTCCTGCGCGCCTCTTCCTTACGCCTCTGCAGGTCCTCACTGTCGGGAATGGCGACGGGAGCTGACGGCTCATTGCATCGGGGACTCTCGTCCGATTCGCGCTCACTGCCCGACTGACTGCTGCAGCGGCCCACACCTGGAGACAAATGAAAAAACAATTAAAAATCAAGAATTCTCAACATCACACTACTTCTACCGGATTTTGGGGTCTTACAATCTAACAGATGCTACACTACCTAAACAAGATAAATCTAAGTAACATGGAGTCATTGCTTACGTGTCTTAGCAACTGGCTAGTAAAAAAAAATAGCGGAATGTGGAATTCAATACTTAGTTCTTTCTCAGTTATGTCTATAGGTTAAGTAACAGTTATTCTGTATGTTTTTATTTCATTAAATCTTTTTTTCAATCTAGCGGTGTAAATGGTTTTTTTTGTTACAGTAAGTAGAAACATTTCAATTATTTTTTTACGTGCTCATTGTAAAAAATCCTCGATTGACACAGTTGTATTAAATGAAACAAACTTATTGGGGTTTTTGTGAAGATTGTCGCTCTTCCACAAAGCTACAAGTGAACGCTACGAAACTGTTTCGACAATGACTACATTAGCGAGTTATGGCGACATCCCTTGTTTAATGTATGAACAACGCGGAACATTACGTAGGTAGGCGTTACTACAATAACTTGAGTCGTCGTCGCCACAGGGACGACTCTCACTTTGCTTTTGGTGCCAGCTATTGTTACAGGCCTGTGTTTGGGTTTACAGTTCGTCATTCTTTAAATAATTGCTTGTTTAACATTTCTAAACGACCAAATGTGAATACGAAGTGGAAAAGTTTGGCGGATCGTCAAAGATTTCAAGCGAACCCGGAACAAAAGTGTGTCCTATCAGGGCAAATGTGACGGCTGTCATCGATAATACAATTCCGACGTGAGACATGACTGTGCAAGCTGAGCTGGCAAACAAAGCCGGTTCATCGACCTACATGGCCGCACCCAGCGCTGCGCGTACGCGCCCACATTACGCGATCACTCGGCCTCATGGCGTAAAAACTAACTAAGTTCTTCTACTAGAAGAAATGACCTAATAGCTGTTCCAAACTTTGTTGTAAGCTGGTAAACTTAGAAATGAATACCGCATAGGTACTTATTGCCAACTTGACTCGCGGCTTGTCGGTGAAGTAGCCTATTTGGCTTGTTGCAAGAGTCACGATAATCCGATTTTGGGATGTTAATGTCAAATGCTTTGTCCAAATTAGAGCACAATGAACTTCATATAGGTACTTACATAAACTACTCTACGAGAATCAACAATATAAACTTCAGGGAATGGTGACGTGGACCATTTTACGACAGAGGAATGAGAATCAATCAGTGCCTACGTGAACCGTATAGGTGGTCATTTTTGAATAATGCGTTCGCTTTGCGTGTTCATTCTATCTACTCGTCATAATGTATGATAAAATTGAAACCTAAGAATTAATTATTGCACGCGATGACCTCAACATGTGCCGCACGACAACAAGTCGAATGCGCAATAACCGTACGACTGTAACAATCGGGCCCGAGCCACGCCCCCACGCACACAATTGCCCGTTTCAACATAGTAACTTCCTGTTTAAATACTGAATTGTTCTAAATTTCCACAGGAATAAGCGAGCAAAGCAACTGCTGTACGTCCGTTCATGAATATTGCTAAACAAAACTTTGTATGTATACAAACATCACTCCACGCACCACAACAAGGAAATCTTCCTGATACTAAAACCGAGAGTGACTGACTCATTGACTGATTGATACAAACCCAAATACAATGAGACAATAACGCTGCCCACGTGTTGCCTTGGACTTAATCGAAAACGAAAAACAGTTTCCAAAATAGCCAAACCGAAATCGTGTCTTTGCAAAAGACAACGGAGCCCAAAATGAATACGTTATGTCAGAGAACCGCTACTGCAACGGATGCTGACTGTAAGTGTTAAAAGCATTCAATTCAATGATTGTAACATATTCTAATTCCTAACGCCGCAAAGTAATTGTAGACTTGTCATACGGTATCGCATGTTGTCGCGAGACTGCTCGGCCCGCGTGACTCCACGTGGCAAAGCACTTGCCTCGCAGCGAGGCTCGTTACGTAAAACGTCTCAGTAACAGCAGCCTCACAAATACGTCTAAACACGGCAAGCATTGCCCCTAAACTTCTAAAGCATTTTCAACATCGCCTCATCTAAAAGTTCGCTACTCGTGTATGCGAGGTCGAGGTGAAACAATAGGTTGACCCAAATAACAAACAAAAGACTATCAAAATGATAACGATTGTATTGTCAAACTTTGTCCAAGAATAGTAGGGGGAAGTCCCGTAGCACCGGACGGCACCTACCGCCGGACACTCGTACTATTCAAGCAAGTATAAACCGGTTCGATTCAAAGTACAAGTGAAAGGGGCGCGGGGGGCACACAGCAACAGGATCACGCGCCGTGGCTCGCGAGTGACGCGCAAGGCCACGGCGGGAGCGGGCGTTTGCTGCTTTTGACGGGAAATCACGGCGTCACGTAAAAATCGATGTAAGTAATTCTGGCACATTTCTGCATTTACATTTTAATGGTATTCAAAAATAAAAGTAGTACTTAATTGTTACCCGTAAACTGATAGAATATTATTAGATTTTTTAACTAATTATAGTAGGTAGGTACCACCTAATGCACGAAATCATCTGTCCCTTAGTACCGGACACTAAGTCATCCCTTAGCACCGGACAGTAAACATATTGATATTTCTCGTGAGAATTAACGTTATTTATTCTAATTGTTGAATTTTGTTTTAGAACATAGAAGAATGAATAGCATTGAAATGGAAGAGAAGAAAAAGAAAGGATCGTGGGCTTACAAACGGTGGAAAGCTTACAAACTGCTATCAATATTTTTTTCCAAAGAACTGAGTGTAAGACAAGCTGCAATGCGATACAATATTCCTAAAAGCACTGTATATGACAAAATAAAGGCGCTAAATCGAGGAGAAGAAGAAACGCCGTACAAAAAGTGGCAGAAGAAAAAGAAAATGAAAAGAACATGAGAGACAAAAAGAAGGAATTAGGATCTAAGTTTAAAGCAGCAATTGTAGGCAGAGGAAAGCAAACCAAAGGAATAAAACCCAAAGGAAAAGAAGCGAAAGACGTGGAGCCCAAAGAAAAATATGGAAATAAAGTGGAACCATTAACTGAAATATCTAACACAAACACAACAATTTGCGTGGTTTGCTTAGAAGACACTGAGGAAGACTGGATCCAGAGCTCATCCTGTCTTGGGTGGGCACATGAAGCATGTGCAGACGTCCCAGAGGCTGGAGATGGCTACATATGTGATCGATGCAAGCTATTCTGAGATGTCCAGTGCTTTTGGTATGGCACAAATATCCGTCCGGTACTAGGTGCCACTTTTATAAATTACATTATTTGTTACCGAAGTCTGATTAATGGTGTTAATTATTTTTAAGCAGAGGTTGTGTTTTTTTTAGTTTAATTTGATTTCTAACTTAGTTATCTATTGTAAGTCATAAATAAATAAACATTCCTTAAAATATTTTTTATTTTATTTCTAAAAAACCTTAAGTGTCCGCCACTAGGGGACTTCCCCCTATTAATTTTATTTGTTCAATACATTCTAAGCAATGAAACTTCAAATAATCACTGACGCATTAAAACACAATACTCTGTTCCGCAAATTAACCCAGCAATCATGCAAATCGATGGATATGTATGCATGCGGTTAGCATATTTATTAGACTAAGTTATAATATAACAAATCATTCCTAATAGATACATTTGCATTGGTCGGACTGATAAAAATGTATACTGGAGCAAAATTGTCACCACGACATTTCTGCCCTCGGTTGTAAGTTTCTACTTTCTAATCTGGTAGGCTGGCATAAACGCTTGGCCACAAATACGCTCTCTAGTTGCCGATTGTAGGCTTATTATACTTTTGTTTTTAATATACCCTTAAGCTATTCAAAATCGTTGTTTTCTAATCGCAACAAATAACGAATGCACTGTAAGAGATGCAATTTGAATTTAACACGAAACAGACATTGATATAAAGACATTACTGAGTTTTAAAGTTTATTTCAAAATTCTAATTCGATTGGATCTTGTATCAGTGAATACTTTTAGTGAACTTTTTTCAGTGAAGATTTCAGTCTTGCTTTCATAAAAGAGTTTCAACTTTTGCAGTATTTTCTAAACTTGCATATTTTAGAAACTGTCGCCAAGACAATCTATTGAAAGTTGGAGAATACCAATAAATGCAATATTATAATTACCAAGCATTGCAAATGCAAATGCCGTTCGTATAATTTCTAAATCAGTCGACCAATCTCTCATAATCATGATAATCAAAGATCAAAGTCGACGGTTACAGTAGTGGTGATGAATAAACTGCCAACTCGGCCTGGCACTGCACACGAACTGAACGAGATACTATCTAGGTGAAACTTCAACTAGGGCGTTTCAATGTATAACTACTGCAGTACGTAACAAACCACTTTCACTCACTACTGATTTTGCCCCCCTGTCTAATGATAACACACATGGAATTAAATAGTATATGAAACTCTCGTTGACAACAACACGTCTGTAAACAACCGTATTTGGTGAGGACAACGACGCAGCGAGATATTCATATAAAACCAGAATGGTAATATTCGAAAGGATGCTTACAATTATTGGCGTAAACGTTGAATCACAATAGAAAGCTCCTTGTGGTATTAAAGGATTCATTGAAATCGCTATGTAACTGGCAGATTCAATAATAAGAATAAATGAAGCAGTCGATATGAACGAGAAAATTGAGGAGGGTGAGTTGGGTCCTGAATGAGAGAAGTTTTCAGTGACACAAATGCGTATAGGGACTAGGGAGCTATGCAACTAGCGACAAATCGATGAGCGAAAGGAGCAAGGGGGGAATACACGCGAGGTGAAGGGAGCGGAGTTTGATATTACACCGGAATAAGCGTGAAGTCCGTCACGGTCAAGGTTACTCTGTTTTACTCAGCCGACGGACACGATTGACTGATTCCAATCAAACACTGATTGCAAATTTACAGCCTTTGATTGTTTAAATTTTTCCATCTATTCTTGTGAAAATTAAATGATTCCAACTTTATTGTAGCGTCTGGCCTGATAACGCCAGTTTATTTTTTGAGGGTAGTGCTCACAAACTTTTGAATGAAATAATTTAGTTAAAAAACAAATTTTTATTTCGATGATTAACTAAAACAGACACGCCTATCAACAACAACTGTTACAAAGCCACAAAGTTCCCAAGAATTTATACATATTATATAAAATCAGTAGGTAACACTAGTGCGCAGTTTTGTTTTAGTAGGTGACCTTGGCCATGAACGCCGTGGGGCGACGCGCTCCAGCGGCCATGTTGAATTGAAACCGTGGAGAGTAATGAAACTGCATGAAATTATAAACGCATTCTTACCAATTTGATTTTTAAACAGTGAAACAATAACAACCAATAAAACCGTGATATGAAGAGGCGAGGAGAATCAAAAATGCGGCGTTCAATATATACACACATAAATATAATTTTGTTAATGACACGCATTCCATACAGGGTATGTAAGGTTTTTTTTCTAATTTTGCTAGTTTGGTCAAAGTAAACAACAGAGTACAAAAAGCTATTTATTGAAAACAGTCATTTTGAATAGATAGTACAAGTTTGAGATTTTCAAACCACAACAATCACAAATGAAACTGTCCAAATTAACAACATTTCCTCCGGAATGAAATCAGCCACCAAAATGACTGTTCATTCCAAAATGCCTTGCTAATAAAATTAAAGACAAACATAATAAATATTGTGTTAGTTATACATTGAACACGTTAACTAAACTTTCATGAGTTAGGTATATCAATATCTGTAAAGAAATAAACCAGAAAGGACCAGGATTCGCATGGAACCAAAAATAATACAGAATTTCAGAACCTAAAACGCAACTTAGCAACAATCAGAGAACATTTAAAAAGTCATCGAAACATCGGAAATACTTTTATTATTTTATTCACGTTAGTTGTAATAACACTGCTGAATGTGTTCCTGAGCAATATCATAAACATAATAACGACTCTGATTCAGTGAATGTTGCGAAATTGTGGATTGTGAAATAGTGTGCTGTCTGACCGGTCAACGCTCGCTCCGTATACGTGAACTTTGACATTTCAAACTAAATCACACTATAGCTTACTTTTATTTTCTTAGCTCAGAACAATAACATTGCATAACACAATCATCCCGTTATACTCGTAGAGATTAGCTCAAGCAATGGCACTGTTTGAAGGAACAACCAGTAAAATGAAAATAAACACAAAGTAAACTGCATTAACAATCACATCCACGTCACTGGGCAGTTATAAACTTCTAAGTTTAAATTGCAATGCATTGAGTGTGGTCAGTGTTTTACAGTACATCAATACCTTTATGATGGATTTATTAACTACAATACCTTTATGAAAACAATCAAGGACAATGCAATGTATTTTACGATTAATCTTGACATTCATGTGCTGCAAGTCGCAACCGATCCCAACCACTACCGGCATTATCAAGAAAATGAACAGCTGATTACAGAATCATAACAAATTAATCAAAAGGCTAAATGTGTTAAAGGTGTCAAAAGGTGTGATACACATGACGCAACTGATGATATAAAGTTTACAATTGACCATGATGAAGCGTTTATGTGTGATGATTTGATGATACTCGTAAATCTTAACATAATGAGGCAAGACTATCCATAAGCACCCGTGCGTGTTCCATATCATAACCATTCTTTACTAGACCTAAATAATATGAATAAAGCGTTCAATGTTTTGAACCATTTTGAAAACAAAACATTCGATAAGAATTTGGATAACTCTCATTTAAATTTTATATCTTATTTATGTTAATGAACTTCGCTGCATTATATCTGAAAATGAAATGGAAACAGAGTTCACTATCTAGTCTAACCAGTACTAATCAATTTCAAATACGAAGCTCTAATCATCTATACTGACTGTACTGTAATATGTACTACGAGGAATTAAACTGAAATAGTTGCTCATTTGCCAGTTTTTAGAATCTACTGGTTAACCATATTAACTTCTACGGTAATATGCAAAATCAACTTCGCAGTAGGCATAAAAACCCGGTGAGAAAGATGTTTCAAAATTTCGTTTGTGACTTGCGCTAAATGAGCATCCATCTCAAGAAGTAATAAAGAAGCCAACTCACCGCTATCTACACTCTCTTCTGAAACCTTCTTCACCATCCTGATTGCTTGATGCGTTGATACAGCGATATTGAGAATTATAACGAGTAGGTGTACTACTCTTGAAAGGCCGCTTTCAAACTTGTGGCGGTCGCCTTCTCGACGTGAAATCAGAACGGCGTTAAATTTAAGTTAGAAAATAAACGCCAGAATTAAATTATAAAGCACCACGGTCGAGAAGGATTTACGGAAAATGTGCCGGAAGGTAATAAACAAACACTATTAGAAGGCGGAATGAAAAAAACTGCTGGTCTCGTTAGCGATCCATCCTACACACGCCCGCCCGTCCGATGTTCTTAAATCCAACTGAGGAGTCGTTCGTATAGCCGGCTCAACCCGGCGCGCACATACACAGTCCCCCCGCGCCCCTCAGGCCCCCTCAATCTCCGTCGTTTGCAAAGCTGTGTCGACGTTGTCGTAGCCTCTCTCGCCTGCGCGCATGCGTGCTCGCTCGCACTCACTGCTGACGTGTTTATATTTTTCGTGGTTCATTTTTTGTCCACGTCGCTCGTCGTCGTAACTAGCCATCAATATAACATTTATACGTATTCTAAGATATACGTATTATCTATATCTGGTCATTCAAGTACATATATAAATATAAGCCAGATGTTGTATTAAATGAGAATCAAGATTTGTCAGTTTTTCTGGTTTAAGGTTTTCTTAGTTTTGTTTAGCCTTGGTTGCAACAATCCCTAGTTTATTTTTTACCAGTATGTTATAATATTATTTTCAAGAACCTATATATAATAAATCATCATTCATCATCGTCAGCAATATGTAGTTGTACGTTGTGTTATAGGAATTTAGTTTTTTCAAAACTGTTCTTATTACTTATTGTAAGTTAAGGATTCTTCTCTCAGGGTTGTTATATGTAGGTAATTGTAATAATATTGATATACGCCCAATGATGTTAGTCCTAACGATTAACGCTTAGGTTGTGTTATCTCTAACATTGTTACACAAAGTCTGAACGAACGAACAAATTCGCACACCTCTATTACATCACCTTTTCAAATTAAATGTAAAGCTGCTTCTCGAATACCGGTCATCTTCTTTTGCTCTTATAATATTCTTTATTTGTAAGCGTTGTTATGCAACAGGGATTCCTTTGTCTTCCTAACCCTCCCATGGATGACCTTCGCAGGGCATTTGTTGACAAACAAGATACGGGAACGGGTGCACAACGCAAAACGCACGTGGTACGGCCCAACCGGTCCAACCGGCAACCGGCGCCGCCATGTTTGTTTGTTGTCACGCCACTTTTCCATCCCACTCTAACATAGAGCGCTGTCTTCCGGCAGAAGCCGTCTCTGTTGCACAGCCTTCTCGCTCGCGGGCCTACGTGACCGACAATAACAAAAACATAACCCTAACAGATAGTACTGCAAGTCAATAACGAATCACCGTATTCATAATATGGCTTCTCTTAATTTAGTAGTATTCAAAAACTCAGCATTGTTGTGGGCGGTGCAGCATTCTAATTACATCTACCAGCATTAGTGCTATGCTTGTATCTATGAATAGTAAATACAATCAGGAGTTCTCGAACCAGACAGCTGTTAGCAAGTATATGATGATGATAGAATGATATCTTCCCACGCAGCTTATCTCCAAAAAAACATAGTCAGGTGATCTCATTTACATGATCAAGAACCTGCGCATCAAAGTGACTTATAGTTTGAATAATGTTCTATAAGATCTATATTATCAGTCTTTACAGAGTCCTGTTGTTCTTAGATAACCGTGCGTGAGGTATCTGTTATGATTAACTAGAATTATTAAAACTCTAAGGAAGCCTGCAAATTCGAGTTAATTTGTTGCGCAAAGGGTGTCAGTAAGTTTTAGGTCAGATTGAGGGGTTTCCCTGTAGCCACTTGCTAACCGGTTAAAAAAAGTAGCATAGTTTCCGAGAAATTTAACGCACGGGTAAAACAAAGGAGACGTAAAGCCCTATATTTTGTCAAAAACTGTTATCATTGGGGTGAGAGAGAGAGTCGGCGCGGGTTTTAGAGATGGGAAGAGGGGACGCAAACTCAATCCTACTGCGCAGTAGTGAACTCGGGATCCCTGTCTTTGTTTTGGTTTGGATAAAAGTAGTAACTCGTTACGTAGTAAGTAGTTACAAAGGCCTGTATTACTTACTCAGTGGACTTCTTAGACGGCACAGATGTACTTAGATCATTTACGACTATTCATCTCAAACTGACGTTATTGATCTATTCTGAAAACAATAAGATCTTTCAACAATAATAGTCTACAAGGCTTACCTGTTTTCAATACCTTCCAAATGATGGCGTTAATATCTGCATCTTCATCCATCTCGAAGGTAATCTGAAACAAAAGACAAAACTTGATTCAAAACACGTCTTTGAACTGACACTTACGATACGACCTTATGAAGTGCTTCTATTCGACTCTAAACGCAATTACTTAACCCAGTCGCAAGCACTCTTGCCTGGGGTTAGTATATAGCTAGTTGTAAATCTATTCATCAAAATAGTCCGTCCGTCCATACAGGAGGCATCTACTTTTGCTCATAGGTAAGCAAGGACTGCACCGGGGTATTCCTGAGGACCATTTTTTTTTGTCCTTTGTGTTGAATTTTTGGGTACGGTTCATTTTGAATCCAACATTGAATCGGATCACGTACGCCAACGACCAAGATCTTGCTGCACCTGACGTCGGCGTCGCGTCGGGACAAAGAGGTTTACGAATTATTAAAAAAAAAAACAAATATATCCGACTGCATAAAAACGTAACTGAAAAGACAAAAATAAACATTATAATCTTTAGAATGTTGGTATTGCAAGCGGGGACAATCCAATGACCTGAAATATGGTGTAACTTTTGTTTATCGGCGGCCTGCGGTATCAAAAGGTATCAAATTTTTGCAGTAGGGTTTTTTTTATTTAATAATTTGCTTTTTTTCAAGCTTTATTTATTTTGTTTTAGTTTTACTAATATTTATTTGAAATCGTTTCATTACTAACTTTTACTTGATATCAAGATTGTTGTAATTTATTTTTAAATAAACCCTTCTGCCCCTTTTTTGTATTTGCAAATGTAATATATAAACATATAATAAAGCCTATGTCACTCCTACAATTAAGACGAATCTAACGACTCCTCATATGTTAAAATCGATCAAGCCCTTTAGGCTACAGAACGTGCCAAAGACAAAATAGACATACATACATACTCTCGAAAATCATTTCCCACCAAAAGCAAATTCTTTTTACCCGACTGCCCCAGAAGCAGTCGGGTAAAAAAAAATTGCTTTTAGATAGATTAACATAAAAAAACTGATACACACGAAAAGGGATCAGGCGCGTCCGGCAATGTTATGAGCACAAGTGTAAACTCAACGAAAATAATTATATACTCAGTCCAAACTGCGAGAATTGGTCGTAATTTTCTTGGAAGGATGACATGATATCAACAAATATTTTACGTAATTCTTAGCGAACAAACTCTAAAATATTAAAACAAATAGAAGATTGTTCAAATATTTACTCTGGACAGAGGACTTTTAAAAACATATCATATAATTGTAGATAGATTCAGAAATCTAGAAGTGATGAATTTTAGAATTTGATACATAATCGATCAAGTAACATAGACTTGTTTACGAAACAAGACGAAGTGTTGGAGTTGTTTTCAAAGACATAAGTGCAACACCGGGTTATGTCATTGCTGCAATAGAATTTTAACAAGGGAGTGATATTAATAAATCATAAACAGTTATCAGAAATGGCTGTCACCGACCAAAATAGATTTCAATACCGACAAGCGTTAACTGTATCTTGTAAAATCCTTGTGGCCAGTGCTTTCGAAGAGATTGGTCTGACTTTCTCATCTATTAATTATTTCATATACTTAGGTACATTAGAACTGTAACCATTTTTCTTATGCCCAACCTGGGAATCGGTTCCGAATTCGAAAATATGTATCAACTTGTTTGATTCTCATCTAGAAATCTAAAACTCATAAGAGAAACTTCGTAAAATTGTAGAATGGGTCTGTGCTATTAGATCGGGACCGAAGACAAAGCAAAAGGTTTGTAAGCGCGTGACAAAGTATACGCATTGTATGTTTCACATAGTGCAAAGAATTTCTAGACACAACAATAGACAACAGAAACGTCTGAAGCAGCTCTCTTATGATTTTACTCATTATACAACGCGTATAGTGGCCGTAACGAAAGTTGGTACGCACCGTAAAACATTTCTAAATCAAAAATAATTGCCGAAGCAAAATATACATTATTATATCAGATAGAACAAAACAGCTCACAACTGCGTACTTGATAAAAGCCTTGTTTTTTATTACATATTACACAAGATAAAAACTTGTATTAGAATATAGCATGTGTCTTGTAGTGTTTTTCTATTTTGTATTCTGAACTTTTCTGCGTGTCCCTTAACACGCAGAATAAAGATTGCACAGACAATATTTCTGGGTCAGGACCAAAGGAAGCGTAATGAAAGAGGGTCATCAGGTCTCCATGCGTTTGTCTACAATCCCTGTTCTTTTTTTTGTTTTTTTTTTCCATCATCGTGGTTCTTTTTAATGTTTTTGGTGGATTATATTAAGATTATCCCCTGTAATATAAAGGTTTTGCTTCTTAAAAATAACCCCAAAATTGGTTTAAAAACTTATCGTCATTTCGCTGCTTATTATTGAAATGTGTCTTATCTTCCTACATAAGTAAACCTAGGCAATATTTTGTGAAGGGTGGACAGTTTTTATTGCCAGCCAATGTATTTATTATACGGTCACCCAAACCAAGGTTACGGAAAAACATATTTGCAATGCTGATGTGGACTTTTTGCGCTGTTCTCTTGTGCTGCGATGTTTTATACATATGAGGCTCGGAGCAGTGAGGCAGTGTCGATCACCTCACTGCCAGCGTATACATCTAAATACATTTACACTTTCATGATCCAATCCGCTGAATCTTAAAATAGCTGTTATCACTGTAAACTTCCCATTAGATTCCAGAGGACTCCAACTTTGTAGGAGGAAAATATCGTAGCTACATTACAATCCTCAATGCTTTCTTTATTGTATTCCACAATGTATATTAGGTGGTAAACATTTGCTTAAGAACAATCGTGGACTAGGATTCCGTACCTCAAAGGGAAAAAACGGAACCCGCTGCGTTTGTCTGTACGTCTGTCACAGCCGACTTGCTCCGAATCTACTGGACGGATTAAATTGAAAGGTACACATATGATTTTCTGTGACCCAAACACGAACGTGTAACGTAAATAAATGAATTCTGGGGTTCACTGTTGGGGGAAAAAATAGAAAATTAAAAAACGGTTGCAAACTGTACCGTGTGACATCAAATAAAAGGACTTATTATTAGGATTTTATTATTTATATTTTGTTATAATATGTTTTAAAGTTATTAAAGAAAATAGATGAAAATTGACCATTTTGACCACCGCCCCCTTCTCCGAAACTGCTGAGACGAAAATGTTGAAAAAAAAATACAGAGTTATTGATTACAGAAAAACCTATAAGAAGTCTATGGTCTTAAAATAACATGGTAAATCACTCAATAACAATATTTTGAGTACAAACTTACCAGTTGGAATGTATGGGGGAACATGTTTTTACACTACAATATTAAGTTTGTTGTTGGGATAAATTCACCCCAACTACGGAACCCTACATTGTGCGTGGTCCAACATGCACTATTCACAGCCAAAAATAACTTTTTAACTTCACGAACAGCTGAGAACTAAGTTTAGATTAAATTGTTTATACGTGTGACTTCCAATTTATATTCTTGTGTATGGTTAGGCCTAGTAATGTGAATTCATTGACTGTTTCAATTTTATGATTATTAAAAGAAAAAACTACATCCAGAGGTTTTTTTTTTTGGTGGGGAACGAAAGTTATGAGTTTATCAGTTTAATCTTTGTAAAGTTGGTTTGGTTTCGAGCTTGTGTTCGTTCATCCCAGTTATTATTTTGCTAAGTATATCGTTAATAAGGGTACTGTTTAAGTTTATGTTATCATGATATGGGGTGAGAATGGATATCATCCGCAAACAAAACACATGGGATTCGCATTACCTATTGGTGCGTTTATCGCCTTTCTGTAGGACCAGATGTTTTGAAGTTCGTTCATCTTGTTATTGAAGTATTCTATTTCTACAAACTGTGCTCTATTTTCAAAATAAAATTTGAACCATTCTTGCGATTTACCGCAGATCCCCATTCTATATAGCTGGTTTAGTGCAATACCATACTGTACTTTGTCGTAGGATTTGGTCATGTCAAGCATTAGGTATACCTACTGAGTATTTTTATTATTTAACATGTTTTGGGGCTTCCTGTATACATTTATAGACCACTAATGCTGTTGATCGATTTTTCCGAAAGCCAGTTTAGCATTCGTCAAATGTTTTATATTTTTCGCATAAAGTGTACACGCGATTACACATTGCCATCTCGAAAATCTTTGAAGCTGCAGGCAGTAGAGCTACTGACGGTATATTTTTGTTATTTTTCGTATGTAAAGATTTCACTAATGCTATTTTTACCTGAACTAGGGAATACGCCTTCTTCATTATTTACAACTAAACATTAAAGTTATCTTTTATGGAATAATACAAACACACGTAGGTACCTACATAAACTCACGTCTTCTTCCCATGGGAGTATGCAGAAACTATAGAACGCCACCTGCTACGCTCCTTACATACTCATTTTGCTTCGTTTACGTTCATACATCTTCATACACGCACGTCGGTTGCGCGTACTACGCACCTGACCTTTCTGAAGAACATCACCAATGAGGTCACTATTATGTCTTCCTGGGGCGTTCCCTCCCGGCGTTTCCACTCGCATCTGCCTTGTAAATACCTTTTGTTAGTTAGTTAAAAATAAATAATGTTTAGCGATTTATATTCATGATCTTTTACGTTGTTCTTAACGTGACTATTACCTATATATGTGGCCTCTTTGCTTCAAGTTTCATTTATTTATTTTTATGCAGTGATTATATCTGGGTGTGTCACTGTCATATGAATAAATATATCGACTTAGAAACTGAATATTATTATTTAATTCTATGATACATATCTTCCTAATATTGGCGACGATGGAGACGGAACTGGCGCGACTTACTAGTTGCGCCAGTTCTTCCTCCATCGTCGTACGGCGAGTACGCCTGCGCACGACTATACGCGGCCAGCTTACAAAGTTCGAACGTACACTGGAACAATTACGAAATCCTTCGGATTACGACGCAAGTTCACGTTGACAAGTCTAACAAATTATGGAAGTGTGAGTATTATATACGTTTGTGTGGAAGCAGAAATTGAGCAACGGCATTCTACAGAAGAGCACATATTACATTTAAAGCTAAAGCTGCATGGCCTACGCCCTACACCACCGACCGCGCCGTCGACTTACGTCACGGCTTCACCTGAAAGCACACCAAGAATAAACTTTCAACCGTTACAGGAACGAGAAAGTTTAAACAACTGTGTTCAAATTTTAAAAACCTACATGAAGCTAAATCATTGTCACAGTTCACAAATACAGACCCTCACGCTGCTTAGTTTATTGCCAGATGAAATTCAAATCTTCTATAAAACGCACACTATGCAGACAGGCATATTATAAGTCGGGGGATTACATCGCTGATAAAAATGCTTGGCTCAATGCTGGTCCTGCTCCACAACCACAACCAATTGAATAATTAACATTTGAAAATACTGTTGGAACAGCTGAACATTGTAAGACTATCTTTGCATTGTATAAATTCAATCTTCTTTGTATTATATAATTGCATTGCACAGGTGTGAGTACTATGTATAATAGAGCTACCATTTACCGGTTAATATGTCATCGACTTGAATGGGCCCTGGCGGCTGAGAGTACATATGTCATGCTCACTCAGATGTCTCGCTGATGGTGGCGCGTGTGTTGGATCATTTAGCTCCCTTCAAAATGGTTGAGCTGAATGTTGCTGATCATGCTCGTGAATGGGCGCCGTCGGTTGGGACTGGTCACCTCTTAGCTTCCTCGGCTTATTTATAATTATTTTATTTTGAAATAGTTTTTTTTTGTTTTGTTTTGCTACTATGGACGCGTTTTTTTTTTTACATCGTCCTCATATTTAGTTATAAATTTAACATTATTTATACTAATTTTTATGTAACAATATAATTTAAAAGAGTGTCCATGGAGTTCCTCGCCCATTCTTCTCCATCGGTACCTACGAGTACTACGCTTTGGAATAGGCAACTAACTTCATATTTCTAACTGACCGACAATTCAAAAGTGCCTGTAAATGGTTTAATTGAAATAAATGCTTTGAGTTTGCCACCGGAATTACACCAGAAAGCTTACGACTTGGGCGCACCAAATGATCCGTATGAACTGGAATTCGGCAGCTTGGGGAAAATATTACAACACTAATAACTAGATCCAAAACCGAGCATTTGGGATTAAATGACACCAATATTCGAACCAAAACACTACAGGAAACAATGGTAATCGATTTTTCCGATTTAATTAATAAAGCAACCACCATCGTAATTGTAAAATCTGAAAGATAGAATACTCTTTATTATGTACACCAAAAAAATTACAGCTATAAATGTAGAAATTTTACATAGGGTGACACAATGGGCGGCTGCAGCATAGGCTGATAGCAGCTATATGTCACCAGCTCACTCTTCGAACCTTGGTCTACTACATGTGAAAACTGTTTAAGTTGACCCCAAACACTGCAGTCAAAAACAAGAGTATAAACCTTTAACGATTAAGGACTTACGAGGGAAATACTTCCGTTGTGGAAGTAAGGAACATCAAGCTAGAAAATGTCTCAGCATCAAGGATACTTGCAGCAAGTGCAATTGAGTTAGTCATATTGCTCGCGTTTGCTTACAATAACACCTGGGAACAAAAAAACTGGGGCCTGAGCACGTGGTGGTGCAAGACACGGACAACTCTTCAGATATAGACGATGACACCACCCCCTTTTTTTTTTTTTTTGAGGGTGGGAAATCATCAAATAACTTCTCCCGCTCTGGGCGGAGCGGGAGGGTGTGTCAGACTCTTACTGACTAAAACCCACCCGTATTCCTTCCTGTTGCCTGTGTTGCGGGGGCCTCGGTGACCCATAAGTACCTTCCCGCGACCCCGGCAGGCATCGGCCCTAGTGGACCCCTACTATATGTGCTGACGACATCTCTTTGAGGCGCGCGTGGAAACGCGCCGTCGACCCGGGCCTGGTCCTTACCGGACGGTGAGCTACCCATTGCTCACCGTCCGCAAGCCCGCGCCTACGGTGGCCGGAAATCCGCCCGGGATTCCCGACGCCCTGGGCGTCTCCTGCGGCGGCTAGGGGCGAGAGGGCGCGAAACTTGCCTTTCCCTCAACCGTCCCGCCTCCTCCTTCGCGAGCATTATTGCTTCGCAGAAGGAGGTGACGGCTGCCTATGCCCTCTCGCTCCGTACCATGGCCTGAACCAGGGCCAGACGCGAGAGGTTTCTGCCGCCGATCGCCTCCACGAGGATGACCTCCACCGTATGCTCCACCGTGGCCTCCGGGCGATCCACACAGTGGTGACACCCGGACGTTTCCTCCCGGACACCACCCTCTGGAATATAAAATTAACACAGACAAATTTATGATAAATGTACGCATCAATTATTTGAAATTAAAAATGGAAGTAGATACAGGAGTTGCTCGTTGCATATTTTAAAACATTGAACACTGGATGCAAGATTTACAAAACTAATATCACGATGAGAACATATACAGGAGAAATCTTAGCACCCCTCGGAATAGCCTACGTTACGTGTAAAAATATAATGACCAAACACTTGAGGGAAAATTCTACATTATCAAACATGATGTTGACCGTTTCTTCGGTCGAACATGGATACGAGCAGTCGTTTTTGCGTTTACGCAATTAATGCTAAAATCCATCCAAAACTTGCTAAGCTACTTTCTGAATGTTGGAAGGTATTTGGTGGCTCCCTTGGGTGCACACCTGATTACAAAGCTCATTTGACCCTAAAGGAAGAAGTGTCACCAATTTTTGTCAAGCCTAGACTTATACCATACGCTCTTAACACTAAAGTTGATGATGACGAACTCGGCGAACAAGGGGTAATTACAAAAGTTGATAGCTCTGAGTGGGGAACACCAGTGGTTCCTATTGTCAAACCAAATGGTATTATACGCTTATGCGCGAATTATAAAGTCACCTTAAATAAGAGATGATCAATACCCAATTCCGATCATTGAGGGCATTCTGGTCGAAATAAACGGAGGTCAAATATTTTGCACACTAGACATCAGTCAAGTTTACTTAAACGTGATGATGGACGAAGAGAGCGCTATGATGCAAACACACACATACGCACAAGGCACTCACAGGGTTACGTTTAAAGTGAATAGACATATGGTTGGCGTCAAGGTAGCCCCGAATTTATGGCAATTATTTATGGATCATTTGGTTCAAGGAGCAGCTGAAGTGAAATGCTTTTTCGATGACATAATAATTCAAAGACAACTTCTTTCAAGACTACGCTAAGTATTACATAAGTTACAAGAAAAAAATGAGACTCAATAAGGATACATCTCATTTTTTTCAAGAGAGCATAGAATACTTGGGTCGTACCATTAATTAAAATGGACTGCATAAAAATAGAAACAAGGTGAACGCTATTCTGGGTACAAACACCCAAGCAATATCAACGAACTGCGGACATTTCTAGGAACGGCTAATTATTACAATAAGTTCATACCGAATTTAGTTTCAATATCCAGCCATCTTAATAACCTACTCAAGAAGGACATTAAATACGAATGGACGCACAAAAAATTTAATGAGAGTTTAAAAAAAACTAAATTGGACATCCTTAGTGAGAGAGTTTTAATGCATTTTGACCCCGAGAAACACTTGGTTCTCGCTACAGATGCTTCACCGTTTGGACTTGGAGCAGTTCTTTCGCATCGGCTGTCGGACGGATCATCGGCCTATTGCTTTTGCATCACGTTCATTGACGAGTAGTGAAAAAAGATACAGTCAGATAGACAAAGAAGCGACGTACGTATTCTGGGGATATAAGATTTTTTGTCACTACTTCTACAGCGGAGAACTCATACTTATTACAGACCATAAACCATTAACTGCGATCTTCAATCCACACTAAACTTATGATGAGCACAATGAGACTCTTTCACTACGCACATTTTCTATCTGGTTTTGACTATTGAATACAGAACATCGGATGATCATAGCAATGCAGATTATCTATCAAGATTTCCGGTAGGTACAAATAAATTAATTGACGTAAATTGCGCATTTCAATTAAATCAGATAAACACAATTGCCGTCGACCGTCTAAAAATCGCCGAAAAGACACAACTCGATGGTGCATACAACCATTTATTGGAAGCTTTAAAAAATGGTACCTCAGTGAGAAGATACGGCTACAATGACAACGAATTGATCATACAAGGCGGTTGCTTTATAAAAGGAACACGAGTGATGATTCCGGCAACCCTGATACAACAGCACCCTAATTGCGTAACACACTCTCAATCACAATCTGAATGATATTAAGTATATTGCTAGTCCATTGCTTCATTGTTGGAAAAAAATGTCTGGTCAACCACGTAAATAATGCAGTGAGTGTTGCTGATCTGTCAAAATGAAACCTATTCCTACTTATAGTGTGGTACGCAATTACCCCGCAGGTTTTAGAAGAACTACACACAGGACAGGACATCTTGGTATAGTAAAAATGAAATTACTGGCGCGTACATATTTTGGAGAAATTTGGATCAAGACATAGAAGTCATAATTAAAAGCTGTAGAGAACGTCTATTAAAGAAAAATCAACCTGCATGCGCAGTACCACCATTGGGACTCCTCACCATCAAGGCATTGGCAAAGGATCCATGTCGATTTTGCTGTTTCTTATTTATAATAGTGGACGCTTTTACAAAATGGATGAAAATTATAGAAACGAAAACAACCACAAGCTCATTGTGTATCCGCCAACTTAAATAACCTTTCGTGACGTATGGATTTCCGCTTGCTTTAGTATTAGATAACGGTCGACAATTTGTTTCAAATGAATTTGAATCATTCCTCAGTGTAAGCGGAGTTGTCCTCAAAACCACAGCCACGACTGGACCATCCGGCCACGAACGGACAGGCGTAACGTTACGTACAAATAATTAAAAAGGCAATACATTGCATCAGCACAGGGCCAGGTTCTGTACAGGACTGCTGGGTATTAAGGAACGTCTACGGAGGACGCCGAATAGCAGCACAAATAAAATCCCATATGAGCTCATGTTTGGCAGCGAGATAAGAAATATCCTAAGTGCCTATTTCAAGGCAAACATGAGGGATGAAACACGACCACCGACTGATGAGGTAATGGTACGCTCATTTACTATTGGGCAGAGAGCAGTTGCAAATACGCAGCTACACAAACGACCAAATTATATGGGAATTCGGAACCATTTTAAGGATATTGGGCCGATTGCCCAATCTAAAAGAAACTGTTACTGGTCACATTTGCAGAAGACATGTTGTTCAGATACTGGATACGTTATACCAAGAGAGGAACAGTAAAACACCTTTCGGAACGGACGATTTCGGATGGAGGTGTTATATATGTGGCCTCTCTGCTTCAAGTTTCATTTATTTATTTTTATATAGTGTTTATGTCTTGTCATCTGGGTGTGTCACTATCATATGAATAAATATATCGACTTAGAAAATGAATATAATTATTTAATGCTATGATACATAATAGTGACTCCCTGGAGACATGGCTAAAATAGAAGCACATTACAATTTTCTTCGGGTTTATTCATGTTTGAACCTGAATAGACCACATATTCTGTGATGAAAGGATCACATATCCTAGAAAGACATACAATATATTTCTTAAAGTTCAATATGGCGCTGAGTTTAATCAGCAGAAAAACAAAACAAGTCACTACGAATAGTGATATGACTTCCCTTCTTAGTTACGTGGTAAAAAAAAAAACATATATCCACCAGCTCGAAATAGATCGTGAATTGATTCAAATAAAAATTGAAATCCGAGGGCAACTAAAGAACAAAAGAGGTAATTTTAATGCAACAAAATAATTATGTCAACGTCTATTAATAAATGCAAATATAGCTAATCTACGAGGCACGAATGAATGGGCAGTAAAGACGATTGACGTCAAGAAACGTGTACCTACATATATAATTTAAACAGTGTACCAACTAGCAAGAATAGACGATAAATTGGCAACTTCAAAGTAAGGATTTGACCGTAAATTCAAGATATTACAAAGGAGAATGACTTGTGTGGCACTTCTATACGAAATGAGCTGCAAAGTACTTATCAATATCAATAACCGTCGCGGCTTGATCGCCGAGGGGTAAAGCAGTATGTGTGGGTGTGCAATCCTACGCGTCGCAGGCCAGTTTTAAGTCCAGTGAAATAGGGCTTATCGATAGTTTATAGGGCGCAATTCCAACCTAAGGCTATAAACTGAGAATTTTGTAACTGAAAACCTAATAAGTTACTGCTTGACGGAAATCGATTCCCAAGCACCAACACAACATGGTCAGAAACTGAATTAGCTTCTTTGCACACGCTAGACAATGAGGCGGGCTACGAATTACTGTACAAAACAATCAATTATAATAATTGGGTCGCATGCGCAGCGGGTAACCGCAGAATAGTAGTCTGACACTTATGCGTGTCAGATAAACTACACCGGCTTCGCTTGCGGTTAACACGATTTAACAATTTATGAGCAGCTTTATAGGTTAGTATTGTTTACCTGATCAATTATACTAACAATGGAGACCAGATGTCGATTGTTTTATTTAAGCCTCTGCTAAACAGTAAACCTCATTATAAAGTTGGCATTAATATCATCGCCAGGGGCTGCAGTCTTGACATAGATATCAATCGCTTTACTACCGAATTCAGTCGCAAAGTCCTAATGGGGTTCGTAGACAGAGAAAATTGCTTGACAAGCACCAAAAAATCTCAATATTGTCAAGAAATTTTGACCCTCTAGGAACCTCATTAGGAATTTGTCGTTATCTATGTCGAGACTGCAGGCCCAGGGATTTCATTTTGAGAAGAAATCTTTCTGGACATGTGGCTACATATTTCCTAAGTAACATACAAGTACGCCATTAATTTTATCACATATTTTTTAATTAAAGAAGCTAAATGATTGTTGGACCAAACTGCCCAAATCTGAGCATGAATCTAAGAACCGTTTCAATTAATCAACTACTCGAAAACTAATGAGAACTATTTAGTGCTTAGTTCCTTCTACAAACTTCGACAGAGTAGACTTTAACATGATAACATAATAATTAACTTCACAAGTGTTACAGCTGCATCAACCTCAGTGCTTTTAATAATAGATTATAAGATCATTATAAGAGCAAACATGTGATTAAGTTCCTTCTTTAAGGGTCTTTTTTTTTTTGGGAAATTATCAAATAACTTCTCCCGGTCTGGGCGGGAGGGTGTGTCAAACTCTTAAGGCTCGTACAAACCAGCGCGATATCGCGGGCGCGACAGGCAGAAATAAGCCTGTCGCGCCCGCGGTATCGCCCCAGTCTGTAAGAGCCATTACTGACTAAAACCCATCCGTGTTCCTTCCGTTGCCTGTGTTGCCAGGGGCCTCGGTATGCCTTCCGAACTTTCCCACGACCCCAGCAGGCATCGGCCCTAGTGGACCCCTACACTTGTGCTGACGACATCATCTGATACACTTACACCTGAACACAACGCGCCGTCGACCCGGGCCTGGTCCTTACCGGACGGTGAGCTATCCATTGCTCACCGTCCGCAAGCCCGCGCCTACGCTACGGGATTCCCGACGCCCAGGGCGTCTCCTGCGGCGGCTAGGGGCGAGAGGGCGCGAAATTTGCCTTTTCCTCAACCGTCCCGCCTGCTCAGGAGCATTACTGCTTCGCAGAAGGAGGTGACGGCTGCCCATGCCCTCTCGCTCCGTACCATGGCCTGAACCAGGGCCGCACGCGAGAGAGACCTCTGCCGCTGATCGCCTCCACGAGGACACGGCGGTGCTCTGCCCAAGCCAGGCAAACCTCCACCATGTCCTCAAGGCGATCCACACAGTGGTGTCTTTAAGTGGTCTAACGAGACCATTTTAATGATTAGGGCCAATGACGGTATTATGATTACGAATCTTATCCGATATAATAATAGCAGGATGAATGAATTGCAGTATACGTTGTAAGGCCTAGCACGCACTACATACAACTTTACATGTGCTGCAATTTCTTTTGCGATAATCGCATCGCAAAAGCAGTCGCGCCAAAATGTGATAAATCACAATTTCTTAATCGCGGCGACATTGCGCGTGTATGCGCTCTCCTAGATTATAAACCATTAAGTTGCATTTCTGCGACAAAATAATCGCGCGACAAAAAGTCGTAATGCCCGGTCGCCCATAAACTGCACTTTGTCGTCCACGACTAGTTTATTTATGCATTTTGGATTTCCAACAAAGGATACACAGATACAATAGAAATCACAACAAACCAAAAGATTCTTTTATGGGTGCTAATCAAAAACTAGTTAATTAGTTTGTAATTGGTTGCGTCGTGACCGCCATTGAAATGCTAGTGCTATGACATTCCGGCTACTCATAGTTCAAGTTGGTGTAAGTTTGTAACTGGGGGCCTACTGTCTAAGTCCGTCAACGAACATACGGGCCCGTCCAAAAGTAGTTCGAAACGACGAAGTGAATCCTACACCCGATTTATTTTTTGGACGGGCAAAAACATAGGGAGTAGGGACAGCTGTCAAATCGTGATGACATTCATACTTAGGTCGGGCCCCAAACTAATCCTATCTCCGTAGGTGATACGGAGTAGGAATCGCCCGTAACTTCTGTCGAATCTGCTTTGAAAGTTGTCCCTAACGCCAACGTCATTTGCCCGTCAGAAAAATAGAATTTGTCACTTGTTTTGACGGATCAACTACTTTCGGACGGGCCCGCATCTTGTTGACGGACTTAGAGAGTAGACCCCTAATTAGATAAGATACTAAAACGGTGTCAAAAAGATTTTCACCTTCATTACAATAATTTCGCTACACGAGGACTTTAGTCAAGGACAAACCCATCGGAAATTCAAATTGCCCATAATTTCCAATTCCGTACGAGCAAGCGAAAAAAACATTATCTTCGAGTTCGATGCCCTCTGCCACAAGTGATGGCCATGTATAAAACTGGCATCGGAAAAAAATGGTCCCCGAATAAGTATTGAAGTTACTGTATAAACAGTTCTTGGAACCTTGAAAAATGTATGGAATATTATAAAAGACAGTGTTTTTGTTTTGAAGAACATTTTTATTTCCATAATTATGTAACGTGTACTATTACCCTGGAGTTTTTAATTAGTCTCTTGTTCTTTAAAAACTCAAACGTGGCCCATGGCTGGCTTAGAACGATACACAATTTCCATAAGTATTATTATTAACGAACGCGCTTCGTAACGAGTTTGGCCAGATTAGTACGATGCCGAGTTCATACGATCCTCACATGATGTCATCGACAACACATAACTTACTTAAAACCTCGAACGAGTCGTCCATGTGTGTGTGAGTATAAGACTTATCTAAACAGAAACACATACAAATTAATTCCATAGCCGAATGGAAAGTTCCATGGTGCCACCATCTAATACTTTTAAATTTAAAACGAGTCTTGCTTTAACATCCCTTACTGTCTATTGAATAGATGACTTCTATTAAAAGGAAACCAATAACTCGAGCAAAAATCCTGTTATCTGATAAAAATGTGAAGTAAACAAGTTTCTTGTTGTTAAGAACGCAATAGACGAACATCTACTCAATTGTTATTCTTTCAGTGGATCGCGACTCGCTTTCGGTCAAGGATAATTGGTTGTGAATTAATAAAGATTGAGAATAGATCCACGAATGGTGAGTAATTGATGGTTTTCTTCACTAAGCATAAATTATACTCGTTATAGAACAAGTTTATAAAACTGGAAAACGTAACGTCGTGGTAATCACGAATCATAGGTATAGGTACTATATAGATTTTAGGAAGTAAACACTTGGGAATTGTTTCCAATAGTAGTTAAGCAGTGGTGGCCCAGTGGTAAAGGCCGCGATTTACGAGTTGATGGTCGTAGGTTCGAACTGGCACTGACGCTTTACTTTGTGTAAGTAAATTATTTAAACACCACTTAGAGGAATTACTTAATGTGGCCGGTGAAGGAATACATCGTGAGGAAACCGTCATGTCCTAGAACCAAAAATTGTAAGACATGTGACATCCCACTTCCTCTCACATGGAGGCCTGTGTCCCACTAGTGGGAACATAACATAATCAGCCTGACTATTGTTATGTAAGTAGTCCTACAAAATTTTAAGAACGCTCCTATCAAAGGCCCAAACATTTTTTGAAAAATTAAACGTCTGTATAAAAGAGCCAAAAGCGGAACGCTCCTGTATCTTAAATAATCTCGATACCTACACAGAAGACACAATCTCACATCTACGTAACACCGTTTCCGATAACCTGGAACAGACGTAAATACACTGATAGTGATTAAAAAGCTATGAAAACATCTGATTACGCAACCACAACACGAAATCATTATCAACTAATTAAATACAATTGTTGAATAATATTTAAATGATTTGCTTTACTTTTGGTTGCAAAAATCCGTCGACAACGTAAACCACGTGACGCTAGATTTGCAAAATTGAGGGGCACTTTCGTACGGGGAGCTGATATAGCCGGTGAGCGTAGCATAGCGTACTCCACGTCGACGCTCCTTCTACACGACATCTACGCGGCTTCTACGCGACGTCTACGTGAGGCCTACGAAACTTCAACGTTGCGCCTACAATGAGACTACGCTGTGCATATGCCTGCAAGTAACGCTTACGTTGGAGTTTGTAACCAGCGTAAGTTTACTTTAAATACACTTTTAAAATAGTTATACCTACATAGTTGCTAAGGAAAACTGAAATAGAAAACGTAAATGATTTAGTTCAAAGGTGAAACACGACGTACAATGTACCCTTCAGAAACATTTAGACTTGCAATGTTAAAATAGCGTTCATTACAATAATACATTGAATGAAAACGAATAACCCATTGAATGTTTTCATGAACGGGTATAAAAACGGCACAAAACAATAAACGAAGATGTAATTACAGAAATTTGAAGCACCGCACTGGTGTAGCGATGACGTAGAAAACAGTTCGTGACCTTCTGTGTTCGAAAATAATGATGAACTACCTTCGTTTACAGCATACCAGTATGTAGGGCTTTAGTTTCACTGAGTCTCGAAATAATTGATTATTGTGTAACGACTGCCTAACGATTATTGGGTACTGCTGAACATGAGGCCCTAGGTTCGATTCCCAAGTCGGCAAAAGTGTTATTGGGCTTTTTCATTAGCAATTTATTGGTAGCAGCCGGCGGAGTCTGGATTTGTGCCCGGTTGATGGCAATAGACTCGCTACCTATTACATGGGACTTAAAAATATCTGGCGAAATTCGAGTGTACTATATATCTGCCTATCCTTTCGGGGATTACAGGCGTAGTTATGTTATGTGTAACGATTTATTACTAAAATAGTTCGACCTATTCCTGCTAACCAAACCAATAGTTTATGAATGCTTGAGGAAGTCTTAAATGTCACTTCCTAGCTATTATAAATTCCGTATGCAAACAATGGCAGTTTAGTTAGGCAAGTAAGTAAGGCTGAACGAATGCGATGCAATTCTAGTGCAGTTTATCGTGTGCAACTATGTAATGCGCGTACGCAACATCGCTCATATTAATTTACCATCCATGACCCGCTTATCCATGTTAAGTTGTTGCTCTCACATCGTGCATCGGCTTGACTCCTTTATCTCACACGATTAGGTTTAAACTTGAAGGTTGAATAATTACTTTGTGACATAACACACTGCCTGGTAGGTCTAGTGGTCACAAGCCCTACTGGTCAGCATGAGGTCCTGGGTTCGATTTCCAGGTCGGGCAAAGCGTTATTGGATTTTTTATCTGATATTTGTCAGTAGCTGCCCGGAGTCTAGATTCGTGCCCGGTTAATGGCAATAGGCTCGCCCCCTGGCGAAATGTGGGTGTGCTATAGGTTAGATACACGTCTGCTTAACCCTTCGGGGTAATACAGGCGTGATGTTATATTAAGTAAGCTTTTTTTTTTGGATGGGATATCATCAAATAACTTCTCCCGCTCTGGGCGGAGCGGGAGGGTGTGTCAGACTCTTACAGACTAAAACCCACCCGTATTCCTTCCTGTTGCCTGTGTTGCGGGGGCCTCGGTGACCCTTTAGTACCTTCCCGCGACCCCGGCAGGCATCGGCCCTAGTGGACGACAACTCTTTGAGGCGCGCGTGGAATACAACGCGCCGTCGTCCCGGGCCTGGTCCTTACCGGACGGTGAGCTACCCATTGCTCACCGTCCGCAAGCCCGCGCCTACGGTGGCCGGAAATCCGCCCGGGATTCCCAAGTAGGTACGCTACGACTGAGCTGACGTTACTATCAATCGTCGTGTACCAGACCGGTGTTCGGAGCTGAACACCGGTCTGCTACACGACGAAATGTGGTTGTACTATAGGTACACCTTTGCATACACCTCAAGGGTTGACCTTCAGGGAGACAAGGCGTGATCGTGTGTTATGTAAATAACACATTACATTGTAGTATGTGTTAATCTGTCATCAAAAAAGAAAAGCCTAGAAATAGATTAGATTGATTACTCAGTAGATTATCAAACGTAGCAAAGATTCATCTGTGAGTAATTGTTTAAGCTATTAAAGATTTACCTGCACCAATATGTGTCTGTTGTAATTAATGTATATTCACAACAATCAATTAGATGACGTCTATGAAATAAAAATAGATAGAACAGCAAAAGTATAAGGCAATCGTCCGTATATAGCACTGCTGATTACAAATACAAACAAGAGATACAACACAGATTTATGGCAAATTCAAGTCTAGATTTTCTCTCACAAATGCAGTCGTACCAAGCTAACAGTCTCTGTGATCATGATCAACTAAAGAGTCAAGGTGAACTCTATTATATAATATAGCTTTACTAGAGTCACGCTTCGTGGCGTTGTCTACGACGTGATTTTTTTCAACTATTTTGTAGGTATCTGGGGCGCTAACTGTGTATGCGTCAACATTAAGTTTCAATGAAAACGTCCTTCAAAGAAAAATCTGAAATACTTATTTAACAGGTATAATAAAAAAGGCTATCCTGTAGCCAGTCATTATGAAATAGAGATAAATGTATATTTTGGTAACGAGTAAGACGTCATTACATTTTGCTACATCGGCTTTCGGAGTCTACGCAATTTTTTCGTCTTACTGAGGATTGCAACTTGGCGATGTTCTGGTTTTCGAGATTCCACGGAAGCATGAACGCACTTTTTCGTTATGTATGCGCCGATTTCTACCAGTCAACTCCTACCGCAAGCTACGTTATAGAACTTAGTTTAAAAAAACCTGAAACGGATAGTAACGAGACCTCAGACGAAGACTTTGGAAACAGCAACGTGTAACACAAAATAGCAGTGACATAGAAAAGCGTCGAGAAAGCAGTTTAACCCCGCCAAAAGATTCATCATTCAAGATTGAGTGAAGCTCGATCGATTTCAATATTACTTCACAGTGGGAAAGTGATGGAGCTATACAGGACTTATAGCTCCATCTCTTTCTCACGCTAAGTAATATTGAAATAATACTGCTATAAGAGGTGATGGAACCCCCAGAACCAACCTGGCGGCGACGTTATTAAAATATGCCCAACCATAGATAAATATCACCCATCTCACCACTATTCCATTGCCTACTCTAGGATGCATATCCGGTACGGCTCTAATAATCCTTCCATATCCTAAGGGCACATCTTCCCTACCATTATCGCGCCCCCCCGGTCTACTCTTTGATATGCAATGGTCTCTGTGGTCCTATGAAACATGAGGCTCCAGGGGCTAGTGTGAATCTTTGGGTTCATTCGTGTAATCGAGTCTGATTCATTTATGCTTATCTAAAATACACGAGGGCTGCACTAAAAGTATCGGGAATGGAATATTTCCACTGTTCCTGTCATATTCAAATCTTTTTAATTGAAAACTCCTTGGTTTTAAAAATCGAATACCATTTATTTATTTAAAAAAAGATTCTCGGTCTTGTCACAAGGTTTTGTCAAACTTGTTTAGTCGTTGAGAAAATGGAATTGACTCGAGAAAATTCAAGAGCGATGATTTATTATGACTTTCGAAGTGGTTTAACACAAAAACAGTGTGTTGAGCGGATGATTTCTGCATTTGGTGATGAAGCCCCATCCAAAACCACAATTTATCGCTGGTTTGCTGAATTTCAACGTGGACGTGTCAAGCTCAGTGATGATCCCCGTCAAGGTCGTCCAAAAACTGCAGTCACCCAAGAAAACGTTGATGCTGTACGTAAGCTGATTGAGGAAGATCGACATGTGACATACCGCGAAATTCAGGCAACTTTAGACATTGGCATGAGTCAAATACAAATAATATTGCATGAACAATTAGGTGTAAAAAAGTTGTTTTCCCGATGGATACCGCATTCGCTCTGTGAAGAGCAAAAAGCGGCTCGCGTTACTTGGTGCGTCAGAACTCTCGAAAGATTCCACGCAGGATCCTCAAATGCTTTATACAACATCGTATCAGGTGACGAATTCTGGATATACGCGTACGAACCCGCAACAAAAAACCAGTCACGAGTTTGGGTGTTCGAAAATGAGTTAAAGCCAACAAAAATTGTTCGTTCACGGAGTGTTGCAAAAAAGTGGTGGCCACGTTTGGCTCCAAAACCGGCCATGTTACGACTATTCCTCTTGAGGGACAAAGAACAGTTAATGCAGAATGGTATGCTAGCATTTGTTTGCCACAGGTCGTTTCTGAACTCCGTAAAGAGAACTGCAACCGCCGCATCATCCTCCATCACGACAATGCGAGTTCTCACACCGCGCACAGAACAAAAGAGTTTTTAGAGCAAGAAAACATATAATTCTTAGACCATCCGCCGTACAGCCCCGACCTAAGGCCCTAATGAATTCTATACTTTCCCTAAAATAAAGAATAAATTGCGTGGACAGAGATTTTCATCACCTGAAGAAGCTGTGGACGCCTACAAAACGGCCATTTTGGAGACCCCAACTTCCGAATGGAATGGTTGTTTCAATGATTGGTTCCATCGTATGGAAAAATGTGTCAAATTTCGCGGAGAATACTTCGAAAAGCAATAAATACATTTTTAAATAGTAATGTTGTGTCACTTCCTTGATTCCCGAAATTTTCAGTGCCGCCCTCGTACGTCAGTTTTTTTAATACATATTCAACCTTTAGCTGGAAGGTGACCTAAATGTATTTTATGGATAATACCAACATATAAGATATTGTGTTACTTTACCGTAAACTTATTAAATTCTCGATAACTTCCATAATATTATGTGGCCTCATAGACGCAACCATAAACAATATTCCGAAGTGAATAAGTGTTCAAGTTATCTCATAACAACTAAGATATTTAATATTATGAGTTGAAGGGGTACTCAACTTTTTACTTTGAGTGATATAATAAAACAATCACAGAGTTTATTAATAAGTTGTTAGATCGTAAGTTACAGAGGTAAGTGATACACTTATATTTTATAAAAGTGATACGGCAATTGCGCTGTAAGAAAACATTTTGTCGTAAATGATAAATTGATAACTGATTTGTAGATAAACAGAATTCTCAAGTAAAAATTTGCAACTAATCTATGATAAACAGTTTTAAGATTACCTTCCGAAATATCCGAATCACCTTGAGTTGCTTCATTCGTAAACATTTTCAACTAAGTCCTTTTTAGGGTTCCGTAGTCATCAAGGAACCCTTATAGTCCATGTCCGTCTATCTGTCTGTCTGTCCCCGGCTTAGCTCAGAGACTCTTAGTACTAGAAAGCTATAATTTATTTATCGTGGTGTGTATCGTTGGATAGGCCGTTCAAAAAGATTGTGGGTCTGTGAAAACCATTTTTCGATTCACCGCAAGTAAGTGTGTGTGCCAGCTAAATGGTTGTTTTTGCAGTAGTATATATAACGTTATATTGTATATATTGTGGAAGTCAAATAGGCAGTCGCTCCATGTAAAATACTGGTATTCGGCTGTATCCGGTAAGACTGGAAGCCGATCCCAACATAGTTGGGAAAAGGCTAGGCAGATGATGATATATAACGAACGACAAGCACTTGGCCGGTTTTTTACCCGACTGCCCCGGAAGGAGGGTAATGTTTTTCGAGAGTTTGTATGTATGTATATAAGTATGTATGTATATATGTCTATTTCTTTGGCACGCTCTGTAGCCTAAACGGCTTGATAGATTTTAACATAAGAGGTGTCGTTAGATTCGTCTTCATTGTGGGAGTGACATATATGTATTGCATTTGCAAATACAAAAAAAGGGAGAGGAAGGTTTTTTTAAAATAAATTATAATCTATAGAATTTTGGTATCGCAGGCGGGGACGAACCAATAACCTGAAATATGGTGTAACTTTTGTTTGTCCCCCCGGTGATACCAAAATTCTATAGATTATTTTCTGTTTTCAGTTGTGTTTTTGCAGTCGGGTTTTTGTTTTTTAAATAATTTGTTTTATTTAATATATTTATTTGTCTTATATTCAAAAGAATTCGATATATTTTCTCACTCATACCAATACGCAGTCGAAATTAGGGTATTTGAATGCTTCATTTAAAAATATATCAAATGTTATGGTTATGTAACAAACAAGTAACATTTTATATCTAAATAGACCCGATCCATCATATGATTTGAAAAAGGTTACAATCACAACGAATGTCTAAAAATATATTTGCTCGTTATCATAAAAACTTCTAAAATCTTTTAACGCAACTAGTAACAAGTCATTTAAAAGATAAAATAAAAATATATTTTACTGATTAATAAAGTGCACCTGGCAGTTCAGTGTTCCGGTATTTTTTACTGCGATCATTAGATCATCATAAAACAAAGAAAATAAAAATATCCGTCATAAAAGTCGTTCAAAACACGGTTTACTGTAATATCAAGACAAGACCTTTAATTGACTGGATAATTTTTAACGTGGGAAGGCGGACTTGATTATGAAATAGATGGGCAAAAAACATCAGCTGACAACGTCAATTTAAACAAAAAAACTCACAATTCACAGGCGATAAGATAGAGGAAGATAAAATTTATTCCGCAGTAATTTTTTACTATATTTAAGAAATGTGACCAGATAAGTGAGGGACACGGGTGAACGCTGGGTTAAACTCACAGCGACAGCTTATAGATTAAGATATGCGCATATTAATAGGCAAAAATCTTGTAAAATATACTTCATTTTATCGAGTCTGACTTTGAGGAAAATTTGTAAATTCAAGTGCTAAAATGGTTTGAGGTTTTAACATCTCAGAGCAGATAACACGGTACGTTACTTCCACGCATCGCTACGCGGCTTCTACGCAGTGCTACGCGGCGCCTACGCAGCGCTACGCCGCTTCTACGCTGCGGTACGTGGCTCGTACGCAGTGCTAGGCATATACTACGCAATAGTTTAGGGTCCCCGAAACGATCAACTGACATTGTCAACTTTTACGTGACTGATACACATTGATGCGCAAATTGATCGTCTACCGAATGAAATTGAAGCTATTGTCAATATTACTACAATACAAATTGATGGCAATTGATCGTTTCGGGGACACAGCGACCAAAAAAAACATAATTGTTTAACAGCTAGGCGTTCCGGTAGCACACTCATAAATACTCAGTCCCTTGACCCTTTCCAAGGCTGTCTTAACTTCCGCTACCGAGATATAGGCGTCAGCTAACACATCTACAAAGACAAACACTCGTAGCTTCCAACGTCACGAATGAATGTACTTTGAGTGGGTTAACACGCTTTCCTTCGGCAATGTTGATAAATATTAAGTACCATAAATAAATAGATTACTTAATAGCAAAGTGTTGTTAGAAGACTGAAAACTTAGGACCTTGAAACAAACTTGTGTTGGAATATTTTTTATCAACATCAAATAGAAACACTTTTATCACGGAAGGTATCTACAACAAACACTATTACATAAATATTTTGGTACCTAATATTAACTAATATATAA
The DNA here is from genome assembly GCA_905333075.3 of Atethmia centrago. Taxonomy (NCBI): domain Eukaryota; kingdom Metazoa; phylum Arthropoda; class Insecta; order Lepidoptera; family Noctuidae; genus Atethmia; species Atethmia centrago. The sequence continues at coordinate 25,947,639 of HG995374.1, forward strand.
CAATAAGATAACACATACTAAAACGCAATTCCACGACTGGTAACCCCAGCTTACAAAGCCATACTGTACCCAGTTTTACCGCAACTTACTACAATAATACGAGTACATAGATGCTAAGATGTCATCCTAACTAATATTACAAATGCGAAATTGAGTTTGGTTGTTTGTTTGTTACGTTTTCACGCTAACACGGCTGAACGGATTTGGATGAAATTTGGCACATGGGTAGACCATGACCTGCATTAGAACATACTTTTCATCCCAATATTCCCACGGTATCGAGACTTATGCGGGTGAAACCGCGAGATACAGCTAGTTAGTAATAAGTTGTAGTAATTAGGGTAATTCGTGTAGTTGTCGTCTTTCCTCTTCCCTTAACTAAAAGTAAAGTAATAAACACTTTTCGGGGTATCCTTTTATCAGTATTATCCTCACTTGATCAACATGAGCATTGCTTTAGTAAACTTTATTTATAATTAGGGATTCGAAAACCATTATTTGCTAAACAATTACATAAAGAGACCAATCAGAATCTCGTTTATTTATTTACTAGCTGTGATCCAGGATGAAAAGTAGCCTATGCCCTTCTCCGGGTCATGGCCTACCCATGTGCCAAATTTCATCCAAATCCTTTCAGCCGTTTTAGCATGAAAGCGTAACAAACAAACAAACTAGTTAGGATTTGCTCTCATGAACATCACACATTTTAACAGCACACACACATTATTTTTTACATTTTAGTTTATTATTGCTCTTTCTAGCTCAGCATCTTAGGAACAAACCTAATTTTAAACAAAACTTTAGCCAGTGCATAACTTGTAGTTGAGTAAGACAACAGGTACGTTAATGATAACTTGACGACTGGCTGAGGAAAATGAAGATCAAAACATATTGCTCTGAGCCAAAGTAACATGGGACCTGCAGGCTGCAGGCTTAGCACGAGGTACTGTTTTGTCTACGGATGAATAGACAAAAATGACGTTCCGTGTAGAAAGTACGACGGCTGCAAAATCGAAAGAGTCAACTGCACTTTTTACGAAATTCACTCTTTTACATAATTCGACTCAGAATTCTTTGTTTTGTCATACGATTTTTTTTCTGTTTGATTCTCAATTTTTACTGTTATTAAGTCACGTATATAAAGACTACTACAATTTTTTTTCTCTAAGTAGCGAAGTACCGTATTTTGGAACAAAAATTATAATAGTGAAATGAAATGAAATGAAATTGTTTATTCTGTAAATAGGATATGAGAATCACTTTTACACGTCATATTAAAAAATAAGCTAGATGGAGTCGACATTTCCTATCTGACTACCCCTGAGAAGAATTGGCGAAACAAACTCAAGGGTCAAAGTCTCTTTTAAAGTCCAGACATAATCTTGGTCAGATCATGTGAGGACCATGTAGATCCATGTCTGAAATGGTCTTTTGAGGAAAGAACCACACAAATTCGAGTGCACCTGTCCAGTCAGTGTAAGTATTTGTCAGTAATCGTGTAGCTCAACTCAAAACTTAAGGAGCTCAACGACTCGACGAACTATTACCAAGGCAAGGACAATTGGGTTGGCCGCATAAAGTACTCAAAATGCCAGACCATCATTAAAAATAAGAGAAAAAAAAAACAACAAGTAATAAATAAAAATGGCCCACATTCACAATAATTAAAGTAATATAATACTTTTCAAGGTACATAAATATTCACTTAATTTTGCTTATAATATTCACCAATGTCAATATGAGTTGTATATAATGATGATTTTGCATAATTTAAATGTCAAGTTTGAAGTTATGGTTTTAGCACAAGGCTGATCAGAGCGAGCAGCTCAATCCCAAGCTTTTTTGTCTTCTAAATAATCTGAAATTTTATAGTACCCTTTTTTACAAAGTTTGGTTTTAATACAGCTTTTAAATCGTATAATGGGTAAATTTCGAATAGCAATAGGAAGTTTGTTGTAAAAGCGTATACTTTGACCCATGAACGAGTTGCCTACTCTGTGAAGGCGAGTGTAAAGTACAGCAAGATTATGTTTATTCCTGGTATTTAAACTGTGGATATCGGACATTTTCTTAAAATTTGATATAGTTTTGTGTACATACATAAGATTATCAAATATATATTGTGAGGCTACAGTCAGAATATCTATTTCTTTGAATTTTTCTCGAAGGGAATCTCTTGGACCTAGGTTGTTAATGGCTCTAGTAATATTGGCCTTCACCATTTTTTTGGTAATGCCCTATTAACATAATGATGTAAAATAGAAGAGCTTGTTCTTCTATTAATTACCATGGTTTTGCGTTCAAAACGCTCTCCTGTAAAATCATGATTTTTTAGGTCTATATCTTGTGGCCGTCGAATAGAAAAATGCAAATTGTCTTCACTACCTTAGACAACTGTCAGTTGACAGTGTGATTTTGACAGTTTGATATAGAAACTCTCTTCTGAAATAGTCTACATAAAAAGGACTTAGACTAAGATCGATAGAAACGAAAGACAAAATGACAGATTCCAGAAGGATTTCTACAGTGCGATGTCAAATATGGAGAAACGAAATTTCACATTGTATAGAAAGAGCTATGTCTATTATTCGAAGAAATAGAAAACGTCATGCTAAGCCTGCAGGGTAAACAGAAGAAGAACAAAGTTGAAGATTTACACTACAAACCAAACCACTAAGGAAAAGATTGTATTCCCTGAAGACGTTACGTAAAACAGTTATCTCTGAATACTGGACAGTAACTTGTTCAGACAGGAAGTCGATATTATTATAAGTGTGAAGGCGACACGATTTCATGAATTATGCGGAAGGAAGTCAGGAGAGACGGACCGTAATATATTTCGTAACATTTTATCCATACTGTTTTTATGGGTATACGTAGACGATCATAGAAATGTTTAGACGCAAAGTACTTTTACCAATTCAGATCCAGTCGTTTCATATTTTTTCATAATTTTCAGTATTAAGGCTCGTGCAGACTGTCGCGATAACGCGGGTGCGACAGGCAGCGCGATACTTTCATATATAGAAATTATGCTACTAGTGCCGCGCCAGTCTGCGGGAAAATTTACTTATTAAAAAAATAAGAGCCGGCCCTTACATTCGTACGGAGTCATACGATTCGGTCGGAAGACATCTTGATCCGCCGAGACCCTGTCGAATTGGGCCCACAGACGAAGTATGAATTGGGACGTCTAGAGATAGAGTTAATTGCAGGAAGCGGGCTATTATGGTCCTCCTTCGTCCTAATTGTACTTAGCGATGACATCACACAGTGAAACCGTATTGAAGTAGATAGTAAACAATATGAGTGTGCACACAACATCGCTACTTATCAGTTCCCTAAATATAATATCGTACGATTAGATAATATTACAGGTTATCGGAACCGGATCAGAGAATAACATTAGATCCGCAATCTGGTCATAAATAATGAAGTATCGTTATCTAATGAGATGATGTAACAGTTTCATTTAATGAAATCAAAAACCTACATACTTACTCTTGTTTGCGAAAACCGTATTGAACGTATCGCAGTACTTGACATTGTCAAATTATACAAAGAATTTAAAAGATTCCTTGAAGTATCTTTTTTTTCTATGATATTCTCTGATAGCACTAGCAAGATTTATCTAACTAATTGATTAACATTGATTAACAAAATTGGAAACAATACCGTGTGTTTTGTGTTCAACTAAAGAAAATAATGGTGTCTAACCCGGTTTTACCGGGTACCCGATTAAAACTGGGTTCAGTATATATAGTGTTAGTATGCTATAAGAATCAGACTAATTGTTGTACATGATTTTAAAGAGTCTATCACACCTTGTGGAATTGCTATCTGATAGGTACCAATGTGTCGCTGATAACTACACAAGTAATTAAAACTTCTACAATGTGCAAACACCTGTCCAAATTGTTTAAATATATTCATACTGTAGTATGAAGTAAAATTAATTTAAAATGTTTGGTTACTAAGTTAAAACATTGGCTAAATCAGAAAAACTTTTCATGAAGCCCCTAGCCCCATATGTTTATCGTCATTAACAACTGTTATTTCTGTACCACCAGTATCGTCCACATTATTCGTAATTATTATTAGCTCGAATAATAATCATGCCGGTTTATTTTATCAATTGTTTAAAACACATAATGTATTTTATAAGTCTTCTTCTAATCTAAGCAATTAAGCATATCAATTCCGAGCATCGAAGTTATTTTTAAATTCAATACAAAAGTATCACGTGATGTTTCTTATCATTATCATATTAATAACAAATTATAAATCCTCATAATTGTTTAAGATGGTTTTAGATTAATGAGTGGAAAAGTTGATGTAATACAGTTTGTCGCTGTTGACGGTAACGACAACATGTATCAATGTGTGCGAACTGGGTCAAACGCGAGATACCTACATAATGTAACTGTGTGATGACGACGCGAGGTCAATGCCCTACTAGCAGTGGGGCTAACGACCCTCACACCACACCCCTATATCGCGCAGGTGAACGAATCTGGGGTAGGTTTCATCTCCCTCGCATGAATGTAAATAAACATGATAATGTCTTCACAAACTGATTCAGACGTATAAAGGAAGAACCTTCATACGTTATTTGTACTTAGGTCTCTGATTCTTCTTTTAAGTCACGTCACACACATTGCTGTTAATAGGTCGCCAGCTACATACAGAAACACTATATACATCATAATGAATGTGTATAATTTCAATTGCATATTTTATGACTTAAAGCAAATTCGTCGAGTATCACCGTAAAATTATTCGAGAGCCAGTTTTCGCGATAGCCGATATCTGCGCGCTACAACCTTGAATACTTGTCGATAATATAATTGCAAAGCATATTTGATAAGGACCGCCAAAATTCGGTCAGTAATAGCAGGGACGAAAAACTTAAATAAACATGCGAACTGTATGTAATGGAAAATTTTACTAATAGCTGAAGTGATTAGGAAGCCCTTTCAACGTTATCTTGTGTACTGAACGAAATCAGCTGTGTTACAGAGGGGTCGTAGTAACTGGGTTCGAGTGCGTTGATGGGAGCACGTACGCACTGGCCGGCCTTGCAGGTATATTTATTTGTGGTTCTAACAAGTACACACACCTACCATGGTGTACACGTTTTTGGGATATTTACTGAATTACTCTCGCTAATATCGGAGCGTTACTGAAATGGAGTGATAAAGAGTTTATTGGAGTAGGGTCCATTTATGAAACGGCCTTTAAATCCAATGGTGATCAAAACTAAGAAACGAGTCCGTAAGTAGAAACGAATAGACAGACAAATCCTCAAAAACTGATGTTGACAAATTTTTATTGGAGACGAATATTGGACAAGCGACATCGACAATATTCGTTACAAAAGGGTGTGTACTATCGACACTCGACACCCACTTTTCGTATATTTAGGTGTGTTAGTTAATAGTTACTTCACACGCTAGTTCCAGAAATTTCGAACAGATATAGTTTAAAGCGTGACATGATTCCGTTAATTCTCAACTCATGAAGATTTTCGTACTGAATCCGTAAAAATATATGAACATGAGTTGAATAAAATTCTGTTATTTATTTTGGCATAATGGTAAATTAACAACACGAGTCCTTTACGTTAAGGATAAGCTAAACACAGTCATAATATTTAGACTAAACAACACGTGTATGCGTTTTTATTTGAGACACCAGAGAAACATGTGTATAAAAATATTAGATGAAGACGTCACTCTTAAATAAAAGATCTAATGTTGATACGAGGCAACGTTCTTAGAATCTAACAACATCCTAAATTATAAGACAAATAGAAATGTGTGTAAATTAGCGAGACGTTAGGTGATAATCAGAATGTTTTTCAACTTCAGCCAATGGTCCATTGCTGTTTTATTAGCCACCATCAGTACATTGAACACCTTTGGACATAGCTACTCTATGACGACCGTCATCGTTGACCTTCTGAGATTTTTGAAGAATATCTAACTAGGTTACCATAATGATTACGTGTATTTATATAAGTTTATCACTAGCAAATAGGATACAGCTGTAATCACTGTGCTGAATATTTAATAAAAGGCTTCATAAAGTAAATCTGTTACAGCACCGCTTTTATATTACACAATCAATAAAATCTTGATTTACGGCTCCAACTTTGTGCATATGTCAGATTTTTTTTTATTTGGTCGTCCCGTCGTTTCTTTGTGTACATAAACAAAAAAACTACATCAAGTCTAAATATAGTCAATACTTTCTCGGATATTTGGCATCGTGAATCGAAAACAACGTTGGATGTAATCACCGAAAGCAAGGCACTCTATAAACTTCATTGTACATAATTGCAGTATACTGCTCATAAATATTTTTGACCATACAGTTGAAAACATTGACCGAGACAACCAAAAAGAAGAAGAGAAAGAATAATCGATACTGCCATCAGCAGCTTGAGTCGACTGTGACCTATATAAAGGCGAAAAGCTCAACATACACAAAAATGGCTGCAGATTGTTACAAATCTGCGATATTCAACTACATGACATTATTCGGGACAAAATATATTATCAGCAATTTAACTTTGAGAATTAAACGTTGGTTCTGCATGATACAAAAACGAAATTTGTGCTACTAGGTCGTCGATGTGTAAATTTAAAATGTTTTACCGCGAAGTAGTTTCGAATAGATCACAAAGACATATTCTTTAATTGCAGGATAGTCTGTAATCCATTCTGGCAGTCTTCGGATTTATATAGGCTTTCACCTCTACCTTATTTACCTACAGAGGCTGTTTCTGGACATTTCGGCGAGTTTATAAGAACGAAGTCGGTTCTCGTCGCAAAGTCGTCGTCTCTATGTATTTTACTGTTGTACATAAATAATAAAATAAATAAACTTTGAACTTGACTACGCTGATGCCTGTTATTTGGATGCCACCTCTTCGGTGGCATCCAAAGATGGCTTTTAAATAAACTTGAGCGGTTGCAAAATATCTGCATTCGTTTTGTTTTTAACCTCAAAAAGTATGATCATGTTTCTAACTTTCGCAAGATTCTCAAGTGGCTCTCCATTCGTCTTCGCAGAAACTCTCGGATATTGTGTCTGCTATTTAACATCCTTCATAATCCTAGAACGCCATCCTATCTGCGGGAACGTTTTTCCTTCGCCCGTCCTTCTGATGCACCTTGCAGGTCGCATCTTAGAAATCTCCTTAAATCCCCTCCCTATTCTACCGACTTCTACTCCTACTCCTTCACTGTGCACGCGGTTTGGCTGTGGAATTCACTTCCGCCTTTGCCATAGTTGCATATTATGTATTTATTATTTTATACTATTAATTATATATAAGTATTTTAGTGATATTTATTTTAGAAGTATGTATTTATGTAAGTATATTCTCTTATTGTATATTTAAATTAGTGAATAGTTTCTTTTTTGTTGTTTTTGTGTATTTTGTATTCTCTTCTACACACAGTGTCTACATCTCTTTGTCTACTGTCCTATCACAGGTATGCTGGAAGAGATTTCATTAGAAATAAGCATCACCTTTGTACGTGTTTTTCTGTTCCTTTCTTCTTGTCTGTTTATATGTGTGTACATAAACTGTTAAATAAATAAATAAATAAACTTGTTACCTACAAACTGCAAAATAGTCGTATTGCTCTGTTAAGGTTACAAAGAGTTTTGCTACTAAGTATATCATCAAGATCTTGCTAGGACATGTGATGGCTAAAGATCACATGACCGTTTGCATTTAGAAACGAAATCAGCAGCTATCCATTAAATCCTAGGACGAAGACAAAAATGTAAACATAGGGATTAGGGTCAGATAAGATAGAAGTAAAGTCAAAGGCCTCGTCAATCTTCGATATCTGCCTATCCGAAGAAATATTATCTTGTTTCTCACATAATATTTTTACTGTTGCATTCCGCTATCAATGTTTATCGGTTGACGTACGAAGTGCGTAAGCGTGGCGCGATCGCACGACCTGGCTTCTTTTCCTATTTTCCGATGGCGTAAGTCACTAGAGACCATCGGAGTAGAACTTGGCAAAGCGTTCTTCACAGGTACGTTGGACCACACGTCATCGCATGTTAGTGGTATAATTACTCGAACATGTAAATATATTACTGCTCGAATTATGGCCGACATAAATGTTAATACGCACACCAAGTTTTTTCAAGTGGCAAGAAGGAGATTAAAGTATCACTTCAGCAGTGAGCAGCCCTTGCCTATATTTACGTTTTTCAACTCCTTTAATGATAAAAACATCTAAAGAAAACTTTTTTATCACAATTATCCATTCATCCAATCATATTTTTCCATATGCCAATTTCTGCATTTATTACACAATACAAACTAATAAATTAAGAGTCCATCGGAGTTGGCTACCCAATAATACAAAAAAAATTACCGTACCAATAAGAACACAGTACATTCGCATGCAGCGTACCCCAGGGATCTGTATTGAGACCTGCTTTAACACTAACACAGAAATATAACAAACTGAACATATACTTTGCATGGAAAATATCAGTCAAAAGCCGTAGAGTTTTACCAAATTACATAAAGCAAGCCAAAAGTTGATATGTTGTACCAACACCCAAGTCTCCCGCGGTCCAGTGACAAGTGTAGGTATTTGTCGACAGGAACTTTGATAAGGAAACCTATTGCGTACATTATTGCAGAAAAACAAATATTTAATGAATAACATTATAAATGTTATGCCTACTACTCGCTAGCTATACCTACGCCCGATATAGAATGGATCGTGTACGCTGATGTTCGTGTTTATGTGTTTTATGGGAACGAAGGTCTACTTTTCAGATTGTAAACTACCGGAGGTTTTAGGAAAGGTGAGTTACAATCATCACTTGTTTTGATTGGAAACAGATATGCTACACATGATCCGTATCTTAGAAGCAGTTTTTCAGATGGATAGCACATAAAATGCAATAAATTTTTTGCGACATTACTATACAAATACCACATTACTAAACATTTTTGTTTTTATTTTACACAGTCTACAATCGATCTAGTAGCCGATGAGACTTTTTCTTTCAAGCTCATAAAAAGTCATGTAATGAACTTTACTAACAAAAAGAATCTCATTGCAACAGTCTCCGCTAAGCACTTTTTTGTAAACAATCGTTTTCTTGGCAATCGGTTTTTATTGAAAGTATTTTAAAAGCAAAGAAACTTGTGCTAGTTGTGAGAAGAATTCTAGATTAAACAATGAGTTGCATGTGTGTCTTAGGCCGGCAACTTACAAAACAGCTTTGCTGATGCGGTTACTCCAACACATAAAACGCACAGAGATGAGCCTGTAACTCATTCCAACTCATATCTCATAGATCCAGAACCTAAGCAGTGGAAATTTTAGACTATACCTATTGCAAAGACCCAGAAAAATTATTCAACGGAAACTGCCAGACAGTTAAGACCGATATCATTAAAAATCAAGCAAGATGTTATGGCAGATATGTATTTTCGTTAAGGTCATGACGAAATGTCCGGGCCTTTATAGAACAAAGTTTTAAAGTATTTTCTCATACGGAATGAAACAGTTTACACCCTTATTGAAAGCTTCACCAATTCAAAGTATCTTCGTCTGCATCGGGCCTTTCCGCACACTTGTGTAAACTTTTCATTAGCTTGCATTTTGCGGTTGACTTTGCAGTCTGTCTTATTGTAGTGCGTCATATGCAATAGCAATAATCTGAGTCATAACTATGCTCACTAACGTCCCTACCCCGCGAATCTAAAGCTAAAGCACATGATGTATTTATTGACTCTAAATGATTCCATTTAAATCCAGACATAATTACAAGAACGCTCCTTTGATCACGTAGTTTTATGGATTTGATGAAAAATGTTTATGCTTACGGATTTTATCTCTGCAAAATGTTGTTTTATCCCTAATCTAAATATTGATAGAATCAATTTCTAGCTCGACCACAGAGTTCACCGAAATTATCAAAGATGCAGTTTCTTCAGTTGCATTTAGTTAGCCTTCGACTACGGCGATTATTTCTCATAGCTCAGGTCAGGAAGAAAACTGTTATCTTGAAAGTCATTCATAGACAAGACTCTATAATTATTTTGATCCACATTTACTGTTAGCGTATAAATACGTACAGAGATTGTGTATGCTAATACACAAACAGGTAGCAGAAGATTGTTTAATTCCTGTTTACTACACTAGTGCAGTGCAGCCTTCAAAAGGTACTGAACAGATTTTATCGAGAATTGAAATTCATTGAAATGCCTAATCTTTAAACTATTCGGAGTAGGTACGAGGGTCATTCAATAAATACTTAGCCTACAAAAAGTAAACGAAAATTTTGGAAAAGTGGCAATTTATTTTTCAACAAAGTCTCCTTTTAGTTCGATACACTTAGCCCAGCGATGCTCCAACTTTTTTAACCCGTCCGAAAAATAGTTTTTGTCAAACTCTGCAAAATAGGCCTCCGTGGCGGCGATGACCTCCTCATTCGATCCATATCTATTCCCGGCGAGTGATTTTTTCAGATTAGGAAACAGAAAGAAGTCACAAGGGGCCAAATTTGGAGAATACGGTGGATGGGGCAATAATTCGTAGCGTAATTCGACCAATTTGGCCATGGCAACGGCAGACGTGTGAACCGGTGCGTTGTCGTGGTGAAACAGCACTTTTTTCTTCGCCAGATGGGGTCGTTTTTTCTTTAATTCGGCGTCGAATCGGCCCAATAAATCGGCATAGTAAAGCCCTGTAATTGTTTTACCCTTCTCGAGGTAATCGATGTAGATCACACCTTGTGAATCCCAGAAAACGGTGGCCATAACTTTTCCGGCCGATTTTACAGTTTTCGCCTTCTTTGGAGCACGTTCCCCGGTCTGGATCCATTGTTTTGATTGCTCCTTGGTCTCTGGTGTGTACCAGTGGATCCAGGTTTCATCGACGGTCACAAAACGACGCAAAAACTCCGCTGGATTCCGCTTAAACAGCGCCAAACACGTCTCCGATGTGGTCTCACGGTTGCGCTTGTTTTCTGGTGTGAGTAAACGCGGCACCCATCGCGCCGACAGCTTTCTCATGCCCAGTTCCTCGTGAAGAATATGATGCACTGTTCCTTCTGAAATGCCTACAGTCTCAGCTAGCTCCCGAACCTTCAATCGGCGATCTGCCAATACGAAATCATGGATTTTTTTAATGTTTTCCTCCGTAGCAGCTGTTTTCGGTGCAACTGGACGTGGTTCATCAAAAACCGACGTACGGCCACGTGCAAACTCGTTGAACCAATTCTTGACGGTGGCCATCGATGGAGAAGAGTCACCATACACAGCATCCAAGCGCTCTTTGATTTCGATGCGCGTTTTCCCTTCCAAAAATAGGAATCGAATCACCGAACGATATTGCTCTTTTTCCATTTTTGTAAAACCGATCGACACGTTCGCTTCCATAAGTTGTCAAATTAAAACAAATGAAGGGATTGGAATGAAAATTTGAAAAAAGAATTAAAAAAGAATGTGCTACACTGTGGTAAAACTCTTTTGAAACTACAGCGCCCTCTGGCGATGAGGCTAGGTACTTATTGAATGCACCTCGTACATCATTTAAACTAGGTATGAGTTAAAAGATGCAGCAGTACCGTTATAAACTATACAATTCATCTGTTGTTCCAATACTTCATTCAGTATAATAATGTCTAATAAATATCTGAATTCTTTTGATTTTCTGATGTCTTTGGCAGATTTGCTAGTATCCTTCCATCTATCTTCCATGATCATACCAAAATTTTCAGATATACATACGTCGTTTATTTCCAACCAGGTTTACGCCGTAACCTAGGACCACTAAATCGTGCGTATCAAAGCACAAAAAATAGCAATAAATTAACTTTGTATTGCCTACCGACACTTTAAGATCATGCCTAAGGCTCCGTTATCATTTAGAATATCAGGTCCGCTGTTAATTATATTATAGGCCCGCACCGTGACGGTATAGGATACCGTTAGCATATTAAATTCAAATACACTTAACCAGCTCTTGAATGTATTTTAATCAAATGCCTTCGATTTCTTTAATTGTCGTCTTGATTTGAATGAAACAGCTAACAAAACAATATTGTGTAGGTGCTTGGGTTAGATTATTAATACTGAGTTCAATGTATCTGAACGTGACTCAACATTTAACTGATTTCAGCTGATGGCTGCAATACTTCTGGTTATTATGAAAATCGAAGAGTAGCGGCTATTTTGTAGTGTTTATTTTTATAATCGATTGGTGTGTTCAGGATCAAAATCTTGTATGCATAGAATATTATTCTACGATCGACATAATTTTAATCGTCTGTTTAATTTCAATAACGGTTGCTTGAAGTGCGTCGTCAATCAGATCAGATAAAACTTAACAATTATTTATGATCTCATCAACTAATAGTCTTTCAGAGTGAGTTGTATTTATTCATTAGTTGTCAATAATACATAATAAAAAAACTGTACGAAAGAACACATTAGGAATCAAATAACAAAACTAGCAAGGAGCTGTTTGAAGACTGTACTGAAACTAATAAAATCTCGACAACTAATCAGTCACAAGATTATCCTAGTTAAAAAACTAAATTATTCCGCGCTAAAACTACCAGTCAATCATGAATGCATTCCAAGATGAAAATTCTTTTATAACGGACACACAGTCAGCCGGCTTTTCTTGAAAGTGCATTCTAAAAACAACATTTGAAGAGACACGTGACACGAACAGTTTTTTTTAGATAATACTATGATACAGACAAAAAACTGTGTCGCTCTAGAAAGAATTCCGATTCGCAACGTTACTAATCGATAATTCAAGGTCACACACAATGGGGGACAGACGTGCAACTGTCTATGTCTACACACCACTTTCCGATATAGATGTTAATGACGGTGCATTTGACGGTCTTCCCTGCCCTGCAATGTAGGATGAAATCGCAGACAACTGCTGTACAAATCCAGATCAAGGTAACTGTTCAGATAATTATATAATCTACTAATATAATAATTAAATAATAATATAATTATATGATCTACTTCTTAGCATGGCGATGTGCAATCTCAATGGACTCGGCCCAGAATTCGGCCACGTGTATGGCGCCATCACTAGCGTCCATCAGTTCCTGTAACGTGCAGATAACAGCACACATAGGACATTATATTAAGTGTCCCATCGTTTCTGGAACAGCAACACATTTACCCTCCAAGGCGAAGTCGTCTGCTTCACCTCAAAAGGTTTACCTTGCTTTGGCCCACCTGAGTCCGGAGTCTGTTTAAACACTTCCAGGTTAACCAAGGCAATGTGATGACCTGATGAGGTATAGTGATGGTGACGCGACTGAAAGCGCCTCATGGATTTTACGTTTATTTTAAATATAATAGTACCAGATTCTATTCATAGAACTATTTGATTAGACTATTTATAATAAAACGATTAAATATCGTCAAAACACAATTCTTGATATAAAGAGACACTTAGACGTCATAGATGAGCCAAATATTTACCAGGAAGCCATCGAAAAAGTTGCGAACACACAAAATCTTGAAAAAAAAACATGATATCGCCACGTGGTTTCTTTAAATAAGTTTATCGAAGTTTCTAGAAACAAGACATTTCTCTTTTCACCTCTATGAATATATTTTCACGCTATTTCCGTTTCAATGGAGAACAAAACTTCAAGAGTCTGGTAACGCGTAACAACTGCTTTCAGCCACGTGTTCGGTATAAAGATGGCGTAAGAACAGTCGACTAATTTCCTCGCCTTTGGAGTAATTACTATTCGTAGAAATTATGGTGTATAATTGTTTTATGTTGTTCAACACGCTTTCGTGTCCACTGCCAAGCATTTTGTCAAGTTTAAGAGCAGTGACAATGCTTTGACGTCATCACCGTGAAAATCGATTGCGCGTTTGAATCTGAATAAACATAAGCTACACAGCATTATTTATTATCCCTAATGGAGAAAATAATTATAACTGGTCTGGTTTGTTGATATTGGTCATTTTGTGGTTTCAGGTTCGCTAAATGTCGGCTATTTACAGCAACAAAAACAAGGTTATTTATTGATACCTTGTAGGGTTCATTTATATTTTTATAAGCCGACAGAGGCCTGTGCTAATCTAATATAATGGTTTTCTTCTTTCCTAGGTCAGTATCGAAGATTTCCTCGTGCGTCCAGTGAATAAAATTTGCTAGCTTTCGGAAAAACCTAGACGTTTTATTTTCTGTCTGCATTTTTTGTCCATCATTATAACACGTAATAACATGGCGATATTAATGTAAACGTTACGTTTGGCAGTGGCATGAAGTATTAAACACCTATAAAATCAATATAGGTACGCAGGAATTCTGTGAATAGTAATTACAGAAAATAATACAAGGACAAGCAAATACGACAAATTATTATTGAAGCAGAACAATAAACAAATACATGTGAGCGACTGTAATGAGAATTTTATTCTGACAGAAAGCATTTGTCTTGATTTATGTATGGCAAAACACACATTTTTAAGTTTGCTCTTTGATCTGATATAGTGGCAGCGACCGAGCATGAACGTACCGCAGGCCTTGAGGTCCCGGCCACGAATCAGACACAGGTCGGTCAAATAGAAAAACGCCCCAGCATTGGAATCATGCCCAGTGCCTACTAAAATCAGATAGTACTTATTAATAAGACGGGAAAACCTTAACATCGTGTTTAGTCTTCAACGATAGTGAATTGAGAAAAAAAAACTTTCCCTCAACCAATTTTTACTATACGTGTGGGATGCTACTAATGTTTTGTTTTCTTTCAGATTTAGACCAACGTACTATGCTAAAGTTTACGGAAATCATTCCACTCTCAATGAAAAACAGTCAGATCCTTTCAGTTCTGTGCTTAAAGTTCACTAGAAGGCCTGATAGCAATGAGTGGGCAGTTATGTAAACATTACACAGTTGCAATTGGAGACAGCATGAATCCTCAGTAATACATACGATTCCATATGACATCTTAGCGGCGAACATTGGCTGAATGCCAGCACCTTTCGCCAGGTCATTCTCTCAAGAAAGCTGCCTGGAATAACTGACGCAAATGTGTCTAGAGTCTAGTCCAAAGTGTGTAATCAAAAACCGCGTGGTTCTGAAAATCGCACTGACCGAGACTACGAAAATATCTGATGATTGTATTGTTAACAGCTGATTAGGTGGAGTAAAGTGATGCGTCAGTGTGACTGACATTGGTGACTCAGGAATTTACTGGCATTGGGATAACTGCGGCTGAGTGCCGTGTGCTAGATAATAATTGAT
Organism: Atethmia centrago; assembly: GCA_905333075.3. Classification (NCBI taxonomy): domain Eukaryota; kingdom Metazoa; phylum Arthropoda; class Insecta; order Lepidoptera; family Noctuidae; genus Atethmia; species Atethmia centrago. The sequence goes on from HG995374.1 coordinate 25,962,935, forward strand.
AAAAATAGTACACTCTATTCTTTTGTTTTCGTTATAGACAATTGTTTTAAAGAAAATTCTTTTCATGAAAATACTGTCCTTGAATTTTAAAAGCTACAATTAACGATCTTCTATTATTGTGTGTAGGTATCACCCATTAATTCTGCTGTCACCTATGACGACACTCCCAGGAAAAGTTTAGATTCCTAGCCAAAAATTAGACGGCAAAACATTTCCATTTCAATGAAAAATCAAAGATAAAATTTTGCTTTAATTACAGTGATCGTTCCTGTAAACTTGTTTGAAAATGTAAAATCAATTCAGAGCAGCAGTTTGTTGTTATTGGACCAAGAGACGGAGATAGATCTTCCGGCCTAGGGGACTTTGAGCTTCACAAGACGTACGCAGATATTGTAAATAAATGGAAGAGAAGATCCGCTGTACTACTTATCTGTAATTGCTGCACACACCGGATCAATATTTCCAAACGTTATCCGTGAAGAAGTGTACTGGATATTTGTTTTATTCGTAAGAACGAATTCAGGTTTTCTATAGTATCGAAAAAAAATCTTAGTAGGCACTTAGTCAGTAGATCGAAACTAGGTTCGAAGAATGAACGTTTTGACACAAAAACAAATAAATCTCGATTTTTGTAGAAGGCAAAATGCTTAAAAAATAAATATGAAACATTTCTGAGGATAGAATTGAATATTCTATAATTCTATATCTAGATGCAAACTAAATACTCAGGGCATATCTAAACCGCGTTAACGCTCGTGCACACTGGCGCGATAGCGCGACACTTTCCATGAAGTTTTCATAGAAATTGTGCTAATAGTGCCGCGTCACGCCTGTCTGCGGGAACCTTTAAGAGCTGTCAGTGTCATCATTGTTGTAGAATAATGACAGATTGTCACTGACAGCTCTTGAACGCAGTTTAGATGTGCCAATTTCAAACTGAACGCTAATGGCGTTCAGTTTCATTGGTAAAATTGCACTTAGTTTTTATTAGAACCAAGGAAGACATTACCTCTTACTCAGCTTTAAAGAATTAATTACCTAGTTCATAAAATCCATTCCCGCCATTCGCGCCGTAAGACATTCCCGCCACGTTGCCTATCTTAAAAGTACAACAGCCTTTAGATAATTCAACGAATTTATGACCTGATAACATGCCGCTAATAAGTGCTAATAATTACGTATGTTTCTTATCCGAAGCAAATATGGAATATTTTTATTACATAATTAAATAGTAAACACCAACTAGTTTATTTTTCTAAACACGTGGACAAATCAGAGGATTAACCAAATAAGTAAACAACAAAATTATATTGTTATTAATATTTGATAAAGAGTCAATAAAACCGTCTAAGCTACGTGCATATTTATCAGTAAGTCATTAATTAACATACCTAATCAACTATGACCGTCTACTGCGCAGTTATAGAGCTCGGAGGAAAAAATATTGTTTAGCAATGTATTTAAAGCCATTTATTTACATATTGTTTTGCGGTTTATAATATATTTTAGTTCATTTACAAAGTAATAAGACTTAATTGTAGTTGTTCTACTTATAATGAGTTTTAACGTTACACGTTACACACCCCCAATACATAACACAAATACTTGATCAAAGGCTCGACCAGCGATTGCACTACTGTCAAATGAGTTCTCATTTGTACAACATAAATAAATACAAGTAGTTCCACTCCAATTTATAACATCTTATCCCTCGATTTTGTCACGAGAATTTATCTCGCAAAACCAAACTGTACCGGTTTGCAATCGTAATTGCCTACCCATTTAATATGAGGCAACAATCAATCAGATAAACTGAAGCTTAGCTCTTGAATAATAATACGAAATAAAATCCAGTTTCTCTCGACGTAGAACTTAGATAATATTGTGCACTTGCACTTATACATAACTTCACACTGATGAGTCTGATGACGATTAATGGACATAACGTGGTCTAGGTTTTATCTAAATTGTGATAAAGTATCTTTGAGTACTAGTGCTTAGTTATGATAGCGAATATTTCTCCTATGAGGAAGCTTGTGATGTTCTAATATAATGTTCTATTCATTATAATTTGGCACCATCGTGGGAGCATTCATGTCATTTATATATGAAACACATTATCTTGGATAGTGTAACAAAGTACGTTGGTTGTGTAGCCGGCTTTAGAGTTATATTTAGGTGCCCGTTCGAATCCATCCGCTGCGCAGTTCGTTATTTTGGTTGGAAGAAACAGCTGACACATGGCAACATAGATCACGGACGGATCACAAATCTCGCCACATGGCCGGCCATTATCAGTTTTTTTCTCTTACACCTCTTAGTTTTATCGTCGTTCTGAGACTGTATTGATTTACATTGAGTAACTCTGAAGATATTAAAAGTGTTTTGAACTGACAAACAGCGTAAAAACATGTGAGACCACATAAAACTTGCGGGTAACCAAAAATCTCGAGCGTAAAAATCAACAAAAATCTTTTTCGTTTCCACTAAGGCCGAGAATACACATGCTATTGCGACTACTGGAAAGCGGACGATTGCTTATAGTGTTTTGGAAGAAATGCATACTTAACTTTAGCATGCTAATGTGCTGTCCTAATCGGTCCAAACATGTCCTAGTAGTTTGATAGATTACAAATTTTCAGTTGCTAATAATGACCCTTCAACAGTTCAAGATTCTCCCGAACTCCTTTGATTTCTTCGAGAAGACATTAAATTAGTTCCATTAACAAATCTAAATAAATGTGGGGAAAACCCTGTAAAGTTCTGCGAAAGCCTGGATGATCTCCAAATCACGCTTCGAGAACTAAATGACGCAACATCGAAAGTAGGCCTTACGACGAATAAGTGTAACACTAAATGTGTGGCGGTCACATATTTCGTATTATGATGAAGACATAGATAGGCCACATTCATCATCACATGTCATGTTCCCTGAACTTTTTAATCTAACAAATCAATCCTCCCGATTTTTCAAACTTACTCGATGATTTGGCAGCGGCATGGAAAACTAGTCTCTGTATTATGTGGACTTGGTCAACGTGCTTTTGAAATAGGTAGACAATTACACAAAGAAGAGTGCCAAAAAGCAAGAAAAGATAAAAGGATGGTTCAGGAGTTGAATAGAAAAGACGGTGATGTCAGGTGGAGCCAAGTCCAGACTGTGTGGCGACCAATGAACGGCGAAAGATGCGTAGGACGACCAAACAACGGCAAGATGGGTTGATGACTTCAAACAAGCGTAGGCTACGCATGGATCAGATTAGCACGGAATTCCAGTGGGTAATGTGGTCGGGCCAGCTTCCTGAGAAAAATTCGACATCAAATTACACAGTCACGTTTAATATTTTCCATGTAAGTTTTCAGACCTCTAAACCGTAAGTCAAAACGGCGCTAATTTATATCTTCTTTCGTTTTATACCAAAAACTGTTTGTTTTGACGCTTCTGTTCATAATATTAAAAAACGTAAGAGTTTTAGCTAAATTATCTTGAGTGATGCGACGTTGCTAGTTTAACCCTAATTAGTTATTATCTTTCTTGAAACATACGATACGTTTCACGTCTGTGTTTGACTACTAATTAATTATAACAATTATAACAATTTGGGGACAAAGAGTCTAGAGATGATGCTTTTTAACGCATTTCTTAAATTGAAAAAGTGAAACATTATTATTAGTCACAAATCACTAACTACATAATTATACAATCGATATTTCTAGAAGAGTCAATAGTTGAATCAACTCGATGATGAAATCGTTGGAAAATCGAACGAGGAATGTGCGAACGATACATACATTAGTACGAATTAATGAGGAAATTGTGTGAATACAAAACATTATGCGTGCGCATAACTTCATTAATTAAACCGTGATTCACCAATGGGAAGCGAGCAGCTGTAAGTTGAATAGACTGTCACACACCCACCCTAGTCAAAAAGTTACGTGAGTCACAATTTGCAACCCTTTGTTCGGTTCAAATGTCATGGAAAATGCTCAATCGTGCGTGACCGAAGCTGACGTGGACCCAACATTGTCGGTTCACAATTACTGTTCGTAATAATATTAGACACAGATTTTTTACCGCACACGTCAACTTCGATAAGCGACACATCTATGAAATCCATTGTCTTAACTCATTAATATTAAGATATTAATAAAACTCACATTGTATTACCTACTAGGTACGTCCATGTTAATATATCTTTCAAATATGTACATAATTGGTTGCTATTTGACACGACTTTCGTGACTAAACGCAATGTAAATGGATTAGTCACAAATGTTGCTGCCATTGTTACGTCTGTCGCGATTATACAAGCGACTAAAGCGACCTCACCGGCTTGGAATAAGTGAAACCATTTAAGCAAGCTCAGTAATTAGTGAGAGATACCACGGTTGTGTTAAACAGCAGAGTTGGAACTGAGCCAGAGAGTTCTATTGCCGCTGCCGTGTGTTCGTCAACGTAACTCTTAACTTCTGAAAGTCATCAATTCTGGTAACTGTATCCAAGTAACGAATCACCTGATGTTTCCATAAATTGCTTTTCACTTTTACATCTATTTATTATCCAATTTATTGAACATGCAATTTGCATGAGCCGCTTACATGAGCTGTTATCAAGTCCCTTGTATTCCTGTACATTTAACCAGCGGGAGAGACGATAACGTTAATTCCAACGTTGGCTGATTGGCTATAAGTTAGTTATCTAACTACAATCTCCGTCGTTCTGGCCGGTCCAACCTGTGCAACCGGTAGCCGGTCCGGTCGCAAATGGATCACGCCTATAATTTGTCCCGCAGACTTACATTGCTTTGTAGCCAGCGCCATTACTTTATTTACATAGCCGGCTTAACCTTGGGCGACCGAGCATTTAATCGAGAAACTATCAATTACCAGACGTGACCGGTTTGAATACATACGAATCGGAAAAATGACGTAACTCACATCCTGAAAATTGCATAACAACCGGTGTTTAGAGGAAGACAATACGATACTGATATGCCAAAGAAGGCACTTCCGTTATTTATTAAAATGTATGGTCAGACATAATTGCTTCAGAATATTAATGAATCGCTTGTAAAATTTCGTAATTATTTCTAAGTAATATCTCATCGAAGCATGCATCCTTTCACCACAACGGTCTTTACTGCATAGCGTAATAGCATATACTTAGCTTCCACATACGGAGTTTAGAATGAAGTATGGCATGTCTGTCTATGCAGTGAAGCTCTGTAGAATGATCTTGCTTCGCATTCACGTTCATCTGAGTGCAAAATGACTTCTAGCGATCGTGATGCTATGTACAAACAAGGTAAGTATAATTTACTTACTGAGTTGTTGCAAATATTTTAGGTGTGTCTTGGCTTAGACGTCGACGCTAGTATTATAGCCATTGTAGCTATAGGTATGCCATCTAGTTGAATTCTAAGCGTACTAAAAAATAATATTTGTGTTACTTTGACAGATACTAAATCTTAGTCTGGCACGATAGTTTAGTTAATAAACTACGGAAAGTAATCGTTCCATGGAAATTCCACCATTTCTTTTTATTTCTCGATCGCGAGAACCTAAAGTTTTAAATCGAATCCATCACGATAAACAAACCTCATGTGGCTAACTACCAACCGTTTCAGTCCGTGTTTAATTAATGGCCGACTTTTCTACGGACGTTACCAAGCTGACTTCCAAGACAGTTTTAAAATACCTCGAGGCTACAGATAACGGCTTCATTATATCCAGTAGATGTAAACGGCGCTTAACATTGTTGCACAAGAGACTAGGAAGCCAGTGCGCTGACTGAAAGAGCTGTAGCTGTCGTAGCGATGTATAAGTGTTTTTTAAAAACGTGTTCGCACAAAGGGAAAGTAGCGACCGCCTAGTAACAAGGCACAATAATCGGTTGTGCGTGCAACTCCACACAGCCAGTGGGTCACGCCTTCCGTTACGGCCTGGAACACAGACAAAGGGCGACCGGGGGACACACCTGTTCTGGCAGTTATTTATTATTTCAACTAAATTACCTCATTCAGTTTGTATGACGTCCCCGTTGCATTTATTGAAAAGTAAAAGTACCTAATAATCACGCAAGTAAAATCAGTATGTTTTGTTGCAAATATATGCAGTGCATATAAGTATCGTTCTAGCCTAATAGCGTTAAAAACTTTACTATCTTGCTCATGAGGATTCTTTCTACAGCCGCTTGCATATTTATGAGAAATGCCTGGACCCACGTTCTGACAGTTTTTATAGTGTCCTCAGTTGAACTAGCACCATGTTGGTAAATGCAGCTACATAGATAAACGGTATGGAATGTTTCGGGGTGCATAGTGAAAAGGCCAAGCGAGCCGTTAATATGCACGCAGTCGCACACTGATGGTGCATAATCTAATCATAGAGATTTAAACATTGCCTTGTTAATACAGTACATCTTATGCTATGGTTGTACGATGATACAGATAAGAGAAAGGTAAACACTTAATAACGAGTCTTATCTTAAGCCTTGAGATTTGAGAAGCACACGCCATAAAAAAGTAAAAATATAATATATCAAAGATATAATAGGTTGGGGAAAAGTTTCTTCGCATTTTTTAAGAAAATTCAAAACATTTTTTAATATAGTTTATTTACATTTAACTAAAGTATGTAGGTACCATTTTGTTCGATAACGTTTTACCATCTTGTAGGTAGGGACATGATCCCATTGCTATAGAAATTTTGGGACTTCTGATCAAAATACCGCGACAAGTGGTTTTGGCAGTCCTCTCGTGATGTTAACCTGACACTGCCTAAAGAATTCTGAAGAGACCGAAACAGGTGGAAATCTGAAGGTGCAAGGTCAGGACTATACGGCGGATGCATTAACACCTCCCAGCCAAACTCTCTTAATGTTTGCTGAGTGGATAAAGATCTGTGAGGTCTAGCGTTATCATGATGAAAAACCACACCCCTTCTGTTGATTAATTCCGGCCGCTTTCTCTCAACTTCTTGCTTTAATCTCATCAGTTGTTCGCAGTAGAGTTCAGAATCGAAGGTCCTGCCTGGTGGTAACAGCTCATAATGAATAATGCCCTTCCAATCCCACCACACACACAGCATCACCTTGTTGCGAGTTAACCCGGGTTTCGCCACAGTCTGTGAAGCCTGACCGGCCTTTGACCACGACCTTTTTCGCACGTTCTTGTCGTACGTGATCCATTTTTCATCACCAGTTATCAGCTTCTTCAAAAATGGTTCGGTTTCATTACGTCGTAATAAAGAATCACAAATGAGTACACGGTTCATTAGGTTTCTTTCAGTGAGTTCGTGAGGTACCCAAATATCGAGCTTTTTTGTGTACCCAGTTTTTTTCAAATGCGCCAAAACCGTTTTGTGGTCAATTACCAGTTCTTCAGCTACATCGTAACTACTGATATGCCGATCTTGCTTCACTTTTTCTAAAATGGCATCCATTTTATCTGTAATAGGGCGACCAGAGCGACGTGCATCTTTGACATCAAAATTTCGGGATTGAAAACGCTTAAACCAAATTTGTGCTACTCTCACAGACACTGCACTAGGTCCATAAACATCGCAAATTTTTTTCGCGGCTTGCATTTCATTTTTACCTTTTTTGTAGTAAAATTTTAAAATGTATCGAATTTCTCATTAGATTCACTCATCTTGACGGTACGAAAAACAAATGAAAATCACACATTTTCCTAATTTGAATTTGGAATTGTTCTTTAAAATTTAAACTTTCAATGATACCAAAACCAGCCAGATACAAATAGTATACCCAAAGAGATTTTATTACAAGTTCATACATAATATAATGCGAAAAGACTTTTTCCCCAACCTAATATTTCTAAAAACTTTTTCCATTCCTCTCTATTCTATAACCCGCAGTGTCGTCATCTAGAAAAGTCAAGTTCTTTCACCTTCAAACAGATACATAAAACACGGTGGATGAAGTCCAGAAATAAGTCCTAATAGATACTTGACAGGCGAGCGTCATTCAGTGCGGAGCTTTGACCGACAATGTGCGTCAGCGGTTTTGTGTTTTCACGGAAATAGCGAGATCTATGAAACTTTGGCACCGTATACCTTTGCAGGAGACAACATCACCTAATTTCGACTCGCCTTTATGGCCGGGAGATGCATAAATCTTATTTTTAACATGTTTAAAATTACAATATAAAAGGCCATAAGTACCTACTGGTTAGGTAGAGGTAAACATAATTTTGCGCAAGATCCCAAGTTTGGAGCGGTTGCCATTTAAACGTGTATTTCCTAACTTTACCTAGGAAAAGATGTTCATGTAGTTCAAGTATGTGGAAAATTTAACTTAAGTACATAATTAGTTAAAAATAAAGGACATGGATAAAGTGTGTCCTAGTGTGTGTGTGTAAAGAGATAATTATATTTAAAAAAACAACTGATAATATTTCAAATCAGCTTTCGTTACTTGGCAAAACTTTGCAGGAAATATTTAAATTTAAATATTGCCAGTGCCAATTTTTATGTTGCCAGTTTTGGAAATATGATGGTGATTGGGAAGCATTTCCCAATCACGATCTCGATCGATCTCGAATAAGAATTAATATGATATCACGAGTATTTTTAGAATATAAAATATTAAAACTATATTTAAAGCCTATTGAATAATAACTATATAATAATGAATATCATATATATATTGATTAATGTACCTATCAACTTATTGTTTAAATGAATAGATTAGTACAATCGTAAAAGTATGTAATGTTTTTTCTTTTTTATCTTCATTCATTATCCTGGCGAAATGTGGGTGTACTACAGGTACACCTCTGCCAAACCCTTCGGGTAATCAAGGTGTGATGTTATGTTATGTGTTATGTTCATTATCTAACAGTCTCCTTCAAGTAATTGCTGAGAAGTATGACTCGGCAGTCATGAAGGCTTTCGTTCGGATTCTGGTTGAATAGCATGGCAATCTATCCTGCAGTGCTATTCTGTAACCTTCTCACCGTGAAAACTTAAGTGAAGTGAACGTGGAGTGAACTGTCAGTGTCATCCCACCTAATACTAGGGATGTACCAAGATTTACAATCATAATCGAGATATTAATAATATTTTTATGCTAATTCTATTGATCATAATCAGTTAACTGATTAAATAAACGCACTCCCATTACCCAATCGCGATGTGTTTTAACTGATTAAATTAACGCAATCCCGTTACCCAACCGCGATGTGTTTTGAAGAAGCGATAGTGGATTGAGTCGACTAAAGACTCTGCGATGTTATTCAGCGTTGTTATTAACCCAAATCTCAAATTCAGAGATAATAGTTAGATGATAGTTAAGCTGAGATAGGAACCTTTTGGCGTCGCACAATTAGTTTTTATTGATTTTCTTTGTTGTTTTTGTTTATTCGAAGTTTAGTTTTAAATGCTTCTTTTTTTTACTTTTTGTATTTCTTGTGCGTGTGCCAAATAAAATATTTTTCTTTCTTTCTTTCTTTATAACCGAGTGTGTCAAGTGACCGAGTGCTAAAAGTGTGCCTGGCTGACGGACCACAGAATTTATCCCCTCACAAACTATGTGGAAACCTAACTAAACGATGTGTGTGTCTAAGTACATAAGCCATTTGAATAAAAAACGTGCGGATTATTTACCTCTACCTTTCTAATATTTTATTTTAGGTAGGTAAATTTATACCGACCTACGCGTTGCCAATAATAAAATAATATTCATAAAATCACCGTCATCAATACTATAACAAAATACAACAGTTCAACTGACACTCGCGCAGCCGCGCGCGCACCGGCCGGCGGGCGGCTAGGCTCACTTCATTCAGCCCAAGTGAAGTGATGTTGCTATGGCAACGAGAATCGAGTGAAGTGATAAGATCACGACACTCGCGCGTCGCGCTTACCGACTCACTTCACCTAACCGATTCACTTCGGCGCGGGTGGTTACTATGGTTACGAGAATCGGGTGAAGTGATAAGACCACGTCGCGCTTGCGCGTGAGGCGTTAAGTTTTTTTTTTTTTAAATTTGCCGTTTTTATTTTTAAATGAACTTGACAAACAAAACTTTGGTTTTACCACCTTTATATCAAAATCCAAAATGGCAGCTACAAACATTTTTTATCATGGGTGTCGTTTTCATGGTTTTCGGGGGTGTTACAGCCGATACTGAGGTCAAATCTAAAAAGCAAGATGGCGGCTGCGAAAATATTCAGATTTTTCATCATAGGTATCGTTTTCATGGTTTTCGGGAATGTTAAATCCGATAGTGAGGTCAAAATTAAAAAGCTAGATGGCGGCCGCGAAAATGTTCAGATTTTTCATCATGGGTGTCGTTTTCTTGGTTTTCGGGGGTGTTAAAGACGATAGTATGGTCAAAATTAAAAACCAAGATGGCGGCTAAGAAAATGTTCAGATTTTTCACCATGGGTATCGTTTTCATGGTTTTCGGGGGTGTTAAAGCCGATAGTGAGGTCCAATCTAAAAAGCAAGATGGCGACTGCGAAAATGTTAATTTTTTTTTATCATGGGTGTCGTTTTCATGGTTTTCAGGGATGTTAAAGCCGATAGTGAGGTCAAATCTAAAAAGCAAGATGGCGGCTGCGAAAATTACCAAACCTTTTGGAATAAAAAAAAACTAAATTGAGTTTCTGACTGATGTTCTGTTTTGTTATTTTCTTTAAAAAAACTCTAAACGTTTCAACACTTAAATACTAGTTTTGAAATAATATAAAATGATCAATAGAATTAGCATAAAAATATTATTAAGATCTCGATTATGATTATAAATGTAATGCTTGGTCACTCCCTAGCATCAGTGGGATGACACTGACAGCTTACTCCACGCGAGTTTTCACGGTGAGATTTTTACAGAATCGACATGCTGAACTTGAGCGAGAGGTTTCAAGACTACACACCAACCTTGTATCCTACCTTTTTGTATTGTCTGTACTAACATAGTTTGTAAGATAATTTTTGTGACTAACAATTATGGACTTTGTCTGAATAAACAATTTTATTATTATTATTATTTTGAGTTCTTAGTTTTCTTCTCTTTTTTATTATCCTTCATAATCATTGTCACTGCCCGTCATTGTCATGCATTTTTCATATGCCATTATATGCTTTGCACAGACCTATAACTAACATAGCGGGAGACATTAAAAGATAAACAATGCAACGCAATATTATTTTTTTTCTCTTTTCTGTACGAAACATCCTGTATGTTAGAAAGAGTACGCTTTAGTACTTATATAATTATGCTAGTAGACAATTCCTAAAATATTACTTATGAATGTAGGTAAGTGATTGTTGCATCAAACTTTTGCATGTTACCTTTAGCTTAAAACCAGTGTACCTACAGTTGTTAGTGACCCGATAAAAATTAATAAATGACCCTAGTGACCGCAGGATCATAAATCATATTTTTGGAAGATCTCCTCGAGCCCTTTACTTTGACGTACTAAAAACTTTTTCACGACTATCTATTGTAATATGTTCTAAAGTCCGCCATGTTGATTTTTGTGAACCTTTCACCTGTTGGATTAGGAATTGCGATCAAAGGGGAAGTTGTACGCTGGGCGGTCACCACAAACCTAATGAGATGTAAATCATTCAAATGCATCCAGACGTCTGGATGCTACGAGAGAATAAAGAATCCTACATACATAGGGCATAACTATGTACCATACAAATATATGCGCCAAAAACATGATCCTACTTGTCAGTCGGGTCTGTCTTAGACGATTTCCATTTTATCTGTAACTCTGTGGCACTGCGTGTGACAGCATCATGAATGTTTTGTTGTGATTTCTTGTGATTTGTTCAAAAATATCATTGCATTGGCTGTATTTTGGTTATCTTTTTTGCATTTCTGAGTGACTTCGTCTTTCCTGGACTGTGGATCTTCGCATTACATTTTACTTGAGCTACAATAACAATACCTATAACTTACATCTCGGGCTACTCATACATAGATTTTGACTGGTTTTCAACGGAGATCCAAGGTTCTATAAACAGGAGCATAGCAAATGGATAATTTTGGGTACAGTCGTTATATTTGAGTGACATTGAATCTGCTGGAAAACAGTGGGTTACTTACTCCATGATCGAAAGGTTTGAATTAATATTTCTAAGTCATCAGATTTGGGAAGGGTCTTATGTCCCTTCACGAAGATTTACGACGAATATGCAGGGCTGTGAGACACTATTATAGCTTCATAACACATTTTGTTTTATTTGTGTTTATTTCTAGGCCAAGCTTGTATGGGACCGTTATCCATCACCTTTAGCTGTAACTGGCAATTTCTTGGAAACTGAATAGTTTCTTAAGAGACTGTTGGACAAGTAATAAGTAGGTGACGTACCTGGGAATTTTGTAGTAACAAGCAGTCTTGGTGTTATAAATGGCTGTCTATGGTTGGCGGAAACTATCGAACGAAGAACACGCAGCGACTGGGGTAGTTATATGGATACCTGAAAAAGATGCAATAGTAGCTACGTATATTTCCATATTATTCCACTTCTTCATTCATTAGGAGTGCCAGTTTTAAGTCAATACTTCAGAAACGACGACTGTCTCCCTCTTTTTTTTTTTTTAATGGCGATTTAGGTATTAGCAAAAGATTATAGGTAGCAGTATTCTCATGTGCACAACTGAAAATTAATAAAAAAAGAAGACAAAATTAATATATTTATTTAAAAAAAACTGAAATTGTTTTTAAGTAAATGCTATCATACCATGATAAACGAATATTTAAACGATAAAATATAAGTGTTAATCTAATAAATATTAGTACAATAGACTATTTATATGTAAAAACCTTAATATAGTAATATTAGATTTAGTTCAGAAGACTGATAAGCTAAGTCTTCCTCTCCTACTATTTAGCTGTGCCCGACAGGGTCCATAATAATCATATATAATTGTAAGTTACCACCTAAGTACACATTGTGGAATGCAAATAAAGTATTGAGTATTGAAACATCTGATAATTTCAATGCTATTGAAGTAGGTGGAAATTAAGGTAGAACTGGGCCAGAACTCATTAAGAAGCACCGCCATGCTCATTGGCAAACATATAATATACGCGTGCTAAAACACGTATTCAAACACACGTAAACAGCGTATTCTATCGTCAAACAATGATTGGCATGTCTTTGCAAATCCACATAAAGCTTTCTCGCAAAGAGGAGCAGTTAGTCCTCCTGGTTTTCAAACTTAAATAAAGCTTAGGCAGAAACTTTCATATGAACTGCATATTGATAATGATATCGCTACATTGTGGCTAAGTTATAACAACCGCACGGGCCGATCGACCAGGTCAAGCTATGCTTGCCGCGGTGGGTCCGTGGATGGGTGACCATTCTTACATACCAAGACCCCTCCGTGCCTCGGAAAGCACGTTAAGCCGCTGGTCCCGGCTGTCATGTGTAGATCTTTGACAGTTGTTACGGGTCAGAAGCCCGAAAGTCTGACAGCCAGTCTTACCAAGAGATAGCGTGTTACCCAGTAACTGGATTGTGGAGGTCAGATAGGCAGTTACTCCATTTAAAATATTGATATTCAGCTGCATCCCGTTAGACTTGAAGCTGATCCCACCATAGTTGGGAAAAGGCTAGGGAGATGATGATATGACATTATACAATTTCAAACCTCGGTAAGTTATTACATCACGTCGTCGCCATTCCGACTAAAGACTCCTACATACTTAGGCCATATCGCGGGCGCGACAGGCATATTGCTGCCTGTCGCGCCCGCGATTTCGCCTCTGTATGCAGGAGCCTTTAAGCTTAGTTTATGATGCGGCTTCCGGTTTTTAACAGTAAGCGATATGAACACAATATATTTCAAAATTCTAAATCCAACAATGAACGGAAGACAGTTTCATCATATTCAAGCAAGTTGACTTTATTTTGGCGGCCCAACGGGAGTCTCACATACGCAAATGGAGTTGACGTAAATTTAAAATGAATTGGGCAATCTTCCAAAACCGGAAACCACTTAAACTATCAGTAATTTGTATATAACCCAATAATAAACGTGGAAACTGCACACATATGCCGATTATAAAGTATATCTGCCTACATGAGTTCCATTTAATGGCTAAGCTTCCGCGTTTCGCATTCTCGTCATGAAATTACTCAGACAAACTAATTGCCAGCGAAAACCACGTGCTATCGCAGGTCACTGAGTGGAATACTGCTGCTTTATCGTAGGAAATGGCCGCTGCGTCAATGCGGATGTTAAACACGCGTGAATCTAGCATAAATTGTTACAATTGAAACATTTGTTTTGTATATTTATTCTGATGATCATTTGTGAATTCACGCACAACGTGGCAAAACTGTAAACATTGCGAAAAAGCAGAGAAGACACAGACTGCGCGCAAACGGCCACGTAGATAAAAATTAAAATAGATTTGGCTAGGCGCCGCGTACGCCGCGCCCGCGCCGGTGCGCTAAACAATGCTGGAAACTAGGTCGACAATCTGCTTACCGTGTCAGAAATGCGAACAATCTGTTTCAGGTCCCACCACATCTGGTAGTAATAGAATAGGCATTGAATATCGGTATTCGATTACTTACAATGTGTATTACATTTGTTGGTATTGCATTTGGAACAGCTTTTAGTGTATCTAGTCCACGAATTAGCTTTTGTAAATTAGCGTCAATCAATCAGAAGAGTGATATTATACAAAACCAGGGTACGCCAACATAAACAAGTGGGCACAAATGTAAGGTGGTTGGCCATGATCACTCCCGCCTCCCACTCGGTGGACTCAAAACTTGAATAATATCACCTAGAGATTCATTGTCGCCAAAATGTATGTAAGTATTAAATTCGTCGATAAAGCAGAGTTAATGAATGAGTATGAAAATAATTCAAAGTGTTCACGGAATTCCTACAATGCTTATTTATTACGACAAGGAAGTAGAGAAGTGTCCTTGTCCGACTATCTTCCGTATTAAATCGACCACGAGAAAGTATTGCTCACGAATCATTCAATATACGACTGTCGAATACATTTAAGAGGTAATTAACATCAGGCACTGTACGTATAATGACATTCTTCCCTTAAGTCAATACAACGGATGGATCATGCGATGAGATATCCTACCGTAGTCGTCGTGTTCATTAACACAGCAATACGACCAAGTTTTATTTATACTGATGTTATTGTAAATCTGAAAACCGGTCGGAAAGCCAGTTATTACAAAAAACCCGTTTTAGAAATTATGATTAGATATGGTCGCGAGCTCAAGTTTCAAGTGATTATGGTCTAAGACTCTGAGCTATTCAGGAGATAATTGAGTGTGACAGATAGAGTAGCGGTTAGATCAAGTCACACTTGGTTGGATTTTGGTTTCACTTCACGTTTACACCGTAAAATCAATTAAAGATAATTTATTCAATGGTTGCTTTGCATATAAGTACCGACTTCAACAAATAAGCATTCCAAACTTAAACAACAGCGACTCATAAGAATAACCCACAAAATATACACACTATTTTTTCGTATTTTTTTTGCTTCTTTCTATTCTACTTGTAAATTGTAAAATGAGTTGGAATTATCCAATTTAGAAGTATAAACTCAAGAGTTTATAGCTGCTATATTCAAACTACCTACGCTATAGTCACGTGTAGAAGTTAGTAAAATGCAGTGCAGGCTGGGGCGATATCGCGGGCGCGACAGGCTGCCTGTCGCCCCTCGATATCGCGCTAAATATAATAATAATAAAGATATAAAAATCAAGCAAGCTTGAAGGCTCGTACAGACGAGCCTTCAAGCTTGCTTGATTTTTATATCTGGTCATCAATGATACTTTGGAATTAGTTCGAGAAACGTTATAATGTGAACACACAGTGGTATGAGTAGGGGAAGACCAAAGAAACGATGGATGGACTGTGTGGAATATGATATGGCTAGAAAGGGGGTGACTACCGAGATGACAACTAATAGAGAAGGATGGAAGAAACATGACATGTTGCGCCGACCACAAATAAATTGGGATAAGGGCACGAGAATGATGACAGTGGTATGAGAATACCAAAAATAAAACGTTTGTGCATTCCAAATGAAGCTGACACAGTCGTTTAATTTCAATTAACTTATGCCAGTGAAAATTGTTATAACTTACATCGTCTTTTAAAATTCCGAGGAACAACTGACATATCGATTTATTCTCGAAAGGTCTTAGAAGGCATAGGGTGTGCTTCATTACTATGCATGGGACCCCATGTGATAGGATCAATGCTCTGGTGATTCCGTAAACCAGGATACTCAGAATTCAGAATGAGGTTACAGAAAGCTCAAGAAACAAACCTCATGTATAAACATGGGCTTTACAGAAGATGCAGCCTCGTGCTTGCTGCTCATATACATTTTCAGTAGGAGCTGAAAGACATCTCATTGTACGGAAACCTTATAACGCTGTGAGGGTGGGTAGCTTATACTAGAAATGTAAATAGTACTAACTTCTTAACCGCAAAATCTTCCGGCTGTTTTGTTTGTTTTATCATAAAATACTAACCCTAGGACACTCGGTAATACGAGTGATACTCGTACCGTAGCTTCGGGAAGTAGTGTATGAATTTTCGGAATCGAATTAGGAGTTCCGAAGATTTCCCCCTACATCACACCTTTTCCCTCTTTATATCATTAGTATTTGTTTGTTTTATCATAAAATACTAACCCTAGGACACTCGGTAATACGAGTGATACTCGTACCGTAGCTTCGGGAAGTAGTGAATGAATTTTCGGAATCGAATTAGGAGTTCCGAAGATTTCCCCTACATCACACCTTTTCCCTCTTTATATCATTAGTATTTGTTTGTTTTATCATAAAATACTAACCCTAGGACACTCGGTAATACGAGTGATACTCGTACCGTAGCTTCGGGAAGTAGTGAATGAATTTTCGGAATCGAATTAGTAGTTCCGAAGATTTCCCCCTACAGCACACATTTTACCTATATGTTATAAAACATTAGTATGGTAGCTTGAAATAGCTGTAGTCTTTGATTATTTATATGTCTAGATAAAGTGTAGCGCTGCAAAAGAACTAAAACAAACAGGCCAACTTTGTTATGCTGGTGTGCGTGACAGCTGCGTCTTACACTCGCGCCGAGTTGCGCCATGTCATTGTGTTATTCTAGTGTGCGTGCATTTTGTGGCCAACAGTTGGACGCAATGTTTTTCGACGAGTTTAGACATATTTATATCTTTGAGTGTAGAATAGGTACTATGTGTGGAACATTAGACGTACAAAAAGTTTAAGAGTTTTAAAGACTCTAAACTGGAAAGGTAGGTACCTGAAGAAACTTGACAGTCTCCAAAAAGGACTAGGGGCCACTTCATCTTTCACAATATTTGTGACTTCAGCCACGGCTTCTTTCCCGGGCGGATTTCCAGCCACCGTAGGCGCGGGCTAGCGGACGGTGAGCAATGGGTAGCTCCGTCCGATAAAGACCAAGCCCGTGTCGACGGCGCGTTGTATTCCACGAAGAGATGTCAGCACAAGTCCACTGGGGCCGATGCCTGCCGAGTTCACGTGAAAGTCGAAAAGGGTTACCGACGCCCCTGGCAACACAGGCAACGGAAGGAATACGGGTGGGTTTTAGTCAGTAAGAGTGGCACACCCTCCTGCTCCGCCCAGTGCGGGAGAAGTTATTTGACAATTTCCCACCCAAAAAAAAAAGCCCCGACTTCTTACATACTAGTCTTACAAACACAATATTCAGCAGGCGATGGATTGAAAACATCGTACGTTTAACGAGTGGTTGCGAGTATTACAGGTGTTTCACAACATCTTGTTTCTTAACCACAGATATAAGCATAGAAAATTATTCTAAAAATAACACCAACATATTTTCGACCAAACGTTTATAAAGCAAATAGTATTGCTTCTGGAAGTAAAAGAAAACAGATGTACAAACTTATGTACATATCAGGTGTTTATAATCATAATATGTTAGTCATTAAAGTACACTTAAGACGCTGACAACACCTAAGCCGCGGTCACTGTCAGACTGCATAGAAAATAAAGAGAAGCGTGATGACACAACGCTTGTTCTTTATTGCAAATAATGAAGCAATTATCTATTTACTCAAAATTAAGTCGAGTAATCGAAAATAAAAAACGACCGAGTTCTGCATTCAAATAAGACGTTCTTGTTATTAATTAAATATGTAACGTACGTTGATATTTAATACAGATATTCTGGGTTGGAAATGAAGGTTAGTTTAACGTTAGTTTGTATCGAGATTTTTTTTTTCAAAACATGTTTTGGTAACCATCAAGTTCGGAGAATTTTGTTCAAAATTAACATATATTTTTTCCGCTTTAACAAACGCTTTTTTTTTCTTAAAATTAGCATTTTGGTCATTTGCCTCTTGTCAGCGTCTTAAGAAAAGTAGCGCTACGCACGGGTTACGCTGCGTAGGTCTGATCTGTTGCCTTTTCTTTGGCGTTATAGAGAATGTAACACACCTGTCGCTAGACTTGGTAGACGTGCGTTATCCAGGTCGAATAGGCCTGGTTCACAGCTCTGCGTTTAGGAGGTATTTGCTCATTCATTTTGAATTTTGATGTTTTTTTCATTATTGTAACTTGTTGATTAACTTAATAAATCCAATTAGTCTAAAGTGTCATATAAATAAATCATACGATTCCATTCACAGGGTGGAAAAAACCTTATAGACACACTAAAAGATCATTATGTGGATAAATATCTAGGGCTGGATTAAAAATATCGATAATTATCGTTATTAAAATAATTGATCCTACTTCAAACAATTATTTTTAATCGCTGTCTATTGACCGTGATTTACTTTGAAGAACTTGCAGTGTATGGCCAGTAGTTGAGCTTGTACGAGTAATTATAGTTGGACTCACATTTTTGTTGTTGCGTTACAATACTTTCCGGAGTATTTCATTCGGCTTTCGGCTTTCACACGTGGGTCTATAATATCATCACATGTCATTTACAACACGCTTTTTATCGGCACTTACACAAAATAATTTGAGAACTATCGAATATGACGTAACTCATGCACTGCACTAGACCGAAAAATTAAACAAGTGCGTATCGGACCACACACAATGAAATGAATTAGGAAATAGTTTGGGATAGTTGGAATGAATGTATCCCAAAAACAAACTTAACATTGTAGTTGAAAAACAAGTTCTCCGATACATTCCAACTACAAATGTAAGTTTGTACGCACAATATTTAGAGGTTTACCATGTTATTCTAAGCCCATAGACTTCTTATAGGTTTTCCTGTAATCTATAAGTAAAGAACTATTTTTTGTATTTTTGTCTCAGTAGTTTCGAAGATAAGGATAAGGATATATCTCTTATCTCCGAAACTACTGAGCCTAAAATAGATGATAATTGACCATTCCCTAATGGTCAATTTTCATATATTTTCTTTGATAACATTAAAACTAATCATAAAAAATTATATTTGAAAACCTCATAATAAGTCTTTTCATTTGATATGTTACACGGTACAGTTTGCAAAACCTTTTTTTTTTAATTTTCTAATTTATCCCCCAAAAGTGAACCCCATATTCAAAATTAATTTATTTACGTTACACGTTCGTGTTTGGGTCACAGAAATTCAAATGTGTACCAAATTTCAACTTGGTCCAGTAGATTCAGAGCAAATCGGCTGTGACAGACGGACAGACAGACACACGCGTGATCCTATAAGGGGTCCGTTTTTTCATTCGAAACCCTAAAAATAAGTGTAATCTGGTGCGGCTATTGGGTCAGCAGTAACGGATCTTACAGATCGGAGCATCCCGCTCCAGGAGAAAATTAACGATTTTTGCACCCGCGCCCGCGCCATGGGACGCATCAGGTCGTATAGACCTGATAACGCAGTGAACGTGTTAAATGATGCAACTTGAATATTTTTTACTCACTGTTGTTTTGCTACGTAGTTTTATTTGGCACGCTAATTGTACACATCACGTTATCACTACTGAAATGTATGATGATAACGCCAAAATAACTTTATGATTAACAGCCGGTACAGTGATGGGAAAATAATACCGCGATTTTAGAAGGGTGTGATCCCTTCTAATTTTTTTCGAGCCTTGATGTTGAGACAGTGTCTTTTCTTGGCAAACGTAATTCATACATGCAGATTTTACGTTAACACTCAAGGTTTTCTCCAAATCCTCCGTAAAACGGATCTTTGATAAGTTTACGTGCAGACTTGTAACCAAGGTTTATATTTATAGGAATTCTACAGGAAAGTGGAAGCCACAAAGGTTTCTGGGGTTTCTTTTACGCCTTAATGCTATAGTTCACCAGTTAGCATTAACATTACACCGTTGTCCTAGATTCCAGATTTATGAGTAACACTTGTGCGAACTCGGCAACTGAACAACACCTTCCTGCGACCGCAGCTACTCCATCTACATTTACGTACATGAGTAGGATGTCGTATATAACGTGCGAATGTTCTGCCGAGTGGGTTGTTAATTTGTTATTCGTCCACATGACCTACGCACCGGAAGGCGCGCAGGCGACGGCGACCGGGTTGACTCGCTTTCAATGTCAGCCCTATTGTGTTGATCGTCCACACAACCTGACCTTGACTGCAGTTAAAGTTTCGTGTGAAATCGAAAACATACTTACGTACTGTATGACTCAGCAACACGTGGAGTTTTTAGGAGAAAGTTTTGAAGATCCGTAGAGAAATCAGAATATTTTTTTATATCTTCTTAGCTCCTATTCTACATAAATGCAAAAGTGTTTCTGGGCTACCTGTTTTTCATATCTTCACTATTTCGTTATTCTCAAAAACTAAAAAAATACCTAATATCTGCCACTGGGATGAAAAATTAAGGCCTGGTTTTCATTTTAACTGATAAATAAATACGCATTGTAACGCCCGCTAAAAACTCGGATGTGTAAGTTCAAGAGCGTTCAGTCGTAACAGAAAATCTAGTTACAACTTACCTGTTGTTAAAGCATTAAAAATAACTTTTCACTTTTTTGACGAAAACTATCATAAACGAAGCCAATGAGGTTAACATTGAAGATAATGTCTACTACGCGTTACATGCATATCTCGTGTCTTATAGTTTATAAACAATTCTTTAAAAATATACAATTAGTGATATTAATTTTCTGGCAACGAACCTTATCGCACACACGAGACAATTTCAGTCGTGATATAACGTTTTTTCTACACTAGTGTGTAAAAATAGCACAGATAATTGCACAGCTCAATGTCTTGCACCGCGCCAGTTCCAAATTGTAAAATACTATTATTTACTTTTAAGAGGACGGTAAATACCAGCGACCTTGAGCGGGTAGGAGCTTGCGTCACCCCCCGCGACCCCGCAACCATACGCACGTAACGTAGGGTAACCATGCGTTTCAGTTGGTGAGGACTGTCCTGGCAAATTTTTTATCGTCATCCAATTTTTTTTTATGTAGTGTTAATAAATGAGGTAATATTCAGATAATAAAATAAGATTGTAATATATTATTAGGATCGACGCCATGACAGATAGTATTCAGTGTCATCATTTGACAACCACACTATAAAAGGACCGTTCTGCGAGTAGATCGGTCATTTTGTCGGTCGGATTTCGAACGGCGAGGTTGTCAGGCGATCTTCACTATTTGCTATTTGTCGTTATTTTGAATTTGTAAATGTGTTATAAAATTAACGGTTGTTTGCTAAAATCAGCGTGATTATTGTTTTTTTTTATTTATCTCTACTTCTGGTTCCTAAAATCAGAAGTGGGATAGGCCTGTGCCCATTTAAATTCAAAAGCCGTTGAAAACTAAAAACAACCGTTAATTTAAAAAAAAACTTCTTAGAATGCCTCGACCATTTCGTTCGCGTAGTACATCCAACAAAACTTCACCTTCTAGAGTACGTAAACGACAAAAGAAATCGCGTCGACACCACCGTGATTCCCAGTCGCGTTGCCCCCGGTCTCGTAGTTGTGAAAGTTCTGTAAAACAGGCTTTGAGTACGATTATGATGCGATTAAACGCTATTGAGGAAAGTACCGCGAGTGTTTCACGTACACCAGTGCCATCAAATCATGACAACACACCTCAACGGGAGGAACAGGATAATAGTGCGTCAGATGCAGCAAAAATACTGGCGGATGGCGTTGCTATCCGAACCAAGCCACAAAATTATTACATATCCAACTTTGACCCTGCTATCCGTAACTTTGAGGTGTGGTGTGATGAGGTGGAACGAGCCAGGTTAGTGAATCATTGGACCAATTTAGAATGGGTGTCGTGTGTTGCTAATTGTCTTAAAAAATAAACAAATGATCGCTCATGTTCCAATTTCGTTAAGGAATTTAAGCCGTTGTGTCCGTAAATGATTAATTATGCCCAAACACTTCATGAGGTTATAAACACAACGTCCGACAAGTTTTCGTCATACGCCGAGTACGCGCGTCGAGCATTATTGAGATTTCGTATTGTAAAAGGGTTAAGCGATGTCTTAAGGACTTCGACTAAAGCCGGGTTCTCAATTAACGTGCGCAAGTATTTCTTTCTTACCGCCAAAGTAGAGTACCTAGGTCGCGTTATTAGTCACGGACAGGTTAGGCCGAGTCCCCACAAAATCAAGGCATTAGTTAATGCACCTATACCTAGTAACGTTAGATAAGTACGCCAGTTTTTAGGCCTTGCGGGTTACTTTCGGCGTTATATTGAAGGTTACGCGACAAACTCTGCGTATATCTCGCGTCTCACAAAGAAAGACGTAAAATTTGAGTGGGGACCTGATCAAGATAAAGTCCGATAAGATCTTATAAAACGATTAACTAGCGAGTCTAAACTTGCGATTTTTGAGTCGAATCTTCCGACAAAGCACACTGACGCCAGCAGTGCAGGATACGGTGCTGTACTCATCGGTACATCACTCGCGTGATAGCTTATTTTAGTAAAGTCACTCAGGGCGCGGAGGCAAAATACCATTCGTATGAACTGTAAACGTTGGCGGTCGTCAAAGCACTGCAACACTTTCGTCATTCTTTGATCGGGATAACTTTTAAGATCGTAACCGATTGCAATGCTTTGAAGGCTACCGACCGTAAGAAGGATCTCCTTCCTCGGATTGCACGCTGGTGGATTTATCTACAGGGTTTCGACTTTGAATATCGAAAGGGCGTGAGGATGGGTCACGTGGATTATTTAAGTAGAAATCCACCAACGTTGCAAGTCAATAACTTTGATAGACCATTGAATTGGGCACAAATAGCCCGGTCGGCTGATTCCAGGACTGTCAATCTCATCCAAATATTGAGGGATAGTCTCTTGGACTCTAGTCGATACGTGTGTCAGAACGATGTGCTCTATTATCGCTATTCACCTATTGGTGAGGAGTCACGCTTGCTATGTTATATCCCTAAAGGGCACCGGCTCAGTTTATTACGTGTTTTTCACAACGAGCACGAGCACATGGGGACTGATTAAACTTATGACCTTATTCTAAAACATGTCTGGTTCCCTGGACTGAAACAATTTGTTAGAAAGTATACTTCCGATTGCCTAATTTGCATTTCCAAGAGACGTGTTCCAAGAGCCCCTCGTCAGCCTATTACGTCATGGGATAAATCAGACATGCCTTTCAACACGGTTCATGTTGATGCATTAGGTCCTTTACTCGAGTCAAACGGATATAAATTTGTACTTGTTTTGGTCGATTATTTTACCAAATTTTGTTTGCTCTATCCCATGTACAGACAAGATGCAAGCGAATTGAAACGAGTTTTCAATAGTGCTATATCTTTATTTGAAATACCCAAGCTGATAGTATGTGACCGTGGTCGCATGCTTGAAGCGTCAGCTTTTACCAGCTGTATATCTGAAATGGGTTGTGAAATCCATTGCATGACGCCCGAAATGCATCAGTCCAACGGGCAAGTCGAGCGTTATGTAAGGACCATCCTTAATATGATTCTTGTCGAGAGTAGTAATAAAAAGTCCACTTGGTCTGATAGTTTATGTAAAATTCAGTTCACAATTCAGTTCACAATTCAGTTTTAAATGTTACCAAGCAAAAAATCACGCAGTACTCAGCTCTGTATCTGTTAATTGGTACTAACGCGACCACTCCTGTAATTCGTGTGCTGATGCATGACGTTGCCGTCGTGAACTCCAGTCCAAATCGTGAATCAATGAGGGAACTCAGCAGGACGTCTGCTAAATAATCTTTTCACAAAAATCAAGATAGACAAAACGTTCGGGTAAATCGTCAAAGACACCAGCCATGGATTTTCCAGGTTAACGATCAGGTGTTCGTAATAAAATATTCTCAGTCCACTGGGAAGCTTTACCCTGGCATGAGGGCCACATACCGCATAACTAAAACGTTACCAAGTGATCGTTACGAGCTGAAATTGTTAAGTAGAGCTAGAGGTAAGACAACTCAGGCCGCAGCTCAGTATATGGTACCCTGGAAAGGCGAGTGGTGTCCCGAGAGTTGTACTACAACTGTTGTTTATGTTACAGCTATATAATAACGCATACCTGGTGTGTATCTGGCTGGCGGTGAAAAGCTTATCCCGAGTGGGTTACTGGTTACGACACTCAAGTGGAAAGGCCGAACGGTTATGTTGTTTACTGGAGCACACAACGTGAGCCCCGCAGACACATTATGTATGTGTATTGGACGTTTACGTCCTGCAGACACACTATGTATGTGTATTGGACATTGGTCCTGCAGACACACTATGTATGTGTATTGGACATTGGTCCTGCTGACACATTATGTATGTGTATTGGACATTGGTCCTGCAGACACATTATGTATGTGTATTGGACATTGGTCCTGCAGACACATTATGTATGTGTATTGGACATTGGTCCTGCAGACACATTATGTATGTGTATTGGACATTGATCCTGCAGACACATTATGTATGTGTATTGGACATTGGTCCTGCAGACACATTATGTATGTGTATTGGACATTGGTCCTGCAGACACATTATGTATGTGTATTGGACATTGATCCTGCAGACACATTATGTATGTGTATTGGACATTGGTCCTGCAGACACATTATGTATGTGTATTGGACATTGGTCCTGCAGACACATTATGTATGTGTATCTGAACACTAATTCTGTAGACACATAGTGTACCTATGTGTAACTGGAGTCCTATAGAAACATAAATGTGTGGACTTGTTCTTGTAGTATGAGTGAGATATGATGTGTGAAGATGTATGCATACTTTTGAAAGCGAAGTGCTTTAATTTTGGGTGTGAAAGTGGATTTCTGTATGAGGGCCTTGTATGCGTGATGAATAACAGAATAGGCTACGGTGTATGTTGTCACGTATACACCGTAACCACTTGTTTCTCACACAGATTGTAATGACGACTACCCTGACAATGCTGGTGAGGTTACAGGTGCTCCTGCTGGTCCTTCTGGTGCTCCAGGTACAAACGGGACCAATTCAGACGAATACGGTGATCAAACTCTCGCCGTACCTGCCAGTGCTTCCAAGGAAGGAGTTCCTGGTGCAGCCGAGGACGGCGCACGATCAGGAGAGGCCGTATTAGGATCGACGCCATGACAGATAGTATTCAGTGTCATCATTTGACAACCACACTATAAAAGGACCGTTCTGCGAGTAGATCGGTCCACACCGACGACCTACGTTCCGACCTCGCCGCCGAGGTCCCTCGCGTAAACCCCGACGTAATTGTCCCCCCCGACCCTTGCTCGAAGAAGTGCCAGCCCGCGCCGCAGCTGAGCCTGTAGCTTTAAATTCCCCGATTAATAATAATAATATTAACCAGATCCAGCCTGTCCCATCTTGCTGTCCTCCCCCCAGCGACGCCCTAAGCCGAGGTCCGTACCCCACAGGGGGTGCCCTTAGCGTGCAGTCGCTTAGTAATATAAGAAATTCGCCCCTGGCTGGAGGCTTTGAGTTCGCTTAAGGCAGCCACAGGAAAGTCCGGTTAAGTAGTCACGACCTCTCAAGGTCAACTACGAGATGCCACTAAAAAAAAAAAAAAAAAAAAAAAAAAAAAAAAAAAAAAAAAAAAAAAAAAAAAAAAAAAAAAAAAAAGTAGATCGGTCATTTTGTCGGTCGGATTTCGAACGGCGAGGTTGTCAGGCGATCTTCACTATTTGCTATTTGTCGTTATTTTGAATTTGTAAATGTGTTATAAAATTAACGGTTGTTTGCTAAAATCAGCGTGATTATTGTTTTTTTTTATTTATCTCTACTTCTGGTTCCTAAAAATATTATATTATTTTAATAGTTTGCATTAAATAAGTTGGTTTTTACAGGGTGTAATTTTAAACACCATCAACCTCTTAAGGGGTCATTGTACTCATCATTATAAACAACTTTTACTATGGAACTAAACATGAAATCGCGAAAAAAAACAGCTGTTCCCTACATTTTGACGAGTTAAGCGAATATAAGTGTAGGGAACAGCAGATTTTTTTTTCGCAACTTTACGAGGCACGGAGGAGTCTCGGTACGTAAAGATGGTCACCCATCCACGGAACAACTGCGGCAAGAACAGCTTAACCTAATTGATTGGCCCGTGCGGCTGTGATGCGACTAACGAGCTCCTTAGCTATAGAAACAATATACACCGTTAATAAAATTTCATGTTTCGGGATATTTTTTGTTTTAAATGGTAGTTAATATTATAGACAAGCCCTTTTTAAATTCTTGGATTTTTAGAACTTGGGACGTAAAAGTTATAACCAGTTTTATTTTTTAAGGTTATGTACTAGTGTACCAATTTAGATTGTTACTTAAAGGCACATAAACATTGTTTTCGTAACAAAGTATATGTTCTAGATTCGTCGTCGCTATTTTTGTAGTGTTTTACTTACTATCAAGTAGGTAAATTGAGATGAGGATCGCACCTACTCAGCGAATTGCATTAGGAGATACCTATGTCTAGCAGCTGACTGCAACAGTTTGATAATGATGAAGTCCTGATGGGGTTTTGAGTGTAGGTAAATAAAACAATACCCTAAATAGTTTTAATAAGTACATTATTTATTTATAATTAATTCTTAATATTACTTCATCTAAGAAGGGGGCAGGTCGGGTAATACCCTCATGGCGAGCATAGCTTAAATACCAACATAACTGCGTTAAGTTTACGACTAAATTACGTGTTGTTATTAAAATCTTTTTTTATATTATTAATTAATCAGAACTTCTAAAAATAGTACACTTACATGAAAATAAATGGCTTAGAAATATGTGGTACAAATTCTATAACGAAACAACGAAAAAAGTAAGCGGTACGAAATCTGCCGTTCACCTTTAATTCCAAAATAAAACAATTCATTTATTTAGTGACAGATGAGAAAATATGAGATGTGCAGGCAGGATTTAGAGAGGGAATGGGCTGTATGGACAGATCTTCTCCTTAAGGTGCATAGCCGAAAAACATCTGGCAAAGCACAAGAAAGTCTACTGTACTTTCGTTGATTTAGAAAATGCCTATGACAGTGTGGAGAAAAGAACTGTGGTCAACACTATCCATGTATAGTGTGGACTGGCGCTTGGTACGGGCACTGATATCTTTATCCAAGGATTCCAATGCTTGTGTTAGGATAAATGGGGCATATACAGACTGGTTCTGCATGTTAAGGGGTGTTAGACAGGGTTGTGTGGCGTCACCGCGGCTGTTCAACTTGTATATGGATAGTTGTCTGATAGATTTAGGATAGAGAATTAATGAGTGGGTTGTCAAATGCCTTCTTTACGCAGATGATCAAGTTCTACTTGCAGCGTCAGCAGAACAGCTGCAAGACATAGTGACTGTGATGGATGACGCATATAAGATGAATGGGATGAATATAAATGTGAATAAGACGAAGGTGGTAGGTGGCAGGAAATGTGAATAAGGTATGTAGAAGGTGACATGGTGTTTGAATAGAAAACTTTTTTGGAAGTCGGTGGCTTTGGATTTGTATTTTAAATCCGAAAATTAAAGTTATTTTTCACTTTGTAGTGTTTTGAAGTCAGTTGTTTTTTTTTTTTATAGTATTTCCCTGCCCCTTGGGAAGAAGGCGTGAATTTATGTACGTGTTTATGTTTGTACTAATAACTTTTTTTACATTTCGTAGAAATGTAGTCATTTTTCGAAATGTTTCTCTTGTCGAGTGTCTTGATCATCCTGTTTCTCTGTCTCTTCTTTGTCTGTATTTTGCCTTGAACCAAAATCATTCATTCCATTCCAGTTGATGGTCCTGGAAATATAAACAAAACCTGTAAATCTACATTTTATATAATAAATAACGAACCATTGTCAGTTCTTTCACTATTTTCGTCAATATTTATTTCCGTCGGGTCGCAAAAACCAAAATATTAAAACATAATTTTATTAATGAGTTGCACCTGTTTATTTAAACTAGACAAGTTTCTAACCTACTATAACGGGATTGTCCCCATAAAACCATAATAAATGGTATGCCTACAATCTACAAATTCATACTCACTTTGTCTCCGCATTTTCTTGTTGGGAATCATTGTCAGTTCTTTCAATATTTTTATCATTATTTATTTCCGTCGCGTCGCAACAACTAAAATATTAAAACATAATCGTATTAATGTACTACACCTGTTTTTTAAGCTAGGTAAGTTTCAAACCTGCTGTAACGGGATTGTCCTCAAAAAACCATAATAAATGGTAATCTACAATTTATTAGGTACTTACTTGCACTCCGCATTTTCGTTTCGGGAATCTGTATTATTTACTAACCCACTAAAAAAAAAAAATTGATACGGATCTGAAGTTATGTTTGTACTTACTCGTAAATAAATAATGGATATACTCGCGCACAAATTATTATCAAAATAACATTTAGCTAACCTCATTATATTATAATAATATATGAGAAACTTACCTCAGTATCATGTTTCTTTCATGTATACGTCATTTCTCTTTCAGAACTTTAGTTTTTTTTACCCATATTGTCGAAAAAATACGTAAGTTCAACGGTCGCGCAAAGTGTCAGCGTCTACCCGTGACAGTGGTCAGCGGTACACTGCCGCCCGTCGCCCGCGCAGAGCGCCGCATGCCGTTCCGTTCGATTTTATAGGGAATATGTATTTTTAGTAATAAAAGTATGAATATTTGAAAAAATTCACAGATAGAATTATAGATAACAAAATAGTCTATTCATACAAAAAAAAACCATGAAAATATCTTTAGTAGTTTGGAAGACATTACTTCCTGAATTTATTTCAAGTATTTTACTACAATACTAAAATATTCACAGATAGAATTGATATGTATGCGGTCTAGTTTAACATACATTTGCGTAACTTACTTGCATTCATTGAAGGCATAATAACAGATTTAAAAGTCACTAAAATCATATATCTGCGCCTTAATACCAGTCCGACTGCAAATAATAAAATCCTTAATTAAACTTGTTTTACCGGCAAGTTGTTTATGTTTTGTATTTTTGTGGAACAGAAATAAATTAAAATATTGTGTATTATTGGATACTTGAAAGTCGATCTCAAAGTGTTTTGTATCCACTTCACTGAAATTCGACCCTGTAGCGTAGCAACGGCCTACGTGAGCCACTGAGGCTACGACGCTTCTGAAAACCGGCGACTTTTAATCGTTCAGTTATTTTCCGGTCACAAGAGGGTTGTTTACTTCGTGTTTTGTTTTAGATAATATTGCGCAGTTAAGTAACAATGTGTAGTACCTACCTATGAAGAATAAACAGATGGAAACCACTTGAAGGCGAATAACAAACCCCTTTATTTCACAGAGAACAACGGTCAGAAAAAAATATAAGTTACTTATATTTTCTGGCCGTAGTACTCTAACTACTACCAAAGATCGAATCACCACCACGTGGATTTCGCAGATAACTCTGAGGCAGATATAAAAGTACTTACACGCATTGGAGGTACCGAATCACGTTCGACGTGATATTCTCGCGCGTAGCCGTGAGCCGCGTTCGCGACTCCGCTAAGCTGTTCATTTCGCAATATTGATATAACCTTGAACATCTCCATATACACGAGTGTAGTGGGGCATAAATGCGCCTGCAGATACGGCCGGCTTTATCTGCCAACGTTTAATTTTAGTCGGACTATAAAAACGGCGTACAGCGGAACCTCTTTGATTACATAGAAAATATTTGGACAGCAAATACAGAATTTTATACAAAAGAATTTAAAAAGTGCGAATAGGTTTTGCAAATATAATTTGCAATATCACCCTCCACGTGTTTGCCTATTATCCTTTATAATTTCGCATGCATTAATCATTGTTGGAATATTAATGTTGTTTTTGTGAACTGAACATACCTACCTAACTCTACTACGCACATAACATCGGACCACAGCGGAAACTGGCGAAAACTGAACTAGGTTGATGTTACGAAATCCCCTCACGTTATTACGCGGATTCTGCGTAGAAAACGCAGCCAGACCGATCTGAAATAATTTTCCGCGTTGTCTGATTTTGCTCTGACTAAGATTTAAAATAATAGCTACTCGCGAATTGTCGGCTGAATCACGTGTGTCTAATAAAAATCAGGCGACATACTGCCCCCACAGCTTGTCCCTCTCTCTGTTCAAAAGTATTACACAACAGACTGGACACACAATCATTTATTACATCGAAATTATTGTTTTAATGAGTTCGCTTATCAAACATTTAATTAACACCTTCATTAAAAGGTTAGTCACTACTTATTACTTGTTATTGTTACCAACAACATTGATCTACTTGGCTTTAACTTAATTCGAAGAACTGAGTCACATTTTATAAAAGAAATATTTCTTGGTTAATAATGTTTATTTATTACACGTACTTCACAAATAATTAGACACCTTGTATAGACCACATAAAGCCTTATTAGAAACAGCCGGCGAGGTAATTGCGTAACACACAGTAACAATGGGTTTCATTTGGACAGTACACCCACGTTCATTGCGTTATTTACGTTGTTGAGCAGACATTTTTTTCGAACATATGAAGCAATGGATTAGCAATATCCTTCAAAGTTATTCAGATTGCGATTGATAGTGTGTTACGCAATCAGGGTGCAGGGGAGTAACCATCACCTCTTATAGCAGTATTATTATAATATTACTTTACAGTGGGAAAGTGGTGGAGCTATACAGGACTTATACCACAATTTTTGTAAGTTTTTTAATGCCTAAAAGTACATAATCCACTGCAGTAAACAATATCAGAAAAATATATGATATTCTTCAGGATCAATGCTAGGTAGATATTGTGTTGAAAATATAATACAACTAATTTGATACGATAGAAAAAAATCACATATGGTATATATGTGATTTTTTTCTATCGTATCAAATCTAAAACATTATTTTAACGATTAAAAACCATACTAATACACATGCAATTATTCTGTTTTTTGTCAGATTATTCTACAAGCAACATATTAGCATAATAGTGTTTTTTTTTTATGCAATCAATAGATTTTTGTAGATAGATAATTGCTTCATATTTTGCAATAAATTATCAGCGTTGTGTCATCGCGCTTCTCTTTCTTTTCTATGCAGTCCGACAGTGACCGCGCTTTAGGTGTTATCAGCCTCTTAACAAAGCCGACTTACAGGAATACTAGAAGTTTCTTACAAATTATCCATCGAGTTGCCCATTTTCATTTTTAAATCAGTTAGATATCACGATTACTTGTCACCAGAAAATTGTTTGACAGCTCTTGAACTTTAAAACCTGCACCTGGTCTTTGTAAATACACAACAGTCAAGTAATTATCATTAATTTACACCTAACCTCACCACCACACGTTGCGAAACAATTGTGCTTTACAATTACATCAAAGAACATAGCTGGAAACATTACACATCCGACATTTTGAAAATGGAACGCGAGGTTTTTTGTGTGTCTGTAGCCAGTATCATAAACATGCTAATAACCAGTGATGCTGCTAGTGTCACATGGATGAAGATGGGTCAAGGATCAAGGCAGATTTAAAACAAACTTCAACTGATAATCTTCAAAACACAGTACATTGTGGTAGAGGTCGTGACATTTGAATACGTAGACTGATGTTTTTAGTAAAGTAATTTTCTTCTTGAAAGAGACTTATTAATGAAACGTAACCTCGTTTTACCGCTCTTGTTAATTCTTGGCAACAAGTGCAGTCGCATCATAACTGTAGATATATGTATGTGAATTGCCGAGACCTACCGCACTGCATGCCCGCTTGATGTAGCTTATATTCGAATGCACTCGAGAATATCAGATAGATTCCTCCCCGAAAGAGAAGGCCAAACCTGATATCTATCTGTTTTGGTAGGAATCACGTAGTTTTAATACGAGTTACATCCCATCATTTATCTACGGGATACAAGAAAAATCCCGTAAACCAAGTTTATTGACCCAAAGGGCAGGTCAAACTGTCAATAGAGTTCGTCTCGTGTCACATCACATTAAGAAACGCAATAAAAAGCCCATTATATGATTCGAAGGATCTTATAAAAATTTATGAGTCTCAAGGAATAAAATTCAAGATTTATGAAAATTTTCAAAGATCGAAGAACTCTGTAACAGGAAAATGACACCATTATGCACAATCGAAGATGCTAGAAAGCACCCCATGCTGTGAGTTTTATGCAGGAGTGAATAAAAAACAAGCGGTTTTTTCATTTTGGAATTCTACCTATATGGACCAAACAGCTGGACATTCCCGTAAACTTACTTAAGTCTTTGGGTCCACGTAGTTGAAAAATCAGTTAACATCTTTCAGCCAGTCATCAAATGCATATAAAATAGCACGAAAAGCCTGTCGCTGAAATACAAATTCGCCGATAAGCCAAAATAATAAAATCAAAATGAAAGAGTAGGTCAATGTTAAATGGACTATCGATTTCGGATGCGAATTGTAAATACTGAATCCACTTGTACTACTTATATGCCCCTGATAACAAATGTAGGTATGAAGACTACCTATATTTTTGAACAAGATTTCCAACGATATGAAACCACTGCGGCACTTTCAATCACTGTTAAACTGCTAAACCATGAATTGCGAACTAATAATATTCGACCCTCGGTCCGTGGGGTCCCAGTGCGCATAAGTTATTTGCGGAAATCGCGAAACGTCTAGTTGATGTAACTGGTGACCGAAAAGCTGGCGGCTTTCTCGCGCAACGCATCAGCATTGCAATTCAGCGAGGAAATGCCGCCAGCATCCTCGGTACAATGCCCCGAGGGCCTTTTTTAAGCCTAACTTAGTTTTAATTTAATTTAGTTAATGTTAATAATCATCTTGTAATTTGGTTATGTAAATAAATGATATTATAATAATATTCATGTTATCGACATTCAACATGGGTAGCGACTGCTGTGCAAAATTAATATCCATGAAGGAAAATCATTTCAATTTGGACCAAGGCCCGACGAAACCCGATAAAATATGTACTTAAGTGTGGAAAATACAAAGATATTGTTTAATCAGTCCAGTTTAAGCCAAAATAAGTTGTTTAAATGAGCATATTGTAAATTGTTGGAATTATTGCGTCAGAAATTGCACAATGCACCGAAGGTCACAGCTACAAGTTGATCTCGAAGAGTTAATAAATAACCAATATCAGGTGTTATATGAATGTTAAAACCCTTATAAACAGAACAGCTCTAATAAACGAACAATTTTTTCCGTCAGCTTCACCTACACAATAGGCAATCTTTTGTCATCATCATTATTTCAGCCGAAAGACGTCCACTGCTGGACATAGGCCTCCCCCAAGCACCGCCACTTCGACCGGTTTTGTGCTTCCCGCATCCAGCGTATTCCTGCGGCCTTCACAAGGTCATCGGTCCACCTTGTAGGAGGCCTTGCAACGCTACGTCTTCCGGTACGCGGTCGCCACTCCAGAACCTTTCGGCCCCATCGGCCATCTGTTCTGCGAGCAATGTGCCCTGTTCACTGCCACTTAATTCTTCGGGCTATGTCGGTAACCTTGGTTCGCCTGCGGATCTGTTCATTTCTGATTCGATCACGTAGGGAAACTCCAAGCATAGCCCTCTCCATTGCCCTTTGAGTGACTTTTAGCGTTTTAATAAGGCCCATTGTAAGCGACCACGTTTCAATGCCATAGGTCATCACCGGTAACACGCACTGGTCAAAGACTTTCGTCTTGAGACACTGCGGTATGTGGGACGAGAAGATATTGCGTAGCTTCCCGAACGCTGCTTAGCCGAGTCGGATTCGACGATTGGCCTCTTTCTCGAAGTTGGACCTACCTAATTGGACAGTTTGTCCTAGGTAAACATACTCGTCCACAACTTCGAGCGTAGCGTCTCCGATCTTCATGAGAGTGGGTGTAACATGGGCATTTAACATGACCTTTGTCTTGTCCATGTTCATTTTAAGACCCACTCTTTCGGAAGCTCTACTGAGGTCATCGAGCATTGTACTGAGGTCCTCCATAGTCTCAGCCATGACAACTATATCGTCGGCAAACCGAAGGTGATTGATGTACTCGCCATTGATGTTGATGCCTGCCCCTTTCCAGTCCAGAACCTTGAAGACATCCTACAGTGCAGCGGTGAACAGTTTCGGAGAAATAACGTCTCCCTGCCTCACACCTCGCTGCAGAAGGATAGGTTTCGAGGTCTGATCCTGGAGTCGGACTGACATAGTGGCGTTTTCGTAAAGACACTTAAGCACCTCGATGTACCGATAGTCGATCTGGCACCGTTGAAGGGACTGTAGTACAGCCCATGTCTCGATCGAATCGAAGTCTTTTTCGTAGTCCACAAACGCTAAGCAGAGAGACAGGTTATATTCTTCGGTCTTCTGTATAACCTGCCGCAGCGTATATATGTGGTCTACAGTGCTAAAGCCTTTACGGAACCCGGCTTGTTCGGTAGGCTGGAAGTCGTTAAACCTGCGCGCGAGACGGTTCGTGATGACTCCTGTAAACAGCTTGTAGACATGGCTCAGAAGTGAGATGGGCCTATAATTCTTCAGGAGGGTATTGTCGCCCTTCTTAAAGAACAGTATCACCACACCGCTGTTCCATGCCTGTGGCGTTTTGCTCTCGAGTATGACGGAACCAAATAGCTTCTGGAGGGCCTTTATAACGGATTTTCCACCGGCCCTCAGAAATTTGGCCGTAATTCCATCATCACCCGACGCCTTGTTGTTTTTGAGCTGCTTCAGAGCCATCCTAATCTCGTACAAGCTGATGTCCGGGATGTCTTCGGTGTAGTGTCGGGTCAATCTAGCTCTTGGGTTGTTTGCCAGATTCATACCAGGGTTACCTGTTGATGTGTATAACTGTCCATAGAAAGTCTCGATCTCTCTCAACAGCTCATGTTTGGCGGATAGGTACGATCCTGCCATCATTGGTCTTCAGTTTCACAAGCTGGCTCTCTCAATCTTTTGTGCAGCAACCATAACAAGAAACGAACTAATGTAAATCACGTACACAAATAAATAATTCACGATACCACTCGGTATGGAAACGTCTAGTAAGATGATAAGGAAAAATCTTCAAATTCGCCTGTGCAAAACAACAATTCCTTAACTTAGAATAAACTCATTCACAGCAAAAAAAAAAATCATGTTGGAAAAGGTACCACCTTCATTAACTCAAAATGCCAGCAGAGAACCGTTTGTTGCACAGAAATCTCCATGTTTGCATGTCACAGAAACTGTTTGAATTTTAAATTAAGGGAATAGGTTACTGCCCCAGTTTCAAAGGCCATAGTTACACTGGTCACGAAGGCAATACTGTAAATGAACAATCTACGAGTATCTAACAAATCAACGCGTTACTTCAAACGATTAGAATTAATATACTAAAGTAGCTCGTGAGAGTCATCAATAGACTTTTGTTATACTAAACCCATTCTGAAAACATACACTACTACAGATACTCATATGTCCTTGAAGAACCAATATTAACGTGATTCTGTTCAACAATCTTATTGTTTTGTAACTCCCATAGTTTATTAAAACAAAAGTTTCCACTATAGAACAAGTTCATGCATATATCGTCTGCCAACATGGAATTTTGTTTTGTTAATACACAAGAGACCCACTCATCTGTTTTATTAACATACGAGTACATAAACAATCTCATAGAAACAGCAGGCAGCTACTTCATAATTAATGACATGCATAAGAGTTGTCGTTTCTACACCAAAGGGTCATGTGCTAACTTCAGCATTTTTTTTTTTTTGGGTGGGAAATTATCAAGTAACTTCTCTCGCTCTGAGCGGAGCGGGAGGGTATGTCAGACTCTTACTGACTAAAACCAACCCGTGTTCCTTCCGCTGGCTATGTATTGAAAGTTCGTGGAGATCACCCTGATTAGGATAGACTTATTGGATGGAATCAAACATGGCAGATGCGACAACGTGACGGGAACTTCTTTATTGTTGACATCGACAGATGTCACAGAATTCACAGATAGACCACAGAGTACATTTTGACACAGAGCACTGGTGTCTGGTATATTTTTATTAATATGCAACAGGCTGACTTATATATATACATTAGATGATTACAGAGTAAATATTATGTTCCTTTACATTCGGACTTCGGGGAGGGAAAATATTCAAATGCGATTTTTCTGATAATGATTCTATCTCAATACGTCTAGCGCCACACACTTTACTGTGTCAAAAACAGGAACTAATGAATGTTGCAACTTAATTTTTAACACTATGTCGCCAGGGGCCTGGGTGACCCTTTCGGACTTCGACTGCGACCCCGGCAGCTAACTTCAGTTAAGGATATCATTGTCTCTTTAACTACAAGTAGGAGGTTAAAATGAAAATCCTTGTATGGCAAATATAGCAATACTTCTTTAGGCATTGTTAATTTTATCTTCAAAAACATATTAACATGATCCACAATATATTTAAATAGATTAAAATATTTTCCATCTAAGAACTCCACATAAATATTCATTAGAACATATCTGATTATAATGCCTTTGAGGATCTGCGTGTACCGGCCGTGACATCACTATTTACCGGCCATGTTTGATCGCCATTAATTACGTCTTACTAATGTTTATTATCGCCTAGTGTTATTCGCAGGTCAGTACCAGCAATTCATAATATGGATTTTACACAATAATCTATATGGCAACAACTGGGTGATGCTGCATTCGATCTTTCGAGAGAGAACTGAGAATTTGTGATGTATTTATCTCCCGGAGAAGGGCTATTCTTAACGATTTGATAATCTTATGAGCAGGTAGGAAAACCCTAGAGTAAAAAAAAAATATTATATCAAGAAATCCCTAGCAATAGATTGTAAGAATGAAAGCATG
Source organism: Atethmia centrago (assembly GCA_905333075.3). Lineage (NCBI taxonomy): Eukaryota > Metazoa > Arthropoda > Insecta > Lepidoptera > Noctuidae > Atethmia > Atethmia centrago. The sequence continues at coordinate 26,000,229 of HG995374.1, forward strand.
GGTTTCTTCTAGAAGCTGCCACTACCGCAGTTTGCTGTCAAAATAACGTTTCGTGCAGATGGGAGAAGCCAAGTTTTTTTATGAAATTGCCCCACGTCATAGTCATAATGTACCGACAAAAAGAAAAGAAAAGCGCATGGCAGTTTATTAACTGTCCAAAATAGTATGATAGGTGTGGGGCGTAATTCTACTACGCAGATGTTTGACGACCTTACTTCTAATTTTCTACTAACAATGCGACAAGCAAACAAATAGTTTTTTGGAAGAGGCAAAAACTGCTAAATTCGTTAGCACAACAACAAAATGCGTAGTAAATGGTAAAGCCCAATTCGTTGTAAATTACGTTTTCAAATTAAACGCGTTACTGGCAAATATAGTAATTTAAATAATATTCATTGACACCAGCGACACAGCATTAAAAAAATATAATTATATAAGCTTAACATAAGCTTCTTTCTGAACGGTGCAGATCCAATATTCCAAAACTCGTCATGAAGGACTGAGTTTTTGTCTGTCTAAAACGTATGTAAGTAAAAAAATAAGATATACGAGTAGATGATGATTCAAAATTAAATATTGTAAAGATATTCCAAATCAAATATCGTTCTAGTTAATTAAAGCTTCACTGCAGTACCAAATAAAAACTAAACAAAAAATTACAAAAACGTTCCTAACGAATTGATTGAACTTTTGGAAACCTATCAAATCTCTCACTTCCTAACAAGCTGTAACGATTTGAAAACAACATAGGGCTTAGCTTAATGGAGGCACGGGCGTGCGGGTCGAACGAGTTCAGGGTTCCGAGACGATCAGGCGCTAGGCTGAAGGTGAAAGGAGGGCACTGCACCGTTCTTCGTCAGGGTGGTACACTTGCAACTTGATTAGCTCCACATAGAACCTGTAGTCAGTACAGTGTACAGGCCCTTAGATCCGAGATAAATACACAGTTACACACTTTTCGAGAACTGCCTTTTTCTAAGAGGAGTGTTTGAGGATTGCCATGGAATGCAATGGAATGTTCGAAATCATCTTACGGATCAATTATCTTGCTCTTTATCTAAATTGTCACGAGGTACCTATTGTTGTATTGTTAATTGAGCGAAATCAAGGCAATTGCTGGAAGATAAGACGCTGATTGATATTGATAGTTTCTTGAGATAATTTAGTATTCTTATATCTTTAATTTAATATAGTTCTGTCAAAAGTAGTCTATTTTTACTCTTACCCATTTAGTACCGTGATTCCAATGATCACAACGTCTCACAAGACCAGGCGTAACACCCTGGTTGTCCAAAATATCTTGGTTTTTCCTATATTATTATATTTTTTTTAAACAAGACGTATCATAATTCATATAATTTTACTACGATATTTGTGGATAGAACGCCTTAAATAAATCATAATTTAATAGCCGATACTGCTGTGACACCCACGATCAGATTGGGGTTAGCAGCATGCGGTCGGTCATGGAACACGCATACAGAATTGCTGGCTGTAGCTTTGATCGTGATGCCAACCACGACCAGCTGTGTGTCGTGAGTCGTGGCCCTGTATACTCTAGTGCGTGTCAAGTCTTCAACTCAAATTACAGACAGATCACTCTTGTACTCGGTAATATTCGAGCATTACCCCCGGCTGCAGATAATTAGAAAATAGGTACTGTGAAGCAGTTCAAGCAGTACAGTAACCATCTAATATTAGAAAAATTTCGAAGAAATGACAACGCACTGCTAAACGCTACAGTTTCAAGGAAGCAAATACTGTTTGCCAAAATATTTTTTGCGCCCATTATAAACTAGTTTACGTGTGTCACATTAATTTTGCCAATGGAGGTCGCGTCCACAGTTTACGTACATTTGAGAAGATATGGCGGAATCTTTTTCATACCGGGAGCACGGGATTAATACAAATGTGCGAATAGTTTGGGAAACCTTGATAAAATAAAATAATGGCTAGAATTTAACGGTCCCACAAATAAAATCTTAGATGATGGAGCAAACGTAAAATACGTTTCTTGTACGTGGAATGATTTGCGAGACGACGACGGAACGTAAGGAACAGTAATATAGGTCACTAAATCACTTTTTGTAATAACATTAGCACCATTACAATTGCTTATTGGATTAACGATCAGCGATTTTCGAATTCATACGGCTTCTCGATATTAAAGCGACTTGAGTGGTCTAAATTGGCTTCAATGATAATTCAGTGCTCATATTCCAAAATAGCATTTGTAAGAGACCTTATCTTTTGTACAGAACTACCTACGTTATGATATCAATAGCACAGATCAAAGATGTGTTCCATTTGGTGCTTAGGTACCGTGTTTATCTGATTAGGCATAAAGACTTGGAATGCGCAACGTACACCGCGAGAAGAACCTGCCGACCGAATTTCCAATCTCATAAAATAATGATGATCAATGACTTGGTGACATTACTTTTTAATTCCATAAAAAACTAAAGTAGTGATGTAAAGAACAATGGTCACCGTGGACTAAGAAAAAATAGAAATTGGTCCCGAGATGAGACTGTCACCAATATGTAGTGCATTGTTAATGTAATTATTGGATACCATCAGTTTATTTTTAAAAGCAGGGAATATAGAGATAATCGTTTAAAAAAAAACTACTTTAAATAATAGAACGCAGTTTAAAATATCTAACTTTGAACGCATCCGTAATTACTTACGTTGCTAGAGAAGTCCAACTTTTTCTTAAGCGATTTTATTTTTTAATCGAATTTAAATCGCAGGCAATATGAACCGTATAAACTCACGTTGATTATTAAACTACAGTCTGCCACTAATAGAATCTGATGTTACTTCGTGGTAAATAGCAATGAATTAAATAATAATCTAATAATTTAACGTCTAAAATCGATACTGTCATAAATCGATTGATTACGTCCCTCCCTATTTTTGTTGACAAGTAAATAGAAATTAAAAAAGTTTTCCGCAAACCGTTGTAGTTTGGGAGTAGTTTCGGCGACGATTTTGTGTTCTGTGCGATTTTCCTGTTTTTTATTTGAGATTTTGCTTTGCTTACGGACTCCGATTAGTTTTCTTCTCTTGACTTGGCATTACGTTTTGGATCTGATATTGGAAGTGGCAAAATGTCTTCATGCCTTCTTTGTGTTAACTGTGGATTATGTGTAAACCGCATTGTACGACACATTGTCCTAGAGCAAAACGTAAGAGTGATATCTTTTATTGGTGAAAGGATTTCCTCTCGTTCGATTTTCGATAGAGTTTGTCATTTATGCTGGATGAAAGCAAGAAGAACTGCTCTGCGCATGCAGGTAGACCAAACAGAGAGGGAATTCAGTACAGTCATCTTCAACAAGTATGGTAGTCGGAGAGCCTCGAGTAGAACAAAATATTGTGACACCTGAACAACCACCTACAGCGATTGAGCAGTTAGAAATAGCTGACAGTGAAGATATACCAGAACAAAGATCTGATGAAGTGGATATTGAGGTGCCCAATCCCAGCGTATCATCAACTTCATCTGAATGGATTCCTAATGTGCCGTCAGTGGTTACACAAAATGTTCCTGCACAAGGTGTAACTATAACACTTGATAACTACAGACGAGCTCCCAATACTGCTGCTCAGTGCATATTTTCAAATTGCACCAATCGGGAGCTACGTAGGATTTCTGATGATTTGCGTATCAAAGTAATTATTGATCATCATTTTTACTTGCCTGTAGATGCCAGGGTCTATACAGACCATTTAATGAGCAATATCTGGGACACTTTGTACAACTCGGAGAATAATAATGCAGTGTTCACAGTGGAACAAGTTGAACATATGTTTTCTTTTATTAATTACAACAGTAACAATGTTATTGATTTTAATGATCCTTTGAACATAGATGATCATGTTTCAATACTGGCTTGGATTAACAAAAGAAAAAATCAGGAATTTACTGACTGAAGTTCCTCAAATTGAAGCTTTGCATCGAGGAGTAACCGGTGTAGTAGCATATTTAATGAAATTGAGAAATTGAGATTCAGATGAGAGGATAGCTAGCCTAATAGTTGTTCGTCGAAGATCTCTAGAACGATGGATGAACAATGTCAGAGAAAAACTTATCCAATATTTTGCCCCCATTAACTTGGGTATCGGACAAATAAGCAGACAAAATGTATTAAATCACAATTTATTAATTCCCAATGGAATTTATGGTAATACTGAAGCGGTCACAGACCATCCCATTGTTATTTGTGATGGAACATATATTTATGCCCATAAGAGTGCTAATTATATGTTCCAAAAAGACTCGTATTCACTTCACAAATACAGAAATCTTTTAAAACCTTTCATGTTAGTGCTATGTGATGGTTACATTTTAGATTGTTTTGGTCCATATAAAGCCACTACCTCAGATGCTGAAATAATGACCTCCTTATTTAACGAAGAAAACTTGCCTCTGAGACAGTATTTCCGAGAAAACGATATTTCTATTCTAGACCGAGGTTTTCGTGACTGCATTAATTTATTGGAAGATTGTCATTATAGACCATCTATGCCGGAATCACTCTTACAGGGGGAAAGACAATTAACCACAGCACAAGCGAACCGATCTCGATGTGTAACATTATGCAGATGGGTGGTGGAAGTGGTTAACGGGCATTTTAAGCGTGATTTTAAATTATTTAGCCAAGAATTTTTTCACAAATCTTTACCTCACATTATGCAAGATTTTCAAATCGCAGCAGCACTATTAAACCGCTTTGGGGTGCGGCTAAAAAACCGCGATAATGCACCCCAAATATTAAGCAGCATTCACCAAAGAATGCATTTGCTCAATCATTTGGCTGACATAGTTGAAAGCAATAATTTAAATAGACGATCTTCCAATTTCATGAATATGACTGCAGATAGGATAGATAATTTATTATTTCCACGTCTTGAATATGAAGACCTTATTTTATTCTCTCTTGGGACTTATCAACTTCGTCAAGCGCGTTCTTATTATGGAGAGCATGTAAGATTCCATGGGCAGTACAGAATCGAGGCTGACTCAGACATAAATGTAAATGAAGTCTCTATCATAAGAGGTAGAATAAAGTCAAGACATATTGGGAGGAAAAAGTAGTATGTATACATTTTAATTAATAATAATACATCTGGGGTATCTGGCATTAGAGAATATTGCTGTAATTGTCTTGTTGGTCGACGCACACTTGGATGCTGTACTCATGTCATGACCATAGTTTGGTATCTCGGCTGGGCCAGACATGAACAAAATGTAGCTGCTCCTGCTGCTTTCCTTGATGAGGTATTCATAAGAGAATTATAATAAAAAATATATAAAATCAATGTGTTTTTATTTGTAGTATTTTAAAATAATATCTAATCTTGCAAGTAGAGAGGGATATGTAGAGCTGTTTTCAGTCGTGTACGAGTAAAATATACGTTTTTTGTCCATGCCTATTATGATATCAACGAGTGAAAATTCAAAGTAGGTACTTATACAAATAGACTTAACCTGAATGCCACAGATTATTAAAATATCAACATAACCTTAAAAAACATATTTCATAATTACTTGATTCTCCGACCTTATAAAAATATTTTGATGGCCGTACTAAGTTATATTTATATAGGCGAATGAAATGATATATGTTTCATCAAGTTACGTTTTGTTGATTTTACTAGTCCAAGCATGTTAGCCGAGTGACCATTGTTCTTTGTGCTGAAACTGCTGTTTTAGCAAAAGTTGTTGCGCTTAGGCGAAATAGGATTGATAGTAACGGACTAGCTGCGGACATTTCGGGAGCAGCAGTCAGGTCCTCTAAAAGATAGCGATCAGCACATAATCAAAATACACGCAAAAGAAAGCATTTTAAAGTGCTTCTAGCTGTCTTGCTAAAACAGAATCAGATATCAAAAAGTCATTCAATTTAGAATGTCACTCAGTAGATTAGTCAGACCTTTGATCGCCCGTAACGTGCCTGTTGAGTTGTTAGCAGATTATATTTCTTGAACCTATTCAATCAGAAGCATCAACCTGTTAGCGTGTCTGAGAATCGCCAGTCGTAAATTGCATAGCGTATCCTGCGTTTATAGATGCAGCTGCTATCCGGTCAATTTAATACAGACGAGACGACTTGACAATGTCAACGCTATAAATTAATCGAGATAGAGTATCGCATTTTTAGCAAAAGTTGAATCAATGAGACAGAAATTGACATCTCAAACGAGCGCTCTCCAAGCGTACTTTGTCCTACGTTTTTTTCGTTCAATACACGCGATGGCTATACGCTCCGTTCAGTGCCGACAAGTCGACAACGTCAGCGGAGCGACAACCGGCCGTGACCGCGTTGCGTTGCCAGCAACAGCCTGCCCTCCTCAGGGCACTAAACTACGACTTGCGTAATAATATGTATTACATTACGTTTCGTACCTATAGCTATATACATTTTACTATGTATTATTGTGAGCTTATGCGCGCAAATTCATCCCAAATTGGCCCTGCACCTCACTGCGCAGGAATTATTCCACATTACGAAATGGTCATCAATATTTTGGGACATAGAAAATTGGAATTTTGCCACCTAGAAAGGCATACCTAGTGCGAAGATAATATTTATTGATAAATCATTACCGGATGAAGGAGCTGTTTCTGAGATAATGTTGTGTGCTTAGATAAGCTGCTTACAATCTAGACGTACATATATGCACATTTGCGATGTTAAAACATGTTTCACGTGAAGTTCAGCTTACCCTGCAAGTAAATAGAAAGCTGAGCGATACTATTCAAGAACCAGATCGACGATATTATAATAAATTTCAATTAGAAATTGTAGGTCCGACATGAGCTGATAAGTTGTAAATATGGGATGGCTAAGATGACCCAATAGCCGCATTAAGGAGCCTTCTTTTACCGTGTGTTTAGGTTCGGAGGTCCGTTTGGTCGGCCACTCAAATATTTGAATGGCTTATGAATATTTGTTCGAGTCAATGATGTAAGACTGAGCATTTGAAAAGCGAAAATATATTACCTCGTTTCCTTCAAACCGCAGAAGCTATGTATGACAGCCGGAGAAGCATTTATTTATATCTTTATACTTTGGCATGATAGATATATATTTTTCAAAATAGTTTTATGCACAGAATTGACCCAGTTCTAAATTTTCTTTTCACACCGACACAGATATAAAAAGTTAATCGTTGTGATGACTAAAAAACATGAATTGATGTGTCGACCTGATTATCTGATTATTGATGTTCCTTAGTGCAAATGCTTTTACACTGTTGATTTTGAGACATGTGTGCCATTAAATCTTTCTTTCTTTCTAAGGGTTCCCAGATAATCCAGAACACTATGTAGATATGCGTTTATTCCCCATCATTGGCGCTTTGAACGATCCCAATGGAACACTATTCCCAACGACACTACCGTTTAAATATTATTAATGACGATCTGTTGAAATAAAATGTATATCATGATGATGTAAGTAAGCGAAGTCTACTTTTTTTAATTAAAAGGAAAGAGTACTTAGTCTATCTCTTTTGAGCAGCGGCACGAGAATCGAAGATGTCAATACTGTTAATGACTTTTGAATTTTTACTGTCAAGTCACATTTTAACGACAGGGTTGTTAATAGACGTTATAACATTTCGGCATTTGGATGATAACATCCAAATGCCGAAATGTTTGTCATAAACATCAATACTAGGTATAAACCTAGTATTGATGTTTATGAACGAGAGAGGGAGATGTTTAGAGTCCAGCGTGGAATGTATGGGCAGCCGTCACCTCCTTCTGCTAAGCAGTAATGCTCGCGAAGGAGGAGGCGGGACGGTTGAGGGAAAGGCAAATTTCGCGCCCTATCGGCCCTAGCCACCGCAGGATACGCCCTGGGCGTCGGGAATCCCGGGCGGATTAGGGCCACCGTAGGCGCGGGCTTGCGGACGGTGAGCAATGGGTAGCTCACCGTCCGATAAGAACCGCCCGCGGCAGAAGTTATTTGATAATTTGCCGCCCAAAAAAAAAAGCGTGGAATGTAGGATCTTATGCAGGTTAATTGCTATTTGCGACGAAAATGCTTACTTTCCAAATTGAATTTAACAAGGCATTCGGAATAGCTTTGTAGCGTTCTAGAGAAGCCGTAGCGGTACGAGACCGACCCACCCACTTAACACATTTTCTTTGCGCACTCTCAATTCTGTCAGTGTATTGCGTAAGACGGTGACCAGATTCTCGAACAGGTATTCCAATATACTTCATAACAGGCTTTTATCTATACTAATATTATAAAGAGAAATGATTTTTGTTTCTTTGTTTGTTTGTTTGTAAAAAATCTATAGAAAGCTACATTATCAGCGAGTAACATGTGCTGTGTAGAGATCGAGATCCCTACGAAAATTACAATAATTTAACCCAAGGTATCAAAAAGTTGCCTATAAAAGTCATTATTTGGCGTGCGCTGCGAAAACCGTTGATGATACATAAAATAATGTACTACATGTTTATAGTACAAGATTTATCATTACTCCCAAAAAAGTCCGCGAGGCTGTATGTGTAGACATAAAACAAACAAACGAAAACGGGGAAAAAACGGGGTACTAGGACGTAGTTATTAAAGTCCTAGTACCCCGTTTTTTGTTCAAATTAGTTAACCAAAACACGGGTAAAAATGAAAGATGATGACATTCGTGCCATGATATTAATCCTTATCGAACTAAATAGTTTCATAATGAAGGTTGAATCGGGCCTTTCGTTTAGAACTTACGATGGGTATAAAAATTCTAAAAGTAAGAAAAATGCCCTGGTGTTACCGAACAGTTCTACGCTTCTATAGTACACAATTTATTTTTTGTAAACTAGAAACAATTGTATATATAATAATAGTAGATTGTACTAAATAATAAAGTTTGTCATAATATAATAAACAAAAAGATCACAATGATTAGTTTTCGGAAACTATCATTTAAACGGGATTTAATTTATCTTTTAGAGATCAGTACAAAATTCAAAACTCCTGTGTTGAACTTTGCAGGCGAAGATACGAAATCCACGCGGACGAAGTCGCGGGCGAAGTGCTAGTAAAGTAATGTGATGCTTTGAGGTTTTTTTAATGTACTGATCTCTAAAAGATAGTTGTTCATCAAACAATACACAAAGATCTCTGGCTACGTGCTTTGTTTTCAACGATTGACCCTCGAGCGTGTAGTCATAGGTAGATATACTTTATTCGTTTTTTCGTAAAAGTTACAACAAACCAAATTAAATGCATATACAGGGTGTCCGGTAATTAATGGATAACCTTAAAATGGGTCATGGTAGAACTACAAAAGTACAAACAAAACAAAAACAAATAATAATCGGTGTTCTTTGTTACCTTTACCGTTTTTACACCACGACCATAAGTTCAAGAATTGTATCGGTTATTTAAGTTTCGGTCGGTGGCTTTGAGTGACTTTTAGCCTTTTAATAAGGCCCATTGTAAGCGACCACGTTTCAGTGCCATAGGTCATCACTGGCAACACGCACTGGTCAAAGACTTTCGTCTTGAGACACTGCGGTATGTGGGACGAGAAGATATTGCTTCCCGCTGCCCAGCCGAGTCGGATTCGACGATTGACCTCTTTCTCGAAGTTGGACTTACCTAACTGGACAGTTTGTCCTAGGTAAACATCATCATCATCATCATCATTTCAGCCGAAAGACGTCAACTTCTGGACATAGGCCTCCCCCAAAAGGGTAAACATATTCGTCCACAACTTCGAGCGCAGCGTCTCCGATCTTCATGAGAGTGGGTGTAACATGGGCATTTGACATGACCTTTGTCTTGTCCATGTTCCTTTTAAAACCCACTCTTTTGGAATCTCTACTGAGGTCATCGAGCATTGTACTGAGGTCCTCCATAGTCTCAGCCATGACAACTATATCGTCGGCAAACCGGAGGTGATTTATGTACTCGCCATTGATGTTGATGCCTGGCCCTTTCCAGTCCAAAACCTTGAAGACATCCGCCATCAGTTTCGGAGAGATAACGTCCCCCTGCCTCACACCTCGCTGCGGAAGGATAGGTTTCGAGGTCTGGTCCTAGAGTCGAACTGACATAGTGGCGTTTTCGTACAGACACTTGAGCACCTCGATGTACCGATAGTCGATTTGGCACCGTTGAAGAGACTGCAGTACAGCCCATGTCTCGATCGAATCGAAGGCTTTTTCGTAGTCCACAAACGCTAAGCAGATAGGCAGGTTATACTCTTCGGTCTTCTGTATAACCTGCCGCAGCGTATGTATGTGGTCTACAGTGCTAAAGCCTTTACGGAATCCGGCTTGTTCGGTTTTGTAAGGGCAATGGAGAGGGCTATGCTTGGAGTTTCCCTACGTGATCGAACCAGAAATGAAGAGATCCGCAGGCGAACCAAGGTTACCGACATAGCCCGAAGAATTGCCAAACTTAAGTGGCAGTAGGCAGGACACATTGCTCGCAGAACAGATGGCCGATGGGGCCGAAAGGTTCTGGAGTGGCGACCGCGTACCGGAAGGCGTAGCGTTGGAAGGCCTCCTACAAGGTGGACCGATGACCTTGTGAAGGCCGCAGGAATCTGCTGGATGCGGGAAACACAAAACCGGTCGAAGTGGCGGTGCTTGGGGGAGGCCTATGTCCAGCAGTGGGCGTCTTTCGGCTGAAATGATGATGATGATGATGATCGGTTATTTATTGTTATAGTAATTTACGTTAACTGAGTTGATAGATACCCGATTTAATTTGTGGTGGTGGAGTACAAAAATGTAAAATAAGGTAACATAAAACACCGATTATTATTAAAAAAATCATGTCTTTGGTCATACTTGTCTTTTCTTTAATATTTTTTTTCTGAATGGCCATTAATTTTACCATGACCCATTTTAAATATTATCCATTAATTACCTGACAACCTGTACAAAATTTCGAGTCTGCACTGTTGATCGTTGAGGAGCTCCTTCATCTGGAACCAATCCTGGGTGCAGTAGCCAGGTCGTGGTGAAGTTTAAAACGGACTATCATAATCAAATGCGTATATAACATTTCGTGTCGGCGCTGTTGACCGTTGAAGAGTTCTCTCGTCTGGAGCCTTCTAAAGTCCATCATGACCTGGCTGTTGCACTCCTGGGTGCTAGTCATGATGGACTTTAGAACGGGTTTATCATAATTTCATGCGTATACTATCGTACTGTTGACCGTTAAGGAGTTCCCTCATCTGGAGCCAATGCTTGGTGCAGCAGCCAGCTCATGGTGGTATTTAGAACGGACTATCATAATTTGTAAATCCAGAAGGCCAGAAGGAGAGCTCCTTCTTTTTATTGGATGGATTTACAAATTATCGGATTACAAAGGCTAGAGAAAGGAGAATGAGAGATATAATTCACATTAAATGTATGAAAGACGACGCCGGTAAGGTTCTATCCAAAGATGACAAAATAAAAGAACGAAGGATGGTTTATTTTGAAAAGCTAATGAACGAAGAGAATAAATGGAATGGTGTACTCAAATATGTACAGGTAAATATGGGGTTAGTGAGGGAAATTAGCATGGATGAAGTACGGAAGGCAATAAGTATGAAAAATGGAAAAGCCATGGGCCCAGATGATACCAGTAGAAATATGGAAGTGTTTAAAAGAAGGTGGATGTATTTGGCTGACTTTATTCTTCAATAAGTTGTTGCAAGAAGGAGGGGATCAAAAGTTCGCTAGTACCCATCTTCAAGAATAAAGGTAATGTTCAGTACTGCAAGGACCATCGAGGGATAAAGCTCATGTCACATAGTATGAAGCTATGTTCGCCGATGACATTGTTCTTGTCGGTAAAGATGGACCTGAGATCCAGAGCAGATGAGAGAAATAGCAACAGAAGCTGGAGAATGTTGGCTTGAAAATCAGCAGAACCAAAACTGAATATATGTTCTGCGATTTCGGCGGTCTCTCCAGTTCTGGAGTCATAGCGCATGATGGCGCGCTTCTCTCAGTCTGTTCTGACTTTCGGTATCTCGGTTCACTCGTACAAAGCGATGGCGAAGTAGATCGGAAGGTTAAGCATAGAGTTAACACTGGATGGATGAAATGGCAGCAGGTCACGGGAACAATCTGCGACTCCCGCATTCCCCTTAAACTTAAGGGGAAGATATATAAAACAATGGTAAGACCTGCTGTCTTGCATGGATCAGCATGCAGCTAAGATGAGAATGCTAAGAGGGATGTGTGGTGTGACACGATTGGATAGAATAAGAAATGAGTACATGAGAGGAAGTCTGAAAGTGGCACCGGTGACTGAACAGTTGTGCGGAAATCGGTTATCATGGTATGGGCATGTGATTCGGAGGAATGAGGAAGATGTCGTGAGGAAAGTCTTGAATATTAATGTTGATGGCTATAAGAGTAGAGGAAGACCAAAGATGGATGGACTGTATGAAAGATGATATTGCTTGAAACGGGGTGAATACCGAGATGACAACTAATAGAGAAGTATGGCAGAAAAGGACATGTTGCGCCGACCCCAAATAAATTGGGATAAGGGCAGGAGATATATCAAATGATGACATCAAATTTCATGTCTGTAGGTACCGTGAACCGTTGAGAAGTTCTTTCGTCTGGAGTCAATCCTGGGCTTTGAATCAGGTCATGCATCATAAAAATGCATTGTCTTCGAAACTGAACCAATATGAAAAATTTCAAGTCCATTGGATAAAAGGAAGTGGTTTACTAACTAACCAACAAGGCAAGTGAAATAAGAGGTTGTAATAATAATAAAAAAAACCGGCCAAGTGCGTGTCGGACCACGCACAATGAAGGGTCCCGTAGTTGGGATGAATTTGTCCCAAAAACAAACTTAACATTGTAGTTCAAAAACATGTTATCCCATACATCGATATACGTCACGATCAATTCTCCAACTGCAAATGTAAGTTGGTCGACTATCACTCGTTAACTTGTAATGCCTACTTAGTAGTGATAGATTTTCTTTTAACTTCGTCTACTTCGACTTCTACTGCCATGAAAAAATCATATATAAGTATATTATTGCCATCATTTTTTCACATATCCAATAGCAACCACTTACCTGGCAGCGGTCACCCTTGACTCTTAAAAAAAAAATTGAACTTTAAAGTTTAATATTACGCAAACGGATCTCTGAATCGAAAAATGGTTTTGGCAGACCCGAAATATTTTTGAACAGCCTATCCAACGATACTCCACACCATGGGATAGACGGGAAAATAAAATATCATCCCCACTTTACGTGCAAGGGAACGTACCCAACACAAAAATGTTTTCAAGATTTTATTTTACACACTTTGTCGGCATGATTAATATGTATACCCACCCATGCCAAATTACAGCTTTCTAGGACTAAGAGTCTCTGAGCTAAGCCGCGGACAGACAGACATACAAACATAGCGAAACTACAAGGGTTCCTTGTTGACTAAGGAACCCTAAAAAGGAACTCGCTCAACGACTTTTTTTATTATAATCTTGTAATTTTCAAAAAAATATCCGTACACTCATACATCATGGCCAAACCATTTGAGGAAATGTTGTCCCAAATTATTTTTATTCTATTTTTATAATAAATATAATAACTTTGTACCTAACCCTGGCCAGAGGCTAAGCATTACCATACAACGTGGCAATACCGCCAGGCTCTTGAGTGCATTATCCAGTCGACCGTCGATGCAGAGGAATTTTTCGACGCCATATTTTAGTTAGGATATATTATGATATTTTAATTTTAATACATAGTTTGTTAGTTAATTTAGTATTAGTATAATAAGTTTATCCAGTCTAGAGGTCGTGGTGTTTTACAAATTGAACTTTCGTACCGTTCTTATTACAATCGCCGTGCGCCGTTGAGGAGTTAAGACTCGCACTACAAGTGTACTTTTCCCATCCTCCCCAACATTCTCTCCAATTTCCCCGCTGGATTAAATTTGAAAACGGAATATTTGATTATCGGTCTTCCCCGATGACCACAACACATCGAGGAAGACCGATAATCAAATATTCCGTTTTCTTTTTCAGCATGACTTCATATAATTATATATTTGACATAATTAAGCTTATAATAAATATTTAAGATATTACTCATATCATCTCTGATCTCTGCTAATATGTTATTATTTGTGCTAATACGTGGGGCTACAGAGTGCAATGTTTATACGATAAACCCGCGGGTAGGGAAATCAAATAGAAATTAAGATTATGCTGAGGTCGTGCCCGGTCATCTTTATAACAGATGTAAAACTTCGTCTGTTTATACAGGACGTATGTTTAAAATAAATCTCGCCTGAACAATGTGATAAGATACAAACATCTGAAACTAAAGACACATAGGGGTTGCTGCAATGTTTGTGACTTAACCTTTTTTTAAATCATCAAATAACTTCTCCCGCTCTGAGCGGAGCGGGAGGATGTGTCAGACTCTTACTGACTAAAACACACCCGTATTTCCGTAACCCTTTAGTACCTTCCCGCGATCCCGGCAGCCATCGGCCCTAGTGGACCCCTACACTTGTGCTGACGACATCTCTTTGAGGCGCGCGTGGAATACAACGCGCCGTCGACCCGGGCCTGGTACCGTGGCGTGCTGGGCACATTCTGGTTCTTACCGGACGGTGAGCCACCCATTGCTCACCGTCCGCAAGCCCGCGCCTACGGTGGCCGGAAATCCGCCCGGGATTCCTGACGCCCTGGGCGTCTCCTGCGGCGGCTAGGGGCGAGAAGGGCGCGAAATTTGCCTTTCCCTCAACCGTCCCGCCTCCTCCTTCGCAAGCATTACTGCTTCGCAGAAGGAGGTGACGGCTGCCCATGCCCTCTCGCTCCATACCATGGCCTGAACCAGGGCCGGACGCGAGATATCTCTGCCGCCGATCGCCTCCACGAGGACACGGCGGTGCTCCGCCCAAGCCGGGCAGACCTCCACCGTATGCTCCACCGTGTCCTCCGGGCGATCCACACAGTGGTGACACCCGGGCGTTTCCTCCCGCCTTATCCGACACAGGAAGCTCCCGAAGCTGCCGTGTCCGGTGAGGACCTGCGTCAAGCGGAAGGTGAGGACGCCGTGGCGCCTCTCTAGCCACTCCTCAAAGAGGGGGACTTATCGCCGCAATTGTGGCGTGCCCAGCACTGGGTTGCGACAACCGTACTCTTCATGTCGCCATGAGATCCCGCCGGAGCTCCGTACGCTGTGCCGCGATTTCTCGCGGCAGCGGAGTTACGCCTCGGCATTTCGCCTCCTCGCGCCATTCCCATACGTGCGCGAGGACTTTTGCCTCCAGATCCCATGGCGGCAATCCGGCAAGGAGGCTCGCCGCCTCACAGGAGACCGCGCGGTATATAACCTGCTTTCTATATTACGTTAATACATGAAATTTCTTGTTATGACATAAAATATATCTTATGACACTCCACAGTACTGTAGCTTCTCATTAGTGAAAGAATTTTCGGAATCGGATCAGTAGTTCCGAAGATTTTCCCCTACATACAAACTCACAAATTTTACCTCTTCATACATAATATCCGCACTAGGCCCGCGAGGTAGATTACAGCCCACTCCGTCTCGAAGAGAGGAGGCCTGTGTCCTAGCAGTGGGAACCTTATAGGCTGATTATGCTTATACATAATATTAGTATAGTATATAAATGAAAAATTTTACGTGATTTTTTCTGGCATGACTGATGTTTTTCCTTACTGTGATTGGACCGAAAAACGATGCAATTACACCATTAGCGTTAGTAAGGGATGACTTGCTCTTGCATACGTTTGCGTTTGCACGAAGGTACACATATCATAACAAGAAGATTGCGCTACTCTCCCTAAATCTTGAACTACGGTCACACCGAGTGTGTTCTTCGAGAACATGGTGATGGTTCAGAAAAGACTAGGTACTTATAAAACAGTAAGTTCCACTAATTGGAGAATACTGGTTTGTTTTTATAATTCGCTCATTTGCTGCAAACACAAGGACTTCGATTACGTATGTCTATTTACCTTATCGTGCCATTATTGATCGAAGTCTTATCCTATAAAAATAGATTGTGAATACTTAACAAAAGGTAGATATGTAGGTATTACTTATTTCAATAAGTAAACATAAAGTAAAGTAAAGTAAAATAAAGCATCGCGATGGTAAAACATTTACGCCCAATACACTTGTAAATCGCAAAGTAAACTTACATAACGAAAATCCACCCATGTTTGCTTGAACAAAACTATTGTAGGCACACGGAATGGACAAAGGGAATCCAGCATTGTGTGACGATAGCTACATTTGTGAGCATATCACAAATGATTTGACTTAATTTGAATAAACTGTACCTACACCAAGGAGTGATACTAAATCTTAAGTAAAAGAAATAGAGTTTATCTTCAGTGAACGAACCTCTTTACAATGAGCCTCACGTTTCAGACGCCTACAGACTCATTAAAATGCATTGTTATAGGCCGAAAGAGCTTCTTTGTTGTGAATAATATGATAAGTAATAAGATTGGCAACATTATCGTCTATCATACCTTTATTGCGCGACTATAGCAATAAAAATATCAAACTACTATCTGGAACCATTAATTATCTGTTGATGTGACGTTTAGGATAGTTTTACTTTTCTTTAGTGCAATTTGTTGCAAATTATGAAGATGCGTGAGTAGCGCAAGTAGTTATGCGTGTTTATAGATGGCTATACAAATGTCTGTATCACTAAGTACACACATGCATAGATAGAAACACACACAGAAAATACCATAGGCGATAGGTAACGGGCCCCTATACCACAACAAATAATAAAGCTCACGCGGTGTTGAATATATAGAAGTAAGATTCAAGGCTAGAACTTTTAATATTCCGTGGATTGAATTCACAACAACAAAAGGCTTGTTTGAATCTACGTGCTGTTTCCGGAGTATATAAAATAAAGTATAGACCTACATAGGTACCTATAGTAACGATAATAATGTGAATCTTTGATCAAGAAGCTAAAATAAATAGTTTTTTGCTTAAAGATATAGCATCGAATCTTCATTGATTTCATAAGGAAAGTACCTGAATATCCAAGATATTAAGGTCCATCGAATCTGTCGTAAAAATTGCTTTCCCTAAAGTGAGTCAGGTGGAGTAAATGAAAATGAAATTTTACTTCGATGGTCCTAGTTTATCATTTGTAATCGAGTTACAGGCCAGTTATAGCTATATGTAAGCGGGCACGCCCTTTATGCCGGGAGGCTTTTATTTAGGTATTAAGTTCTGTTTACGTTTATATTTCTGCTTGAGTATAGATTTCGATGTTTTTTTTTTGTTGGAATAATGGCACGGTAATAATAATAGATAATATTACCGTAATAATGGTGTGCTAGCTAACATATGGCTAATAATTTAATGTTGTGTTGCGCGTAGTGTATTTTGCATACTATTGTGCAGAATCCATTTTTTTTCTACCTGAACAGACAGCTGTGCTGCTGGGGAGTTTGTAGTGCCACTTCTTCTTTCCAGCTAAAGCACTAGGAAATGGTGAAGGGTGGGCGTCGTTGGGGGACGTCGTCGTCGTCTTATGTAATTTAGACGTTTGAAAAGTGCTGATTCTCAGCCTAGTTTGAATAAATGACTTTTGATTTTGAAAAAATGTTTATTCAACCATCAATCAATTAAATCGTCAGAAAAATATAATCTTTTGCACAATATCCATTAATCTATATTGTTTATGAGTGATATTCTCTGAAGTATTTTTCGACTTCAAGAACAACTCAACGATAAAGACAATAAAAACAATCAAGATAATTGTGAATGATTAAAAGAAAGTGGTAAGCCATCCAAAGTAAATAGGCGGGCAATGACTGATAATAAAAACCGAGACTTTAATCAAATGAATCGAAAGCATTATTTGCATGAAGAAACCATTAGAACCCATTAGAACTGTCCAAAGCAGCCCAAAATTTCATGTTTAGACACATGATTTGAAAACTGAAATTCAGACGAAGAATTTCATCAGAAACTTACATACCAGTCTGCTGTTATGTAACTTTCTGATGAAAGAATTCTTTATGATGTTTCTGATAAGCGAACAAAATTAAGACCCAAGATGACAAGACCGTGAATTACATTCGTAGACCCCTACATACTCATATAAGGGGCAAAGACAATGACCTCATGAATTTCGAAGCACCCTGACTGGCTAAACACCTAATCACAATACAACGAGGGCCGAATGTAGCATTAATATTTACCAAGATGTAAGATTGAAAAATTATGTTTAGTCCACAGTTGAATAAGTCATAGCTTTCAGAATGAACTTGGAAAAAACAAATCCTACTGGCCACGGTAGGAGTGAACGCTGTATGTGAGAGGTGAGGTTTGAGTGCCTATACATAAATAAGGGATAGCTGAACTGCGAAGAGATTGATGTGATATGGGCGGTGGTCAGCTCAAAAATAATAAAAAAGTTCTTCTACAAGAGCGGAAATCCTACAGACCATTTGACGAAAATTAATGAGCACGGTAAAACGAAATTACTGCCTCGTTGGTTTAGTGGTCGGATACGCTACTGCTGAGCGTGGGTTCGATTTCCGGGTCGGGCAGTCTTATTGGGGTTTTCCACCTAGGTTTTTTTTTTTTTAGCAGCCCGGAGTTTGTATTTGTGCCCGGTTGATGGCAATAGGCTCGCCCGATGTAACATGGGACTTAAACATAATTGGCGAAATGAGGGTGTATTATAGGTTCATTCACCTCTGCCTAAGCCTTCGGGGAATATAGGCATTATGTAGTTATTTTTAAAATTAAATTAACTAAATGTCAGTACTTTAACTTTTCACGTGTCCAAGTACTGCTTGCTGCAAGGTACGAACTTTGCTTTAATTCGTTTGCGAATGCATGGCTGATAATAACTTAGCTTTTATTGTATGTTTTATTAGTTTGTTTTCGATTTAATGGGCCGTATAATCGAAGGTTATATGTAATTTACCTATTCGAAATTCCCCTTATTGATGTTATAAAAATGATATCACTAAATCATTTATCAATGACACGTCTACTATCGTCTGCTATAGAAAACCCAGTCAGAAGAAACGTAGCGCGGTAGGTAACTCAAGTATGCACCAGTTGCCGGGGTCGCGGGAAGGTACTAAAGGGTTACCGAGGCCCCTGACAACACAGGCAACGGAAGGAATACGGGTGGGTTTTAGTCAGTAAGAGTCTGACACACCCTCCAGGTCCGCCCAGAGCGGGAGAAGTTATTTGATAATTTCCCAAACAAAAAAAAAAGTGTGCACTAGTTACTAGCTACCTACTAAGATATTACTCATTGACATATAATCACGAATATTTTTATTACCCTACTTTCAATCTTAACAAATTGCATTGCTCATACTCGGACGTGGTGAGTCATGTGATAAATTTTATCAACGACATTTTTAGGTTAGGAAAATCTGAAGACACGCCGCCGCGCCGTCTAGTATAGTAATAAAATAAACCTACTAGATATATCGATAAACAACAATATAAATATTATGATCAAAAGATATTTTAGGGAAGCAAGAATGTCTTGATTTGTAATCTTAAATTCTTAAGAGAAACGCGGTCACGTGGTCGTCGGCGTTCATTTCATACTTACGTACCTATTTCTCTATTTTCTCCACAGAATTTCTCCTTGGTTAATGATATCTTTATAGTCCAAATAATATTTAGATACGATGTAATCTACCACTTCCATGTCCCTGTGTTTTGATTTTTGGCGTAATTATATTTATTTTCTCAAAAAAAAAATATAATTGCGATAAAAAACAAAACAGGAATGTCCCAGAAAGGAGGCCATTGTCCCAGTAGTGGGACGGTTATAGGCTGTCCAAGGGCGTCGCCATCCGATGAACCAGGGGAGGGAAAATTGATATACAGGTTGAAATTAAAAACTTGCGACAAACTGAAATGGGACATTGTATACATCATTATTAACAACTTTTACTAAGGGACCAAAGCTGTAATCCCAAAAAAAAAAATCTGCTTTTGCTACATTTTGATGAGGTATTGCGAACATAAATGTAGGGGACAGCAGTTTTTTTTTTTGGGATTGTAGCTTTGGTCCCTTATTAAAAGTTGTTCATAATGATGAGTACAATCTCCCATTTCGATTTGTCGCATGTTTTCAATGTCACCCTGTATAGAGGATGGGAAAACTATGAATTGTACACGTTGTGCACAGTAGAGCGATCAAAATTTTCAACGTTTTTCCCGTTTTCCGAAAGGTGTTTGCCCCTTTTAGGACATCAACAACGGTTAGATTTATATACAATTGCTGCCAAATTTAGATTTAATTTGTTATGTTCGGTAAATCATACAATTGGACGAATTTAGTAAGCGGATGCTTTGGTTGCATTCCATTTGGGTACTTTTATATCTCTGGGGCTGCAGCGATATAAAGGCTGGCAGCATCTGGGGCAGCTGCCCCTCTCTGCCCCTTGGCGACGCCCTTGAGGCTTTCTATGTTTATGCCTGCGTGTTTCGTTACCCTGATAACCGGGGGTTTATGTATGGCGTTACCACGAGATCTACTCAACCGATTCTCATTTTTTTTTTAATGTTTGAATGAACATTGGTGTTACTTGAGGAGCGAAGGCGTGTTTCATGTGCAAAAAGCAACCAAGAAAGATGAATAAGAAATGTTTATAAGAAACCCGAATCATTGACTGCCATTAGCATTGTCGTTTTACCTGTAGTGTAGACATGCGTATATTGAATAGGTACTTAATCATGAATCGCCAAAACTGGTTGTATGGTACTCGTCAACAAGAAACAGTCTACCGGCGCATGATTATACACCAAACCTGAGCTATTTTGAAACCATGCACGGTGTCCCGCAAGGCTTCAAGCGGTACCAACATACCACACTGATAACCCAGTAAAAGGACAGAGCGTGAGCGTGACGGGGAATGTATAATGCAATTACGTGTTTGTAAATATTTAGAAGCCAATGGTTAAGTCCAGAGTATAAGTAGTAGTAGCAGAATGGACACCTTTAGAAATCCTTTAGCTAAATCCAACTGCGACTGTTGTTAAGGGGTCTTTTTTGAGTAAGTAGTCACTTATCTTCATATAGTTATTCACTAATATTCTTGCCCGCACTCATCACTCATGTTACAAAGGTGAAGCGTGATGAAATCCGCAAATAGTGAACAGGTATCTCCTGGGCAAGCTCGTTCCATCGTGACCTCATCCATCGCTGTCCATCAGGCGTGACCGAGATCAAGAGCAGGCCCATTACGCATTACAAAAAAATAAAAAATATTTAGCTAAAAACATCAGAAACAATCGGATCGTGATAAAAATTAGACAATAGACATTAGGTATATCTATGAACTCACCTAATAAAAGCCCAAATTATAACACGATAAAAATCGTCCAAAGTTCGATAAAGAAGGCCAAAGTACGGATAAACAAAACATCAACGGCACTAATTGTTCTTTCGATTTATTTTTTGTCGAAACACGATACTACAACGAGTACGTAAAAGGACACTGCATTATGATCAGCAAGTTATGACATCGTGCCCAACATACGATGGCAAGGCACGCACGCAATGTCGATGCGCTGTTGCGAAAAACGCCTTTGCGAAATGTTTGGGGTAAACGAAACTAATTACGTAATTATAGATGCTAATCAAACAATTAGTATGTAGTAGAAGTAACTGCAGGATGCCAGTGTAGGTTGGAATAAACCGTGCCTGTGAGTTTTTTTTCCGTTGATTCGATAGTTTCTAATGTTCTTTCGACATCTAACGACGTATGCAAAAATTACAAGTTACCCTAAAATGAATTTATAATTTACTCTTCTTCGCGGGAGTTTAAAACGGTGGAGAGGTTTGTTATTCTTAGGAAGAGCTGACTGCCTACGTCTGAAGATCTTTCTCTCGCGTGTCTAACCGTAGATTGTCTATCCTGTAGGGAATGCCACGGAATTTGAGTTTCTGAATAATAACCCTTCTTTGCAGATGGTAAAAATGTACATACTATGACAATACACAACATTTGCGGACTTGCGGTAGTAAGATCGAGGGTAGAAAAGTTATATTACGTAAGAAATTTTCATTGCTTCTATTATTTTATTGGTACATGAATTACAATAGGATCTGAGAACTGGACGTTAATAACTTACAAAACAAATTGAAATTACCGCTAAAACTAACGACGTAATACCGATCACATCGCATCACATTTCTTGAGGACATTCTCTAAACTATTATAGAATTCGTAGCATGAATACTCACAAAAAAGAGTTGATTTTCTTTCAGCCATCGTCGGTCATTTTCAAGAAACAAGAAGATGTTTGTTAATTTACTATACGGACAAAACCGGCAAATTCTATTTTTTATTTGTTGACATATTTTTTTTTTTAACTTTCCTTTTCGCATGCTGAAAAGAGGACTCCATATCCGAACATGGGACCTTTCCGAAACCTTTCCTAACGCTTTAGAATACTATAAAAATATTCTTGATTACTTTTCTTTCAATATGTTTTAGGAAAACTTAGTAAAAATACAGAAATAAAATTCTTAAATTAATTGGGTCCTCAGAATCCTCAGAATAATCATTACTTGTAATGAAACGTTATGATCACAAGGATGTTCTGTTTTTATCGATTTCAGTCTCAATCATTGTTAAATCGATTTTGAGTCAGTAATTTTCATAAATGCCACCACCTTATTTTCCCCATTTAGTTTTATTTAAATTTTCCAATAAAAAGAAACGTAGATCGTAAAGCTACAAAACAAAATGTTTTTATGAAAACAGTTTCAAGTTTTAGTCGAATCTGTTGAACCTACTATTTACTAATCATGTTTGTCGGCATCACTAAAATCTAATCGATGAACCGCTGTTCGTGACGATTGTGATTTTGGAATTTTGTTAAACCTTATAATCCCTCCAAAATAAATTGTTTTAACTAAAGCTAAGTGTATTTGTAAGAAACTTATAGTCCAAACTACAACTCAGTGTTTGTTATATATTACTTGTTGATATATAGGTTAAGTGTGAACTGTTAAACTTTGAGCGTTGTAAAAGAAGTTTTTCTTTACTTTAAAACATGAATAGTGAAAAGAGAAATGCTCGCGGAAGGGGCCGTGGTCGGGGCCGCGGCCGGGGTCGGGGTAGGGGCCGAGGCCGAGGGAAGAAAGTACCAAAAGTCATGTCAAGTGATGAAGAGGAATGCTCCGTGGAAGAAACTTCCCAGGAACAAGAAGAAGTCGTTAGTGAGGAAGTGAAGGAGGAACCGGAACCGACTGAACCAGCAAAATGTAATTTATTGTATGATTTTTATTTGTGCACAGTATTTGACAGATACACAACCTCATACATAAACAAATAATCTTGTATAGCTACAACTGAACAGATCTAGACAAAAACCAGGTAGAATAGGCACACATGGCTATAATAATAATCCTTATTAAAACTAACAGATAACCTCACTTTTTATCAAACAAAACAATGATGAAATTGAAAAATCTGTATTTTAGTACACAGGTATACGAAATCCATAGTCAAAGCAAGCTTGAAGTTATGAAAACAAACTCCATTCAAGTTATCACTAAAACATTATCAAATTCATGATTAAGTTTTATCAGTTATCACTAAGATAGCAAATGGCTCCTTATATTGAAATGTCAAGAGGTCCCACTAACTATAAAATACATGATAACACTATGATGAATAAGTATGTCAGTCCTTAGCCACCATATCTGTGAAAGTGCACCTCGAGTGGTAGAGGGAAGACAGGAATAAGTACTTGAGTTTTGTTTTGTTCATAATTATTTACAAGCCAGCTTATTTTGATATGGGCAGTATCTTCCAGTTGTCAAAAATAAGTTAGTCAATGTTCCAGCCCATTTCAAAATAAGCTGGCAGAATTTTGACCTTGGTTGACTGGTAGAAAATGCCTATTGCATTAAGTCCGCCTTTGTACCTTATTGTGTGTGAGAAGTTTAAATAAAGTAAAAAAGTATAAAGTTAATATAAGTATAAAGTTTTTAATGAAAACAAATAGCCTATTCCTGTATTATTTCTAGTTTTCAGTATAAGTGTATGTTTTTGAGAATGTTATCATCTTATCTAAGAAGTTATTTGAGTTGGACAAAACCTTTTCAAAAAGAGTAAAACGAACAACTATTGACAAACTTCAATTAGAACATAAATTAACTCCTTACTTTTAATGATGCAATTTAAACCATAAATAACTTTCTTTTTATTTACAGTGGAAGTACCATCAGACATATCTCAACTGGAAGCCCCAGTGTTCACGACCCTGCAGCGTGGTCCACCAGAGCCAATGCTCA
Organism: Atethmia centrago; assembly: GCA_905333075.3. NCBI lineage: Eukaryota > Metazoa > Arthropoda > Insecta > Lepidoptera > Noctuidae > Atethmia > Atethmia centrago. The sequence goes on from HG995374.1 coordinate 26,024,538, forward strand.
GGTTGGACTGGAGCCACCGAGCCACACTTATTGGAGAGAAAGTCCTCAACCCTATGATCTACTGCTGTGATATATGCTCCAAACCTATACTTATTTACGGACGAATGGTGAGTGGAAAGTAGAATATACATGATATTGGAAGTAAGTTCTGATAAATTATTTTTATTTCTGTAAGTAGGTTTAGTACAAACACGTCAATCATATTTTAAAACTAAATGAGGTTGGCATTTCCTATCTGACTACTCTGAGAAGAAAGGCCGAAACAAACTCAGAGGTCACAGTCTCTTTTAAAGTCCAGACATAATCTTGGTCAGATCATGTGAAGGCCATGTAGGTTGGTGAAATGGTCAATGATTATAGATTGCTGAAATGGTCTTTTGAGGTAAGAACAAATTGAGAGGACCTGTCCAGCCAGTGCACGCATTTATCAGTAATCATGCTGCTCAACTCAGATCTTTAAATGCTCAATGATGCGACAAACAATACCAAAGAGGCCTTGGTTTGAGTAATTTATGCGGCCTACCCAAATGAAGGACATTTGGGTAGGCCGCATAATTTACTCAAACTGCCAGACCATGATTAAAACAAACAGAAAAAAAATAGTCTTCACATTTAAATAATTAAAACAATGTAATACTTTACAAGTAAATATTCATGTCATTGTGGGAGGAGTACTGTTATATTTTATACAATTATCAGTGTAAAGCTGCAGGAGGATAATTTTTAAACGAAAATCCCTAATTTTACCTAATCACAGATTTCTGTCTGATGCGTTCTTATTTGACATGTTTCAGATACCATGCAAACACGTATTTTGTTTGTCATGTGCCAGAGCTGATCACACACACTGCCCTAGGTGTAGAGAAAAGGTAAAACCATTCATTATTATAATACTAGCTGCGCCCCGCGGTTTCACCTGCAGTCTTGATCCCGTGGGAATATCGGGATAAAAACTATTCTATGTCCTAATCCAGGGCATGGTCTACCCATGTGCCAAATTTCATCCAAATCCATTCATCAACAAACAAATAAATAAACAAACACTCACTTTCGCATTTATAATATTAGGATTGAAAAGCATAATATTATACACTGACACATTTGTTCTAGAACTCCTTTTCTACTTAAATTTTAAGTCTATGTATTCTCAGTTGTAGTAAATCACTGCTATGTGCTTTTTTTTTTCAGGTCCTGCGAGTCGAACAAACCGGATTAGGCACAGTATTCATGTGTACCCATTCTGGTACGCGATATGGTAACACAGGGTGCAGAAGAACTTACTTATCACAGGTAAGACATAATTATGTTGAGAAAGTAGACTACATTCATCTGCAGTTTTAGAAGAGAAGGAAAATGAAGCAGCCGAGATAAATTATTTATAAACAAACTGGTGACCTGTAAAAACCTATAGTTTTTATAAACCTACTGCAGGCTCCAGTTTCTTACAAAGTTGTTTTGCACTACTGTCAAAGTTTAGCGTTAAGTTCATAACTTGTGTAGAGAAAATATTTTTTTTATATACATATATATATATTACTAGATGCGCCCCGCGGTTTCACCCGCATAAGTAATCTATCGGGATAAAATAGTAAGAGAGATAAAGTATCCTATGTGTTATTCCTGGTTATAAACTATCTGTGTGCCAAATTTCATCCAAATCCGTTCAGTACTTTCTGCATAAAAGAGTAACAAACATCCATCCATCCATTCTTACAAACTTTCGCATTTATAATATTAGTAGGATTACTAGATGCGCCCCGCGGTTTCACCCGCATAAGTTTTGACCGCGTGGGTATATCGGGATAAAAAGTATCCTATGTGTTATTCCTGGTTATAAACTATCTGTGTGCCAAATTTCATCCAAATCCGTTCCGTACTTTTTGCGTGAAAGAGTAACAAACATCCATCCATCCATCCATTCTTACAAACTTTCGCATTTATAATATTAGTAGGATTAAATTAGTGTTTACTGGACATACTGCAGAATTTATAAATTATATATATTATTTATAACGAGGAAGTTTAGTTTGATTTAAATGCAATACGTAATATTATTTTTGTTTTAAGTTTGTGGTTATAAAAATTAATAATATTAAAAAAAAACTAAATTTATAGACATCTCACAGATTGCCAGACAGAATCTTAAATTGTGACTGTTTCTTTATAATATGAAGCATAATATTTACTGTCATGTTTTTTGTTTTCCCCAGAGAGATCTGCAAGCTCACATCAATCATAGACACGTGTCATCTGGAGCAACAGAAAGCAAACCGGAGCCAGAACCTCCATCAAATACAGTTGCTATTGTGAAGCCTTTAACTGTGAGTATGATATATTCCAAGAGGAAAGAAAAGAGTTGTGTAAAAAAGGTTGATGTATAAACACATTAAGTTGTCAGTCATTTTTTTGCCAATTTATTCACCATCTACCAGACCAGATTCCCAAAATCTTACAGCATTTACATCTAATTCATTCAGTACATCGGCTTGGCAGGAGATCTGGTATTTGCATTGATTATACCACACTTTATAATGGGAAACCCAGTATACAAATGATTACTAACATAACCAGCTCTTAAATAGAATACGTTTATTTGCATAGAACTTAGGTATACAAGTAAGTGGTTACGAAATAATGTTTGGGTCCCAGGGGATGCAGTCTCGACCCCAGACGGGCAAAATTGCTTGACAAGATCGTGATTTTTTCGTGCTTGTCAAGCAATTTTGACTGTTTATGGACCTCATTAGGACTTTGCGACCGAATGCGGTCGTAAAGTGATCGCTATCTGTGTCGAGACTGCAGCCCTGGTTACATTCTACGATTTGGCTTGCAAAAGTTTGTGCTTTTTACTAATACAATATCTAATTGGTGACTCTAATTCTACAATTTTTGTAAAATTGACAAGGCAATGGTGCCGATTCCCTTGTTCACAAACTAAACTAAATTTAAGTTCAGTGCATCTTTTTATTTCTATTTCATTAAGAAAAGGACAGAAAATAAAATTTAGTTTAAACCTGTCAAATTAATCAGCGCTTGACGTAAATTGACGTAATTTTAGTAGGCAAGTTTTTAATCACGTCTAAACTTGTATGGAGAAATGACAGACGCTGATTAATGTGACAGGACTAAACTAAAATGTATCTTCTGTCCTTTTCTTAATGAAATGGAAAGAAAAAGATGCACTGAACTTAAATTTAGTTTAGTTTGTGAACAAGGGAATCGGCACCAATAGCCTGTTTCTTTTACTATGACTAGCTAATGGGTTCATTGATTTCCCCCGATCGAACCTTCCCCCAGCTAATCATCCCCCCCCCCCAGCTGGCGCCGGCCGCCAACGACCCGCGCGCGCACACGCACGCGCACGCGGGCGGCGCCGAGCGGCCGCGCGCGCGCACCAACCTCATCACCGTGCCCATACAGGACCAGACTGATTCACACGCGTATTATAATTATTATCCTGTGAGTATTGTGCATTTATTTTGATAATTTAGCTGCTGACCAGACTGCTAAAATTAACAGTCTTATAGAATTGTAATAAGTTTGGAAAGCATCTTAGCCTTTTTTTTTTGGGTGGGGAAATCATCAAATTACTTCTCCCGCTCTGGGCGGAGCGGGAGGGTGTGTCAGACTCTTACTGACTAAAACCCACCCGTATTCCTTCCGTTGCCTGTGTTGCCAGAGGCCTCGGTAACCGTTTTGTACCTTGCCTGTGTTTGCACTATAGCCAGAGCCGTAACTTTCACTTAAGTGGCCCCGGGCAGGACAAAAATGGGGCTTCGTTCAATGCTTAGAAGGGAACAAAGAATACTTTTTAACAAAGTGGATCAAATCTGAGACAAAGTTCAAAACTGTGACACTGACAGGTCGTCTATCCCGATGGAGACTCTTAGATAGCATAAAGACAGGTTCTCAATTACAGAGCTGCACAACTAATACCAAGGCCCGGGGCGTTTCCTCGGTTGCCCAATAGTAGTTCCGGCCCTGACTACAGCAGTGTTTTATAAAATCTGTACCATCTATAAGTTACAGCTTAAATGTAGCTTTTTGCGTACCATTTGATCATTTATTCGGGTTAGCGATTGACACCCCTTCTCGATTGTTGAGAAACGTGAAGAGGTGATGACTTCTGGAAACCCCCAGGTAGTTTGGTTGGCCACGCAAAAACGTTTTAAGTACGTTGGTTTCTACCAACGTACTTACTTTACTTTACTTTAATACAATATAAAAAATTCTTTACTATATTCATATGGGGGGAAAATTAGAAAAATTATAAAAGGTTTGCAACTGTACACCGCTGTACCGTGTTACATATCAAATGAAAGGACTCCCCCCCCCCCCCCCTTTATCTCCAAAACTACTTTCTCAATATTTTGCGTACAAACTTACATTTGCATTGTATGGGGAACATGCTTTTCAACTACAATGTTAAGTTTGTTCTTAGGATAAATTCATCCCAACTACGGTACCCTTCTTTGTGCGTGATCTGACACGCAGTTGGCCGGTTTTATTAGAACAAAAACAACTATAAATGTAAAAAAAATAAGTTTTAATAAACTTCCCTTTTCAAGTCAAAGTCAAATGATTTATTTCAAATAGGCACATAAAAGGCACTTTTGAACGTCAAAATTAACAAAAAGAAATAGAATTGATTCTAGTTGCCCCTTCCAAAAGGTAGATTCGTATGGAGAAGAATGGGCAAGAAACTCCACCGTTACTCTTTTAACCTTTTGAACGCCACGGACGTTTATAGACGTCTAACGAAATCGTGCCAAACACGCCACCGACGTCTATAGACGTCAAGAAAACGACATTTTTTAAATACAAAATAAATATACTAAATTAAGTTTTCTGTGTTTCTTTTTCCTATTATTTCAAACTACTTTAGTGAAATATTGTAAATTGACACAAAGATATATTCATTATTTGAATTCACAAGAAAAAACAATCGTCAAATATTGCTAATCGAAATCCGTAAAATTGTGTATTTCCCCACGCCACAGACGTCAAGACACGTCAGCTAGTGATGGGTAGGTAAGGTAACTTATATTCCAAATTTATGAAATATTTTATTGAAAGTAGCTTACTATTACTTTGACAATTACTTTTTACTGACAAATATTCGTATCTGAATATTCCTAATGTATAATATTTAAAAAAATGTGGAAAAGAACTTATAATTGATATCCTTAAATCGATAGTTTACTGTCCACTCTCGCGCATCCCTATGTAAGAGCTCATAGACAGTTACCTGTACGCCACAGACGGGAATGGACGTCAAGCGGTGACGTCATTAGCGCTACGGGAGTCTGCTAGTGCTTTACTACATTTATTATTATGATCGGTGGTAATATTAAAATTTGAAGCATTATTATTGTGCGAGGCTATACTGACAGTCAAATGACTACTGAAGAACTCCTTCGTGTGTTAGGAAATGTAGAAGAGGATGACGAATTTTCCGAAGCAATATCTCTATACGAGGACGATTTAGAGGTAAGTTTTATTTATGATCAAACTTTTCATATATAGTTAGGTACGTAGTTTTTGTTTAATATTAAATGATGCGTTAGGAAAACAAAAGCGAATATAAAATATTAAAAAGGTAAATGGTTCCGTCTATTACTTTTAACGATACAAATTATTATACCTACTTACATTTATTTTGTATATTTTCTCTTTTAATTCCATTTCGAATTTAGCTAAAAAAAGTAGGTATACTTATACAAAGTAAGTATTATAGGTAGGTACACTAATAAATATGAAACCGGCATCTTCAAATGAAGAAACGACAAAGAAAACTATAAAAATACAAGTTTCTGCAGAAGATATAACGAGTGCAAACACTTATCAACGGAGCGTATGGGACGCAAATGAATTAAGGTGTGACGTTTCTAATTTACCTCCGTTGGATTTTGCCCAACCAGGACCTAGCGACCCACGAAATGCGGCGTTCGCAAGACTGGTCGCTTTTGAATTGGATCGAGTGCCAGAAGAAAAACGGTCAGTCACATATGTCAATATACTGAACGTAATAAGAAAAGTAAGACAGCAAAAGGACTTGGATGACATAAGTTTGCCAAGTTTCGAAGAATCCGACTAATAATTATATGTAAAATGATTAAATTGTTTTAAATAATAAAATATTATTATTTTTTATGTACCACAATATCACATGATCACATCCCTACTCGCATGCGAGAAAGTTGTCAAAAGTCGTGCCAGCCACGCCAGAGACGTGTCTTCACGTCGGCGGATGACGTCACGAACCAGATTAGTGATGTACCTTATTATTGATTTATTCGTTTGTAGTTCTATCTAATGTTTGCTTTTAGGTTGCTTAGAACTTAGTAACTGCTGTTTAATGATAGTATGATACCAAATAGGGTCAAGTTAAATAAAAGACCAATGCAACGAATAATATTTATTTAAAAAATATAGAACGAAAAGCACGGATTCATTGGTTATCGATAACTTTTCGTTAAGATGTTGGAATCACTATTTTTTTTTGTAGGTTTTTGTACTGAATTTGTGGCTTGGCGTAGAAGGGGCGCCGATGTGTTTACGCTCTGGCGTTCAAAAGGTTAAAATGTTTTACAAAATTTTGTATATGTACATTTTAAAATTATATGTGAAGACGATGCACCTAGAATAAAATTACTATACCAAAATAGGTAAAAAAAGAATGAAAAATAAAGCAATGACAGATAAATGAATTATGTGATAGGTACATGATGCTCACATATTTACAAACATTGTAAAAGTATATGTTTTCCTAAAAATAATAAATAAAGTCAGTGTGTGAGTTAAAGTAATCACAGAATTGAAATTCAACATTGATTTATTATTTGTATCAAATAATAAATTGTACAATTAAAATAGCAACCAGTTTGATTTTGTCTAGACTCTAGATTGTCCTATGGAGCTGGACCAGCATGTTTCCAAGCATTCTTATCTTGGATATAATCCTCTATAATTTGTAATATGCTTGTTTACAAAGTGTACTTTTAACATGAGTTTTAAATTTTCTTTCATTTAATTGCAATATTTCACAAGGTATTTTGTTGTAACATTTGACACAGTACCCCATAAAAGATGTATGTACTTTAGATAATCTGAAAATTGGTTGATCTATTTTATCTTTATTTCTAGTATTAAAATTATGTCTATCACTTAGATGTCGATTTTTTCTTACATACATAATATTTTCATAAATGACTTGGCAAGGTACTGTCATAATATTAATCTTTTTAAATTGTTCCTTAAGAGATTCACGGCGACGTAGATTATAAATGGCGCTGACAGCTCGCTTTTGCAAAATAAAGATGGAATCAATGTCAGCAGCCCGACCCCACAATAAAATGCCGTACGACATAATGCTGTGGAAGTAGCTAAAATAGACCAAACGCGCGGTTTCTACATCTGTCAACTGTCTTATCTAAAAATATATACGTAAATAATAATCAAAAATTAATTCTTCGAACTACACAATAATTAAAGTACTTGTCACAAAACTGCCTACACTACAAGCACAAACAAAGTGAGCTCGTGCGCGGTAAATTTGAAATGTTAATAAGCGAAATCTTCACCTTTTTATACTTCGGTTTCGGTTTCGGCCCGCGTGGAAGTTTTTTTTTTTCTTGCTTAAGAACCTACTTCTGACAATAACAAACACCATAACAAAAATAATTAGCGAAATCAGTCCAACCGTTCACGCGTGATGCCAAGGGAAATAGGGATTCATTTCACACCTACATAGACATTATTATTTTAATACTGTTAGCTTAAATAATATGTAAATATTGTCTTAAATAAAACATAATTATCTAGTAAAACATAATCATCAGTGAGAAAGTTGGTTGACCAAACTAGTGGCTTAATAAAAGTGACATTTTTGATTAAACATTGGTGAAAAACACTGTGAAGTAACATTGATTAAATAATTAAAAGCGAAAATTATTTATAAAGCCACAGAAATAAAATAAAAATATTATGGAAAGTGCTTGCTTGTTTTAATCACAAGTCAAAATGCCGAAATACCGGTTTTACAAATTTCAATCCCGGTATTAAGAAACGGTAAAAACGACCGACGAAACGACGGTGAGCATCATGTACCTATCACATAATTCATTTATCTGTCATTGCTTTATTTTTCATTCTTTTTTTACCTATTTTGGTATAGTAATTTTATTCTAGGTGCATCGTCTTCACATATAATTTTAAAATGTACATATACAAAATTTTGTAAAACATTTTAAAAGAGTAACGGTGGAGTTTCTTGCCCATTCTTCTCCATACGAATCTACCTTTTGGAAGGGGCAACTAGAATCAATTCTATTTTTTTTTGCCTTGTAAAGTGCCTTTTATGTGCCTATTTGAAATAAATAATTTGACTTTGACCGGTTTTTCGGTAATACCGAATACCGATATCCATGCTCTACTCATTGCCCTGCCCGCCGCCAGCCACCGCAGCCCGTGGCGCCGGGCGCGCTGCTGGCGCACATGAGCGTGCCGCCGCCCAGCTACTACAGCGCCGCGCCCTACGCCGCGCCGCCGGCCTACGGGCAGCCCGGTGAGTACCGCTGGACATATTACGAATAATGAGCTTATTTAAGGGTCGGGTAATCACCGTTTACCTTGGCCAGACAAATGCGTTTCATAGGGAATATTTATTTTTATTAACGAAAATATGAATATTTGATAAAAATCAGACAGAATTATATATATTAAAATAGTCTGTTCATGCAAAAAAATCATGAAAAAATCTTAAGTAAGTACCTAGTTTGAAAGTAATATCGTTTTTTATGCTTTAGATAGAAATTATTTCCTGAATTTATTTCATAAAATATTTTACTACAATACTTAAATATTCACATATAGAATTGATGTGTACCTATGCAACATACATTTTTTTAATAACTTACTTACATTATACAAGGTGTCGTTTTGCATCCTCGTCAAATTCAAGGAAGTAACTATGCTAATGATTCTCGACAAGAACCAATAATAAAGTAGGTCTTTTTTTTTCAAATTTTTGGAATTCGGCATGTTTGAGACACGCATGTTAAAACGCAGTTCGTGTGATACCGCACTGTACACACACACTACCGCATACGCAAAGGGGTGATTCTGTTCTGTAAAAGTGGTGTATTCTAAAATACTGTCAAACTTAAGTAACTAAAAAAACAAGTACGTATTAATTATTGAGTGGGTATCGCAATTTTATTTGATTATGTATGTCTTTCATATCAGCCCCCTGATATTTGACTAGGATGCAAAACGACACCTTGTATGAAGGCGTAATAACAGATTTAAGTCACTAAAATCATATATCTGCGCCTTAATCAGCAAAATTTAAAAATGTAGTATAATTGTAGACAAAGCCCAAGACCGTGATTACTGCAAATTGCAAAAAAGTTGGTGCAATACATTGGGGCACCAGTAGGAGTCATTAGGTTATGGAGTAATTAAGATTATGACAAGGTGAAGGCGCCATCTCCACGAGCGAGAGAATCGCGGCGATAGTCTCGCCGTGCCATGAAATTCAATAGGAACTCTATGAATCGATCTCCACACAACGATATCACCGCGGCGATAAATGTGTCGTCCGTTATCAGCTCGTTGATACAATCATTTGATGTAGTTGAAGACTTAACATAATCAGCCTATAATGTTCCCACTGCTGGGATACAGGCCTCCTCTCTGTGAGAGGGAGTGGGCCGTAATCCACCACGCGGGCCCAGTGCGGGTTGGTAGATGTCACATGTCTTCGAATTTTTGGTTCTTGGACATGCCGGTTTCCTCACGATGTTTTCCTTCACCGTTTTGAGAGCAGTGGTGATGAAATAAATTACACAAAGTAAAGCGCCTGTCTGGGTTTGAACCTACGACCTACAACTTGTAAGTCGCGGCCGTTACCACTGGGCCACCACTGCTCTTGAAGACTTACTTGTTTTAAATTGAACATCTGAATACCAAACAAATTCGCTTGTCTCCGCCAGGTGGCAGCATGTCCACAAACGTGCCAGGAGTGTCCCCGGCGGCGGGCGGCCTGGGCGAGCCGCGCTGGGGCGACGCCTACCAGCCGGGCGGCGCGCCCGTGCCGCAGTGGCCGCCGCAGAACCAGCACCATTACTATAGATAGCCCTTGTATAAACGCCGCTATTCGTGGCGTGATCGAGAGTGATACCGTACTGTGGTGGCAACTTGTGGATATAAACATAACTGATTGGTATCTAGACTATGAGTCACTATATACATTCTTATAGCAGATCAATATTAGCCGAAAAGTGAAGTGTCATGCTATTTTGTACTGTGTTCGCCTTGACCTGCCTTTAAAGATGGTATGGCCCAATATTACACTTGACTGGAGTGGTTGTGACGCCTTTGGGACTATATGACTAACAATACAACATGTGAGTGGTGTAAGGCCTTTTATACAGACAGGTTTTTTTGCCGTGAAAAACTACTGTTTAATCGCCGTCTATAGGCACGGTCGTCAGTGTTATATGAATTACTGTGGAAGCTTGTTGTCATTTTTTTCGGTGCGGTTTGCGCCCTCGTCGTCGTCTCTTTCACACGTACCTGTGACAGTGTCTTTCTAAAACTGATGTGCCGTATCAATGCCCGGGCATTGCGTGCGAGCTGGGTTTTGTATTTGACATGCAGTCTGTGATTACATGTTATCTTTTGTTGATGTCTATGGACCATCAGTACCGCCACCTGCAGGAGCAAAAAACTTTAAACTCAAGAAATAATGGAAGTTTTATCATACTGTAGCTAAAATAAAATTATTGTATCACATTTTAGTGATAAAAACTCAGTGTAGGTCACAAGAATGTCTTTATATTGTATTTGAATTGAATTAATTTATTTTTTAATTGAATATAGTATTTTTCAATTTAGTTTTTTCCTCAGCTAATAGATGTTTCAATTTTCTGTACATTATAGTATAAATATATGTAATGTTAAATATATTTACTCTTTATTAGGGATTATTGTTGTATATAGACAGCTGATTAGTTGGCAAACTGTTATTCTATTGTAAAGTGCAATTTTTACCAACTTTAACCCATTATATTTATGCCAAATGTCGTTATTAGCAGTGCCTTGTAAATCTGCATAACCCGGCAGGCATCACTACAAACTTATGTCTATGTAAATAATAATAATCTATTTACTCCACCTACATTCAAGAAGACTTCTTTTCCTAATTTTATTCCTTATTCTGTTGATCTGACATCAAAAACATGATAATTTTGTAAAAAATCGAAGAGAAAAGCAATAAAAATCTTAACAAGTGATTAGATATTTATTTAATTAATTAATTAACACTAATCAATATCAATTATATTTACAATATGTCACATCTTTCACACTCCTCAGCTAGACACAATCAACAAATGCAATAAAATCTGCAAAAAATATTTACTTTTTTATACCCCATACATTCAACTGTTACCATAACTATTGGATTTATAAAAGAAAATAAAATGAATACTATTTCGTATAGATTCACAGTGCCACTGCAGAAATGCTATTGCTTACAGACTAACGAATCAAAATGCACATTTATCGTGTGATGACGTGATGTACATGAAATGCTCAATAACAATAAATCACCAATTGACAGACTCCTCATAAATATACTGTATGGAATTTGTAATGTTTGAGATCGTCAGGCATTCGTAAAAATCAACCGTACCTATTTCTACATTGGTTCTGTGAACAGCCTTTTGTTTTATATTAGAATCTGGTCGGATCATGATTGTTTGGTGGCGGGGGGCGCGGGCTCCGTGAGGTCCACGAGCGTGGCCTCGGGCGGCGCGGCGGCCTGGCCGGCCTGCGCCGCGTCGGCCGGGAACTGCGGGGTCACCTGTGACTGCGCCTTCCTCACTGCATCCATGTTCACTTTGGTCGACAGGTTCTTTTGTCGCGTCTGTTCGGAAGTCTTCGATAATCTCTCGCTCAACGCCTTGAGCGCGATTTGTCTGGAAATAATACACCAAGTATTTATCACAGCGTAAGTTACTAGTAAAAAGTCACGTGGTAAGTTAGACTCCAGCAGGCTTAGCATGACGCTTTGTATTTCTTCGAAGAATAGACACGGCTCTTTCTATACAAAGTGACATTTCGTTTCTTCATTTTTGACATCTCACTGTAGAAATCCTTCTACAATCTGTCATCTTGTCTTTCGTTTTTATTGATCTTTGTCTAGGTCCTTTTTTATGTAGAAGGATTTCTACGATGGGATGTCAATAAGGAGAAACGAAATGTCACTTTGTATAGAAAGAGCCGTGCCTTGTCTTCGAAGAAATAGAAAGTGTCATGCTAAGCCTGCTGCAGGCTTAGCACGAGCGCCGTTTTGTCTACGGAAGAATAGACAAAAATGACGTTCCGTGTAGACTTACGACGGCAGCAAAGCAGAAAGAGACAACTGCACTTTTTACGAAATGCACTCTTACATAATTCGACTCAAATTTCTTTGTTTTGTCATAGGATTTTTTTTCTGTTTGATTCTTAATTTTTACTGATTTAAGTCACATAAATAAAGACAACTACAACTTTTCACAAAATGTCGAAGTACCGTATTTTGGAACAAAAAATATTATACTAATATTGTCCTTAAACATTTCCTTGGCGATGCCCTATTAACTAAAATAGCCTAGTTCTTTTATTAATTATCATAGTTAATCATGATTTTGTAGATAACCGTATACACCCTTTTTTTTTTTTTGAGGTTGGGTAATCATCAAATAACTTCTCCCGCTCTGGGTGGAGCGGGAGTGTGTGTCAGACTCTTACTGACTAATACCCACCCGTATTCCTTCCTGTTGCCTGTGTTGCGGGGGCCTCGGTGACCCATAAGTACCTTCCCGCGACCCCGGCAGGCATCGGCCCTAGTGGACCCCTACCTACCGTATATACCCTTGTGGGCGTCGAATAGAAAACTGAAAACTGTCAGTAGTCAGTGTGATTTTGACAGTTTGGGATAGAGAACTTTCTTCTGAAATACATCTGTCTACATAAAAAAGGCCCTCATTTTGTATAGAAAGAGCTTCTATTCTTCGTAGAAATAGAAAGAGTCCTGCTAAGCTTGCAGTAAGAGCTACGGTCTAGTTCGAAACTAGAATAGTCAAATTTCCCCGAAATAAATTAAATTCGTGAAAATCATAAAACACTAATGAAGTTTTGTAATATAGAATTGTTATCTATACATACAATAAAATCGTAGCGCAGTCAAAACATAAAAATGAAATTGCTACGAAGTCTAGGAACGATTCTTGCCGAAAATATAATTTTTTGAACTTTTGTCTGTTTGAGTCTGTTCCAGCATCACGCAAATACTACCGGATAGATTTTGTTCAAATTTTTAATAGATATTCGCTATAATTCTGGTCAGTCTGTAGGCTATAAATTATCACGCTATTTGCTATGGGGGATGAGTAATATTACATTATGTTCGTTGTTTCTATAGTTTACCGCAAATTGTAAAAAGACGAGCCTATATAGCCGAGACGGTTAGAATATTGCAGATTTAACCTTTTAAAAGTTTGAAGCTAAGCAGTCAATAATGGCATATTTTAAGAAGGCTATTTTAATCGACTTTCAACAAAGCAAATAGCTTAGTGGTCGTTGGACCACTTGCTTTTGCAAACCTGTGGTAGTTAGTACGTACGATTCCCAACTTTTGATATTATTTTTTGTGATTCTTTTTAGGGGTCCGTACCCAAAGGGTGCCAACGGGACCCTATTACTAAGGCTCTATTGTCCGTCCGTCCGTCTGTCACAGGGCTGTATCTTTTGAACCATAATTGGTAGACACTTGGAATTTTCACAGAGTGTGTACTACTATGGCCGCTATAACAACAAATAATAAAAATAAAATGTAGTAAAAACAAAGAGTGTCCCTTTACAAGAAAAATGTTTTTAGAAAATATTGTTATTGTGCATATCATATGTGTATATTAATAGATGATAGTTCGTAGAACGTACACAGAAACACATGAAGTTTAGGCTTCTTCTGTAATCTATGGTTATAATAAAAAATAATATCTATGGTTAGGTTAGTTAATGAGAAATCCCGTGTATACAATCTACTGTTATATTATATTATTTTAGTTATAGCGCTTAGAAATAATCTGTAAGAATGCTTCAGTCAGAGTATCAGTGTTGTGCCATTAGGTAGTATATGCAGCAACTAATAGAGAAGTATGGAAGAAAACGATATTTACGTTGCGCCGACCCCAAATAAATTAGAATAAAGACAAGATAATGATGATTTAGGAAAGCAGGCGTTTATTAAGGCAATAATCAGACTGCACCGCGCTCGGTCGCGTAGCGCGGGGCGGCAGATTTTAACATTGTATTAGTTTGTATAGACTGCCGCGCGCAGATAGTTTGCTATGGCCGCCCCGCGCTACGCGACGGAACGCGGTGCATTGTGATAATCGCCTAGACTCTTAAAAACAAGCCCTGTTTGAAGGAGCCTTAATTCACTAAAAACGAAAAACTTCGTAAGCAACGGGAATTTGCTACTGAAAGCTGCGGCGGACTACCTCAGGAAAAGCTGCTTCTCGCTTGGACAATGGTAAGTCAAGCTATGTGCAGTTGTCCGTGTGAGAGCAGCGTCGCTTGCTCCCGCGTCACCGACTGCATATTTTGGCTGCTGAGACCAAAACTACAAACGTAGTATACAGAGAAGTTTAAGAAAATTGTGGTGTCTTACGACTTCCACGCGAACGAAGTCGCGGACAGAAGCTAATGTAGTCTAGTAATGATAATAAAAACAAATCTGCAGATAACAAACACACAACATCATGAGAGATAAGTTTTTCCTCTACAATAAAAACCAGCGCTAATTTATTTATTTAAACTTTAGGTACCTATGCAAATGGTAAGTAAATAAAAAATACCACACAAAGGCGGACTTAATGCCTGAGGCATTTTCTACCAGTCAACCTTAGGGTGACGCAGAGAAGACACATGGCAACAACATATGGGATAGATAACATGAAAATAACTATACAATACAAGAATAAATATATAGATATGTACATATAAATAGAACAATCTTTGTCAGGAGAAATAACGATCAATAGAGGGGTAAACGAATCCAGCAAATCAGCGCTGGGATGTTTATGCCCACTTCTTAGGTATAAGTTCACTTGCCTTCACTTTAAAAGTCAACCGACCGAATTTAACAATTATACAGTTACTACCTTTATCCGAATATTAATGTTCAGTCAATGATTTAACAAGCCAGTGGATGTTATTTAAGTGCCTATGTTATGGTGTCTTGCGACTTCCGCGCGAACGAAGTCGCGGGCAGAAGCTAGTGAGTAATAATAATAAAACAAATCTGCAGATAACAAACAGACAACATCATAAATAAGTGAAAACAAACAAGTTGTTTGAGATAAGATTTTCGTGTACAATTAAAAACCGGCGCTAATTTAACAATTAGCCAGTTACTACTTTTATCCGAAAATGTAATGTTCAGTCAATGAATTAACAATAGTCATATCACAAGCCTTGAATTACCCGGGTGTCACCACTGTGTGGATCGCCCGGAGGACACGGTGGAGGTCTGCCCGGCTTGGGCAGAGCACCGCCGTGTCCTCGTAGAGGCGATCGGTGGCAGAGATCTCTCGCGTCCGGCCCTGGTTCAGGCCATGGTACGGTGCGAGGGGCATGGGCAGCCGTTACCTCCTTCTGCGAAGCAGTAATGCTCGCGAAGGAGGAGGCGGGACGGTTGAGGGAAAGGCAAATTTCGCGCCCTCTCGCCCCTAGCCGCTACACAGTGTGTAATTTTCACAATCTAGCTGGCCAATTTTATTTAGGCCTGGCAATATGAGTAAATTATGCACTAAAATATTATAATAGTAATTTAAAGGCACTGTCAAAGTTTAAAACATGTATTTCGACATAAAGTACATATAAAAATATTTACATTCAAAATATTACAATTATAATTTAAATTACAAAATTTTAAAAACAAAGCAGAAAACACAAACTAAAACAAAATACATAGTCTGGATTACGCAAAAAAAAAATATAACAGACATACAGAAAGCCTCAGTCAGAATCGCTATAATCATGGTCGACATCACTTTCTTCAGATATCATCAAATTCAATTCCTGGTGGTCTTTTTGTAGGAGCTGGCTTACATCAGGAGGTATTTCTCCACGCTTAGTTTTTGGAGCACGTAAGCTTGCTATGTATGGATCTGACGTTATCAACAATCGATGAATTAGATCTGTGTTTGTGTCAACTACTTGACACTAGAGACTTTCTCTTTTTTGTGAACAATTCTCTGAATTTTCTGATGTCCTTATAGCTTCCTGTGCTTCTTCTGAAAGCTGACCAATTGGAAAGACACAAGAAGCTATGATGCATGATCCATGAAAAAGTATTTTGTGTACACTTGCAGGCATCGAGTACCATGGATATTCTTTAAAGTATAATTTTCTCGTCGTATATTCTTCAAATTTTTCGAGATTGACTGGAAATCCACTGTTGATACACTCTAGTATGACATGAAACCGTTCAATCAGCTCAACAGTAACTCCCGTAATTTCGGCGGACTTTTCAGAGTTCCGGAAAAACTTGCGGGCCGTATTCCCGTCATTCGTGTTTCCTGTTTGCTGCTTAGGCATATCCACTAATAAACCTGGCTCACTTCTGAACTTCTCCTGTACAAGCTTTTTCTTTTCCGCTACTTTGGCTGTATTCTCAACCCCTCGAGCCTGCCAAGATTTTATATCTAAACGTTAAGATACATGTAAAATGCATTCAAAAAATCTAAACCAAGCGCGCAGAGGTGAGAGGCCCAAGGAAATAAAGTTGCTGTTTACAGTCTTTTCCACAATAAGCCTTTCGTCGTTAATTTCACTGGGCTTAGCTTGCTGGCGTATCACACTATATTGATGAGTCGTTAGATTCGCATCGACCATTAATGCTAGAGCTTGATCTACCGACAGTTCACCTTTGTTACGGCTTTCAATAGATTTTCGTGCTTTCTTTATAGAAGTAACTCTTCTGGGTGAAAAGAGACGGAGCTCTTTAACAATAGCTGCTGAATCTCTTTTTCCTTCCTTTCGTAGCTGGGCTTCAGATACCATCAATATTTCTTCCTGACTCGATGTATCGAGCATTTGTTGGATGCGCCGCCTTTTTGTTCTATTGCTGCAGCTTGCGAAATCTTTTTGTGGTCTTCCACCCCGATTGTTGTAGGAAGTGAAACGCTTACGACAGCGTTTGCCACTATATCGGGCAGTGATATACTTTCTTCCAACCACGATGAATTTGCGTTAAAAAATCGTTCCCGATGTCTTCCCTGTTTCGACCATTTCTGTTCTATTTTTTGGCAAAAACTTCGAATTGTGACTTTCAAACTCTTCAAAATGTCTTCCGAAAGGTAAGGATCTCCCAGCTCTTGCAATATAAGATGTAGAAAAGCATCTGTACTGTTTTGTTTTGCGTTAGCAAACCAAACATCGAAACATTTTCGACGCGAAATTTGCGAAGCCATCCTAAAATTAAGAAAAACTTCTATGAGTGTCGCAATCATTCGCAAACAAACTGACATATTTTATAGAGCTAACAAGTAATACTTTCAGAAAAATACAATTTGAGAACTGTATAATGCGATATAATGTATTAAAACTCAAGTACAAAGTGATTGAGGGAATTATTGTAGTAAAAAATAAACATGATATATTGTAATGGTGCTTTCAGTTAAATTAAATAACAATGGAAAGTAAAAAAAATGCAAACTTACCTCTAAGCCCACAAGAACACAATAACAACACACAACAACTACTAGCAACTGAAACACGAGAGTATTCATTGAGTGAATTCAGACGAATGACGTGGTCCCTCGGTAAACCCGATCTGGAACGAGCAGGTAGTCGGTTGTTCTGACCCTTTTTTCTATTGTTTGGCGTGATTCTTTGTAAAATAAATTCTATTTCTTGGAAGTGTGGTTCAACTACTTCAAGAATGTGCAACTGGTTTTTTTCTGTAAGTAAGTAAGTAAGTAAGTAAGTAGTTAAATTAGATTCCGGCCCGCTAGATTATGAAAATTACGCTCTGTGCGCCGCAGAAGACGTCCTTGGCGTCCCGGGCGGATTTCCGGCCACCGTAGGCGCGGGCTTGCTGACGGTGAGCAATGGGTAGCTCGCCGTCTGGTAAGGACCAGGCCCGAGTCGACGCCGCGTTGTGTTCCACGCGCGCCTCAAAGAGAGGTCAGCACAAGTGTAGGGGTCCACTAGGATCGATGGCTGCCGGGGTCGTGGGAAAGTCCGAAAGGGATACCGAGGCCCCTGGCAAAATAGGCACCGGAAAGAACATGGGGAGGGGGGGTTTTAGTCAGTAAGAGTCTGACACACCCTCCTGCTCCGCCCAGAGCGGGATAAGTTATTTGATAATTTCCCAGACAAAAAACAAAAAAATGCCCTTACCGAAAGCGACTGTCGCGCGAGTACGCGATCATTGCACTCGTCTAAATGAATATGACATACTGGCTCAAGCAATCAAGACGCGTATATACGCCATTATTCTGGTAAACGCAATCGTTTACTAACCGAAAGCGACTGTCGCGAGAATACCTACATGATTACGCGATCGTAACCATGTAGATATTCTCGCGATAGTCGCTTTCGGTTAGGTTGGCTCACAACAACACAAAAATCTCAATTGGACCTTTTTGTGAAAATTCTGCAACAAACATACAAATACATAAACTTATGCCTTCTGCCCGCGACGGTAGGCAGAAACTATAAACCGCCACCTGCTACGCTCCTTCCATACTCCTTTTACTTCGTTTAAATCTGGTCTGTCATTCTGCAACATATAATAAAACAATCACCTTCGCCTCTCCATGTCTTGCGGTTCGACGCCCGGCATCGAAATGGTGACGCCTCTAGGACTCAACGCGAGGTGAACTCGGCGCGGGCTTGGGGAGCAAAGCCCCATCCGCACGAGGCAGCGGTGCGGCGGACCCAGGATACCCCGTACTACTGGCTGTAGGACCGTCGGGAAGAAACTGCAAAAAATTCAATGTAAATTCGATTTTTGTTTATTTATTATGGAATGGTACTCGCATTGATATCTGCTGGCTTAGCATGACACTCTCTATTTCTTCGAAGAATAGACACGGCTCTTTCTATACAAAGTGACATTTAGTTTCTCAGTTTTTGACATCGCACCGTAGACAATCTGTCATCTTGTCTTTCGTTTCTAACAATCTTTGTCTAGGTCCTTTTTTATGTAGAAAGATCTCTACGGTGGGATGTCAAAAAAGGAGAAACGAAATGTCACTTTGTAAAGAGCCGTGTCTATTCTTCGAAGAAATAGAGAGTGTCATGCTAAGCCTGCTGAATATGAAAACATTTACATTAAAAAGAAACAGTGATGTGTATGAATGAGTGGTATAACTATACCACTCATTCATACACATCACTTGATGTCATTCCCAAAAAGTACGTATGCTTGTTCATATCATAGCATACATTGAATGAAAATCCTAAAGATGAATGATTACATGGTAAGTATTTGTACTTATTGTAAGACTAGCTGCTAAAAGCTATCTGCCAGTGAAAGTTCCGTCAAAATCGGTCCAGCCGTTTCGGAGATTAGCCGGAATAAACAGACAGACAACATTTTTTTTTGTTATTGTTACTGTGTATACTTTCATATGCATTTAGTAAAAAACCGGCCAAGTGCGTGTCGAACCACGCACAATGAAGGGTTCCGTAGTTGGGAAGTTGGGATGAATGTATCCCAAAAACAAACTTCACATTGTAGTCGAAAAACATGTTCTCTCACACATCGATATATGCCACGGTCAATTCTCCAACTGCAAATTTAAGTTAATCAACTATTACTCGTTAAATTGTAAAGCCCAGTTAGCTGTGATAGTTTTCCTTTTAATTTTATTATATGTACTAACTACCATGATTTTTTTCACATTTCCATAAACAACTATTTAGCTGGCGGGGGGACGGGGGGGGACACTTGACTAACAAAAAAGCACTTTAATGCTTAATATTACGCAAACGGATCTTTTAATCGAAAACTGGTGTTCAAAGACTCGCAACATTTTTGAACGACCTATCCAAGGATACCCCACACCATGGGATAGACGAGAAAAAAAAAATATCATCCCCACATTACGTGCAAGGTAGGACACTAAAAAAAATTTTTTTTTGTTTTATGTTAAATTACAGCTTTCTAGTATTAAGCGTCTCTGAGCTACAGTGGGGTTAGACAGACAGACAGACAGACAGACGGACATGGCGAAACTATAAGGGTTCCTTGTTTACTAAGGAACCCTAAAAAGCTGTTATTTTGACATTACAAACAGACACTTCAATTTTATTCATTTGTATAGATGCTGCAAATTCTGGCTGACTTTGTGCATGTTACATACACCTGAGTTTTTAATTCTGTTATTTATATAAGTCAGATATGGATAATGAGTATTAGTCACTATCAACACATCAAGTTATCTATCAAAATACTAGCATGAAGACACTTTTGAAGTTGTAGCCTACTGTGTATTTAGTCACCACATTAACATTTACATTATAATTATCATCCAATATCAATGACGCGTCTATGGCTATCACGGAAAGTATTAATAATGCTTATCAATTGATCTCGTTTTACTAGTGCACTTTAAATTTTTATGTTGCTATGGAACGAAATATAAACACTTGAGTTGTAGTGTTAGTGCTAAAGAAGCCAACCTCGTATAGATGCGGAAAATAGCGGCAGGAATTCATATAAATGCGACAAAACCAGACAAGTGCTAGTTGAACTTGCATGGTTATCGACCATGTTTTTATCATCTCCCATACATTAAACTGCAAAAGTAAGTCTGTACACACAGTATTGAGAGATTTACCGTGTTATTTTAACGCCATAGACTTCTTATATGGTTTTCTTGTAATCTAATAAGTAAAGAACTATTTTCCGTATTTTTTTTTCGAAATTTTAGGTTTAGTAGTTTCCGAGATAAGGGGGGAATGGTCAATTTTCACCTAGTTTATTATATAATTTACTAAAACAATTTATTTAAAAATTATAAAAAAAACCTCACTACAAGCTCTTTCATTTAATATGTCACACTGTACAGTCTGCAAAACTATTTGCCCCCTAAAAGTGACCCTCATATTCAAAATTTATTTATTTATGTTACACTAACGTGTTTCGGCCACAGAAATTGTTGTGTACCAAATTTCAACTTAATGCCGTCTCGATCCAACCCAATCTGCATTTTCAATATTCTTATTATGGTTTTAGTGTAATGTGAAATATTGGAGGATTATATTCTTATCCAATAAAAAGAAAAGTTATTATATTATATTGATATTACACCACACAGGATAAATACAGGAAAATATTGAAGATTGATAGCTCTTCTCAGATAGTTTATGAGCCTAAGATGTTAAGCAGTTGGTTTAAGAGTCTAGCTATCTTTCAATGAAGGTATTGACATTCTGCTACAACTGTAGTTACTACCTAATTAATACAGTACAGGGATATCAGAATACATAATCCCATTCCTACCTACTTTGAAATGCAATGATTACAAAATATAAAATCAGTATGTGTCATGTGGATAGTAGATAAAAATTATTAGAAATGGATAACATACTTATCAAAACTGAAATTATCAGCCATATCCCCTCTGGTTCCGCTGCTATGCCTCTGCCAGAACCTCAGGTATATCCAGGACAGGATCGTGCCACTGCCCCACATGCAAGGGTACGTGCCCTCCAGTGCTCCAATAGCCCATAGTATTATAGCTGCTATTAGAATTAGAAGTGGCAATGATCTGTTTGTCAACTTCCCTGGAAGAAAACAAAAACATTAATGTTGCTGTAACTAAAAATTCACATCACTTGTTTTGATTTGAGAGAATGAATTGTTATTAGATTCATTCAGTTCTATTTGCTATAGTTGTTAGTAGTGTGTGAAATTGAATTTGACAGGGTTGTAAATTAATGGGCTAGAAACTTTGTGGACACAAACTGGTTTGAAATAAATAAAGTATTCAATATTATTTAAGGCAATTAGTAACAACAGTTTAAAACGTCAATACTTATCAAACAATTCGCACCTAATGGTGTTTTTATCAGCAGATGATCTGGCATTATCTGCTTTACGGCTACACTCACCGCGGCCAGGTAGCCCGCCAGCCCGTGTACATGTATATCAAACAAGTAGGACGTTTGTCCTGTACACGCAAATATCACTAAATAGTAGAACGTCGTTAGAAATGCTACACCAACATTGGTCAGGAAGAAAAACTTCATCATCTCCATCTGACCCCATAATGGTTCTATTAGTTTCCCACATAGTCCCACCGTCACAATGTCGATGATCACTTCCCACAAATGTATCTCGAGAAACCAGAACGTGAAAGTGGACCACAATTGAAACGAAGGGGGCAACAAATACCCTGGAGTGACACTGAGAACGTCCACAACATCGTCGGAAAATGATAGAATATACCCTATAATTACCACTACACAAATGAATTTCACCGATGGCGACGTGTTTCCTAATAAAGCAGAAAATTGCTGTCGTAAATACGGCAAATTACGACTGAATACCCTAAGCGCAGCCATTTTTGTGACGGATGAGCGAAAAACCAAAAATGACAAGGACAATAACTGTCAAACGTCAACATGGCAGTTTAGTGTTATCATTTCAGTTCAATTTCACGTATTTATTTCAGCACGAGCGAACATAGAAACGATTTTATTGGATCAATTTCATGTTTTAGATTCTTAATAATGGGCCCACTTACTTTAGATCCTTTAGGTTAAATTGTCTAAGCCACAGACGGACGAGCCCTAATTCAGCCAAAGTGGCCTAAGCCTGGCCCTAAGCCGCCACCTCTACGGGTGGGAAAATCGCGACGATAGTCTCGCCGTGCCATCAAATTCAATATAAACATGAATCAATCGCCGTACGGCTATATTGTCACCGGGATAATTGGAAGGCACAGCGTGACTATCAGTGTCTAGATATCGCCGCGATACTTTCGTCCGTGGAGATAGCGCTTAGGCCGAACCCGGCCCAAATGGGCCCAACCAAATCGAAGAGAAATGTCACTGTCGATGTCTATGTGACACTTTTTTTAATCGTTTTTGGTTTTTGTTAGTTTTTGTCGATTTGCTTCAATGACATGACTATTGTACCTCCTCTACATACATAAATTAGTAATCTGTGCTCCGCTACTAGGAGTAATCACTCGGAGTATAAGTGTTCTGTGGGAGTAATAGTGTTCTGTGAACTCAAATTTGTTTTCGATGAATACCTAGATAAACAAGAATTAGTATCGTGTAAATTGTCGTACGGTAGTAAATTGACCTTTATCGTCTTTATCAGTGTATATTATTTATATCTCCTATAAGTACCTAAATGTTTTTTCGGCTTATTAGTAGTGCTTTGTTGGTATGGTCCTTACTTATTGCCGGCTCGTTCTTAGCACGTAACTTTGCAT
Organism: Atethmia centrago; assembly: GCA_905333075.3. Taxonomy (NCBI): domain Eukaryota; kingdom Metazoa; phylum Arthropoda; class Insecta; order Lepidoptera; family Noctuidae; genus Atethmia; species Atethmia centrago. Next base: position 26,048,054 of record HG995374.1, read on the forward strand.
ATTTTGAGAACTTTATTTGGTTTTCAGTTGCGTGTAGCTAACGTTTGGTGTGGTGGCGTGATGGCATCAGGAGCGAAGCATTGCACCAACGTGAGGTTGCGATATTTAACGCAACAAGAGGCGATAGCTTTGGACGAAGACCTCTTCAACGAATACAAGTACAGTGTTGACCAGTTGATGGAGCTGGCGGGGCTCAGTGTCGCTACAGCTATTGCACGAGTTTATCCAGTGTCTACGTAAGTTTATTGTGAACTCAATTATTTTAGTACCTCATCAGTTCAGACAAAAATTTCAGCAAATCTTATCTTGCAGGCACCCGTCAGCTTTAATCATATGTGGACCAGGAAACAATGGAGGAGACGGTTTAGTTGCAGCTCGTCACATGTCACTATTTGGATACAATGTTTCTGTTCATTACCCAAAGCGCACCCCAAAACCATTGTATGAGAATTTATTGGCACAGTGTGTAGCATTTGGGGTTGATATTGTTGAAACGCTGCCTCCACCCAAAGACTTGTGTAATGAGTACCAAGTACTTGTAGATGCTCTTTTTGGGTTCAGTTTTAAGCCCCCAGTAAGAAAAGAGTTAGCACCTGCCATGAATGCCTTAATTGAATCTAATTTGCCAGTTTGCAGGTAATTGTTGCTATCGTCTGTCATTTCATCAAAATAACTTGGCTAAGTACCATTGCGGGTGTGTATATCCGACCACTTTGAAAACAAAATCCCATGCTCACGATAGCCACATCTGTTTACCACCCGTTTTTGCTTTGATAAAAAATAATTTATTTTTTTAAAAGAAATTTCTCAGACTGTTACAATGATGACAGATTCCCTTTTTTACTTTATTCTTCATTTACAAAAACAAAGAACTCAGCAAAAATCTGATGTGGCAATAGTATTGGTTGATGAGCATAGGTAAGCATTACTATAACGGCTAAACACTGCATTTGGGAATAGTCCTTACAATGGTTTGATTTACACACCTGTGATAGTACATAGACTTTTCTAGTTTTATTCGAGTTTTCCATTAAGTCTCTTTCTTCAGTAATATCTTCTGACTGATATTAGGATCTTGATCTTATGAAAGGTCTACTTTGAGAGATTAGTCCAACTGGTGTACAGGGCAGTAGAAAAAATAAAAATATGTTGGTGGAATAAAGGAGAACCAGTAATTTTTTTATTCTTCATATTTTATTCTGTTTCAGTGTGGATATTCCTAGTGGATGGCATGTAGAAAATGGTCCAGGTACTGGCAAGACCCTCAAACCTTCTCTCCTGATATCACTTTCAGCGCCAAAACTATGTGCCCAGGACAAGTTCATAGAAGGTGCCAAGCATTTCCTTGGTGGGAGATTCTTACCCCCTGGCATAGTATCAAAGTATTTCCTAAGATTACCAAGTTATCCTGGTGACGATCAAGTAGTTCAGCTTTCTTGTTAATTATTGGGACTGTCAAAAAATAAGCTAGGTTGTTTTAGTTAGTAAGGTATTTGGGACAATGTTATTTATGCTTTTCTATTTTTTAAATTATTCTAAAAATACAGAATTTTTAAATTGTTTTCATGTTTTGTTTAATTTTTTGCCCAATGCCTTATTTGCCTACTCTAGAGCCTAAGACGCAAACCTCTTTTACCATCCATTATTCTCTATTCATGTTTAGTGCGTCCAGTAGGTTTACCACGCGCCATGCGGCCAAATAGTGACTTATGACTTAATACAGTGTCGTTTTCCTTCTTTGCAACTCCCATTAATTGGTAATGCCGGATGCACTGTAAACAAAAATCGGACTGTTGAGATTATAAAAATGGTCGGTTCGACTGGAGCAAACATAATAGCCCGATCAACGAGGCATAAGTAACCCGAAAAATTCTCCCGCCTATGAAATTTGGTATATGTATACTAAGATGAAGTTAGGTAATACAGATTACAGCTGTACACTAAGTCAACAACTTTAATTACGAGAAGTTAGGTATTTTTACCCAAACATGAAAATCACTTATAACTCTGAGAATATTTCCTCAGACTGAAATACTTTCTGTATACGTACGTATGTACTAGTTAGAATAAGTAGGTATGTAAAGGCATCCAACATTTTTTCGATTTCAGAGATACCCCAAATTTATCTTTTAACATTTTGCGCTGTAACTTCTACTGAAAAATTGGTCTGCTGATTTTGATTTTTTAATCTGGTTTTATTTCCTTATGGGCGCGTATGCAAATCAGACAAAATTGTGCTGTTTTTCGGTACATATTGTGACAAAATTAAACCAAATCAAATATAACTAATCACTACCACATACGAGCCCCGATGCAAAATAGTTCGTCTAGTGTGAAATTTTCTCTGTGAGATTTTTTCTAACTTCATTATTTTTGTATATCTATTTAGAATATTAAGCTGTTCTACTATCACATGTCGCGTTACTTATGCCATTTTTTAATTATGAACCAATAAACTATTTTAGCTTTTTAAGTTTATACATATCCTGTTTTAAATTCGAAGAAGTTATAAGCAAAATAGTTCGTCTAATTGTTAATCGATGCAAAAGAGTTCGTGTATCGGTGAGTTAAATAAGATTATTCCTCCATTGTACAATTATGTTGCATAATTAAAATTTTAATAGTAATTCTGTGTCATTTGTCAAGTGAGACAGTTTGAAGCAGTACCTAATGCTCGCGAAGGAGGAGGCGGGACGGTTGAGGGAAAGGTAAATTTCGCGCCCTCTCGCCCCTAGCCGCCGCAGGAGACGCCCTGGGCGTCGGGAATCCCGGGCGGATTTCCGGCCACCGTAGGCGCGGGCTTGCGGATGGTGAGCAATGGGTAGCTCACCGTCCGGTAAGGACCAGGCCCAGGTCGACGGCGCGTTGTATTCCACGCGCGCACAAAGGTAAAGGTCCACTAGGGCCGATGCCTGCTGTAGTCGCGGGAAGGTACTTATGGGTCACTGAGGCCACAGGCAACAGGAAGGAATACGGGTGGGTTTTAGTCAGTACGAGTCTAACACACCCTCCCGCTCCGCCCAGAGCGGGAGAAGTTATTTGATGATTTCCCACACAAAAATAAAGTGAGAGTTTAAATTCTGAAACTTTCAGTTTTTTTCATTAGTTTTCAAATAACAATGGGTCGTGGCAAAACCCGTGTGTGAAGAGCTTCGAAAGCGAATAGTTTGTAGGGTCGATGCTGGCAAATCAAGTTACCAAATATCTAAAGACTTGATACTTCCCAGGTCTACAGTCCAATCTATCATTCAGCACTATAAAAAGAATAGAACGACTTCTTCTTTGAAGAAAACTGGTCGACCACGCATCACAAGTGCACTTGAAAACAGAATCCTGAAGAAAATTATCAAAAATAATCGTCGTGCTCGAGCTGGAGAACTCACGGATTGACTGCAATGGAAGGACATGATTCACAAAGACGTCTCAGTTGATACTTGGAAGAGTCCTAAAAAGAATGGGTTAGGTACGGATTTTACACCGCTAAGGAGAAACCACTGTTGACTGCTGGCTGTACAAAAGAAAAAGATGTTGAAGTTTGCTCGTGATCATTTAGATTGGACTTCCGATCAGTGGCGTAGTATCATTTGGAGTGACAAGTCCAAATTTGAAGTGACAGTCGGCGATGAAAGGAAAAAAGTGATTCGGAACAAAAATGAGGCATTTCATACTGATTGTCTCAAACGCAAAGTGAAGTCTCTTATGATATGGGGCTGCATGTCTGCACAAGGTGTTGGTGGTATGCAGTTTGTGGATGGTTCTATCAATGCTGCAAGGTATCAAAACCTTTGGAAGATAATTTACTGCTCTCTATTCCGTCACTTAAGCATCAAGATTCCTTCATTTTTCAACAGGATGGTGCTTCCTGCCATACTGCAAGGACAACAAAGACGTGGCTACTGGCGAAAAGCATCCCTACAATCAAATGGCCATCTAATAGCCCGGACTTGTCGCCGATCGAAACCCTATGGTGGAAAAAAAGTTTTCCGTAAAAATCCATCAAGATCGAAGAGCGACTTAAAGGCTAAACTCTTGGCTGTCTGGGAGTCAATACGCCGGAGGAGTGTGCAGCGTTGGTTGCAACCATGCCTCTTCGCATTAAAGCTGTCATTGAGAGCAAATGCGACACAACTATAGTGTGGCCATTAGTGCTGTGCACTCCCTGAGATACGCGCGGCAAGATGGGAGGCGAAGAAAAAAGTGCATGAGTTCACATGAGATCGATACATGTCGGACAGATCTTACGATATCAGTTTGCATTTCTAAGGCAAGACTTGTGGCGGGACGAGGGTCGGAGGCTATCTATCTGTAATATATTATACTTACTTAGTTGATTAAAATGTAACCCAAATATACTCATATATTATTAAAAATATGCAGGTGATAAATAAGAACTAAACTTATAATTCAAAGCAGGACTTGTTTTATTGAACATTTTTTATATTTACAAACAATTATGTATTCTAACGAAAGTTATTCTAACATAGATTCTGTTTCAACTTCATCTTCCATTTCGTCATCATCTTCATCTTCCACTTCGCCACCGGAACTTGAATCAGTCTTGCAAATTTATTATGAATGAATCGATAACAATTATCGAACCTACTATCGCGACTCCAGTAATCATTTTCATTTTTCTGGACATGATCGTCGCATCTCTGCCATTTTTCCGCCGTGAATTCCTAAAACAATTTGTGCAATAAGATTATCTTTTCGTCTAGAGAAGAATTAATATAGTTTTGGGCTATGTTGTTTTTAATATCAGCCCAGACCAACTCAATTGGATTTAAATCTGGATGGTACGGAGATAAACGCAGAACAGTGTGTCCACTGGCTTTCAGGAGTTCGTCAATTCTATACACGGGTTCTTGTTGTGTATTTTTGATAAGAAGGAGCAGTTGAGCCTTTGTCATGGTTCTTGAAAATTCTACATTATGGCGTAGCAACCAGTTCTGCATTTCACTTTTGAGGCTTGATATAGTTGGTTTCTTCTCAACCTGAACGCTGTGGTAAGACGCGTTGTCCATTACAACCACAGAATTCGGCAGCAACTTATCTTTTAACTTTTCATCTACCCACTTATAAAAAGTAGGTTCGCTTATATCTCCATGATAGTCACCAGTCCTAGCATCTGATTTGAATATAGTAAATGCATCATCCACTAAGCCATTTCGACACCCAGCGTGGAGAATTACTTGTTGACAGATGAATACCCAGGACAGTCAATAATAAATTACTGTATGCCTGGCTGTTCATTATTTGATATTATGAAAAAAAACATTAAATGTAATTTTAAACAGGAAACAACATTATTAATTTTTATGGGAAATAGGGGAAATGTGAACAAAGGAGAATTGCTCCAATATCATAGAACTTTGTGCAATCTTAGTTTAAGAAAAATTGTGTTGTTTACATTGCCCTATAGTAACAGTTTGCCACAGGAAGAAAATAACTTAAGATTTGACATTAACATGACATTGCACAATTTGACCTATAATGGCGCCGATTCCCTTGTTCACAAACTAAACTAAATTTAAGTTCAGTGCATCTTTTTCTTTCTATTTCATTAAGAAAAGGACAGAAGATAAATTTTAGTTTAGTCCTGTCAAATTAATCAGCGCCTGTCACTACTCCATACAAGTTTAGACGTGATAAAAAACTTGCCTACTAAAATTACGTCAATTTACGTCAAGCGCTGATTAATTTGACAGGACTAAACTAAAATTTATCTTCTGTCCTTTTCTTAATGTAAAAGAAAGAAAAAGATGCACTGAACTTAAATTTAGATTAGTTTGTGAACAAGGGAATCGGCGCCAATGATAATCTATTCCATTTAATTGATACTAACAATTATGTTGGTAATAATTTGTATTTGACTAAAGATAGATATAATATTGTTATGTACTATCTTTCAAACTATCACAAAAGACAGATAGCTGTGTCGCTATCATATTTTTTTTCTATTTCAGCCAAATATTTGGCTAAACAAATTGCTTCTTTTGAGCAATGCAATGACCTTATAAACTTTTCTGGTAATAATTTGGTCACAATTAATGACATTGATTATCATTTAAATTAGAAATTAGGACAATAGAGTCAACCTCTTGCAAAAATGTTATGAAAGTAAATAATAAATCAAATGAAAGTGTAAAAAAATTAAATAAAATCAACCTGGTGCATCAAAACATTCAAGGGTTTTTGAACAAAGATTTAGAAGTAGAATTATTCCTGAATTATAACAATATAGATATTCTTTGTATGACAGGACATTGGCTTAAAAGCCACCAGTTCATGTTCAATTTTAGTAATCACCAGGTTGGTAGTTCGTTCAGCAGAATAAATACATTAATACTAGTAAATGCTCATTAATACTAGTAAATAATCAGCTTAGATTTAAAGACCGCAAGGACATTGTGAGCCTCTCAGTTGAGCGGACCATTGAAATAGCCTGTATAGAATTGGAGCAGTTCATTATATTGTGTGTACAGACCTCCTTCAGGATTGTATGATTGTTTTGAAATGGTTATGGATGATGTGTTGCACAAAATCTGTAATTCGAATAAGTCTATCATCACTTATGGTGATTTTAATGTTAATCTATTAGAAAATTCGGGTTTAAGTAATAACATTATAAGTTTGTTTCAGTCATACAATCTTGCTCACCAATTTTTAGAGCCCACTAGAATAACCCCCACTAGTGCCACATGTCTAGATAACATTTATACAGATGTTACACCAGCCCACAAAAAAAATATTAATTTAATAGAATCAGATCATTGCGGACAATTTATCACTGTTCCATATCAAAGCAAAAAAGTTACTAAAAAAGAAATCGACTGTGAACCCAAAAACGACTAAGCGTTTGGAAACATTTAAAACTAAAATTCTGAGTAAATTACCACTATTGTCAACTAATGATGCCCCTAATCAACAATATAATGATTTTTTTAATATGTATTGCACACAATTTGAGAATACTTTCGTTTCTAAGACATTGTCGGTTAATAGTATCACTTCCTTCAGTGACTGGGCCACCATTGGTATACATAAAAGTAGAAAACGACTATATGAGTTGTATGATGAACGGACTAGTATAAACACAGCTGAATTTAATTTATATGTTAAGAATTATTCTAAATTATTTAAAAAAGTTTGTTGTATGGCCAAGTCACGTTACTTGAACTCAAAAATTAAAAATAGTGGTAATGTGATTAAGATGACATGGAATATCATTAATAGTGAAACGGGAAGGTCATCTAACCGAAGTAGTGACTACAGCCTTGCTATTGATGACAATATAATTAAATCAGATTCTGAAGTCGCCATGGCATTTGAAAATTTCTTTACAGAGATTCCCATATCAACTTCAAAATCTCTAAACTCATCACCCACTGCCGCAGAGTCTTTACTTATAGAAAACGTTCCAGTTTGTGATTCAGAATTTAGTTTCCAATATGTCACCTGTAAAGATGTAATTAAAACCTTTCACACGTTAAATGTTAAAAAGACCGCAGATCTATGGGGTAATTCTGTGGACGTTGCTAAGTCGATTATAAACATTGTCGCACCTACTTTAGCTGTTATTTTTAATAATTGTATTGACTGTGGTGAGTTTCCTGATCTTATGAAAAACAGTAAAATAATACCGTTGTTTAAATCGGGTAGTACATCAGACCCTACTAATTATAGACCTATTTCAGTACTACCTACCTTTAGTAAAATTTTCGAGAAACTTATTTTAGATCAAATCCAAATATTTTTCAATAAACATAAATTAATGCATAACAAACAGTTCGGTTTTACAAGGGGTCGACTACTGATGTTGAACTTTTAGGACATGTTTATAATGCATGGGAGGATAAATGCGATGTTTTGGGTATTTTATGCGATTTGTCCAAGGCATTCGATTGCGTTCTTCATGAAACTTTGGTCAGAAAACTGCACCACTACGGAATCCGAAACTCTTCTCTGGATCTTCTTACTTCATATTTGAGTGATAGGATTCAGAGAGTTGATGTTAACGGGAAAAGATCACCCGGATCTGTAGTAAGAATGGGGGTCCCCCAGGGCTCAATTCTCGGCCCATTTTTGTTTCTTATTTATATAAATGACTTGCCTTGCCTCATAAAGGATAATCATGACATAGTGCTGTTTGCAGACGACACTTCACTTTTATTTAAACTCAAACGTCAGCAGTTGGTTACTGACAATGTAAATAGTGCCCTCGAAAAAGTAGTTAACTGGTTTAATTTTTTTTTTTTTTATTTGTGATGGGTTTGCTCTTGACCTTAGTCTATGTCTGAGGCGACAGAAACAAAGTCGACGATGGAGCGAGCTTACCCAGAAGAAGCCTGTTCACTCTCACTTTGAAGAGATTAGGGTTATATGCGTTCGGAAACACAGACGCAGGCAGAGAGTTCCATTCCTTTGCTGTGCGTGTGGCGGCATCTACAGCGCCACATACAAAACTACGCATCACACTGACGTCACGCAAAATCCTGCATCGCGCAAGCAGAGTTTACCGCGCAACTAGCATATATACAACATCCCGACATCAACCGTCGGGCAGTTGCCCACCAGACACGACACCCGTCTGGTCGGAGGGTCCTCCCTTTTCTATGGAGGATGAGTGAACTTTACACCCTGTTCCTCATACCTCTATACTGGTGACCCCGAATATGAACGTCAGCGCAGCCTTCGTGCAACTACATCAGCGTGACGTCATCATTATCACTTCCTCAAGCTCTCGAGCGGCGAGTCACACAGCCAGCCAGCACCCACGGCTTCAACGGGTATCCTGACCACCAGCATGCAGCGACCGCGCATACCTGGTCATCACCCTAAGCCTCATCAGCAACCTTGGCACAGCACACTGCACTTTCGGCCGGTCAAACAAGCAGAGCTCTTCAACGCTCTCCTGGTCGACGCCAGCAGTCAGCCCTCAACCCGGCGCTGTACCACATCCGACTCACTGGAGCATAACGCAGCGCCACCCCGACACACTGGGGCATCACCGCAGACAGTTCCGACCCACCGCGAACTATGCGACAACCGGTTCCGACCCACTGGAACCCCACCTGGCACTGGCAAGCATCGCAAGATACACGACTTAGCCCACTATCGACCTCCGGTCTCCGGAGGGGAGTGATGTGGCGGCATCTACAGCGCCACATACAAAACTACGCATCACACTGACGTCACGCAAAATCCTGCATCGCGCAAGCAGAGTTTACCGCGCAACTAGCATATATACAACATCCCGACATCAACCGTCGGGCAGTTGCCCACCAGACACGACACCCGTCTGGTCGGAGGATCCTCCCTTTTCTATGGAGGATGAGTGAACTTTACACCCTGTTCCTCATACCTCTATATGCGCATTATAAAAGAAGTTTGGAAACGCTTAGTGCGAGTTGGTGGGATAGCCACCAGGAAGGGATGGTAACCTGAAGTGCGCCTAGATGACCGATAATAGAAGGGGGCCGGTGGAATGAGGTCGTGGAGTTCCTGAGCACACTCTCCGAAGTACAATCTATAGAAGACCGACAAGCAGGCAACCTTGCGACGATGGGCCAAACTGTGAAGCTTGGCATCCACCAGATTTACGTCGCCAATGAGCCTCTTAGCTCTGCGTTCCACCGAGTCAAGCGCGGCAAGTTGGTATTTAGCCGAGCCATCCCAAAGGTGGCTACAATACTCCATGCAGGATCGGACCTGCGCTTTATAAAGGGTCAAAAGCTGTCCAGGCGTAAAGTATCGCTTCACCTTATTTAGGATGCCCAGTTTCTTGGCCGCAGTTTGGGCTTTGTACTCGATGGTGGCGCCGAAGTTGAGGTTAGATGTCAACTCCGTGCCTAGGAGCTCGAGCCGATCAGTTACAGGAACCGATGTACCCCGAAAAGTAGGAGTCAGGTCGAAACGACTCCTTTTTGCGGTAAAAAGACACGCTTGTGTTTTGGTGGCGTTAAAAGTGACCAGATTATCATCACCCCACTGGGAGACAAGGCTTAACGTCAACTCTGTCCGCTCTACCAAGGCCTCTCTCAAGGAACTAACTGCGGCCCCGTTGGTTTTTGCGCTGGACAAGTATCTCTCTGAAACAGTACTGTCGTCCGCGTACCCAACAATACCAGTCTGTAGTAGGTCATTGATGTGCAGCAGGAAAAGAGTTGCAGAGAGAACAGACCCCTGAGGAACTCCGGCATCAATAGCCATAAGGTCAGAGGAGCAGCCGTCAACGACTACTCTGATCGACCGTTCACTAAGAAAGTCTGATATCCAGCTACAAAAATCAGCTGGGATGCCATAAGCAGGAAGCTTGCTGAGCAGACCAGCGTGCCAGACCCTGTCGAAAGCCTTCGAGATATCAAGCGATACAGCAAGTGCTTCGCCATGTTTCTCGATGGCTTCGCCCCAGCAGTGCGTGACATACACAAAAAGATCACCAGTTGACCGTCCCCGGCGAAAGCCATATTGACGGTCACTGAGGAGATCATTGTCTTCGAGGTAGGTCAGCAACTTACTGTTCAGTACCCTTTCCATAACTTTGCACAGAATGGAGGTAATGGCGATCGGACGGTAATGGGCAGAGTCAGCACGGTCGCCCTTTTTGGGCACTGGCTGTACATTAGCAAGCTTCCAGGATTTTGGTACCGTGCCTTTTTTAAGAGAGAGGCGGAACAAACGTGTCAACACAGGAGACAGTTCAGGCGCACACTGCCTCAACACTCTCGCCGGAATGCCGTCAGGCCCGTTGGCCTTATTCACGTCTAAACTGCACAATACTCTTCGGACCTCTCTAATGTGAACTGCGATCTCCGGCATCGTGGAGTCACAATGAGGTACTGTAGGTGGTTGCTTGTAGCCAGCGTGCAGACGTGCAGCGTGTGACGTGGGACGTGGCGTGCAAAGAGAGATGCAAATAAATTTGCTTTCTCTCTTGCGGAGTGGGCCAGCGACCCATCAGGTTTCAGCATTGGAGGTAAAGTGGGACGACAGAAATTCGCTTCGGCCGCCTTAGACAGGGACCAAAACTGTTTACTACCCGGAGGGTGCGATGCCAGCTTGGCCCCAATACGTCTGACATGGCCAAAACGTGCCTCACGTAAAACCCGCTTGCAGGACTTGGCGGCAGTGTTAAAGGCTCTCTTCTTCGCGCGAACCCTACGAGCTCTAACTTTGCGGTCACGGGCCTTGACCCAGGCTTGGTAGGCAGACTCTTTTCGGGCCTCAGCGTGGGCGCACTCTGCATTATACCAAGGCCGGGATTTATGGCCGAGTGGGATGTCGGAGAATGGAATAAAATACTCCATTCCCTGCCGAATAACGTCCGCAACCTCGTCTGCACAGCACGAGGGGTCACCCGAAGAGAAGCACACATGCCGCCATGGATAAGACGCAAAAAAGTGCCGCATCTCATCCAGTCCGCTGACTCGTATCGCCACACTCGTCTCGTGCCTCTAGGACTCTCATCTGGTGGAGAGCAGGTCGATACGGTTTTCACCAGACAGTGGTCGGACGTTCCCAGCGGGGCTGAGACCGACACTGAATTATTGTCCGGATCAGATGCCAGCAGAAGGTCCAAACAATTGGGTGTATGGCCGTCAACATCCGGTACCCGCGTTGCCACATTCACCATCTGGGTTAGATCTAACGTAATAGCAAACTTGCGCGCCTCTAACCCAGCATGGTCAGTTTTCTGGTACGGGAACAACCATTCTTTATGATGGGCGTTGAAGTCCCCCAGAAAAACGAGCTTCGCTGTTGGGTACCGTTGCTGGGCGACGTCAGTCGTCTCCACGAGGAAATTAAAGAGCGCTGTTGTCTCCTGGTCACCGCTGTGCGATCGGTAAACGCCGATGTAGAGAAATTTCTCCACACCAGAGTCCACAAGTAGCCATATGGCAGAAAAACCCGAGTTCTCAAAGCAACGGAGACGACGACAACAAATGTCATCGCGGACGTACACACAGACCCCAGATTGCTTCTTGAACTTGTGTTCAAGAGAGTAACCCGGGTAGTTGAGGTACGCCACGTCCGACGGGGTTGTTATCTTCGTCTCCGTTAGGAAAAACAGGTGCGGCTTCTCGGTCTCAAGGTGGTGATGGACCGGATCGAGATTGGAGTGCAACCCCCTGATGTTAGTGAGGTGCACTTTTAGTGGGAGGAAGTGCAGCCGTTGTTTAACCTTATCTTTCTTTTTTGCTTTTGACATTTTGAGTGGACTTGTTGGGGAGAGAAGTCGACTTGTCGAGGCGCTGCTCAGAGATCCAAGTGGAACACTAGAATCCCGCTACCCTCCACAATGAGTTACCCGGCAAGTTAAGCCCAGAGACCAAGACCGGTTCTGGACAGCGCAACTGACAAATCTCCTACTCCCCCAAAGGCACTGGCACTCCCACACACCGACGGAACACAGCAAGCTGCTTGGCGCCGGACTCCGGTGGGAGGGTGGTAGCGAGCCAGGCGGCTCCTTGCGGAGCCTACCACCGCTAAGTGGGATCGTTCAGCCGTACCACAGGCAAGCCTGTGGTGCCGTTGCCCGGGGTGGACCACTAGGAGGTAGATCCCAAACCCCACCCCAACACGTTAACAACCTACTTCTTAACGAGAAAAAAACCAAATGTATTAAGTTTACAATACCTAATGTTAGACAAGTAAAAACTAGTGTTCTCATAAATGGTGAAGAGTTGAACCCCGAAGATACCACTGTGTTCTTAGGCATAACTTTGGATGCCAAGCTTCAATGGGGCCCCCATATAGATAAATTGTCGAAAAAGCTTAGCTCTGCAGCATACGCCGTTAGAAAAATTCGTGATTTAACGGATTTAGACACAGCCCGTTTAGTATACTTTAGTTATTTTCATAGCGTAATGTCGTACGGTATTCTGTTATGGGGAAATGCCGCCGATATTCAGACAATTTTTGTTTTACAAAAAAGGGCAATCCGTTCAATTTATAAATTAAGTCCCAGATACTCCCTCAGAGAAAAAATTAAAGAGATTAATATAATGACTGTATCTTCTCAGTATATTTATGATAATCTTTTGTACGCACATAAAAATATCAATTTGTTTAAAAAATACAGTGATATCCATAATGTAAATACTAGGAACAAACACAAATTTGTTGTTCCTACAACCAGGCTCAAAAAAATAGGCAGCTCGTTTAGATGCCAATGTATACGTTTTTTTTTTTTTTTTTGAATTACAATCTTTGTTTACATAACCAAAATAAAAGATGATTATTAACATTAACTAAATTAAATTAAAACTAAGTTAAGCTTAAAAAAGGCCCTCGGGGCATTGTACCGAGGATGCTGGCGGCATTTCCTCGCTGAATTGCAATGCTGATGCGTTGCGGGAGAAAGCCGCCAGCTTTTCGGTCACCAGTTACATCAACTAGACGTTTCGCGATTTCCGCAAATAACTTATGCGCACTGGGACCCCACGGACCGAGGGTCTCGACGCCAAAGGGCACAAAGTTGTACTCTCTGCCAAGGCCTACATATTTAATAACTTTCAGATTTTCGGCATTTTCTGCCGCTGCACCCGCTTTAGAAGTAGTCCGTTGGAGGTGGGATGGTGCCAGTGTGTCTACACAGGTAGCGTCCCACACAAGCATCCGTCCCAAACTCCACGGGACCAAAGACACACTATCAGGTCTTTTGCCATCATCTCTGACAATGCCAGTCGGCTCAAGAAGAGCAGGCACATTGATGCTGGCAAGAGACCGGCGGATTATGTCATTACGTTTTTATAATAAACTTCCTAGCCACATTCAAGAACTAAGCCTTAATAAATTCAAATGTTTTATAAAACAGAAACTGTGCCTAAAAGCCTTTTATACTGTTAAAGATTATATTGAGGACAAAAAGGCTTGGGATTGAGCTGCTCCAATAAACTTACAGTGAATGTTGTTTTTTACTCTTTTTATTTTGCTAGCTATATAAATTTTCTTATTCTATATAACATTCTTTAGAAACAATGACATGAATATTTACTTTGTATAGTATTATATTATATTATTTTAATTATTAGGAATGTGAGGACTATGTGGGTCATTGTTTGTTTTTTTTTTTTTTTGTCTCTTACTTTTAATTATGGTCTGGCAGTTTGAGTACTTTATGCGGCCTACCCAAATGTCTTTTCTTTGGTATTGTTCGTCAAATCATTGAGCTCCTTAAGTTTTGAGTTGAGCTGCATGATAACTGCGTGCACTGACTGGATAGGTCCACTCAAATCTGTGTGGTCTTTCCTCAAAAGACCATTTCGGACACCAACCTACATGGTCCTCAAATGATCTGACCAAGATTATGTCCGAATATACACATTGACATTGATGAATTTTATTTATGCAATGACATGAATATTTACTCTGTGTAGTATTATATTGTTTTAATTATTGTAAATGTGAAGACTATGTGGATCATTGTTTAATTTTGTTTTATTCTCAGTTAGTTTTAAATATGGTCTGGCAGTTTTGAGTATTTTTTGCGGCCTAGCCAAATGTCCTTTCTTTGGTATTGTTCGTTGAATCGTTGAGCTCCTTTAGTTATGAGTTGAGCTGTACAACGACTGACAAATGCGTGCACTGACTGGACAGGTCCACTCAATCTGTGTGGTTCTTTCATCAAAAGACCATTTCAGACACCAATCCACATGGTCTTCACATGATCTGACCAAGATTATGTCTGGACTTTAAAAGAGACTGTGACCTCTGAGTTTGTTTCGGCCTTTCTTCTCAGAGTAGTCAGATAGGAAACGCCGGCCTCATCTAGTTTAAAAAAATATGTTTTGACGTGTAAAAGTGTTTGTAAAAACCTACTTACAGAAATAAAATCATTTATCATTTACCAATCGCCGTCCTTTCCCAATATCAGCATGAATTCCGGGTTCTGACGATGATTGCCAACATTTGCTGGCATGGTGACTGGCGTTGATGTATGTTTCATCAAGAAAATATATGTTGCGGTTTTGCGTTCTGTAATTTCTGATTTGTGTAAGATATTTTTCCGCCACACTGTAGTATTAGGCTGCTCTTTATGGAGATGTCTCTTTGATTTTCATTTTTTGAAACGGTAGCCCATTTTGTGTAAAAGCTGTCTTAAATATTCCCGTCCACTATTCAATATGCCATCCTGTCTCAAACTTGATAGTAACTTACGGACACTTGGTATTATTTTTTCAACTTCGTAAAACTGATGAATTTTTCTTCTGATGTCAAATCATCCACAACGTGTTTTTTCTTTAGACCTTTTTTTTTTGGCGATTGAAATTTTAATTGGCTTGAATTTTCAATTGATAAATAACCCGCAGAAATCACATTATGTACGGTTCTTTTGCTGTACCCCGTAGCCTCCGCAACGATTTTGGCAATATGCACATCATTTTTAAATTCAAAGCTTTATCTGCTTTTCTTTTCTTAAAATATTCAGCCACCTTAAAAATGACAGTCTTCATATCACGAGATAACGCACGACCCATCTTTGAATATTTATCTCATGTGCGTCTGACATAGACAGTCCGATACAGATAACACTACCTGCCGCCACGAGCGTTGACGGCGCACCGACAGAGCGAAGCAGCCGATTCTCCCCCCGTCTCGCCGCGCGCATACCTCAGGAAGTGCACAGCACTAATAATGGCCACACTATAAGTAGTAGACGTTTGCGTGAGTGACAAGGGTAGACGAATACTTTTGCGTTATGTTTTTTAGAATATTTTTTTATTTTTTTTTATATTATGTAACGTCATGAAAGATTTCAGTTATGTGTAAATAAACTTTAAAATGTTCCTCACCTCAAATTGTGGTTTACTTTTTACTAAACGTTTTTAATTATTTTATCAATATTTACTTTCTATATTTTACGCTTTGCATTACTTTCCATACTAGACGAACTATTTTGCATCGGGGCTCGTATAAATTTGTTGTTCATCTTCAAATAATAGTAACCATTTTGTTGAAAATTATAGATTTTTATAATGTAAAAACGATTTTCTGTTCCCATTTTTCACAAAATAAACGACACCGGGTTGAGTACCCGGTTAGGTACGTTTTTTGTTTTATTATCAACATATTTTAAGGTTTCTAAAAAATACTAGAAGTAGGCAGACATATTCAATTCCAAAAACTAGTAAAAAAAATATCAAAATGTCACAGTCGCTGAAAAAATTAGACTGACCTGAAGGTGTACTTCGGTGTCTGCTACTGGAACTGCTCGACCAATAGAACTAGGGGTGCCGAGTTTGGGCTCGTTTTGATAGTTATTATGAGACCTTACTTGATGGAGTAACCTGAAGGTGTACTTCGGTGTCTGCTACTGGAACTCGTCGACCAGTAGAACTAGGGGTGCCGAGTTTGGGCTCGTTTTGATAGTAATGATGAGACCTTACCTACGGACTTGATGGTGTGACCTGAAGGTGTACTTCGGTGACTGCTACTGGAACTCGTCGACGAATGGAACTACGTGTGTCGAGACTGGGCTATTTTTGATAGTTATGATGAGACATTACCTTCGGACTTGATCGAGTGACCTGAAGGTGTACTTTGGTCGTCATCACTGTATCTTCGAGATTTAATAGCAATTGGTTTGCATTTGGGATATAGATTGGCGAATAAAGGCACAGCAGCGACGGATGCTTCGGCTACGTTGCACACGACAAGAGGTTCTTTCGGACCACCAAATGCGAATTCTAGTGAGGAATGCTTCTCTAATACATCGTGCCCTATAATCATATCTGAGCATAAATTTTCGACCACAAGTAGTTGAACGTTCTCATTTGTGCGTTTACCCAAGGTATGAGGGTCATTCAATAAATACTTAGCCTACAAAAAGTAAACGAAAATTTTGGAAAAGTGGCAATTTATTTTTCAACAGTCTCCTTTTAGTTCGATACACTTAGCCCAGCGATGCTCCAACTTTTTTAACCCGTCCGAAAAATAGTTTTTGTCAAACTCTGCAAAATAGGCCTCCGTGGCGGCGATGACCTCCTCATTCGATCCATATCTATTCCCGGCGAGTGATTTTTTCAGATTAGGAAACAGAAAGAAGTCACAAGGGGCCAAATCTGGAGAATACGGTGGATGGGGCAACAATTCGTAGCGTAATTCGTCCAATTTGGCCATGGCAACGGCAGACGTGTGAACCGGTGCGTTGTCGTGGTGAAACAGCACTTTTTTCTTCGCCAGATGGGGTCGTTTTTTCTTTAATTCGGCGTCGAATCGGCCCAATAAATCGGGTTAGTAAAGCCCTGTAATTGTTTTACCCTTCTCGAGGTAATCGATGTAGATCACACCTTGTGAATCCCAGAAAACGGTGGCCATAACTTTTCCGGCCGATTTTACAGTTTTCGCCTTCTTTGGAGCACGTTCCCCGGTCTGGATCCATTGTTTTGATTGCTCCTTGGTCTCTAGTGTGTACCAGTGGATCCAGGTTTCATCGACGGTCACAAAACGACGCAAAAACTCCGCTGGATTCCGGTTAAACAGCGCCAAACACGTCTCCGATGTGGTCTCACGGTTGCGCTTGTTTTCTGGTGTGAGTAAACGCGGCACCCATCGCGCCGACAGCTTTCTCATGCCGAGTTCCTCGTGAAGAATATGGTGCACTGTTCCTTCTGAAATGCCTACAGTCTCAGCTAGCTCCCGAACCTTCAATCGGCGATCTGCCAATACGAAATCATGGATTTTTTTAATGTTTTCCTCCGTAGCAGCTGTTTTCGGTGCACCTGGACGTGGTTCATCAAAAACCGACGTACGGCCACGTGCAAACTCGTTGAACCAATTCTTGACGGTGGCCATCGATGGAGAAGAGTCACCGTACACAGCATCCAAGCGCTCTTTGATTTCGATGCGCGTTTTCCCTTCCAAAAATAGGAATCGAATCACCGAACGATATTGCTCTTTTTCCATTTTTGTAAAACCGATCGACACGTTCGCTTCCATAAGTTGTCAAATTAAAACAAATGAAGGGATTGGAATGAAAATTTGAAAAAAGAATTTAAAAAGAATGTGCTACACTGTGGTAAAACTCTTTTGAAACTACAGCGCCCTCTGGCGATGAGGCTAGGTACTTATTGAATGCACCTCGTAAGCGTGAGTTTCTCCTTTGACTGAAAAAGTATGATTAAGGGAGGCCATAGATATTGTCGGCTGGCTAGGTTTTAATTTCAGTTAAAAAAACACAGTTTAGAAAATTAAATATTAATAAAACTTTTAGAACTGCCTGATCTGTAATTAAATTGTAATAATAGTCAAAACCTAATTTGTAGGTTTTAATTAGCAAAACGAGACTTAATGGTGCCGATTCCCTTGTTCACAAACTACACTAAATGTAAGTTCAGTGCATCTTTTTCTTTCTATTTCATTATGAAAAGGAGTAAGGACAAAAGATAATTTTTAGTTTAATCCTGTCAAATTAATCAGCGCTTGACGTAAATTGACGTAATTTTAGTAGGCAAGTTTTTAATCACGTAGTAGTGACAGCCGCTGATTAATTGACCGCTGACTAAACTAAAATTTATCTTTTGTACTTTTCTTAATGAAATAGAAAGAAAAGGATGCACTGAACTAGTCTTGTGCCTGTTCGGTCATTTTTAAGATCGCTCCGTACTAGTTCATTTCGGACAGTGAACTAGTTCATTCTATTAGTTCTAATAGCTCTATTCTATTCGGTCTTCGCTCTCGGTAAGCATTTCTATAGAGCACAGCGCGGATTACTCACAGAGCAAATACGCTCTCTAGGTATTACCAAAGACATTTATACATAAACCACTACGTATAAATAAAAAAAATATAAATGCAACATCTATATTATTTATCTCTGTTTATTATTATCACAAAGTACACAGCTGACATATTAAGAGAATTTTAACTGAATTATTTTGTACCATTCAAATGTCAATCTGTGACGGTGATAGTTCTATACAGCAAACAAAACACTTTACAATAACTGATTACTTGCACGATCAAAAATGCGCGCCGAAACATCGGTTGTTTGTATTACACTACCTAGTAAACACGGGTCGCACATACTATATGTATAAACTTCCAATTTGCGAACAAAGCTCGTCTCCCGTGTTTGGGCGATAAGCTAAAATAAAGGCTCCTACATACTGGCGCGACTTGTCGCGCGACGCGACGCGACACAAAGACACCGCGTGTAGCGTTACAAGCGGTGCCTTTGTCGCGCGACAAGTCGTGCCAGTATGTATGTATTAAGGCATTGAAATAACGCGCATCTCATCTCATTCTTGCGAATTCGGTCGGTCGGGTTCGGATAGCATCGTCATTCGTCGGCTATTCTCACTCGATCTCATAATCTCATTCATTCGCAGACACCGAATGAAAACGTATAACGTTTCTGTCAAACAATCAGTCAGACTGTATTTCATTTCTCGTTCGGGCGATGTACGAGTTCGAAAAGAGCTATTTGACCTATTAGACCGGTTACAAGCCAGCGTTCGGAAACGTTTCTTCTAGTACAGTGCGAAGACACGGCTCCTATTCGTTCATGGTTCACGAACTACACAAGACTACACTGAACTTAAATTTAGTTTAGTTTGTGAACAAAAGAATCGGCACCATTGTTATGACAGTGACATTACATTTCTAGTACCTATGACAAAATAGAAGTATGTATGGTCACAGAAGAATAAAGTGTTAGAAGAGTTCACCACACATTGTAACTGCATTTCGTTTTGTATATCATACAGAGTACTGTATACTATCCATCCTAGTCCGCCATTGGCTATGGTTATTCTGAATTCACAATATTCGCTATGACTAGTGTTTATTTCAGTCGTAGACAGATAATAGAGGCTGGCGGAGAGCCAGTTTGGTTTCCGCAGAGGGCGCTCTACGGTGGACGCCATCATGCGTGTGCGAGCCCTGACGACGGGGAATGCTGTTGCCCAGGGTGGGGTCGTCTTGGCGGTGTCTCTAGACATCGCCAATGCCTTCAATACCCTGCCCTGGAGTTGCATCAGGGAGGCACTCCGGTATCACCGGATGCCGACCTACCTCTGTCGTGTGGTCGAGGCCTATTTGACGGACAGGGCCGTCATCTACCCCGGTCACCAGGGAGTGTGGAACCGGCAAGAGATGTCGTGCGGTGTCCCACAGGGATCGGTCCTGGGGCCGCATCTGTGGGACATCGGATACGACTGGGTGCTGCGCGCCGACCTCCCTAGCGGCGTCAGCGTAGTGTGCTACGCTGACGACACGTTGGTCCTGGCGCAGGGGAGGTCGCACCAGGCGGCGGCCGAATTAGCGGCACGCGGGGTTGCGACAATCGTCGAAAGGATCCGGCAATTGGGACTCGAGGTGGCCCTGCACAAGTCCGAGGCCATGTGTTTTCATGGTCCTCGGAACGCGCCACCGTTGGGGTCCCAAATAACGGTAGGAGGGGTTTCTATCGGCGTCGAGTCGACGATGAAGTACCTGGGACTCGTCCTCGACAGCCGGTGGAACTTCGTGGAGCATTTCCGACGTTTGGCTCCCAAACTGGAGCGGGCGGGCGCTGCATTGAAGCGGCTCCTGCCCAATCTAGGGGGTCCAAACGCCTCCTGCCGGAGGCTCTACGCGGGGGTCGTGCGGTCCATGGCCCTCTACGGGGCGCCTGTATGGGCGCGCTCTCTGGCGCTGCGGCCAGCCCACCGGTTGAGCGCGGCCCAAAGGGTCATGGCCATCCGGATGGTCCGAGGATACCGCACGGTCTCCTGTGAGGCAGCGAGCCTCCTTGCCGGATTGCCGCCATGGGATCTGGAGGCAAAAGCCCTCGCGCGCGTATGGGAGTGGCGCGAGGAGGCGAAACGCCGGGGCGTAAGTCCGCTGCCGCGAGAAATCGCGGCACAGCGGACGGAGCTCCGGCGGGATCTCATGGCGTCATGGAAAGTACGGTTGTCGCAACCCAGTGCTGGGCACGCCACGATTGCGGCGATAAGTCCCCTCTTTGAGGAGTGGCTGGAGAGGCGCCACGGCGTCCTCACCTTCCGCGTGACGCAGGTCCTCACCGGACACGGCAGCTTCGGGAGGTTCCTGTGTCGGATAAGGCGGGAGGAAACGTCCGGGTGTCACCACTGTGTGGATCGCCCGGAGGACACGGTGGAGCATACGGTGGAGGTCTGCCCGGCTTGGGCAGAGCACCGCCGTGTCCTCGTGGAGGCGATCGGCGGCAGAGACCTCTCGCGTCCGGCCCTGGTTCAGGCCATGGTACGGAGCGAGAGGGCATGGGCAGCCGTCACCTCCTTCTGCGAAGCAGTAATGCTCGCGAAGGAGGAGGCGGGACGGTTGAGGGAAAGGCACGTTTCGCGCCCTCTCGCCCCTAGCCGCCGCAGGAGACGCCCGTGGCGTCGGGAATCTCGGGCGGATTTCCAGCCACCGTAGGCGCGGGCTCGCGGACGGTGAGCAATGGGTAGCTCACCGTCCGGTAAGGACCGGGCCCGGGTCGACGGCGCGTCGTATTCCACGCGCGCCTCAAAGAGATGTCGTCAGCACAAAGTAGGGGTCCACTAGGGCCGATGCCTGCCGGGGTCGCGGGAAGGTACTTATGGGTCACCGAGGCCCCCGCAACACAGGCAACAAGAAGGAATACGGGTGGGTTTTAGTCAGTAAGAGTCTGACACACCCTCCCGCTCCGCCCAGAGCGGGAGAAGTTATTTGATGATTTCCCACCCTCAAAAAAAAAAAAAAAAAAGACAGATAATAGAGGATATTCTCTGTCTACGTTTTCAGTATAGTAATCTGTGCTGCCTGCTGTATGTAGTGTCTGTCGTGAGATCGTGTCAACTCGTCGCCACAAATTTAAATGACCACGGTAATAAACTAATAAAGCTCGAGTTTCCGAGTTTCCCGAGTTTCACTCGAAAGTAGATCTTTGTTGCGTAAACAGTACTACTTCTTCAACGGCGTAAACACTCACCAGTAAATATGTTCCTTGATCACCGGCCACGAATCGAGTCCAAGATGATTTATGTTCTAGAATAAAATAGTTTCCGGACGATTACATTATTAAATTTATGATAAAACTGAAATGATTTCTAAACGCAAAACCATTAAAAGCTGTTAAATAAATGTTCGTAATTTTAAGCGTGCATGATTTATTGCTGCTTTTTTCGTTCGCACTGGTGCCCAATCTCAGCGTACTTTTCTAATGCTACACATTAGAAATAAAATCACTGGAATAAAACTGTTTTCCTGCCATTTTTGTTTGACGTTTCACTTTTTCGCGCCGATTTTTCCCGCGACCGGCTGTCATTATTTTGTGAGGTCAGCGACATAGACGCATCGTGCCTTATTTCAATTAGTTTTTTATCTGTTTTATTGGTTAATTGTACACAAACGTGAGTATTTCTTTCATATTTACTTAGTTATATGCTGAAGGAGTCTAAATACTTTGATTTCAAGTGCCAAATCGCCGATATAATTTGAAGTCCGTTAACATTGTTTGGCGATCTCATTTCCTCCTCCCTTTTTGTTACAAGTGACCTGCACTCGTTGATACACAAATTGGAAAAAACGGGAGACTTAAATGCTTCCATTAAAATTTGATTACAGGATATGTTTGAAGCACGTCTTACCCGTAGCTCCATTTTGAAGAAGGTGTTGGAAGCCATCAAGGATCTACTCACACAGGCCACATTTGACTGCGACGACAATGGGATCCAATTGCAGGTACAGTTTTATGTACTTCTTTCATATTCCCCATGCAAGGGAAACAGTGATTCAGGGCCTACCTAGACTAAACTCAAGGCAAGTAAAGACAGGTTCCAACATGCGATTGTTTTATCACATAATCTTATCACATTGTTTACTATTCACCTATTTTTACCTTTACCTGTATCCTCTGTCTGAACAAACCTTTGTGTGCTCAAATTGACGAATTTTTCCAGGCAATGGATAACTCCCATGTGTCACTGGTGTCCCTCACTCTCAGATCTGATGGATTTGACAAATACAGGTGTGATAGAAATATCTCCATGGGCATGAACTTAGGAAGGTAAGTTGAATAATCAATGTTTGGTACTTTTTAAACATAAACTCCACCTGTTAAATGAAAATCTTACCCAAAATAGTCATGATTTTACCTAAAAAGTTAGAATATGCATCTAGAATTATGAAAAATTTCCATTTTCATAATTTTTGAATATGAATTTAAAAAAAATGTGATCTCTAGAGCCCAGAAAACATCAAACAACAGCTGTATTCAGTACTAGAGACTCAGTTTCTCAACATGGCTTTCATAGGTGCCTAAATGTCCTCTAAAAACTATAACAGTACAATACTAGCACAACATCCAGGTCTTGCTAGTATTGAACTGTTGTAGTTCTGATCATTTCAGAGACAGAATACTCTGATTATGTTTATTTCATCATTTTAATGTTCTAGCATGTCAAAGATCCTGAAGTGTGCTGGAGACAAGGACACAGTAACAATAAAGGCACAGGACAATGCTGATACCGTCACATTCGTGTTTGAGAGCCCAAACCAAGAGAAAGTATCAGATTATGAGATGAAGCTCATGAACTTAGATCTTGAGCATTTAGGTAAGTGGACAACTTCTTTATTTTTAGGCTGTAGGTTTAGCCTACAAAAAGAAAATAAATTCAGCATGTTCAGATTTATGGTAGAGAAGAAAAGTCATTTTTTTTATAATTTTTCTGCCAACTGTGTTATTCAAATAAAAAATCCATAAGATTTTACTGACATACATTTTAAAACTGCCAATATGAAACTATACATCCTGCACTTAAACCTGTCTGCTTGGTTTGTGCAAATTATTTAAATTTATTATTTTACAGGTATTCCTGAGACTGAGTACAGCTGCACCATTAGGTTACCGAGTGGTGAATTCATGCGAATCTGCCGTGATCTCTCACAGTTTGGAGAGTCCATGGTCATCTCTTGTACCAAAGAGGGTAAGGATTCCTCTGTTTACCATCTATCTTTACATATTATAAAACAAAGTCCCTCCGCTGCATGTGTCTGTCTGTCTGTCTGAACATGATAAACTCAAAAACTACTGTAAGGATTTTCAAACAGTTTTCACAATGGATGGAGTGATTTGTGAGGAAGTACATTGGTTGAAATATGACTATTATTGTTGAAGATGTCGGTAGCTTAAGTCTATCATATGAGTATATGGATGACCCACAGTAACCATTTGCATCTTTCATAATTTGATAAAAATTTTATTGTTATTGCCGAAGCTATTTTAACCAGTATTATGTTAATCTTTATCCAATAAAATATCTTATCATTAATTATCATCATTATTATAAATAGAATATCATTTAAAATATAAATTACTTTAGAATACTTTAAAAGATATCACAGATTCAAAATTACACGTAACAATAATATTATTATTGGTATGCGATCCCTCAGTTACCTTTTAATGCCGGTAGTATGTTCCCGTGGGATATTTTCCGACATCCACGCGGGCGAAGCCGCAGGCAAAAGCTAGTACTATATACAGTATGTCCCTGGATAAAGTGCACAAACGAAAATGGGTGAAACTAGACCATAATTAATCAACAAAAAAAATTAATCTTGAGAACTACTGATCCAATTCTGAAAACTCTTTCACTAATGTGAAACTTCAGTACTGCAGAGTGTCATAGGATATATTTTATGTTAAAACAAGAAATTTCACAATGGATGCATCGCGGACAGAATCTAGTATTTATATTTATTTCTTATTGAGCAAAAAAAAAAAAAAATTGGTCTGTGTATTCACATGTACTTGTAACAACTAAATTAGGTACTATCATTCTAAAATTATTATAGGAATAATATAAAGAATCGAATACAATAAAGTTGAACAGGTGAAAACTAAATAAAATGTGCAATATTCCATCATCTCGTTCTCGCTGACGCATTTTTAGGGTTCCGTACCCCAAGGGTAAAACCGGACCCGGACTAAGACTCCGCTGTCTGTCAGTCACCAGGCTGTATCTCATGAACTGTGATAGCTAGACAGTAGAAATTTTCACAGATGATGTATTTCTGTTGCCCCTGTAACAACAAATACTAAAAACAGAATAAAATAAATATTTAAGGGGGCTCCCATACAACAGACATGATTTTTTTTTTTGCTGTTTATAGATAATGGTACGGAAGCCTTTGTGCGCGAGTCGGACTCGCACTTGGTCGGTTTTTTTAGTACAGTACATTATAAAGTTTTTAACATTTTGCCATATTCCCACAGGAGTGAAATTCTCAGCTAGTGGTGACATCGGCTCAGCGAACATCAAACTCGCGCAGACTGCTTCTATTGACAAAGAGGAAGAGGCTGTGGTCATTGAGATGGAGGAGCCAGTAACTCTCACGTTCGCCTGCCAGTATCTCAACTACTTCACTAAAGCCACGTCACTTAGTGCACAGGTAAATAGACACTTGAAAATTCACCTTCATTTCCTATTGGGTGTTGTGGTGCAACAACACTGGGCATATACAAAATATGTATATGTAGTTTGATTTACATAAAGTATTTTTGTAATAGCAATATAACGCAAATATTTGTACAAATACGCCAATTGTAGTGGCTAACTTCAGAGTTTAGTAGTGAACGGCAATAGTCTGAGTCTGATATTGTACTTCTACTAATGAGAGACTTTACAGGTTTGTAGGTTTCTGCACCTTTTTCCCTGTAGTAGCCTATAATTAATATGTAAGCAGCATTTTCGAGAAATCAAAGTCCTGTAACCCCGATTCCTGTGATCGGCACTGTACAGAAGATGCATATAAAAGCGAATAATATGATTTCTGCTTATTCCAGGTTCAACTCTCGATGTCAGCTGATGTCCCCCTCGTCGTAGAGTACCGCATTCCAGAGATTGGTCATATCCGCTATTATCTAGCGCCTAAGATTGAAGAGGAGGATAGCTAAATTAGTTGATTAGTAATAAGGTTTTATTTTGTATTCGCGTATATTATGTTGTACTTGCTCTTTCCAAAAACATCATGTTAAAGTTCCAATTTCTCAAGCCTGATATCTCCATACACTGTGTGTATCGCTGAAAGTTGTGATATAATAGTATTTTTGTAAGAAGTAATAAACACATTCGTCAAAATGGTGGTATTTTTTGTAATTCAAAACACAATTGACATTAAATCACTTTTTATTTTCCACAATAGTACAAATTACATTCATGTTCATGTTATACATGAGTATTGAATTAAAATGTCAAATAAAAGTTCAGTGTCTACTGAATGCACATGTTCAAAATAAATAATCACTTCTAACACAATGGAATGCTGAACTTAAAGCTTCGCAATTTTTAATTATACGAATATTATAATAATCAACCTTATACCTAAAAATCGTTATCCCCACGCATTTATACATATTTAGTAAAAACACACTGGTAAAAGATTAAAATCGAGTCATTCATTTAAAATATTCTATGATAAATATCGGAGATGTAGGCTTAGCACGCACCTCTGACTGACTAGGTTAGTTAGCATTTTCTATAGGTAATATATGAGCCAGTACCTGTCTGTTAATCAATCACACCTCGTAAATAAATTCTAAAATAAATAAATTCGGCATACTGATAGACCTAAATGTCCTTTTGTATACCGTTAGTACGTTCCCGTGGGATTATTTGTGACCTTCACGCGGGCTCAGCCATGTCCAAAGCTATCTCAAATAAGTACCGCAAAAACGCTTTGGTAATAAAAAATATTGTTTCTTGTATTGCAATGGAGTCTTTGATAATACTGAGCTACGGAAATTATGAATAGGAGAAATTGACTAACAAATAGCTTAGCTAACATTTTCAGCGCGTGCTAAGCCTGGGTAAATACAAACACTGACAAATCTGTAGTAATAAAATTGTAATGATACTCGTTATTATTTCGACACATATCTTATATATCCAAATATTTTACAATGGTTTATAAAATAATGTACTTAAGTTAAACAAAAAAAATTGCCCACTGTGAAGTCTATTCATTCAAAACTTATTTGTTAACAAATTCGACTTTCTTCACATACATACAACCCGTGCTACATTTAGGGGATCGCTTAAATTAATTTTCTAGCAGATATTTAAGTCTTAAAACATATGTGACTAGAAGTCGAGATACTTCAAAGTTAATAAACTAGGGGATTATAAAAAAAAAAATCTCAATAATCGTTTAAATATAAATTAAATAACCGTTAAAGACGAAAGGAGGAGGGTGGGCAGGTAAAGTGAACAAACGGATGAATGGCGACTTTGCTACGAGTAACTTGAACTCAACAAGAGTCAAAGAAACGTTTTAATGAATGAAAGTAATGTCGTACCTAGTCGCCATACCGAGTTTCACTGTTTCCACTTCTTGGCAGAGAAAAGTACCGCGCGTTGTTTCAAGAAGAGTGAGTAGCTCTGCTTGCGCGGCACATTCGAAGGCGATGCGTTGTCAGTTTGCCTTTTCTTTTCGTGGGCGCGACGGGTGGCTTCGCTCATAGCATTTACATTTAAGTATGCTGCACGTCGCCCGCGCCCTCTACCTATAACATTGAAAAACATATTTTTTACCAAATGGCATACTTGCTAATGTTACCTTATCCGCATGTTTATAAAGCAAAAGTAAGGTAACTCTCCCTGAAGTTCTACGGAATAAGCCATCTATCGCACATATGGGAACTGGGAAGAGAGATGAAGAAGGAAGTATGTTTCTGCTGTCTGCAACCTGCTTTCACAGCAACCCTGCTGTCTTGCGTAGTATTATTATTAAAAAAAATAAGTGTCAGTGAATATCACATAATTATTGTGTATGCTTTCTGAGTTTATCTTTGGACATTACTAAAATCGGTGATCGAAAATATCGTACGGAACCCTGGACTTGATCAAGCGTTATGATCAATATTATGGTCATGCCTTCTCTGTATCATATAAATGTTTTATTTGACTGTATAAATCAATGTATTTTAATTAAATTTAATTTTAATTTATTCTACTCATTACAATGTGTTTTTTTTTAATGAGTTGTATTCCAATTAGTGGTTAGCTAGTGACATCGACAATTGATCATACTATTCTTACCTGAGCAACCGCCAGCAAGTTTGTCATGCTCCCTTAGGTGACACGCGGTGTGCCTGCGGTAGCGTCGGGGGTCGGGTTGCCTCCTTCCCTTCAATATTGCGAGGGGGGTGATGGCTAATATTTACGTTATGCTTGTGAACGGGTGCTGCTTGTGGTGACTGGTCGTCTTGCTGACCATGGTTTTATTATTGTTATTAGTAATTAAGTGTTTATTTATTTTTACTTCGATGGAGCTAGTTTATCATTTCTGACTTCGAGTTACAGCTATAGCCTTATGTAAGCGGGCACGTCCTTTATGCCTTTAATTAGGTATTAAGTAATTTTTACTTCTGCTTGAGTATAGTTTTCATTGTTTTGTTGGTATATTGGCGTGTGCTAGCTAACATATGGCAAGTAATTTTATTAAATGTTTTGTGTTTCGTAGTGTTAATTACTTTGCATACGATTTGTATAGAATCAAGTTTATATAACTAAAAAGACAGGTGGGCTGCTGGGGAGTTTGTTGCGCCACTTCTTCTTCCCAGCTAAAGCACTAGGAAGTGAAGGGCGGGCGTTTTTGGGGGACTGTGTTATGTAATTTTGACGTTCGAAAATTGCTGTTTACCAGCCTAGTTTGAATAAATGACTTTTGATTCTGTATGAGAAGAGGTCTTTGCCCTGCAGTCGAACAGTTATAGCCTGGTAATATCTTACCTGCCCCCCCTCCACGCCCTCAGGACTCACGCTTGAGCTCCGAAGGGCCCGGCTCAACGTCTTCCTCATCGCCCTCTTCCACCTGTGCAGGGCTAATGAGTTGATCGTGAAGCGTGCGCAAATGTCGCAGCAAGTTGGATTTCACGTTGAAACCTTTGTTGCAGAGGCCACATACGAATGGACGTTCGCCTGAAATAGTAAAGCCCTTTTTATTTCCAAAACTTATTTTTAACGAGAATTAAACCGAATTACTGAATTAGTCATGGCTCCTCTTGGGTATAAGCCTGCTCCAACGAATAGTATCGTTTTTTTTTTAAGTCCAATGAGATGACTCATGAATTGACTTATTGATGGTCGTAAGAGTTAGTGCAACTCGACTTGTTAATCAAAATATCGACTCAATTATCTCATCTTAAATTCGCATTGCCCGTCTTCGGTTCTTCGCTCTTTGTGTATTAAAGGAATCTCTTGTTTTTATGTCAGACGTGCCTGTGGCATAATGTGGCTGAAAAATGCACCCTTTCCCATTTTCGAACTGAGCAGTTTCTAATAGAAAAAACGTTGATCATGGCCTGAGGATTGAACCAGGATATCACGCTCATTAACCCATTACCAAGGAGAACTCCTATTCAAGACAGATACTGACGCAATTTATTTTTATTTTAATTTGTATCTCATTTTACACCTGCACCCCAGTTTATGGTAAAAAGTGTTGTGATCTATAAATTACATAATTCGATATCTCTATGTTGCGAACTATTTAGCCACTATTCTTTAAACAGATATTAGTTTTGGAATAGAGGTTTTAATTAACGTATAGGTAATCGTGACTCACCTGTGTGCGTACGCATATGTATTAGCATCGATGCGTGCGACGGGAATGACTTCTTGCATTGCGAGCAATTCTTGTTTTGCGCGCCCTCTGTGAAACGATTGTGACGTTTTGGTGGGGCACTGTTGTTTGACATGGCCAATTCTAGACAATCGACATCGAACGAACATTTAGAACAGGGTTCAGGCAGACAATCACACAATATGCAACGCTTTGTTTGGTAATGGCAAATAATATCAAGTATAATAGCAAACAAAGCATTCCAATGTTTAATTTTAGTAATAAATCATAACTGAAGTGATTAGTGATTATCACGTTTGAGTAGCAGGGTAAAGTAGTGTATCTTAAAGCATAGGTAGTAAGAGTGTAGACAGACGGGCTGCATTTCGGCTACAAGCTATCTACAAAAGTGTTAGTGCGTGCATTCTATTTTTGTCGTGAAAAAACAATAATACGATTTTCAAAGCATAGCATTCTCATTTATTCTTCCCAGCTTGCTCGTGGCGTCAAAAGCAGTCCGTCTGTTTTTTTTAAGGCGTAAGGGTATTAGCAGAAGTAAAATAATATAATTAAAAAAAAAACACTATACGCGTACGGCGACATGATGTTCGTTTGTCGAGAATTAGCCTATTACATAAAAATCTAGTTTCGGCTATGTCATTCGTGTTTGGAAATTCTGATAAGATACCATAGTTCTTAAGACTTTAGGATTACAGCAAAGAAAAAAAACATTTTTAAATTAACACAAAATGTCGATCACATCTCTGCTCAAAATTTCTAACTACTTATCTTCGGATTTACAGAAAAATAAATTAATAATGCATTATACAGGATTCTGCCTTATTACCGAGGAGCCGAATTATGATAGGTCTATGAACTTGATCTATGTTATTTAAAAAAAACCGGCCAAGTGCGTGTCGGACCACGCACAATAGAGGGTTCCGTACTTGAGGTGAATGCACCCCAAGAACAAACTAACATTGTAGTTGAAAACCATGCTCTCCTATACATCCACATACGTCACGGTCAATTCTCTAACTGCAAATGTAAGTTGGTCGACTATTACTCGTTAACTTGTAAAGCCTATGATAGTTTTCTTTTTAATTTCGTTATATATACTACTGATCTATAATTTTGTATACATCGTAATACAAAATAAGCAAGCACTTCCATGATTATAGCAGCTCTATTGTAAATCTCATCATCGCGCGGTCGTATTTTCGAAGATAGACGATGATTCCGGAAGTGCATACTTTTCTTTGGAAAACTGTATACGTGGCTGAGGGCCGTCCGAGACGTGTATTCCGGAATACACGTCTCGGACGGCCCTCAGCCACGTATACATGCGAAAAAAAACACTGACCCAGACCTCGAAAGGCCTTGGTGGTCCTGACTGAAAACCGTTTGGACGCCTAATAGGTACTGTGTTTTATTTCTTTGAATTTGAACTGGCATTGTCATGAATTATTGAACCGGCTTCCACATTAGCATTCGAATTCAGCTGTATACTTTATCGATAAATGAACTGTATTTCTGGCTGTTCCTAGTCCCTGTCCTCTCATATTTTGTCATAAGAAATTGCCAACAAAAATCCAATAATTTAAAAAGAATCAATCTAATTTCTAGCAGTTTTTTCTTGGGGACTGGTAAATTTATCTAGTTTGATAATACATATTATAAGTATATTAATTTCTAGGTATTTGCCCAAGATGGGACAATTGATGAATGTTGTAGTACTGACCTGACTCAGTGTGTGTGCTCTGTATGTGTCGCACCCATTCGGCCGGGTTGGGGAAGTGCTTCATACAGAGGTCGCATTTCAGCAATGCCATAGTCTCCTCTGTGTCATCGCTCTGAAGAACATAATAGTAACAATATTTTCAAAACTTCAGTAGAAAGTTGATCAACATGAAAAGAAGATTTTTTAAATTATTTTGCGTAAACCAATTGAACTAGCTAAAATATGTTTGACTACATAGTGATGTACCAGAATATCAGCTATGTGGGAAGACATTCACCAAATATGATAGCACCAGCTAATGGTATACTCATGGGCGTTTATGTTGTGTGTGGTCATAGTTAATGGTGTGGCCATAGTCGTGGACATCAGCAAAAGGGGAAAGTACATAGTCGTGCAATCCAGCTGATGGGGGAGATAGTCTTGAACATCAGCAAAAGGGGAGTACATAGTCGTGCAATTCAGCTGATGGGGAAACATAGTCGTGGATATCAGCAAAAGGCGAGTATATAGTCGTGCAATCCAGCTGATGGGGGGAAATACTAGTATAGTCGTTAACATCATTGGTGGGTTCAGCAAAAGGAAAAGGCACGAGTATCAGCTAAGTGGGTGATCATAGCAGATGGCATTAGCTCTATGGTCTTCCAGTCATAGTATTTATCGGTCTATAAGCTCTGTGCCTGATGGGATTTTCCATCGCTAAAAATGACGAATTTCCATACAAACTTTCATCCCTTATTTAAACCCTTTAGGGGATGAATTTTCCAAAAACCTAGTGCTCGCCTACGTTATACAACATTAGTTTTTGTTTACCCTAAACCCGAAAAGGAGTCATTGTAATCATCATTTTGAACAATTTTTTCTATGGGACTAACCTTGAAATCGCGCAAAAAAAATCAGCTGTTCCATAGATTTGTGTTCACATAAATCGATAAAATGTATGGAACAACAGATTTTTTTTCGCGATTTCAAGGTTGGTCCCATAGAAAAAGTTGTTCAAAATGATGAGTACAATGACCCCTTTTCGTGATTAGGGTAAACAAAAACTAATGTTGTATAAGGAACTCTTGTGCAAAATTCCATGCTTTTAAAAACAAGCAGTTTTGGTGGTGCATTATTTGTCAGTGAATGATTAGAAGATCAGTATAGGCAGTATAGGTACGCACGGCGGAGCGCAGCTTGCGCTTGCGCGCGTGCGGCGGGTCGGCGCGCGCGTGCTGCTGCACGTGGCGCACCCAGGCGCCCGGCACCGTGAACACGGCGGCGCACAGCTCGCACGCCAGCGGGCTGTAGGTCTGCGCACAACAGCCGGCGTTTAAAAGGGGCTCTTCATTTGAAACAGCAACAAAAAGGATTCAGGCACTTGAGACAACCTGGATTATAATAATAATAACCATTTTTTTATATTTTTAAATGTTTTTATATATTTTTGTATATTAATTACAAGATGTTGTTTAGGATCTGCAAAACATTTTAGGAGGTAATTATATGAGTGATTCTCGACCCGAATCAACAATAAAATGGGCAGGTATTTTTTTTTTCATTTTATTCTTATTTACGGAAATCGGTAAATGTGAACTCCCCTTTTTAAAACGCGAAAAAAAAAGATTAAATTTTAAAATCTAAAATAAAAAGTATTATTGATTATTGACTTAGTACCGTATTGTTATATGATTATTTACGAGTTTCATAACAACCTCCTGAAATGTTTTGCAGGTTCAAAACTGCATCTTGTATTTTAAAATATAATTATATTGTATAAATAATGGAATAAAAGAAAATAATAATAATAAATAATTTATTTCAGACATATAGTCTACTTTGTTGATAACAATTTGACTTATACACTATGTTAGTAAGCAATTGAACATAAATTGAAAATAACAAATAGGATGATTTTGACCCTGATCAAATATCCTACTATAAAAGGTTATTCGATCAAAACCCAGATGAAGGCCTTCATAATTGGAGAATCAAATTTCTCCGCAATAACCTGCAAGATGCTATTAGAACTACCGCGCAACCTGCTCAATCATTAAACAGTTCTTTTACGTATGATGGCGTGGAAGCCATCAACCCTTGCTTCCGTAAACATATTCGAAGCACTACTGAAACACGGTAGCTCCAACAACATCCTAAAGCCATTATTATATTGGACTCGTAGAGCACTGGGGGGTAACCATCACCTCTTATAGCAGTATTATTTCAATATTACTTCAGCATGAGAAAGAGATGGAGCTATAAGTCCTGTATAGCTTTATCACTTTCCCACTGTGAAGTAATATTATAATAATACTGCTATAAGAGGTGATGGTTACCCCCCTGAACTATCTCTGAGTACCTATTATGTGGACCACGCATCTGCTTAGTACGTTAGGTACACGCGTAAAATATTTGCTGATGACGTCACTAACTCAGACTGACAGTTGTCTGGCAACTTGGTCAGCTACAGTTCTATCACAGATATTCTGCTTCTGATTTTGTATCATTCTCAAAATCACAGTAATCTTTATTTTCGTTGCACTAAGGTTACTGCTTGGATTGCTGTCGGAGTATCGTCAAAGGAAAAATTGCTGTTAAGAACTGTAGTATTTCAAGATTATTGATATGAAAGTAGTACTGAACAAAATGGTAACTTTTTATCTTCAAAGTAACAAGAAAATTTTAAAAAGAACATCAATATTTCACGTTTTTACACTTACCAAGCTCTCCTCTTCAATGTCAACCTCGTCATTAGGTTCATTCTTGACGCTCATCTCCGCTTGGAACATCTCGGCGATGGATCTCTCTTCCTCTTCGATGCTGCTAGCGTCCCATTCCGGCTCGTCTTTTATTTGGACCTCGGTTTCCGTCAGGCTTTGCGACGATTTTTCTGTCAGAAAAAAAAAGGAAATATAATTAGTATTATGCTTGGATGAACACAATGACGCCTGTAGCCCAAAGCCGAAAAGTGATTCAGCAAATATCTGAGCTTTCCCCATACGTCAAAAATATTGATAAAAATCGCATATCGTCGATAATTTAAAATCTCTTAAAAATGTACTTAAACTCAACCCGGTATCGTTAATTCTGTGAAAAATGGGAACAGAAAATCGTTTTTTACATTATAAATAACTATAATTTTCAACAAAATGGTTGCAATTATTTGAAGATGAAGAACCAATTTATATGTGGTAGTGATTAGTTATATTTGATTTGGTTTAATTTTGTCACAATGTACCGAAAAACAGCACAATTTTGTCTGATTTGCAAACGCGCGTGTATAAATTAACTTTTCGAGAAAAAAAAAAAAACTTCCTAGCACAAAATAGCCGCAAAACTGTAGTGCTCGACGATGGGTGATCATGATCACGTAAGATATTTTAAACTTAATTATATAGATTACTTTTTAAATTGAATATAAATAAAACTTCGAGTCGATGTACACATGAGTTCTTAGTAACAGCTAAGAACACACAGACGCAGGACATTTTGATTTACAATCAAATGTAGGCTGACACTTTTTTTAAAACGCGCTTTATCGAAATAACAATATATTCACATGGAAGGTTTTGCTAAATATGGGTATTCGAAATCTATTTTCAAATATCTGCAAAACACATTTTCGACAAAAATGTCACATAGGAGATTTTAAATTAGCAACAACGATAGACCCCTGACTCCTGAGGGTATGCTTATAATTGAGGATAAATACTGCTAACTAGCTTCTGACCGCGATTTCGTCCCCGTGAAATTTCGGCCCCCGACCCACCTCGTCGCATCCCATCGCCCGCCCGCGCCCTTACCTACTTCGTTTTCACGTAGCGTCCTTCCTGATTTTTTTTCTTTTTGCTCGGCTCCCGAGTGTCGTAGCGTGATGTTAAACAACCTTTAACCTTTTTCAACAATTGGGCTATAAAAAGCAAAAAAAAATTTTCAATTCCGACTGGCAGTTCCAGAGAGTATCGCGCATCATCTTTCGATTCTACCCGTGTTTTGATTGACTAATTTGGACAAAAACGGTTATTGGGACTTAACCTCGTAAGGCCCAACCCAAATTTAGGTCGATATATATTTTTATGATTAGATATATAATTTAAATGATTTTAAATAGTGTCTCGGGCCGGAGTGTCAAAATTTTTTTGTCATTAAATTAGGTCGTTGGGCCTTACGAGGCTATAATAGTGTCGCGCGACAAGTCGCACCAGTATGTAGGAGCCTTAATGATAAGTAATATTAACATATAGTACATTCATATATCATCAATGGTTTTTGCAGCGCACGCCATAAAGTGACTTTTATAGGCAGTTTTTTGATACCTTGGGTTACATCATTGTAATTTTCGTAGGGGTCTCTATTTTTTTTTTTTGAAAATTAAATACAGCCCATGTTCCTTGCTGATAATGAAGCTTTTTAAAGGCGAAATATTTTTTTATATCAGTTAAGCAGTTTTTGAGTTTATCCATTACAAACACACAAACAAAAAATCAAATCTTTTCTCTTTTTAGTATTAGTATAGAAGTATAGAATAAGTTGAAGTAAAAAAAAAATACTTACTTGAAGCCTCAGAAGCATTATCCTGTTCTTCCGTGTCTTTAATCTCCTCATTATCTGATTTGGTTTCAGTCTTTTGCCTCTTTCCATACTTCCTTTCAGTATGTCTTCTCAAGATCCTTGGTGTCAACGGTTCGTCTGACGAGTCCTCACTGGCGGCGACGGTGGTGGTGGCTACCGTCACAGTTGTGGGAGCAAGGGAAGATGTGGCTGCAGTTGCAGTAGCAGTTGTAGTAGCGGCAACAGTCGCAGTTGACTCGGCAGCGGTTGGTGCGGGAGCGACCAAAATCGTTTGCCCTTTCGGTCCCCCCGGCCTGATCGCCGCTTGTGTACCCCCTTCGGTCGTTTTGATGAACACTAGCTTTGGCGGCCCAATGAACATAGGCCTGAAAAAACATAAAACAATTAATATTCTGGTACCGTCAACTGCGGCATCTTTACTTTCCATGGGGCAACTTAACCCATGAGTACTACAAAAGTATAAATCAAAGCGATAAAAAGTACAAAAATCTGTGAGTACTGGTCACAGATTTTTCTAGTTTTGTATCGCTTTGATTAAATGGCGGCAACCGATTTTTTGGAATCGAGATATATTTAAGCACAGTACAGTACTCATTGGAGCAGTGGTGAGCAGCGGTACGGCCACGAATTACGTGTTTCTAGGCCGTGGGTTCGAACACAAGCAGGCACTTTACTTTTGAGTAAATTATTTCATCACCACTGCTCTCAAAACGATGAAGGAAAATATCGTGAGGAAACCGGCATGTCTAGGGTGCTGGGCGGCAGGGAGAAGGCTCCAAAGCGCCGATAGTTTAGGTAATTTTATTTCTTTTTACGGTGAAAATAATAGTGATTAAAAAAAAACCGGCCAAGTGCGTGTCGGACCACGCACAATGAAGGGTAGTTGGGATGAATTTATCTCAAGAATAAACTAAAAATTGTAGTTGAAAAACATGTTCTACTATACATTCCAACTGGAAATGTATGTTTGTACGCACAATATTGGAAAATTTATTTTTAAGACCATTGACTTCTTATAGGTTTTCCAGTAATTTATAAGTATAAAACTATTTACCCGACTGCGGCGAAACTAAAACAGGAGAGTTATGTGTTGACCTGTATGTATGTCCGTCCCTATGTTCCCTCGTAACTACTAAACGGCCGAACCGATTTTCATGAATGATATGTCGTTAGATTTGTCTTTATTGCGCGAGTGCCACTGGGTATATTAAAATTATAAAAAATCTGAATGGCGGATCTTTGGCGGCAAACTGTATGTTAAAAAAAAACTCCCATACCTATCGGGGCATCAAAATGAAGGGTTTTAAAAGGGGATTACAAAAATATATACAAATGATAATATGTTTAAATGTAATTTAGAATATGAAATGATAAAAAAAAACTATCCTGAGTGTGTGAGTGAGTAAGAGGTTGTTGTTACCCGATGATAAGTGGGTAAATAACCTAATTTACCGTCTTATAATCCTAACTAAAACATGTAAAATAAAAAAAAAAACCAGGGAATCCAACTGCGTAAAAAGTGAACTCTACAAAAGATGGAAGAAACAAGAAACTATCTCATGCAGTCGGAGGCATCTCTTTACAGAGGGTTTTTTTTTTTTTTTCAAAATTTTAGGTTCAGTAGTTTTAGAGATAATTTTCTTATTTGTCTCCCAAAAGTGACCCCCATATA
The DNA here is from genome assembly GCA_905333075.3 of Atethmia centrago. Classification (NCBI taxonomy): domain Eukaryota; kingdom Metazoa; phylum Arthropoda; class Insecta; order Lepidoptera; family Noctuidae; genus Atethmia; species Atethmia centrago. Next base: position 26,085,574 of record HG995374.1, read on the forward strand.
CAAAATTCATTTATTTACGTAACACGTTCGTGTTTCGTTTGGGTCACAAAAATTGATATGTGTAGGTACTAAATCAACTTAACCGGACCATTAGATTCGGAGCAAATTGTCTATGACAGACAGACTGGGGGTCACTTTTAGGGGAAAAGTTACAATGGTAAGTTTGTTCTTGCGATAAATTCATTCCAACAACCCTTCATTGTGCATGCTCCGACACGCACTTAGCCGGTTTTTAATTATGAGATCCCACAATATCCCAGATGCTTATCTGCCGCTCGATCCTCCCTGCCTATCCCGCAAAGGAAACCGTAAAGCCATAGTAGTAGTACATTTATGTAGTTTTCATCATAAAATGTTTATTTTTTTACATTTTATTTTATAATAACATTACAAAGTTTTAATGCTTCTGGTTTTTATTTATTTTATCCAATTACATTTCATAAGGTTGACTAGGTATTACTTGTTAACTTGTAGAGACTGCGGACAGACTATAGATATCCGTGGGACAGACAGACAGGTGAAACTATATTGGTTCCTTGTTTTACTACTGGACTCAGCCACCTGTTTTTAACCAAGTGTTATAAGCCATTTACTCACAGAGACCTTACAACCCCTTTTGGGCTTTTGGTAGATGGAAAGAGCAGTGTTTGCCTTGTTGTAGATAATTGGACCAAGGAAGCTATAGAATTTATGAGAGAAGCTAGTTTTAAATAGGGTGTTATGGCAGGGCAGGTTTTAATCCTAAACACATCTAAGCCACTTTAAGTATCTACATATTTGAATGTATGGTGTATGTTTACTATGGAACTCTAAACATGGCAGGTTTTAACCCTAAGCACCTCTAAGTCACCTCAAGTATCAACATATTTAAACCATCCGCTACTGAACATTGGCATCCACATAAGATTGCTAGTCTTTTTACCTCCACCTCCTACTCACCTTCTAATCCAAACACAAATAGAATGTAAGCATATTAATATTATAAGAAATGCCAAGGCATGTGTATCAATGTTAACTGATGCAAGTGTCATTCTGCAGTTTTTGCCTACTCTACAGGGAAAACAAACAGTGAGTTTATGATGTATAATATCCTACGCCTGCCTACGGCATTAAGTCTGCCTCTGTACATTTGTGTGCTTAAAGTATTAAATAAATAAATATCCTAGAGTAAATATAATTAGTTAGTAATTAGGATTTGTACATACCTCTGACCAGGTTGTCCCGGATTGAAGGCTTTCAGCAACTTATCATCTTTCTTAACAGCTATCTTTGGTTGTATTGGTATCTCGTCAGGTTTCTTTGTCAATCCCGCCTTCATTACACTGGTGGTGGCAATGGTTTGAGTTGCCGTTTTGTCAGCAGATCCGTCAGTGCCATCTTCTGTCTGTCTCCACAGACCTCGGATTTTGAGGACTTCACCAGCTTTTAAGACGGTGTCTAGAACTTCGTTTGAAACTGTTGTTTCACCTGGAAATTGATGTAATGAAATTCAAATCCTGTGTATACGTATATGTCATGAGAGGGATGAAGAATGGGTAGCATTATTTGCTCATACACCCTTTTCATAAGTTCAGGCTGCCAGATAGCCATTGCTGGGCTAGTGAAGTGTATTGATGGGTATATGAATGCTACCATGCATACTGGCACAGTACACCCATACATTGATCACTGGGTAACCGGCTTGGACGAAGTGACAGACTCAATAAGATTTTAATTGCAGAACAATGTAAAAAGTTAGATGAATTTAAGCATCTTTGTAGAGATGCTTCATTTGAAATATTGAGTACCTATGTAAGTAAATAAACGTTAATTCTGAAACAGTGAAAGAGTATTTATAAACTATACTGACCTTTGTACATATACTCTACGAGAATCTTCAGAGCTTTCGTGGATATCTCGGAAGGCAGCACGACATATAGCATACCGCCCATGCGCGTCACCGAGCGCTGGCCCTCGAACAGGTTGCACAAGTACACGCTGCACGAGCTTAAGATAAACTTGTGCGCCGGTATCTGGGATCCGTCCAGGGTGCACAGCACCACATCTGTGAACCGCTCCGAGCGCAGCAAAGCCGCCACGGAACCGTTCAGGTGGGAACTGTGCGAGTGCCATTTTAACTGGTATGTGTCCGTGGACGTCATTTTTCTTCTCTATTTCCTACATTTCACACCATCTGCAGCAAACGATCATCATTTTATTTAAATTTTAACTTACGCGCGTTCATTCCGTTTACGTCAATGCGTGTCTCGTCATTCAATATCAGGTTGTTTTTTTAGGTATTGAAATGAATGAATGAATTACCAAAAGATGAAACAGGATGTTGAAAACTCGCTAAATTGCACGTTCAAGCTAAGGTCATTTGCGTAATTTTATACATATTTTGAAGAAAAACTCTAGTCGTAGGCTCACCTAAACAATGAATAAATTAAATGTTGAAATCCTGGTGCATTTATTCAAAATAAACACACACAACAAACGGATTCAAAACAATAACATACTAAAACAGCGTCTATCGGTCGACCGGTGACGCAAACGCAGAATAAATAAAAATAAATACTAATAATTTTTTTAAACTTTTTTTGCCACTAATGGTAATTTAAAATGTGCATATAATTTTAAAATAGTTTTATTATTTACATTTTTATATATATATTTTAAACTTATTAAAATAATGCAACTAATAAATGAATAAGAACTATCCGTTCATTGAACTCTAATGTAAAATAAATATTTACCGTAAAACTCCGACAATCGATAAACTCGACAAATGTTTTATTCTAAACTGATGCACACACATTACAGTCTTTTACACAATATTGAATCAGTATAATCACAGAACATGGATTTCAATTCAACTTTCAAATAATTTCAAACAACGCAATGCGCGCACCCACCGTTTGCGACCCTCAAATCTGGTGTGCGGCGGCTGCGGCTGCAAAAATCGATAGAAATGATATTGATTTAACTCGTAGACCGGGGTTGCGCGTTTATCTTATCGATCCAACTGAGCGTCGGTTGAGCGGCGCGCGCCTGCGTCGTATCGCGAGGGGCGCGTTTGGCCGCCACCGGCGCCCGCCCTGACTCCGCATCGCCAACGCGCCACCCTGTTCACGCGCAAATTGCTTTTATTCCATGAACTCTCTTTCTACATAACACTCAATACATAGATATGAATGCGTGTTGTATTCTGATCAAGACAGCATGGAAGACCAATCAATACAGACCTACCATTTTTTTCAACGTCAATTAATTAACAACCTATATTTTTATTACGTCTCTTTAATTAACGTTGCCGTTACCTAACGTTGCTTAAACGATCGGGTGCTTAACATTAGAAAAATATCACTCTTTTAGGTACTATGTCTAATTCTATTGCTTACCCTGTCTCACTCACTGGCCTAGGCTGCGTCCAGCTGTGGGCTACACAATATAGTCGCAAATCTTATAATTTACGTATTATTTAATTGCTACAACTAACGAAAATCTTTACAAAATAACTTCCGTAGCATTATATATTTCCAGCTTACCCCTATCGATGAGAAACGGCGTGATGTTATGAAAGAAGTTACTGTTGCGCTCACAACATGTATACCTACTTACTATTCGTCGCAATTTACGATTACTTATTATTGTAGAGCTACCTTTTATTTGTCAATTGAATAATTGAAAGTTACTGCATGGTTGCATACCTACTACACATACATAATTATTATATTTCTATTTACGCACGCTGTCTCTACATACTTCATTATACTGTGCTTCGACACTGTGCTACTAGGTAGTAGGGGTGGGCGAATCGAAGGACGCTGAATGCATTCTATGCATAATTATTAATTCTATACATAGTACTAGGTATCAATTAAAATGTAACAATCGATATCGTTACTTTTTGCTGGATAAAGAAATATAAATTACTAACTGCACCCTGCGGTTCGGTCACCCGCATAAGTCGAAATCATTTGGGAATTATCGGGATAAAAGTATTCTATGTCCTAACCCAGGAGGTCATGGTCTACCCACGTGCCAAATGTCATCCAAATCCGTTGAGCCGTTTTAGCGTAATAAACAAACAAATAAACAAACTCACTTTCGCATTTACGAGATAATATTATTTAGGGTACCTAACAAAACTGATATGTTACAACCAAATAAAGGCTTCTACATACTGGCGCGACTTGTCGCGCGACGTGACGCGACACAAAGACACCGCGTGTAGTGCTACAAGCGGTGCCTTTGTGTCGCGACGCGTCGCGCGACAAGTCGCGCCAGTATGTAGGAGCCTTATCCAAGGAAAGTTGAAAATTGAAATTATGAATGCTTACGATTACGATGTACCTACACACAAAACAATTAATTTGGAGACATTTTACAAAGGATAATGAACACCCTTAGGCTCTGAGAGAGTACCGAGGGTAAAATAAATTTCCTGAAACAAAAATTTGAGCCGATGTAATAAAAGTTTTACTTTTAAAATATCAGGAAAACGTTTTGTCTACCGTAACTAAGGACTTGTTCTATGTAAGTATAGTAGGTACATAAAATAGCTAGTCATCGTGCAGAAATATAATACATTTTGGTAATGTATTGTTATAATATTATTTTTGACTGCCTGTATATAGGTACCTACCTAAATTTATTGTACGCCCTAAGGGCAGGACATAGTGTTCGCAAAGCACTAAATTAACACCAGTTTTATTATGTAGCTACACTTTCCTATGATACACAATAAAGATGAATTGAATTGAAAGAAATTATCAAAAATATGATTTTGCGTGGATTACAAGTGTACACACGGCTACACATCAAGCTATACATTTCCAGTATAAGCTGATCTCGCATTGTATAGGATTTCCGAACAATGCGAGGTCAGCGTAAACTGGAAATGTATAGCTTGATGTGTAGCCGTGTGTACCGTCCACAAGTAAAACCCTTAAAACCAAACATTATTCTACATTTTATAATGATAATGTGATTAATTATTATATTTTATCTACACCATAATGTATTGATCCTTCAAACAAGTTTTCATTGAACTGTTTGAACCATTTTTGAACCATTATGTCAATGCTTTGAACACGCGTTTCTTTTGAATGTGATGCTGTTTGTACCCGACTAAATAACCAATGCTAGCTTTTGATATGATTGTTATTAGGTACCTACTATACAATTACCTAGCTACAAAGTGCATGGGGCTTTGTGAAAAACCTTTAGCCATTTTTATTTCACGGTGAAATTAGCGTATGTAGAAATTTTAGCCGCGAAATTCATATTAGGTATGTTATTTTTAATAGTCGTCATGCCTAACTATGACAGCTACAGCAGACTGCCTATTCTTTTTTAAAATAGAGGGTTTAAACGTAGTTATATTGTCCGCGTGGTTCTAGCGTCGCGTCGGTTGTGGGGCGGGCTTGCGCGGATCGCGTGCGCACTCAATATTGATTTTGTTCCTGACCCCACGTTTTGATGTTACATCCCCCTACCTACAGTACGATGCGATGTACATGATAGACGAACAGCATAGCCGCGTAGTTTTAAATAGGCACACTGCATCTTGATATTTTAATTGGTAATTTTTTATCGGTTGCGATGATGTCGTTATTTCTTTTAATCATTCCAGTTCTGATCACAGTTGCAGTTCTGATAATTATAACGTACATTGATCAGTTGCAGTTTCTGATAATTATAGCGTACATGGAATAGGACAGGAAGCTAAATTAATAATTTTTAAAAAGTTGTATGGACTAGATTTGTGAACTCGAATTTTACCAATCTTTATAAGCCTGTTAAAGACTACCTACTTTTGACAGTTCTGTTACCTGTAGGAACATAGTCGAAATTAAATACAATACTTAAAGTTATTGTCTCAAAATTTTATAAGTACCTACACATTTGTTAAGGATCCGAAATATAAATAAATACGAATATAAATGTATATCAAGGTATACCTACGCGCATACTACGCAAATCGCACGAAGCGCTTGTAAAATCAAACAAAGGAAATACCTAACAATGCTTTTTCCCTAATATTCGTGCCTCTGAATTTTGAACAAAGGTAGAATACTCGTAGCTCTTACTATACGGTTGCTAGGTTACCTACCTTCGCTACGTAACAAAACACGTGTTTCAACAACGTTGAGTGTTGACAAATCCGATTCAATGGCTCTTCGCAAACGAGTATAATAAATAGCAAACTTAATTATTCGCTTAATTGCTATTATTCCGTTTTACATTCTACTTTATGGGCTATAAACAATTTACTTTTTAGCTTCCAGTTTTCACATCGTGAGGAAAGTTTTGAGTATGCATGTGGATGGCTATAAGAGTAGGTGAAGGCCAAAGAAACGATGGTTGGACTGTGTGAAAACCTTCATGTGAAAGATGATTATGGTTTGTATAGATGGGGTGACTACACTGACTACGGCGACGACGATAATAAAAAAATCATGGAAGAAGGCATGTTGCGCTTATCGAAAATTAATTGAAATAAGAGCCAGAGTGATGATAAGTTTCCAGTTTTCCATTAGCTATTACTTCTGTGTTTCTCAAATAAATCGATTATAAAATATGTCTATGAAGTAACTTCATTTATTCTTTATTTTATTAAGTCATATTGTTTCTAAATAATTTAATTCAAGATTCAAGATTCAAGATTATTTATTTGTGAAAACATGAGTACACGTACAGAGCATGCAAGTTATTAAATTAGGTACATTATAGTTTTAAGATCAGTCATGTTTGGCCTTAGTGGCGTACAAATATTTAAATTTCAGTTATAAAAGTTATTGGATAAAGTACCTATTAGATTACATAAGAACAAAATAGTAAATGTCAATTATGAAAACAATTACATTAAATATGTTAGGTAACAAAATTATTAAATGTCAATTAGAATTACCATCATAGCAATAATATGTTGCTTTAAGTAGATAATTGTCAAAGATGTATTGATAATATTGGTTACTACACAGTATCAGATGTTGTCAATTGTCAAGTCAAATGTATTAATGGATAGAGTATTCAATGTCGGGAGACTCGAGAGGTGTAGGTATACCTATTGTATATCGGGTTGGTGTGCGAAAGTCACGTATGCGAGAGGGGAAAACAAGTGCGTGTCGGACCAGGCACAATGAAGGGTTTCGTAGTTGGGAAGCTGGTATCAATTTATCCCAAAAACAAACTTAACATTGTAGTTGAAAAACATGTTCACCCATACATCGATATATGCCACGGTCAATTCTCCAACCGCAAATTTCAGTTAGTCGACTAAAGCCCACTTAGCTGTCAGTTTTCCTTTTAATTTCATTATCTATCTACTACTGCCACGATTTCTTTCACATCTCCATAAACAACCATTTAGCTGGCAGGCGGAGGACACTTGACTCCTAACAAAAATTAGCACTTTAATGCTTAATATCACGCAAACGGATCCTTGAATCGAAAAGTGGTGTTCTCAGACCCTCAATACTTTTGAACGGCATATCTGACGATAGCCCACACCATGGGATAGACGAGAACAAACAATATCATCCTCACAATACGTGCAAGGGAGTAGGTACCCTAAAAAAAAAATATTTTCAAAGCTTATTTAAGCACTTTGTCGGCGTGATTAATATGTATACCTAGAATTACAGCTTTCTAGTGCTAAGCGTCTCTGAGCTACAGCGGGGACAGACAGACAGACAGACGGACTTGGCGAAACTATAAGGGTTCCTTGTTTACTACGGAACCCTAAAATCTGTGGGAGATAATAATAAGCATAGAAAATAATGTGTCTAGCTTTGGGTATTACAAGACTTAGCGGTACAACTTTTTTTTGTACCTATTTAAATTAATTAATTATCTCCTCTCGTGTCACCACTCACCTCGACCCGAACAGAGTAATGTATTCCAAACTCTCGGCGTTGAACAGTGTGATGAAAATCCAGTGTGCGATAAAAAAATGTAATAAAATCGCCCGTGGTTCATGATAAAATGTACAGTAAGGTAGTAGCGGGTTTTGCTGCCCGGAATTCACCTTACGTTAATTTTAGTGTCGCCACTGTGAATGATATTAAAGAAAAACAATGACGCGTACATACATGGAAAGCGAAGCCTATCCTATGTAAAAATAAAATTAATACTTCTTTCGTCTGAGCAACAAAAAAAAAATATAGCTTTCATTGCAATAGTGTTAACACTATTGCAACGCATGGTTTGTTTTTTTAACCATTTCAGTGTAATACTGCCTACCTAAGTATGGCAGTCAGTATCCTCATATTCGTAAATTAGAGGTTGTATGATTTTATTAAAGGGCAGTGCGTCATTCGACATAGCTAATTAGGAGTGTTAATAATTAGCAACCCAAAAAGGAAAAGTAGCGTTGCGAGAAGTCAGCGCACCACCCACGATCGTTCAATGTGCAATGATAACACAGAACATATATACCCTGGCAATGATACTCATAGGTAGGTACGATTGCCCCTGAATAGGTGCATATCTGGAGCGCATAATCCGTACATATCAATTCTTGGTACATTCGGGAGCAAAAATATGTATACACTTAGTGCAATTCAACAAGGAGTACTCTTATATGAAGCTTTTGCCCGCGGCTTGGCCCGCGTGTTTGTCGGAAAATATCCCAAGGGAACGTACTACCAGGATTAAAAGGAAAGGAAAGCGATCGCATACAAGAAACATAATGGTGCCGATTCCCTTGTTCACAAACTAAATTAAATTTAAGTTCAGTGCATCTTTTTCTTTCTATTTCATTACGAAAAGGACAGAAGATAAATTTTAGTTTAGTCCTGTCAAATTAATCAGCGCTTGACGTAAATTGACGTAATTTTATTAAGCAAGTTTTTAGTCACGTATAAACTTGTATGGAGTAGGGACAGGCGCTGATTAATTTGACAGGACTAAACTAAAATTTATCTTCTGTCCTTTTCTTAATGAAATAGAAAGAAAAAGATTCACTGAACTTAAATTTAGTTTAGTTTGTGAACAAGGGAATCGGCACCATTATTTACTCTAACCATAATTATTTTGTTAAGCATATTTTAAACCTGTGATATCTGTTAGAGCATTCATTTAAATGAGGTGATGTAAAGGCATATTTTATTTTTATTAAATACTCAATTTAAATAACAATATTTTATTGGATAAGGATTAATGTAATACCGGTTAAAATAAATTCGGAAATAACATTTTTTTTTAATCAAAATAATTCTGAAAGATAAAACTGGTTACTGAGGGTTATCCTTAGAAAAAATACATATGCTATCGCGGACTTTTTTGTTGATATTTTCAAGATGTACACCTTATACTGGAATTGATATGTAGCCGTACATATCAATTCCAGTATAAGTTGACCTCTCAATGTACAGAAATCCTATACAATGAATGCGAGAGCTGCAGCGTAAACTAGAAATGTATAGCTTGATATGTAGCCGTGTGTCAGTCATAATCCTGTAGAACATAAGTTTTATGTATCTCTTACGGTTTACGCGGCCCACGCCGGTAAAGTTTCCAGTTGGGGTGATTTTTTTCGACATCTTCAACAATAATCGTGATATTTCAGCCAATTTATACAAAACATTAATAAATTATACACATAAACCTTCCTCATTAATCTCTGCATCCATTGGTGAAAATCGTTCGAAAATCCCTTCCGTAGTTTTTGAGTTAATCGCGTTCAGACAGATAGACAGACGCGGTGGGGGGACTTTGTTTTATTATATATGTAAGGGTAAGGATTTAGTGGTGTAGCTATGTGTTATGTTAAGTTACTGGTTGATTATTTATGTCTTACATCATTCACTGTATACCAAGGTAAGTGTAGGGTACTTTTGAAGCTGTGTTGCGAAAAGACAAAGAGTATAAAAAATAGACATTGGCGCCGATTCCCTTGTTCACAAACTGAACTAAATTAAGGTTCAGTGCATCTTTTTCTTTCTATTTCATTACGAAGAGGACAGAAGATAAATTTTAGTTTAGTCCTGTCAAATTAATCAGCGCCTGTCATTACTCCATAGAAGTTTAGACGTGATTAAAAACTTGCCTACTAAAATTACGTCAATTTACGTCAAGCGCTGATTAATTTGACAGGACTAAACTAAAATTGATCTTCTGTCCTTTTCTTAATGAAATAAAAAGAAAAGGATAACGAACTTAAATTTAGTTTAGTTTGTGAACAAGGGAATCGGCGCCACTGTCTAGCGTAATCGAAACTCTATCCCTTTATCAAATTAATTTAGAAGACATAATTTAATAAACATGTTTTATTAGCGGGTCAATCGTGACCGCAAGGCGTTCAATGACCTAAATGTGCGATATTATGGTGTCTGTATCAATTTACGTCACTGTTATTTTTGTAGCTGAAAAGGCTATCGTTCAGATATCTTAATGTTACTGTCAAACGCCAAACGCTGTCAATGCAATGAAACAAATGTCATTTTGGCATTTGGTTTTGGTCGTCTGTTACGGTTGCGTGCGTTGTGATTGGGAATTGTTTATTTTCCTGAATATAATTAGCTTATGAACCTATTCTAACCTGTGATGAATCCTCAAAATAAGTCGACGGCGTTGTCCGCCGATTTAAACAACTTCATCTTTGGCGTTTCAAGGAGAAATGCCCAGAACGCGCCAGAGTTAACAAGGACTGGCTTGAGTTTGCTCAAAAACTTCCCGGCGGCTAGAGATGCCGTGTTGGAATACTTCGCTATGGTCTTCCATGATGCCGTCAACGTTTCTATCACTCAGACGGACTATGAGGTAAGCTGTTTTGGATTTACTTGTGGATTGTTGAACTTCACAGGGGTTGTTTATTTATTTTTACTTTGAGGAAATTGCAAGAGCATTAACAGCAATATATCGTTATATACGTATTACCAGCTTCAGTAATAATTTGCATTGCTAGCTTTGTAACTGCACATCTCAATATGAGACAAGGTTTAGATTTGAATATAATTACAAACTGTCTAATAACTGGTAGAATTACAACCAATATCATTGATAATTCTTACAAGTTTCCCTTCTACTCTAGTTTATTTTATCACAAATATTGAAGAAATACAGTTTACAAAAATGTACTGTAATCTTTTTTCCTTACAGACAGATATAGGTGCAAATGGATCACTGGAGAGTGTCAGCATTATTGGTCCTGAGTTGTGCAGCCTGGGACAGTCATGGGCACCATTTATTGCCCCATGGTGCATCAGTTTGATCATGGATATAGCTACTAAGAAATCCAATGTGCCAAGTAAGTAAGCAGTGTAGAATAGAAGGTACTTAAAAAAAAATATGGATAAAAAAGAAATGTTGTAAATTGTTTTTTTTTCCTGCAGATGCAACACTTCAAAGTGCAGATCCAGTTAGAATTTTACTAGATATAACCACACAAAATTTAACCTTGTTAAACTCTGAGGAGAGGGCAAAATGCATTGATATGATGCTGGGTGAGTTTCTATGATTTAAATTTCATGAAAAACCGGCCAAGTGCGTGTCGGACCACGCACAATGAAGGTTTCCGTAGTTGGGAAGTTAGGATGAATTTATCCCAAAAACAAACTTAACATTGTAGTTGAAAAACATGTTCTCCCATACATCAATATATGCCATGGTCAATTCTCCAACTGCAAATTTAAGTTGGTTGACTATTACTCGTTAACTTGTGAAGCCCATTTAGCTGTGATAGGTTTCCTTTTAATTTCATTATATATGCTTCTGCCATGAATTTTTTCACATTTCCATAATCAACCAGCTGGCAGGGGGGGACACACACACTTGATTGTAACAAAAATTGAATGCTTAATATTACGCGAAACACTTTAATGCTTAATATTATGCAAACGGATCCTTGAATTGAAAAGTGATGTTCACCGACCCACAATATTTTTGAACAGCCTATCTAACAATACATTGGACATGGTATAGACAAGAAAAAAACATATCATCCCCACTTTACGTGCAAGGGAGATACAACAAAAAAAAATTTTTTCAAGATTTTATTTTATCACTGTCGGCATGATTAATATAATACCTATGCCAAATTACAGCTTTCTAGTACTACTCGTCTCTGGGCTACAGCGGGGACAGACGGACATGACGAAGCTATAAAAAGGGCCTTCACAATGTTAAACATATACAGGGTTACTGGTTAATCAGCCTATTCCTTAATATATTAACGAGTTCCAAAAGAATGACAAAACAAGAAAAAAAATACTTTATGGTCTTATTCGTCGGTAATAACCACCCCTACAATACAATGACAACTTCATGCAAGCATGTTTCCTTTATGCAAATTCGTAGTTCCATTAAGCCTGCACACTATTCATAGAGATTGTGATACTGAAGCTAAAGGCACATTTACACATTGCGGGCCTAAGAGTATATAGACCTTAGGCCCGCTTGCACCACAAAAATACTAAATTTGTTTAGCGGTAAACATAATTCTGTTTACGTGATCTTCCAAACACAGACAGCAAAATATTTTTTTTGAAATGAAAAACAAATGATAAATATTAGGAACATATAATGGTGAACATATTTAAATGTATTAATAACTATATGCGCTCCGCGGTTTCACCCGCATAATTTCAATCCCGTGGAAACATCGGGATAAAAAGTATCCTATGTTCTAATCCAATTTATGGTCTACCAAATTTCATCCAAATCCGTTCAGCCGTTTTAGCGTGAAAGCGTAACAAACAAACAAACAAACTCACTTTCGTCTTTATAATTGATAAAACTTTCTAAATGCCAATATTGTACTGGTATAAGGGTTATTTTTACCCGACTGCCTCAGGAGGGTAATGTTTTTCGAGAGTATGTATGTATGTATGTATGTATGTCTATTTCTTTGGCACGCTCTGTAGCCTAAACGGCTTGATGGATTTTAACATAAGAGGTGTCGTTAGATTCGTCTTCGTTGTGAGAGTGACATAGGCTATATAATTTTTATATATTGCATCTGCAATTACAAAGGAGAGGACCAAAAAGGGAGGGAAACGTTTTTTTTTAATAAATTTCAACAATATTGATATCAAATAAAAGCTAGTAACGAGTCAATTCCATGTATATATAAGTCAATTTCATGTATACATTAATAAAACTAAAAAGCTTGAAATTAAACAAATTATTTAAAAAACAAAAAACCCGACTGCAAAAACACATACCTAACTGAAAAGAGAAAAACAAGCATTATAAGCTATAAAAATTTGTATCGCAGGCGGGGACAAACCAATAACCTGAAATATGGTGTAACTTTTGTTTGTCTCCGCCTGTGATACCAAAATTCTATAGCTTGTAATGCTTGTTTTTCTCTTTTCAGTTAGGTATGTGTTTTTGCAGTCGGGTTTTTTGTTTTTTAAATAATTTGTTTTATTAACTAAGTGTGACAATAATAATATGTAAAGTATTTTGATTCATCTAATTTTATCGTTATTGAATTAAATATTTGAAACGTAATCGTATAAATAATTATATTTATACTAATATTATAAAGAGAAAAGATTTGACGTTTTGTTTGTTTGTAACAGATAAACTCAAAAACTACTTCGCTGAATTTAACAATTCTTTCACTTATAGAAAGCTAAATTATCTTGACAGCACCTTAAGTGATTTTTGGTGTAGGTGACCCATTATGTTATAATTCTAGTCAGAGTAGACTAGAATTATATCTTCATGATTATGTGTGCTGTCTACATTCATTCCGTTGCACAGGATCCTGGGCATGTTCCTGGGCGGTAGGCTGGGTGGGTCGTGCAGAGCCGGCACTAGTCGCTCCGCGGGCATTACAGCTGGGTGCAGACGCGGCCCGCGCTGTGTTAGCCCACCTTGCGAACCACCCGCCCGCTACGCATCACGTGCGAGTTGCTGTGCTTGACCTGTTTCATGTATGTAACTTTGGGTACTGGAAGGACTAAGCGATTTTGGTTTTGTCCTTGATATTAGTTTTTTGCGACAGCACCCACTCTTTTTTTTTTTTGGTTGGGAAATTATCAAGTAACTCCTCCCGCTCTGGGCGGAGCGAGTGGGTGTGTCGGACTCTTACTTCGGGAAAAAAATAACTCTCTTTAGAACGTCAATGGTGCCGATTCCCTTGTTCACAAACTAAACTAAATTTAAGTTCAGTGCATCTTTTTCTTTCTATTTCAATAAGAAAAGGACAGAAGATACATTTTAGTTTAGTCCTGTCAAATTAATCAGCGATTGACGTAAATCGACGTAATTTTAGTAGGCAAGTTTTTAATCACGTCTAAACTTGTATAGAGTAGTGACAGGCGCTGATTAATCTGACAGGACTAAATTAAAATGCATCTTCTGTCCTTTTCTTATTGAAATAGAAAGAAAAAGATGCACTGAACTTAAATTTAGTTCAGTTTGTGAACAAGGGAATCGGCGCCAGTATCTGTTCATAATTTTTAGTTTCTGCTGCAACTTTAATATTTTTATGACATTTACGATATGACTAATAATTTGAAATAAACTTAATTAACACACAAAACATGTAAAATTTATACAAGGAATAGAATTGACTTTATGTACTTTACGGACATAAGGTCCAAACCCCAACAAGGACCCAAAAATTAACTTACTCCAAGTTAGATTCATCATTTATAGAAGGCAAATAAACTGTATTTATACGATTTACCTGCATGTATTTGACATCTTCACAGGAAGCTATCAAGGAGGATAGTAATCCAGAGAAGAAACGCGAAGTGATCCCATACTTGCTGAACTTAGCATCAAAATCTGATATCGTCTTGAAAGCTCTCACACAGGATATAGAACAGACTTGTAAGTAAAATGTTGATAGATGTCTCTCATATTGCCTGTCATATTATATAGGTTTATAGCAGTTTATTTCCACGAAACGGTATATACAAGGTGTTGTTTTGGACCTGCAAAACATTTTAGGAGGTAATTATGTTAATGATTCTCGACCCGAAACAACAAAAAAAAAAATAATAAAAAAAAATAAAAAAAGAAAAAAATATATAAATAAAAATAAAAAGAAAAGATAAAATTTAAAAATCTAAAATAAAAAGTATTATTGATTATTGACTTGGTATCGTATTGTTATACGATTATTTACGAGTTTCATAACAACCTCCTGAAATGTTTTGCAGGTTCAAAACAACAGCTTGTATATGACGGAGAAGGTAAGTCGTTATCATCAGCCATATTTTTAACTACTTTGGGCGTACAATGGGAAGTGTTGGTTATTGCACAATAGAAAAACCGTTTGCAGTTTAAATCAAATTATAATTTACGATCAAACAATCACACTAGCTATTGACACACTGTAGGTACACGACACAACTATACGGAACGCGCGACAGTTTCTAAACGTGTTCACTTCGTGACCGCCTCCGACAAACTGCACTTAACTCCGGTCATGCGTTATGTTGTAGACTCTGTCGAGCGCCGCTTGGTTGTGCTGGCGTCCCGATTAGTCAAACGAGTGACTAACGTATTTCCGACATATATTTAAATTCAATAATTATTTTAGAGGTAAAGGATGCATAGCATCAGTAAGAAACAAACTTTTTAAAGTGATACTTCTTAGGCGATTATTCCATAATTAGACGAGAATTGAGAGTGAAATTTCAAGCACGCGTCACGTTTAGGCACATTTCGTTACATGACACAGAAGACATAACTCTCTCTGTCTCTCAAACTAAATCTCTCTTATTCTTTATTTTTTAAGAAGTTTCACTTCTATCACGCGCGATTTTTTGTAAAAAGTTACAGGACCGAAAAATTATTCGTTGTCGATTTGCATACACTCTTTAGGTTATTATACATATATACTTCAGCTCCTGCAAAACTTCTGAAGCTGCCAAACAGCTTCAGAAACTTTGCAGGAGGTGAAGTTAGCTCGAACACGCCTATTCGGTTCATCCCATAAGTGCTCTACTGCATTCATATCATAGATTCATTCGAGAGCAGTGGTGGCCCAGTGGTAACGGCCACGACTTACGAGTTGTAGGTCGTAGGTTCGAACCCAGGCAAGCGCTTTACATTGTGTAAATTATTTCATTACCACTGCTCTCAAAACGGTGAAGGAAAACATCGTGAGGGAACCGGCATGTAATAGAACCAAACATTTGAAGACATGTGACATCTACCAACCCGCACTGGGCCCGCGTGCTGGATTACGGCCCACTCCCTCTCACAGAGAGGAGGCCTGTGTCCCAACAGTGGGAACAATATAGGCTGATTATGTATTCATTCATATATTATTATATCTCATTACAAACTTTACAAACCTTACTTTCAGTGACCGATGACGTAATGGAACGTCTTTGCGCTGTTTGCGCTTCTCAACGAAACACAGTACTGTGGGTGGACGTGACGCCTCCCGCGCTTGTGACGTTGTTACTGCGCGCCGACGTGCGTTGTCTACTGCTGCTCTTACGTCACGCGCTCACCAACGTGTTCTGTAGGCAGCTGTTGGGTGAGTGTTGCACTACTTTAAAATAATGTAAACACGCAACAAACAAACCCTCTTCCGACACACATACTATCTCTTCTGTACAATATCCCTCTCCCCATAACATCCCTATAGCACGCGCCAGTCAAGAAAGGAATAAAAAAAAAGGCCAAATGCGTGGCCAAAGGCCAAAACCCCGCACACGTAGTTTGAAAAACTTTTTTTTTTTATTTTCTACTTTTTCCCCAAAAAGGAGACCCCCCCCCAAATTCAGAATTAAATTTATTTACACGTCCGTGTTTGGGTCACAGAAAATCATGTGTTTTTTTTTTTTAATTTCAACTTAAATGGTCCAGTAGATTCGGAGCAAATCATCTATGACAGACGGACAGATAGACAGACACACGAGTGATCCTATAAAGGTTCAGTTCTTTCCTTTTGATGTACGTAACTCTAAAAATAGCGGTGCTAATCATGCCTTGCCACTTACACAAGCAAGACAGAAAGAATGTTCGAGTGAAGGGGCGTTATAAACGCCTTTGTTTGACCGTCGTTTTTAATATTTGTTAAATGGTATGGGGTGAGCACTGTACATTGCAGTAAACGTTTATTTAATCTTTACCTTAAATTTCAGAATATCTTCTTCAAAAACTCGAACACGAGTGTTTGTTTCCCGATAAAAATATACCACTGCTCACCAGTGCGGCTGAAGAAATTAATATTGTCAGGGACAAACTGCTAGATGGCAATCAACTGGAAAAATATTCACTAGCCAGGATACTTATATTAGTCAGTAAGTACCTTGAACTTATTGCATTTCCCTTCAACACATAAAACAATGTTTGTAGAACATAATCATTAAATACTAGTTTGAACATGTAAATCACATCTTTCATAGAAAAATACATGCATCACACAGACAATCTCAACTAGGAATCCACATACTCAAAATTAATATCTTGATACCATCCTAACTTCTAACTAATATTATAAATGCGAAAGTGAGTTTGCTTGTTTGTTACGCTTTCACGCTAAAACGGCTGAACGGATTTGGATGAAATTTGGCACTTTGGTAGACCATGTCCTGCATTAGGACATAGGATACTTTTTATCCCGATATTCCCAAGGGATCGAGATTTATGTGGGTGAAACCGCGGGGTGCAGTTAGTCGTTAATATTCCAAACAGATCATGTAAGAAAAAGTATAATTCTCATTTTATCATATTTCAGGTTATAACCTTCCATCCGAATTCGTAAGCACAATCAGCTACCTTCTTCAATATTCCCGCGATGATTCCACTTTAGCACTTCTCGTACGAATCATCTCTGGTACTATAACAATGCATGTTCCGAGCGATAGTCCAGACATTAGCATGGATACTGAAAGGTACCAGAACTTTGTGAAGACGGGAGTGGAGTATGCTTTGAGGGATGCCATGCTGTCTGACAATGAGATTAAAAGCTGCTTCCTTGAGGATGGCGTACCGAAAGACCAGAAATCGTATCTGCATTTGTTTTGCGAGAATATTATTAAATTGTTGAGGTGAGTAACTCGGGAGATATTGTTATAGAATTTGTGCAAATATCGCAAGCGCTACTGCTGAACACGAGGTTCGGGTTCGATTCCCAGGTTGGGCTTTTTCTACCAGAAATTTCTCAGTAGCAGCCCGGAGTCTGGATTAGTGCCCGGTTGATGGTAATAGGCTCGCCCCCTATTACATGGGACTTAAACATGACTGGCGAAATGTGGGTGTACTATAGGTACTATAAGTACCTTTGCGTAACCCTTAGAGGAATACAGGCGTTATGTTAAAAAAAATGAAATAAGGTTTTTTCCGTAACATTATTACATGCTATTAGCGCTATCGAGCAGTGGTGGCCCAGTGGTAACGGCCGCGACTTACGAGTTGTAGGTCTTAGGTTCGAACCCAGACAGGCGCTTTGGTTTGTCTTATTTCTTTCACCACCACTGCTCTCAAAACGGTGAAGGAAAACATCGTGAGGAAATCGGCATGTCCAATCGAAGACATGTGACATCTACCAACCCGCACTGGTGGATCACGGCCCACTCCCTCTCACAGAGAGGAGGCCTGTGTCCCAGCAATGGGAACATTATAGGTTGATTATGTATTAGCGTTACCAGTTGGTTGCTGAACTCTATATTTGCGGTTAATGGTTAGGAGTAAGTTGTCTATAAAAAATAAATTACGCGTTGGAACCAGCAACAAATTCGACTATCTCAAAGATTATTTCGTTATTTTCTGAACATTATTTTGGAAGACTGATAAGGAAGTCTTTATAACTGTTCCTTTTATGTTAGACCATTTATTTTTTGTTAAGTACCTGGTACTTTTGACAGGCCTACACTGTAAAATACAATTATTTTTAAAAGAGTAACCGTAGAGTTTCTTACCGGCTATTTTCCATAGGAAACGACCAATTGGAACCGTGCACCTAGCTTCTGACGTTTCATAAGTGCCCATGTAGGTTTATGTGAAATAAAATATTTTTATTTTTATTACCCGACTACGGCAAATGTCATGTAATTAAGGCATAATTCGTTCATATTACGTGATCGTAACAAAAAATCGGTTTTCGTGGAACCGGTATACAAAAACCGATGTTATTTAATGACGATGTTTTGATTATGCGTTTTTGGTTCTTAACTTTTTTCTTTATCCTTTTCTCCCACAGATGGGAAAACTCGACCCGCGTACCTCACTTACGCACGCGTCCGATCGGCCGCGCGGTCGAAGCGAATCTGTACCGGATAGGCGGGGCTTTACAGGAATATACGTCGTTATTGCGAATCAGGAAGGAGTGCACTATGGCTTCTTTGAATGAAATGCCGACGTGTCATGCTTTGGCTGAGGTGGGTTAAAATATATATTTAGTAAGAGATTTATTTAATTTGTATTTCATTTTTTTTTTCATTTAATTTATTTGTGAACAATTTACATTGTGTTGAATATACATGCATTTTACTTAATAATAAGAACCATGAATTATTAATTAGCATTTCAAGAAATTAAAAAATAAATAGTGCCTAACAGTTTCAAATATTGTGTGGAAACAGTTTTAAAATAATTAATTAAAATACAATATTCCTGACCTTATACTTTAAAATTGTTTGACATCATATATTTAATTTCTATTGAAAATAAATTAAAAATAATTTAAAATTACCTTGATCCTTGGACACTGTTGTTGTGTGAAATAATAAAAAAAAAAAATAAGTGCTTCAGTCGAAAATTCTGACGATGTTGTCGGGTTTGGAGGAGATCCAGATTTTGATTTGGAGTTTGATGTATAGAGGCATGAGGAACAGGGTGTAAAGTTCACTCATCCTCAATAGAAAAGGGAGGATCCTCCGACCAGACGGGTGTCGTGTCTGGTAGTTCAAAAATAATATTATACGGTCAAAAACAGTCTTAAAACAATATAATCAAAATGTCTATGTAATAACAAAAGCTTTAACTTTCTGCCTCACTGACTGACTCCTTTGCCTGTAAATGGTTTAATTAAAATAAATGCTTTGACTTTGAATTTTAATGTGAATGTTAACAAAATGACTGTCACTTATTAATTATTTAGTTGATTAAGACCTTGCTGCAAGTTTCGGTAGGATCGTCTCAAAGATTGGTCCCACTTTTTTTTTTTTTTTTTTTTGGGTAGGAAATCATCGAATAACTTCTCCCGCTCTGGGCGGAGCGGGAGGGTGTGTCAGACTCTTACTGACTAAAACCCACCCGTATTCCTTCCTGTTGCCTGTGTTGCGGGGGCCTCGGTGACTCATAAGTACCTTCCCGCGACCCCGGCAGGCATCGGCCCTAGTGGATCCCTACCTATGCGCTGAAGACATCTCTTTGAGGCGCGCGTGGAATACAACGCGCCGTCGACCCGGGCCTGGTCCTTACCGGACGGTGAGCTACCCATTGCTCACCGTCCGCAAGCCCGCGCCTACGGTGGCCGGAAATCCGCCCGAGATTCCCGACGCCCTGGAAGATTGGTCTCACTTAATAATATAAAACAAATAATAATAAATAACTTCTTGACAGGTCTTAGATCGTGTGGATATGACAGGAACAAAAGCGGCGCCACCGAGTGTGGAGGTTATTCTCAAAGTAGTACAAGCGACCGTCAAGTACTTCTTCAGGTGCCTGCATCTCAAAGGTAATCTTTAAACGAAAGTATTTATTAAATGGCACGCATCCTAGTCCTAACTAATATTATAAATGCGAAAGTGAGTTTGTTTGTTACGCTTTCACGCTAAAACGGCTGAACGGATTTGGATGAAATTTGGCACATTTGCAGACCATGCCCTGAATTAGGACATAAGGTTCATAGGACTTTTTATCCCGATATTTCCACGGGATCAAGACTTATGAGGGTGAAACCACGGGGCGCAACTAGTTATAAAATAAAAAACAAAATTGAAAAAAAAATCACTTCAGACAATTTAATGCACAAACTAATTGAAACTTTTTTTTACATTTAGATACTTTTTGTCAATAAATTGGGAGTTTCGAAGATCCTTGGAATAATTCTTATTTAAAATTGCCAACCCGTCTTGAGCAATCGTGGTGATTAATGCTCGTGCCTTCTCTGCCCTGTATAGGCCTCTGTCCTGAAGGGGACAATAATATGTTGGTATTATTATTAATATATTTCTAGACACAATGGAGAAACTCCGGGGCGTAGCCACAGCTTGCCGTCTTCTCCGCAAGCTATGCATACACAGCAAGTTAGCGCGGGCGCTGGCTCTAAGAGAACTATTAGAGACGGCCATGTTTAGAGAGGATGCGGCCTTCGGCAGCCGGCCTATCATAGCGAACCTGGCCATGACTAAGGACTGGAGAAGTGATGATTTACTGATACATTTGAATCAAAAACATGTGAGTATCTGTGTCATAATGTTTGGTACGGACGGTTTTGATAACCAATTTTGACGATAACGTCTTATAAATCGATGAACGCCGTCCGCGTGCACGAAAAAGCATGACTCATTGTCACGTTCCGCCTGAGCCGACCGTGCAAGCGAGAGCGCGGAACTAGCGATAGAGAGGCACGATCGGCCTAAGCGTTCGGCTTGTGACGCATCTCTCTCTCGTTATCACGTAAAATTATCGTCCGTAAACCGACTTTACAGACAGCCATTTTTTTTTCTAAATGCTAATGTTGTGTGGTGAAAGTAGCGTCTTCGAATCGGGCATTTTTTTTAATTTTTTTAGGGTTCCTTAGTCAACAAGAACCCATAAAGTTTCGCCATGTCCGTCTGTCTGTCCGCGGATTAGCTCAGAGACGCTTAGTACTAGAAAGCTATAATTTGACATGGATATAAATACTAATCACGCCGACAAAGTGATAAAATAAAAGCTTGAAAAATATAATTGTAATAAAATCCTCCCTGACACGTAAAGTGGGGATGATATTTTCTCGTCTATCCCGTGGTGTTGGGATTGGATGGATAGGCCATTCAAAAATGTTGCGGGTCTGTGAGAACTATTTTTGGTTCGGGGATTCGTTTGCGTAATATTAAGCTTTATGCCCTGCCAGCTAAATGGTTGTTTTTAATTATGTGAAAAAAATCACAGCAGTAGTAGTAATTAATTATATATAACGAAGTTAAAAGGAAAACTATCACAGCTAAGTAGGCTTCACTTGTAACGAGTAATAGTCGACTAACTTATTATTGCAGTTGGAATGTGCGAGAACATGTTTATCAACTACAATGTTAAGTTTGTTCTTGGAATGAATTCATCCCAACTACGGAACCCTTCATTGTGCGTGGTTAGACACGCATTTGGCCGGTTTTTTTTAGTTATCCATTAGTGTCCCATTGCTGGGCAAAGGCCTTTTTGCTGCCTTTCCAACTCTCTCTGCCCAGAACCAAGGACCAACCCAAAATCAAACAATGATAAAAAAAATACAGTGGTTACAGATTATTTTTTGTGAAGTCTTGTCTTCTATATAAATAAATAAACACAACTTTTACTGTTGAAACATGAAATGGTGTTCGTTGGTAACCGCATCGCTTGAGAACGGCTGGACCGATTGGGATATTTTTTTAATTTTAAAATTTTCGTAATACTATAAGGTTTTTAGGGTAACAAATATTGGAAAAGTTGTCAGGAAAATTGGAAAATTCGATAAAAACCGAGAGTGGGGAATTCTATGAGACAGGACAACGTCTGTCGGTTCAGCTAGTAATAATAATAAGTTACGTGCTTCTATGTCTTGCTGAGCAGTGGTGGCCCAGTGATAGCGACCGCGACTTACGAGATGTAGGTCGTAGGTTCGAACCCTGATAGGCGCTTTACTATGTGTAAATTATTTCATCACCACTGCTCTCAAAACGGTGAAGGAAAACAACGTGAGGACACCGGCATGTCCTAGCACCAAAAAAATCGAAGACATGTGACCAGTGGTGGCCCAGTGGTAGCGACCGCGACTTACGAGTTGTAGGTAGTAGGTTCGAACCCTGACAGGCGCTTTACTAAGTGTGAATTGTTTCATCACCACTGCTCTCAAAACGGTGAAGGAAAACATCGTGAGGAAACCGGCATGTCCTAGAATCAAAAAATTCGAAGACATGTGACATCTACCAACCCGCACTGGGCCCGCGTGGTGGATTACGGCCCACTCCCTCACCGAGAGGAGGACTGTGTCCCAACAGTGGGAACATTATAGGTTGATTATGCTATGTCCTGCTGTCCTGTTTACAAATGATATTTAAGATAATCTATGGAGTTGGACGTTACTTTACGCCGGAAATTCATGACACTAAAATGTCAAGTAATTTAATTTAATTCTTAATTATTAACTATTCTCTCTCAACGGTTTCACCCCTATGCGCTACGTAAAACCCCTAGTTCTGATACTATAATAATCTTTAACCCCCCCAGGGGCCAATAACCCAGCTGACTCAAAGTCATACGTCAGTCTTCCACGCGGGCATCATCGGCAAAGGCGTCAGAAAGCCGAGCGATCTCGACGTGAACGACATACCGCCGATACTGACCACCAACAACGAACTACTCATGGGCGCGCTCATGTCGTGCATGGTAAGTGTAAGTACTACAGCGAACTTTTATTTTTCGGGATTCTTTGGTTGTGGTTTTTTTAGCGAACTCAAAGCCACACGTCAGTCTTCCACCTGGGCATCATGAGCAAAGGTGTCAGGAAGACGAAAGATCTCGACGCAAACGATGTACCGCCGATACTGACCACAAACAAATAAAGTACTCTTGGGCGCGCTATGACGTGCGTGGTAAGTGTAAATAGTACAGCGAACAATTTTTTCGGGTTTTTCGTTTGCGGATTTTAGGGTATCAAACGGAACCCTATTACTAAGCCTCTGCTGTCCGTCCGTCTGGCTGTCAGCGGACTGTATCTCATGAACCGTAATGGAAGTCTAAATTTTCGCATATTTATTTCTATTGCTACTACTATAACAGCATATATAATAACGTACGGATATGGTACGGAACCCTTTATATGCGAGTCCGACTTGCACTTGGCCGGTTTTTAGGGTTCCGTACCTCAAAAGAAAAAAAAAGGAACCCTTATAGGATCACCGGTGTGTCTGTCTGTCCGTCTGTGATGGCTGATCTTTGCGTTATGCTCGTGAACGGGTGCTGCTTGTGGTGACTGGTCGTCTTGCTGATCATGGTTTTAATTGTTATTAGTAATTGTTTACTTATTTTACTTCGATGGGGCTAGTTTATCATTTCTCACTTCGAGCTACAGCAATTGCCTTATGTACGCGGGCACGCCATTTATGCCTGGAGGCTTTTATTTAGGTATTAAGTTCTATTTACGTTTTTTTGTGCTGTAATTTTTATCTGCTTGAGTACAGTTTGTTCATTGTTTTGTTGGTATACTGGCGCGTGCTAGCTAACGTATGGCAAGTGTGTAATTTAATCCAATGTGTTGTGTTTCGTAATGTTAATTACTTTGCATACGATTTGTATAAAATCAAGTTTATATAACTAAACAGACAGACGTGCTGCCGGGGAGTTTGTTCTACCACTTCTTCTTCCCAGCTAAAGCACTAGGAAGTGGTGAAGGGCGGGCATTTTTGGGGGACTGTCTTATGTAACTTTGACGTTCGAAAAGTGCTGATTTTCAGCCTAGTTTGAATAAATGACTTTTGATTTTCATTTTGATTTTGTCAATTTTCTCCGAAACTCTGTAGATTCTAAGAAAATTGACAGACAAATTACAACTTAGTTGGTCCAGTGACCGATTAAGTTGAAATTTGGTAAGTAGTATCATAAACACGGTCGTGTCGTAATGTAAATAAATTAATTTTGAATAGGGAAGAAAATTAGAAACTAAAAATAAAAGTTTTGCAGACTGTACCGTGTGACATATCAAATGAAGACTATCAAACTTGCGTAAACGCAAATTTGCACAAGTTGGGAATCGAAAATTGAAAATCACACAAGTCTAGAAACTTGCGCAAAAATTTTCCATTGATTATTTTCATTTTTCCAACACACGTAACGATATACTTGCACAAGTCTAAATATTAGCGCGTTACGTGTGTGGCTACCATAATTTTTTGATTTGTTAATTTAATCATTTTGTAGTCTCTAGAGAGGAACTTTCGGTAGTTGACTAATAGAGATTAAGTATCGACTAATATGCAATAACAGTGTAGGTAGTGAAAAGCAGACGTTACTTGTGTTAAATATTTTTTGACATCTTTAGGATGGTAACAGCGGCTTAGTAGAAGGTGCGACGTCCGTATCTCTGCTGCTAGTCGAGTTGGTGTCACCAGATGTTATGTACAACGGTCTGCCTTGGCCCGATGAAGATTTTACTAAGGTGAGTAATTTTCACAATACGTTCTCTATTTTTTGTTGCATTGGTTTTAATTCTAAATAATATTTTGGTCTGAAATACTTAGTTCGATTTGGGAAATTGATTAAGTCCGTATTCATAATCAACAAAAAGTGTAAAACATTGATTTAGCAAAATGATTTTGTATGGCTGGAAACATGTTATACACAGAGTTTTCCCAGAATGACTTTTAATTGAACCGTCTTAACGTTCCTGTTCTTTTTTTGACGCAACTAACAGTTTTTGCGAAGACTTGTCGTTCTGCCAAGTTAAGAGCACTGCTCCTAGTAACATATTATTCGGTTATTTGTAGCAAGTAATAACAATATTTCATTTTATACATATTATTTACATTTTAAAATATATTTTATAAATACTTGAATAAAATAAAACAAATTATTTAAAAAACAAAAACCCCGACTGCAAAAACACATACCTACCTGAAAAGAGAAAAACAAGCATTATAAGCTATAGAAAGAACAATGACCACTTTCCATACATTTCAAAACCTGATAATAAAAGTGAATGTATAGTTATAATGTATAGTAGACAGACTACCTGTAAGTCTAGAAAATAATGTCTCATAGTTATTTTTACGATTTGAACGCCACGAAGTCCAAAAAATATTAATGTTTCTTTTTAGGTTAGAATTTGCCGTGAGATGTTAGAAAAATAATTATTAACTCTCGAATTGTAATCTAAAATAGGAATACTTAGCTATGGTCGAATAGTCTTTTTTATTTAAAAAATTGAGTGTCGAGCATAATAATTTCTGTTTCTCCAGCGCAAATAACTTGTACTTACTACCTATCTAGTAAATACATTTTTAATAAAGAAAAATGATAAATAGTTTGTATAGGTATCTACCTCTAAAAAGTATCTCTTACCTGTTCATCACTTGATCACTTATCTACCCAACACATTTTATTGGCTTATGGTTAACGGTTACGGTATCTATACAGTACACATAATAAACAAATTATAATTAAACAAAAAAAGGGAAAAACAAATTATACAATATGTTTTAGTGAAATGCTTTATTAATTATCATCATTATCATCTAAATCTCTTATAACTACATCATCCAGAAATTCTGCTGGAGCAGAGATATTCGCTTGATACCTAGCCCACCCAAGATACCACACTAATGTCATAACGTGAGCGCAACATCCAATGGTTCGACGACCGACCAAACAATTAGAGCAATATTCGACAATACCAGCTCTGCCAGACACATTATTTTCGATTAAAATGTAGACATAATATTGTTTTCTTGAAATATGCCTGGACTTAATTTTTCCTCTTATTAATGTTAAGTCACCACTTCCCCTCAGATTGTATTGGGAAAAATCTTGTGTGTCCCTACATATCTCTATTCTATATGATCCATGAAATCGAATATGTTCACCATAATACGATCTGGCTTGCCTTATCTGGTAAGTACCTAGAGCAAACAGTATTAATTCACTATAACTTAATCTTGGAAACATAAATAAATTATCTCGGTCAGCTGTTATACTCTGAAAAGCAGTAGACCTTCTATTCATATTTAGTTCCTCGACCAATAGGGCTAAATTGTTTTCAAAATTAATTCTCTCTCTAATTATTGCAACTATTTCATTAGAATCATCTCTGTCACGAAGACGAACTCCAAATCGATTAAGCAAACTGGCAGCTATCTGGAAGTTCTGCATCATATTTGGCACTGATTTATTAAAATAGTCTTGCCTCAGGAGCTTAAAATCTCTTTTAAAATGTCCATTTACTGCCTCAACTACCCAGCGGCAAATTGTTACACAGCGACTACGGTTGGCCTGTTGTGTTGTCAATTGGTGTTCGCCTTCTAATAGAGAATCAGGCATATGTGGCCGATAATTACAACCTTCTAGCATTCTTATAGAATCTCGGAAACCCCTATCTAATATAAACACATCATTTTCTTGAAAATATAATCTAAGAGAAGAGTTTTCATCATCAAAAAGAGAAATCATTATGTCAGCATCGGATGTAGTAGCCTTGTATGGACCGTAGCAATCTAAGATGTAACCATCACATGCCACAAATAAAAATGGCTTTAACAGATTTTTATATTTGTGTAAAGAATATGTATATTTTTGGAAAGGTAATTGGAACTTTTATTTATATTTATGTATGTCCCGTCACAAATAATTATAGCATTTGCATAGTTTTCATTATATATACCATTTGGTATATTGAGGTTATGATCCATTAAACGTTCTCTAGAAATGTGAGTGATACCCAAGTTCATAGGTACAAAATCTTGAACCAGGATTTCCCTGCATTTGTTCATTAAACGCTCTAATGTAGTACGTGGTACATCTAATAATGTCGACAGCCTAACATCTGATTCACCAGTTCTCATTTTCATTAACAATGCGGCTAATCCTAATATTCCTTTGTGCATTTCTTGTATGCGAGGAACTTCATTAAGAAGAGTAAAAAAGTCTTGTTTTGACCTTCCTATCCAAAAGAAAAATATATTGTCATCAATTTCATGAATGGCTTCTACATTTGTGAAATTAAGGTAGGGCTTGAAAGAGTTAACAAATGAAAAAATGTGTTCTACTTGTTGTGAAGTAAATGTACTCATGCTATTACTAGAATCATACAGATTACTCCACTCATTACTTAGTCTATGTTCTGTGCAGACACGGCTATGTACAGGGATATAATATTTATATGTACTGAGTATCGTTGCTCTAAATGAATCTGCCACATTGTGCAGATTCATATTGGTACATTGAGGAAAAAGGCAGCGCGAAGCAGTATTTGCTGCTCGTCTATAATTTACTAATGTTATGTTGCTAGATACAACTTCAGAATGTACTTCTAGATTTTCATTAACTGGTTCAGCAGTGATTGGCTCAGAGGCACCTGTTTCAGCAGTGATTGGCTCAGAGTCACCTGTTTCAGCAGTGATTGGCCCAGAGTCACCTGTTTCAGCAGTGATTGGCCCAGAGACACCTGTTTCAACTTCTTCAGTAGTAGATGCACCACAAGCTCCATCAGCTTGCACATTACGTATGGCAGCACGCTTACACCTCATCCAGCATGAATGGCATATTCTATCAGATGATGACATCTATGAAAGAAAATATTGAGTTAATATCAGGTATTGTAAATGTATTAATAAAAGGCAACATCGAGGTTAAAAAGAGAAATCACCAAGACCGTAACGGTATGAAGTAATATACTGGCAAATAATGAACAATATAGAAACATAAATACCTGACGTGGTGCAATCCTTGTTTGAATAACAGCATTTATCTGTCGTAGCTCTTCTGAAGGATTGTCAAAAACAATAGAATGGCTCTGACGATTAAGTATTGACCGTCCACAGAGATTGCACACTTGTCTTTGACCTGGTCGAGATAACCCTGAAGCTTGAGCACCATCACTGCTTGTCGTTAATTGCTGGTTTATGCTTCTCATGAGGAGTTCATTACAAGGTTCACAAATGTAATCTTCCTCTGTAATCTGAAATAGGAAAGGCAATATAAACTTCTTTTACATATAATTGATATAGGTAATAGTTTAATGCCAAGATTAACAGTTCAAAACGAAACACGAAATAACAAGACAAAACTGTATTAGTTTTATCCCATCTTTCGGTCATTTGCGTGTGTGTTGTCAGTTGTCATACATAATAAAGAAGCGCCAGGCAGTTAGTTTGATTGACATCATAGATAGTTTTAGATTAAACATTATAAAAATAAATACTTACGATTACTGGTGATATCCACTCGCTAAGAAGCGAAATAACTCTTGTGTTGAGCTCATAAACGAGATAACGTCGCAACGTATTTAGGCAGACGTTGCAGTTTAAGCAAAGTATACGTCGGCTTTTTGTTGACGGCGGCATTATCAAGAGGGCGGATTTACAACAATATGGAAAGCAAAGGTCGTCAGATGAGGAAGATATCGAGGTCCAGGGGGCAGCAATAAGGTCGTAAACAGAGGTATCACACACAAAATAGCACAGTACACAACGAGACGCACACGCACCAACGAAGGACTGCGCCAATTTCAATCGTAGAACTGTCAAATGTAAAAAAAAATCCGTTTCTATCATCCTAACTCAACTACAGACTGAATGATTAATTTATTTAATCAATATTTTATTTTCAATGAATCTGTGTTAAACAAAGACTAATAAAAAATAACATATTGATTGAATAAAATGTAAAATAATGTATAACACTCAGAAACAGAGATTAATAAAGTCAAGTAGTAGTGCGTGAAACGGAACGTGGTAGCAAAAGGTCTCACTATTTTTATATAATCTATGGCAAAAGGCAATTGAGGTGCGTTCAAAACATGGTAATATGTAACCCTAAACGTAAAATAAGTTTATAGAAAAACTTAAAAATGTTTTTTTCCTGCGTTTCTTTTAAAATTGTTTTTGGCGTATTAGATACATAATATAATTGGCTAAATTTTAACATTTATTTCATTACTATACAAAGCCAGGTGAAAAATGGTCATTCTTCTTTGTATCGCAGGCGGGGGTTTGTCCCCGCCTGCGATATAATTTATATTTGTTTTATTTATGCTTTTTAGTTGTATTAATATATACAATTGACTCATTACTAGCTTTTATTTGATATCAATATTGTTGTAATTTATTAAAAAAAAACGTTTCCCTCCCTTTTTATTGTATTAGCAGATGCAATATATAAAAATTATATAGCCTATGTTACTTCCACAATGAAGACGAATCTAACGACACCTCTTATGTTAAAATCCATCAAGCCGTTTAGGCTACAGAGCGTGCCAAAGAAATAGACATACATACATACATACATACTCTCGAAAAACATTACCCTCCTGAGGCAGTCGGGTAAAAACATTTAAAAATAGTAGGCCACCGGTATCGGGAACAGGGTCCAAGCTACCGGTAGTCAGGACTTCTGAGAGGAACCTCCTAACGATACGCGCCGTGTCCAGAAGTATGGCTCTCCGGATTAAGCTCTTGATCCAGATGTCTAGAGAGAGGGAGTCTCCTCAAGTGTTGGTCGTTGCTCGGCACAAATACTGCTGTATCTACATCCCACATGTCGACAACCTCGCGAGCCAGGTGAGGATAAATATCTGCTTATCTTTTTCAGCTTTGACGAGGTTATCGTCATGCGGGACCGCTATATCAATAATCATTGTGCGACGCTCTAATCGATCTATCACCATTATGTCTGGCTTATTGGCAACTATAGTCATGTCGGTGATGATAGATCGATCCTAATACAGCGTAATATTGCCATTTTCGAGAACTGGTTCGGGCACATACCTATACTACGGTATTTCCAATTCCACAAGACTGTATTTCCGAGCAAGTTGCTGGTGGATAAAACAAGGTTGTGCCTATGCGAGTCGGCGCAGTTAGCCAGACGAGAGCAGCCAGTAATAATGTGCTGTATTGATTCCCCCGGACGGTTGCATGCCCAACAGATGTGACCCGTGCCGTCGTTCACAATAATTAAATTATTGTTAGGAAGTTCCTCTCTTAGGAGCCCTGACCAGTTGTAGCTTGAACCCTGTTCCCGATACCCGTGGGCTACTATTTTAAAATGTTTTATATAAAACAAGTGTTCAAAATGGAATAAAGGGAATAATAATACACCCCATGCCGATTTCGGCTATGTTGACGGGCTCCGTTTCGTTTTTGGTGACTTGGTTACGAGCGTGTGGTCTGCGGTCTGATGTGGCTAATGTAACCTATCTTGGCTGTGAAGTTACGCGCACAATGTGGACACGTTAGAATACCATTGTGATATTATGTGTTGGAGGCTTATTATATTATATTGTACTAGCTTTTGCCCGCGGCTTCGCCCGCGTGGAGGTTAATTATCTCACGGAAACATACTACCGGAATTCATTTATCCTATGTGTTAATCCAGGTTATTAACTTTTTGTGTGCCAAATTCCATCCAAATCCGTCTATCGTACTAATAGCAGAGGAAAAGGTCATTGACTCCCGCGCCGCCGTCAACCATAACTATTTTTATCTTTTAAAGTATTTATTTTAATGATATGATGTCATGGCGTATTTTAATCTAAATTAAATGCTCAATTTAAATAGCATTTTATTGGATAAGGATTAATAATAGGTATACCGGTCAAAATAGCTTTGGAAATAATAATAAATTATTTATCAAATTCTGAAAGGTAAACATGGTTGCTGTGGGTCATTCTTAGAAGATAGACATAAGCTACCGCTGACTTTTTTGTTGGTATTTGTAAGATTTATAATCCTGTAGAACATTAATTTTATGTATCTCTCACGGTTTATGCGCCGCACGCCAGTAAAACTCACAGTCGGCATGATTTTTCCTGACATCTTAAACAATATTCGTCATATTTCAGTCAATTTACACAAAACCTTTATTGAATTATACACCTAAACCTTCCTTATGAATCACTCCGTCCATTGGTGAAACCGTTTGAAAACCCGTTCCATAGTTTTGAGTTTAGCATGTTCAGACAGACAGACAGACAGATAAACGCGGCGGGGGGTCTTTGTTTTATAATATGTATGTACAACCCGGTCACATTATCTCGAGACCTGGCGTCGATGACGTCACGTCGCACAGTGGAACGAATGTATGGGAGCGGTTGGACGTAGACATGTCCGAAAAAAAAGAGTAAAATTATGCCAAACTAATGATGCCATCTTATTCGATTACTTAATGCCTTCATAACTTGTGGTGATGAATTTCTTCATAACTCCCATATTTCGGGAGTAATTTGAGAAAATGTGAAATTTTACTATGAAAATGAGTGTATCGAGCTCTCTCCCTCCTGATTCCGGGCTTGTTTCAAGTAGCGGTCTCTAATATCATAATGCTAATACTAAGAGCTATATTTAATACTAAGACACATAGTGCGCCAAATGTGCACTTTCTGGGATAAAGAGTGATGTTTATTTTATAACACAATTTTTTTATTTTTTGTTTATTTTGTTGATTAAAACCGTTTTTCTAAAGGTTTACCTTATTACAATAACATTTCTGAGCAGCCAATTAGAGAAGATATAAGCTAATTAGGATATATAATTAGGGACTTAAGGTTTACATATAAAACTGATGCACTAATGATTACTGATAAGAACATTGCTATTATTTAATTACTAAATGGCTCTTAATACACTAATTTAGCATGCATCATTTACTAATTATCACAATAACTAATTACCTTGCAATATTTAACAAAGGATACCTGGGATACCTGGATTTTATATAAATAGGTCACTATTAGTAACTTTAAAATCAGTGTTGATTTACACCTCGTTGTATCCAAGCTAATCTCGCAATGTATTTTCCAAATTTTAATACAAATCTTGATATTCACGTTGCTTTATGCGCACGCGCACATAAAGATTTACGCGACTTTAACTATTTGTTCAGTGTTTTAAAAGATAACAGTTGTGTTCAGTTATGTGAAAGTGCTGAAACAAGTTTAAAAGACTGGTGTCGTCGATTTTGCTACCGCATTTATGCAAAATGGACACAGTCTGGAAGAAGCACAGATAAGTTTCGGAAGAAACATGAGATTTGGCTACAGGCTGCAATTCAATGGCCGGAATTACAGAATGAAAATATGGAACCTTCTACAGAAAATATAAGTGACGTCATCGAGCCCATAATTTCTCCTGCTAAATCTGATGCTTCAACTTGTACACATCCTAGTCCTCGTAAATCTTTTGAGGACCTTAGTAACCGGCAAAAAAGAAGACGCACTGAAGATAGTCTTTCATGCAGCAGTAGCAGCGCTGAAATTATGTTTTCGGCCGAAAGGGCGCTTCAAAAGGCAGGACAAAGCGATACAGCTTATGTTATGAAATACTTGACGGAGAATCCAGAAGAGGCCTCAAAAATCAAAGCCTTCATTGAAGGTAAATCAATTCAGGTACGGGAAATATCCCCTTTGAAGGCATTGGCTCTTTATGTATCGATGAACTTATCGAAATGGCGCTATAACACTCTTCGGGATTTCAACACTCAAGAAGGAGCTCTTCAATACCCGAGTTACTACATGTTGGTTAAAGAAAAAATTAAGTGCTATCCGGCCAAAGAAGATCTCACAGTTACAGAGAGCTCTGCAAAAATCAAATTACAAGCCTTGATGGATTTAACCTCAAGAAGACTTATTAGGTCGTTAGAAACCCCTGTTGATCCCAATCAACAGCTCGTATTGACCAGCAAATGGGGTTTTGACGGATCATCTAGCCAAAGCATTTATCATCAAAGGACGAGTGAAGATGAGCAAATCGATCTTGCTAGTAATTTTATGATTAGTCTTGTACCACTGCGGCTCGTCTCAAAAGGTGTAACAATTTGGGAAAAAGAGCGACCATCTTCCACTTCATTTTGCCGGCCAATATTGTTTAAGTTTATAAAGGAAACCAAAGAAAATGTGCAGAGAGAGATGGCTGAAATCGAAGCAGAGATTGAAGCCTTAACTCCATCCACCATCACTGATGGAATTAGTGTCAAACACCAACTGCTGTTGACAATGATTGATGGTAAAATTCATTCCATTATATCCAATACAGCAGCTTCAGTGTGTGACATATGCAAGGCTTGTCCTAAAGAAATGAATAATTTAGAGTTAATCAAAGATAAACACGCAAACGAGGACATGTATAAATATAGCTTAAGCACCCTTCACGCTTGGATTCGCTCAATGGAATGCTTATTACACATTTCCTACAAATTAGACATAAAATCATGGCAAGTAAGGGGTGATATAGCAAAAAGGCAAGTTGATGACAGGAAGAAAAGAGTTCAAGAGGCTGTAAGAAGAGAAACGGGCTTACTTCTCGATGTTGTGAAACAAGGCAGTGGATCCACCAACAATGGCAACTCGGCAAGGAGATTTTTTGAAAACTACACTAAATCTGCTGAACTGACCGGAATAGATGCTATGCTTTTAAGAAAAATCTGTGTGATCTTGCAGTGTATTTCATCAGGAGAGAAGATCAACGTAACTAAATTCCGAGAGTTCTGCTTTGATACTGCTAAGCTTTACGTGGAGTTATACCCATGGTATTATATGCCTTCTTCACTTCATAAAATTTTAATGCATGGGCCAGACATAGTTCAGAACATGTCAATTGTGCCCATTGGTTTTCTATCCGAAGAGGCATCTGAGGCTAGAAATAAAGATTTTAGAAAATATAGAGAGGGGCATTCTCGAAAGCATAGCAGTATCTCATGCAATGAAGATATTATGCACAATCTTTTACTGTCTTCTGATCCACTTGTTACAAGTATCCGTCCAAAAGGAAATAAGTTTGTAAAAAAATCTTCTTTTAAGGAATTTTATGAGCTTACGGATTCTGAGAAAAGTGATATCGAATTTGTTAACATAAATGATTTAGCGGACATCGATTCTGAATTTGAATTAATTGATGATGATGATGATGACGAAGATAATTAAATGATGTTATTGTTTTAAAATGTGTAACTTAGTAAATTAGAGCTTACATCTTAATTATTTATTGTACTTTTAATGAAACTAGGTAATTTATTATCAACTTACTTAAAAGTCATACTCTCATCAGTTCTTGTGAATATTTTTGTTAATATATATTTCTGTATATATATAATATATTTATAGACCTCTTAATAAGTCTGTCTGCGGTTTAAAGTAAATACAAATGGGGAAAAAACGTTTTTTTTTTTAAATTTTCATTTCCTTTTATCCCAGAAAGTGCACATTTGGCGCACTATGTGTCTTAGTATTAAATATAGCTCTTAGTAATAGCATTACGATATTAGAGACCGCTACTTGAAACAAGCCCGGAATCAGGAGGGAGAGAGCTCGATACACTCATTTTCATAGTAAAATTTCACATTTTCTCAAATTACTCCCGAAATATGGGAGTTATGAAGAAATTCATCACCACAATTTATGAAGGCATTAAGTAATCGAATAAGATGGCATCATTAGTTTGGCATAATTTTACTCTTATTTTTCGGACATGTCTACGTCCAACCGCTCCCATACATTCGTTCCACTGTGCGTCGCGTCGGCAACGAAAGTGCTAACCGTACTGACGCGCCGTGGCGAGCGCGGGGAGGTGAAAGGAGAACGGGGCGGGAGGTTCGCATTCCAGCGAGGTCTCGAGATAATGTGACCGGGTTGTAAGGATGTTGGAGGGTAGCTTACTCTTGAGATAGTCTCGCCTGCTGTCGAAATCTCACTTCCGCTGGTCTTTATAGACATAAACATTTTGTTTGACAGCAAGTGAGCATAGAGCGTGAGCTGTACATGCGCGGCGCGCTGGAGTCGTGCGCGGTGGCGCGCGCGGCGCTGCGGCGGGCGGCGGCCGCGCGCCCCGCGCTGTGCCTGGCGTCCGCCTTGCTGCGCGCCACGGCCGCCACGCTGCTGCACCGGCTGAGGGCCTATCTAGGTAAATCAACTTGGCCTGGCGCAGTCCACTGCTGGACATAGGCCTCTTACAGCCTGTCGTCCGCCTTCCGCATCCAGTCTGTCCTAGATGAGGTGCTCTTCAAGGTCGTCGGTCCATCAAGCGGGGGGCGACCCACACTTCGTTTGCCGATACGGGGTCTCCACTCGACTACGCGAACTCATCTGTTCCATCGGCCATCGGTCTTTCATCAAACATGACCAGCCCACTGCCACTTTAGCTTGCTTACTCTGCAAGCTATGCTAGCTATTTTGGTAATTTTCAGATAATATACCAGTATGAAAGTGTTTAAAAGAAGACGGAAGTATGTGGCTGACTTTATCTAAGTACTTACTAAAAATCTTAAAATTCATTGACAGACAACGCACTGCCTAATCTGCTAGGTCTAGAAGCAAGAAATTTTGCACTAGAGTTCCTTACATATCGAAAATGAGCACTAGCAAAGGACTTTTCAAGATGAATCCCCTTTTTTTATGGATTGGAAATCATCAAATAACTTCTCCCGCTCTGCGGAGCGAGAGGATATGTAGACTCTTACTGACTAAAACCCACCCGTATTCCTTCCTGTTGCCTGTGTTGCCAGGGGCCTCGATGACTCTTTAGTACCTTCCCCGACAGACATCGGCCCTAGTGGACTCCTACATTTGTACTGACGACATTTCTTTGAGGCGCGCGTAAAATACAACGCGCCGTCGACCCGGGCCTGGTCCTTACCGGACGGTGAGCTACCGATTGCTCACCGTCCGCAAGCCCGCGCCTACGGTAGCCAGAAATCCGCCCGAGATTCAAACTTGCCTTTTCCTCAACCGTCCCGCCACCTCCTTCGCGAGCATTACTGCTTCGCAGAAGAAGATTAATCCCATAAGGGGGTTTAATAAGGGATGAAAGTTTGTATGGAAGTTTGTCACTTTTGCCGACGGGAAATCATCGGGCGCACGGCTTGTTCTTCAGTAAGTAGATGTATGAAAGAGTAATCCCACAACAATGGTGCAATAGTTCGATAGCGCCCATCTTCAATAATAAAGGTGATGTACGGTGCTTCTAGTTCTTAATGTCTCTCGGCAAACTTCGTGTGTCGTCAGTCGTCGGATTTCATCAGTTGCCCTTTGCAACTAATAGAAAATTTAGAAGTACTTAGTTCTGAATTCAATTTATTATACACGATGAATTTAATAATTGATGGACGTGGAAATTAGCGCTCGTTTGTATTCGGAAATGTGATGATTGCCGAGAGACATTAAGAAAATAGAAGCACTTTACAGGACTGCAACAACTATCGAGGGATAAAGCTTATGTCACAGTATGAATGTATGAGTAAAGTAATAGAGAAAAGATTAAAAGAGGAGGGTGAGATTACGCCGAACCAGTTTCGGTAAAAGCTCTTTTATTTGCCGTGCTGAAGGTGCCTTTCCATCTAGTCTTTGAGGGGCTTGTGGCTAAGTAATAACAGCCGCAAGGGTCGATCGATCAGGTTAAGCTACGCTTGCCGCGGTTGGTCCGTGGATGGGTGACCATCTTTACATATCAAGACCCCTCCGTGCCTCGGAAAGCACGTTAAGCCGTTGGTCCCGGCTGTCATTTGTAGATCTTTGACAGTCGTTATGGGTCGTCAGAAGCTCGAAAGTCTGACAACCAGCCTTACCAAGGGGTATCGGGTTACCCAGTAACTGGGTTGTAGAGGTCAGATAGGCAGTCGCTCCATGTAAAATACTGGTATTCAGCTGTATCCGGCTGGAAGTTGACCCCAACCTAGTTGGGAAAAGGTTAGGCAGATGATGCTGAAGGTGCCTTTCAGCCTTTTACGTACTAAAAACCACACGGTGATTCTGCCACTACCCTTGGCCGTGACCATTCCTTAGAAACTAAATAAACACGCAAAGTTATTCTTATTTTACGGTATTTTGGGTTTTTCCTTTTATAACATTAAAATTACTTTTAATTTCAGATCGTCACACTCAGTCAGCAGAAATGGCAAAAGAACGTGCTGCGTTACAGGAGCTGTTGGCTACAATGACTTTGGGGCAGCTGCTGCCACATCCACTAAGTCATATGCTCGAGTTAGCGCCTGAACTTACAGCTAGTGAGGTAAATTTGGATCAAACACTATAGCTAGTAACACTATAGGAACTTTTTTAACGCGTTCAGTGCCATTCACGCGACGTCGCGTGATAAGCTCATAGTACTTTGTACTTCATGTATTATTTGGGCTGTAGTGTAATCGCGAATTTCATATGGGCCTCAAGGGAAAGGATTGAACTATCGGGAAGGGGGCGTGGCCATTTGAATCACGCGTTTTGGTAAATATAATAAAACCGTATAGGCCACCCGCAGAAAACGTATTGAACGCGCCTAAATGGGCTTAAAATGAAAGCGCCCGGAGCGAGAGGGGGCGAGGCGCGCCCACCCGCCGTGCGGCCAGAGCCAGCGCACACACGTCGATCTTTAATATCGCGATCGCGCGTGTCGACCATTTGACCTTTGTAAAGTACCATCTCATTATACAATATAATTGTTTTTCAAGAAGTTGAGACGTTATTATTTCAATCCTCAACACTTATATTTTTGGTTTGGCAATAAACGTGTTAATAATAATAAAACGTTTTTCAACTATGTTTTTGAAAGTATTGCCAGAAGGAATAAGTTTATTATTTATTCATTTAAAAAATTGTTCATTTTACAGATAGTACAAGTTCTACGCGATTGCTTATGGAATTATACAAGAGATAATGTGCCTTCACCTGCGTTATTTACTTGTGATTCAACAGGTAAGACTTCACTTCTTTTTTAACCTATGTAGTTATTATTTTTTGTTTCCTCAGAACATTATCTTAATGTAAAAGGTATTTTAGTAACGACTACCTTGATATCTTTTACATTATGAGTACCTGCTATTTAATTTTAGCTGAAAGTTTGTTATTAAATTAATTCAACTTTTTGTACAGGCCTTCACTGGCGCGATCCCTCAACATGCAAGCCCCCTACAACGTACACGGACACCTTAAGATTGATTATCCAGAAAAGAATATCTAAACTTGGTCACCTTTACCCGATAATGTTTTTAAATCTTGAAAAAGAAAACTAAATCTCTATCTAGATAAAGGCATTGTAAATAATGTAAATAGTTTGACTTGGTAAGGAAATAAAGTGCCTAATACAAGTACACATTACTTTTTTATTTATAACTAGCTGACTCAACAGACGTTCTGTTCAAGTTTCAATTGTTCATACAAAAATCCTATAGAAAATAACCCGCCAAGTGCGTGCCGGACCACGAACAATGAAGGGGTCCGTAGTTGGGAAGTTGGTATGAATTTATCCCAAAAAAAACTAAACATTGTAGTTGACAAACATGTTCTCTCATACATCGATATATGCCACAATCAATTCTCCAACTGCAAATTTAACCTTTTGAACGCCAGAGCGTAAACGCATCGGCGCCACTGCTACGCCAAGCCACAAATTCAACGCAAATACCAACAAAAAGAATAGGGATTCCAACATATTATCGATAACCAATTAATCATTGCTTTTCGTTCCATATTTTTTAAAATAAATATTACTTGTTGCAATATTATTTTATTTAATTTGACCCTATTTGGTATAATACTATCATTAAACACCAGTTACAAAGTTCTAAACAACCTAAAAGCAGACATTAGAAATACAAACGAATAAATCAAATAATAATAAGGTACATCACTAATCTCGTTCGTGACGTCATCCGCTGTCGGGAAGACACGACTCTGGCGTGGCTGGCACGACTTTTGCCAACTTCCTCGCATGCGACTAGGGATGTGTTATTGTGGGACATAATAAATAATAATCATATAGTATTTAAAACAATTTGATCAGTTTACTTATAATTATTACTCTGATTATTCGTAAATTGGCAAACTTATGTCATCCAAGTCCTTTTGCTGTCGTATTTTTCTAATAACGTTCAGTATATTGACATAAGTTACTGAACTATGCAATAAATTTCATTCAATTAAGATTTTCGTGACATCTGATATTAAACTAAAATACCTAATAAAACTAGTTGGTAAACAAAAAAAAAAGACAATTATAGAATCAGTCTTAATTGCGTTATTCTCGCAAGTACTAAATAAAATTATAAAAAAAACCACCGATCATAATAATAAATGTAGGGATGCGCGAGAGTGGACAGTAAACTATCGATCTATGAATATCAATTATGATTTTTTTCAACAATTTTATAAATATGTATTGTGCATTAGGAATATCAAGATACGAATAGTTGTCATTAAAAAATAATTGTCGAAGTAATAGTGAGCTACTTTTAATAAAATATATAATAAATTAAAATTTAAGTTACCTTACTTACCAATCACTAGCTGTCGTGTCTTGACGACTGTGGCGTGAGGAAGAACATTTTTTTTACGGATTTCGATTAGCAATTTTTGATGATTGTTTTTTCCAGTGAAATGTAAGTAATGAATATATCTTTGTGCCATTTTACAATATGTAATTAATGTAGTTTTAAATAATAGGAAAAAGAAACAGAGAAAACTTATTTTCGTATATTTATTTTGTACTTAAAAAATGCGTGTTTGGCACGTTTTCGTTTGTCGGCTATATCCGACCGTGGCGTTCAAAAGGTTAAGTTGGTCGACTATTACTCGTTAACTTGTAAAGCCCACTTAGCTGTGACAGTTTTTCTTTTAATTTCAATAAATGTACTACTGTTTTTTGCGCCTTAAATAAAATATATGATGGAATATTGCGAGTATTCTTTTCGCGCTTACTTTATAGTAACATCCAATTTCTAATTATTATGAAACGTCTCTAAAACAGTTACGTTCTGTTTTTTTTTTAAATACTAGTGTTGTAACCAATTAATTACTGAGTTTCACCAGCTTCATTCGATTTTAATAGTAATTAAATATTGTGTAGTGACAATTTATTACTGAAAATAATGAGTTTGGTGCTCAAAGTCGTAAATAAAATTTTGAATTGGCGACACTGGTTTTTATAGAGTGGCTTGTCTCTCACCAAGCGGCACGTGACATAGCGTCCACGCGCGCAATGCGCACTTGCGCAATCTCTCGTTCGCCATCTTGTGAAGTTGACTGTGCGCTCGTTTATGTTTGATATTTTTGTTCGACACGGCTTTGCTTTTGGTCTGTTTTTGTTTACTATCACGTTGACCTTGGCTCTTTTATTTTGGACATTGATTTAAAGATAGTGATTTGTTGTGAAGTGTTTGTTGTTGTATCCTACGAACTGAACTGTTTACTGTTTCAACATGTCGAAAAGAGGATGTACAATCAACAGCCAGTCACGCGAATTGGTTGTGAAGTTAACGGAATACTTCGAACGCGAATCAGTTAATGGTGCACCTTTATTGCCCGTAACGCAAGTGCAAGATCGCGTCGCAGAAGCACTTGGAATCGGCAAAAAAAAAAACTATTCAAACCATCTCGAAGGAAAAGTATAGGCCTTCCGGTACTGAAGAAGATGTATTACGTACGCCTAAAAGGAGAAAGAAAAGCAAGTCTGTAACAGGTATTGACACATTTGACGCAGACGCTATTCGAAACCACGTGTACGCTTATTACAGAAGAAATGAATACCTACCCAACTGAGTAAATTGCTGATATCACTTCGAGAGTGTGGCCTGATTAGTGGCAGTTCCACGTCTTTAGTAACAATTATGAAGCAAATTGGATTAAAATACAAGAAAATCGACAAGAGGAAAATTATGATGGAACGATATGATTTAATTTTGCACAAAGTATCATTCTTGAGGGAGATGGACAAAATCACAAATTGGGACAATGTCATATTTATCGATGAGACTTGGCTGAACTCGAATCATACCGTGCCGCAGTCGTGGACGGACGATACCAAGGCATCTTGCTCAAAAGTGTTAATGGGAAAAGGTGGATACCTGATAATTTGCCACGCCAGATCAGCCGGGGGAGGTTTTGTTAATGATGCCTTACTCGCATTCGAGTCTAAAAGTACAAAAGAATATCACGAAGAAATGGACGCAAATAAATTCACAGAGTGGTTTACTAACTTGTTAACAAACCTCCCCGAACAGTGCATAATCGTTATGGACAATGCATTTACCATTCAGTTCAAATAGATAAAGCACCTACTCAAGCTAACAAAAAGGCTGATTTGGTGGCATAGCTACAAAGACAAGGCGTTGAAGCTGAAATGAAGTTGTTGAAAGCTGAAATGCTGGAACTGGTAAAAGAAAATAAATCCTGGGCAAAAGTGGTAGAAAAAACTCGAAAAATCATAAAGGAAGATTTTGACAGAGACGTCAATATTGATATTATAATTGAAAATGAAGTAATTATATTTACAGGTGACGATAGCTCAACTGACGATTTTGGCTCATCTTCCGAAGAAAATGATTGAGTGAAGATTCAATCTCTCGCTTTTCTTGATTTTTTTGTGATTGAGTGAATGTTATTGTAACTAAAAATATTAAGCACAAATTGCATAGCAATATTAAAAATAAATTAAAGACAAATTGACCTTTGGTACCAATAAATAATTTCAAAATATCTACAATATTAGAGTTTAAATTAAATTTTCTAATCAGAACTTAATCCAATGCACTTTACAATACATAATCAAATCGATCAAATACTCATACAAACTTGATTTGATATATCGTGAGTATCGAGTACCGAGTCGTATGGTTACTTCACTAGTCACGTCGCGATGACAAATGTCAAAACGGGCCTTTTATTTTTTGACAACTTTAGCTGTCAGGGGAGGGCGGGGCCTTACTCTAACAAAAAATAGCATTTTAATGCTTAAGGCGCTGACAAGACCCAATTGACCAAAATGGCAACATTTTTCTTACGAGAGGCCTCTCGTAAGAAAAAAATTGCCAAATCTGTTTGGTTTGTGGTAGCAGAAAAAATATATGTTAATTTTGAACATATTTCTCAGAACTTGGTTGTTACCAAAACACGTTTTGAAAAAAAAATCTCGATGCAAAGGAGAGCAGTGGTGGCCCAGTGGTAACGGCCGCGACTTACAAGTTGTAGGTCGTAGGTTCGAGCCCGGACAGGCGCTTTACTTTGTGTAAATAATTTCATCACCACTGCTCTCAACAAACGGTGAAGGAAAACATCATGAGGAAACCGGCCTGTCTTAGAACCAAAAATTCGAAGACGACATCCACCAACCCGCACTGGGCCCGCGTGGTGGATTACGGCCCACTCCCTCTCGCAGAGAGGAGGCCTGTGTCCCAGCAGTGGGAACATTATAGGCTGATTATGTTGTTACGTAATTAATTAATAACAAGAACGTCTTATTTGAATGCAGAACTTGGTTGTTTTTTTATTTTCGATTACCTATCTCAATTTTGAGTAAATAGATAATTGCTTCATA
The DNA here is from genome assembly GCA_905333075.3 of Atethmia centrago. Classification (NCBI taxonomy): domain Eukaryota; kingdom Metazoa; phylum Arthropoda; class Insecta; order Lepidoptera; family Noctuidae; genus Atethmia; species Atethmia centrago. The sequence continues at coordinate 26,128,665 of HG995374.1, forward strand.
TTTTGCAATAAATTACAAGCGTTTTTTCATCGCGCTTCTCTTTCTTTTATATGCAATCTGACAGTGACCGCGGTTTAGGTGCTGTCAGCGTCTTAATATTACGCAAGCGGATCCTTGAATCGAAAAGTCGTGTTCACAGACCCGCAATATGTTTGAACGGCCTATCCAACGATACCCTACACCATGGAGTAGACGAGAAAAAAAATGTCATCCCCACATTACGTGCAAGGGGGGTACCCTAAAAAAATGTTTTCAAGAATTTATTTTAGCACTGTCGGCGTGAATATGTACACCTATGCCAAGTTAGAGCTTTCTTGGGTACGCCACGACTGCGGCGATAAGTCCGCTCTTTGTGGAGTAGCTAGAGAGGCGCCACGGCGTCCTCACCTTCCGCCTGACGCAGGTCCTCACTGGACACGGCAGCTTCGGGAGGTTCCTGTGTCGGATAAGGCGGGAGGAAACACCCAGGCGTCACCACTGTGTGGATCGCCCGGAGGACACGGTGGAGCATACGGTGGTGGTCTGCCCGGCTTGGGCAGAGCACCGCCGTGTCCTCGTGGAGGCGATCGGCGGCAGAGATCTCTCGCATCCGGCCCTGGTTCAGGCCATGGTACGGAGCGAGAGGGCATGGGCAGCCGTCACCTCCTGCGAAGCAGTAATGCTCGCGAAGGAGGAGGCGGGACGGTTGAGGGAAAGGCAAATTTCGCGCCCTGGGCGTCTCCTGCGGCGGCTAGGGGCGAGACCCTAGCCGCCGCAGGAGACGTGGGTGTCGGGAATCCCGGGCGGATTTCCGGCCACCGTAGGTGCGGGCTTGCGGACGGTGAGCAATGGGTAGCTCACCGTCCGGTAAGGACCAGGCCCGGGTCGACGGCATGTTGTATTCCACGCGCGCCTCAAAGAGATGTCGTCAGCACAAATGTAGGGGTCCACTAGGGCCGATGCCTGCCGGGGTCGCGGGAAGGTACTAATGGGTCACCGAGGCCCCTGGCAACACAGGCAACAGGAAGGAATACGGGTGGGTTTTAGTCAGTAAGATTCTGACACACCCTTGGGAGCTCCGCCCAGAGCGGGAGAAGTTATTGGATGATTTCCCATCCAAAAAAAAAACAGTAAGAGCTTTCTAGTACTAAGCGTCTCTGAGCTACACCGTGGACAGACGGACATGGCGGGACCTTAAAAACGACGTTGTTTTTCCCGAATTCGATATACAGGGTTACTGGTAACTCGACGTTTTCCTTGCAGGACGTCATAGTAGGGTTAAAATGCAACAAATTAAGCCACCAAATGTTCTACCGAAATTCAGTAGTTTTTGAATTAGTTAAGAGTTTTAGTTTTTTAACCTTTTGAACGCCAGAGCAAAAACGCATGAACTTGCCCTCAACGCCAGGCCACAAATTCACCGCAAATACCTACGAAAAAAATAGGGATTCCAAAACTTCATCGATAATCAATTTTATTTTCATTTTCGTCTTTAATTTCGAAATATAATGTCCTTATAACATTGAAATTTAATTCAACATTACATTTCTTCCTATTAAAGTAATAGTTATACACTATTTACAGACTTGTATAATACCGTAATAACAGATATGAGACTACAATATATTTAAATATAATAACTGTAGGTACAACACTATTCTTGATCTGCTGTCTTCATATTGTGACCATGGCGTGGACGGCCCGCCATTTTAATAACTACTTCGCTTCCGAAATAAGGATGTGGCAACGTAATATCTCGTTTATCGATGTTCTAGTACAATATTATTTTATAATAAATGAAACACGTTTTTTAAATCAGATTTATAATTCCGAATGTAACAGGTACTTAAAAATATATGATTGAAATAGGTTAAGAAGGTAAATAAAAACTATGAAAAAATAGAAAATTTTAATAAAATGTTATACAGTATGTACTATGTATACATGTTTTTAAATATTAAGTTCTATAAACCTGGCATAAAAAGTAACAAATTAAAACAATTAACGATTATATATAATTATCACAATTACCAATCAGTCTTATACTAATAAATCTTTTGAATAATAGAACAAAATTATACAAAATCTACAATGCAACCTGCATTCTGATCATCTAATTCGCTGGGTGCAAAGTGGGTGGTGGGGACAGTGAAATCGATCTCAGCGCGCACCGTGGCTAAAAAAGGAACTTTTGGCAGACTTTATTCCACGAAGTTATAGGTAAATATGGAGCCCACACTTAGAATAAAAGTTTCGAGTCAAATACTCTCGCTCCTATTCTCTGAGGCAAACTGAGGTCTGATCTCTTTTTCTAGTGTACTACAGAAATTGAAACAAACTGACCTCAGACAGTAGAAGAGAAATAAAAATTCAAGTAGGTATTTCAAGTGTGTACTGTGTACTCCATCTTTACCTACACCTTCATGCTTTATTCACAAATAAATCATAAAATCTGTAAATTCGTTCATTTATTTATTTCAAATACTTTTCAGACGTGGCTTAATTCTTTCTTAACCCTGTGCTCTACATAAATTATATCTTAAAAACATTTTCGGAGGGATCATATAGCTTGACGAACACTATAGGAACTATATACCGAATTACCGAAACAAAACTGAAAAGTCGAGTTCTCTGCACACATATATACATAATAATTAATTGAAATAATAGTATACATATATTAGAAACCTATGAGTGCAGGCTTAGGTATAAGGCGCAATTAATATTTCATAAATATATGTAATATTTAAACATATTATATCGCTTAAACATATACACAAGTAAAAATATCAAAATCATTCTTGATTTTTACTTATTTATGTTAGCGATCAATAGGTTAAATAATACAACAAGCATTTAGTAGGTAACTGTATGCTGATTCATATCTTAATTAAATCGTATGTAAACAAACAACGATCGATATATCAACTTAAAAACTCTGTATAACGGCTGTATCTATTTTTTTACAACAATAATATTCTCAAAAGTAACTTATTTCTATAAAAAATATGTTTCTTTCGGTCTACAAACACCAATACCAGGCCACACTTACAGATTTCATCGTGATTTTTAATAAGATTAATATTTGCTCAAAATTTTTAAAATAAAAGCAGATAAAAATAACTTACCTCTAAATCAAATTCGTCCAAAGATTCTGTTTCCGAAAATTCTTCGTCATCTGAGACTCCTTCTAATATGCGAAGAAGTTCTTCCGTAGTCATTAAATTCCCACTCATTATAATAGTCACTTAATATAAATCTTGAACTCGATATCACAAGTAAATTAATCATAAATATTATTCATTCACTTCACTAATTTCTGGTCGCCGCGCTTGTGACGTCACGATATTGTCGTCTAGTCGTGACCATGGCGTACAGGGTACTGATAATTCGGGTTGCGTTAGGGATGCGCTTGAGTTGGGATTAGTGAATATCGAAATTCGACCCAACCAAATTTTATTTTTGACTATGTAGCTTATTGAATGATTTTTAAGACTGGTTTTATAAAATTAATGCTGCTTTATCCTAGTACCAAATTATACCTAAAATAATATATTCCAGAGGAAAGTTTCGAATCGATCTTTGATTTGAAATAATGATATTATCCAACATGCGCTACATCACTAGCGGTCACGCAGTTATGACTCTGGCGTGTGAGGACATTCTTTTTTCAGAGTTTATTTCTTTCTTTTTAACGTAAAATTTCTCAATATTTATAATGCAATTTAATTAGTTTTATGGAAATAAATAAATTTTGGACCTTCTATTTTACAGGTATATAAATAAATAGGCATTAAAGTAATGTTTAAATAGTTTATTTCGTGTTTTAATGTACCGCTGTTTTTGTCACATATTTGTGTCGTTGGCGCTCAGGGACAGTTTTCGCTTGTCACGTATTTGTGACCCTGGCGCTCAAAAGGTTGAAAAATCCCAGATTAAACCATTTGAAACCAATTTAAAAATGATTTACGGCGCGACTATACTGAAATTTAAGTTATTATCATAGTTAACGCCGTAGCAGACCTTTGTTAATAATTAAAAGTTCAATAATGGCTAAAACTTTGGCAAATATCACTAACAAAACATTTAATTTTTTGTAATTTTTGCTATTACTTCATAAAAAATGTAGTCTAGTGCAAAAAAAAATACTACACCTGGTGTACAAATTACTAAGAAAATATCCTTGTCTTATCAGCTATCCAAAAAGGTATGAAAGTTTATACAAAATCATGGACTACATTATGAAAATCGTTTTTGATTTAGTACAGGCGTGCGTTTCACAAAAAGGTGATTATTCGAAAAATCAAAAACAAAATCGTGAACATTATTATTCTTTTTAATCAATATTAAAAACTTTAATTACACACATTTCACACGTCTTGTTCGATGTGCTGCCCTCGGTTTCGAATACATGTTCTTATTCGCTTCCTTACTTCGGTTTTAGTTATTCTTGAGGTGATTGTTGCCCTCATCTGGTCCGCCGCATTTGTAATTCTCTCCCTTAGTTCTTCAATTGAATTTACTGGTCACATAAACTAGATCTTTCATATGACCCCAGACGTATAAGTCTAGCGGCGTCAGATCAGGTCTTCGTGCAGGCCACGGAATCGGCCCACCGCGCCCTATCCATCGGTTTGGATAGTTTTCATCCAGCAATTGTCGAATTGTGATTCGGAAGTGGGCTGGACATCCGTCATGTTGGTAAATCATGTTTGCTCTTCTTTCTTCCGGTACATCCGTGAGCAGTGCTGATAAATGATTTCTGAGGAAATCTTCATAAAGTTCCCCATTTAGTGTTCGGGGTAAAAAATGTGGGCCAATTAATTTGTCGTCAATAATACCCATCCAAACATTAAGCGAGAACCTTCGCTGGGATGCGGTTGGTTTCAGTTTTTTAGGGTTTGCTTCTGCTTTCGGTGCCCAGTAATGTAAGTTGTGGTAATTTCTGATACCATCACGATCAAAACATGACTCATCGGTCCACAGAATGTTTTTTAAAAAGTTTTCGCTGTCGGCGTCGGCACTTAGCATAAAACGACAAAATTCAAGCCGTCTCGGCGGATCTCCTTCTTCTAATGACTGGACTGGTTGGTAATGGTATGGATGTCGGCCTGACAAGTGAACTACAGACCAGACTTTCCACTGTGACATACCAAGCTCACGCGCTACGATGTTTGTCGATGTGTTAGGATCGTCAATAAAACGTTGAAGAATAAGCTCCTCGTCCTCAGCCGTGTATCAACGACCAGTGTCAACTTGCCTGCTTCTTTGGACGCTGCCAGTTTCAGATATTCGCCGATAAGTCGATCCGAAGACACTAACGTGGGGGAGTCGGCGGTTGGGAAAGCGAAGTTGATATTCTCGCCGCGCCTCAGCAGCGTTACCGTCACAAAGTCCGTAACAGTACATTATGTCAGCGTATTCAGGATTAGAATATGCAGCCATAGTCAGCGCTTATGAAGGCACAGCACAGCACAAGAGCAAGATACGCAGCAACAGTTAGGGAAATAGCCAGTAACAAAACACGAGCTTGCGCGACGTAGAGTTGAAACTAACTAACGCTGACGACCAAATTTTGCAAAATCGCACCCCCTGTCATGCCGAGAGAACAATAGCGACCAATCACAAAGCTCCCCGAGTGGTTGGAGTTCAAGCGCAGGTAAAAACTACGAATAATACGAATACGAAACAATAGGTTGACCGTCTCGCAATTTTACCTGCCCCCCATAAAACTCTTCTCTTCCCTGGCACACATGCAAAAGTATTGACAATCATACCTTTCTGAATAATTGATAAGACAAGGATATTTTCCTAGTAATTTGTACACCAGGTGTAGTATTATTTTTTTGCACTAGACTACATTTTTTATGAAGTAATAGAAAAAATTACAAAAAATTAAATGTTTGGTAAGTGATATTTGCCAAAGTTTTAGGCATTATTGAACTTTTAATTATTAACAAAGGTCTGCTACGGCGTCAACTATGATAATAACTTAAATTTCAGTACAGTCGCGCCGTAAATCATTTTTAAATTGGTTTCAAATGATTTAATCTGGGATTTTTCATAAAAAAACTAAAACTCTTAACTAATTCAAAAACTACTGAATTTCGGTAGAACATTTGGTGGCTTAATTTGTTGCATTTTAACCCTACGTCGACGTCCTGCAAGGAATACGTCGAGTTACCAGTAACCCTGTATACATTTTTTTATGGAAACTTCTTAATTTATGGGAAGAAGTACTTTCCATAAATACCTAATTCGGACTAATATTTTAAAACAAAAAATAGCCAAATCGGTCCAGTCGTTCTCATCTCAAGTGATGCAGTTGCCAACTTGCCAGTTGCCAAGATTTCATTTTTATTTATTTAGATGATTGTTTTGGAAGAAGTTAAGTCGTATATGCACCAGCCTATGTAACGGGAACTACACTATATGTTTAAATGGACTCCATGAAGACTTCTATGATGTTTGTTAATAAGCCGGTTTTGCGATAAATCGACTAAATCCATGAGATACTGATTCCGGGTGTTCGAAACGAGATGTCTCTAATTTAGATGTCAGTACAGTTATTGTCAACTTCATGTGACATTTCACATCACATCTGTCTAGTGATGTGAACCGATTACAATTTTAACACCGGTTTATACCGATTAGTTACTTATAAAACCGTTTTTTAGGGTTTTCCTAAAAAAAATACCAGTATTTAGTTATGGCTTAGTATTTATTTTTACCAACTTTTCTTAAAATTATTAGGTACTATTACAATCACAAAAAGAAAGAGGTCATCAAACAGGTAACAAATAACCAGGAAATTTAAATTTTATACTTTGCCAGTTTCTAACAAATCGTAGTTCTGGTATATGAAACAAATTTGGTCCACAGCATCTGCTCGTAACCTGGTCCTCCTTGAGGACAACACATATCCTGATTTAGAGAACATCCTCTCCGAAGGTACCGATGTCGCTGGTATGGATAAATATTTTAGCGCTATTGCATTTAATGGCGCCAATTGCTGGACCAAAAAGCTCCCGCACTTTTAGCTGCTATTGTAATCTCGGCTTCTTCGCTTTGTGGATCTGTCTCCATATAATATCATCATCATCTGCCTAGCCTTTTCCCAAGTATGTTAGGGTCGGCTTCCAGTCTAACCGGATGCAGCTGAATACCAGTATTTTACATGGAGCGACTGCCTATCTGACCTCCACAACCCATTTACTAGGTAACACGATACCCCTTGGTAAGACTGGTTGTCAGACTTTCGGGCTTCTGACTACCCGTCTACATTAGTAAAATATTAACTGCAGAAGCAGTTGAATTAGTGTTGGGTCTTCTTTGTTTTAAAAAATCCAGCAGTCCAGGTTTTTTCTGTTCTGTGCCTGGCTGCTCTGTACCTGGCTGTTCCGAAGTCAATGGCAAAGAGCTATCGGCGGAATCTTAAAGTTATGGGACAATTCTTTTCTTACTAATTCTTTCGCCGACAGCATGTTCTCCAGATGACGAAATCCTGTTCTTAATGCTGGATGTAAATATACAGGTTTTTTGGCGCATGGACCGACACAATTTCTTTTGGGGGGTTGGCAGGGTCATTTGCGAGGTTTCACCCAAAGACCCCATGTCCTAAGTCTCATGGTTATTAAGATATTATTTTTTTATTGTTTCCCAAAATTACCGCGAGATCTCGCCTTTAAATCGTCATTACTTTATTGTTTATGGTTGTAATTGCACGAAATAGCTTTTATTGTATTCTGCAATGTATTCTCATTCTAAATAAATCATTATTTGATGCAATTGATCTCTAAAAAAGTACTTAATGTGCTTCCAAAGTCAATTTTGTTTTTAAATTTGTGAAAAAATTACAACTTCTAAATTCAGTATAAAAAAACTTCTTTAGCTTATACCCTTTCTGACGGTATGCTAGCGGACGCTTATTAATGGAATGACTAGTGATCTAGTTGGATACTGATCAGCGCTGACGAGTTTTGTAGCTTCCTCGAATATTTCCAAAATGTTGATAACTTCTCTATCTACCTGCTTCTTATTCGGAGTTAGTTAAGTAGTCTGGCGCCTGAACCAATTTCCTACACACCAATGCGAGAACGTTACTTAACTGTAGTATTCTCTTCATCATGTAGAATGTGCTGTTCCATCGTGTAGATACTTCTTGTGTCAAATTCAAAGGGGTAGAATCGAGGTTTCTTTTTTCTGGGCTAATTTAAGCGCTCGCCACCCTACTGATGTTTACTTAAAAAAATCAAAATGGCTTTACATTTGTTAGTTATTTTCTCCCCCTGAGAAAGCCTCATAGAATCGTTCAAAGTTAAATTAAGCGTATGGGCAAAACACGGCATGTGCCATATTCCCAGCAAATCGCATATCTTTAAAATGCTGCTCCAATAAAGCCAGTGATCAATGGGTGTTTATTCGGTGTTTTTACCGAATAAACATTCACCGGAAAATAACCGGTGATTCTCCGGTGCTCAATGCTCCGGTGCAAACCTCTAATACATGTCAGAGACTCGGATACTTACAATGTTTTGTGATTGTAATCGGTTTTTCAATGAGAACCGGTGATTATCAGTTTTGTCAAAAACCGTTATTTTTTGGTTTTTATGAAACCGGTTCACATCACTAAATCTGTCAATTGTGTTAAAAAAAAAGATGAGAGAATAATGAAACGAAATGAAAAATAAATAAAAATGAGTCTAAGTATTGCCCAGAGTAAGCAAAGTCCGTCCTCGGACATGAAATTAAGATGTTACACCTGCTTAAGCATGGACCGGAATTTGAAACTATTGAAACATGAGCAAAAATTTCTTTTGGCTGTGCTGTGTCCGGAAATGTTTTCTAATGCTAAGGTAATTTGGTTCCACCTTTGTTAATTTCAAAATAAAAGGTAACTTATTTCATCACTAAAGTATACAATGTATCAATTGAATGTAAACAGTACCTATAGTCGATTCAACATTATTTTCCAAAATGGTAAACAAATGAAAAGCTGTTGATAATTTCTGTCATCCATTTTTAACCGACTTCAAAAAGTAGTATCATGTATTCAAAGAGTTTTTTTGCTAAGCCACGCCTGGTCTCTTCCAAGGGACTGTCCAGTGTTATTTATGTTGTATCCGTTATTCCAGCAAGAAAATCTCTTCTGGACTTAATTGAGTTCAACAAATAATTAGAGCGTAATCTGCTGAAAATGTGCGCCAAGTGAGAAATTGTGCGTGCTATCGTTTTGGAAATAAATAGGAAAAACCTGCTGGAGTGACAAAGAAATATGCATCTTAAATAGACATACTGATAAACGTTTATTCTATGGGTGCACAATCATTGGTTTCTGAGAAACAAGATTCTGCAAAACGTTGCTCCAGCAGGTAATGAAACATCTCTAAAACCTTAAGATGTACAAATTTCAATTTCAGTGCACATTTACACACAAATATAAGCTGTCTGCCCATGTACTTTATTGCTCTCTTCGGTCATTTGTTTAAATCTTCCTGCTGGAACAACATTACTCCAGCAAGATCAGTTCTTCTGGTTTTTTTTTTTAAACCGGCAGTACTCATATTTTTTTTTATTATGAGCATATTTACAGCAGATTACGCTCGAATTATTAGTTGAACTCAATATTTACGCTATACAATTTTAAAATGGGTTGTGCCGCATTTGCACACAATGCAAATAATTATTTACAGTAAATTGTTGTTTACCAATGCCCAATGAGGATTCTTATTTGTGTTGAATAGTTTTCTTTCAGCCTGCAGTCTTACAGTCTAGCTGGGCTAGTTATGGTCTGTTTCTAAAGTATCTGATGAAAATGTACACAAATGGATCAGAAAACATATCTGTGGATGCCAATTTGTAGTGCTACTTGCAAATTCAGTGCTTTGATTTGATTATTTGAATACTGAAACCCAAAATTTGATTCGTCCGCAAGCCCGCGCCTACGGTAGCCGGAAATCCGCCCGGGATTCCCAGGGTGCCTCCTGCGGCGGCTAGGGGCTAGAGGGCGAGAAACATGCCTTTCCCTCAACCGTCCCGCCTCCTCCTTCGCGAGCATTACTGCTTCGCAGAAGGAGGTGACGGCTGCCCATGCCCTCTCACTCCGTACCATGGCCTGAACCAGGGCCGGACGCGAGAGATCTCTGCCGCCAATCGCCTCCACGAGGACACGGTGGTGCTCTGCCCAAGCTGGGCAGACCTCCACCGTATGCTCCACCATGTCCTCCGGGCGATCGACACAGTGGTGACACCCGGGTGTTTCCTCCCGCCTTATCCGCCACAGGATCCTCCCGAAGCTGCCGTGTCCGGTGAGGACCTGCGTCAGGCGGAAGGTGAGGACGCCGTGGCCCCTCTCTAGCCACTCCTCAAAGAGGGGACTTATCGCCGCAACCGTGGCGTGCCCAGCACTGGGTTGCGACAACCGTACTCTCCATGTCGCCATGAGATCCCGCCGGAGCTCCGTCCACTGTACCGCGATTTCTCGCGGCAGCGGAGTTACGCCCCGGCGTTTCGCCTCCTCGCGCCACTCCCATACGTGCGCGAGGTATTTTGCCTCCAGATCCCATGGCGGCAATCCGGCAAGGAGGCTCGCTGCCTCACAGGAGACCGTGCGGTATCCCCGGACCATCCGGATGGCCATGCCCTTTGGGCCGCGCTCAACCGGCGGGATGGCCGCAGCGCCAGAGAGCGCGCCCATACAGTAGCCATAATGCATGTATAAGGCAGTAAAAACTGACCAGTAAACTAAATAAAAATGAGTCATAATAACCAATATTTAACTGGGTAATTAATTCAACAATTGGACAGTAAAATTACTGAACGGGCAGTTATGTGTAACAAATCGGAATTAAGTAGTTGGTAATACTTCGCGCGCTCTCTCTCACACCGCTGGACGTCTCGCTATACAACAGAGAGCGCGCGAAGTATTGTTCGCGTTATCGCGACAATGTAGCCGTAGCATTAAATCTTGGAAGTAGCGCACGCGGGCCGCTGCAACTCGCTCGGCTCGCGCGCCGTTAGGCACAGTTCAAACCTAACCTAACCCATTTGGTCGGGGTGCCCTGGCTTAATTACTACGACCTATTCGGCTCGTGCCTGTTTGGCCACAGTTCCTACCTAATCTATGAACTGCCGAACTATTTATTTAACCGCCCATTCTAACATTTTTACTCTTATGCTACGTCTACATTGTCGCGATAACGCGACCTTTACTTCGAGCGCTCCCTGTTGTAGAGCGAGACGTCGACCAGTGTGAGTGAGAGAGCGCTTGAAGTGGAGTTCGCGATATCGCGACAATGTCGCCCCAGCATTACTGTTTAAGTTTTACTGTCACACTAATTTACCAACCGCCGAAAAAAATAATTACTGCCCGTTATTTTTTTCAACTGATCATAATAACGTCCCTAATAAAAATATATATATACAAAATATATATATATATATATGTATATATAAATAAATAACAGTTGTAAAAATGATTCCCCTCATCCTATCCACGCACGCGTCCCTCAGAGCTCCGTGCTACCCCTCTCATTTTCACTCTCTTCACAAGCGACATCCCTAAAAGCAAAAAGGCGCAGTTGGCTCTGTTCGCAGACGACACGGCCATTTACTACATCGGTTACGTGCATGACCATCTTGCACTCTCCAAACCGAAGTCGATAAACTCGGCGCATGGTTTAGAAAGTGGAGAATCGAAGTTAATCCCTACAAGAATCATAACCGCGACAAAACCCCGTCTCCCCCCAACCGTTCACCATGTTCGGCAAGCCTATCCCTTGGGAGAAGCGAGCCAAATGCCTAGGCGTGACTCTCGACCACCACCTCTCCTTCTCAGAGCACATAAAGCAGGCGTTCGCGTGCCGCTTTCGCTCTCGGTAGACTCCATTTCGTTTTAAATGCATGCAGCAAATTGTCACTGTGCAAATTGCGTATTTACACAGCGTGCATCCGTCCAATCATGACATATGCCTGTGCAGTCTTCGCACAAGCTAAGCCCCACCACATCCACAGGATGCAGTGCCTGCAAAACCGTTGCCTCCGAAAGGCAACGGGATCCCCTGGTTCGTACGAAACGAGATCCTCCATCTCGACCTTAAAATCCCCACCATCCAGCAGTTCATGAAACGCACCACGAAGCGGTTCTTTGACTCTGCCGTTACCCACCGCAACCCTCTGGTTGTGGAGGCCGCCAGTTATAGGCCCTCCACCATTAGCTCTGTTCACGGTCCAAGGCATGCTCTCACCGACCCCGATGACCCCTTTACCCTCCTCCAGGAAAGCAGTAGGGCCACGAGTACAGTGCACAAAACAGACAGACCGACCTTCCGACCTCGCCGCCTAGGTCCCTCGCGAAGACCCCGACGTAATTGTCCCCCGACCCTTGCTCGACGAAGTGCCAGCCCGCGCCGTAGCTGAGCCCGTAGCAGAGCCCGTAGCAGAGCCCGTAGCTGAGCCCGTAGCTTTAAATTCCCCAGTTAATAATACTTATCCAGTTATGATCCAGCTTGTCCCACCTTGCTGTCCTCCCCCAGCGACGCCCTAAGCTGAGGTTCGTACCCCACAGGGGGCCTTTAGCGTGCAGTCGCTTAGGAACGTAAGAAATTCACCCCTGATTGGAGGCCATGAGTCCGCTTAAGGCATAGACAGAATAGTCCGGTTAAGTAGTCACGACCTCCCAAGGTCAACTACGAGATGCCATACATAAAAAAATGATTATACCCGTATTAAAACAAGTCATTGATGGAAAATAAAGTTTAAACTTTCTAAATACAGATGAATGTGTTAATTCGTAAGAGTTTCACCTAAACAGGGTTTGTTTACACTTTCATGAGATACTTTTAGAAGAGAGATTAGTTAGCCTGGCTAAGCCTTAGCTAAGAGAAACAACTGGCAACAGTATTGTGTTTCTTTTTCAGCCTAATGCCCATTACCTTATATGCTGGGAGTGTGAGTTTATGATCACAAAGATTAAAAGATTCCAGGCCAGACTAATGAAGGCACATTTTAAAATAACGCTAACCCTACAAGGAGTTAAAACTGTAAGTCTTGTCGGTTCTCTTCAAGAACTCATTTTATTTTATCATTTCACTTTGCAATTTCTTTTCAAGTAGATCATAGGGTAATAATACTTAAAAATTTTCATAGTTTATGAAATAAGTACTCATACATAATACATATACTCATACTCATTAGATTTACATAAGAATTGCTATTACATTAATTTCTGGGGAAATACAAATTGTGCACTGAAAAGCCTTTTGAAAGGGGTTTTCTAATACACTCAGTGGGTGCATGTCACCTTTTTGTGCAGAGAAATATAAGTTTCATTGTGCAACTGAATATTTTCCTTAATCTTTTTATTACACGACTGCACATCACACGCGATGACTGTAAAGCCACGTAGTTTCAGGACTTCAGGGTTTATTTTCCAAAGACAATAATAATTGCATCATCTGACGCATTGAATTACAGCATCCTTTGATGTGCACCAATTTACCGACGCCGGAGTTATCGCCATTCGTGTTGGCTCAAAAACAACAAAAAGTACACAAAGATTCTGAAGTGCTAATCATCACAATAATCAGCTGGCAGCTGTACCTTTATCTGCTGTGAATGGCTGACTGAAATAAAAACAGCTATTCAAATAATTTGTCAAACTAGCTGTTGTCCGCGGCTTCGCGTGGCTTTACTCCTTAAAACGTCAGCTGTCTGCCAGTGAAAGTTACGTCAAAATCAGTCCAGACGTTACGGAGATTAGCCGGAACGAATAGACTGACAGAATATTGTTTTTTTGTTATAAGTACCGTATATACTTTTATATGCATCTAATAAAGTGTTGTTATTTTGGCATTACAGGCACTTCAATTTTATTGTGTTGTATAGATAATATTATATTACATTATTAAAATAAATAAAATTTCTAAAATAAAAGTAGCCCAAGTTACTCCTTATTACATCAGCTGTCTGCCACTGAAAGTCCCGTCAAAATCGGTCCAGCAGTTTCAGAGATTAGCCGGAACAAATAGAAGGACAGACAAAAATTGTAAAAAAAAATATTTTGGTGTATGTACTATGTATACATCCATATGCATTTAGTAAAAAGCGGTTATTTTAATATTACAAACGCACTCCAATTTTATTTATCTGTATAGATGACAGTCGGGACATATAATAGTTGTCACATTATAGATGTGTAGCAGTTTATTTAAATATCGGGTGGTACTGTCGATGAGCATATTACTTGACTTTCCATGATTATGAAACCGTTCTGTTCCAGATCGTCGAAGGACTATCTAGCTTGAAAATTACAGCAGTAGAAACAATAAACATAACTCCACAGGCACCACAAATTATACCAACCCACCAGAACCAACAAATATTGATAGAAATATCCCACCCACACCCTACCACACCTGCACCGTTAAAGGTCGAACCAGAAACTATCAAAATTGAGATTGAGGACGAAGACAAATGTGCGGGGGAAATTAGCGCTGACTATGATGAACTAGTACAACTTACAAAAATACATCAAGCATCCAGTGATGAGTCTACGGATACGGCTAGTGAAGCAGACATTTATGACGGTCAGTAAACATTCATTAATCACAACCACGGAATAGGAAAAACAGTGGAAGTGCCACGCAACTATCGCGCGTGTGTCACAATTAGTGGTGTTCAAAGTTGCTTTATGGCAATCACTTGCTTCATGCTATATGCACGCCTTTATTTTAAGCATGCTTTTTTATATGCGTAGGTACTTGTTACGACCAAAGGGGCGGGCGCGAATAAACCAGCGCGGTGTTGTCAGATCGGAATATTACATCGCGGTTATAAATTTATTACGGAACAGTAAAAAAAACAATGAACTTTCCTTCTTACTTTCCAGGCTTAGAACTGACTATAATTGATTAAGTGTTATTAAGAAATAAAGTAGGTATGTCAATATTTAAAACAATTATAGGCGTATTTAAAAATTCACTGTTCCTTCTAAACATTTTCGTCCGTTAAATACCTACATACAAAACAACAACACGACACACAGTGGAACGAATGTATGGGAGCGGTTGGACGTAGACATGTCCGAAAAATAAGAGTAAAATTATGCCAAACTAATGATGCCATCTTATTCGATTACTTAATGCCTTCATAAATTGTGGTGATGAATTTCTTCATAACTCCCATATTTCGGGAGTAATTTGAGAAAATGTGAAATTTTACTATGAAAATGAGTGTATCGAGCTCTCTCCCTCCTGATTCCGGGCTTGTTTCAAGTAGCGGTCTCTAATATCGTAATGCTATTACTAAGAGCTATATTTAATACTAAGACACATAGTGCGCCAAATGTGCACTTTCTGGGATAAAAGGAAATGAAAATTAAAAAAAAAAAACGTTTTTTCCCCATTTGTATTTACTTTAAACCGCAGACAGACTTATTAAGAGGTCTATAAATATATTATATATATACAGAAATATATATTAACAAAAATATTCACAAGAACTGATGAGAGTATGACTTTTAAGTAAGTTGATAATAAATTACCTAGTTTCATTAAAAGTACAATAAATAATTAAGATGTAAGCTCTAATTTACTAAGTTACACATTTTAAAACAATAACATCATTTAATTATCTTCGTCATCATCATCATCATCAATTAATTCAAATTCAGAATCGATGTCCGCTAAATCATTTATGTTAACAAATTCGATATCACTTTTCTCAGAATCCGTAAGCTCATAAAATTCCTTAAAAGAAGATTTTTTTACAAACTTATTTCCTTTTGGACGGATACTTGTAACAAGTGGATCAGAAGACAGTAAAAGATTGTGCATAATATCTTCATTGCATGAGATACTGCTATGCTTTCGAGAATGCCCCTCTCTATATTTTCTAAAATCTTTATTTCTAGCCTCAGATGCCTCTTCGGATAGAAAACCAATGGGCACAATTGACATGTTCTGAACTATGTCTGGCCCATGCATTAAAATTTTATGAAGTGAAGAAGGCATATAATACCATGGGTATAACTCCACGTAAAGCTTAGCAGTATCAAAGCAGAACTCTCGGAATTTAGTTACGTTGATCTTCTCTCCTGATGAAATACACTGCAAGATCACACAGATTTTTCTTAAAAGCATAGCATCTATTCCGGTCAGTTCAGCAGATTTAGTGTAGTTTTCAAAAAATCTCCTTGCCGAGTTGCCATTGTTGGTGGATCCACTGCCTTGTTTCACAACATCGAGAAGTAAGCCCGTTTCTCTTCTTACAGCCTCTTGAACTCTTTTCTTCCTGTCATCAACTTGCCTTTTTGCTATATCACCCCTTACTTGCCATGATTTTATGTCTAATTTGTAGGAAATGTGTAATAAGCATTCCATTGAGCGAATCCAAGCGTGAAGGGTGCTTAAGCTATATTTATACATGTCCTCGTTTGCGTGTTTATCTTTGATTAACTCTAAATTATTCATTTCTTTAGGACAAGCCTTGCATATGTCACACACTGAAGCTGCTGTATTGGATATAATGGAATGAATTTTACCATCAATCATTGTCAACAGCAGTTGGTGTTTGACACTAATTCCATCAGTGATGGTGGATGGAGTTAAGGCTTCAATCTCTGCTTCGATTTCAGCCATCTCTCTCTGCACATTTTCTTTGGTTTCCTTTATAAACTTAAACAATATTGGCCGGCAAAATGAAGTGGAAGATGGTCGCTCGTTTTCCCAAATTGTTACACCTTTTGAGACGAGCCGCAGTGGTACAAGACTAATCATAAAATTACTAGCAAGATCGATTTGCTCATCTTCACTCGTCCTTTGATGATAAATGCTTTGGCTAGATGATCCGTCAAAACCCCATTTGCTGGTCAATACGAGCTGTTGATTGGGATCAACAGGGGTTTCTAACGACCTAATAAGTCTTCTTGAGGTTAAATCCATCAAGGCTTGTAATTTGATTTTTGCAGAGCTCTCTGTAACTGTGAGATCTTCTTTGGCCGGATAGCACTTAATTTTTTCTTTAACCAACATGTAGTAACTCGGGTATTGAAGAGCTCCTTCTTGAGTGTTGAAATCCCGAAGAGTGTTATAGCGCCATTTCGATAAGTTCATCGATACATAAAGAGCCAATGCCTTCAAAGGGGATATTTCCCGTACCTGAATTGATTTACCTTCAATGAAGGCTTTGATTTTTGAGGCCTCTTCTGGATTCTCCGTCAAGTATTTCATAACATAAGCTGTATCGCTTTGTCCTGCCTTTTGAAGCGCCCTTTCGGCCGAAAACATAATTTCAGCGCTGCTACTGCTGCATGAAAGACTATCTTCAGTGCGTCTTCTTTTTTGCCGGTTACTAAGGTCCTCAAAAGATTTACGAGGACTAGGATGTGTACAAGTTGAAGCATCAGATTTAGCAGGAGAAATTATGGGCTCGATGACGTCACTTATATTTTCTGTAGAAGGTTCCATATTTTCATTCTGTAATTCCGGCCATTGAATTGCAGCCTGTAGCCAAATCTCATGTTTCTTCCGAAACTTATCTGTGCTTCTTCCAGACTGTGTCCATTTTGCATAAATGCGGTAGCAAAATCGACGACACCAGTCTTTTAAACTTGTTTCAGCACTTTCACATAACTGAACACAACTGTTATCTTTTAAAACACTGAACAAATAGTTAAAGTCGCGTAAATCTTTATGTGCGCGTGCGCATAAAGCAACGTGAATATCAAGATTTGTATTAAAATTTGGAAAATACATTGCGAGATTAGCTTGGATACAACGAGGTGTAAATCAACACTGATTTTAAAGTTACTAATAGTGACCTATTTATATAAAATCCAGGTATCCCAGGTATCCTTTGTTAAATATTGCAAGGTAATTAGTTATTGTGATAATTAGTAAATGATGCATGCTAAATTAGTGTATTAAGAGCCATTTAGTAATTAAATAATAGCAATGTTCTTATCAGTAATCATTAGTGCATCAGTTTTATATGTAAACCTTAAGTCCCTAATTATATATCCTAATTAGCTTATATCTTCTCTAATTGGCTGCTCAGAAATGTTATTGTAATAAGGTAAACCTTTAGAAAAACGGTTTTAATCAACAAAATAAACAAAAAATAAAAAAATTGTGTTATAAAATAAACATCACTCTTTATCCCAGAAAGTGCACATTTGGCGCACTATTGTAACGTTGTAAACTATTATTTTAGTAAATAGGCAAGCAACAAATCGTCAAGTCATTGTAATATAGTTCCAAACCGTTCACATCCTTAATGCGCCTTTGTTTTGTCTCACTCGCTCACTATCTTAGGAACCAGTTTACTTCCCACTCCATACGACCTCTTCGCGCCGCGAGCCGCGATCGGTGAGCAGGTTCGAGGACGGTCAGTTGAGACGCCCGTTCGCGCATACTACATTTGTGCGTGACGTCACACGTGCAGTTTCACCGTAAACTTTCTGAAGCTCAGATTTTTGCCTATGAGATACTTAACTCGTTATTAAAGTTAAAAAGTGAATACAATAAAAATATAAACTGTGTTATCCCCGTATTGGGTAAGTGTTAGCAAAATTAAGTTAAGCTTGCTTTCTCATGTGTAATGGTGGTCAGTGATTTGCAAAATTGTGTTTCATCATCTTTTTTTCCTGACACTCATTTCTAATTTCAATCATTTCTTTTAACCATAAACCTTAGCTTACCTCATTATTTGTGTTCGTATTAATTTAAAAGTGCTTCACACTCCTTTGTTTAACCCTTGTAAACTCCGATTCTGAAGGTGACCTTTACACACATTCGCCTTAAGCGCAATAGTATTTCATCCGCTTTACGCTTATGCTTACGCCGCCGTGGTCACCGTCAGGAGAGGATTAGCAGAGGGTTCAGTTATCTATTTCCTGGACATAAATTCCAGGGTTTCTTGTTCCGGGTTCATTTGCCCGAGAAAACCGCTGCCGCTGCCGCTGCTACAGCAGTAGCCGTGACATCGGGTGGTCAACACAAGGCTGACGACATCTGGCACCACTTTCATCAACCCTGCGGGTCCTCTACCACTCAGGGTCAACTCCTCGGCTCCTGCGTCATCTCCAAGTTCGCGTAAAGCCAGGACAGTACTTGACGCGCCTACCTCCTTAGGACGGAAAAATTTATGACGGGCCTTTTTGTACCTACGACCTAAAATAAATTTAAATTGAAAGTCTCTAATGAGTTTGTTTTATCTCTCTATTTAGTTTAAAATAACTCACACGCATCATTGGCGCCCTTATCGTGGTATTTTAATGGTCATATTTTTTCTTTTTCTATGGAGGTAGTTGTTTTTCTTTGGTGTTTTGTGTGTTTTGTGATTTGCTTTTTATTATTTTTGTGAAACGTTTTATTTTTTTTTTGGTTGCGTAGTAACTAAGGTGTACGTTACAGAAAACTAATTTAGTAATTACTCATAAAGTACAGTCATGTTTAAAAAGTTGTAACAATTTTGATGTACAGTCAGCGCACGATATAAGTTGCAAATTTTATTTGATTTTTTTTTGTTTGCATTTTCAATAATTTTTTAACTTTACTTATTGACGTTACTTAATTCTTAAGTACAGTAAACAACATCATTTTGATAAGTTAAAAAAAAAAAAAAAAGAACTTTTATCGAGTTTCGTTTTATTGTGCGTACACATTAGTTGCATTTTTTATTTTTATATTTAGTGCTTTTTACAGTATTGTTGCAAAAAAAATTTTTATTTTGTTTTTGTGTTTCTGTTATTTTTAGTGGAAGAACAACCAAGACGTTACTTTAATATTAAAATTGTAACAGACGGAGTGCTTAGTATTTGTTGTTTTTTCACTTTCCGAAATTGTTCAACACTTACCCAACATTTTTTATTTTTATTTCTCTTTTCTGTTATTTAAAATTATTATCATAATGACTTATCCCGTGAAGTTTATGTCGCTTCAAAAGTCTGAGCTTGAGTATGAAGTTGCCATTAGGGGTGAATTACCAGCTGCCACAGTGCAGGAGTTGCGCAAACAGATAGCTAAGTGTGGACCATTATTTCCTTCAGAGGATATTCTCACTAGCCCCTTCGAACCGACGGACGACTTAAATGGTGTGCTGGATGTTCTTGAAAAGGTTAACCTCACTTTAGAAACTACGTCATTAGATAAGAACACATTGCTACGAACCCAAAATTTAGTTAATCATTTATACCACCGGCTAAACCGCATTACATGTGATGACAAATTAAGGGAGAACTATGAACAATGTGTTAGCCTTTTCAAGAAGGCCACAATAAAGCTTACGTCACTTGGTGATTCAGTCTTAGATCCCCTAGCTACTACTAGTAGTGATTGCTTATCAGCTACTCTTTCTGCACCGGTTAATGTCACCGTTACTTGTGATGGTAACAATAATAGGTTCTCGAAATTAAAATTCGACGGCAAGTCATGTGTCCGGGCGTTCATTCAACGTTGTGAGGAAATTTGCGTCACTAAAAATATCTCACAAGATAAAATCGTGACAAACGCTACCGACATATTTACAGGTGACGCACTACACTGGTACAGGAGTATTAGGGATACGGTTACGGGTTGGAACGATCTTACAGTGTCTTTGAGACGTGATTTCGATCAGTCTGATTACGATTATAGATTGCTTGCAGAAATTCGATCTCGCACACAGGGAGAAACTGAAAATATTATTATTTACCTTTCCATTATGTCTGGACTTTTTTCACGTCTGACGAAAAAAATATCAGAGGAAGATAAATTGGAAATCTTACTCCACAACATTCGTCCTATCTACGCTAACACCCTTTCTTCTGTATCAGACATCAAATCTATTGATGAGTTGCGAACCTTGTGCCGAAATTATGAGGCTATTCAATCACGATTTTCTCAATTTAGGGAACCTCCAAAACCGTGCTCGAATACACTAGCTCCAGAATTTGCATATTCAGGACAGTCTAATAGTAAAACCTACTCTAAATATAATAATAATTTCAACACTTTTCATAAAAACTACTCTAAACATAATAATAACCATAATAAACTTATATCCAATAACAATACGGAACCTACTTTGGTTGATACAGTTGATAGCTCTAAGTCTAGCATGAAACAGCGTTACTGCCCCCGTTGTCGTAATAATAAACATAATCTGAGGCAGTGTACTGCTAACAAAGATGAGGTGGTATGTTTTAGATGTGGCCACAAAGGTGTAAAAGCACCAGACTGTCCTAATTGTGGTAAAACCAAACAAACCAACCCAAAAAAATAATTAATGAGAATTGTGCAAATAGCAAATTTGATAGCGAAGACTGGAAAAACTGGTTACAAACTATCAAATTATTTTTCAAATCGTATAACATCTACACAATTCTCGATGATAAAGACGATCTCGATGATAGACCTTACGTAT
The DNA here is from genome assembly GCA_905333075.3 of Atethmia centrago. Taxonomy (NCBI): domain Eukaryota; kingdom Metazoa; phylum Arthropoda; class Insecta; order Lepidoptera; family Noctuidae; genus Atethmia; species Atethmia centrago. Next base: position 26,150,046 of record HG995374.1, read on the forward strand.
CTGTTAAGATTAACGACCTCACTGTTTCGGGACTTCTAGATTCTGGCTCTGCTGTCACTATTTTGGGTAACGGTGTTCATTCAGTGCTAGGTGCTTATGGCTTGCCACTTGTCGAATCTGACCGTATAACAGTAACAGCTGCGGGAGGTCAGAATATTAAGAGTTTAGGTTATATTAACATTCCAATTAATTTCGAAAATCAATTTCACATTTTAAAAGGTTTTGTTATTCCGGAGATTAAACGTAATCTTATTTTAGGTTTAGATTTTTGGCGTAAGTTTAAACTATGCCCAAAGTTTATTGGCAGCATTGCTATGGCCAAGTCTGATAATAGTTCTTTAGTCACTTCTCATTCAACCTTCATACAAGGTTATAATAACCTTGATCAGTCACAACAACAACTTGCTGATAATGTTATTAAGCAGTTCGAAGACATTTCATATCAGAGCAAGGGCTTGGGCGTAACAAGTCTTATCACGCATCGCATTGATACAGGTGACTCGGAACCAATTCGCCAGCGGTACTATCGTTTGTCACCGGAGAAGCAGCGTATCTTGGTGGAACAGGTTGACGAGATGCTTTCCCTTGACGTGGTCGAGCCTTGCGAGAGTGCATGGTCATCCCCTGTTCTGATCGTGACCAAGAAGAACGGCCAACCTCGTTTTTGCCTGGACAGTCGTAAACTCAATTCCGTCACTAAACGAGATGCTTACAATCTTCCTTACATTTCCGAGATCTTAGATAATTTACGAGATGCGCGCTATTTGACCAGTATTGATCTATCCAAAGCATTCTGGCAAATTCCGATCGCTTCTGAGGATCGCGATAAGACTGCGTTCTACGTTCCCGGCAGAGGCACATTTCGTTTCAAACGGACTGCTTTTGGCCTTACCAATGCACCAGCCACTCAGCAGCGATTGGTTGACTTACTATTCTCTAAATTTGATCTCAAGGTGTTCGCATATTTGGATGACATAATCATCATATCTGAAGACTTTAATAGTCACGTGACACTACTTTTACGTGTACTTGACAAGTTGAAACAAGCTAACCTAACAATTAACCTTGAGAAGTCAAAATTCTTCAGCTCTCAGCTTAAATATCTAGGGTATGTCGTTGATGGCTCTGGCTTACGTACAGATCCAGCCAAGGTTGAGGCCATACTTAATTATCCGACACCTAAATGTCGTAAGGACCTCAAACGTTTTTTAGGAACTGCGACGTGGTACAGACGTTTTGTTCCTAACTTTAGCACTATCGCTGGTCCCCTAAATAAGTTGACTTCATCCAAGAAAGGCACCCCTTCTTTTAAATGGACCCCTGAAGCTGATGCTGCGTTTCAAAATTTAAAAGAATGTCTAATTTCTGCACCAGTTCTATCCTGTCCAAACTATACCAGGCCTTTCGAAGTGCATACGGATGCTAGCAGTTACGGTGTCGGTGCAATGCTTACTCAGTCGATAGATGGAAAAGAACACCCAATTGCATATATGAGTAAGTCACTTACCGCTGCTGAGAAGAATTACAGCATAACCGAACGCGAAACCTTAGCCGTTCTTACCGCTCTCGAACATTGGCGTTGCTACATTGAAAACGGTCAACAGTTTACTGTCTACACGGATCACAGCGCCCTTAAGTGGTTTTTGTCCTTAAGTAACCCTACTGGTCGACTAGCTCGATGGGGCGTACGTCTCTCAGCATTTAATTTCGTCATAAAACACCGACGAGGCGTTGATAATGTTATTCCTGACGCGCTGTCCCGAATCGTCCCAGTTAGTGCCATCAATATTGCAAACTCTTATTTAGTTTCTAAAGACTGCTGGTACAAAAATATATATAACGGTTGTTTAAATGATCCTTCCAAATTTACAAATTTTACTATTAAAAATAATTCATTATTTAGGTTATCTAAAAACAAGCACGAACTAATTTCAGAATTCTCGTGGAAAGAGGTCGTACCTACTGAATATCGCGAGACCATAATGACTGAAAATCATTCCGAGCCTACAGCTGGACATATGGGTATTTTCAAAACGTACCGACGTCTTGCCTTACGCTACTACTGGCCTGGCATGTACCAAGATGTCGTCAAATTTATTGGTTCATGCGAAAAATGTTTAGCTTACAAGTCCCAAAATCATCAAATTTTAGGAGAAATGGGTCGTCCTAAACACTGTATGCGACCATTCCAAATGATCTCAATTGATCTCATGGGACCTCTTCCTACTTCAAAAAAGCAAAATAATTATATATTAGTCGTAACTTGCTGTTTTTCAAAATTTTGTTTAATTTTTCCAATTAAAAGGGCTACTGCTGATATAATTACAAAAATTTTAGAAGATTCTGTATTCCTAACTCACGGCATACCTCAAACCGTGTTAATGGATAATGGAACTCAGTTTACTGGCAAGGTGACAGAGGCACTGTTTAAGAAATATAATATCCCAAATATTTATTATACACCTAAATATACCCCTCAGGTAAACTTAGTAGAGAGGTATAACAGAACCATTATCACCTGCATTTCTACCTTCGTGGATAATGATCATAGATCATGGGACATATTTATTCCTAAGGTGCAGTTCGCTATAAATAACTCTGTGAACGAGGCTACAGGATTTTCACCATCATTTTTAGTTTTCGGCCGTGAGCTCGTTACATGTGGGTCACATTATACTGATAATGACCTCGGTGACGAAATACTATTCCTGCCACGAGACGTATATGCAGAAAACTTAGGTGTTTTGTCTTCTATCTTTGACAACGTACAAGCGAAGTTATGGCAAGCCCATGTTAAGAACACTTCACATTATAATTTGAGACGCAAGTTTGCTGAATTTGATATTGGAGACGTAGTCATGAAACGAGCGTACTTTTTAAGTGATAAAGAGAGCAGATTCTCAAAGAAGCTGGCTCCAAAATTTATAAAAGCTAAGATAATTGAGAAAAAGTCCCCTCTCGTCTATGTGTTACAAGACATGTCTGGCAAAAATTTAGGCTCTTGGCACATTAAAGATTTAAAATTAGTAGGTAAAAATAAATAGCATTAAACAATTATACATTTAAAGACACACATTTTGTTTTTCATTTGGGATTCTTGATTTACAATTCCTCTCGCATATATTCCACCTTCTATTGGAACGTCTATTGGTAAGGTATCGGGTTAAAGAAAACAAGATACCTATATTTTTTATGTTATTGTGCGTCAGTTATGTTTGTATCGGATATATACAATAACTGCTGCTAGTTTATGTTTGCGAGAAGTATGAAAGATGATTTTTAAAAAGGTAAACTAATAGTTAAACTCTAGTTCATAATGCGGATTTTCTTTCATTTTAAGATATGAACAAAATCCTTGATTGCGCGCGGGGGTATTGTAACGTTGTAAACTATTATTTTAGTAAATAGGCAAGCAACAAATCGTCAAGTCATTGTAATATAGTTCCAAACCGTTCACATCCTTAATGCGCCTTTGTTTTGTCTCACTCGCTCACTATCTTAGGAACCAGTTTACTTCCCACTCCATACGACCTCTTCGCGCCGCGAGCCGCGATCGGTGAGCAGGTTCGAGGACGGTCAGTTGAGACGCCCGTTCGCGCATACTACATTTGTGCGTGACGTCACACGTGCAGTTTCACCGTAAACTTTCTGAAGCTCAGATTTTTGCCTATGAGATACTTAACTCGTTATTAAAGTTAAAAAGTGAATACAATAAAAATATAAACTGTGTTATCCCCGTATTGGGTAAGTGTTAGCAAAATTAAGTTAAGCTTGCTTTCTCATGTGTAATGGTGGTCAGTGATTTGCAAAATTGTGTTTCATCATCTTTTTTTCCTGACACTCATTTCTAATTTCAATCATTTCTTTTAACCATAAACCTTAGCTTACCTCATTATTTGTGTTCGTATTAATTTAAAAGTGCTTCACACTCCTTTGTTTAACCCTTGTAAACTCCGATTCTGAAGGTGACCTTTACACACATTCGCCTTAAGCGCAATAGTATTTCATCCGCTTTACGCTTATGCTTACGCCGCCGTGGTCACCGTCAGGAGAGGATTAGCAGAGGGTTCAGTTATCTATTTCCTGGACATAAATTCCAGGGTTTCTTGTTCCGGGTTCATTTGCCCGAGAAAACCGCTGCCGCTGCCGCTGCTACAGCAGTAGCCGTGACATCGGGTGGTCAACACAAGGCTGACGACATCTGGCACCACTTTCATCAACCCTGCGGGTCCTCTACCACTCAGGGTCAACTCCTCGGCTCCTGCGTCATCTCCAAGTTCGCGTAAAGCCAGGACAGTACTTGACGCGCCTACCTCCTTAGGACGGAAAAATTTATGACGGGCCTTTTTGTACCTACGACCTAAAATAAATTTAAATTGAAAGTCTCTAATGAGTTTGTTTTATCTCTCTATTTAGTTTAAAATAACTCACACGCATCACTATGTGTCTTAGTATTAAATATAGCTCTTAGTATTAGCATTATGATATTAGAGACCGCTACTTGAAACAAGCCCGGAATCAGGAGGGAGAGAGCTCGATACACTCATTTTCATAGTAAAATTTCACATTTTCTCAAATTACTCCCGAAATATGGGAGTTATGAAGAAATTCATCACCACAAGTTATGAAGGCATTAAGTAATCGAATAAGATGGCATCATTAGTTTGGCATAATTTTACTCTTTTTTTTCGGACATGTCTACGTCCAACCGCTCCCATACATTCGTTCCACTGTGCGACACCTCACTCAGTAAATCGTCCTTACTTACACAATTAGTTTCTATGAAATGAAATGAAATTAAATTGTTTATTCTGTAAATAGGATATGAGAATCACTTTTACACGTCATATTAAAAAATAAGCTAGATGGAGTCGACATTTCCTATCTGACTACCCCTGAGAAGAAATGGCGAAACAAACTCAAGGGTCAAAGTCTCTTTTAAAGTCCAGACATAATCTTGGTCAGATCATGTGAGGACCATGTAGATCTATGTCTGAAATGGTCTTTTGAGGAAAGAACCACACAAATTTGAGTGGACCTGTCCAGTCAGTGCAAGCATTTGTCAATAATCGTGTAGCTCAACTCAAAACTTAAGGAGCTCAACGACTCGACGAACAATACCAAGGAAAGGACAATGGGGTTGGCCGCATAAAGAACTCAAAATGCCAGACCATAATTAAAACTAAGAGAAAAAAAAAAAACAACAAGAAATAAATAAAAATGACCCACATAGTGCTCACATTCACAATAATTAAAGTAATATAATACTTTTCAAGGTACATAAATATTCACTTAATTTTGCTTATAATATTCATCAATGTCAATATGTACATATAGTTGTATATAATGATGATTTTGCATATGTACATAATCAATATTGCGTGTCCTATCACTGTTTATTTACACTAAGCAAAACAACATTGTTTATAATATTACGTTACGTACGTGAGCCGCCTGAGATCGCGATACCGCACGCGGTGCCTAAAACGATTATACACGCGACCGAAAGCAACCGCAAGCATGCGACGACTAGCCACCCGGCGGCCGGCACCCGCCGCTTTGCCTGGTTGCTTATTGCTTATTACTACATGCGCTTGCGATGTGCGACGGACAGGATACAGAGAGTGCGATGTGCGATGTAAAGCAAAAAGCAAATAGCAACAAGTGAGAGCCACGATAGCATTTGCTTTATGTTATGTATGATAAGCACGATGCCTTTATTATGCTATATGCTTTATTAATCACCACTAGTCACAATTATGCGGAGCTCCGCAACACCGGCTCAGTCGCGGTTAGCTACTTGCTCTGATACGACGTCTCGAACGTAACGAAAAATATTACAAACATGTCTTATTGTGCAATTTTTCATGCAAAAATGATAGCAGGACAAAAAATGTATCTTGCGGAGGTGTATCGTAGCACCGGTTAGTAAAAAACTATGATGTATGTCAATGTAATTGTTTTTATTGACAAAACCATATTAATTACTATGTTGCGAACTAAAAACTACCTTATGTCCATTGTTCAAAGTCTAAATCAATTTGCTCGCTGCCTTAAATATCATCGTATACATTCTAGAAACTTCGACGCTACTCGATTAGGGATGGGACACATTCAAATAGTTCGGTATCGATAAAATAATAAAATGTGTGTTTTTAAAGTAACTTTACTGAACTGAAATAAATAAAATTTCGAGAAATTGGTATCAAATTATACGTAAATGAAGTCTAAAGTCGAATATAGTGAAACCTTATACCTTACCATGACATATTACGAGGGCTGCACTAAAAGTATCGGGAATGGAATATTTCCACTGTTCCTGTCATATTAAAATCTTTTTAATTGAAAACTCCTTGGTTTTAAAAAACGAATACCATTTATTTATTTAAAAAAAGATTCTCGGTCTTGTCACAAGGTTTTGTCAAACTTGTTTAGTCGTTAAGAAAATGGAATTGACACGAGAAAATTCAAAAGCGATGATTTATTATGACTTTCGAAGTGGTTTAACACAAAAACAGTGTGTTGACCGGATGATTTCTGCATTTGGTGATGAAGCCCCATCCAAAACCACAATTTATCGCTGGTTTACTGAATTTCAACGTGAACGTGTCAAGCTCAGTGATGATCCCCGTCAAGGTCGTCCAAAAACTGCAGTCACCCAAGAAAACGTTGATGCTGTGCGTAAGCTGATTGAGGAAGATCGACATGTGACAAACCGCGAAATTCAGGCAACTTTATACATTGGCATGAGTCAAATACAAATAATCTTGCATGAACAATTAGGTGTAAAAAAGTTGTTTTACCGATGGATACCGCATTCGCTCTGTGAAGGGCAAAAAGCGGCTCGCGTTACTTGGTGCGTCAGAACTCTCGAAAGATTCCACGCAGGATCCTCAAATGCTGTATACAACATCGTATCAGGTGACGAATCCTGGATATACGCGTACGAACCCGAAACAAAAAACCAGTCAAGAGTTTGGGTGTTCGAAAATGAGTTTTAATTTTTGTTGGCTTTAGCCAACAAAAATTGTTCGTTCACGGAGTGTTGCAAAAAAAATGGTGGCCACGTTTGTCTCCAAAACCGGCCATGTTACGACTATTCCTCTTGAGGGACAAAGAACGGTTAATGCAGAATGGTATGCTAGCATTTGTTTGCGACAGGTGGACAGAGATTTTCATCACCTGAAGAAGCTGTAGACGCCTACAAAACGGCCATTTTGGAGACCCCAACTTCCGAATGGAATGGTTGCTTCAATGATTGGTTCCATCGTATGGAAAAATGTGTCAAATTTTGCGGAGAATACTTCGAAAAGCAATAAATACATTTTTAAATAGTAATGTGGTGTCACTTCCTTGATTCCTGAAATTTTCAGTGCCGCCCTCGTATGTACTCGTCGTCGTTCTTCTCGATTAATTGAAATAAATGGTTTGAGTACTTATATTTTGACAAATAAATCAATCATTCATTCATTCGCGGCTGGACGTAGGCCTCAAAAATAAGTACCTAATACTAATAAAGTATGTAACTATTTCAGTTTTCCCAAAGATCCTTTTACCAAGGAGAAATAGATAGAAGCTATGGGAAGACAGAACTGGATGACGTCAAATTCAAGTTCAGAGCATTTTGATGAAAACAATTTACAAACTTCAAAAAAAGGCTACAGATTTTTAAATGATAACGCAATTCCTATTCATAAAATTTGGTCCATTATGTAAGATAAAGGATTTGAATATTACATTGTACAAATATCGACATTAAATTATCGATATCTTGTCCTCGTCCATAGCTGAGTAGATAAATAGATATTAGGTGCATACGAATATGACATCTATTTCAATGACCTTAGCGTGCTAAATAGAGTAAATTGGTTACAGCACCCTCTAGCGTTGAAAAGCTGAACTCGTTGTTGATTGCTCGAATTTTATAGTTAAATGGTCTTCATTGATTCTGACATGTAAAATAAAAACAATGTGCATGAGTTGTAATAAGACTTAATTTTGAACAACAATGAATAAACTTTTCGCCAAAGTTGCATTTATAATTCGTAGCCAATAATATCATCGTTTTCTGTGTACTGCAATGTACATTTTAATTTGCAACTGTGTGAGTTTGGCGACACTGGTAGTACTAAGGACGTCTAAGGGCACTTCCACTGTTTTTTCTATTCCGTGATCACAACAGAATACACACACATGTATGTCACATTTTATATTATTTTGTATGAGCGTTTTTAATGCACCTTTAATTTATTCTCTTAATTTATTAAAAAAAAACATCATTATCCTCCTTTTTGCTTCGCCGTAATCGGGAAAACGGACAAAATCTCGATTTGTTTATTATTCTAGCGTTTGGCAGCTGAAAATCAGCGTCAGGTGGTACATACGGCTACATATCAAGCTATACATTTCCAGTATAAGCTGACCTCTCATTGTACGGAAATCCTATACAATGCGAGGTTAGCATAAACTGGAAATGTGTAGCTTGATATGTAGCCGTGTTGTCATCTGACATTATGCTGAGCTGAGGCCCTTTTGGCATTATAATATGTAATTGTTTTCTGTTTTTTATAGTTTTAAGGTGAATATTTCTTTTTTGCTGTAAGGTTTCCATACTATTTGTTTCAGTACTATTGTCTATGGTCTGTTCCAAAAGTATCTGAAGAAATTGACTGCTATGATTTGATTATTTCAATACTTAAACCCAAATTCTAATTTTAAATCAAATTAAATATGTTTTTCATTTGATTATTAAAAAAAACTGAACCCTTATATGATCCCACCCAGGCGTGTGTCTGTCTGTCCGTCTGTCAGCCGATTTGCTCCGAATCTAATGGACCGATTAAATTGAAATTTGTTACACATATGAATTTCTGTGACACAAACACGGACGTGTAACGTAAATAAATGCATTTTGAATATGAGGGTCACTTTTGGCGGGACAAATTATTTTTTTTTTAAAGTTATGCAAAGTGTACCGTGACATGTCAAATGAAAGGACTTTTTGTGCGGGTCTCAAATATATATTTTATAATTATAAAATAAAAAGTTTTATAGTTATTTAATAAAATACCATTCCCCCTTATCTGCGAAACTAATGAGCCTAAAATAAAAAAAATAAAAAATACAGGATATAGTTCTTTACATAGAGATTACGTACGATTAGGAAAACCTATAAAAGTCTATGGAGTTAAAATAACATGATAAATCTCTCAATATTGTGCAAAAAACTTATATTTGCAGTTGGAATGTTTGGCAGAACATGTTTTTCAACTACAATCTTAAGTTTATTCTTGGGATAAATTATCTTGGCATAAAAAACATGGTAGATAACATATTCATTGTACGGAAGCGTTACCACGCGAGTTCAACTTGCCCTTGTGCGGTTTTATTTAATACAATTTAATAATGTTATTCAAACAGTAAATGGTGGAAAAAGTGGTGAGGTATAAAGTTGAAACCTTCTAAATATATATCAATGTGTTACTAATTCCATTTAGTGAGTGATTACATAAAAAATTAAGCTGTTCAGGTTTTGTTTACATTTTCATCAGATAGTTTTTGAACAGGGTTATATAACAATTTTTATTTACTTGTCCACTAAAGCTGCTTGTTTATCAGTGGTAGACGTTGACCTTTTCCTTGGCTCGGCTTTTAATAGTGCTACACTCCAAGTTGCATACAAATTCATCTAGTTTTCGTTTAATTTGTGATTGACACAAGTAAATATAAAAAAAAACAATGGCGGTTTGTGGACGGAAAACAGTGCTGCCACTTATGACGAGTTTTCAGTTTTCAACTCATTTAGATTGCGTTCAGAGCAGAGCCGTGTGAAGGGGGCGACCGCCCCGGGCGCCTCAGCCAGGGTAATGCCAAAATCATCTTGACGATTGTCAAGTGTCGAATTTTCACCAGGGTCATTTCACTTAGTAAATTTTCCCCTACGAACTTCAACACCCCACAAAGCACAAATACTTCTCTAGGTAAATAATACAGATCGTAATGATTAATTTTCCAAAACCACCTTTACAGAGGGTGTTGCAGTTCGAAGGGGAAGTACGAAATTTATTAGTCTTTCGTTAATCTCTCCCAAAACTCGCGTACAACCAGGCGTGTTCTAAAGAATGGTAAATGAAATAAAACAATCAGTATTAAAGAAAGGATCACATGGTGATATTGGGATATTAACAGCTTACCTAGGTTTCCTGCCGGGGTCGCGGGAAGGTACAAAAGGGTTACCGAGGCCCCTGGCAACACAGGCAACGGAAGGGACACGGGTGGGTTTTAGTCAGTACGAGTCTGACACACCCTCCCGGTCCGCCCAGAGCGGGAGAAGTTATTTGACAATTTCCCACCCAAAAAAAAAACCTAGGTTTATAGATAGGTACACAATCAACTAGTAAATTAAGTACTTACGGAAAAGTTAAAATACAAAATGACAGTGTTTAAAAAAACATCTTGTGTAGGGGCGCTAGAATCAGGCTTTTCCCCAGGCGGTTCTGGTTCAGAGCGGGAATGATCAAATGCTCAGAATTCATCGGTTTACAAATCATATTGTGTGTCTAAAATAATTTTATTAATATTAAATTATCATTTTTAGATCCACTTATGCCACAAAAACAAGAAAAACCAAAAATAATGAAATGTGCTAAAAAAGATGTGCCACCTCAAAAAGCATTAAAAGCTGCAATTAATGCGCCAAATGCTAAATTCAACTGCAGACCACAGAAAGTGTTTATTAATGTGCCAGAAGAAAAGTTGGAACTTAGAGGGAACAGAGAAGCTGTAAAAGTTACCGGCGGAGTTTCAAACTTCGTAACACGTAAAGAAAGCGTCCCAATGTTTGTACAAAGCAAAGGTGTCTCATTTGTAGTAAAAGATGAAGCAGGTCTCCCAATTGCTGTAAAAGATGAACGAAGGGTCCCGATTTTAGTAAAAAGCAAAGGACGTGTCTCAATGGTAGCCAAAGGTAAAAGCAGAAGCGTTTCAAATCGATTAAGAGGTAAGGGAAGAAGTGTCCCCAATCATGTAAAAGGTAATGGAAATGTCCCAACTTTTTCAAAACGCCAAGAACTGTTTCTTAAAAGACAAATTGGTCCATACAATTCAAATATACGAAGAGAAGCACCACAAAAACTACCAGCAAGAGAACCAGAATGTGAACAGAATGCGGGCATATATGGCTATGACGAGTATGAGGTCAAATGTATAATTTTGAACAGAATTGAATTAAATGCATTTAGGGATAAACAGAAGTCAAAGAATGGTTATAAAGGACATGGGTATAACTGTGATAGATGTATTGAAAAGTTTATGAGTCAAAAAAATTTGGACGAACATAATAAGAAACATGCTAAGGTTTGTATTTTTTGTTAGTTCACAAATAGGCCACAACGAAAGGCGACGCGAAGCGATCATGGTCGCACTGTAAATGATAGCGATTTAGCAATACATTTATCGAACTATATTTTGTTTCTTTAGAAATTATTATTGGAATGTAACTACGGTGCAGGACAATCATAGAATACGTAGAATTAAGGTCAACCTAGAATCTATTACAAAAGCATTAATGTTATTTTTTAACAACAAATATTAACGAAACTATATTTATTTATTTATTTCACAGTTACGAGGCAATTCAATTTGCGAATTGTGTGAACAAAGATTTCCCAACGAAAGTGAGCGAGATGAGCATTATAACGAACATTTTATGTAAGTGTGAATACCCTTTAAGCATACATATTATTTTTAGACATATTATTTTTTTAACCGACTTCCAAAAAGGAGGAGGTTATATTATGTTAATCTGTTTTTTATTTCGATATTTATTAAGTATGCTCAACGAACAACGGTTAAGGTAGCTGCCCTTACTGCCCCGTCTCAAAAATCCACCCTGTATACAATGACATGAATATTTACTCTGTAAAGTATTATATTATTTTAAATATTGAAAATGTGAAAACTATGTGGGTCAATGTTTATTTTTGTATTTTTCTCATTCAGTTTTTATCATGGTCTGGCAGGTTGGAGTATTTTTTGCGTACTTTATGCGGCCTACCCATATGTCCTTTCTTTAGTATTGTTCGTTGAATCGTTGAGCTTATTAAGTTCTGAGTTGAGCTGCACGACTACTGACAAATGCGTGCACTGACTGGACAGGTCCGCTCAATCTGTGTGGTTCTTTCATCAAAAGACTATCTCTATCTGACCAAGATTATGTCTGGACTTCAAAAGAGACTGTGACCTCTGAGTTTGGTTCGGCCTTTCTTCTCAGTAGTCATCTGACTCCGGGATTCCTATCTAGAAAACGCCGACCTCGTCTAGTTTTAAAAAATATGATTGACGTGTGAAAGTGTTTGTACAAACCTACTTACAGAAATAAAATCATTTAACATTATCATTAGAATTTCGCGGGCTACCACTGCGGATCCACCTTAAAGAAATACAGGCGCGGTAGGATGTTTTAAAAATGAAATATTATTTTCAGAATATACGAATGCCTTAACTGCCCGTATCAGAACAGTGACCGACTAAAAACATATGAGCACATCCGAAGAAACCATGAAATCTCAGTGTTCGATTGCAAAAAATGTGATGCAGTTTTCAAGTAAGTGTATTATCAAGTCAGCCTTTATTTAGTTACTGACATAACTCTGTACTCCCATTTATTTAACACTAGCGACTTGCCCTGCTTAAATTCGTACGGTTATTACTACTTGCTAAAACATTGATTTATTTATTATTCATTTAAGTTTAATAATAATGTTTTATACACCTTCCGAAATATTTTTTCTAAATGATTTTGAAAACCGCATCCAAATCTGTTGCGTAGTTTAGAAGAACAACGCGGTCACGTAGATGGACACGAAAAGCTACTTTAATTTATAATATGTATTATGTCACCGTAAGATTGCGAGCACCGTTTTATTTATAATGTATCTAGCGAGATTATAAACTATCGCAAAATTGTGATCAAAATTACTGTTCCCATTCATTTTCAGTAGTTTATAAATCTATCAATGTCAAATCGTCAAACTGTGAATGAACCTACACTTATCGACAGGGTTCATAATCGGTCCGATTTTTAACTGAAATTGTGAAACGTCCCTGATTGATAGGTCTTGGCGGTAGCCGAATTGGTTGCAATAACTAAGCCAGGGCCCCCCGACCAAATGGGTCAGGTTAGGTTAGAGCTCGGCTCGCTTCTTCCAAGTTGGTCGCAGTTACTTGGCTAAGTAGTATTAGTGCGAGGTGTGTTTGTCACACGCAAGTTTGATACCAGTTCACAATTTGTAGGTTTGCCATGGGTGGATTTAAACTATCGAAAATAATGCGTTCAATTGTAAATAGTTTGATGCAGTTCACAATTTTTCGATAGTTTATAATCTCGTTAGATAGATTATAGAGGTTCTCGTTATTATTATTACTAGCTTGCGCTGTTCCGATCCTGGCCAAAGGTTTCCCTCCACTCCTTCCATCTGCATTATTATTAAACCTTATTTATTTCTAAATTCTATTACTTTCAGGACATACAAAGAACATCGTAGACATAGAGTTAATGTCCATTCAAATAGAGAAAGACAAAGGTGTGAAGAATGTCACAAAACGTTTTCTTCTTTGCCGCTGTTGAAAACGCATATGGCGTAAGTAATAAGTATTGCTCGTTTTAAGGGTTCGCGTATCACTGCTCAGTTTCCCTCACTCGTCAATTTATTTAATTCGAAATTTTCGTTGATTAGTCAGTTTATCTAGTTGGTCAGTTTTGCGGATTAGTCAGTTGCGTCAACTCGACAGTTTCCAGTGTTTGCCAGTTTCCTATATTCGACAGTTAAACATGTTTACGTTTAAACAAACAAAAATGAATAATGTAAGGATTATTTTTTAAATCACAAACGGGATTGGGCCCAGTTTATGGCAATAGGCTCGCCACCTGTTACTTAAACACAATTGGTGAAATGTGGGTGTACTCAAAGTAAAACTCTGCTTAACCCTTTGGGGAAACAGTCGTGATTTTATGTTACGTAATACATAATTTTACCACACGTGTATTCCATTTTCTACCGGCCGACTGTACTTTGAATGACGAATTGAATAAATCTGTCGAATCAAGGGAACAGGCAAACACTGGAAACCATCGAGTTGACGCAACTGACTAAACCGCGAAACTGACCAATCAGTGAAACTGTTTAATAAACGAAACTGACGAATTAAATAAACCGACGAGAGAGGAAAATTGACCAGTGGTACGCGGACTCTTTATGTTGTTATATGCCAATCCAACAGGAAGCCTGTCTGACGGTAAGCAGTCTACGCCTTAAGGCGAAAGCACTAGTCTAGCCCGCGAAATTCAAATAATCTTCATCATCATCATCATCATCAATTCAGCCGAAAGACGTCCACAAATTCAAATTAATCACCGCTTGACGTAAATTGACGTAATTTTAGTAGGCAAGTTTTTAATCACGTCTAAACTTGTATGGAGTTCTGATTAATTTGACAGGACTAAACTAAAATTTATCTTCTGTCCTTTTCTTAATTAGAATTAGAAAGAAAAAGATGCACTGAACTTAAATTTAGTTTAGTTTGTGAACAAGGGAATCGGCACCAATGACATGAATATTTACTCTGTAAAGTATTATATTATTTTAATTATTGTAAATGTGAAGACTATGCTGGTCATTGTTTTTTCGTTGTGTCTCAGTTAGTTTTTATCATGGTCTGGCAGGTTGAGTAAATTTTGCGGCTTTTCCAAATGTCCTTTCTCTGGTATTGTTCGTTGAATCGTTGAACTCGTTAAGTTCCGAGTTGAGCTGTACGACAACTGACATATGCGTGCATGGACTGGACAGGTCCACTCAATCGGTGTGGTTCTTTCATTAAAACACCACTACAGACACCAATCTACATGGTCTCCACATGATCTGACCAAGATTATGTCGTTACAAATTCTATTTTTTAAAGTCATCATGCCCTATTGAATGACTATTTCATGACATCATGACATTTGATGCCAATTTTAGCTTAGATATTTGTATTGATGACTTTAATGATTAGAATTTTTAAATAAATACACATTTGTTAGGGTCGCTAATCATATTTTGATCAAGAAACATGCTGTAAATAACGTATGAAAGTTTGAATTGGGCGGGCTACTCTGGTGCTTTCGGCTTACAAATGTTGCCATCCTAGAGACACAGCGGAAATGTCTCATCTTCTTGTTACGCCGGCACCCATGCTTTTCAAGCCGACACTATTCACCCAGGATAGTCTCGGTTTGAAGGGGCTACCCATTCCCAGTAAAATCATGAGTATTAAACATTCTAATTCCGCTATTAATCATTGAGTTCATTTTAATTTTATAGTACAAAATTCCTTTACCGGTCCATTTAAAACATATGCCATCAGTGTGTTTTATTTGTTTATTTAGTACACATGCACGAGAAACGACAGAATGTCCTGTATGCCAGAAGAAGGTCAGAAATAATTATTTAGATAAACACATGAAGACACACAATGACACTGTAAGTTGACAAGTATAATTCTTTTGTCTAATGAATCTAAACCGCCGTTTTCGTTATTTTCTTGAGCATTTTGTGCGTTAAGGTTGGGAAACGAAAAGCTGCATTTGAATTGAAGCTTGTTTTAAACAAGTTTTTTTAAACGGCTATTGGTCTATTGGTCCAAGTCTGACTCATTGGTATTGGTCTAGTGGAGCTACTGCTGACACTGAGGTCGTGGGTTCGAATCCCAAATCGGGAAGTCTTATTGTGTTTTCCATATGGAATTTCTCAATAGCAGCCCGGAGTCTGGATTTGTGCCCGGTTGATCGCAATAGGCTCACCTCCTATTATATGGGACTAAAACATAACTGGCGAAAAGTGGGTGTGCTATATAAGGTACTTACACCGTTGCACACCCTTCGGAGACAACAGGCGTGAAGTTATTTTTTTTTTTCAGGTAGAGGATAGCGCATACTGTGTTGATTGTAAAAAAATCTACAAGACTCAGAAAAGCTACAATCTTCACCTTAAAACCAGTCTTAAACATAACCCGGTTGAAAAAGTTGGGTATGTATGAATACATATAAGTTGGGTATGTTGGTCGTGAACGACGATGATGTATTAACGACATTTAGCACCATCTGTTTTACGCAACGGAAAACTTCTTTAGAACTTAAGCATACGGCTCTGTAACTCTTGTTTGCTGCATTGCTCATGATATTGCATGTTACTTGTTAGGTGCATTACATGAACACAGAGCAGAAAAAGTCGAACTGTTACTTTCATGCATAATCTTTGCAAAACGTAGTTGGCAAATACAATCCCGGACTGCTGAATCAAGCCACCGCGCATTTTTATGTTTATAAGCCTAAAACATCGAAGTAATGATAAGTCAAGAGAAAAAGTTTTTATGCAGTTTTGAAGCTGGCACACTGGCCATCGTTTTGGTATCACCGTTGTTCCAAATTTGAATTCACGAATTTGGTCGCTCTTAACGAAGCAACAAGCTTTGATTAGCGCATCTGTTGGTCTATAGTAATTTCGTTATTTATTTTGTTTTGCATAAAACGAGTATCGAAATTGTTTTTCTTTAATTTTTATTCCATTCTGACCTTCAAATTATGGATACTGTACCTGAGGTAGCCGCGCAACCTATGGCGCTTCTTCGGTGTGGGCTACGTAAGTCAGCGAAACGTAAGTGCACAACTTCATGTAAGTCGATCTGCCGTTAAAAAAATAATTTTCGTTGGAACTATCAATACCTGGAGACTGGCGGGTTAGTGCGCCGTGCAGAAGAGCCACCAAACCGAGTCATACCAGCATGACAAGATCGGTTTATCTTTACCAGCAGCCTGCGTAATCGTCACCTGACCTCAGTACAGGTCTAAGAACAGCTTCGAGACTTTTTTTTTGAACTGTTAGAAGGGGACTCGAAGAACGAGGCTTGACATCTCATAAGCCAGCCAATGGTCCCGAACTGACACGAGCTCAGAGAATGGCGCGCCTATAGTTTCCACGCGAACATTTGCATTGAACTCGACGCCAATGGAGCCAGGTTATTTTTACGGATGAAACTCATTATGCTGTATGGTAATGATGGACGTCGAAAAAGCTTAGCTCTGCAGCATACGCCGTTAGAAAAACAATCCTGATTTAACTGATTTAGAGACAGTCCGTTTAGTATACTTTAGTTATTTTCATATTGTAGTGTCGTACGGTATTCTGTTGTGGGGAAATGCCGCCGATATTCAGACAATTATTATTTTACAAAAAGGCAATTCGTTCAATTTATAAATTAAGCCCCGAACACTACATTGAATGTAGTTTTTCTTTTATTTTTGTTTGCTGTTTATAATTTACTTTTCTAAATACCATTTTACATATACAATGACATGAATATTTACTTTAATTTTTTTAATTATTGTGACTGTGAGGAATATGTGGGTATTTTTGTTACTCTTAGTTTTCAAAATCAAAATATTTTATTTCACATAAACCTGCATGGGCACTTATGAAACGTCAGAAGCTAGGTGCACGGTTCCAATTGGTCGTTTCCTATGGAGAAGAGCCGGCAAGAAACTCCATGGTTACTCTTTTAAAAATAATTGGCTTTTACAATGTATTAAAATTACAGTGTTAATAGGTATGGGAGGACAGTGTAGGCCTGTGAAGAAATACCAGTAGTAGTAGAGGTACTTAACAAAAAATAAATGGTCTACAAATCTAGGCTATCTTGCCTACAACGTTCTCACATTCACAAAATATAAAATAATCTATGTAAAATATTAATAAACTAATAAAAACCTATTTAAACGAAATTACATGTTTGCCATTACAACTGTAACAAGTCTTAATTAGTATCCTGTCCACAAAAGATTAGACACAAAGGTTAGATTTTAATGATGGTCTGGCAGTTTGAGTACTTTATGCGGCCTACCCCTTTCTTTGGTATTGTTCGTCGAATCGTTGAGCTCCTTGTTTACAGTTGAGCTGCACTATAACTGACAAATGCGTGCACTGACTGGACAGGTTCACTCAAATCTGTGTGGTTCTTTCTTCAAAAGACCATTTCAGACACCAATCGACATGGTCCTCAAATGATCTGACCAAGATTATAACAGGATTGTTATATGCATTGAAATTGATGAATTTTATGTATACAATGACATGGATATTTACTCTGTAAAGTATTATATTATTTTAATTATTCTAAATGTGAAGACTATGTTGGTCATGGTTTCTCAGTTAGTTTTTATCATAGTCTGGCAGGTTGAGTAATTTTTGCGGCCTACCCAAATGTCCTTTCTTTGGTATTGTTCGTTGAATCGTTGAGCTCCTTAAATTCCGAGTTGAGCTGCACGACTACTGACAAATCCGTGCACGGACTGGACAGGTCCACTCAGTCTGCGTGGTTTTTTCATCAAAAGACCGTTACAAACACCAATCTACAAGGTCTTCACATGATCTGACCAAGATTATGTCGTTACAAATTAAAATGTTTAAAGTCATCATACAATACTCTTGCCCTATTGAATGACTATTTCATGAAATAATGATATTTGAAGCCAATTCCAGTATAGATAGAGATTTGTATTGACGACTTTAATGATTAGAATTTTTAAATACATACACATTTCTTAGGGTCGCTAATCATATTTAAGAAATATGCTGATTCTGACCTGCAAATTGTAAATAACGTATGAAAATTTGAATTTCGCGGGCTACCCTGGCGCTGTCGTCTTAATGGTGCCATCCTAGAGACAGCGGAACTGTCTCATCTGACTGTTACACCGGCACCCATGCCCTTCAAGCCGACACTATTCACCTACCTAGGGTCCTACTTGAGGGCTCCCCATTCTCAGTAAAATCATGTTGAGCAATAAAAGAATTTGCATAAATTATATTACCTACCTATTTGATTTTAAAATGAAACATTTACTAGGAAATTATTTTGTTGTTTGGTGGGCGCTATTTTTATCGAGCGAACTTATGAAACAGATACTCGTACAGTAGTGTATTAAACATTCTAATTGCGCGAGAAATCATTCATGAGTCCATGACATTTTAATATTTTAGAGTACTAAATTCCTTTGCCATTCCAATTAAAATATAAGCGATCAGTGTGTTTTATTTGTTTTATTTAGTGCACATGCAAGAGAAACGACAGAATGTCCTGTATGCCAGAAGAAGGTCGGAAATAATTATTTAGATAAACACTTGAAGATACATAACGACACTGTAAGTTGGCAAGTATATTTTTTTTACGTAACGAATCTAAACCGTCGTTTTCGTTACTGTCTTGATACGTGATTTTGTACGTTATCTCTCTATCTGGGTTTGTGCTCAGTTGCTCGCAATAGGCTCGCCTCCTATTATATGGGACTAAAACATAACTGCGAAATGTGGATGTACTATATAAGGTACTTACACCGCTGCCTAACCTTTCGGGCAACAGGACAACAGACGTGAAGTTATATATATTTTTTAAAAATATATATATTCAGGTAGAGGATAGCGCATACTGTGCTGATTGTAAAACAATCTACAAAACTCAGAAAAGCTACAATCTTTACCTTAAAACCAGTCTTAAACATAACCCTGTTGAAAAAGTTGGGTATGTATTCACGACGATGATGTATTCACGACATTTAGCACCATCCCTTTTACGCAACGGAAAAACTGCTTTAGAACAAAGGCATACGGCTCTGTTTTCACTACGCAACTATTATTTGCTGCATTGCACATGCTATTGCATGTTACTTGTTGGGTGCATTACATGAACACAGAATAAAAAAAGTCGAACTGTTAGTTTCATTCATAATCTTGGCAAAACGTAGTTGGGAAATACACTCCCGGACTCCTAAATCGAGCCACCGTATTTTTATGTTTATATGCCTAAAACATCGAAATAATTATAATTCAGAGACAGTTTTTATGCTTGAAGCTGACATACTGGCCATCATTTCGGTATCTCTCGGGGCCCAGTGCGGGTTGGTAGATGTCACAAGTTTTCGAATTTTTGGTTCTAGGACATGTTTCCTCACGATGTTTTCCTTCACCGTTTTGAGGGCAGTGGTGATGAAATTATTTACACAAAGCGTAAAGCGCCTGTCTGGGTTCGAATTTACGACCTACAACTCGTAAGTCGCGGTTGTTACCACTGGGCCACCACTGCTCTACCGAGCACCTGTTAGTCTATAGTAATTTCGTTATTTGTTTTGTTTTGCATAAAAAAAACAGTATCGAAATTGTTTTTCTGTATTTTTTATCCATTCCGACCTTCAAATTATGGTTTGCACCTGAAGTAGCCGCGCAACCTGTGGCACTTCTTCGGTATGGGTTTAGTCAGCGAAACGTAAGTGCACAACTTCATGTAAGTAAGTCGTTCTGCCGTGTTTCTTTCGTACCTTCGATACCTGAAGTCTGGCGGCTTCGTGCGCCGTCCAGCTCCTCCGGGACGGCGCACGAAGCCAAGGAAAGGGCGACTAACTATTTGCTACTATAAAAAATAAAATGGGTAACAAAAATAATGGGTACAGTGAAGTAGCGTTTTAAGTATAAAATCATTTGGGTTAGGTTAGGGTAGAACAGTGACCACTAACGCGCGAAGGCGAGCGAGCGAAGCGAGCGTGCCGCGGCAGCGGCCGCCGAGCATCAGATCCCCTCGGTTGATGGTGACTCTCAGTTACCAAAACAAAAACTCGATGGTAGTTTAAATTAAAACAAAGCTAACAATTGATTATTAAGCTGCTACTTTATACTTAAAATTATACTTCACTGTAGCTGTCAACCTATTACTTTTACTACCCATTTAATTATTTTTAAAACCCTAAATCAGATTAGTTTGTCGCCGCGTTAAATACATGCCTTTTTTTTTGTTTCTCAGTTTTCAATATGGCAGGTTGAGTAATTTTTGCGGCCGATGTCATTTCTTTGGTATTGTTCATTGAATAGTTGAGCAGCACAACTACCGACAAATGCGTGTACTGACTGGACAGGTCCACTCAATCTGTGTGGTTCCTGCATCAAAAGACCATTACAGACACCAATCGACATGGTTCTAACATGATTTGACCAAGATTATGTCTGGACTTTAAAAGAGACTGTGGCCTCTGAGTTTGTTTTGGCCTTTCTTCTCAGAATAGTCAGATAGGAAACGCCGAAGTCATCTAGTTTAAAAAAATATGATTGACATGTAAAAGTGTTTGTACCTACAAACCTATTTACTGAAATAAAATCACTCATTATTTAACGTTTTCAGCAATGTTGCATTGGAGAGAAGGTGAGTTATTGGCGCTGGGTCATGTACTATCGGCCAATCTTCCGCATGCTCACCTCTAAGGCGATAATCGTATAGCACGGCTCACGACTCGATCGCCCGATGCAAGCGTTTTGGCCAATGGGATGCATGAAGCGTATTTTAGCCGTGTTTGTATTAATGTAATTATGTATAGTGTGTGTGACAGTCACACTAGGCGCGTGCTATGCTCACTTGTTTGTAAGACATTTTTTTAATGGGCACGGCCAGCGAGAGCGCTTTATGAATTGTTATTGTTGACAAGAAGTAATTTCGTACTAATATCTTCCGTTTGGTTTAGAAAATGTATTATTGGTATTGCTATACGCGTACCCTAAAAAAACTTTATTTAGCATTTTTGTTTACCACTTTGCCAAATTACAGCTTTCTAGTAAGAGTCTGTGAGCTAAGCCGGGGACAGACAGACAGACAGACGGTCATGGCGAAACTATAAGAGTTCCTTGTTGACTACGGAACCCTAAAACGAAGCAAGTTACGTAGTTTTGTTAGAAATTGTCATTTGCTATCTCTTTCTTTTATTGCTGTTTTGATTAAAATAGCAAAATTACTTACAGTAGTATTTGAACCATTACTTGGCGCAGTTTATACAATGTTATCAGATTTTTTTATTATTGCTGTCGCAACTTTTGCAACTGCAATAAAAATAAGTTCATTATCTAAGCACCATTGTTATTCAGTGGGAACGTCAGAACATCTGGTTAAACAATAGATCGGCTTTATAGAACGGCCATAAAATACGGTCGCAAAAAATTACGAAATATTTCTTCAACACACTTGCTTGTAAAGTGACTCAGAAATTCAGCTTATTATATAGAAGTATTTTTACTTTACATTTCTTTTTTCAATATACGCAGTTTTTGTCCAAAAACAATGAATATTTTTGAGAAAAAAAAATTCGTTACATCAGATAAATCAATCATCAAAATTATCATCATTTCATAAAATTATATATTTTTCACTACATATTAACCTTAATTTGCTTATTCAAAACATTATTTTGTTTATTATATTTTTTATATAGGCTGTTTAGCGGTTTTTCCAGCGCCTTTATTTACACCTGCGGCGCGCGGGATAAACAAAACAAGCGCGGTATTTTCCAGAAATACTTGTTAACGTTTTCATTGTGTGGTTAATTATTATCAAAAATGTTGACTTCAATTAGGAAAGAAGAGCGAAGAGCAACGCGTAGATTTAACCCCCCGGAAATACTAATCTAGGCACGAAACGCTAGTGACAGCCTGTTGCCTGCAAAATCTAGAGAGAAATACCTAGCGGCGTACGAAACTAATAACAATACCAGTCTCTTTTTTTCCTCTCAAGTTGAAAACCTTCGTATGAAACGCGCACACACTCGACTCCCTTATCGCGCTCGCTCGCCCTCGGCTCGCGCGAATAATACCGGCTCGTGCAGTGAGTAACCAACATACCACACATATTTATATTTTTTGTTACACGCCCTATACTCACACAAATTCATATTGTCTCTAATTGGACGAAACCAGGAAGGGGTGTGGTTTGTCACTAGCTGCGCTTGCCGCAGAAATATTTTCTAAAGTGAGCATGCTTAAGTTTTGCCAATAGTACAATGTAGGGCGGAATCTCCACCGAAGGAAAAACTGACCTTGAGGTTGTGACGGGACCACGGTTGCCACCATTAAATAGCGACCGATACATTCGTCAATGCCTAGAGGCTCTTAGATAACGTATGCTGAGTTTGTGGTCCAGGATATTATTTTTATGCATGATAATGCAACGGCGCACACTGCAAGAATTGTTAGAGAATATCTGTTTGAAGTTAGTATCGCAGTAATGGAATGGCCATCATGAAGCCTTGATATGAATTCAACAGAGCACTTAGAGGATCAGCTGAAGAGGCGTGTTTGAACTGATGAACCAGCTCCAGAAACTGAAAACTGCCATCTTGGAAACATGGGAGAATATTCCACAGCACGTCATCGTGGCATTAATTAATTCCATGCCGAACGCATGACAACCGTATAAATAAAATTTTTCTCTATGTTATCATTGTTTTCTTCAACATTCCACGCTAATTTTGCCCCTGTGAAACGCGAAAAGACGACTTGTTGCCATTAAACAGTTTTTTTTAGTATTCCGATTTCAATTTTGGAACAATGACAAAGGGAAATGATAGTGAGTGACTGGCTTCAAAACCACTTTTGTTTCTTTATACTACCGTTATTTAAAAAGATAAAGATCTTTAAACAAAAATATGTCCGGGAGTGTATTGTCTTGTGCATGTTGCAATTAGAAGGAAAAGATTTCCCATTCCCCGACTACACGAGATTAAATAGAAATGTTTTTTTTTGTAATTTTATTGACGCATCGATTATGCGATTTGATTTACTGCCATTTCACCTAACATATTTGTACAAATATTACCGTTATTTGGCCAACACTATACTTTCACACATTCTATTCGAATAATGATTATTTTTGTATCAAAGGAATAACGAGAATATTTTTACGAATTTATATGTGTAATTGAAATCAAAGTGATAGTCATTTTGATTTTTTTTTTGTACTAGACCATACCTTCTGGTTACGGAAATAAGGTCAAAGTTCCAACTTATATTGACACAAACAAGTTTTAAATGTTATAACACGTTATAATACGTTTTAAATATATAACTTTAAATACTCCCACCACTCCTGTACCGTTGCATGCTTTCCCTAAAGTACAATGTTTTGCGTATATTGCGCGCTGCTTTAAACAGCAATTTTTGACATCAGAAATAAAAAAAGCCGTTTCCTTATACAGATAACGGCTATGTAATAGCATGTGGCTCAAAATATCGTTCTACGATAGTCTAGTTGCACCCTAAGATAGTACTGTATTGTACGCGTCAAACTTAATGGCGGCTCTGAAGTGCACTACTCGCTGCTCAGAACCCCACCCCTCACCCCCGCTGACACATGAATTTGTACCTGCGCAGCGACTCGCCTCATATTCCGAGCCGCCATAAAGTTTGAATCGGGCTGTACCATCCCGTTTTTCTTTATAACAAGTTTTAAATGAATGTCACTGTCCACAGCATTAAATGTGATCATTGCAACAAATATTTTGCGGGGTCGACCGCTTTGAAGAATCATCTCGAAGAAGTTAGTGGAGTTAGGTATACGTGTGATATTTGTAAGAAGGTGAGCCATCTACAACAGCTGTACAAAGATCTTTTGGCGCTTGAGTGACATTGACAGGGGGGCGTTGTTGGTAAACATTTGTGAAATTGTCACTAAATTGTATTGAAAAAACAAGATGGCGGCATTCGTTCATTTTTTGGCCACGTGCCAAAAGATTCTTGTACTACAATACTGTATAATTCCTATTTAAGCCGCGTTGACACAATTACGCTGGTACAAAGTAGATTTGACAAAGCAGCTTTTGGAAAGTTGAACGCGGTCCTAATCCGCTTTGATTGGACGCCGTCAGCCAAGTGCGCTTTGTTCATTGTTGCCACGATCAAAAAATCGTCCATGTAGTCGTCAAATCTAAAGTAGATTTGACGACTACATGGACGATTTGTCCAAGCGTACTTTGATTGTGTCAACGCGGCTTTATTTTAAACGGGTATTAG
This sequence comes from Atethmia centrago, assembly GCA_905333075.3. Lineage (NCBI taxonomy): Eukaryota > Metazoa > Arthropoda > Insecta > Lepidoptera > Noctuidae > Atethmia > Atethmia centrago. The sequence goes on from HG995374.1 coordinate 26,174,954, forward strand.
TTCCATAACTTACAGAGTATTTCATTTTACAACTTTATTTTGACGATAAAGGAATGCTGAAAAAAGCTAAAAGATTATTATTAAAATATACCATTTAAACAGAAATATAAAGAGATAACTAATCACTTGAAGTATACACACACATAGATACGGAACTATTCCGTCATAAATTAGATTATTTTATTTACAGTGATGACGAAAACGTACTGAATGCCTCTTTCTTAAATTAATTTGTATTTTTTTCATTTCAGGATAGTAAAAATAAAGTACTTCTGGCAAGACATATTCGCTTCGTTCACAAGGGACAAAAGCCTCAGCTCAAACCCAAGATATGTGAATATTGTGGAAAATCATTTTCTGTGAGTAATACCTAATTATAATTATTACATCTTTAGTTTAGTGGCCACGAATTCGGCTGCGAGAAAATAACGATTTATTTAATATTTACCAGGATGTGTCTTAGCGTTTATCTATACAAATAAATAAAATTAAAGTGTCTGTTTGTAATGTCAAAATAATAGTATACAGGTCGTCCCACGACTTTGCCACATGGAGGGAAAGTACCTTATATACTGTAGATAGAAGAATTTACCGAATAAAGACTTCATGTTTATTTTAAAAACAATACGAACTGCATTCAAATAATTTGCAAAGTCGTGGGACGCCCTGTATACGGTAATTAAATAAGAAAAAAAAAAACAATTTAAAAAATGTTTGCCTGTCTGTCTGGCAAATCTCCGAATATTACCGAATATGTTGTCGAGATTTTAAAGAGAATTGTTTTTAATTTTACAGATTAAAAAATCTCTAGAGCAACATATAAACAAACATTTAGGATATCGACCTCTTGTTTGCAAAGATTGTGGAGCTACATTCATATATTCAGCTGCTTTATACACGCATCGAAGACTTGTGCACAAAGTGAAGAGGAGATATGAAATGCCAAGCTAGATGTGCTCAATCCTGACCCTGACTTGCTTCTTCTTCGTCATGTCGACGGTACGACAGCGTGGTAAATTTTGTTGGCCCAAATCTTCTCCATTTCCACGGCATCGTCGGTGGCAGCACAGAGGTCGCTATGGCTGCATTTTTTGGGGCTCAGAGGGCAGGATAGGAGGTCCGACATTATTTGCGCTACAGCTCCAGATCCACACCCTGCTACCGTACCGTCGAGATAGTCCCACTATGCGATGTTGTAGTTGCATCTTCCCACTTGGGTTCGGATGCGGTTCAGAGACTTCCAAGTGGGCCACGGAAGGTTGGACCCTGCGGGAAGATGCTCGCTTGGTGGTTGGTATTGAGCAGCTGGAGGGAGAGTATCCTGCCACATTTTGCAACAGGCGACGGCCGGGTTTCGTGGCAGGGACGCTGCTACTGCTACTGAGAATGTCGAAATTAAAAACCCGAGTTTCGAAACCGAAACCAAACTTAATAAAAAATAAAATCCTTACAACAAAAACATTGTGTGGTTTTATGAAACCACGATGCACTTGAAACTTCTTCGTCGAATATATTCGCACTATTCTTGGTATTTCCCTCATTGACCGGTTTATTTGACTCACTAGCTGTATCGTTGTCCATCACGATCAAGTGAACAAGAACATTTACATCAATAAACTGATCAAAACACATAAATACCGCGGAGCACTTGCACAAATAAGTGAGAATATAAATGCTACAATACTCCGCGGCCGGCTGTAATGCGACATGCGATAGATGGGCGAAAAAAATTGAGGCGATGTAATAAAAGGTCTACACGGTGTACCTTACTTTGAAAAAATATTATCGACATCTCGATTGATATCCTTATAGTCCTTATCAGTACATAATCCACTCGACGAATTCATCATTCAAGATTTTATAGCATAATTAGGGCTAACGGAACATCTAAGCCGGCGTCCCTAAGATGTGTTAACATTGTGGAACAACATTCTCATATCTAAGTGCTTTATGTACGCATCGAAAACTTGTGCACAAAGTGAAGAGGAGAAACTAAATGACGAGCTAGAACGGGACATAAGTAATGGGTCAATTATTCCTTGCATCAAGCATCAGACTTATTAGATTTTCGTCATATTAATGCAACTCAAGATACATTTCTTCGGGGTCGCGGGAAGGTACTAATGGGTCACCGAGGCCCCGCAACACAGGCAACGTAAGGAATACGGGTGGGTTTTAGTCAGTAAGAGTCTGACACACCCTCCCGCTCCGCCCAGAGCGGGAGAAGTTATTTGATGGTTTCCCATCGAAAAAAAAAAGATATATTTCTTACGACACTTACATACTGTCGTAATATTAAGTTTGACCACCCAGCAACGGTCAAATTTTTACATGCAGTGTTAGAAACTTGTATTTACTTTGTTATTACTTTGTGATTTAACATAAATGAATAATTAATATTCTTAAGTAATTAATAAAAATATTTTATTATTATTCTTTTTTTATTATTGTTGAAGAAAGGAGATGCACTTGTCCAGTAGAGGGGTAAAACACAAAATACACGCTACAAAATAAAAATTACATAGGCTAGCTTGGTTGAACAGTCAAAACTCACAGCAGTGGTAACAATTTGACACTAAGGCGGTTTACACGCGACGCCTCTCACCGCCACGAAGGGCGGAGGCGTGGGCGGCGAAGGAGATTATGTGGCACAGGGCGTCCCACGACTTTTCCACACGAAGGCAAAGTACCTTAAATATTGTAGATAGTAAAATTTACTGAATGAAGACTTTCATTTTAATTTTAAAAACAATATGAATGCATTCAAAGAATTTTAAATAAACGCATTTCTGGACCGGGAATCGAACCCCTCTACGGTTCTCTTGCTAAACCTGCTCATTTGTACATGAATACCGATCCTATTCATTATTTTGAACAAACTTTTAAATTAAATGTTAAATTTCATGGTCTTCCTTTTATTTTAGATGTTATGTTAATTAGAAGAAATAAATGTGTACGATTCAGCCTTTCGATCGGCACATTAAAATTAGTTACAGTTTTTTTTTTTCCCATTTGAGGGGTTCGATTCCCGGTCTAGAAATGCGTTTATTTAAAATTCTTTGAATGCATAATCGTGTATAATGTTCTAGGTACGGAGAGAAATAAAAAAGGTGAACAATTTGGATATATCTTTTACTTACAAAACGTATTACAATAGCGGTACTTATGCAGATGGTGATTGCGTCTATATCGGGCGGTGGGGCGAACTAGCTTCGCCGATCGCTGCACGTACGAAATGAATACAATATGAATGTGTCCGCATTCCTACACCGTTATATACACACCGTAGCGTGGTACCAATATAAGAGTAACAAAAACCCTAAAACACCATGTGAATGGACCATGTGAAACCACATACTTTTTTATTAAGTCGGGCTGGTGGCTAAATAATAACAGCTGCACGGGTCGATCCAACCAGTCTTACCAATGGGTATTGTGTTACCCAGTAACGTGTGCGTTACCCCAGCAAAAGAATGTCGAAAATAGTAATTTAAATCTTATAGATAATTAGTTTTTAGGAAGTCTGTGATTTGCCTCCAACTTTGGAACAGACTACGGTTTACGGTATTTTAAACTGTATTGTATTTTTATTTTAAACATGGAGTGGGGCTATCCACATCTTAATAAAAAATTACAATGTTCCTAGCCATTTCCCAACTCTGTTGGGATTGGCTTCCAGTCTAACCTTACCTCCACAACCCAGTTACTGGGGTGTGCGTTACCCCAGCAAAATAATGTCGAAAATAGTAATTTAAATCTTATAGATAATTAGTTACCCAGCTTCTGTAATTATTGCGCACATTTTTAAATTTGTTGCACTTACAATTTTTTAGTTATTTCACAAAAACATTTCCTGCTGGAGTAACGTTTATAACGTTACCGCAGCCAGACATTTTTTTTTTAATGGGAATATTGAAACAAATATTAGCTATATAATTAGTTGTCTAGACGAGGTAAATGTTGCACCTTATTTTGTATTTGTTCTTTCTTCGGCTGCGAAGTTATTCGAGATCCTGCTGGAGTAACGTTTGTGGTTTTGCTGGATCTCTGAAACGGTTAAGCGGATTCTTATCATCTTATGTACATAACTTCTTAGGAATTACTTGTAATTAGTTGTGTAATAAAAAAACCAAAATAATGCACCGTTTAAAGGTTGTTTAATTAAATATAAAAACACTTCAATAGGGTCCTAACACTCTAACTAAGAGCTCTAAAGACTTACTTTAAACTTTATTTTCTAGCATGTAACTGCCTTCAAATGTATGTGAAGTTTCATTAGTATCCTGTTAGTAACTAACAAATTATGATGATATTCAGTTCTCCACGTTCACGGTCACAATGCGCGCGGAGTTGTTTGGCCACCGATAAACCTGTATGTGGATATACAAACTGAATTTTTATTCATAATATCAATAATTAGTTGCTTAGTTCATTTTTATACCTGTAAAATTTCAGCGTAGTACATACAATATTTAACGAGATAATAAAATAAAAGTGCAAGACCGTGATAACCCGACCAAGTTTAGTTGGTTACAAAAAAGCGACCGCGTAGTACATTATGCTATCTTTTAAAATATGTAGGATAGTGTTACAAGTTTAGTACAGATGTGTACACAAGTGTTAAAAAAAAACTATGTTTCTTAAATAATTTTTATTCACAGGTACAATAATCATTTCAAATGAACCTTTAAAATATTAATTAAACCTTAAAACAATCACAGATAGCAATTTTGCTTTTATGACAGTTTCCATTATTTAAATTTAAATACTAAGTATGTACTTAAAATTCAATATTTAGTACTATTATGCCTTTAAAAAAAATGATCAATTTTAGATAAGTACCTATCAAAATGTACTAATCATAATAATATTGCAACTATTTCTGTGTAGATACATTATGCAAGCTTACCTTGTTCGTGAATTCATTAAGCCACACACAATAATTATGGTCCTCAAGAGGAGCAGTCCACATTAGTTATAAAAGTAATTAGGTACACACTTATTGATTAACTCTCACGCACTCGTTAAATATTTGGAAAAATAGAGAGCGGAATTGCGGAAGCCTACATGCACTCTACAAGTTGAATTATGTGACTAATGGTCAAATTTAGTGCGCTATGCAAACAATGAAGTACCCCTTCCGCGTCCCACCATTTTTTTTTTTTTGAGGGTGGGAAATCATCAAATAACTTCTCCCGCTCTGGGCGGAGCGGGAGGGTGTGTCAGACTCTTACTGACTAAAACCCACCCGTATTCCTTCCTGTTGCCTGTGTTGCGGGGGCCTCGGTGACCCATAAGTACCTTCCCGCGACCCCGGCAGGCATCGGCCCTAGTGGACCCCTACTTTTGTGCTGACGACATCTCTTTGAGGCGCGCATGGAATACGACGCGCCGTCGACCCGGGCCTGGTCCTTACCGGACGGTGAGCTACCCATTGCTCACCGTCCGCAAGCCTGCGCCTACGGTGGGCGCGAAACGTGCCTTTCCCTCAACCGTCCCGCCTCCTCCTTCGCGAGCATTACTGCTTCGCAGAAGGAGGTGACGGCTGCCCATGCCCTCTCGCTCCGTACCATGGCCTGAACCAGGGCCGGACGCGTGTCCGGTGAGGACCTGCGTCAGGCGGAAGGTGAGGACGCCGTGGCGCCTCTCCAGCCATTCCTCAAAGAGGGGACATATCGCCGCAATCGTGGCGTGCCCAGCACTGGGTTGCGACAACCGTACTTTCCATGACGCCATGAGATCCCGCCGGAGCTCCGTCCGCTGTGCCGCGATTTCTCGCGGCAGCGGACTTACGGCCCGACGTTTCGCCTCCTCGCCTCCTCGCGCCACTCCCATACGTGCGCGAGGTTCTGCGTCCCACCTGGACGTGTTATCGTCGATTCTTGGTAAGTATTTGCAATTGTGCACATAATAATAGATACCTATCTAATAAGTAGCCGAAAGATAAAAATAATGTTTTCATAGTACCTACAGATATTATAATATTGTTATGTATTAACAGTGTACGCGTCTGTACAGAAATTGTAAGGTGTATTATACTAAACATTTTAGAAAATAGCATAATGTACTATGCGGTCGCTTTTTTGTAACCACCTAAACTTGGTTGGGTTACCACGGTCTTGGGCTTCCTAATGACTTTTATTTTATTATCTCGTTAATTATTGTATGTACTATTGGCAAAACTTAAGCATGCTCACTTTAGAAAATATTTCTGCGGCAAGCGCAGCTAGTGACAAACCACACCCCTTCCTGGTTTCGTCCAATTAGAGACAATATGAATTTGTGTGAGTATAGGGCGTGTAACAAAAAATATAAATATGTGTGGTATGTTGGTTACTCACTGCACTCGAGCCGGTATTATTCGCGCGAGCCGAGGGCGAGCGAGCGCGATAAGGGAGTCGAGTGTGTGCGCGTTTCATACGACGGTTTTCAACTTGAGAGGAAAAAAAGAGACTGGTATTGTTATTAGTTTCGTACGCCGCTAGGTATTTCTCTCTAGATTTTGCAGGCAACAGGCTGTCACTAGCGTTTCGTGCCTAGATTAGTATTTCCGGGGGGTTAAATCTACGCGTTGCTCTTCGCTCTTCTTTCCTAATTGAAGTCAACATTTTTGATAATAATTAACCACACAATGAAAACGTTAACAAGTATTTCTGGAAAATACCGCGCTTGTTTTGTTTATCCCGCGCGCCGCAGGTGTAAATAAAGGCGCTGGAAAAACCGCTAAACAGCCTATATAAAAAATATAATAAACAAAATAATGTTTTGAATAAGCAAATTAAGGTTAATATGTAGTGAAAAATATATAATTTTATGAAATGATGATAATTTTGATGATTGATTTATCTGATGTAACGAATTTTTTTTTCTCAAAAATATTCATTGTTTTTGGACAAAAACTGCGTATATTGAAAAAAGAAATGTAAAGTAAAAATACTTCTATATAATAAGCTGAATTTCTGAGTCACTTTACAAGCAAGTGTGTTGAAGAAATATTTCGTAATTTTTTGCGACCGTATTTTATGGCCGTTCTATAAAGCCGATCTATTGTTTAACCAGATGTTCTGACGTTCCCACTGAATAACAATGGTGCTTAGATAATGAACTTATTTTTATTGCAGTTGCAAAAGTTGCGACAGCAATAATAAAAAAAATCTGATAACATTGTATAAACTGCGCCAAGTAATGGTCCAAATACTACTGTAAGTAATTTTGCTATTTTAATCAAAACAGCAATAAAAGAAAGAGATAGCAAATGACAATTTCTAACAAAACTACGTAACTTGCTTCGTTTTAGGGTTCCGTAGTCAACAAGGAACTCTTATAGTTTCGCCATGACCGTCTGTCTGTCTGTCTGTCCCCGGCTTAGCTCACAGACTCTTACTAGAAAGCTGTAATTTGGCAAAGTGGTAAACAAAAATGCTAAATAAAGTTTTTTTAGGGTACGCGTATAGCAATACCAATAATACATTTTCTAAACCAAACGGAAGATATTAGTACGAAATTACTTCTTGTCAACAATAACAATTCATAAAGCGCTCTCGCTGGCCGTGCCCATTAAAAAAATGTCTTACAAACAAGTGAGCATAGCACGCGCCTAGTGTGACTGTCACACACACTATACATAATTACATTAATACAAACACGGCTAAAATACGCTTCATGCATCCCATTGGCCAAAACGCTTGCATCGGGCGATCGAGTCATGAGCCGTGCTATACGATTATCGCCTTAGAGGTGAGCATGCGGAAGATTGGCCGATAGTACTACGCTGACATTTTACAGGTATAAAACCGAACTAAGCAACTAATTATTGATATAAAATTCAGTTTACATATCCACATACAGGTTTATCGGTGGCCAAAAAACTCCGCGCGCATTGTGACCGTGAACGTGGAGAACTGAATATCATCATAATTTTGTTAGTTACTTACATGATACTAATGAAACTTCATATATATTTGAAGGCAGTTACAAGCTACAAAATAACGTTTAAAGTAAGTCTTTAGAGCTCTTAGTTAGAGTGTTAGGACATATTGACGTGTTTTTATATTTAATTAAATAACCTTTAAACGGTGCATTATTTTGGTTTTTTTATTGCACAACTAATTACAACTAATTCCTAAGAAGTTATGTACAAAAGATGATAAGAATCCGCTTAACCTTTTCAGAGATCCAGCAAAACCACAAACGTTACTCCAGCAGGATCTCGAATAACTTCGCAGCCGAAGAAAGAACAAATACAAAATAAGGTGCAACATTTACCTCGTCTAGACAACTAATTATATAGCTAATATTTGTTTCAATATTCCCATTTAAAAAAAAAATGTCTGGCTGCGGTAACGTTATAAACGTTACCCCAGCAGGAAATGTTTTTGTGAAATAACTAAAAAACTATAAGTGCAACAAAAATGAAAATGTGCGCAACAATTACAGAAGCTGGGTAACTAATTATCTATAAGATTTAAATTACTATTTTCGACATTATTTTGCTGGGGTAACGCACACCCCAGTAACTGGGTTGTGGAGGTAAGGTTAGACTGGAAGCCAATCCCAACAGAGTTGGGAAATGGCTAGGCAGATTGTAATTTTTTATTAAGATGTGGATAGCCCCACTCCATGTTTAAAATAAAAATACAATACAGTTTAAAATACCGTAAACCGTAGTCTGTTCCAAAGTTGGAGGCAAATCACAGACTTCCGAAACTAGAATGAGTCATTATTGATTCGGGTCGGTTTTTAGGGTTCTGTAGTAAACAAGGAACCCTTATAGTTTCGCCATGTCCGTCTGTCTGACCTCACCATCTGTCTATCTGTCTGATATCACCTCCCTTGCACCTATGTGGGGATGATATTTTTTTACTCGCCTATCCCTGATCCCATGGTGTTGGGTATCGTTGGACAGGCCGTTCAAGAATATTGCGGGTATGAGGAAACCATTTTTCGATTCAAGGATCCGTTTGCGTAATAGTGCTAAGTTAAAGAGTAATAGTCGACCAACTTAAATATGCAGCTGAAGAATTACTGTGACGTATATCGATGTATGGGAGAACATGTTTTTCAACAACAATGTTAATACACAAGGAGATTGGAGATGTGGCTAAAAGGACCCAGCAACCAGGTCATTCAAATATTATAAAAAAAATATTGGAGATGACATTTATTTTAATTTGACTGACACCTGTCAATTTCATTCAATAATACATTCATGAATAGTTTTCGTAAACAGTTGGAAATTATAAATTACTATAAATCTAAAGAGAACAAATAAGTAAACCATATAGCAAAACAGAAAAATGTCTACAAGTGAATCTAAGCCTGAAGCAATGGAGGAAGACTCAAAGAAGCCGATATGTTTGATCATTTTAGGTTAGGATTGTAAGATGTTGTTGTCTTGCAGTTTAACAGGCTTTATTACTAAATATTTGGTATTTAATTAGGCATGGCTGGTGCTGGGAAGACTTCATTTACTCGACGGCTCTCCAATAAGGTCGTGGATGGCTCCAGACCTTACTTGATTAACTTGGATCCGGCGTGTAGGGAAGTCCCTTATCCTGCCAACATTGGTAAGCATTCAACATAGACATGCAATAACAATCCGAAAAAGCTCTTGAAAACTATAATATTCTTTTTACTAAGACGACCCACAGACCGAGTTTTTGTTAAATATTAGCATTAAAGAACAATGCTCCAACCTATTCAATTGACAAGGGCAGGAAATTTATCAAATGATTATTAATTTGACGAATAAACACAGGCATTTTCCAATTCTCTGGCTTGTAATATGTATCATAATCGTTTTCAGATATAAGAGATACAGTGAACTATAAAGAGGTAATGAAACAATATGGATTGGGTCCCAATGGTGGTATAGTGACAGCCCTGAATTTATTCTCCACAAAGTTCGGTCAAGTTGTGGAATTGATAGAGAAGGCTGGGAAGAAACATAAGTACTGTATTATTGATACACCAGGTACTAATATTTTAATTTTTATCATCCAATGTTTTATCTATTTTTATAATTAACATATTTAATTTAGTCTATCTAAGCTATGAATTTAATTTGGATTAGTAAAATGTGTAACTAAAAAAAAATTGGGGAAAATTTTGTGGCTTTAAATAATTTCATTTGAAATAATACATACTATGACTATTTAAAAGTGTTACTGAATCGTTTGTATTAATTTTCAGGTCAAATAGAAGTGTTTACATGGTCAGCTTCGGGTACAATAGTGACAGAAGCATTAGCATCATCATGTCCTACTGTAGTTGTATATGTAATGGACACAGTCCGTAGTGTGTCACCCGTCACATTTATGTCCAACATGCTGTATGCATGCTCAATATTATACAAAACAAGGTTGCCTTTCATTGTGGTTATGAATAAGGTGAGTGAAGTATTTTTTTTTTAATGTTTTTTCTCCCTGACATCAATGTGGGCATTAGCAATAAACATACCCATCCAGTTCATTATTAACATTGTCTTCATTACTAAGAAATCCCTTAGAATGACAATACATACATTGTTTTGTGCAGCCTAAGTAGTATAGTAGGCCCGAGAGTTGAGCGTTTTAAGAACAGCTTAAGAAACAATAGGCTGCATCAGAATCCCCAACATTCATACTGACACTATGATTTGGCAGCAGTGTACCTACATACCACATTTCACCAGTTTTTTAAGTCCCATATAATAGGGCGCCAGTCTATTGCCTTAAAACTATAAATAATAATAATAAATAAATCTCAATGTTTTGTCAATTGGTAAGAAGCATTCGAAGCATTTATTTATTTACGACAACCCATCCCGGGTTGTCGTAAATAAATAAATAAGAAAGTCTTAAGTTTCTTTAAATAGTATCGAGTATATTCGTAAGTTTAATTGAATTCTATTGGTTAGTGTTTCCCTAGTAAACCATAAATTATTCCTCAGACAGACGTAGTAGACAACGCGTACGCAGTGGAATGGATGCGCGATTTTGAGGCGTTCCAAGAGGCGCTAGATGCCGAGGGCGAGGGCGAGACGGAAGGTGGGAACACGTACATCGGTAACCTGACGCGGTCTATGGCGCTCGCACTTGACACGTTCTACACTGATCTAAGGTGCTGCGGTGTTAGTGCACATACTGGTGATGTTAGTATATATTCATTTAAGTTTCTGGACCTTTCTCCCATAGATAAATCACCCATCCCTCCACTTTTCCATTGCTTACTCTAGGATGCATATCCGGTACGTCTCTAATAATCCCTCCTATTCTAAGGGCACGTCTTCCTTACCGCGCCCCCCGGTCTACTCTTTGATATGCAATGATCTCTGTAGTCCCATGAAACATGAGGCTCCGGGGACTAGTGTGAATCCTTGGGTTCATTCAACCACGCTGGGGTCGGTGAATTTCATTCATTCATTCATTGCAAGGCTTACAGTTAAACAAAACAGAATAAAAGTTGTAAGTGTAACTGTCAGGCAATTATAAGTCTTCACTTATAGAAACAGAACACAAAAATAAAAAGAGAACATTAAAGCTAAAACTAAACATACGTATTGTAATATACCAACTAGTTGCAGCATAAAACAAGCCTAAGTAAGAACAGACAAATAAAAATTTCAATAAATGTTTTTTGTTATAAGTACCTACTGTATACTTTCAAATGCATTTAGTAAAAAGCTGTAATTTTGACATCACAAACAGACACTTCAATTTTACTTATTTGCATATACAGAATCTAACCCTAAAAAGCTAGGAGTGTTTTCTTTTCCCTAAGCAAGAAGAATGATTACTGTGAATGATCGTATATCAGTATGGAGTAGAAATAACCTTAGTTTACAGAAGTAAATTAAAGGAAATGTTCTATGATTTTCCTTTCCTTAGAGGAACTGCTTTGTTTTCGTGATTTGATCTCATTTTTGTTCTTTCTTTCAGGGTTTAGATGAATTCTTCAAGTTGGTTGATGATGCTGCAGAAGAATACGAAAAGTAGGTTCATAAAATAATTATGTATTTCCTACAATAATATACATACATAAACTCAACCCTTTTTCCCACGATCCCTCGTGGGAAAAAGGGTTGAGTTTATGTATGAAGGCAGAAACTACAGAACGTAGAACACTACTATGATCCTAACATACTCCTTTTGCTCTGTTTACATTCATACCTCAGACCAAATAAAAAACCAAGACATAGCGCTGCGAACAATACAGTGAAGCCATGCCAAAACTACACCTCGCTCTTCGCATACACGCTCACACGCACATATTTATAACCCATCTCAACCAAACTACACCTCACTAAGTGCATACATGTTTACGAAACCGGCGAATACATGGACATCATCATTCCTCACAAAAAAAATCTTTTTAATTTAGATAAAGTAATTGATTACCTTTTGTTCTTTTAGGGAATACAAAGCAGACTGGCTGAAGATGCGCGCTGAAAAATTAGAAGAAGAGAAACGAAGTGCAGAAGAATTAAAAAATAAAGGTTTGTTTCAAAATACTTCATGACCAGCATTAAAATAATAAATTTATTACAGACTTAGTAGGAAGATTATTTACTTACAAGATTCAGTGAACATTAAGACTGTATTCCGCGAAGTGTTAGGCAGAGGTGTATTTATAGTACACCCACATTTTGCCAGTTATGTTTCTAAGGGGCGAGCCTATTGCTATCAACCAGACAAGAATCCAGACTCCGAGTTGCTACTGAGAAATTCCTGATGGAAAAACCCAATAACACTACCCGACCCGGGAATCGAACCCAAGACCTCCTTAGCAGTAGCGTTTGTGACCACTAGACCAATGAGGCAGCAGTATAAATAAATTTAAAATAATTCTTTTTGTAAGACCACCATCTTGAAACATTATAATCTCTGTTACCAGGTCCAGATGATACAGTCATAGATAAAAAGAAGCTCATTGAAGAGGTGTCGGGAGGTCGCGAGATCAGTGACATGTACCTCAAACATCCTGCCAATGAGAGCTCCAGCGATGAGGAGGGCACAGAGAATCAGCCAGAGATGGGTATGTTAATATAGTACTTATAAGTGGATCTTTTGGCGCCTGAGAGGCAGTGACAGGAGGGCGTTATTGGTCACAGAAATTGTATTGACAAAACAATATGGCGGAGTTTGTTCCGATTTTGGCCCAAATGAACCTGGCAACAATAAATTCAAAATATTGGATGTGACTACATTCTATTTGTAGTTTCCTATGGAGGAGAACCGGCAAGAAACTTGCGAGTTTACTGACATGAGTTCACTAACCCTATATTCTGAGTTGCGTTCTAGGATTCCTCATTTATTCCACCCCGGACGAATGTATAAATATTCGTCCTTCGAGCCGGATGGTCATAGTTTCGAGCTGCGTTGCGATTAGATTCCATTATACAACGATTTTGTTTAATGTAGGGTAACTGCTATAGTAATTGGCCACGCTATAGTAACTGGCCACTCATAACAAGAGGTAGAAATAAGGTAATGTGAACTAAAACGAAAATACAAAACTTACAGGAATATTTTTTGTCCTTTTCATTCGTGGGTTGCATTACCTTGTTTCCACCTCTTTTGTTATGAGTGGTCAGTTACTAGCGTGGCCAATTCTTATAGCAGTTACCCTAGAAGTGCCAAGGTCGAGGATATTTTCTAAAAACAGCAATGAATATTGTCGTTAGTTTTGATTAGGATACAATGAACCTTCGCAGAATACGTGCTCGTATCTAAGACCTTCTGCCTTAGACTGTGGATTCGTTTTATTATACAATAAAATATTATTTTTATTGTTTCAGACGACAAACCAGCTGATGTGGCAATGTTCCAAGAGTTCATCAGGAAACACGTGAAACCTAATAACAGCGGTAATAACACATAATTTTTAACACAACAACTAACTAACACAATAACTGTAAATATAGGTAAGAGTACTTTTATGAAAATTATTCCAATTTTAGCTTTAAAATGTGAAAAAATAAAAATTTTCTTTCTAATAACGTGTTTTTATTCAAACAAAAGTATGCGCTAACACAACCGTGCCAAAATATAGCAAATAAAAATAAAATTGCGCGAATCAATTTGCAAATTGTTACGAAAATAAATAGACAAAAAATACAAAATGTATTTCACAATTACATTAAATACTTGTCGCAAAATATTAAAGCTATCAAAAATTTAAGTCTCTTGTGGAATAAAATAACTATTAACTTATATGATTTGTCTGGGGTTTCTGAAATTCCAAAGCTGCGAATAAATTATAATGTCACAGAAATACATCGAAAAATAAATAAGACAATACAATTTGAATAAATACTTAAAAAATATTTACACTAAATAGTGAGACGCAATCACATTTTGAATTAACTATAATTACAGTTCTTATGGAGTGCTCGTACATTCCTCCCAAACGTTAAGCACTATTCAAACACATTCCTACATGCAAGGTGCATGTCACCTTTTCGAGCTGTCAAAATAGGTCCAGCCGTTTCGGAGATTAGCCGGAACAGACAGACGGACACACATTTAAAAAACAAATATTTTTGTTATAAGTACTTACTGTATACACTTTCATATGCATTTAGTAAAACGCTGTCATTTTAACATTACAAACAGACACTTCAATTTTAATTATTTGTATAGATGTTGGCAAATAAGTATTCGGAAAATTATAAGGTGCAAGTAAAATTGAACGTTAAGCGGATTTCCGGCCGCCGTAGGCGCGGGCTTGCGGACGGTGAGCAATGGGTAGCTCGCCGTCCGATAAGGTCCGGGTCGACGGCGCGTTGTGTTCCACGCGCGCCTCAGCGCAAGTGTACGGGTCCACTAGGGCCGATGAAAGCCGTGGGAATGTCCGAAAATGATACCGAGGCCCCTGGCAACACAGGCAACGGTAGGAATATGGGTGGGTTTTAGTCAGTAAGAGTCTGACACACCCTCCCGCTCCGCCCAGAGCGGGAGAAGATATTTGATAATTTCCCACCCAAAAAAAATTGGTTCTAACATTTTCATTCCTTGATTGCAAGTACGTGCATTTGATCATCGGGCTCCTTGTAGTGCATACGCCTAATCTGTATTTACACTTTAAACTGTGATAAATGTAGGCCCGCTCGTACACACGGCTACATATCAAGCTATACATTACCAGTATAAGCTGATCTCGCAATGTATAGAATTTCCGTAGAACGAGAGGTCAACTTATGCTGTAACTGTACAGCTTGATATGTAGCCGTGTACCACAAATTGCTTAATACGTTTATTATGTTTTATACAGGGTGGATTTTTGACGGGGCAGTAACGGCAGCTATCTTAACCTTTGTAACAGGAAAACGGTCTTAGGACACTGTCCTTAACTTTTTGAGACATTTAAATCTGCATTCACAGATTTAATAAAAATATCAGTCGGCAAGAAAATGGGCAGTTTAACTATTTTATTCAGTTTAACTATTTTTGGTGCCAATCGATCCTGTTTCTTACAGGGATCAAAAAACTTTATTAGACCAATAGAGGTTTGAGTAGTACTCAGACCTCTATTTTACTAGAAAAGTCAGAAATTGCAAAAAACTTTTTCCATACATTTCGTAGGAAAGAAACTCAAACTTATTTTTTATGATAGACAGGTTAGCCGAAAATAAACCTGGCCTTACTGTTCCATCTCAAAAATCCACCCTGTATATGTTTACCGCTAAATGCATTAAGTGATTAGTGGTGCAAACGGGCCTAATTTTTTAAAAGTAACTAAGGCTAAATAATTAAATTAAACATGCTCTTAAAACTTGAATTTAATATTTTAAATATCGCCTGTTCGTGAAAACTTGCCTGCCTAGAAAGTAATATTTTAAGTACATCATAATTATTATTTAACAAGGTTTTGCCCGCGGTTTCGCCCGCGTGGAAGTCGGAAATTATCCCACAGGAACGTACTACCTGAATAAAAAGTATGTAGTTAATATCCATGGTCTACCCATGTGCCAAATTTCATCCAAATCCGTTCGGCCTTTTTAGCGTGAAAGCGTAATTACAACCACCTCACTTTGGCATATTATAATATTAGTTAGAATTTGCTTATAGGGAACGAACGTAATTATACTAACATCACAGTTATCTAAATTCAATAAAGGTACAGCGCTCAGGTAACTACAATAAATTACGGTTTGCATAAACGAAATGTGATATTAATACAAAAGACTTGAAAATTAAGTGGCAGATTAGAACTTCACAAGTTAAAATGTACCGTAAAACGGGAAGAATAGGGAAGCAGGGGTGAATCGAAAAAAAAGGGGTGAATCGGGACGAAACTTTAAAATGGATTTTAACGTTAAAATAATACAGTTTGCTGCCACAAGGAAAGTTAGTCGTTGATTATTTATTATACAGTAAACACATCAGCCTTTTTTGGCAACAAACTATATTATTTCGACGTTAAAATCCATTTTAAAGTTTCGTCCCGACTCCCCTCCGCATCCCTATTCATCCCATTTTACGGTACTTTTTAATTTGAAAATATCAATTAAGTATGTTTCGAGGTAGCTTATAAGCTCTTTAAACTACGTTTCCTAGAAGAGTGGTGGCCACATAACGGCCTCAGTGTCGGCTGTCATGAAAAAGATGGCAGCGGGGTTTGACTACAGTTTCGAAATACGCTTCCTAAGAAAACACGAAGTTAATTTCATAAAAAAAACGTGGCCGTCAGAGGACGCCCGGCAGATTCGAAAAATCGAAAAGAGCGGCGACGGAGAAGGGATATGACGGCATAAGAGAGCGTCATGTCGTTTGGCGTCACGGCACAAGAGTCTGTCTTCCCCTAAGGCGCGCCAATAGATGTTTCACACCAATAACGTTTCAACGTCATTCGACGGTAGCTTGCGGACGCTATGTGGCGGCCACCGCAGTCTTTAGGAAACCCTAGCTTAAGTAAATTTCAAATGCGACACAATTCTTGTGGAATGAGGCACTTTAATTTTGAACATTTTTAAATTCTTCTCGGGTAATTTTGTAGAACTTTTTTACCCATGGCTATGATTAGCTTCAAATTCAAGTGTTGTGCCACTTTCTTTTTAATTTTTATACAATACAATGTTCTGATAACACAATACGCAAAAAAGAAAAATAATAACATCAAACAATTTTTTCATAGAGATTACTGTAACAATACAATCATATTGTTTTATGTATATTTATCTCGTAATTACTATATTTTATATAAATAAATTTCTGATAAGTTGAAAGTTCAATATTATTTAAAAGTAATTATGTAATTATAGTTATCGGGTCTTTTATGACCCGATAAAATATAATTACTATTAATATTATTAGAGATTTAATTCGGACTAAGGACCCGTTTACATTGAGCAAAGTAATCAGCCACTGATTGTCATGTTGTTTTTTTTTTAAGTACGTAGGTACCTATAGATAGGACTTGCCCGCATTAGCAGAAGATAGAACTGTATGGAAAAGGGAGGGAGGCATTTGCCCTGAAAAGGGACAACACAAACTAGTTAGAAGTACGTATATTTTTGTTACTGTATTTATTAAAAGTATCGGCTTGTCTCGTGTGACCAGCAAATAATATGCCACTACAATTTCTAGTGTTTAGATGCCTATGTTTTTAATCAGTGAACGGTATTGGGCTGTCGTGGCAAGAGTTGTAAGAAATAGTCATTATTATGATAGAGAATGTGAGCTAAGTAAAGATGACGCCGTCTTGATGAAATGATGTCAGTCTTGATGTAAAGATAAGCCAATCAGCACAGCTGATAGCACGTTGCGGATTAGCCCTCATTCGTACGGGTGATTTTTTTTATCGTGCACTGATTCTCGGTTTTTAGTCGAGCATTGAGAATCCCTCACGTCAAAAATACACACTGTTCGATTTTCAACTCTCGGCGCTAAACAGTACGTTGAAAATTGAGTGCGCAAAAATCGTCCATGGCGACGAGGGATTAGGCACCATCTCCACGGGCGCGGTGATAGTCACGCCGTGGCATCAAATTCAATAGAAACTGTATGGAGCAATCTCCACACGGCGATATCATCGCGGCGAGAATTTAATGCCACGGGCGAGACTATCACCGCGATTCTATTGCCAGTGGAGACGTCGCCTTAGTAAGTACTTTTCTAGGTACCACGTTATATACAGTGTTCTCAGAATATAGTAGGTACCATTTACATTACCACATACAATCAGTAGAAGTTTACCGTTTACCCATTCCATAAATCACACACAAGACGGATGTATATGATCGCTGTTGCCTATATGATTGTTTTCATTGCTGTGGCCGTTGATCGTACTGTAAGTCCCGTGTCCATTGACGGGTATCTTAGGCGCGGTGCCGCGACCCGCCCGTTCTAGCGACGCATCGGATAGCCGCCAAGCCGGTAAGTACGAGATGCAGCCGAAATTGTTTTTGGTTGCTAGTGCGGGGTTCGGCCATGTGTTCTGTACACTGCCTATTGATGTGTACCTGTAAATAAAAGTAGAATTAGAAATATATTAAAACGAATGGTGGAGTTTATGACAGGACTGTTGATAACGCAGTTTGTAGTTTACCAGCGGCATCTTCATCGCTGGGGCTTCAGCTGCGGATTTTCCAGTAACAGAGCCGCACGCGGAACTTCAAAATACATCACCAATAATCATATTTTAAGTTACGTAAACAATTTTTTTTGAGCAGTGGTGGTCCAGTGGTAACGGCCGCGACTTACGAGTTGTAGGTCGTAGGTTCGAACCCGGACAGGCATTTTACTTTTTGTAAATTATTTCATTACCACTGCTCTCAATACGGTGAAGGAAAACATCGTGAGGAAACCGGTATGTCCTAGAACCAAAAATTCGAAGACATGTGACATCTACCAACCCGCACTGGGCCCGCGTGGTGGATTACGGCCCACTCCTTCTCACAGAGAGGAGGCCTGTGTCCCAGCAGTGAGAACATTATAGGCTGATTATGTAAACAATATTTATAAAGATCCAGTCCCACAGTTTGATAGTTCCTGAGAACGTTGATTCGTTCTTGACCCTAGGTGCCGTACAAGATGATAGGCATATTAGACATCTTTTCGACAGTTAATTCATCAATCCGTTTGCCAGTCAATTTTAGGGATTTCAGGGTACCCGGATTTGTAGGTGTGGGGGTTAGCCAAGAAGTTGGAGAATCCAAAAAAAAATGGAACAGACGAAAAAACACGTTTTTCAATACCTTATCCTAATATTCAAAATAATAAAGATAAATGTTAGGCGAATGCAACTTTGCGAGCAATTTCTTCAAAAAATCTTATAATTTCAGTGAAATCGAGTTCTCTTCATTGGTTATAATTTGTAAGAGTTTTTAACTCACCCTTTGTCATATAGGCTACAATAAGGCACTCTTCTCTGCAGGGTATAGCTCCAGATCTGATGGTAGTTCCAGTTGAGGAGGGGAGATACTCGCACTATCTGTGGCCAGCTCGGGTCTGTTTTCTGTTAAAGGAAATAAATACAGGTCAAACACAAAACCCTCCTTTTTTTGGCTACGCCGCAGTCGAGTAATTATCAAATCATTTATATGGACATAATAAATAAATTGGAGTATTTGGCAAAGCAGTATTATTGAAAAGTGCGCCCCGAAACGTTAAGGGCACGATATTTAAACCAGTTTCGCTTTTACGATAACAATTGAAAAACAACTTAGTTAATTCTCCAAATTAGCGTGGCACTGGGAGAAGCGCAGCTTCACTTCTATGACTGACGCTGTTACATCAATGTTCACAAGTATTTAAAAGATCATCGTACACTCAGCGGCAAATTTTATTTGATCTGATTTCGTGTTTTAAATATTTTTCAGTCTGCAGACACAATAGTTAAACAGTTATTAACATGAAACAAAGGACAAATAAAGTGTCATAGAACCTAATTTTTAAAAGCAATACATAATACAAGAATTCCAATTTATTCCTACTTTTCGATAATAATAATTGTAAGTATTGACAAGCAAGTTTTCATTCGACTTTCCTTCTGAAATTTGAATAAGAATTATTCACCTGAGTTTTCTCTTATTTTGATGCGGACTGTACCTACAAGACAAGAATCTCATAAAAAGTCAGTGTCTATTGACTAGTTTTGAATTGTATTTTTTTGAGTCGGTGATCTGATAAAATATGTTTAATTTGAATGAGATGATAGTGATTATCTCATTCAAATTAAATATATTTTTCCATATTTAAATAATTTTAATTTTATTGACAGTATCATTATTTTTTCAAGATTCTTTTGTTTACATCAGGGATGTTATGGAGAACCGTAACCGTATCCGTTTCACAAGTTGCGGATAGTTTCGTATAAGGGCGGAGTCTAAATAAAACGACATGTTTCGACTGGTTTTTGTTTCACCGCTCGCGCCCCACCTGAATCTTGCAGTTTGTTTGTTATTTCTAGTCATAAAATAACCTCTTTCATAACTATTTAAGAGTTTAGTTTAGTTTTTATTAAGGAGTTGATACTTAAATATTTGAGTAGGTATAACAATGACTAATTATTAAAAATACGTTAGCAACACTGAAACAGAGGTTTACTTTACTAACTATTATAACATCTTTAAATAATTACTATATTTAGGTATATATGACTGATTATAATACCAAATGATAACATAGACTAGATAAAACCTGTAAATAAAACCAAATTATTACATACTATTTGTGTCTATATTTTACTTCAATCTAATATTCGTAACCGAAACTAACGGATAATCCGAACTAATTACATATCCGTATCCGAAACCGATATAATTTTATTCCTATATCCATATCAGTATCCAGATCCGAAATATCATATCCATAACATCTCTGGTTTACATCAAGCCCCCATTTCTACATACATAAACTCACGCCTTCTTCCCATGAGGGTAGACAAAAACTATAGAACGCCACCTGCTACGCTCCTTGCGTACTCTTTTTGCTTCTTTTAAGTTCATACATCTAGTCATACACGCACGCCGGTTGCGAGTACTACGTACCTTACCTTTTTGAAGAACATCACCAATGAGGTCACTATATGTCTTTCTGGGGCATCCCCTCCCGGCGTTTCCACTCACATCTGCCTTGTAAATACCTTTTGTTAGTCGCCTTTCATTCATCCTCTCAACATGAACAAACCATCTAAACAAACTCTTTTGAATTTTTGACACTACAACTCCCCATATCTACTATCCTAATTGGTAATATAATGGTATCAGACTGAGTTTTCTTAATATTAGTAATCAAGTACTTATCTATCCACTGACTTTATCGTTCAATTACTATCAAAATTATTAAATCTGGATGTTTATACACAGGTTTTTATCGGATAAATATTGTTATGAAAGTTCTACGAAATGTATTGGGTGCCGCCGGTACCACTAGGCCTTAGTGGTACGTAGGAGATTGTTAGTGCACAGGTGTATGCGCAGACACATGTGCACTCTCTCTTCCTTCATTCTCATAGTCCGATAGGACGGCAATCCGACACGACCGGGGAGAGATCGGACGCAGGAACAACGGCGACACGTGCGCACCGAGATACGGGGACACACCCCCGACTTCTAACCTCCGGGCTGCCACTGCAAAATTTCTAATCGAAATACCCAAAACACTGCCCGACTTTGATATCGAAACCCATGCAACCACGAGACCAACGGGCCCGTTTGTATGTTTGTAACTGACTTACGTTCCTAAATTCCTCAATTGATGCCGTGACCAAATTATTTTGTCGCGTGCCACAATTGGCACCCATGGGTTCGCCATCCCTGCACTAGGGTACTTGCACAAAGAAGTTCCCGGTAAGCCCTAGTCGTACCGATCGGTGCGGGTACAGTAGTCCCGTGTTATCTTATGCGCTCACACACATAAAGAAATGGGTAAAACAGGTGACCGTTTATTTCTGATCAACTTGCAGCGATCTGTATCTGGAGTTTGGCCTGAAAACCAGCACTTTATATAAGCAGCCTTATTAAAGTTACCTGCATAAACTGCAAATTCTCGCTGTAAGGATCTGTCCGCCGCGTCCCCATAAGGCCTGCTTTAAGTCTCTCATCTTGTTCCAGCAGCCTTTGCAGGGTAGTCTTCAGTTCACCTTCCGTCACCATCAGCGTTACACCATAATGGTCCTTTATCTGTTCTACGAACGTCTCTATTTCCCTGAATGGTCCATTAGTACGGATATACACAACTTTAAGATCACTTGCTATGTCATCACGTTTGTACATTTCACGTAACACGTTTAAAGTCATGTCTAGAAGCACTGTGCAGTCTTTTCCACCGTTGAATGAGAGGAACACTTCGTCTATTTTGTATTCTGTGAAGCATTGTCTAAGTACCTGGAATAAAGAAGTAGGCTAATGAGAAACACTTTGTAGAATTACAGGAAACTCTTATGAGCTGATCTTTAAGTTAGGATAATCAGCTATTCCCGAAAAGGCGAGCATGACATGGCAAGGGCCAGTCATCGTGAACATTATGATATGAAGAGTATTATCATCATAATCGGAAATTACTGCAGAAGAACGAAATCAAACCCAGGACCTCTGCAATAATGCAGTAGATTGAAGATTTTGATGGTTGAACTTGTTACCCCTGGTTAGTTTAAGCCAATCAAATGGCTTTAAACTAGTTTAAAGAAATGTTTGAGTCTTCAGACGACACATTCATTAAAAAACGTAAAAAAAATCGTTCTATCGCGACAAAAAATATTCATCACCAAGTGGATAGGATAGAGATAGTGTCAGGTAGGTATAATCTATGTTATTTCGTAGGTACCTACGTAAGTTAAATTGAACTTAGATAAATAATTAAATTGATTTCGGAGAAAATAAGTGTGTAGCCAAATACTTAAAAAAAAAATAATTTTGATTTGATCTGGGTGAAGAATCAAGAAGATCTGGTCTGGATTAGGGTCTCAAGTATTTACAAAATGCAGTGGCAATGCTGCCTTTTATTCTATTCTTGTATGACGTTTAAAAGCAATGACATATTTTTAATTTAATCATATTTTTAAATATGAATAAAAAAATATGTTTAATGAAGAATTACCCTCGAGACAAATCAATTACATTTCCTTCATTTAATTAAACCATTAAGGTAAATCCACTGTGTAATATAATTCACATAACAAAAGCCTTTACCTGTTCTGCTTCCTCCAAGATATCGGTTACGTCAGGTAGATCCATGTTTGTCACTGCACTGTGCGGCAGCATGCCCCCTTCTGAACTGAAAGCGTCGAACAAACTCATTACTTATCGGCAAATTAAATGCGATGTTAAGGTGACTAATCAACATCCAGCTATGCGGCGCTTTATTATTTGTGTAATCTCGCAGCGTGCGTGATGACCAGCCCCTTAATGACGTAGCACACTATAAGTAGCAGTGGGTTTCATTTTGACAGTTCAACAACCAGAAGTTTACCCTTTTTGTTTTTGGATGGGATATCATCAAATAACTTCTCCCGCTCTGGGCGGAGCGGGAGGGTGTGTCAGACTCTTACTGACTAAAACCCACCCGTATTCCTTCCGTTGCCTGTGTTGCCAGGGGCCTCGGTAATCCTTTAGTACCTTCCCGCGACCCCGGCAGTGAAGTGTACCCTATGGTACACTCTATTCAACTAGATTAGAAGCTAACGTAAGAGTTCATCAAGACACAGCCACTAACCTAAACTCGCAGAATAGTTTTCCACAAAACTCTTAAAAATTCACTAACCGCGTTCAAGTAAAAACAAGTTTACCATATTGAAATCGGCGATTGCCGTTATCAGCTGCTCAAACATACATTCCTATAGTGTGTTGCTGAATTACCTTCGATCGAGCCAGTCAAGTAGCGCCCCGTGGCCAAATAGTCTATAACTAATTCACCAATTTAATCTTAAAATGCTGTAATTGGTGCCGATTCCCTTGTTCACAAACTAAACTAAATTTAAGTTCAGTGCATCTTTTTCTTTCTATTTCATTAAGAAAAGGACAGAAGATAAATTTTAGTTTAGTCCTGTCAAATTAATCAGAACTCCATACAAGTTTAGACGTGATTAAAAACTTGCCTACTAAAATTACGTCAATTTACGTCAAGCGCTTTAATTTGACAGGACTAAACTAAAATTTATCTTCTGTCCTTTTCTTAATGTAATAGAAAGAAAAAGATACACTGAACTTAAATTTAGATTAGTTTGTGAACAAGGGAATCGGCGCCATTGAGTACTGAATAACACGGCGTCGCTTGTCTTTTTTTTTAATAATTTCTATTGTGATTGGTAGCGGCGTAAGACCAGCAGGGTAATTGCGTAACACACAGCAGCAATGGCTTTAATTTTGTCAGTTCAACAGCATTAATTGCGTTATTTACGTTGCTGAGCTGTAAAATTTTTCCAGCATATGAAGCAATGGATTAGCCATATACTTCAAAATCATTCAGATTGTGATTGTTGGTGTGTTACGCAATCACCCTTTTTTTTTTGGGACGCAATCACCTTACGTCTACATTGTCGCGATAACACGAACTCTCTCTTAAGGTGATGACCAGGTATGCGCGGTCGCTGCATGCTGGTGGTCAATATACCCGTTGAAGCCGTGGGTGCTGGCTGGCTGTGTGACTCGCCGCTCGAGAGCTTGAGGAAGTGATGATGATGACGTCACGCTGATGTAGTTGCACGAAGGCTGCGCTGACGTTCATACTCGGGGTCACCAGTATAGAGGCATGAGGAACAGGGTGTAAAGTTCACTCATCCTCCATAGAAAAGGGAGGATCCTCCGACCAGACGGGTGTCGTGTCTGGTGGGCAACTGCCCGACGGTTGATGTCGGGATGTTGTATACAGGTTGAAATTGAAAACTTGCGACAAACTGAAATGGGACATTATATACATCATTATTAACAACTTTTACTAAGGGACCAAAGCTGTAATCCCAAAAAAAAATATCTGCTTTTCCTACATTTTGATGAGGTATTGCGAACATAAATGTAGGGGACAGCAGTTTTTTTTTTGGGATTGTAGCTTTGGTCCCTTAGTAAAAGTTGTTCATAATGATGAGTACAATCTCCCATTTCGATTTGTCGCATGTTTTCAATGTCACCCTGTATATGCTAGTTGCGCGGTAAACTCTGCTTGCGCGGTGGCGCGATGCAGGATTTTGCGTGACGTCAGTGTGATGCGTAGTTCGCATGTGGCGACGTAATGCCGCCACAAGCGCGTGAAGTAGTTCGCATTATCGCGACAGTGTAGCCGTAGGGTTAGGGTGCAGGTTTAGAATGATTCGACAGTTTCACAAGAGGAAAGAACTGAAATGATCAATAAATATTTGTTTTCTCCAATGTGTATTAGATAGATACTAGTATCTGTCGACACTCGGAATTCCAATTCAAATGAGCCTAGGCTCATTTGAATTAGAATTTGCAACCAATGTGGGTGCAATGACACACGTTCATATTTGGACGACTATGTATGTGTACCTTCAGGCAAGTCATGCCAAAACTTTACCTCGCTCTGTGCATATACGCTCCCACGCACACATTTACAAGCCATTTCAACCAAACTACACCTCACTATAACCCCCACACTTATTTATTCTAATTTTTATGCTTAACTAGCGACACACACACGATACACGATACACGGGTACATGATATCAGTGGCTTCAGTGGCTTGCCCTAATCTTGCGTCTAGGTACGCCATTGATGCATACCATACAATGTATTATTATTTAATATACATAAACCTTCCGGAAGAAATCAGTATCAAATTTAAACTTCGTTGTAATTTATGTAATAATTGTTATATATTACAAACTCGTGCGTGTAATAAAACCGTCGATTACAAACAAATTATTTTAAATCGATGTCTCAATAATCGGTTTTAAAGCATCCGATATTTTTCCCCCTCACTACACAAAGTATTTTTATAACTGTTAAATCCGACTTCTTAGATTGCTATGACTTTAAGTGCACACATCTTTACGAAAGGGGCCTCACTTCATTTTTGACAGCGCTGTCTTGGTTTTTATTTGGTGTGAGGTATTACCTTTAAGTATACGATTGGTATACATATTGGTATTACCACACCATAAACAATGCTACCGGCTACGGTAGGTAGGTACAGAGTACATATTGTTATTAACGAACTAAATGCGCGATAAAACCTGAAATACGGGTTTGACCTTTAAATAGACCTTCCACTCGTGTCAATAACGTATTTTTTTTTTTTTGTATGGGATTTCATCATATAACTTCTCCCGCTCTGGCTGGAGCGGGAGGGTGTGTCAGACTCTTACTGACTAAAACCCACCCGTATTCCTTCCGTTGCCTGTGTTGCGGGGGCCTCGGTGACCCATTAGTACCTTCCCGCGACCCCGGCAGGCATCGGCCTTAGTGGACCTCTACATTTGTGCTGCCGACATCTCTTTGAGGCGCGCGTGGAATACAACGCGCCGTCGACCCGGGCCTGGTCCTTACCGGACGGGGAGCTACCCATTGCTCACCATCCGCAAACCCGCGCCTACGGTGGCCAGAAATCTGCCCGGTATTCCCGACGCCCAGGGCGTCTCCTGCGGCGACTAGGGGCGAGAGGGTGCGAAGTTTGCCTTTCCCTCAACCATCCCGCCTCCTCCTTCGCGAGCATTACTGCTTCACAGAAGGAGGTGACGGCTGTCCATGCCCTCACGCTACGTACCATGGCCTGAACCAGGGCCGGACGCGAGAGATCTCTGCCGCCGATCGCCTCCACGAGGACACGGCGGTGCTCTGCCCAAGCCGGGCAGACCTCCACCGTGTCCTCCGGGCGATCCACACAGTGGTGACACCCGCGCGTTTCCTCCCGCCTTATCCGACACAGGAACCTCCCGAAGCTGCCGTGTCCGGTGAGGACCTGCGTCAGGCGGAAGGTGAGGACGCCGTGGCGCCTCTCTAGTCACTCCTCAAAGAGGGGTTAATAACCTCTGTTATCAAATGTTTTATCATTCACTAATACACAGTAGAAATGGCTTTCATTTTAACAGTTCAACAACATTCATTACGTTATTTACGTTGTTGAGCAGAATTTTTTTTCGAGCATATGAAGCAATGGATTAGCAGTATACTTTCATTCTGGGGGGTAACCATCACCTCTTATAGCAGTATTATTTCAATATTACTTCAGCGTGAGAAAGAGATGGAGCTATAAGTCCTGTATAGCTCCATCACTTTCCCACTGTGAAGTAATATTGAAATAATACTGCTATAAGAGGTGATGGTTACCCCCCTGATTGATATAGTGTGTTACGCAAAAGGAGTATGTAAGGATCGTAGCAGATGGCGTACTGTAGTTTCTGCCTACCCGTGTGTGTGGCCCTCACTCGTAATTATTTATAATAATAGGTATGTTCTTATATATTTTTTTATTATATTATGCCCTTTTCCTGTGACCAATAAATCAAGTTTAAAATAAACGGATTCTGTAAAAATCTCACCGTGAAAACTAAGGTGAAGTGAGCTGTCATTTGACCTTATGCTGGGGATATTAAGGTGAAGTAAACTTGAAGTGAGTTGTTAATAGTGTCAATTAACAGCTCACTTTAAGTTTACTTCACAGTGAGATTTTTCGGTATAGATCGGCTGCAGTGTTTTAAACAAAGCATTGCCATAGTGACCACGCAAAGTAAGTTTTTATTGTTAACTCGTCTTATAATTAGAGATGAGCCGAATGTGGTTAGAACCGAATCCGAACTTCGGCCGAACATTCGGTTAAAATGAAAAGTTCGGCCGAACTTCGGTTCAAGAGCTAGACAGATATCTCAATGAAGTTCTGCGTCAGAGCTAGACAGATATCTCAATGAAGTTCTGCTACTCAAAGACCTATGTCCATATGGCTGGTGGCCTAAGAATAAAGACAAGTTCCCTAACATGAGTTATTTGGCTCGAATATATTTATCTTCTCCTGGAAGCTCTAAGCAGGGATGTTGCGAATATTCGCATCCGTATAGATTTGGACTTCTGCATCCGCATCCGCCGTGATACGTTTGTTGCGACAAGAAATGGGCGGGGCCGGCAAGTGGCGCGTGTCGTTAGCACGTGAGACCAATGGGAGCGAAAAAATTGGTGGACAAGATCCGACGCACAGTGGAACGAATGTATGGGAGCGGTTGGACGTAGACATGTCCGAAAAATAAGAGTAAAATTATGACAAACTAATGATGCCATCTTATTCGATTACTTAATGCCTTCATAAATTGTGGTGATGAATTTCTTCATAACTCCCATATTTCGGGAGTAATTTGAGAAAATGTGAAATTTTACTATGAAAATGAGTGTATCGAGCTCTCTCCCTCCTGATTCCGGGCTTGTTTCAAGTAGCGGTCTCTAATATCGTAATGCTATTACTAAGAGCTATATTTAATACTAAGACACATAGTGCGCCAAATGTGCACTTTCTGGGATAAAAGGAAATGAAAATTTAAAAAAAAAAAAACGTTTTTTCCCCATTTGTATTTACTTTAAACCGCAGACAGACTTATTAAGAGGTCTATAAATATATTATATATATACAGAAATATATATTAACAAAAATATTCACAAGAACTGATGAGAGTATGACTTTTAAGTAAGTTGATAATAAATTACCTAGTTTCATTAAAAGTACAATAAATAATTAAGATGTAAGCTCTAATTTACTAAGTTACACATTTTAAAACAATAACATCATTTAATTATCTTCGTCATCATCATCATCATCAATTAATTCAAATTCAGAATCGATGTCCGCTAAATCATTTATGTTAACAAATTCGATATCACTTTTCTCAGAATCCGTAAGCTCATAAAATTCCTTAAAAGAAGATTTTTTTACAAACTTATTTCCTTTTGGACGGATACTTGTAACAAGTGGATCAGAAGACAGTAAAAGATTGTGCATAATATCTTCATTGCATGAGATACTGCTATGCTTTCGAGAATGCCCCTCTCTATATTTTCTAAAATCTTTATTTCTAGCCTCAGATGCCTCTTCGGATAGAAAACCAATGGGCACAATTGACATGTTCTGAACTATGTCTGGCCCATGCATTAAAATTTTATGAAGTGAAGAAGGCATATAATACCATGGGTATAACTCCACGTAAAGCTTAGCAGTATCAAAGCAGAACTCTCGGAATTTAGTTACGTTGATCTTCTCTCCTGATGAAATACACTGCAAGATCACACAGATTTTTCTTAAAAGCATAGCATCTATTCCGGTCAGTTCAGCAGATTTAGTGTAGTTTTCAAAAAATCTCCTTGCCGAGTTGCCATTGTTGGTGGATCCACTGCCTTGTTTCACAACATCGAGAAGTAAGCCCGTTTCTCTTCTTACAGCCTCTTGAACTCTTTTCTTCCTGTCATCAACTTGCCTTTTTGCTATATCACCCCTTACTTGCCATGATTTTATGTCTAATTTGTAGGAAATGTGTAATAAGCATTCCATTGAGCGAATCCAAGCGTGAAGGGTGCTTAAGCTATATTTATACATGTCCTCGTTTGCGTGTTTATCTTTGATTAACTCTAAATTATTCATTTCTTTAGGACAAGCCTTGCATATGTCACACACTGAAGCTGCTGTATTGGATATAATGGAATGAATTTTACCATCAATCATTGTCAACAGCAGTTGGTGTTTGACACTAATTCCATCAGTGATGGTGGATGGAGTTAAGGCTTCAATCTCTGCTTCGATTTCAGCCATCTCTCTCTGCACATTTTCTTTGGTTTCCTTTATAAACTTAAACAATATTGGCCGGCAAAATGAAGTGGAAGATGGTCGCTCGTTTTCCCAAATTGTTACACCTTTTGAGACGAGCCGCAGTGGTACAAGACTAATCATAAAATTACTAGCAAGATCGATTTGCTCATCTTCACTCGTCCTTTGATGATAAATGCTTTGGCTAGATGATCCGTCAAAACCCCATTTGCTGGTCAATACGAGCTGTTGATTGGGATCAACAGGGGTTTCTAACGACCTAATAAGTCTTCTTGAGGTTAAATCCATCAAGGCTTGTAATTTGATTTTTGCAGAGCTCTCTGCAACTGTGAGATCTTCTTTGGCCGGATAGCACTTAATTTTTTCTTTAACCAAAATGTAGTAACTCGGGTATTGAAGAGCTCCTTCTTGAGTGTTGAAATCCCGAAGAGTGTTATAGCGCCATTTCGATAAGTTCATCGATACATAAAGAGCCAATGCCTTCAAAGGGGATATTTCCCGTACCTGAATTGATTTACCTTCAATGAAGGCTTTGATTTTTGAGGCCTCTTCTGGATTCTCCGTCAAGTATTTCATAACATAAGCTGTATCGCTTTGTCCTGCCTTTTGAAGCGCCCTTTCGGCCGAAAACATAATTTCAGCGCTGCTACTGCTGCATGAAAGACTATCTTC
Source organism: Atethmia centrago (assembly GCA_905333075.3). NCBI lineage: Eukaryota > Metazoa > Arthropoda > Insecta > Lepidoptera > Noctuidae > Atethmia > Atethmia centrago. The sequence goes on from HG995374.1 coordinate 26,205,301, forward strand.
AGTGCGTCTTCTTTTTTGCCGGTTACTAAGGTCCTCAAAAGATTTACGAGGACTAGGATGTGTACAAGTTGAAGCATCAGATTTAGCAGGAGAAATTATGGGCTCGATGACGTCACTTATATTTTCTGTAGAAGGTTCCATATTTTCATTCTGTAATTCCGGCCATTGAATTGCAGCCTGTAGCCAAATCTCATGTTTCTTCCGAAACTTATCTGTGCTTCTTCCAGACTGTGTCCATTTTGCATAAATGCGGTAGCAAAATCGACGACACCAGTCTTTTAAACTTGTTTCAGCACTTTCACATAACTGAACACAACTGTTATCTTTTAAAACACTGAACAAATAGTTAAAGTCGCGTAAATCTTTATGTGCGCGTGCGCATAAAGCAACGTGAATATCAAGATTTGTATTAAAATTTGGAAAATACATTGCGAGATTAGCTTGGATACAACGAGGTGTAAATCAACACTGATTTTAAAGTTACTAATAGTGACCTATTTATATAAAATCCAGGTATCCCAGGTATCCTTTGTTAAATATTGCAAGGTAATTAGTTATTGTGATAATTAGTAAATGATGCATGCTAAATTAGTGTATTAAGAGCCATTTAGTAATTAAATAATAGCAATGTTCTTATCAGTAATCATTAGTGCATCAGTTTTATATGTAAACCTTAAGTCCCTAATTATATATCCTAATTAGCTTATATCTTCTCTAATTGGCTGCTCAGAAATGTTATTGTAATAAGGTAAACCTTTAGAAAAACGGTTTTAATCAACAAAATAAACAAAAAATAAAAAAATTGTGTTATAAAATAAACATCACTCTTTATCCCAGAAAGTGCACATTTGGCGCACTATGTGTCTTAGTATTAAATATAGCTCTTAGTATTAGCATTATGATATTAGAGACCGCTACTTGAAACAAGCCCGGAATCAGGAGGGAGAGAGCTCGATACACTCATTTTCATAGTAAAATTTCACATTTTCTCAAATTACTCCCGAAATATGGGAGTTATGAAGAAATTCATCACCACAAGTTATGAAGGCATTAAGTAATCGAATAAGATGGCATCATTAGTTTGGCATAATTTTACTCTTTTTTTTCGGACATGTCTACGTCCAACCGCTCCCATACATTCGTTCCACTGTGCGACGCGTTTGTTGTGGTGCATCATTTGTTTATTGTAAATAAATCATAACGTGTTTGTTTGCGCTGTGGATTACTTGTCTTATAGATAGATTATGAATGCTATTGTGATACAGTGACCATTGTGTGTACTTAAATAATTGTTTATTGGCAAATCGTCAGGTAAATGCCATAATGTTACACCGGTAATACGTTTTCAACATATATTTAGTAGCGCGGCTTTAATTTACGAACCTCTGCGAAACCGCCTTGAATCAGAAAAGGCGGCAATATTACTCTTTATTAAGTATAATGCTCTTATTTTTAATTTCAGTAACTAATATGAAAATTAGTAAGTGAAGTGATGAAAATGTACAAAAAACGTGATTTTTTTATTCAATTTACGCATTGTAATCCAGATGTTTGTTAAAAGACTACAAAGCTTATTTCATTATTGTAATAGTATGTCTAATTTTTATGTCAAATTAATTAGGCAGAGATTTGCAAGACTAATAAGAAGAACTGATTTAATTTAAGGTTTACATTAACAATGTTCCTAACTATGACCTGAGTGAGTAAAAGACAATTTTATTTTACAGTAATGCTTTTCTAATTCTATTAAATTTCAGTCAAAATAGTGCAAGTAGGTATTATTTTTCTTGTGCCGAATGTTCGGCATCTGAACCGAATTTCGACCGAATGCCGAAGCTCGGTTCAAGATGCCGAAATTCGGTTATACCGAATGTGAACCGAATTGCGGCCCATCCCTGCTTATAATCTACGAGGTGCGAATACAGTACAGCACAGCGCAACATATCTTGATGTTGATGAAACACCCATAAGCTTTTTTTTTATCTTTATTTAAAGAGCTTTTTCGCCAAATGCGAATATGTCACTCTATAGGTATACAAAAGGTTAACATTAACTAACATTAGTGCATTTTACAGCTAGGTTCTGGGTCTGTTCTTCATGGCAAATTTAACCATTTATTATAGGAATTGTAATATCCGATAACGGGTTTGATAGGTCTAGACACGTGGTAGCGTGTGAAGCTAAGTTCAAGTAACAGAACTGGCGAGCAGCAACGTGTGTGTTACACGAACCATTTGGAGCCACTTTTGATCCCTTCATAATTCAAAAACTATTTCACATAAACGTGTCAAATTTGGCTCATATATTGAGACTTGCGATATACACATGTGTTCCAAATTTCATAAACACATCTCAAACGGTTATTTAACTTATACTTAGTGCCTGTAACTGCAATAATGTAAGAATCAGCAATCAGCAATCAAAACTTATGACAGCCAGACCGGCTGTCATAAGTTTTGATTGCCGATTGACAGGACTAAACTAAAATTTATCTTCTTTCCTTTTCTTAATGAAATAGAAAGAAAAAGATGCACTGAACTTAAATTTAGTTTAGTTAGTGAACAAGGGAATCGGCAGCATTGTCAGTCTGTTTCGAATGTTACCGACTCGACCAAGGACGTTCATTGTGATAATGATTAACATGTAATTAGTTATAATGAGATGAGAACTTGTTTGTATTTTATTAAAATTAACAGATTTTTTCTTTCGTTTATTTTGCTTAACCTTTTGACCGCCAGTGACGTTTAGAAACGTCATTTATCTCACACTAAAGGCATGTGCAGACTAGCGCGATATCGCGCTCGTCAGCACGAGCCTTAACGCAACGTGGGAAGTAAAACTGCATTGAAATCGGTCCATTCGTTTGGGAGTTTGAGAGATATGATGTCACAAACAGATAAGTACACGGACAGACCAAGGTTTCACGGTTTGATAACACTGCTTTTTTTACGTCGGGGGTAATATTGCTCGGCGAATGGCGTACAAAAATGGCATCCCATTTTACTTAATTGGCCGATTGACCGCCATAGCCGATGGGCTATGGGGGTCAATCGGCCAATTAAGTGAAGAGTTCTTTTGGTGTTTGCCAAGGGTTAGGTCTACCTTGAATGACAGGCTAAACGTAGTAGTTTCTTTATGATAGGATATAATGGCGATCCTTCTTGACTGTTGTTGTTTGTCGCAAAATGATTAGCGTCTGACCTTTTCAACCTTTAGACATAGTCTGAGCAGTTACAATGTATTGAAAGATGCAGTTTTATTAAATTGCTTAGATAGTGGTTATTCTTGATGATAATTGTAATTCTTGCATGAATCCCGTACTTATTTAAGTAGGTGTCCTTTATCGTCATCGAGATTCAGCCAAAAGACGACTACTCCAGCATCCTAATTACGTAACACACTATAAATCACAATCTGAATGATTTTAAAGTATAATACTAAACCATTGCTTCATATGTTCGAAAAATTTGTCAGCTCTGTCAATGCTGTTGAACTGTCAAAATTAAAGCCATTGCTACTGTGTGTTACGCAATTACCCTGCTGGTCTTACGCCGCTACCAATCACAATAGAAATTATTAAAAAAAAAACAGGCGACGCTGTGTTATTCAGTACTCTCTCAATTACAGCATTTTAAGATTAAATTGGTGAATTAGTTATAGACTATAAGGCCACGGGGCGCTACTTGACTGGCTCGATCGAAGGTAATTCAGCAACACATTAAAGGAATGTATGTTTGAGCAGCTGATAACGGCAATCGCTAATATGGTAAACTTGTTTTTACTTGAACGCGGTTAGTGAATTTTTAAGAGTTTTGTGGAAAACTATTCTGCGAGTTTAGGTTAGTGGCTGTGTCTTGATGAACTCTTACGTTAGCGTCTAATCTAGTTGAGTAGAGTGTACCATAGGGGAAAAAAACTGGAAAATGAAAAATAAAAAAATTGCAAACTGTTTCAAGTGACATATTGAATGAAAGGACTTTTTATGGGAATTTCAAATACTTATATTTTTGTTAATTTTAAAACTATTTATAACTTTTAAAGTTATTAAAGAAAATAGACGAAAATTTTTGGCTCAGCTGTTTTGAGGATAAAGGCTTCTACATACTGGCGCGACTTGTCGCGCGACGCGACGCGACACAAAGACACCGCGTGTAGCGCTACAAGCGGTCCCTTTGTGTCGCGACGCGTCGCGCGACAAGTCGCGCCAGTATGTAGGAGCCTTAAGGGGATATCTTATTCTCAAAACAGCTGAGCCAAAATGTTTGAAAATATACAGATATTAATTCTATACTTATAGATTATAGGAAACCCATAAGAAGTATATGATCTTAAAGCAACACGGTAAATCACTCAATATTGTGCGTGGAAACTTACATTTGCAGTTGGAATGTATGGGGGAAAATGTTTTTCAACTACAATGTTCAAAGTGATGGCAATGTACAAAGGGATAAAATTCATCCCAACAATCCTTTCATTGTGCGTGGTCCACACGCACTTGGCCGCTATTTTTTAGTATTCCAGTTTCAAATTTAGAAAAATGACAAACGGATATGGTAGTGAGTGACTGGCTTCAAAACCACTTTTTAGGGTTCTGTACCCAAAGGGACCATTACTAACATTCCGCTGTCCGTCTGTATGTCTGTGTGTCCGTCTGACACCAGGCTGTATCTCATGAACCGTGATAGTTAGACCGTTGAAATTTTCACAGATGATGTATTTCTGTTGCGTTGCCGCTATAACAACAAATACTAAAAAACAGAATAAAATAAATATTTAAGGGGGCTCCCGTACAACAGACATTTTTTTGCCGTTTTATAGATAATGGTACGGTATCTCGCACTTAGCCGGTTTTTTTTATTTGTACTACAATTGTTTAAAAAGATAACTTTAAAAACAAATGCTGGGTGGCTCTTAAGAGTCCTAGCGTGATGTCAAATAGCCTATAACCTTCCTCAAGAATTAGGCTTTCAAATGCAAAAATATTTTTCAATCAATGCTGTTGAACTGTCAAAATTAAAGCCATTGCTACTGTGTGTTACGCAATTACCCTGCTGGTCTTACGCCGCTACCAATCACAATAGAAATTATTAAAAAAAAAACAGGCGACGCTGTGTTATTCAGTACTCTCTCAATTACAGCATTTTAAGATTAAATTGGTGAATTAGTTATAGACTATAAGGCCACGGGGCGCTACTTGACTGGCTCGATCGAAGGTAATTCAGCAACACATTAAAGGAATGTATGTTTGAGCAGCTGATAACGGCAATCGCTAATATGGTAAACTTGTTTTTACTTGAACGCGGTTAGTGAATTTTTAAGAGTTTTGTGGAAAACTATTCTGCGAGTTTAGGTTAGTGGCTGTGTCTTGATGAACTCTTACGTTAGCGTCTAATCTAGTTGAGTAGAGTGTACCATAGGGGAAAAAAACTGGAAAATGAAAAATAAAAAAATTGCAAACTGTTTCAAGTGACATATTGAATGAAAGGACTTTTTATGGGAATTTCAAATACTTATATTTTTGTTAATTTTAAAACTATTTATAACTTTTAAAGTTATTAAAGAAAATAGACGAAAATTTTTGGCTCAGCTGTTTTGAGGATAAAGGCTTCTACATACTGGCGCGACTTGTCGCGCGACGCGACGCGACACAAAGACACCGCGTGTAGCGCTACAAGCGGTCCCTTTGTGTCGCGACGCGTCGCGCGACAAGTCGCGCCAGTATGTAGGAGCCTTAAGGGGATATCTTATTCTCAAAACAGCTGAGCCAAAATGTTTGAAAATATACAGATATTAATTCTATACTTATAGATTATAGGAAACCCATAAGAAGTATATGATCTTAAAGCAACACGGTAAATCACTCAATATTGTGCGTGGAAACTTACATTTGCAGTTGGAATGTATGGGGGAAAATGTTTTTCAACTACAATGTTCAAAGTGATGGCAATGTACAAAGGGATAAAATTCATCCCAACAATCCTTTCATTGTGCGTGGTCCACACGCACTTGGCCGCTATTTTTTAGTATTCCAGTTTCAAATTTAGAAAAATGACAAACGGATATGGTAGTGAGTGACTGGCTTCAAAACCACTTTTTAGGGTTCTGTACCCAAAGGGACCATTACTAACATTCCGCTGTCCGTCTGTATGTCTGTGTGTCCGTCTGACACCAGGCTGTATCTCATGAACCGTGATAGTTAGACCGTTGAAATTTTCACAGATGATGTATTTCTGTTGCGTTGCCGCTATAACAACAAATACTAAAAAACAGAATAAAATAAATATTTAAGGGGGCTCCCGTACAACAGACATTTTTTTGCCGTTTTATAGATAATGGTACGGTATCTCGCACTTAGCCGGTTTTTTTTATTTGTACTACAATTGTTTAAAAAGATAACTTTAAAAACAAATGCTGGGTGGCTCTTAAGAGTCCTAGCGTGATGTCAAATAGCCTATAACCTTCCTCAAGAATTAGGCTTTCAAATGCAAAAATATTTTTTCAAATCCGATGGTAGTTCCAGAGATTGGCGCGTTCAAACAAATAAATAAAAAAAAACTACTCGGCTTTATTTTTAGTATAGATTTACGTACTTTAATATTGAACTTGGAATAAAAGATACCTTTCGGGGCTATCGTTATCCATCATGCAATTAGTAAGTAATCGTGAAGAGAGAAAAAGAGGTAAAAATGTACCTACATAAAATTTTGATTTAAGTACCTACATGTGACAATCATGTTTTCATTGCCATCCTGAAAAATCATGATTATTACGTTACGTAATTCATCAGTAAAATGTAGGTTGTACGTTAGTGCTGTGCTGTAATTCGTTTGAAGCGTGGTTTGACGGACGCATTGCCGCAAATGATTGATCGAATAAAAGTTATTGAAGGTAACTCAAAAACTCCCCAAGCAAAGTTAATAAAATTTATATGGGACCATCGCGCAAGCTTCCTCTACTACATGAAAAAATAATTTCTAAAATCGGTCCACAATTGACGAAAATATCGATAAATAAAAAAACATACAGACGAACATAGAAACTCCTCCTTTTTTATTGTCGGTTAATTACCTCCCGTAATAGGTATTTTATAGGTCTGGTCTGTGTGGGAGTCTATAGCCACTAGACAGTGTTCACACATGTACAAACAACTTGACCAGAACTAATACAGTAGGTAAGATATGCATAAACCCAAGCAATATTTTTGCAGGGCGGGAATGGTGCCCGCGATGCAAGTCGATTTGACTTCTACCAGCTACTGCACCAATCGAGTCTTCAATCGTCCTTGGTTCAAATAACTATGTTGAAGCCCTACAGTAGGGCTTAGTAAGGCCTTACTTTACAGTTAATTAAATATGTTGCTTAACGTACAGTACAGTCGCCAGCACAACGAAGTAACCACAAACTGTCAAATTTTCTCATTCGATTTTAAACTTAACAATCAACATTTTAAGGTTAAAAATCATTTGGAGAAAATCAGTTAGTGATGACTTGTGCTGGCAACTGTACATAGTATGTGGAAAAATGTAAATGCAATGTGCACTTATTTTCTCGTTCCACTTATTTAACACCATACATAATCGATTTGTAATGTGTTATCGTAGACTTCAATTCGTCCTGCCGGGGTCGCGGGAAGGTACTTATGGGTCACCGAGGCCCCCGCAACACAGGCAACAGGAAGGAATACGGGTGGGTTTTAGTCAGTAAGAGTCTGACACACCCTCCCGCTCCGCCCAGAGCGGGAGAAGTTATTTGATGATATCCCACCCAAAAAAAAAAAAAACTTCAATTCGTCTGTTAGTAGGTAACGACCCAATAGGTACATAAAGTTGACACAGTAGGTAATTAAGTCTATGTAATTGGGCGCAGCACGTGAGGTAAGCAGTTGTGGCCCAGTGGTAACGGCCGCGATTTACGAGTTGTAGGTCGTATTTTGGAACCCAGACAGGCGCTTTACTTTGTGTAAATTATTTCATCACCACTGCTCTCAAAACGGTGAAGAAAAACATCGTGAGGAAACCGGCATGTCCTAGAACCGAAAATTAGAAGACATGTGACATTTACCAACCCACACTGGGCCCGCGTGGTGGATTACAGCCCACTCACACTCACTCACCGAGAGGAGGTCTGTTCCCACTGCTGCTGTATAGCATAATCATATGCTATGACGTGGGGTAAAAATGTGAAAATCATCTAGTAGAGCTATAGCTACCATAAAACACCGTGTCATGGTTTTCGTATGATTAAATGATGACGTAATAATAATCACACGTAGGACTAAGGGGGGCGTCCATTAATTACGTGAGGCGTTTAGGGGGAGTGGGTCGAGCCGAAACTCACGTGAGGGAGAGGAGGGGGGAGGGTGTCTCGGCAAGTATCACGTATTATTTTTTTCCGCTTGAAACTCTCGATATAAAACATTAAGTAGTTCACGTATTTCGAAAAATCTCACGTGAGATTTGGGAGGAGGTCGAGCCAAATCTTACCAAGGGGTGGGGGGGGGGGGGGGGCGCGGTCGAAAAATCACTAAAATCGCCTCACGTAATTAATTGACGCCCCGTATGACCAAACTACCCATAACTCGGAAGCCGGCTAGCTATAGGGGGAGCCATTTCTATAAGGTACACAGCTTATGCAGATTTATTAATTATTTTCCTAAACCTAGAAACTATAAGGCCGACATTATAAAAGAAGGAAATAAAAAGTTCTTGGGCTTATCGTTATTCCTGTCACAACTGTCAAACTACAAGTGCAAGATAGAGATAGGAACATGTTTATGTCATAGTATATGCTAAGTACTTCTATATATCAAGTTCTATAGAAGTAGTTATTGAATCAGAATTTCTCCAGCTGCCCTGGGCCCGCGGAGGGTGGGAGTCAGTCATGCGTTCATCCACTGCAAAAGTAGGTACCCCTATTATTACGGTACATCAGCCTGCCCTTATCTTTCGATATGATAGTATTTAGATAAAAATCTATATTGCATCAGTACATATCACATGTACTTTTTTTCCCTACTTTTCAGATTGTTCCTAAACTTATCGGTTGGTATCAGCTATGTGTATTCAGGCTTTAGAGATTACTTGTTACATTATTTAACTGATAACATTTATGAATTGATGACATTGAAATAATTTTATATTTGCAAACAACAATGAATCAGTGCTTTTTAAAATAGTCATACAGAAGATAGTGAAATATAGAGCAACAACTGCCATAGAAGACTCTCAGATCAAAAAATGAGCTTGCCCTCAGACTCAGTGGAGATCAAGGTCTTCAACATAGAAGATTAAACAGACATAGTGTTTATACTTTACAGGATAGATTTGTCAGGATGGAATGAGACACCTACCTGAGAAATGTCTCACCAAGCTAAAAAGCCTAATCAGATACAAGTATCAGACATAACAGCACCGTGCAGTTTCTAAGTACCTACTGTAGTTCTTAGTACAGTTTTTGTGTGATCTGTTAATATCTCTCAACCTGACTTGGTTTCCATACATCATTCTCAGGTGACCACTGAAAATCAGCACTTTGCTGTGGGTAGCACAGAATCAGTCTGAGAAGCCTACTTGTCACAGTCACGGTGTGCAGTTGCTGACTATAATGTATATGTTCTGTGTTCAAAAGCGTAAATCTGTTTTGTTTTATTATTTATAAGAATTACCATAGCTTTTATGTGAATGTGTTTCTGTGACAAATACATCTATTTTTCTTTCTTTCGGTGGCTTATTGCTGTGTCTAACAGATTGCCACAGTGCAGAAAGAGAAAAAAAAAGAAAACAATGATTTGGCAACCTGATTCAACTTCCCTCATGAAAAATTAAAATCATACGAAAAAAACGGTTCAAAATATTATATTACATAATTATTCAGACACACCTTAAAACTAAAAGTAACAAAGTGTTATCAATAACAAAACAAAATTGATTTATTTATTATACACACAATTTTTTAAAAGGAGGTTCATCTTTAACTTCTCTTTTCCCAAACAAAATCTGTTTAGTCAATTTGAAAGTCACTCTCATCATTTCTTTATTTGGAGAAACGTTTCGCACATCAAACACATCCGTGATAAGTGAAGATATGTCACATCCAATGTTATCATTCACCATTCTCTTGGCAATTTCAATGTGATCATCACCCAAGGCAAAGCAGTATACGTAAACAATTATTTCTTGATTAAATTTCTTGGCAAGATTCTCATCTATTATCAACCCATTAAAGTGTTTCAAGAATTCCACAGCCATTGCAGGTAGATTCATAGTAATGTGAATTTTTCCTTCTAACTTTTCATTACCATTACATAATGAAATAATGTATTCCTTGAATACTTCACATATAAAATCTTTCCCATCTTGATTGAATGACTTGAAAAATGACATGTTTATTTTATTATTTTTAGCGTTATGATTCAACCATTTGAAAGAATCAGGGTTTAAATCATTAGCAAAAACTTTTGTTTTTCGTTTGGCTGCAGGGACTGAGAAAGGGCCTACTCCACAGAATACATCAAATAGTACATCCCCCGGTTTTAGATAGCTTAATATCCTCTCATGCTCCTTCCCTAAGCGTGGATTCCAGTACACCTTGGAGAAATCAAACTGGAACATACATCGGTTTTCTTTGACTGTAACGAAGAAATCATCATCCCCACCAATCAATTCCATACTAAAGTTTCTATAGGTATTATCTATACTGTTGCTCTTATTGACTACTGTTCTACATGTCTTTATTTTATCAACTAAAACCTGTCCAATCAGAGGGCGGTAATCAAGCAGATGATCCCTCAAGTTCAGATGTATTATGTGGCCAATTTGAGAGAAACCGCTGACACCTTCTTCATTCTCTGGAAGAACCGCTTTAAATATTGTTTCAAAACGCCAATTATCATAGGTTAGTGCAATTTCTTTGTTATTAAAATTGTTTCCCGTCACGTCTAATTTCTCGAGAGATGTTCGGTCACTTTCACTGAGGTCGACCCACTGATTCACTTTTTCAGGGTTGAAATAAATGCATTTCTTGAATGATCCATTTTCCTCGCCTTCTATACTCCTTACTGGCTTGAAAGCTTCTAATTTAAGGAAGTACGACTTACATATTTGAGTGATTTTACACAAATTTTCTTCTTTGACCTTTAGAACGGGCACTTTTATGTTGCGCAAGAATTGATCTCGATCGAGCACTTTCATACCACGCACGCCGACGGGTGCCAAGGGCACGGTAGCGGATGAGCTCATTTTAAGTAAAAAATCGCGGATATAATTCAAGTTCATACCAAAAATCTACGAAAAGTTAATGTTTAACACATCGTCAATACTAACCTATTTTGAGGTCAGAGCTGATGTGAGTCTTCTTGGTTTAGTATGTAGAGAGTCCTTGGATAGCTGTGTTAGACTGTTTATTCACATGCCATTGAGTAAAAGGCGAATTTAATACAATATTTTTTTGTGAAAGCGTTACACTACTGCGCGACTCTGGTTCTGGGTTCTCACGTTACTTGTCAAATTGACGTTTATTGTTGCCAGTGTTGCCAGACCTTTTGAATGAGCGATCGTACGATGGGTGAATAAAAAACCGTATTCCCTAAGAATGCTACTAAAAAAAAATAGTACGTTTTCAAAACCTTTGTTTTATTATATTAAAGCAAATAATTACTTTAAACACACACTTTTAAGTCTTTATTTATCCCCGTAAAGGGTTTTGCTGTTCATGTTATTTAACATTTCTCGCGTTGGAGAAAAATCCACACAACACCCATAGCGCTTAATATGTTGTTTGGCTAAAAGTGTACCATTTAATGTTTCGTTGCTCAGCCTGTTTCGAATCTTTGTTTTTATTAGATTGACTGAACTGAAGCAGCGTTCACAATCTGCGTTAGAGTGAGGAAGGCATAATAAGTCCAGAGCAAATTTTGCGATATTTTTAAAATCTTCAAAAGCGCAAATTCCTGCCCAAAATTCGTCTGGTGGAAGAGTCATATCAACTTGGTTAATAAACGTGGGCAATCTTCTCCATTCGTCATCCACATTTTGCATTATTTCACCGCTTACAATCCGAGGCACAATGTTCATTAGAGGCAACAAAGTACTTACTTTGTTTCTGTACGATTCTGACATAGCGTTGGTAGGACTGATAGCCTCCAATTTTGATAATACAGGATCATTCAAGTTGTACCGTTTTTTTATTTCACGAGCACTTGTTATTAAAAACTTGCGGCAACGGTGGAAAAACTCTGTGCACTTTTGTGGGTGGCTAGTGAACTCCCCACTTGTTACATCGTTCATTACTTTTATACCCAAATACATTTGGCGGTCGGCAAGATATTTTTCTTGGTAATCTATATTAACAGAAGAAAGTTCAGTTCTGTTAATATATTCTCTCTCCATAAAACATAACAAAATGTCGCGGTACATGTCCCGAACTTTCTCATTAAGATTGATTATTACAGCACTATCTGACTGGAATAATTTATTAAATGCAGTGAACTTGTGCAAAATCCACGCCAGAAACTTGTAATATAATTACATGAAATTGTCATTTAAGTTCTGAAAAATTATCTCCGTTGAAATTATTTTTTCTTGTAACCAAGTGCTTGTAAAAAATAATTGCAGTGGTTCCCACTGTTCCAAGATGCGTTCAACAACGGCAATAAGGGACAACCATCTTGTTTGAGATGGATGTAGAATTTTGTGTGGTTCTACATCTAGAAACTTCTGAAATTCCTTATATTGGCATTGTCTCTTTGCACTAAGCTTGAAATGATTATAAATTTCTCGTGCCAAGTCTTCGCACCTACGAGGAAGTTCTTTGCATGCTTCAGATGCGCACAGGTGAGCCGAATGACATACACATTTTAATATGAAGATACCCGGTAAATTTTCCTTCAGCCTGCTGGCAACACTGTTATTTTCACCCATCATCACGTTACAGCCATCGGCGGCAAATCCAATCATATTATCTAGTGGGATGTTCTTATCTAAAAATGACTGAGTCATAACTCTGTACAAATTCTCACCTGTAGCACCTTGGTTGACCATATCAGGGTTTTCTGAGTCAAATACCTTGCACAGTTCCCACATTTTACTAACGATTTGCTTCTTGTCCTTATCAAAATATCGCACAACAATACACGAAGCTTTCTGAGTGCTAATATCTGTTGATTCATCGGATATGGCACTGAACTTTTGTGTAGTCAAAACACAAGTCAACATTGACTTTTCTGCTTTGCCGATGACTTCCGTGGTCACTGCAGTTGCCTTCGTTCTCTTCAGGGAAATTTTATGTTTGACATCAAAGTCATGCAATATATCATTGATAATATCAGTCAGATGATCGATAGAATTGTAAGAAATATTGTGTTCGGCGATATAAGCTGATAGCTTTAGTTCTATTTTAGATTTCAATTTATTTTTTCCAACAGAATTTTCTGTGACAAAATTGGTCATCAAATTACGTTGCTTGTTTGCAATTTTAGCATTAGACAGAGCTTTAAGGTGTTTCTGCCTAGTGGAATGGAGTTTTAATACACCATACTCTGATAATAACTCACAATCACATACAATACATTTTGCTTTGTATTCACTTTTGCCGGGTTTCAGCCAATGCTTGAAAACTTCAAGATTTTCCCAATCGGAGCGGTATTTCTGAGCTCTGTGTTTTTCTTTTTGATCCTTGGATAACTCATTCCGTTTCGCCAAAGTCTTTTTTGGAGTTCCAGGACAAGGGTGACTTGGGCCTGGATTAGATGTTGAATCTTCATCTTCCATGATTAAAAATTTTCACACTTTAACTTCAAATAACTAAATATTGAATGAAAAACTTCCGACTTCCGAGTAACGTTACGTATAACATTGAGATGTAAGGGAAATCCCTTAACCATAGACAAATCTAACTAACTAGTGATGTGAAGGGTTGGTACTTAGTAAGTAAAATAATAAATAGTGACGTGCTATATTGGTATTAGTACTTTGGTTGTATGAAATCTAAAAAAGTCGTATGTTTACGTACGATTTATGCCCCTTGATCGTACATGCAAAATAAATGTAAAAAATCGTATGAATACGATTTAAATCGTACATCTGGCAACACTGATTGTAGCATCATTTGTCAACGTCATTTTTTGTCATTTTGACAACACCGTTCCGTTTCAAGAGTTTATAATTGCTTCCTTTTGTTCCCCGTCTAAACCTGCACAGATCTGGCACACCCCACGGTATGAGACATGCAACGCTGCCGCGTAATAAAATTAATAAACGCAGTAAGTCGCATAAACATAGTTTCGAGAAAACGGCGCCTAAACTTTTTGTTTTTTTGTGTCATACTCTTATCTTTTGACACTAAGATAATATCCAGTTACTTTATAGTAAAGAGAAAAAGACGCAGTTTTTGAATATCGTGTTCATTTCATCTATGAAAAGTATTTCATACATATTAATCAAAACATTTTATTCTAAGCACTTTCCATTTTATATAGGTTCATGCAACCCACGAACGCAGTAACTAACTTACTGCATAGGCACGAAAATTTATAAATTAAATTACTGCATTTTTGCCTAGGATCTCTTTTTTCTTTTTGCTCTTGATTCTAGGAGCATTCATAATTTGCGCAATAAAATTGTTTGATACTGCCTTTACCGAAACGTGACACGGCTGTAAAATAGGATAATATTTTTAAAATAAAATTACTAAATTTGACACAGTATCGTCAAAAGGCCTTTGCTATCACTGCCACTACGAAATGCAAAGATAATAGCGAGTTAGTCATGTTTAGCAATCCGACATGCTGAGATTTCAGTATACAGGTTTATTATAAAATATTGGCCGGTAGTTGGCCTAATCACCGAAGCAAGAATGGACAAATAACACTATTCTAGCTAATGATTTCAAAAATCTAAGAAAAAGTAATTTTCCCACACAAACTTATAAGATTGTTTTGTTTTATTTTTGATAACTCTGTATACTTAAAGTGCTAAAAAATATAACGACAGCTATGGTGCATAAGGACTATCAAAATCGTAGACAGATAATTCATTCTTTGTCTACGATCAAAATAGTTGGCATTACACGGACGCAAACTAATAATTGTAATTTAAACCATAGGCTACTATTTATAAAAGTCATAATTATGACACAGGCTCGTGACTTGCAAAGTCACATTGTGTCGTGTAGTATTGCTATTTAACCTGATCCAATGGTCGGTTTCGTTACTATGACTGCAAAAATTAGACTAAAATCACTACTTAGATAAATCTTGTCGTTAAAAATGACTTAAACTATGTTTTGTTTTTTTTTTGTTACAGTTAATAAGACTAAAATAATTTATTTATTAAACTAGTAGGTAATTAGGAAACGCTTCATCATCTTGAATATATTGGTATGAACTATGAACAAAATTATTCACTTATAAGTGTAGTAGGAATCCACCGCAGGAGACGCCCCTGGGCGTCGGGAATCTCAGGCGGATTTCCGGCCACCGCACAGACTGGTAAAACGACCAAAAACTTGGGCAAAAATATTTTGTTTCTTTTTCTTTATCAGATAGGTGGCCCATGACGAGAACTGATATTTTTCATAAAAAAATATAATTATAAGATATTTGGAGAAGGAGAAAATTAAAAAATATAATTAAATAGGGATTTTTTTTTTATTGTAGTAACAAAGAATAAAATATACGTTGAAATACTATGAAACTACTGCTTTACACCTACTATTAAACTATGACTTCTTCAATTCTAGATTTACAAAAACAAACAAAAAAACTTCAAAAATTAAATAAAACTAAAATTGTAGGTACAAAAAAACATCATTCATCATCACTTATTGTCTCATCTTCAGGTATAAAGAAAGCTGCTGCTTCTTTGGTGAAAGCCTGTTTATTTTTATTCCTCTTTTTCTCACTTTGTCGGCTACTTATGAAAGGGTCAGATGTCAGAAGAAGCCGCTTCAGCACATCTTCATTGCAGGCTTTTCTAGAAAACTTCCTAGAGAAGCTTTCTCTATATAGTCGGAAGTGCTTGTTGCGGCCGCAGCCTCTTCTGAAAATTGACCAATAGGCAGAAGCGCGTGTAAAATAGACAATCCGAATTTAAAAGTCTCTGGATTTTCCGGTTGTTGGGATGATGTTCCTAAATCGTGGAAACCTTTAGACGTTTTACATACATAGCAGCGCAATGTTGAACTCGTGTTAGTGGCCGCGTTACATACTTTTCCGTCGATCATTGTTGGGAGTAACACATGCTTAATTCGAATATTTTCATTAACAACTGCAGGCTGAAGAGATTTTATTTGGTTCTCAATATGATCGATTACTTCGTTAGTGACGTCCTTGTCTTCTTTTACATACCGAAACCTCACGGGCCGGCAGAATCTTGGTGAAGATGGTTGGGGATTATGCCATATGATTTTAGTACCGTATGTGAGCCGAAGTGGTACCATAGAACTCATAAATATGTTTGCGTCACTATTACCATCTTCCTCGAATTTTTGCTTGTATTGATTTTAGGTAGACCCATCGCATCCCCATTTAGAAGTCAGTACAAACTCAGCGTTTGGCTCCAGTCGTTCGAGAACTTGTGCTAAATATTTGCACAGCCGCGAAGCTGTGTGATCAAGCAGATCTTGTAGTATCACCTCTGCAACCGTCTCATTCACGTTTTTCGGTGGATAACAATCCTGTTTTGCCCTCTGGACATAAGTATAACAAACCATAAGTCTTTATTTGCCTGCAGGCTTAGCATGACACTCTCTATTTCTTCGAAGAATAGACATGACTCTTTCTATGCAAAGTGACATTTCGTTTCTCCATTTTTGACATCGCACTGTAGAAATCCTTCTGCAATCTGTCACTTTGTCTTTCGTTTCTAACGATCCTTGCCTAGGTCCTTTTTTATGTAGACTATTTCAGAAGAAAGTTTCTATACCCAACTGTCAAAATCACCCTGACAACTGACAGTTGTCTAAGGCAGTGAAGACAATTTGCACTTTTCTAGTCGACGGCCACAAGGTATATATGGTTATCTACAAAATCATGATTTCACAGGAGAGCGTTTTGAACGCAAAACTATGGTAATTAATAGAAGAACAAGGCTATCATCTCCTATTTTACATCATTTTGTTAATAGGGCATTACCAAGGCAATGGTGAAGGCCAATATTACTATTATAATTTTTTGTTCCAAAATACGGTGTTCGACATTTTGAGAAAAAAAATCTAGTTGTCTTTATATACGTGACTTAATATCAGTAAAAATTGAGAATCAAACAGAAAAAAAATCGTATGACAAAACTAAGAATTCGTCGAATTATGTAAAAGAGTGAATTTCGTAAAAAGTGCAGTTGACTCTTTCGATTTTGCTGCCGTCGTACTTTCTACACTGAACGTCATTTTTGTCTATTCTTCCGTAGACAAAACAGTGCTCGTGCTAAGCCTGCTGATGTATCACCTCGTATTGACTTAAGGTCATGTCGGCTTCCACGAAAATCATTTTTCATCAAGGGCATCTTCTGGCGTATGCTTTATGGTAGTAGTAGTTTTACTACCAATAGCAGCTGCCTTGCGGAACTTTGTTGCTCGTTGTACATATTTAAAAACACGAATTCATCAAAAACTTAAGGAAAAATCCAATATTTTTAGGCATGTTGATATACTGCAAAGTAGGTCATGGATAAGCTCTCATAATAAATAAAACGGATCATAGAATGTAGTACATACCTTGATTGATAGAATCCATAGCACTTTTTGTATCTTGAATCACTTTGCTCATAAACTATGGCACGGAGAAATAATGGTTTTTTAGAGTTGCCGCGAACAGAGACGAGTGTTGTCAACAAGCGCTAAGTTCCGACAGCCCGTGTAGCGGACTCGGAAGCAGGTAGAGATTTTACCTAGTGTCGCGTGGATTATCTACTTTTTATGGGATTCAGTTTGAAGTCTTGAAATTTGATTAATGGCCAGGTTTTGAGTCGTTTTACCAGTCTGTGCATCGTAGGCGCGGGCTTGCGGACGGTGAGCAATGTGTAGCTCGCCGTCCGATAAGGACCAGGCCCGGGTCGACGGCGCGTTGTGTTCCACGCGCGTCACAAAGGGATGTCAGCACAAGTGTAGGGGTCCACTAGGGCCGATGCCAGCCGGGGTCGCGGGAAACTCCGAAAGGGTTACCGAGGCCTCTGGCAACACAGGTAACGGAAGGAACACGGGTGGGTTTTAGTCAAGTCTGACACACCCTCCCGCTCCGCCCAGAGCGGGACAAGTTATTTGCTAATTTCCCACAAAAAAAAAGTGTACTAGTAGGAATGTGACCCAAGTCCTAACCTATAACCTTTTTTTTTTTTTTTGTTCCGGGGTGGAAAATCCTCATGGATGTCCTCCATGTTTCGGAGAGGGTATTGAGTTCAGACGACGCCCCAACTCGGGGTCGTCCTCCGACGAGGTTGTCGGTCGGAGGAAAAAAATCCACTGCAGCCAGCGGGGTGGGGCCCGAGGAGGAAAAGGGGTGGATAGAGGGCCCTCCACCAGGGAGGTCGGCGAGCCGAGCCGAGCCTGCCCAGCCGAGTAGGCCCAGCGAGCCGATAGGCTCGCAAAGGCAGTGCAGGGCTCAGAGGCTCCTGGTGGTGGGCCGGACGCCGTTGGCGGCCCCAATTCGGAGCGTGTGGCCGGGTTCGCGGAGGTGGTGCTGGCCCTGATCAAGGGGGTGGCCGTGAAGAGGCTCAAGTCCTCTAAGGACCAGGCCATATCCGCGGCCACGGCCTCGATTGTGGCAGCAGCGGAGGCCCTTCACTTAGGGCCTCCTTCAGACGGCATGTCGGAGATGCGGGCGGAGGAGCTCCGAGCGGACCTGGCTGGGCTCAGAAGAGCCGACTCCCAAGTGGAGCCGAAGGGGGGGCAGCAGCATGGGCAGGGGCGGCCCGTGCCTGCTGAAGACCGGGTTTTGACCCTGGTGCGGCAGGAGATGGCTTCCTTGCGGAGTCGTTTCTCCGCTCTTGAGGCCATAGTCCTGCGCCCCCCGTTAGCGGCGAGCCAGCCGGCCTCGGGCCAGCGCAAAGCCCCGTCGTATTCTGCCGCCACAGCTGCCACGGCCAAACCGGGGTCGTCGGGGCAGCCAAAGGGCGGGGCGAATGCGCGGGCCGCGAAGGCTCCAGCCCCAGAGGCGAGGACTCCGGCCCCGGCGGCGAGGGCCCCAGCCCTGGCAGCGAGGGCTCAGGTGGCGAGACGGCCGCCCCCGCCTCCTAAATCTCTTCCGGCCGATGCCGAATGGCAAGTAGCCGGGGAGAAGAGCAAGGCGGCTAAGTCAAAAAGGGCGGCCAAAAAGAGGTAGAGGTGGCAGCGGCGCAAGGAGCGAACCGCCGCGGCTAGGCTCCGCGCCCCGAATTCCGCAGCTGTAGTAATCACACTACAGCCGGATGCGAAAAAGAAGGGCGCGTCCTACAGGACCGTTACGGACGACTCCGTAACGGAGGACAAGGTGGTCGCCGCAGTAGTTAGGACTGGGGGGTGCTCTGCCGAGCAGGTGAGGGTGGGCACCATCCATCCTGACTCCGCGGGGCTGCAAACCGTTACGGTGAGCTGCCCCGTGTCGGCGGCCAAAAATATTGCCAGAGAGGGCCAAAGGTTATTGGTGGGCTGGGTGTCAGCACAGGTCAAACTGCTGGAGCCCAGACCTCTGAGGTGCTTCCGTTGCCAGGTGGGCGACCACGTGCAAGCCAGTGGTCAGCCCGGGTACAAGGCCGGCTCCTGCAACGCCACGCCGCACTGTGCCGTATGTGCGGCGGCTGGCAAGCCGGCCGACCACCGAATGGGGGGCAAGGCCTGCACCCCACCCGCCAAAGCCAAAGTCAGGGCTAGAGGCAAGCCCTCCGCCACCGCCATCACCGCCGCAGCCGCCACCACTGCCACCGCCGCTGCCGCCTCCAACACCGCCGTCGGCGCCGTCGCCACCGTGGCCGCTGCGGCAGGCCCCTCTCAGGGGGCTGGGAAGGAGGCCCAAGAGGGGGCTGACATGGAGTGCCATTAATGGCCCCATTACGCCTCCTCCAGGCGAACATCAACCACTGCGCCGCCG
This sequence comes from Atethmia centrago, assembly GCA_905333075.3. Lineage (NCBI taxonomy): Eukaryota > Metazoa > Arthropoda > Insecta > Lepidoptera > Noctuidae > Atethmia > Atethmia centrago. Next base: position 26,225,357 of record HG995374.1, read on the forward strand.
CTCAGGATCTGTTGCTCTAGAGCATGGCGCAGTGGTCGATTAACATCGCCGTGGTCGCTGAGCCGTACTTTGTCCCGCCCAGGGATGACTGGGTGGAGGACCTGAGCGGCTCAGTGACCCTAATTTCGTCGGCCGCCGCCGGTACCCCGTCCCTCGAGGCCGTCAAGAGAGGACGGGGCTGCGTAGCAGCACGGTTCGGGGAGATTGTCGTGGTAGGGGTCTACCTCTCTCCGAACCGAACTCTTGCCGAGTTCCACAACTCCCTTGCGGAGTTGAGAGACGTCGTCGTCGGGTTTGGATCCCTCCCCGTGTTCGTCCTCGGGGACTTCAATGCCAAGAATTTGGCTTGGGGTTCCCGGTTAACGGACGCACGGGGCAGGATGGCGGAGGACTGGGCTCTGGAGACAGGCCTGGTCGTCCTAAACCGGGGTTCTGTCCCCACGTGTGTGCGGATGCGGGGTGAATCAGTGGTGGACATCTCGTTCGCCAGCCCCGCTCTGTCGCCGCGTGTAGTTGACTGGCGTGTCATGGAGGGGGTGGAGACCTATTCCGATCACCGGTATATCCGGTTCGATGTCTCCGCCCAGACATCGGACGCGCCGGTCCGACGGACCCCGAGTGGTCCGCGGTGGGCGCTGAAGCAGCTGGACCGGGAGCTCCTCCTGGAAGCCTCGATCGTGCAGGCCTGGGTGTCACCACCGGACAGGCCTGCCGACATCAACGACGAGGCAGAGTGGTTCCGGGAGGCCTTGTCCGACATATGTGACGTGGCAATGCCCCGGGTCCAGCCTGGACGTGCCTCGCGCCAGGTGTACTGGTGGTCGCAGGAGCTGACGGCTCTGCGCACTGCGTGCGTGGCTGCGCGACGCCGGTACACCAGGCACCGCAGGCTCCGTATCAAACCTCCGGATACGGAAGCCATTCAGGCGGAGCTGTACGAGGGGTACAGAGCGGCAAAGACCGCCCTCCAAGCGGAGATCCTGCGGGCCAGGGGGTTGGCCCGCGAGGAGTCGCTGGGGACTCTGGACAGGGACCCGTGGGGACGCACGTACAAAGTGGTGCGGGATAAACTCCGCCCATGGGCTCCCCCGCTGACGCAGAGTCTCCGGCCCCAGCTTGTGGAGGACGTGGTGAGCGCTCTGTTCCCTTCCCGAGGGGAACACACCTCCCCGCCTATGGCTCCGCCTACTGCGGTGCCCGATGCGCACCACACCGCCGACGACGACGACGATGCTCCGGAGGTGACCGAGGTAGAATAGAGAGCGGCGGTACGCAGGCTTAATGCCAAAAATACCGCCCCAGGACCCGACGGCTTACTTGGGAAGGCCTGGGTCCTGGCTTTGGAGGCTCTCGGGCCTCGACTTAGGGGGCTCCTAAGCGCATGCATGGAGAGGGGCCAGTTCCCGCTTCGCTGGAAGACGGGGAAACTGGTCCTCATAAAGAAGGCAGGGCGCCCTGCGGACTCTCCGTCCGCTTATCGGCCCATCGTGCTGCTCAACGAGGTGGGCAAGCTCTTTGAAAGAGTCATTGCAGACCGCCTCGTCGGCCAGCTGGTGCAGGTGGGGTCGGATTTGGCGGAGAGCCAGTTTGGTTTCCGCAGAGGGCGCTCTACGGTGGACGCCATCATGCGTGTGCGAGCCCTGACAACGGGGAATGCTGTTGCCCAGGGTGGGGTCGTCTTGGCGGTGTCTCTAGACATCACCAATGCCTTCAATACCCTGCCCTGGAGTTGCATCAGGGAGGCACTCCGGTATCACCGGATGCCGACCTACCTCTGTTGTGTGGTCGAGGCCTATTTGACGGACAGGGCCGTCATCTACCCCGGTCACCAGGGAGTGTGGAACCGGCAAGAGATGTCGTGCGGTGTCCCACAGGGAACGGTCCTGGGGCCGCATCTGTGGGACATCGGATACGACTGGGTGCTGCGCGCCGACCTCCCTAGCGGCGTCAGCGTAGTGTGCTACGCTGACGACACGTTGGTCCTGGCGCAGGGGAGGTCGCACCAGGCGGCGGCCGAATTAGCGGCACGCGGGGTTGCTACAATCGTCGAAAGGATCCGGCAATTGGGACTCGAGGTGGCCCTGCATAAGTCCGAGGCCATGTGTTTTCATGGTCCTCGGAACGCGTCACCGTTGGGGTCCCAAATAACGGTAGGAGGGGTTTCTATCGGCGTCGAGTCGACGATGAAGTACCTGGGACTCGTCCTCGACAGCCGGTGGAACTTCGTGGAACATTTCCGACGTTTGGCTCCCAAACTGGAGCGGACGGGTGCTGCATTAAAGCGGCTCCTGCCCAATCTAGGGGGTCCAAACGCCCCCTGCCGGAGGCTCTACGCGGGGGTCGTGCGGTCCATGGCCCTCTACGGGGATCCTGTATGGGCGCGCTCTCTGGCGCTGCGGCCAGCTCGCCGGTTGAGCGCGGCCCAAAGGGTCATGGCCATCCGGATGGTCCGGGGATACCGCACGGTCTCCTGTGAGGCAGCGAGCCTCCTTGCCGGATTGCCGCCATGGGATCTGGAGGCAAAAGTCCTCGCGCACGTATGGGAGTGGCGCGAGGAGGCGAAACGCCGGGGCGTAAGTCCGTTGCCGCGAGAAATCGCGGCACAGCGGACGGAGCTCCGGCGGGATCTCATGGCGTTATGGAAAGTACGGTTGTCGCAACCCAGTGCTGGGCACGCCACGATTGCGGCGATAAGTCCCCTCTTTGAGGAGTGGCTGGAGAGACGCCACGGCGTCCTCACCTTCCGCCTGACGCAGGTCCTCACCGGACACGGCAGCTTCGGGAGGTTCCTGTGTCGGATAAGGCGGGAGGAAACGTCCGGGTGTCACCACTGTGTGGATCGCCCGGAGGACACGGTGGAGCATACGGTGGAGGTCTGCCCGGCTTGGGCAGAGCACCACCGTGTCCTCGTGGAGGCGATCGGCGGCAGAGACCTCTCGCGTCCGGCCCTGGTTCAGGCCATGGTACGGAGCGAGAGGGCACGGGCAGCCGTTACCTCCTTCTGCGAAGCAGTAATGCTCGCGAAGGAGGAGGCGGGACGGTTGAGGCAAAGGCACGTTTCGCGCCCTCTCGCCCCTAGCCGCCGCAGGAGACGCCCTGGGCGTCGGGAATCTCGGGCGGATTTCCAGCCACCGTAGGCGCGGGCTTGCGGACGGTGAGCAATGGGTAGCTCACCGTCCGGTAAGGACCAGGCCCGAGTCGACGGCGCGTCGTATTCCACGCGCGCCTCAAAGAGATGTCAGCACAAATGTAGGGGTCCACTAGGGCCGATGCCTGCCGGGGTCGCGGGAAGGTACTTATGGGTCACCGAGTCCCCTGGCAACACAGGCAACAGGAAGGAATACGGGTGGGTTTTAGTCAGTAAGAGTCTGACACACCCTCCCGCTCCGCCCAGAGCGCGCGAAGTTATTTGATGATTTCCCACCCTCAAAAAAAAAAAAAAGTCTGGGGGGGGAGGTGTTTAAACCCCCCCCGCGACGTCTGAAAGGGGCGCGCGTGGAACACTACGCGCCGCCACCTCGGGTCCAGTGTGATGGGGGGCGGCGGACGTCCCCAAGTCCGCCGTCCCTGGACCCATTTAGGGGGGCCGGAAGAGGGCGTTGTCTGCCATCTGCCGACGCCCGGTGCGCCTGCTGCGGGCCGGGTGAGCGGAAGAGATCTCCCGCTCCCGTTCCGCAGCCTCCTTCTGCGACACGACTGTTTCGCAGAAGGATACCACCGCATCCCAGGACTCCTCGCTGCCGACCATCGCCTCGACCACGGCCGGCAGCGACAGGTCACTGCCCACTCCTGAGATGAGGGCACGGCGTGGCTCCTCCCAAGCGGCACACTCTGCCAGCGTATGCCACGCCGTGTCCTCCCGACAGTCGACGCAGTGGTGACACCGGGCGTTCGGCTCCCTGTTTATGCGACACAGGTAGTTCCCGAAGCAACCATGCCCCGAGAGCACCTGCGTCACCCGAAACTACAGGGAGCCGTGCCTCCTCCCGAGCCAGGGCTTGAGCACTGGCCGAACCGCCTCGATGGTGGCGAGGCGGAGGTGGTAGGGCGTGAAAGCCTGTCCCGCCATTCCGCCACCAGGGCTGCGCGGAGCTGTGACCGACGCAACTCCGTATGTCGCTGCATCAGCCTCTCGCCCCGCGCCCTCGCTTCCTCGCGCCACCGGTACAGCGACGCGAGTACTTTCGCCTCGAGGTCCCAGGGCGGGGATCCGGCCAGTACGCAAGCCGCCTCGAAGGAGATCGTGCGATATCCCCTGATGACTCTGACGGCCATCGCTCTCTGCGGCTTTCGCAGAACAGCAATGCTGCCGGCCGTCAGGTCAGCCGCCCAGATCGGGGCCCCATACAGGGCCATCGATCGCACGATCCCCACGTAGAGCCGCCTACAGGCGGCACTCGGGCCCCCCAGATTGGGAAGCAGCGTTGACAACGCCCCAGCCGCGCCCAACAACTTGGGCGCCAGCCGCCGGAAGTGGGGGCCAAAATCCCACCGGCTGTCGAGCACCAATCCTAGGTACTTCATGGTGGACTCGACAGCGATTTGAGCCCCACCGACCACGATGTGTGATCCCGGTGGCGGCGCCCGCCGGGGGCCATGAAAGATCATGGCCTCCGACTTGTTGAGGGCAACCTCCAGGCCCAGGCGCCGTATGCGGCTAACCACCTGAGAGACCGCAGCCGTCGCCAGCAACGCTGCTTCCCTGTACGAGCTCCCCCGGGCCGTGACCAGTGTGTCGTCTGCATAACACGTCAGGTCAACGCCCGGTTGGAGCTTGCCCCGCAGCACCCAGTCGTACCCGATGTTCCACAGGAGCGGGCCCACGACCGAGCCCTGTGGAACACCGCACGACATGCGGCGCTGGCTTCCGCCATCACGTCCCGTGTAGGTGACACACCTCTCCGTTAAATAAGCCCCAACTATACGGTGGAGGTAGGAAGGCACCCGATGATAACGCAGTGCCTCCCTAATACAGCTCCAGGGCAGGGTGTTGAAGGCGTTGGAGATGTCCAAGGACACCGCCAGCATCACCCCGCCCCGGGACACAGCTTCCTCCGCCAGGACTCTCACCCGCGATATAGCGAGGATGGTGGAGCGCCCGTGCCGAAAGCCGAACTGGCTCTCGGCCAGGTCAGGCCCCTCTCCGCACAAGTGGCTGACGAGGCGGGCAGCGATTATACGCTCAAACATCTTACCCACCTCGTCTAGCAGCACTATGGGCCTGTACGCGGACGGTGAGTCCGCAGGGCGCCCCGCCTTCCTGAGCAGGACCAGGCGACCAGATTTCCACAAAGTGGGAAACTGGCCCTGCTCAAGGCACGCTGTGTAGAGTCCTGTCAAGTAGGGCTCTAGCTCCTTCAGAGCGAGGGCTAACGCTTGGCCGTGGATCCCGTCGGGCCCCGGAACCACATTCTTGGCCCGGAGCCGCATTACGGCCGCCCCCATCTCTGCCTGTGTCACCTCTGGGACGCTGATGGCGTTCTCATCCGTAGGCTCTGCGGCTGTGGGCATAGCCAAAAAAAACCTATAACCTAACCGCGAATTTGTAAACAAAAATAAAACTATTTAAAGGGATTTTTAATGAGAATAGATAGCAAGTAGCTCCTCAAGGAGGTCTGCCCGGCTTGGGCAGAGCACCGCCGTGTCCTCGTGGAGGCGATCGGCGGCAGAGACCTCTCGCGTCCGGCCTTGGTTCAGGCCATGGTATGGAGCGAGAGGGCATGGGCAGCCGTCACCTCCTTCTGCGAAGCAGTAATGCTCGCGAAGGAGGAGGCGGGTCAGTTGAGGGAAAAGCAAATTTCGCGCCCTCTCGCCCCTAGCCGCCGCAGGAGACGCCCTGGGCGTCGGGAATCCCGGGCGGATTTCCGGCCACCGTAGGCGCGGGCTTGCGGACGGTGAGCAATGGGTAGCTCACCGTCCGGTGAGGACCAGGCCCGGGTCGACGGCTCGTTGTATTCCACGCGCGCCTCGAAGAGATGTCGTCAGCACAAATGTAGGGGTTCACTAGGGCCGATGCCTACCGGGTTCGCGGGAAGGTACTAAAGGGTCACCGAGGCCCCTGGCAACACAGGCAACAGGAAGGAACACGGGTGGGTTTTAGTCAGTAAGAGTCTGATTTCCCACCAAAAAAAAAAGTAGCTCCTCAAGTTGGTTTGTAAGTGCGTAATTTCACATTAGGTTAGTTTAAAATTTACTTGTGTAAAAAAGGTCTGAAGTCTGAATGTACTCGTCCACACTTTAACGGACCCACTAATTGTAAGTAGGTAACGGGTTGACGGAATATAATCAGAGAAAACAGTATTTATGACCATCTGGTGTTCATAGGCTATCTCTGCTTTAGTCCATGTACATATCAAGCCGTACATTTCCAGTTTATGTTGACCTCTCATTATACGGAGATCCTATACAATGCAAGATCAGCTTATACTGGAAATGTATAGCTTGATATGTTGCCGCGTGTACATAACATTGATGCATAGGCCACTGAAAAATGGCTGGTTTCTGGATGCATAAATCACAAAAAAATTACAGCTCGAAATTAAAAATCTTTTAACTTACATTCATAGAGAACTTTAAAGACAGCTCTGGCGTAATTTTTACACCAGTCAATTTTAAACTAACCTAATCTGAAATTATGCACTTAATTAAGACCCGCCCGACACCGATACGGAGTCAAACAATAGAAAATCAATTGTGTCTCATCAGCTGTCCTTGACCAATTAAATCAACTAGAGAAGCTACTTGGGCATCTATTTCCATTACAAAATCCAATCGAATAGGTTTAGTTTGTTAAAAAATTCGCGTTTCGGCTTGGGCCACATGTAGATACCTACTGCCGCTGAGTGAGTGTAGCTTACAAACATTATTCAATTGACGTTAGAGGTAGGTAGATAGTTTATTCTATCTAAACTTGCATGTGATAAAATTGAAAAAATACTAAATAGGTACACACCAGAATAAGACAATACGACAGCGACGCAGTTTGTAGGATTCACTACGTTTTTATGTAGTAATGCTTAATGTCACCCCCAAATATAACGCTAACATTTTGTAATAGTTACCTTATGTTTCATATTGCAGTAATATTATGCGACACCTACCAGCATCCCAAAGAATATTATATTTAGAACCTTGCTATCTTATTTAACTTCCTAACGAATATTATAAATGCGAATGTGAGTATGTTTGTTTGTTACGCTTCCACGCTAAAACGGCTGAACGGATTTGGATGAAATTTACCACATAGTTAGACCATGACCTGGATTAGGAAATAGGACTTTTATGCCGCTATTGCTACGGGATAGCGACTTATGCGGGAGAAATCGCGGGGCGGAGCTAGTAATATTATAAATGTGAATGTGAGTTTGTTTGTTATGCTTTCACGCTAAAACGGCTGAACGGATTTGGATGAAATTTGGCACATGGATAGACCATGACCTGGAGAAGGATTTGGCTACTTTTCATCCTGGATCGCAGACGAAGTCGCGGGTAACAGCGGTTTATAAGTTTACTTGTAAGAAAAGCTACTAGCGTGCATTCTGTGCATATGTTTAGTGGCATACAAAAAATAACGTGTTTAGGTACTGCGTTTATGTTTTTTAATATTCGACCTTCTGGGGTACCTACCTACGTAGAAAAAAGGGTACTTGATTCTTATAGAACTCATTTCGGCGATCACGAATAGGTATAACTCATTTTGACGAAACTGTTACTTACTGCGTTTATAAATTGCGCGGCAGAATGGACGCGCATTCCCATTGACATGGCTTGTTTTGATTAGGTGCTTGAGTATTGTTTAACCACTGACATTACAAAGGTTCAACATACAATAGCGTTGATGGTAACATATATGTTGTTACAAAAATATTAGACCTGTGGCAACGAGCTGGAGTGATATGAGTTTATTGATAGGGACCTCCGTCTTTCCGTGCACAACTCAAACGATTTGGCCAGAACCCTGACTCCGAATGCAACGCTTTTTAAACTTGGTATACACGATATCTACTCGTAAAACTGCTATTGTTGCGTGTTGATTTAATTCTTTTACAACAATAACAATAAGTTGCTTTTTTAAGTGTCGCTGGTTCGATTCCCGATCGAAACAAATATTGGTACCTATACTATAACATCGACAGCCTCGATGGTTTGTCTTGTGGTCGCAAACTGGTAACTGGGTTAGGGCAAAGCCTGCCTGGGAAACGTGTTGTAGGGTTTCGTTAGGAATTTCTCAGTAGCAGCCCGAAGTTCAGAAATAAAACTGGCACAATATGGGTGAACTAAACACCTCAGCCTTATCAACTGAAAAAGTGTAATAAAAAAAAATGTAGTCAAAGGAACACAAAAACTTAAACATCAAACTGTAAAATTTTCTCATTCGATTTTGAAGTTAACCATCAACATTTTAAGGTTTAAAATCATTTGGAAAAAATTGACAGTTTGTGGTTACTTGATGTGCTGGTGACTGTACTTTGTATAACCAAATTAAAAGTTATGGTATTAAATTACAATTATGTTGCATAGGAGCTGGAGTCGTCTTAAATATTGGAATTATACACTATAATGGCTAGGCACTATGTATAATGATTCTTCTGGTTCAGCCAGTCTACTTTCACTTTCTGTTCTAAAAGAAACAGAAACAAAAAAAGGAAAATATTTTATTTGGGACACGCACAAAAAATACAAAAGTAAAAAAAGAAGCATTTAAAAATAACAAAATTAACATATTAGTTCGAAAAAACAAGACTTGTGCCGTTCCAAAAAGGCTCAGGCCTTTATGGCTCGCTGCGATATTTAAAAAAAAAGTAAAACTTATCTTCCTTACACTTATACATATCTGGCTGCCTTTTGGGAACTCTTAGAAAAAAGTGTAGTACCAATGTTTTATTAAAACCCATTAAAGTATGTTGAAAAGAACGGGTCTATAGTTGCATATCTAAAAACAGGGTGCATCAAGCAACAACTTTAAATAACATGGGTTGTGTTTTAATGTAATTTACGGAACCTCGACAACCTCGCGAGCCTACCCCTGCTACTCAAATTTTACTAAGTCTTGAGCTTACCGTCTTAGATTCGTATATCTAATTATGAATATCGATTGTCTTGGCGACGTCATGTTTAATCCTTAAGGTTTGGGTATATAAGACGTTGGGGGCACAGCAAAAGACGAGTAGTCTCCACAGCCTCGGCAGGTTTCCACATAACCTTACAGACTGGAGTAGTTCGTCTAACGATTTTCTCCAGTATCTTGTAACAAACATCTACGGCCGAGATTTCTCCTGATTTCAAATTGCAAAATAACTACAACCACCATGGGGATAGCCGATCACGGACCTGGGATGGCTGCCCTGCAAGCTTGGGGAAGCCAAATTGCAGTGCATGGAGCGGCGAACCAGACCGTCGTGGACAAAGTATCTGCCAACATGCTCCACATGGTCGACGCTCACTGGTACCAGTTTCCTCCAATGAATCCACTCTGGCACGCACTCTTGGGATTCGTAATCGGCGTTCTCGGATTCGTATCTATTGCTGGCAACGGCATGGTCATCTACATATTTTCAAGCACCAAAAACCTGAAGACACCATCTAACTTGCTGGTAGTGAACCTTGCTTTCTCCGACTTCCTCATGATGTGCGCTATGGCTCCGGCTATGGTTATTAATTGCTACAACGAAACGTGGGTATTCGGTCCATTTGCCTGTGAACTTTACGGTTGCGCTGGCTCACTATTTGGATGTGCATCTATCTGGACCATGACCATGATCGCTTTTGACCGCTACAACGTCATAGTGAAGGGTATCGCCGCTAAACCAATGACCAAGACTGGAGCTCTTCAACGCATACTTGGAATCTGGCTGTTCTCACTCGCATGGACCCTTGCGCCTTTCTTCGGATGGAACCGGTATGTACCTGAGGGAAACATGACTGCTTGCGGAACTGACTACTTGACAAAGGATTGGTTAAGCCGAAGCTACATTTTGGTTTACTCCGTGTTCGTGTATTTCTTACCACTTCTGCTTATCATCTACTCCTACTACTTCATCGTCCAGGCTGTAACCGCTCACGAAAAGGCTATGAGGGATCAGGCTAAGAAAATGAACGTGGCTTCGCTCAGGTCATCCGAAGCGGCTAATACCAGCGCTGAGTTCAAGTTGGCTAAGGTGGCTTTGATGACCATCTCCCTGTGGTTCATGGCGTGGACCCCTTACCTTGTGATCAACTACACGGGAGTGTTCGAGAGCGCGCCCATTAGTCCTCTGGCTACTATCTGGGGCTCACTGTTCGCTAAGGCTAATGCCGTGTACAACCCTATTGTATATGGTATCAGCCATCCCAAATACCGCGCTGTTCTGTACCAGAAGTTCCCAGTACTAGCGTGCACGGTGTCTCCTGATGAGGGCGGCTCCGTTGCAACTGGCGCTACCGTCGTCTGTCCTGAAAAGTCAGAGAAGCCTGCTGCCTAAGAGCATAGAACCTTTTCTGATGATAGCACCTCAACGAACTCAAGCATGCTCATCGGACGAATGATTCTGCCATCATTATGTTATATTTTCATTTGTATAAAGCTGTTATCTCCATCAGTTTGTGCCGCGAAGTAGTCATGCTATCAATGTATAAAGCGCCTGCATATTTTGTGATAACGTTTTTTTGCATTGAGCGCAACGTTGCGCATTGTTCTGATACATTCCTTTTGCTAAACATCGGTGGACGGCATACTTAAACTATTGTAAATTAAACCATCATGTCGTCACCGTTTCCTACCCATAAGACTGCTCCTTCTAGATATAAGCGATTGTGAATTCTACGACGAAATTGGCTCTGTATATTTAATCAATAAAGTTAAACTAGCAAAGTGGTTATTAACCGCATATTTTTTTTTATTTCTTATTTAAACCGTATTGTTTTAATTTTTAATTAACACCCTATATGATGTGTTAAAATTATCAGCAAATGGCATTAGAATATTTTACAAAACAAGCTATTCTCTAACTACTTGATAACCACTCCGTTGATAATGTGTGGCAATGATGGATACATTTGGCTATAACGTAAATAATACAACAGATAATATTAAATTAAATACAATTCTGTCTGTTCCTAGCCATGGTAGGCTCCTACACAACAGTAGTTTTTATAACTATTATTGAAATAACGTCTTATTTTACTCATCATACTCATAATTATAATTATCGGTCAAGGGCAGCTAATGAGACACAATTGATTTTCTATTGTTTGACACCGAATCGAGGACGTGCCGCTGGGCTTCAGTCGTTAAACCGATACACATCGCTTTTTTTGTTTTTTTTTGGATGGGAAATCATCAAATAACTTCTCCCGTTCTGGGCGGAGCGGGAGGGTGTGTCAGACTCTTACTGACTAAAACCCACCCGTATTCCTTCCTGTTGCCTGTGTTGCCAGGGGCCTCGGTGTCCCTTTAATACCTTCCCGCGACAGCACACACCGCTGCCTAACTCTTCTAATAATACATGCGTGACGTGTAGCTATGTTATCCTAACTAATATTATTGCAAAAGTTAGTTTGTTTGTTTGTTACGCTTAAACCCTAAAACTGTTGAATAGATTTTGATGAAATTTAGCACATGGGTAAACCATGAACTGGGTTAGGACATTGGATACTTTTTATCGCGATATTCTCATGAAATCGAGTCTTATGCGGGTGAAACCGCGGGGCGCAGTTAGTCTTCTAATATATAAAAATCAATGTTTTTTTTGTTCGTATTTTATGCGCTGTAAAACTTTTTCAACTTATTGCTTGCACTTACTTGCACGAAGGTTATAGGCATAGTAGTACAATTACAAGAAATTTCATGCGTACGAAGACGCGGGCAGAAGCTAGTGTTATATAATTATTACTAATAACATTAGACCCTACTTTTGTTCTAAATAAAATCAATTAGGTATGTATAGGTAGGTACTAAATCTAAATTCATCCCCAAGTTATATAATGAAAGACCCGGCTCCTTCAGTAAGTCAATTAAATATTTCTAAAGGGCCATTCTCACTTATTTCAAAAATCTCTTGTCAGTAAATTTGCTGTTAAATCTTATAGATTTTGCGATTGGCAACACTTCCTAGTACGAAATTAACGTCGCGGGAAGGTACTAATGGGTCACCGAGGCCCCCGCAACACAGGCAACGGAAGGAATACGGGTGGGTTTTAGTCAGTAAGAGTCTGACACACCCTCCCGCTCCACCCAGAGCGGGAGAAGTTATTTGCTGATATCCCATCCAAAAAAAAAAGTACGAAATTAACGCACACCACCGAACACCCAAATTAGAATATTATGTTATAATCATAAAACGTACACTGATTCTTGTCTATTATATACAATAATAATTTATTTATTTTCAATTCAAGGCACAAACATCTGTGTGGCCCTGGCTCTTGTACTAGGAGTTCCTGTATCCAGTGACGGATTAAGACTACTTGATGCCCTAAGCAATCCACGCCCGTGGATTGCTTAGGGCATCGGGCATAGGGTGGATTGCAAAGGGGGCGGGCATCAACCACGCCCCCTTTTTTTTTGTTTCGGAAATTATCAAATAACTTCTCCCGCTCTGGGCGGAGCGGGAGGGTGTGTCAGACTCTTACTGACTAAAACCCACCCGTATTCCTTCCGTTGCCTGTGTTGCCAGGGGCCTCGGTGACCCTTTAGTACCTTCCCGCGCTTTCCCGAGGCGCGCGTGGAATACAACGCACCCGACCCGAGCCTGGTCCTTACAGGACGGTGAGCTACCCATTGCTCACCGTCCGCAAGCCCACGCCTACGGTGGCCGGAAATCCGCCCGGGATTCCCGACGCCCAGGGCGTCTCCTGCTAGGGGCGAGAGGGCGCGAAATTTGCCTTTTCCTCAACCGTCCCGCCTCCTCTCTCGCGAGCATTACTGCTTCGCAGAAGGAGCTGACGGCTGCCCATGCCCTCTCGCTCCGTACCATGGCCTGAACCAGGGCCGGACGCGAGAAATCTCTGCCGCCGATCGCCTCTACGAGGACACGGTGGTGCTCTGCCCAAGCCGGGTAGACCTCCACCGTGTCCTCCGGGCGATCCACACAGTGGTGACACCCGGGCGTTTCCTCCCGCCTTATTTGACACAGGAACCTCCCGAAGCTGCCGTGTCCAGTGAGGACCTGCGTCAGGCGGAAGGTGAGGACGCCGTGGCGCCTCTCTAGCCACTCCTCAAAGAGGGGTCTTATCGCCGCAATCGTGGCGTGCCCAGCACTGGGTTGCGACAACCGTACTCTCCATGTCGCCATGAGATCCCGTCGGAGCTCCGTCCGCTGTGCCGTGATTTTTCGCGGCAGCGGAGTTACTCCCCGGCGTTTCACCTCCTCGCGCCACTTCCATACGTGCGCGAGGACTTCTGCCTCCAGATCCCATGGCGGCAAACCGGCAAGGAGGTTCGCTGCCTCACAGGAGACCGTGTGGTATCCCCGGACCAGCCGGATGGCCACGACCCTTTGGGCCGCGCTCAACCGGCGGGTTGGCCGCAGCGCCAGAGAACGCACCCATACAGGAGCCCCGTAGAGGGCCATGGACCGCATGACCCCCGCGTAGAGCCTCCGGCAGGAAGCGTTTGGACCCCCTAGATTGGGCAGGAGCCGCTTCAATGCAGCGCCTGCCCGCTCCAGTTTGGGAGCCAAACGTCGGAAATGCTGCACGAAGTTCCACCGGCTGTCGAGGACGAGTCCCAGGTACTTCATCGTCGACTCGACGCCGATGGAAACCCCTCCTACCGTTATTTGGGACCCCAACGGTGGCGCGTTCCGAGGACCATGAAAACACATGGCCTCGGACTTGTGCAGGGCCACCTCGAGTCCAAATTGCCGGATCCTTTCGACGATTGTCGCAACGCCGCGTGCCGCTACTTCGGCCGCCGCCTGGTGCGACCTACCCTGCGCCAGGACCAACGTTTCGTAAGGGTTGCACACTACGCTGACGCCGCTAGGGAGGTCGGCGCGCAGGTGGGCCCCCCTATCCGTATGTCAACTAGAATCGGTGGTTAAACCTTTACCGCCTAAAAACATTAGTTTTTTTGTAAAATAAGATGATGAGATGTAACGTACCTTAGAAGTGGAGTAGGCGCAACAACAATAAAAACCAAAGCATAATTTATTTATTTATTTATTGAAATGCGCCTTGCAGCTATTCCGGGCATGAATTCACGCAAGATAGTATAAACATCTAACGTTTTTAACATATCGGACTCTATGTATAATATCGATAAATTATCGAGCCTTTTTTGTATCATCTTTGTCCTTTTAAGTTTAATTTTTTTTTTTAATTTTGAGGATGAACGTTCTGCTGAGCAATTTGTAATCATAAGCGATAAAAATATATGCAGGGCTGTTTCCACATTAAGGGAAGCTGATTCAATTTTATCATCATGTATTATTTTATACAATTATTGTGCGTGAGTTTGATGTAAACTTGTGCGAGCCGAATCACTGGGTCTGCAACTTATTTTACTTATGACATATAAATGAAACTGTGGAATTTCTGTTATTAATTCGGTGTTAAGGTCTTCTGGATATGTGTTTACTAGATTTGTACTGTGCTGACTGTATTCTGCAGTTTGATCGGGACACATAATTTTATCGGCACCGGGTATTTTATTCAAGAATGAGAATTTGTCTGCTGTTTCTTTGTATATCTCTCCTCTTTTTCGCATCTCTGCATTTAATTTATCAATGATGCTATAATAACACGTTATTTTGAATTGTTCTCTTGGGCTGTAAGCTGTAAGCTGAACCATCATTGGGCATTTTCTTTCTTCGTCTTTGACGGGTGTATTCCATATCTGGTAGCTTTTCTTTTGCGCTGGTTTCGAAAGAATCAAAGTCGCACCGCTATTTTTCTAAAAAATCCACGAGTGTTTTGTAGAGATTAGCGCAAATCTCTAGAGTAACTTCTGGGTCTTGTAATACCTTGCTGACTTTTCAGAAGGTTTGCAAAATTTTGTCCCACATGACCGTACGAACTCCAATTCTTGTAGTTTATTTGACAAATTTGCTGCTTCTCTTCTGGTTTCTCCTTATTGCATGTCATCCACAGAAATGACGTCTAATGCATCTATAATTTTATTGTAGGTACATACCTATAGTAAAATTATAGATAGACGTCATTTCTGTGGATGACATGCAATAAGGAGAAACACACACAGACATCCGTGAAATAGCTGATGTCGATTTAGCGTGTGCTTCCCATTTCCTTTCTGATAAAGATTTCAAAACCAAATAATCCAAATGATCTTTTAATATGTGCCATCTTACGGTTGAACCAGAAATTTTTTTTTTATAGATTTTGGACTAATGAAATTTTTTTTACAGCTGCTAGGCAACAGTCCACGGCGCTTCGACCTACTAAATTGAGAGAATGGGCTGCACATGGGATATATATTGCAAACGGATTCGCCTCTAGAATCTTCTGCTGCATGCCATTGTAACGTCCAGACATATTTGAAGAATTGTCATAAGACTGGCCTCTGCATTTTGAAAAATCTAATCCACAATGTTCAAGGTATTGAAGAGTCTGCTTTGCCAGTTCATCTCCTGTGTGATGCGTTTCCAACTCAATAAATGTAAGAAATCGCTCTACTGGCTGCCCATCTTTTATATAGCGCATAACTACGCTGAGCTGGTCCATGTGCGTCAAATCCGGCGTAGAATCTACTGAAAGACTATAATATCTAGAATCTTTTATATACGATATAATTTTACCATGCACTTCTTGGGCCATTGTCATAATCAACTCTTCGTAGATCGTTTTAGATAAATAAGAGACGTTTCCTTTTCCGGTGTTTTCATATTTGGTTATGTCTGCCGCTAAAAGGAGATCAAATTGACTTATAAGTTCCAGTAACGCCAGAAAATTTCCATTCTGAGGAGATCCAAATTTCTCTACTGCACCGCGAAAAGGAAGGCCTCTTTCTGTCAATGTGCGAATAACAGCTATTACACGCTGTAATACGTGCTCCCAGTAAACATTCTCTTCATGAATTTGCTTATCAAAACCTTGATGCAAGCAAACATTCTCTTCATGAATTTGCTTATCAAAACCTTGATGCAAGCTTAACCCTTGCCTGCGTGTTAAATATGTTAATAGACAATCTCTGTGACTAGAACTCTTTTCGTGACCTTCAATCATTACTTTGGTATTGCTCCAGTCACTAAAACCTGTTGTACTAACAAAAACTGAATATTTATCTGAACAAAAAAGCTTACATAGAAAACAGTAAAGTGATCTTGTAGACGGCGAATAAAGTAGCCACTCTCTTTTGTAGTTTTCGCCAGTAAGCTTTCGGCCAGTAAATACTTTTTCAAGTAACGCGACGTAGAACCATGAGTTCGACGGGATTTTTTAAATGAACTATTATGATTTTGACAGTCATTTGGTCCATAGCAAATATTCCACGTCAACGTTTGAAAATTCACGCCATAGCCCTGGGTCATTTTCTTGATTTGGTGCTCTGTTAAAATCAGTTTCGTCTATTATATCTTCAGTATTATTAGAGGTTTCAAATTCAGAATCAGAAGGTTCTTAAATCGTAAAATTTTCTTCACTGTTTTTTGACGTCCTTGGAATTGGAATATCAACTGATGGCGGTGGTTCAGATTGAGGGGGACGGGAAAAACTTGTTAACTTTTTTGTTTTACTTATTGTTTCGGCTATTTTTCTTTTATTCTCTTCTGCTTGTTTTCGTTTTTGTGCACCACTCAATTGCGAACGCTTCATGATTTAATCTAGGGTATGTAAAGAAATAAATGATTAAAAATAGTACCTAAACGCTGTAAAGTGGAATCTAATTACTCCGAAGCCGAAGGCTTCAAAGCCCTTATAAATTCAAGCTAAAATTGAATAATTAGGTATACCTAGTAATATTTTTTTACCTATGTATTCTTACCTATTGCTATTCTTGGCGCGAATTTTCAAATTAGTCCTAGAAACTTTTTTGGTGACGTCAAAAAAAAATCCGTCCTTAGGGCATCACGTCGTTTATCGGCCCATCGCGCTGCTCGAATCGGCCCATCGTGCTGCTCGACGAGGTGGGCAAGCTCTTTGAAAGAGTCATTGCAGACCGCCTCGTCGGCCAGCTGGTGCGGGTGGGGCCGGATTTGGCGGAGAGCCAGTTTGGTTTCGCACCGCAGAGGGCGCTCTACGGTGGACGCCATCATGCGTGTGCGAGCCCTGACGACGGGGAATGCTGTTGCCCAGGGTGGGGTCGTCTTGGCGGTGTCCCTAGACATCGCCAATGCCTTCAATACCCTGCCCTGGAGTTGCATCAGGGAGGCACTCCGGTATCACCGGATGCCGACCTACCTCTGTCGTGTGGTCGAGGCCTATTTGACGGACAGGGCCGTCATCTACCCCGGTCACCAGGGAGTGTGGAACCGGCAAGAGATGTCGTGCGGTGTCCCACAGGGATCGGTCCTGGGGCCGCATCTGTGGGACATCGGATACGACTGGGTGCTGCGCGCCGACCTCCCTAGCGGCGTCAGCGTAGTGTGCTACGCTGACGACACGTTGGTCCTGGCGCAGGGGAGGTCGCACCAGGCGGCGGCCGAATTAGCGGCTTGCGGGGTTGCGACAATCGTCGAAAGGATCCGGCAATTGGGACTCGAGGTGGCCCTGCACAAGTCCGAGGCCATGTGTTTTCATGGTCCTCGGAACGCGCCACCGTTGGGGTCCCAAATAACGGTAGGAGGGGTTTCTATCGGCGTCGAGTCGACGATGAAGTACCTGGGACTCGTCCTCGACAGCCGGTGGAACTTCGTGGAGCATTTCCGACGTTTGGCTCCCAAACTGGAGCGGGCGGGCGCTGCATTGAAGCGGCTCCTGCCCAATCTAGGGGGTCCAAACGCCTCCTGCCGGAGGCTCTACGCGGGGGTCGTGCGGTCCATGGCCCTCTACGGGGCTCCTGTATGGGCGCGCTCTCTGGCGCTGCGGCCAGCCCGCCGGTTGAGCGCGGCCCAAAGGGTCATGGCCATCCGGATGGTCCGAGGATACCGCACGGTCTCCTGTGAGGCAGCGAGCCTCCTTGCCGGATTGCCGCCATGGGATCTGGAGGCAAAAGCCCTCGCGCACGTATGGGAGTGGCGCGAGGAGGCGAAACGCCGGGGCGTAAGTCCGCTGCCGCGAGAAATCGCGGCACAGCGGACGGAGCTCCAGCGGGATCTCATGGCGTCATGGAAAGTACGGTTGTCGCAACCCAGTGCTGGGCACGCCACGATTTTGGCGATAAGTCCCCTCTTTGAGGAGTGGCTGGAGAGGCGCCACGGCGTCCTCACCTTCCGCCTGACGCAGGTCCTCACCGGACACGGCAGCTTCGGGAGGTTCCTGTGTCGGATAAGGCGGGAGGAAACGCCCGGGTGTCACCACTGTGTGGATCGCCCGGAGGACACGGTGGAGCATACGGTGGAGGTCTGCCCGGCTTGGGCAGAGCACCGCCGTGTCCTCGTGGAGGCGATCGGCGGCAGAGACCTCTCGCGTCCGGCCCTGGTTCAGGCCATGGTACGGAGCGAGAGGGCATGGGCAGCCGTCACCTCCTTCTGCGAAGCAGTAATGCTCGCGAAGGAGGAGGCGGGACGGTTGAGGGAAAGGCAAGTTTCGCGCCCTCTCGCCCCTAGCCGCCGCAGGAGACGCCCAGGGCGTCGGGAATCCCGGGCGGATTTCCGGCCACCGTAGGCGCGGGCTTGCGGACGGTGAGCAATGGGTAGCTCACCGTCCGGTAAGGACCAGGCCCGGGTCGACGGCGCGTTGTATTCCACGCGCGCCTCAAAGAGATGTCGTCAGCACATAGTAGGGGTCCACTAGGGCCGATGCCTGCCGGGGTCGCGGGAAGGTACTTATGGGTCACCGAGGCCCCCGCAACACAGGCAACAAGAAGGAATACGGGTGGGTTTTAGTCAGTAACAGTCTGACACACCCTCCCGCTCCGCCCAGAGCGGGAGAAGTTATTTGATGATTTCCCACCCAAAAAAAAAAAAAAAAAAGTGCATCACGTCTCACTCTCAGACGTGATGCCCTAAGGACGGATTTTTTTTGTGCTATTTCTGGTGCCCCCAATCGTGATGCCCTAGGCAATTGCTTTATTTGATTAAGGGTTAATCCGTCACTGCATGTATCACAAGAGCCAGACCTCCCAATTAACAGGGCATAATTATGTTATTGAAGCGGGATAGACAAAAATTAGATACTTTATTTTTATGGCATGCGTTAAGGTAGGTTAACAATATTACTTAATTATATTAATATTATTTTTATTATTATTATTATCTTTTATTTCATTATTTACACAATAAATTATATTTTTAAATATTAAAATATTAAAAAAAATATAAAATCATATAAAAAATGGTAGCCCACCGGTATCGGGAACAGGGTCCAAGCTACCAGCGGTTAGGGCTCCAGAGAAAGGAACCTCCTAACAATGCGAGCCGTGTCCAGAAGTACCGCTCTCTGAATCAAGCCCTTAATCCAGCCGTCCAACGAGAGCCTCCTTAGGTGTTGGTCGAGGCTCTTGGCAATTAAGCCATTGGCTGATATGACTATCGGCACATTGATTGCTGAATTCACATCCCACATGTCGACAACTTCGCGAGCCAAGTCAAGATACTTGATTTGTTTATCTTTTTCGGCTTTCACGAGGTTCCCGTCATAAGGGACTGTTATGTCAACAATCATTGCGCGCCGCTTTGTTCGATCCACCACCACTATATCAGGTTTATTGGCAACAATAGTCCTGTCAGTGATGATGGTACTGGGATACAATGTGATATTTCCATTTTCAAGAACTGGGTCGGGCACATACCTGTAGTACGGCACTTCCGATTCCACAAGGTTGTATTTCAGAGCAAGTTGCTGATGGCTACAAGGTTGTGTCTATGTAAGTACTCTTCGTTAGCTAGACGAGAACACCCGGAGATAATGTGTCGGATTGATTCTCCCGGACGATGGCATGCCCGACACACGTCAACCGTGCCGTCCTTCACAATAAATCTACGGTAATTCTTCGTTATGATTACTTCGTCCATAATTGCACAGACAAAACCTTCGGCTTTCCCAAAGAGGTCACCGAAACGTAGCCAGGCTACGGACGCTTGGAAATCTACATCGGGCTCATGTTCGGCCCGGAAAAAGCGTCCGTGAAGCTCCTTACTCTGCCATACCTCCCTGCGATCGTTAGTGTCAAGCACTACAAGCTTGCGCCAGTTCTCTTTAGCCAAGGAGAGTGGGGTGAGGCCCTTGTCCACCGCGATCACATCTCGATACATCCCCACGTCGGCTTCTAGGAAATATTCCCTGAGACTGCATACCTCGCGATTGTGCAGCGTCTTAGCGTTTAAAAAACGTCGACCTCCACACTTTCGCGGGATATACAGTCTCATTACCGATGACCGAGGGTGATGCATTCGATATGCAGTCAGCAGCGTACGGACCCGCCTATCCAGGGCGTCGAGTTCGGTCTGAGTCCATTTGAGTATGCCGAAAGAGTACATCAAAACGGGCATGACCCAACCGTTGAAGGCGCGTACCTTGTTTCCGCCTGATAGAAGACTATTAAATACTTTCTTTAGGCGGCCAAAAAAGCGCTCCTTCAACGATTTCTTCATGTCAGTAACATTGATGCCCAACGCTTCCGACATACCCAAATACTTGTAGGTTTCGGATGCGGAGAGGGCTCTAAGGTTTATGGAATCCGAGAGTTGGGTTCCCACGGATTCGACAATCTTCCCTCGCTTTACATGCATGACCGCACATTTATCCACTCCAAATTCCATCCTGATGGCGCTACTGAAAGTTTCAGTTATTTTCAGTAGCTCCATCAGTTGCAAATTATTGGAGGCTAAGAGTTTTAGGTCATCCATGTAGAGGTGAGATATAACCTGACTACCTCTCCTCAACCGATAGCCTAGACCTGAATCCTCCAGCAGTGTGCTTAGAGGATTCAAGGCTAAGCAGAACCAAAGCGGACTCAAACTATCGCCCTGAAATATGCCTCGCTCGATCCTTATCGGCTCGCTATTCCTCTGGATATTTCGACATCCTGGATAGCGAAGGACCGTCCTCCATTGCCCCATACACGACATCAGGAAGGTGCGCAGAGTTGCATCTACTTTATTATTATTATTTATTATATTACAAGAGAAAAAAAAGCAATAATAATAACATAATATTACATCACACCTGTATTGCCTAAGAGTTAGGCAAAGGTGCACCTATAGTACACCCACATTTCGCCATTTCGCCATTTTTAGGGTTCCGTAATAAACAAGGTACCCTTATAGTTTCGCCATGTCCGTCTGTCTGTCTGTCTGTCCCCACTGTAGCTAAGAGACGCTTAGTACTAGAAAGCTGTAATTTGGCACAGGTATACATATTAATCACGCCGACAAAGTGCTAAAATAAAATCTTTTTAGTATTTTTTAGGGCGTACCTCCCTTGCACGTAATGTGGGGATGATATTTTTTTTCTCTTCTACCCCACTGTGTGGGTATCGTTGGATAGGCCGTTTAAAAATATTGCAGGTCTGTGAATACCACTTTTCGATTCAAGGATCCATTTGCGTAATATTAAGCATTAAAGTGCTAATTTTTGTTAGAGTTGAGTGTACCCCCCCCTGCCAGCTAAACGGTTGTTTATGGAGGTGTGAAAAAATTCATGGCAGTAGTGCATATAATGAAATTAAAAGGAAAACTATCACGGCTAAGTAGGCTTTACAAGTTAACGAGTTATAGTCGACCAACTTAAATTTGCAGTTGGAGAATTGACCGTGGCATATATCGATGTATGGGAGAACAGGTGTTTCAACTAAAATGTTAAGTTTGCTTTTTGAATAAATTCGTCCCAAGCAATCCCAACTACGGAACCCTTCATTGTACGTGGTCCGACATGCACTTGGCCGGTATTTTTTTAATAATAATAAAAGAGTTTAAATTACCACGCGTTCTGTGGAGAGTGAAGGTGTGTGTGAGTGACGTGTGAGTGTGTTTATTAAATTAGTTATACTGATTATGGGAGAAATTTGAGGTCACATTACAAACTCACACAGTCGCACACGTCTAAGGGTTTAGCTTTGGAGGTATTTCATCTATTTTAGTTTGTTTTGACTGTACAGCGGAAGTGTGACAAATATGCGTAGTTTTAATAATTTCTGGGATAAAAAAATACCTATAGTAAAAATGACCGAAATCGATTCAGTAAACCATTCTGAACAAATTACTAGTCATAATGTGCATTCATTCAGTTACACATTGTATATG
Organism: Atethmia centrago; assembly: GCA_905333075.3. Taxonomy (NCBI): domain Eukaryota; kingdom Metazoa; phylum Arthropoda; class Insecta; order Lepidoptera; family Noctuidae; genus Atethmia; species Atethmia centrago. The sequence goes on from HG995374.1 coordinate 26,247,634, forward strand.
TATGGATAAAGAAGTAGCCCCATCAAAAATCGAGGCCGGTGATCTAGGTAGCTAACTCATAAAAAGTTGGCATGAGATTAGGATTATGTACGATAGATGCTATTAGATGCTATCTTGTATTAGCTTGTATCGTAAAAAAAGCTTTTACAGACATATGTCTGTAAAAATATACATACATAAACTCACGCCTCCTTCCCATAGGGGTAGGCAGAAACTATAGAACTCCACCTGCTACGCTCCTTACATACTCCTTTTGCTTCGTTTACGTTCATACATCTGGTCATACACGGGCGCCAGTTGCAGTACTACGCACCTGACCTTTTTGAAGAACATCGCAATGAGGTCTGTAAAGGTTGTCAAAAACCGGTGTTATGTCTTGTAAAGCAAATTTATATGCAAATATTGGTAAACATTACCTATGTAACTTTCTTACATTAATGTGATAATAGATTATATTATCTGTGATAATAGTGTATTACAGTCTTGGTATCACCATATTTTACCTTTCGGCATGCAAAGTACATAAAAACAAAACACAAAATCTTTGAAAATTTATACTAATAACTGGTATCATTAAAACTACCTTAGTTTAAAAATTAAGTTAAAATATCAATCTTATAGTTTATCCTGCAAATACTCAGATACAGTGTACTAATTGGTCAAGGACAGCTAATGAGACACAATTGTTTATCTATTGTTTGACTCCGAATCGGTGTCGCCCTAACAAAAACATTTTTTTACCGAAAGATCCATGTTTTTCTAGAATACCAGCCAAGCAGTTGACCACACATCCCTGTGTCTATATTACTTTCTTTTATTTTACAACCGACACTACAGCAGCCGGGTCGTAACCTTATAATAGTTTTACCGTCCACATATTAACAGGACTAGACTGTTTTATTTGCAATACAAGCTATACACATAAAGGTGGTATTTTCTTAACGTCACAAAAGGTTAATAGAATCTTCTTAAGTTCATTGTTACTGCAATATGTTAGTATTTTAGAAGATATATTTGCAATTGTAGCGCTGGGGTATTTATTTGGACGTGAAGTCCGCTTTTCACTATGGGATAAAGAATTTATATCACGAGATGTAATGTAAATTACATTAAATTTATATTACATCTCTAGATATAAATTATTAATACCGCTCAGCGTACTTTTAAATGGAACCGTTTACACTGATATTGTAATATTTACATATTTACATCCCAAACTATAAATATTTTGACGTTCGACCGAGCGATATTTTTAACCGACTTGCAAAAAGGAGGAGGTTCAATCAATTCGGATGTATATATATATATATATTTATGTATGTTCACCCGATTTCTCCGTCAATTGTGGACCGATTAAAAAAAAAAACTTTTTTGAACGGGTATGCTCTCGAGGTGGCCCCATTTGGTGAAGTGGAGTTCCACTTCACCAAATGGTGCTACATGTTGATACTAGACGTTTGCTAAGAAAAAAGAATTTAAACAAATAGAAATAAATATGTTAGGATATTCATGGAGTAGCTCTTGGCTAAGTAATAACAGCCGCACGGGTCGATCGATCAGGTTAAGCTACGCTTGCCGGGGTTGGTCCGTCGATGGGTGACCATCTTTACATACCGAGACTCCTCCGTGCCTCGGAAAGCACGTTAAGCCGTTGGTCAAAGCTGTCATTCGTAGATCTTTGACTGAAGTAATTGTCAGTACGGCCGTGTTAGCAACATGAGCCGTGCAGGCAGCCTCGTGACGTCATGCAGGGAAGAGAAGGCCGTGGTGTGCGCCAGCGACCACCGCCCCCCCCCCCTCCCTATGAGTGACGGACGTGTTCTAAGTGATTTGTAACTAAACGAGCTGATTTGACTTTAAAAACTATTTATTATTAACATTTAGATATGTTGGGGTTTTTATCAAATTATCGCATAGACAATAGAAACAAACAATGCAAACGCATGCGCATTGCGTGGTGGCATATTCACATCATGAAGGTTTGCTTACGATATTTTCCTAAAGATGGCGCACACTGAACAGCAAAATGCTCGAGCGAGTTTTTTTGTAGCCCAGGAAAATAACTTAAATTAAAGGCAAATTTGTAAAATAAATACTAGTGAAGATTTATTACCGGGATTATCTTTATTCATGCATTAGAAATCTATGTGAGATCTATGTGAATCTATGTGTATTATCTATTCTATGTGAGAAATACACAAACCTACTTACAGAAATAAAATCATTTCATTTCATTTCCAGGTCATCATCTGCCTAGCCTTTTTCCAACTATGTTGGGGTCGGCTTCTAGTCTAACCGGATGCAGCTGAATACCAGTATTTTACATGGAGCGACTGCCTATCTGACCTCCACAACCCACTTACTGGGTAACACGATACCCCTTGGTAAGACTGGTTGTCAGACTTTCGGGCTTCTGACGACCCGTAACAACTGTCAAAGATCTACAAATGACAGCCGGGACCAACGGCTTAACATGCTTTCCGAGGCACGGAGGGGTCTTGGTATGTAAAGATGGTCACCCATCCACGGAACAACCGAGGCAAGCGTAGCTTAACCTGATCGATCGACTCGTGCAGCTGTTATTACTTGACCAGTATATTACAAGTACATTACCAGGTAACGAAAAGAATGAAAAGTACTGTCATAGATCCCGGAACTCAGTTGCGAATATTTCGTAAGATATTGGTGAAAATTCTTCACTAAGATTTTTTGTCTCAGAATATGTCTTATTTCCTGGGCTATAGAGAATAAACATAATTACCACTTATACAGTGTCAAATAAAATTAGCTAGCAAAACTTCACACACGTGACCGTTATGTAATCACGATGAATAAAAAATAAAGATTTTATCAACTCATAGTTATTGAAAAGAGTAACAACAGATCAAACGAGGGTCTGCGGGGTCAACGGCCCCATTAATTTGACAGGACTAAACTAAAATTTATCTTCTGTCCTTTTCTTAATGAAATAGAAAGAAAAAGATGCACTGAACTTAAATTTTGTGTAGTTTGTCAACAAGGGAATCGGCACCAATATTGTGTTTACTTTAAAATACTTACGTACTATTTTAGCGCGGCACACAGATGATGGAAGCGATGCGATGCGGGGGCTGTTGCAAGGCGGGGCAGGGCGGGCCTTTATAATTTATTTAAAAACGACGCCTTTATGCATGCTTCTGTATCGGGGACTGAGTATAGATACAGTCTAAATGTAAAGGGGTGTTACGTCAGTGCTACTCTAGTGCTACATATTTGCTACAATAGTGCTACTCCAGTGCTACGCATGTGCTACGCCAGTTTACGCCGGGCTGGGCCAAGCCACCCAGTGCTACGGTTACGCCACTGCTACGCCACTGCTACGCCGGTGCTACGGCTGTGCTACGCCAGTGACAAGCCAGTGCTATGCCAGTTCTATGCCAGTGCTAAGCCAGTGCTATGCCAGTGCTACGTCAGTACTATGCCTTTTTTTTTTTTGGATGGGAAGTCATCAAATAACTTCTCCCGCTCGCCGGGAGGGTGTGTCAGACTCTTACTGACTAAAACCCACCCGTATTCCTTCTTGTTGTCTGTGTTGCCAGGGGCCTCGGTGACCCATTAGTACCTTCCCGCGACCCCGGCAGGCATCGGCCCTAGTGGACCCCTACTTTTGTGCTAACGACATCTCTTTGAGGCGCGCGTGGAATACAACGCGCCGTCGACCCGGACCTGGTCCTTACCGGACGGTGAGCTACCCATTACTAACCGTCCGCAAGCCCGCGCCTACGGTGGCCGGAAATCCGCCTGGGATTCCCGACGACCAGGGCGTCTCCTGCGGCGGCTAGGGGCGAGAGGGCGCGAAACATGCCTTTCCCTCAACCGTCCCGCCTCCTCCTTCGCGAGCATTACTGCTTCGCAGAAGGAGGTGACGGCTGCCCATGCCCTCTCGCTCCGTACCATGGCCTGAACCAGGGCCGGACGTGAGAGATCTCTGCCGCCGATCGCCTCCACGAGGACACGGCAGTGCTCTGCCCAAGCTGGGCAGACCTCCACCGTATGCTCCACCGTGTCCTCCGGGCGATCCACACAGTGGTGACACCCGGGCGTTTCCTCCCGCCTTATCCGACAGACCGATGATGATCCTAAGACCGCAGACCGATGCGCTCAGCAGCACCATGTCGTCAGCGTAGCTCAAATTATCAATATGCTGGCTGCTGAGCCCAACGATCAGGGCGTTCACATAGAGGTTGAAGAGCGCAGGAGAGGTAAACCCCCCTGTCTTACCCCGCAATCCAACCTATAAGGTTCCGACATTATACCCGCCCATCTGACGCTATTGATCAAATATTGGTACGTTCGTTCCAATATTTGAATATGCTTGAGAGTTCTGGGGGTAATCTGATACTCTCCAGTTTCTCCCACAGGATGTTATATGACACGAGCTCGAAGGCCTTAGAAAGATCAAGGAAACACGCGTACACAGGAGTTTTGCGATCCGTATATAATATCTGACGATATGCTTAAGAATTAGGATCGCAGCTTCAGTGGACAGTATGGGCCAAAACCCAAACCCGGCTATGCCGGTGCTACGCCAGTGCTACTCCAGTGCTACGCTGGTGTTACATCAGTGCTAATGTAGTGGCGTGCTACTGATAAGGTCCATGTCCAGCAGTGGACAGCTAAGTGAAGTTTATTTCAACACAGATCTTCAAAAGCTATTGTAGTAATTTCAGAATCTCACATAACATACACCTTTAATACCGAAAATGTAGGTGTAAAGAAACGACCAACTATTCTTCGTAGTAAGCAGAAAAATATGTCGCCAGTAAATTAGTGTTAGAAAACAATGGCGACGCGCCACGAGCGTTCCCTAACATTTTTCAACAAACTACGGTGACCAGGATTTACGTGATGGATAGTTTTGGCTTTAGGGAACTGTTCTGTTAGTGAATGAAAATAATAGTTTGATTTTCAATCCGGTTTCGAAAGCTTGAAAGTAAGCGATGGTGTTAAGATTTTGTTGGATGTCTCAGATTTTTTTGGAGTTGAGTGAAAGAACAATTTGTTGAAAGATTCAATTCCTTAATATTATGTTTCTGACAAATAACTTTGATCTTATGATATAATTATTGTTTTGTTGATTGATTGGGCATAGAAAGAAATACGCCGCCGAGAAGAAAAATCCGGTCTCACCGTGAATACTTAAGTGAAGTGAGCTGTCATGCCATTGATGCTATGAATTGACACTGTATTGATGCTCATTTCTAGCTCACTTCACCTAAGTCTTCACGGTGAATTTAATTGTACAGAATAGATCGGCTGAATGACAGCTCACTTCAAATAAGTTTCCACGGTGAGACCGTATGGTATTCAGAGTGAATATTATTACACATAGTATCAGTTATCCTTCTTGCCGTCAGAACGATTCCGACGGCAAGAAAATGTTCTAGAAACTAGTGAAACCTAAATCTAGGAACCTTTTGATCCTTAAGCAGAAGATACTTTGTTAGGAATTTTAAAGGGTGTTGAAATAAGTTCGACGAGATAGTTCCATCGCTTCAAGTATTTCGATTAGGTTCAGTAATCGAAATACTTTAGCTAGTACCTAGTACTCGTACCACGCAACAAGATAGTAAATTCGTTTACAGGCGTTTACTCAGTTTTTAACCACAAGAATTACGTTTGTAATGAATTTGATGATTTCTAGGAAAAGCAAAAACCAATTTCTCTCAGGTTTCTTGGAAACGCAAAAATGGGGCCCTTTTTTGGTTATTTAAAGAGACGGGCTGAATTTCATTAAGATTTTTCTAAGATGATGATTAGGTATTTACTCACGACCGTTTATTGTGCTGTCTTTGTAAATAATCTTACATAGTTAATTAAGTACAAGTTGTTAATTAGCATATAAATAGTACATTGTTAAAATAAAATTAATCGTTCATACATATAAATAATCGGTGAGCACACCCTGGGCAGTCCAGCCTGGTCACCAACTTGCTTACTGGGTAGGCAGGAGCAGCAGGCAGCAGCAGGGCAGCAGAGCAGCAGGGCCATAGTAGGTATTAGAGTAGTTACTGCCTTATATACGATACAAAAAGATGAAGTTTTCCGCGATATAACTTTAAACAGCCAAAAGCAATTTTGTCCAATCAATCAATCAACTCTGCCTAAAACAGTCCACTGCTGGACATAGGCCTCTCGCAGGCTGCGCCACGACACCCTGTCCTCCGCCTTCCGCATCCAGCCTGTCCCAGCCACCTTTTTAAAATGTGAACCCCCTACATCGAAATAAATGTGCATTGACTCAAGAGCGCGCACATTCTGTGAGCAGCATTACCGCGACACATTCTTCTTGCTTCACACAGATATATAAAAATAACACGTCTTTTAATTTAAATGCATATCTGGTTCTAGGACGTGCAGTACCTCAAGTTCACTTAGATTAATAGCCACTTGGCTATGTGGTGGCTGCCGATGCTGGCAAAAGGACAAGCTTTGGACGTACTTGGCACTGGCAGCATTCAGTGTCATTACTTTTCTTCTCGTCTAAGCATATTTCAAGATGATGGGCCATAGGCATTGGTGTTCTATGCAATCACCAATTAATTTGACACACGTGGTCATACTATTTCACATGATCTTGGGAGGCAGGGCCGCAATGCAACGAGTATGTATCTACTATAATGGAGGAGGCTCTTAACAGAAATTACTTTTCAAAGGAAGCTTTTTCTTCATCATTTAGATCCTTAAAAGTCATGTGAGATTCTTCTACCAAAAACACACAGGTGTAAAAATAGCATACCTCACTCCACAAATATAAATAAAAGTCCTCCTACATAAAAGCCACTTTCCCCACACATTCTTTCCAACATCATATACAGGATCTAAAAACAAGTGTTTTAATGAAAATCCCCATCTGGCTTTGTTAAACCGCAAATTAAGATGGGTGCGATCTAGATTGCTTGGTTTATTTTTTATATAGTGGACAAATTGGATGCGGTACAGAATAGAAGTATGTTTCTAACGCTTTTCAGATTGCTAGTGAAGTGGGGAAATTGATTTGGGATGTTTTTAGATTACACACTGCAAGACAGAAAGAGATTTCTCTCGTTCGTAACTCTAGTATAGAGCATATAAGAGTATAGGTGCAACCGCTCACAAGATGTGTGATCCATGACAAGACTTTGAAGGTGAGATTTCATCACACACCTGATTATTATAATTACATAAGAATAAATAGCGTGCTCCTTAATAAATATACCAAACAAACAAAACAATGTTTGTCTGCTCGATTGCGTCTTTGAAAAACTGATAAAATACCTATAAATATAACAATAGTTAAGACTATAACGATGAGTTAATATTTGATTGGTAATCAACATGACACGGGGAACATTTCCTATCCTGTAAGACTTAGTATTCATGGCGCCGTCGGAAAAGATGGGTACCCCAGAAGAACAGCCCTTGAAAGTGAAAGAAAAACCAAAGAAGAAAACTTTTAAAGAGAAGATTGCTGTGATTAAGGAAAACATTACTGTGGAACCTGTTCTGGCCTGCTATGTGATCCCAGGAGTGCTGTCCAGACTTGCAAACCAGAACCTGAATCTGGACAAAGCATGTCGTGTGAACATGCAGTTTGGCGATCAGGTTTGCGATGCACTCATTGCAAAAGAAGGAACAAAGTACCTTAAAGAAGAATTGGCCGTCCAAGAACTTATAGCAGGGATGGAGATGTGGAAGAGCGTTCTTCTAACAGCGCTGCCAAGTTTCTTGATACTCTTCTTGGGTGCTTGGAGCGATAGAACTGGAAAGCGGAAGATATGTATTCTCCTCCCAATCATAGGAGATCTGCTCATGTGCTTGAGCAATTTACTCAACGCGTATTACTTCTATGAGCTACCGGTTGAAGTGACCATGTTCTTCGATGGTTTCTTCCCTGCTATCACGGGTGGTTGGATCACCACATACATGGGCGTGTTTGCTTACATCAGTGATATTTCCAGTGCCGAGTCCAGGACGTTTCGAGTGGGGATAGCGAACCTGTGTTTGACAGCTGGAGGTCCGATAGGATCTGTTCTCAGCGGGATTCTCCTGAAGCTTACAGGATACTACGGAGTGTTCACCATCAGCGCTTTGCTGAACCTTTTCAGCATCGTCTATGGATTTGTCTACATTAAAGACCCGGAGAGGCCTATTACAGAAAAACCGAAAAAGGTTTGTAAATTTTGAATACTTGAGGGTACCGATTCTGCATTGTCAAGCGATATGTAAGACAAACTTTAACTTCGTATAGCAAGTTTAATTTTTTAATGTAAACAGAATATTATAAACAATCAGAAAACTTCCAAAAATGGCCTTTATCAATTAGGTACACCTAGTAATCTGGTTTTGTTTTCATAGAATGTCGGTAGGCTTTGGAATCATAAAAAAAAACACGTGAATGATAGGGCCATTTGGGGGACAGTCCCCCTAAAATATAATCATGTAAAGGCGAGGCCTATGTAACTACAAGGCTTGTTTATTAATTCCTGGCATACTTAATCAATTGGGTTATATTTTGATTGGGCGATAAAATCTTATTGTTCGTAATTGCGTAGGTAGGTAGGTAATTGGTGCATAATATTTGTCTCCTTATTTTCTTATTGATAAGAATTGAAAGTATCTGAAGTACGAGTAAATGGTAAAGTCAAACCTCTTAACAGGACAAAAGTAGTTTTCACCAGTTATAATTATTATGTATAGTAAGTTATTATAAAAAATAATTTTTAATTATCCATAATACATAGACACTAGTTGAACACAGTGATATACTAAAATGATACATTGTATAATTGTTTGTACAAAAGTTAAAAGGCAGAAATCTATAGTATAAACAAAAATATAAACCCTGTATCTTCTGCCTCAGTTCCATTCAGCTCGCTTCCGCGGCAAGAGGCCGGGAAGTCGGCAGGTAAGTGGACAGCGTGAGTGTGTAAACACTTCACTTCTCACGCTCCTGCCGCTCCCCGGCGTTCCACAAATGAGCGGTTTTTTGAGCGGAAGTCAAAGGACTGGCAGCGCAAGTGGCAGTGCTTGTTTAATTTCAGCTGCGTCGCTCAGTTTTTGTCGAGCGCCCCACCGAAGTGCCTGTGCGTGCTAACCTAATTTGTAAGCTGCCAAAAGTAACAAAAACCATAAACTTAAGCACAAATATCATAAATACGCGTGGAGGGGAATAAGCATAGGTATGGAGATTCCTCCAATTGGCACTTCACTGCCATCGATCCTGCCATGGCAATATTTCCGGCAACCTGCCGCCAGCGCGAACAGCAGCGGCAGAGGCTGAATGTAAATGAGACTTTAAATTGGGAAGCCTGTATCTTTGACTGTAACGTATTCGTTTAGTGGGACCGTTGTGAAGATTAGGTACTCTATCTCTATATTGAGGCCTCTTCCTTATGAAAAGGAGTAATGACCATAAATCCTATAATGCCTCAATGCGGTCACTGAAAGACCAATATTTACATACCTACTTGTAATGTTTACAGTTTGGATTTATGTGAACAAACTGTTACATTTAAATTCTCTTTGTTCTATTGTAATTAATTATTAAGAAACTAGTTGTTTTTCCGTGGTGAGCAGTGGTGGCCCAGTGGTAACGGCCGCGACTTACAAGTTGTATGTTGTACGTTCGAACCCAGACAGGCGCCTTACTTTGTGTAAATTATTTCATCACCACTGCTATCAAAACGGTGAAGGAAAACATCGTGAGGAAACCCTAATCCTAGAACCAAAAAAATCGAAGACATGTGACATCTACCAACCCGCACTGGGCCCGCGTGGTGGATTACGGTCCACTCCCTCTCACCAAGAGGAGGCCTGTGTCCCAGCAGTGGGAACATTATAGGTTGATTATGTTAATGGTTTTTTTTTAATAAAGAAAAAAGTAAAAGTTTCTTATACTGATATGATTCTCTACTGATACAAGACAAATAAGTCTGATTTTAACGAGCTCTTCAAGCAGAGACTTAATACAATTAGGTGTTTTTTTTAGAATCTAGAGTCAATCAAGATAAACTGAAACTCTACTTGAAGAAATAATGGTTCAAAATGTATTCTGTTCTGGGTAGTCTACTAAGAGTCTACCCAGAGTCGAACATGTCGTTATGGGAGGTGGCTAGAGCTGTTTTCTACGAGGTTTCATCGTCAGGCTCAGGTTGTCAGGGAAGACACTTGTGTAGGCGAAAGTAACACGTACCAGTAAGATGGAAAATTTAAATTTACAGGTTTAAAGTCTTACATGAATTAACACATTAAGTTTTAGGTTATTCTAAATATGAGAAGAGGCGTTCCCGAGTTCACGGGGCTCGGAAAATCGGGATACACATCCGTGTGAGTTAATAGTTCGTCTCGCGACCGTATGGTCCCTAGCCAAAAATGGAATATCTCAATTCCAAACCCTTTGAGCTTAGGGTACTACTTCCCGCCCCTCGCCCCGTGACCACGTTCGGCAGAAAAAAATGCGTACTCGCCTCTCTGCATGTTTGCCTAAGTATTTCTAAAAATTAAAGTTTACAAAAGCAACATGTGAGGTAATAAAGATGCTAGATTTATGGCTAGTCTATAGAGTGCTGTGAGAAAGGAACAAATTATCGATTCACCATTTTAACTAGTTGACAAAACTTAATCAAGATAATTTTATGAGATTTATGATGATATGTTTACTCTGAATGTTGGTGAATTTTACAAAGTAGATAAGCATGTGAGTGATGATCATGCTTAAGAAATGTACTTCAGGTGTTACTTAGGCTATGGTGGTTCGCGCACTGGCTTGGGGCCGACAAATACATTTATTTAACTTAAAACATAAGTAGAGATTTTACATTTAAAGTTACAATAAAAGAAAGTATATTATGTAAACATTAGACATTTTTAGTTCTATGTTAGTACAATTCTACTACGGCCCTGGTACTGGGTAGTACCAGGGCCGTTGCCTGCCGGGGTCGCGGGAATGTCCGAAAAGGATACCATGGCCTGTGGCAACACACAGGAAACGGAAGGAACACGGGTGGGTTTTAGTCAGTAAGAGCCTGACACACCCTCCCGCTCCGCCTAGAGCGGGAGAAGTTATTTGATAATTGCCCACCCAAAAAAAAAGGTATCTACCTATGTAGGTAATGCTGTATTTTTTCCATCTTTCAACACAACGGCAGAAGTCATTCATGTGGAACAGGTCTAATAATGGGATTTATAATTGCAGAACGAATCGTCGGACGTACGGAGCTTCCTAAAATCCTTTTTCGACATAAAACACGTAAAAGACACTTGTACTGTTGCATTCAAAAAGGGACCTAATAAGCGGAGAATAAAGTCCATTTTGGTATTGGCTTCGATTGCGTTTATATACGGCCCGTCTCACGGTACGTACTTGTTTCTAGTCTTATATTTTATTCAACGGTAGTACTGAATTCCGGACATAAATCCAAATTATCATCTGGGATCTATGGAATTATTTATATCCGTGTTTAGTTAGTAAAGTAACTACTTCTGTATTTTTGGACACTATGGCTTAAAATATTTGCGTTGAACTATGGATAGAGATTGACCAATAGAGGGGCTTGTGGCTAAGTAATAACAGCAGCACGGGTCGAGCGATCAGGTTAGGCTACGCTTGCTGCGGTTTGTCCGTAGAAGGGTGACCATCTTTACATACCAAGACCTCTGCGTGCCTCGGAAAGCACGTTAAGTCGTTGGTCCCAGCTGTCTTTTTTTGTAGATCTTTGACAGTTGTTACAGGTCATCAGAAGCCCGAAAGTCTGACAACCAGTATTACCAAGGGGTATGGTGTTACCCAGTAACCTGGTTGTGGAGGTCAGATAGGCAGTCGCTCCGAGTAAAATACTGATATTCAGCTGCATCCGGTAGTAGGCTTTACAAGTTAACGAGTAATAGTCGACCAACTTACATTTGCAGTAGGAGAATTGACCTGGACGTATATCGATGTATGAGAGAAAATGTTATTCAACTACAATGTTAAATTTGTTTTTGAGATAAATTAATCCCAACTACAAAACCCTTTATTTCTGCGTGGTCCGACACGCACTTGGCCGGTTTTTTATTTTATGGTTTACTAGCTGCGCCCCGCAGTTTCACCCGCAGAAGTCTCGACCCCGTAGCAATATCGGCATAAAATTATCCTACATTTTTCTCCAGGTCATGGTCTATCCAAGTGCCAAATTTCATCTTAATCCGTTCAGCCGTTTTAGTGTGAAAGCATAACAAACAAACAAACAAACATTATTATGATGTTAATCATTTTTTTAGGTATATTTTGTTCACAGACTATTGGTTTGTCAATCGTGGTGATTACAAGAATTGCCTGGGCCTCAAGTCTGCTATTACAATAGTGTCAGAATGGTCTATTATTGATTTCATAATTGTTGATTTTGACAAGTTTGGTAATCTACTAATATAATGGCGTCATTAATGAGGATCGGAACAGACCATTAAGGCTCCTACATACTGGCGCGACTTGTCGCGCGACGCGTCGCGACACAAAGGCACCGCTTGTACCGCTACACGCGGTGTCTTTGTGTCGCGTCGCGTCGCGCGACAAGTCGCGCCAGTATGTAGGAGCCTTTATGACACTATTGTAATAGCAGACTTGAGGCCCTGGTTGTTTGTTCACTGTGGTGCCTGTGTTTTCGGTTGAACTTTATCATATCATCACGGAGTATTGATAAATCCTTCAACTTGCAGGTGAATACACGGTACGCTATCTGTACACTCGGTACCGCTTCAACTGGGATGCCTTGATGTATAGTTTCTACAGCACTTTCTTTATTTGCGCCCACTCACTCGGTAAGTAATGTACTTAGTTGGATTTATTACTAGTTAAGACGCTGACAACACCTAAACCGCGGTCTCTGTCAGATTACATAGAAAAGAAAGAGAAGCGCGATGACACAACGCTTGTAATTTATTGCAAAATACGAAGCAACTATCTATTTACTCAAAATTGAGTTGAGTAATCGAAAACGAAAAAACAACCTAGTTCTGCATTCAAATAAGACGTTCTTGATATTAATTAAATACGTAACGTATGTTGATATTTAATACAGATATTTTGGATTAGAACTCGAGGAAGAGGTTAGTTTAACGTTAGTTTGTATAGAGATTTTTTTTTTCAAAACTTGTATTGGTAACAACCAAGTTCTGGGAAATATGTTAAAAATTAACATGTATTTTTTCCACTACCACAAACTATACAGATTTGGCAATTTTTTTTTCTTAAGAGAAGCCTATTTTGGCCAATTTGGTCTTGTGAGCGCCTTAAGTAGGTAACGGAAAACAAAACATATTATCACGGTTGTAATACCTGAAGTTGTAGGCAGAGATGTATAGAACACACCCATTTTGCCCAGTTATGCATATACGTCTTTTATAATAGGGACCTATTGACATTTATAATTATCTAGACACAAATCCAGACTCTGGGCTGTTGCTGAAAATTCCCTAAAAATTAATTCCAATAAAGCTGCCTGCTCTGTTGCAAAATGTGGACAATTTGACCACTACAGTAAATATACTTAGGCTTGAAATAGCCACGATTTAAGGCTCGTGCAGACTAGCGTGATATCGCACAGACATCGCTGCCTGTCGGGCCCGCGATATCGCCCCAGTCTTCACGAGCCTTTACGTTAAATGTAATTTGTTTGAAGGAAGCCTGTTTTGTAGGGTTACTAGGGTTCCGTAGCCAAAAACAGAACCGAGACGGACATGACGAAATATAATTTCGTCATGTCCGTCTCGGTTCTGTTTTTCGTCATGTCCGTCTGTCAGGATGATATACAAACAATTTACTCGAAGGCTATTGATGAAAATTGGAAAGAAGGTGTATTTTGTGTATCGCTAAATAATGGTGTAGAGAAATTAATAAAAACATAAAGTGGCACTCCTCATACATGTAACCGAGCGATGAAAAAAATAATTCAATGCATATAAGCGTAGATATGGTGTATTGTTGGATCCCATAATAAAAAAAGGGAACTAATTTTTTGAGCTGTTATTTAAATATTCGAGATGTTATTATGATCAGTTGAAAAACATATTGAGCAGTTATTTAATTTAATGGCGGTTGATTAATTATTGCGACAGTAAAACATGGACAATAATAAAAAATCAATTAGTCGGTTATTTTTATCATACAATGTCAATTCTAAAAATAATTGAGCAGTCCAATAACTGAATGAGCGGTAAAAATGATGGAATGAGCGGTTCGATAAATAGTTCGGCAGATCATAGCGAGCGGTGACACCCGAACTCAAATTAGAGCTTACTAGCGCGGGTGGCGGAAGGTTAGGTTATGTTAGAACAGTGACCATTAACGCGCGAAGGCGAGCGAGCGGAGCGAGCCATGTCGCGGCACCGACCGCCGAGCGCCAGGGGACTCTATTACTCTAATTCAGGGTAATTTAAAACTGGCGTTTACCACCCTCATTGTTTATAGAATTGCTTAGAATGAGACTTCTTACCGACAAATCCATTTCATTATTTTTTATTATTCATTTTGGTTTACTTTACTGCTTAGTTTTAACTGCTGAACTAGTTATTAAACGTGCCATTTATAATTTTTAACTTACCAAAACCGCTATTTATAACTGCCTCTTTAAATCAGTGCCATAAAAAAATCGGCCAAATGCGTGTCGGACCACGCAAATGAAGGGGTCCGTAGTTAGGATGAATTTATCTCAACCCAAGAACAAACTTACATTTGCACCTGGAATGTATTGTTTTTGAACTACAATGCTATGTCATTGTCAAGTTCAAAAAAAAATACATTCCAGGTCCAAATGTAAGTTTGTACGGTACAATATTGAGTGATTTAACATCTTATTGACCTTATGGTCAATAACATGTTAAATACAGAGAAAAGCATAAACATGTACTCATAGATTATAAGAAATCTATACTTCTTATAGGTTTTCCAGTAATCTGTGAGTATAGAACTATTCTCTGTATTTGTATCAAAATTTGGCTCAGCAATTTCAGAGATAAGGGAATGGTAAATTTTCATCTATTTTCTTTAATAACTTTGAAATTGTAAATAATGTATTTGAAGTTCTCATAATAAGCCCTTTAATTTGATACGTCACACGGTACAGTTTGCAAAAATATTTTTTTAATTTGCAATTTTTTACCCACAAAATTGAACCCCATATTCAAAATTCATTTATTTACGTTACACGTTTGTTTTTGGGTCACAGAAATTCATATGT
Organism: Atethmia centrago; assembly: GCA_905333075.3. Taxonomy (NCBI): domain Eukaryota; kingdom Metazoa; phylum Arthropoda; class Insecta; order Lepidoptera; family Noctuidae; genus Atethmia; species Atethmia centrago. The sequence continues at coordinate 26,262,867 of HG995374.1, forward strand.
GAACCAAATTTTTTAATCAGTCCAGTAGATTCGGAGCAAATCGGTTGGGACAGACGGAAAGACACATGAGTGATGCTATAAGGGTTCCGTTTTTCATTTGGACGTACGGAACCCTAAAAAGATGTTGATGTATCTAAGTGACTTTATTACTTTAAAAAAAAATACGTATGGGATATTTTCGGTTACAACTACAAAAATTACATTGTTATTCACAGTTTCTTCGAGAATTACTATGAAATACAAACGTATTTTTGCTGTCGATTAAATCAATATTGTGCAAGTGTAAATGTTCATCCCGACTACGGAACCTGACATGTTTAAAACTATACATGTCTAGGTACACAAGGCTACACATCAAGCTACACATCTCGCATTGTATAGGATTTCCGTACAATGCGAGGTCAGCGTAAACTGGAAATGTATAGCTTGATGTGTAGCCGTGTGTACATACTCTATCGTTACTAGAAGGAAGAGCACAGCAATTAAAATGAAGTTCCGAATACCTACCAACCTAAATACTTCACTCGTAGAAAACATTTCCTACTTTACTGTACTTGTTTATTTCACTTTTATAACTTAAGCTATGTTGATGAGTCCACCAAAATGATTATAATCTTCTTGTCTGCAGTCTTTGTGTTTTTGAAGCGGGGCGCAGCGTGAGTTGGCCCCCAGGAATCAGAAAGAAATGCTCTGTACTAGCGTAAGCATAAACGTAGTAATAAGCGTAGTATTGCGAAATTTAATCAGCCTATAATGTTTCCACTGCTGGGACAAATGCCTCCTCTCTGTGAGAGGGAGTGGGCCGTAATCCACCACGCGGGCCCAGCGTGGTGGTGGATGTCACATGTCTTTGAATTTTTGCTTCTAGGATATGCCGGTTTCCTCACGATGTTTTCCTTACCCGTTTTAGACCGATGCGAACGTATTCCGGCTGATAGATGATAGATGACAATCTGAGTATGTTCATTGCATCCATTTGTCTCTTATTTTATTTTCCAGGAGCATTGATCTCAATAAGCCTGTTCAGTCACCGTTTAAAATGGCATGACTCAGTGCTTGGTCTGATCTCTAATGGGAGCAAAATGGTCGGCGCCCTCTGCACTGGTCTCGCTAGAAACACTAGGGACATGTATATTGGTAAGTTTACATCACCATTCCAGAAAAAACAGTTGGATGAAGGTACTTAAGTGTGCCCAGGGCACCTTGGGCAGTCTGCCTAGCTATTCTATCGGCTGAAACAATGAGGTTACTATAAAAAAAAAAATGGAAAGGATGTCTGATGAAAATAGGAAGGATAGACTGTCAGCCCGAGGTGTGCTGTGCTTGCATTTAAGTACCGCCATTTTGAGAATTTATTTCAACCTTTACATTACATTATTATAAAACAATCATAATTATATTATGGTGTTCAATATGATATGTATGTACAAGTATATCTTACCAATATGATAGTATACATATTTCAATGTTATATTATATTATAATGTTAAGAACAGCTTGAAAATGCGTCTTTAGCAGATTAAAACATTAGCGAGATTTACGGTATATTTGAACTTAAACTAACCTGACAAACTAATTAGCGCTTTCACAGGCATCCATCCAGTCGTTATAAACGTCTATAGCAGGGATTCCCAAAGTGGTCGATATCGAACCCTGGGGTCGAAATCGGTTTCCCAGGGGTCGACATAAACGAAAACAGATTTTGGGAGTCAACGAGGTCTAAAAATCGACCCCTATTAATTAACACAAGTTCTTATTTGAAACTTTCAAGATACTGTTTAAGTTGTGTTACGTGTACCTATTTTAGTACGAAGTATCATTGTTTTACGTTTAAAAAACTCAAAAAGCGTGCACAAGTTCGTACTAGATAAAAAAAAATGGCTGTGGGGGTCTGAGGTATCAGTTCATTTTGGGAAAGGGGTCTCTTGCCCAAAATAGTTTGGGAATCCCTGGTCTATAGGCTCGGATAATACGTTTGTTGCAGTCTGAAAGTCTTCTAAACAAACTCGACACTGTATCCGAGCCGTATTCCGAGCTCGATCCATTTTCACCTCGCAGGCCTTCTCGTGGTTACAAAATGGGCAGTCGAGCTGATCCAATGGCTCGATAGCCTTTCGCTTTGGCGGAGGCTTTCATTTTGATTTTCATTTTTTTGACCCATGCATATTTATTCGTAAAGATGCGAGAAAATTTTTTTGTTGTAAAATCCCACAACCCAAAACACGATTTCCTAGATTCTATGTAAGCACACCATTGGTAAAGTAGGATTCATTGGAGAGACTCCATGAGTGCACATACTAAAGGGTCTGGTAATCGCCGATGACCTTGGTCATAAAAATGCGCGTCGTGCTCACGCCGCTCGCCGCAACGTTCAGTTTCATAGGGAATATTTATGTTTTGTAACGAAAATATGAATATCTGAAAAAAATCACAGATCGAATTATAGATAACTTAAAATTAAAAAAAAAAACATGAAAATATCTTAAGTAGGTTGAAAGTAATACAGTTTTATATCTTTTGGTAGACATTACTTCCTGAATTCATTTCATATAGTATTTTACTACAATACTTAAATATTCACTTATAGAATTGATGTGTATGTGTTCTAATTTGAAAAGTCACTAAAATCATAAAACTGCGCCTTATTAGTCTTGTCACCCTGCGCAGTGCGCCCCACTAACGACTTTGCTCATTTAGCCAATGTTTTCAAAACAGCGTGAGCAATACGAAAATAGTTCGTGCTAGCACAAGAGATGCAATCATCAGCCTATTAACACCCACTTAAAAATTCAACTGCTATACCGGTAAACAGTTTTGTGCCGTAGGTAAAAAGTTGAAAATTGTTAGTGTTTACGATTGACCTCCTACAAGGATAAACACAAGATGATTAGATACATTACGTATCTCTTATTTTTCAGCGATTGCTGTAGAGATGTTCAATGCAACGTCATTTACTGCATTAAGATCGATTTCATCCAAGTTGGTGACGAGTGATGAACTAGGTAAGAATCTAACAGATCCCATTTAACACACTCTGCGCCATATGTATATCCTGAGATACACCCAAATGTTTTTGTCCCAAGGTTTTAAGGCTCCTACATACTGGCGCGACTTGTCGCGCGACGCGTCGCGACACAAAGACACCGCGTGTAGCGCTACACGCGGTGTCTTTGTGCCGCGTCGCGTCGCGCGACAAGTCGCGCCAGTATGTAGGAGCCTTTACTCCGGCCAGTGTATATTATGTGATATACCTACCTTAAAAAAAAACAAGAAAAGGGGGGGGGGGGCAAGGGGGGTAGTGTTAAGTTCACATAGTATTCTGGTACCAGAAAGAGTCCATCCTGCAAAAAAAAAAAGTGAAAAGTCCACTACTTTTGCCTCAAAGGTCTCATAACGCTGAGCGTGTTAAAGACATGCCGCAATCAACGTAGCCAGCTACTGGGGTTAAACGATGTAAACAAGTCTTATCAAAGTACCGTCGACACAACAAGAAGAATACGAAGTTATGAAAGTAATGTTACAACGATGTAGATAATCACCAATCACTATTGAAATCGTAAAAAAAACCCTTAATTGAGCCCAAACAACCAGTCTTGTCGAAAAATTAAGACAAACACGGCCGTATTTTCAGCTAAAAACCACGCAAATAAATAAAGTATCGACGAAGGCCGCTACATTCGTTTCACCTCACAAAAAACACGTCCCCGAAACCACACAGGCAAAATTGACTGTTATCTTAGCAATTCGTACGTGATTTCAGGTAAAATGACGTCATTCTTCAATCTGATGGAGGTGGTGACTTCAATGATATTCGGGCCGATGTACTCTTGGATATATATGACCACCTTGGAGATAGATGCTGGGATCATATATTATGTTAGCACTGCGCTTACCGTACCGCCGCTGCTGATTTTTGCGTGAGTATTTGAGGTTTTGTCTTAAGGGGACTACAGGATCTAAACGCAAATTTTGTAAGTATTATAATGCCTAAAAGTATATGATCCACTGCAGTAAATTAAATAAAAAAAATATATGATATTCTTCAGGATAAATGCTAGGTAGATAGTGTGTTGAAAACATAATACAACTAATTTGATACGATAGGAAAAAATCACGAAGATACCTGTAAAAAATTATTTCAACGATTAAAAACCATAAATATGCATGCAATTATTCTGATTTTTTGTCAGATTATTCTACAAACAACATATTAGCATAATAGTTTTTCCAATCCAATCAATAGATTGTTTGTAAATAGATAATTGCTTCATATGTTGCAATAAAAAACCAGCGTTGTGTCATCGCGCTTCTCTTTCTTTTCTATGCAGTCCGACAGTGACCGCGCTTTAGGTGTTGTCAGCCTCTTAAAGGCTCGGACTATATATTTGTTGCATGTTAGGATTAATTATATTATTAGTCTGAGTCTGAGGCTTTCCTCTCGCATTCTGTGGGAGTGATTTCGTGGAAAGGGACGGAAGTGTGTAGACAGGAAGTTACAGCTTGAGCATGGAATAAGTACTTTTTAATAGCATGGAATTGGTAAGTAGTTCATAATAGCAGGAAATGAAATGATTTTATTTCTGTATGTAGGTTTATACAAACACTTTTTATTAACAATTAGTAAGTACTTTATAATAGCATGGAATTAGTAAGTACTATATAGATAGTAAGAGGGGTCGAATTTCGACCAGTGGGCGACCACAAGTAATGAATAAATATTTCAGTATTTAGCTTTATTTAAATTCTGAGGTTAATTTCTGTCGCTGCTCTGTTGCAAGGTGAGATGTCAGATGATGCACATCATATGCGACTACTGTAAGGCTCGCTCGTTTTATTTTTGGACATTTATCACGGTAGGACTATGCATGTTGGGATGTGCTTGACGTCATTAGGAAGGGTTACTTTATAAGGCATTTAAAGACGAGAAGGAGTGGAGAAAGGGTTTGAAATGAGTAGGAAACATGGACAAATAGGAAAATGGTAATTGCGTAATTCTCGCTTGAATGGCAAGCAGATTAGTGTTCTTAGATATTATATTGTTATTAGAAGACATGAAGAAGCTGGTAATGACGACTTTTCTGGTTCACTGCACCTATTAAACATGTCCTTGGTATAAGAATTCAAGTGCAACATAGATTATAGAAGAAGGCGTTAAGATTACAATAAAACATTTCTCCATTACTAATTAGGCGTACGACGTGTTCTGCCAAAAGACTGAAAGTTAAATCCGATAAGATTAGCAAATATTGTTGTTAGAACTAACTTGGGAGCTTAATGCAATTACTAAAATAAATTATCCAGCTTAAGACTTTTCCAATTTATGTTCATAGTTTTTACGAAAAACTTTAAACTGCGCCTAACTTAGATTAAGAGCTATTTGTTACTAGCAGAATATATTGTTCTGCACTGAAAAAAGGGCATGAGCAAAGTATTCCAAAAAGTCGTTCAAACTTAGTTTGACAGAACTTTAGTATGAAAAAATGGGGTGTGGCTGTGTCATGGACACGGCCGTGTGTTGTACGTGAATACGTCTCGTAACGGGTAATGTAAACGTAAGGTAAACCATTCGATTGCTCTTGTGAAGCCCTTTCCAACCGTATACGATCTCTGTATTTGGATTTGGCTTTTCGACGCGTATAGGCCGATATTAAGTATTTTTTATTTTACACCTTATTATATTCACAGTCACAATTTTACACAAATGTTTTATATATAACACAGGTCTGCAATGGTTTTCCTCTCTGAGATCTGATTAACGTTTTCTATAGTTTCTGATGTGCTGATTACGAGAAAAATAATAAAAAAATTCTATCACGTCAGGATTCTTTGATATTGAATATTTAAGATTTTAACTAAAAATGTCTGAGCGCATACATTTTAAAATCTATAAAACGTCACTTAATTACTTCAGCTTAATTTTTATTGCATTTAATTAGTTTAAGACGACATAGAAATGAATGCAAATCAGTAATTTGTTAATTACTACATAATAAGTGTAAGTAATTCGCATTAACCATTTCGAAAACGGGTCATTTTGGCTTCATTTAGTAATGAGCTCATTAATACACGATGTTTAGGTGATATTGCCTAATTGTTGTTAATGTTGTTCAAAAAGGGTATAATGAAGAAAACAAAAGGTTTTTTTTGTATAAGTACCTACTCTGAATTAGAAAACTAATAGTCGAAGTGCGCATCTTGCAACCTAAACTTTAAAATGTCGTCGCGAAGTTGTTTAAACTCTTCGAATTGTTTTTGTTAAATTTGCGGGAAATTCATGGTGATAAAACAACGAAACAACATTACAGACTATGTGAAAAATATTTACAAAAGTTATTTTGGACATTCTATAAGTAACCAAGACAAAACTTGGACACCTCAAAAAGTTTGTTCGACTTGTTTACTTGAACTTCGCAAGTGGTCAAAAAGACAGAAAAATAGCTTCAAAATCGTTTCGCCCATGCTATGGAGAGAGCCTAACAACCATGTTGAAGATTGCTACTTTTGTTGTTGTGACATAACTGGATACAATTCTAAAAATAAAAGTGACATAAGCTATCCAAATGTGTCATCAGTTACGCCTGCAGTTTTCGGAGATTCAGAAATGGTGCAGCCCCCAATCTATTACTATACTCTATGGTGCAGCCCCCGTATCCAGCTATACAAATTGAAGATTCTGCTAATGATACAAATGAACAGAATGCATCCCAATCTGATCCTGTATTTCAAGTAGATTCTAACGAGTGTCAGCTCTTTTCACAGTCAGATTTAAACGACTTGACAAGAGATTTGAATCTCCCCAAAGATGCAGCTGAGCTCCTCGGATCACGATTAAAAGAAAGAAATATGCTTGCACCTGGTACTTCATTTTCATGGTACCGTCACAGAGAAAAAGATTTCCTTCCATTCTTCGCTGAAGATCATGATTTGGTGTACTGTAAAGATATTCCTGGCTTGATGAAAATGTTCGACATTGAATACAATCCTAAGGAGTGGAGATTGTTTATTGACTCCTCAAAAAGAAGTTTAAAAGCAGTCCTTCTACATAATGGGAATACATATGCCTCACTACCTGTTGCACATTCTGTCCATTTAAAGGAATGTTATGAAAATTTGGAAAAGCTTTTAGCTACTATAGCTTACGAACATCACGGCTGGATGGTGTGTGGAGACTTGAAAATCATAAGCATGCTACTCGGCCAACAAGGTGGTTATACAAAATACCCGTGCTTTCTTTGCGAATGGGATAGCCGGGATAAACAACATCATTGGACCAAAAAGGAATGGCCTCCAAGAACTGAACTAACCCCAGGAATCAAAAACGTGCTTAAACAGAGTTTGGTTCCCAGAGAAAAAGTTTTACTGCCGCCTTTACACATCAAATTGGGTATAATGAAACAGTTTGTGAAGGCTTTAAATAAAGATGGGGAAGGTTTCAAATATCTGCATTCAGTTTTTCCATCTTTATCAGATGCTAAGTTAAAAGAAGGAATTTTTGTCGGCCCTGATATAAGAAAATTGATGTCGGAGGAAAAATTTGATCAAAAACTCAATGATGTCGAGTTACAAGCGTGGAAATCATTTAAGGAAGTGGTAAAAAACTTTTTGGGGAACAATAAAAGCTCGGACTATAAAGAAATAGTAGCCAAAATGATAACGAATTTTGGTGTAATGGGTTGTAATATGAGCGTTAAACTTCATTTTCTGAATTCGCACATTGATTACTTCCCAGAAAATCTAGGAGCCGTTAGCGAAGAACAAGGTGAAAGATTTCACCAAGATTTAAAAGAGCTTGAAGTCCGGTATCAAGGAAGATGGAATGTCAGCATGATGGCGGACTATTGTTGGTTGTTGAAGCGTGATGATCCAAACCGGAAATATAAGCGAAAATCGCACAACAGAAGCTTCCAGGAAAAAAGGACCAGGTTCCACAAATAAAATTTAAGTGTATTTTAACCCAGCAATAAGTTGTTATTACGTGTTAATAGTTTTTTAAGTTAAAAATTAAGTACTTTTTTAAATATATAATTTTTTAAGTGAAAACTTGTCTTTTTTCTCAATTTTCTATCTGTAGCTTTTTTGAAAAATCAGGAGGTGATGGAGAAAAACTAAGTACATATTCGTAATCAGCGCATCAAAATACTCCAGAATCAGCTATCAAATTCCAGAGAGGAAGTTATGACCTTCATTTTGCAGGCCTGTGTAATCGTTTGATTTTGATGAAAGCTCACGATTGAAACTTGAACGAACGTCGTAGCTTCTCCGAGTAAAAAGTTAAACTAAATGGAAATATCGATACCCAGCAAAATGACCTCAAAATCGCTTTGCCCTCCGCCACGCGCGACGTGTCACAGTCCTTACTTAGCGTAATAAATTCTTTGATCTTTTAGTTATCCAGTGGTGTAATTGAATTTTGGATGGAGATGATAGATATGTAGCTGCGACACCAAACTGTATCCCCCGATTTTGTTATCTTTCGTTTTTTGAATTGCCTCCCTTTTTTTTTAGGCTGGTTAATCATCAAATAACTTCTCCCGCTCGGGCGGAGCGGGAGGGTGTGTCAGACTCTTACTGACTAAAACCCACCCGTATTCCTTCGGTTGCCTGTGTGCCCCTTTGTGCTGACGATATCTCTTTGAGGCGCGCGTGGAATACAACGCGCCGTCGACCCGGGCCTGGTCCTTACCGGACGGTGAGCTACCCATTGCTCACCATCCGCAAGCCCGCGCCTACGGTGGCCGGAAATCTGCCCGGGATTCCCGACGCCCAGGGCGTCTCCTGCGGCGGCTAGGGGCGAGAGGGCGCGAACTTTGCCTTTCCCTCGACCGTCCCACCTCCTCCTTCGCGAGCATTACTGCTTCGCAGAAGGAGGTGACGGCGGCCCATGACCTCTCGCTCCGTACCATGGACCGCACGACCCACGTGTAGAGCCTCCGGCAGGAGGCATTTGGACCCCCTAGATTGGGCAGGAGCCGCTTCAATGCAGCGTCTGCCCGCTCCAGTTTGAGAGCCAAACCCCAACGGTGGCGCGTTCCGAGGACCATGAAAACACATGGCCTCGGACTTGTGCAGGGCCACCTCGAGTCCCAATTGCCGGATCCTTTCGACGATTGTCGCAACCCCGCGTGCCGCTAATTCGGCCACCACCTGGTGCGACCTCCCCTGCGCCAGGACCAACGTGTCGTCAGCGTAGCACACTACGCCGCTAGGGAGGTCGGCGCGCAGCACTCAGTCGTATCCGATGTCCCACAGATGCGGCCCCAGGACCGATCCCTGTGGGACACCGCACGACATCTCTTGCTGGTTCCACACTCCTGGTGACCGAGGTAGATGACGGCCCTGTCCATCAGATAGGCCTCGACCACACGACAGAGGTAGGGCGGCATCCGGTGGTACCGGAGTGCCTCCCTGATGCAACTCCAGGGCAGGGTATTAAAGGCATTGGCGATGTCTAGAGACACCGCCAACACGACCCCACCCTGGGTAACAGCATTCCCCGTCGTCAGGGCTCACACGCGCATGATGGCGTCCACCGTAGAGCGCCTTCTGCGGAAAACAAACTGGCTCTCCGCCAAATCCGGCCCCACCCGCACCAGCTGGCCGACGACGAGGCGGTCTGCAGTGACTCTTTCAAAGAGCTTGCCCACCTCGTCGAGCAGCACGATGGGCCGATAAGCGGACGGAGAGTCCGCAGGGCGCCCTGCCTTCTTTATGAGGACCAGTTTCCCCGTCTTCCAACGAAGCGGGAACTGGCCCCTCTCCATGCATGCGCTTAGGAGCCCCCTAAGTCGAGGCCCGAGAGCCTCCAAGGCCAGGACCCAGGCCTTCGCAGGTAAGCCGTCGGGTCCTGGGGCGGTATTTTTCGCATTAAGCCTGCGTACCGCCGCTCTCATTTCTACCTCGGTCACCTCCGGAGCATCGTCGTCGTCGTCGTCGTCGGCGGTGTGGTCCGCATCGGGCACCGCAGTGGGCGGAGCCATGGGCGGGGAGGTGTGTTCCCCTCGCGAAGGGAACAGAGTGCTCACCACGTCCTCCACAAGCTGGCGCCGGAGACTCTGCGTCAGCGGGGGAGCCCATGGGCGGAGTTTATCCCGCACCACTTTGTACGGGCGTCCCCACGGGTCCCTGTCCAGAGTCCCCAGCGACTTCTCGCGGATTAATCCCCTGGCCCGCAGGATCTCCGCTTGGAGGGCGGTCTTCGCCGCTCTGTACCCCTCGTACAGCTCCGCCTGAATGGCTTCCGTATTCGGAGGTTTGATACGGAGCCTGCGGTGCCTGGTGTACCGGCGTCGCGCAGCCACGCACGCAGTGCGCAGAGCCGTCAGCTCCTGCGACCACCAGTACACCTGGCGCGAGGCACGTCCAGGCTGGACCCGCATTGCCACGTCACATATGTCGGACATGGCCTCCCGGAACCACTCCGCCTCGTCGTTGATGTCAGCAGGCCTGTCCGGTGGTGATACCCAGGCCTGTACGATCGAAGCTTCTAAGGCCCTATGCACAAACACGCATTTCTTGCCGTGAAAAACTACGGTTTATTCGCCGTGTGTAGGCTGCATGGTCGTCATGGTCGAAGTGTTGTATTGATCAATATGGAAGCTTGGCATGCTGCCGTCCGGCGTCGCCGTATGCGCCGTGTGTGTGAGCACGGCGTGATTTACATCAATTTTGTACCTTATAATGGGAAGCTACAGTATTTGCGAGTGTCATTGGGTATATTAAGTATTAAAAAAATAAATTTCACGTGAACGAAATTCAGAACAAAATTTAGATTTATAGACTTATATTTCATTCACATTACACTACTGTATTTATTTATACCTCTCGCACACAATAAGGTACAAAGGCGGACTTAATGCCATAGGCGTTCCCTACGGTTCACCAAGAGAGGTGACCAAGATGGTGGTAGGTGCTCTGATTGAGAGGAGATAATAATAATAAAAATATTTTAAAGATAACGTAAAAGATTATAAATAAAATAGTTACACAAGTCCATAAATAGGTTACAAGCTTATAATATACATACATACATATTTACTATAATTTATACCTACATTATTTATATATATATAATGTAGGAAAAGAGATGACTTGACCACATAAATGCATACCGACTGGTGGCCGATATCTTATCCTGACATCAAGAGGAAGCCCATTCCAGAGAAGAATGGACTGAATATGAAAGGAAGAATGAATAAAGTCAGAAGTATGAGAAGGACAGATTACGAGAAAATAATTATATATTTCTATATTTGTTTCATTTCAATTTCTCAGTAGCATCTAGCAGTCAGGATTAGTGCCCGGTTGATGGCAACAGGCTCACCTCCTGTTTTAAGGGACTTAACCATATCTGATGAAATGTGGGTGTAGTGTAGGTACACCGCTGCCCCTAACACATCGGCGAATAAAAGCGCAATTTTATGTTAGGTACTACATATTTCGGTAAAACTTATTTAATACCTAACTAATTCAGAATTACTTTTACAGCTGGATCTTCATGCAGTACAAGAAAGACACTGCCAGATCCGAACCTATAGATGGAGAAGCAATAAACGCTACTGAGTTACAGGCGAAGAAGAAAAAAGATTCACTTATCAATAGCATTGATCTCGAACATGAAGTGATGATAGGGGAATGAATTGTTATAGCGTATGAAAGAAGACAGAAAAATGTATTCATTTGTTTGTTTTTATTATTTGTTTACGACAAATTACTATATCTACACAGTATATACATCTGCATCCCTTCGGGTGGCGTAATGTTATGTTAATTGTTATAAGAATAAATTTTATTATATTATTATAAAGATTCATCTGATTCTCTTTTTAAAAAAATATTTTTAGATGACCACCACTGATTCACCAACCCGCACTGGGCTTGCGTGGTGGATGCCCACTTCGTCTTACAGAGAGAAAGAAAAGAAAGTAAGAAAGAAAAAAATATTAAACACAGAAACACGTGCATACAAAAAGATCTAGACTACTCCAGATCTTTTTGTATGCACGTGTTTCTGTGTTTTTTTTTTGTGGTGGTTATCTACATAAGCAGAAAAATCAAACAAAATAGATCTACATATAATCACATTAATCACAAAACACACACAGCTGCACGTCATGAGGAGGCCTGTGTGTTCCAGCAGTGGGAACATTATAGGCTGATTACTATGTATGTATTTACAGATGAAAGTAAATTACTTGTATTCTTTCTTTCTTAGCACTTTACTGCTGCTGCTTGTTCTAATCTCAGCAAAATAGAAAGTTGAAGGTTTCAACTTTTTTTCAATCAAGTTATTGTTAGCCTAATATATTTATTATTTGGGACCTTTTTGGTCGGACAAACAAAGTGTAGTGATCAGTCTTGTATGCGGCAATTATTCATAATATCAATGTCCGTTTGCCAGTGGGCAAAAGGCCTCCAACCTTCTCCATTCCTGTCTCTTTCTGGCCCCTCTGCCCAATGTTCCAATGACCTGTCTGATGTCATCATCCTACCTTTTTGTGACCAATCTCTCTTTTTATGACTGAATAGTTACCTAAGAAACCCCGCTTTACACACTTATTCCAGCCATTTACACCATAAATAAATCAGTCGAAAATAAAAATAAACATCACATGAGGAACCCGGAATATCTTAGAACAAGAAATATGAAGACATTATGAAATGAAATGAAATTGTTTATTCTGTAAATAGGATATGAGAATCACTTTTACACGTCATATTAAAAAATAAGCTAGATGGAGTCGACATTTCTTATCTGACTACCCCTGAGAAGAAATGGCGAAACAAACTCAAGGGTCAAAGTCTCTTTTAAAGTCCAGACATAATCTTGGTCAGATCATGTGAGGACCATGTAGATCTATGTCTGAAATGGTCTTTTGAGGAAAGAACCACACAAATTTGAGTGGACCTGTCCAGTCAGTGCAAGCATTTGTCAGTAATCGTGTAGCTCAACTCAAAACTTAAGGAGCTCAACGACTCGACGAACAATACCAAGGAAAGGACAATTGGGTTGGCCGCATAAAGAACTCAAAATGCCAGACCATCATTAAAACTAAGAGAAAAAAAAAAAAACAACAAGAAATAAATAAAAATGACCCACATAGTGCTCACATTCACAATAATTAAAGTAATATAATACTTTTCAAGGTACATAAATATTCACTTAATTTTGCTTATAATATTCATCAATGTCAATATGTACATATAGTTGTATATAATGATGATTTTGCATAATTTTAATATCAAATTTTATGGTTTTAGCACAAAGCTTATCAGAGCGAGCAGCTCAATCCCAAGCTTTTTTGTCTTCTAAATAATCTGAAATTTTATAGTACCCTTTTTTACAAAGTTTGGTTTTAATACAGCTTTTAAATCGTTTAATGGGTAAATTTCGAATAGCAATAGGAAGTTTGTTGTAAAAGCGTATACATTGACCCATGAACGAGTTGCCTACTCTGTGGAGGAGAGTGTGAAGTACAGCAAGATTATGTTTATTCCTGGTATTTAAACTGTGGATATCGGACATTTTCTTAAAATTTGATATATTTTTATGTACATACATAAGATTATCAAATATATATTGAGAGGCTACAGTCAGAATATCTATTTCTTTGAATTTTTCTCGAAGGGAATCTCTTGGACCTAGGTTGTAAATGGCTCGAACAGCCCTTTTTTGTAAAACAAAGACGGTATTAATGTCCGCACAGGTTCCCCAGAGAAGAATCCCATATGACATAAGACTATGAAAATAACTAAAATAAACAATTCTGGCCGTATCTACATCGGTTATCTGTCGAATTTTTTTAACAGCATAGGCGGCCGAACTTAGCCTTCCTGACAATTTTTCTATGTGTGGGCGCCATTGTAATTTAGCGTCAATTGTTATTCCAAGAAAAACTGTCGACTCAACAGGGTCCAACTCTATTCCATTAAGTTGAACATTGGTAGTTAGCTGCCTGACATTTGGCGTTGAAAATTTAATAAGTTTAGTCTTTTTTTCGTTCAGGAGAAGATTATTTACATTAAACCAATGGACAACTTTAGAGAGTGCATCGTTAACATGTTCAAAGTTGACCAGCAGTCGTTTGATTTTAAAAATGAGGGAAGTGTCATCTGCGAACAATACAATCTTGTGATTATCCCTTATGTGATAAGGTAAGTCATTTATATAGATTAGAAACAAGAATGGACCTAAAATTGAACCCTGCGGAACGCCCATAGTGACCGCAGATCCTGCAGATCTCTTGCCATTTATATCAACCCTCTGAATTCTATTATTAAGATAGGAAGTCAGAAGGTCGAGAGCCCTGTCCCTCATACCATAGTGGTGCAGTTTCCTGATGAGAGTATCATGATGGACGCCTCACGTCCACCAACCAACCGCTAAGCCCGCGTAGTGGATTACGGCCCTGCCAGCTAAACGGTTGTTTATGGAGATGTGAAAAAATTCATGGCAATAGTACATATAATGAAATTAAAAACTAAGTGGGCTTTACAAGTTAACGAGTAATAGTCGACCAACTTAAATTTGCAGTTGGAGAATTGACCGTGGCATATATGTATGGGAGAACATGTTTATCAACTACAATGTTAAGTTTGTTTTTGGGATAAATTCATCCCAACTTCCCAACTACGTAACCCTTCATTGTGAGTGGCCCGACACGCACTTGGCCGGTTTTTTAATTATATTTTTTGTAATTCATATGGATATTTTTGAGTAAATTTCGTCATTTGAAAATTAAGTTTTTGAATTTCGATCAAAAGATGAAAATCTTCTGTCAAGTTGTATTTCTATTACGCCCGGAGGACACGGTGGAGCATACGGTGGAGGTCTGCCCGGCTTGGGCAGAGCACCGCCGTGTCCTCGTGGAGGCGATCGGCGGCAGAGACCTCTCGCGTCCGGCCCTGGTTCAGGCCATGGTACGGAGCGAGAGGGCATGGGCAGCCGTCACCTCCTTCTGCAAAGCAGTAATACTCGCGAAGGAGGAGGCGGAACGGTTGAGGGAAAGGCAAATTTCGCACCCTTTCGCTCCTACCCGCCGCAGGAGACGCCCTGGGCGTCGGGAATCCCGGGCGGATTTCCGGCCACCGTGGCCGCGGGCTTGCGGACGGTGAGCATAGGTAGCTCGCCGTCCAATAAGGACCAGGCCCGGGTTGACGGCGCGTTGTATTCCACGCGCGCCTCAAACAGATGTCAGCACAAGTGTAGGGGTCCACTAGGCCCGATGCCTGCCGGGGTCGCGTGGAAGTTCGAAAGGGTTACCGAGGCCCCTGGCAACACAGGCAACGGAAGGAATACGGGTGGGTTTTAGTCAGTAAGAGTCTGACAAACTCTCCCGCTCCGCCCAGAGCGGGAGAAGTTATTTGATAATTTCCCACTCACAAAAAAAAGGTTGTAATTCTATTACAATTCTGCAACGGGTTTGAGGCTAAATCAGTAAAATTTCTGTCATATTTGGAATAAGTGTCATAAGTGGAATCAATATAAAATAACGTTATTATGGAGAGAAGACAGTGCCGCTGAAATTTTGGAAGCTGGTTCTGGGCAACGTGCTGTGGCAATGGCTCTGGGCACTACGCAGAGTGCTATAAGACGACTTTGGACTCGTAACCGCAGTGTGGCAGAGTGACAGGTACTAAAGGGTCACCGAGGCCCCTGGCAACACAGGCAACAGGAAGGAATACGGGTGGGTTTTAGTCAGTAAGAGTCTGACACACCCTCCCGCTCCGCCCAGAGCGGGAGAAGTTATTTGATGATTTCCCATACAAAAAAAAAAGTGTGGCAGAGTGACATAGAGGACGAGCTTGCATAAAAATTACTGCTCGACGAAATCGTACAATGACCGCGATGATGTTGGTTACGAGGCTTCATAGCTCTTCAGGGATGTTAATAAGCGATCAAACCAATTGCAATTGCAATTGCTTGCATGAAGGCAATCTCCGTTCCGGAAGGCCGCTAGATGTACCACCTACTGAGCCCCGCAATCGCAGAACCCGTTTACAATGGGCTCGTGAACATAGAAATTGGGCAGAAGTATAGTGACGTTTTGTGTGTTTTTTGACAAATCTCGCTTTGATATGAGGCCAGATGTACACGGTATTGGTGGATCCCTGGACGCCAAGAACGTTTAAAATCATGCCAGGATGTCCATGCATACAATGGTGGAACAATCATGATATGTGCTAGTATTTGGATCGGCGGAAGAACCAAACTGTTTTAGATCAGAGGCAATTTCAATCCACAAATTTACTCTAGAACGGTTGTATCAGATGTTGTCATTCCTTTGCGGATCGAATTTGGTGCTTCATTACTGCTTATGCATGATAATGCACGTCCAGTCACTACCAGAGTCGTAGCAAAAACACTTGGCGCAGCTAATATCAACGTCCTACCATGGCCTGCTCAATCACCAGACTTGAATCTTATTTAATTGAGCACGCATGGGACATACTTTAAAGAGCTCTGCTAAATATGGATGCCGTACACACACCTGGAAACCGTTTTGCTTGTTACGACGGACGTGGGCGGCCATTCAGCAACGTGATTTGGGTGGACTCATATTGAGTATGCTGAATCGCTGCGATTGTGTTAAACGCGTTAATAGCGAAAATACAGACAACTAATTGTTTATTTTACGCAAACCTTTAAAAACTTTATCTTTTTATCACATTTTTATGTCAGCATTAAGGTGAAAAATGCAGCATAAGCAAAAATCGAAAAGTCTTTATTAATCAAGTCAAAAGCACTTCGTCGACGTACACATACGAAAACATTTTATTTTATCTATCTAACTAGACATTTTTACTTAATTTCAATAGGGCAATAAAATATATTTAAATAAATACCTTGATCCCTAGACAGTTTTGATGTGTGTATTTTCTTTTTTCATTCTTCCCGGTCAACCGTCAAGATATCATTCACTCCCTTTTCTTTCATACCATTCCTCATTCAACCCGTCGTATCTTTTCTTATGTCTTCCTAGCTAGATGGAGAGCCACCCATCAACATTTATACGAGTATTCTTCACTCTTTTAGTCACATGCGTTTCTTAATGCTTATACAATTCTGTCCATTCCAAGGTTGTCGGGAAGAAATAGGAGACCGCGATAAGGCAGTCCATTGTGTTGAAATTAATTAGATTCATATCATAATCATTAGTCAACAACATATTAAATATTTTAAAAAACAACGATGCAGAGGAATATTTTGATGCTATCTTTTAGTTTATTCTGTAAAATGGTTAGGTTAATTTTGTTTTCTTTGTAATAATAGTGAGAATTAATTCATTTTTAGATCATTACCTGTAGATACTAGCTTTTGCCCGCGGATTTGCCCGCGTGGATGTCTGAAAATGTGGGATACACAGGAACGTACTACCGGTATTTAAAGGCGAAGGCAAAACGATCGCATACCTCATAGCCGAGGAAAAGGTCATTGACTCCTAACGCTGCGCCCGCCGCCGTCAACCACATTTATTTTGTTACGCGTAATTTTGTATCTGTGAGATCTGTTACAGTATTCATTTAAGAGGCCGACAACACCTGAAGCGCGGTCTCTGTCGGACTGCATAGAAAAGAAAGAGAAGCGCGATGACACAACGCTGGTAATTTATTGCAAAATATGAAGCAATTATCGATTTACAAAAAAGCTATAGATTATATAAAAAAAATAAAACATTATTTTGCTAATATGTTGCTTGTAGAATAATCTGACAAAAAATCGGAATGATTGCATGTATAGGTATTAGTATGGTTTTTAATCGATAAAAGATTTTTTTAGAGATATTCGTGATTTTTTTCTATCGTATCAAATTAGTTATATTATGTTTTCAACACACAATCTACCTAGCATATATCCTTAAAAATATCATATATTTTTCTGATTTTGTTTACTGCAGTAGATTATATACTTTAAGGCATTATAAAACTGATAAATGATGCGTTTAGGTCCTGTAGTCCCCTTAAATGATATGATGTAAGAGCAGTGGTGGCCCAGTGATAATGGTGTATTTTGTGTAAACAATTTCATCACCACTGCTCTCAAAACGGGAAGGAAAACATCGTGAGGAAACCGGCATGTCTTCGAACCAAAAATTCGAAGACATGTGACATCTACCAACCCGCACTGGGCGAGCGTGGTAGATTACAGCCCACTCCCTCTCGAAGAGAGGAAGCCTGACCCCCAGCAGCAGGTTGATGATTAAATCAGCCTATAATATGTTCTCACTGCATTAAATTTATATTCAAATATATCCGTAGCATGATTGCTAAGGACATATTTGAATATAAATTTAATTTAAATAACATATGATATGGAATAATATAATACCGCTTAAAATAGCTTCGGAAATAACAATTTCTTTACAAATTCTGAAAGATAAAAAAAATATATTTAAAAAACATAAAAACCCGACTGCTAAAACACATAACTGAAAAGAGAAAAACCAGCATTATCTTATATATAAAATTCTCGTGTCACAATGTTCGTTCCCGTACTCCTCCGAAACGGCTTGACCGATTCTCATGAAATTTTGTGAGCATATTGAGTAGGTCTGAGAATCGGCTAACATCTATTTTTCATATTTTTTATTTTTTTTTTTATTTTTCTAGAAATTACTTAAAAATTATTTATATGGCAAAACAACGTTTGCCGGGTCAGCTAGTAATCTATACAATTTTGGTATAGCCGGGGGCACAAACAAAAGTTACACCATATTTCAGGTTATTGGTTTGTGGGCCTGCGATACCAAAATTCTATTCTAATAATTTGTTTTATTTCATGCTTATTAGTTTTATTAATATACAATTGATGGAATTCACTCATTACTAGCTATTATTTGATATCAATATTGATGAAGTTTATTTAAAAAAAAAACCTTTTCGTACCACTTGCTCAAAAAAGTGACATTCTATGCCACAAAAAGCGAACATAACAATAGTCATTTTTAATCTGTTAAAAACAGGGAAAAAAATTGTACTGAATTTCATTTATCCTCTAGGGGGAGAATGTGATTTAAATTTGGAATACTTACCGAAATTTATACTGAACTACATCTGTGTTTACATGCCGAGTTTGTATATAAAGCATTATACATCTTTTTGAAAAAGGAATACGCATTTATTATGCAGTTATGATTATTAAATAAACTTACGAAAACCGACGAGGCCGTATGAGCTTGATGCCTTTGCTTTTCCGACAAAAAAATATTAGTCTAGGAATTTGCCGCGTTTTTGTTTTCTTCAAATACCTATACGTTAAGTTTATTTTAATTGATTTTTATAAATAAGTTAATGTTCTAAAAATACGTTACGATGTTAAATCAAAGCGACAGTGACAGTGAATTGTCGGATTCCATCAGTGCAAATGCTGCCGCAATTATAAATAATTTGCTTCCAACAAAATCCAAGGAAAATTATTTAAAAACTTATGAAGAATTTTCAACGTGGAGAAGTGCGAAAGGCCTATCAATTTCAAAGTCAGTACTTCTTGTCTATTTTGATTATTTATCCAAAACAAAGAATCTGAATACACTTTGGTGCATATACTCAAAACTGAAAGCTACAATAAGCATCAAACACAGCATTGAAATAAATAGATTCACGAAATTACTGGCTTTTTAAAAAAGAAAATCAAAAGGGCATTGCGCAAAGAAGTCTAAATTTTTTACGACTCAAAATGTGGAAAAATTTCTTAATGAAGCTCCTGACGAAATTTTTCTGGCCACAAAAGTAAGTACCTATACATGATTTAACTATGAATATTTCGTATCTTAGTAATGGTAATTATTCCATATATTTACCTGTTTTTTATCTTTGTTATAGGTGGCCTTAATTTTTGGACTCAATGGTGCTTGCCGCGGATGTGAACTTGTAAACTTAAAGGTGGAGGACGTTGAAAATCATTCCAATGAGTTGCTGCTGATTAATGTAAAGGAAACTAAGACAAAGAAAAATCGGTCATTCAAGGACAATATACTAAAATCATTCATAAATACCAAGCATTACGTCCCACCAACATGGAAAACAATAGATTTTTTATAAACTATCGGAATGGGAAATGTACCTACTCGACAAGCCATCGGCAAAAATAAAATTAGCAATATGCCAAAGGAAATTGCTAAATATTTAAAACTTAAAGATGTTGAACTCTACACCGGTCACTGCTTTAGAAGAACTTCGGCGACTTTCTTGGCGGATTCAGGGGCGGATATCACGTCAATAAAAAGACACGGTGGTTGGAAATCTGATGGAGTAGCTGAGGGTTATATCGAAAGCTCAATGGCGAATAAAACCATATTAAGCAGTCAAATTAACAAAAATATAAAACTTAATCCATCAGAGCCACAACCATCAACTTCCGGCATCTTATCTTCGTCCGTAACTCACGATGCACCACCACCACTATCTCCGACGTATACTATCTACAATGAAACGCAAGTTCCTCAGACGCAAGAACAGAGAAATACTCAAATCAACTCATCAACAATAAATGTACCAAACAAAAATGTATCTCTCTCTATCAATAATTGGACCAATGTTTCGAATGTTAACTTTTACTTTTAATTGTCATTATTTTTAAGAAATGCTTATCTCATATTATTATTGTGTTAATTTTTTGTCAAATGGTACGAAAAGTAGAGTATTTTCCTCGGTGATAAAGCTGTCTTAGTCTTGGGTGAACTTAAATCCTCGCTACATTCAGGACTCGTCTTAAATCCCTCGCTTCGCTCGTGATTTAAGTTTTTAACACCCTCGCTACGCTCGGGAGTAAACGTCGAGTCCTTCGTTACGCTCGCGATTTAAATCGTCACCCGCGACAGAAGACACTGCTTTATCCCCTTGGTTAATAATCTACTATTCCCTCCCTTTTTTGTATTTGCAGATGCAATATATAAATAATATATAGCCTATGTCACTCCCACAATTAAGACGAATCTAACGACATCTCTTATGTTAAAATACATCAAGCTGTTTAGGCTACAGAGCGTGCCAAATAAATAAACATACAAACATACATATATACTCTCGGAAAACATTACCTTCCTTCTGGGGCGGTCGGGTAAAAATGGTTTCTGTGGGTCATCCTTAGAAGATAGACATATGCTATTTCGGGCTTTTTTGTAAAACTTTTTAAGATGTATAATCCTGTAGAACAAAAAATGTATTTATCTCATGCTAACAATAATACAATATTAATTCACAATTATCAATTTATTAATCTGCAGATGTAGTTATTTTAAATATTAAACTATTATTGAGTAAATAAATCAAACTGTTAGTTATTTTACAAAACTGAGAGAACAAACTACTTATTTTAATCAACCGTCAGATTTAAACGAATAAATAATAATAATCTGTTCCTAATGATGGAGCTAAAAATGAGTGTTCCGTCGTACGGTCCAAGGCAAAAGAGAGCAGGGCAGCGGGCGCGCCAAGCCAGCCGGTCTCCTCCCCACCACGCACAACGGTGGTCCGATGTTGTCGTCGCGGCTAGCTAGGCGGCGCTTGTAGTTCTGGTCGCCAATAACAGATGGCGCTTGCTCCACGAAGTCGCCAACACTCATACGGTTCATGCGGCGCACGCCAGTAAAGCTCACAGTCGGCATGACTTTTTCCGACAACTTCAACAATAATCGTCATATTTCAGCCAATTTACACAAAACCTTAATGCGTCTTACATTTAAACCTGTCTCATGATGATTCATGAGAAAGGTCTCCGTCCGTTGATGAAAACCGTTTGAAAATCCGTTCAGTAGTTTTTGAGTTTATCGCGTTTAGGCAGACAGACAGACGCGGCGGGGGGACTTTGTTTTGTTATATTTATGCATATGTATATTATGTATAAATAAGGATAAGGATAATGATAAAATAGTAGTATAATTATGGCTTAGACTTAGTAAAATGACTACCTCCTTGGTCTAGATGCTGCGGGTCGGGCAAAGTGTTATTGGGTTTTTTCATCAGGCATTACTCAGTAGCAGCCCGGAGTCTGGAACTATGCCCGGTTGATGGCAATAAGCTGGCCCACTATTACATGGGACTTAAACATAACTGGCGTAATGAGGGTGTACTACAGGAAAAACTCTGCCTAACCATGTAATTATGTTCTTAGCAAAATATGTACTGAAAGAGAAGATAATATTTCTGACGCACAGACAAACACCAACCCGCACTGGGCCCGCGTGGTGGATTATAGCCTATTCCCTCTAGCCGAGAGGAGGCCTGTGTCCCAACAGTGGGAAAATTATAGGTTGATTATGTACAGACAAACACGCGTTGCGTTTAATTACAATATAATAATAATTTTGTAGCAGACATCACGTTTTGATTTTAATTCTGTTGAGTTTTTGGGTTGATGTTTATATAATTAATAGGCATTGTGAATCCATGAGAAATGTGCTTCAGTAGCATTTACAAGGTGACCACGTAATCGCAGCTGAAATTCTTCTCCTGGTACGTCTTTTTTATTTTTATTTTGGGTGGGAAATTATCAAATAACTTCTCCGCGGAGCGGGAGGGTGTGTCAGACTCTTACAGACTAAACCCCACCTGTATTCCTTCCGTTGCCTGTGTTGCCAGGGGCCTCGGTAACCTTTTCGAGCTTCCACGCAACCCCGGCAGGCATCGGCCCTAGTGGACCCCTACACTTGTGCTGGCATCGCTTTAAGGCGCGCGTGGAATACAACGCGCCGTCGACCCGGGCCTGGTCCTTATCGGACGGTGAGCTACCCATTGCTCACCGTCAGCAAACTCGCGCCTACGGTGACCGGAAATCCGCCCGGGATTCCCGACGGCCAGGGCGTCTCCTGCGGCGGCTAGGGGCGAGCGAGCGCGAAATTTGCCTTTCCCTCAACTGTCCCGCCTCCTCCTTCGCGAGCATTACTGCTTCGCAGAAGGAGGTGACGGCTGCCCATGCCCTCTCGCTCCGTACCATGGCCTGAACCAGGGCAGGACGCGAGAAATCTCTGCCGACGATCACCTCCACGAGGACACGGTGGTGCTCTGCCCAAGCCGGGCAGACCTCCACCGTATGCTTCACTGTGTCCTCCGGGCGATTCACACAGTGGTGACACCCGGGCGTTTCCTCCCGCCTCCGACACAGGAACCTCCTGTAGCTGCCGTGTCCAGTGAGGACCTGTGTCAGGCGTAAGGTGAGGACGCCGCCGTGCCGCCTCTCTAGCCACTCCTCAAAGAGGGGACTTATCGCCGCAATTGTGGGTCCTGGTATGACTGCGGATAAGAACCAAATCTATAGTCCTTTCATAGTTATTTTATTTATGTGGGGCAATTCCCGTATGTTTAAGAACGTTTGCATCTAATCTCAGTCCCAATCTGCCCAAAATAGGTGCCTGTATACAAAGCACTGCAGTATCGTTTCGGTATACAGAGCAAACTGTACCGCACTGCTGCCTCGCCGACAAATCAGGAAAGGGCTTAATACTCGTATGTCAAAATTTTTACAAGTTTTTGGCATGGATTGTAGCTGAGATGAATTGCGACTAGATTTTGAACATTTTGTTACGGGAATTGGCCTACTGATTTTGCATCACTGTCAAAATAAAAATTATCTTTATTCTCATTTCTATAAAGTTGCTGATGGGTTGCTGTCAGAGGTAAAATAACAACATCTTACCTAAGTCTATCACTATCGGTCAAGCCATTTTCGAGTTTTTGTGAGATTAACGCTCGGCAATTGTTATTTATATTTTATATATGTAGATTTTATCAGTTTTAAATAACGTATTTAAACGGTGTTTCCATGTTTAGTGTTTGTGTTAAACTAGCCTAAAAGCCTATCGAAAGCGATAGGCTTTTGCGTCTCTATAACAGTTTTCATCTATATATAGATATAATAGGTACTCTTTATTATGTACACCGTAAAAATTACAGACAAAAATATAGAAATTTGTTCTCGGTTTCTCGGTTTTTGTGTGAGAAGGTTGGAAAATAAACTGTAGGCAGTTTTTCTGTAGTGAAATCAGCAACACATAGTGTTTTATATCTACAAGTCTCTGGAAGGGTGCTAATGATTTTTTTTTAGCAGGGTTTTAGACCAAATATGATTAAAACTGAATTTCCACGTGGTATTATTTCTATCGCCAATTACTTATTCTTACGTAGAAAGAAGACGTTGTTTACATATAAAGTAAGGTTTTTTGTTATCAGTTAAAACGCTCTGCTTTAAGGCACTGACAAGACCTAATTGACGAAAATAGGCTTCTCTAAAGAAAACAAATTGCCAAATCTGTATAGTTTGTGGTAGCGGAAAAAATATATGTTAATTTTGAACATATTTCCCAGAACTTGGTTGTCACTAATAGACGCTTTGAAGAAAAATCTCGATACAAACTAACGTTAAGGAGTCTACACACCAAACCCGCCGACCCGCCGACACAGCCCGGCGGCTAGGTGTCGGCGACTTTGCTTCAAGAATCATGTCGGCGACTCGTACCCGCGCGTGCAAGTCGGCGGCATGGCCGGCGACTTGCGTACGCGCACGCTCAGTTGCCCGCCGACACTCCAGCTTGGTCTAACCCAACACTGTCGTTTTCTCTTCAGGGACCCAGCTAAAATTATTCCACATGCTGCTATTATTAGATCAGCATCAGTATCCATGTTTATTGTAGGCTGCAATATTCGAGAAAAACAACACGTCACGTTCGTACACACTGCAATCACTAACTAAAAAAGTTGTACTGATTTCTTGCCGCCGACTAACTCACCGACACAGCCCCATGACACATGTTGGCGGGTCGGCGGGTTTGGTGTGTAGACTCCTTTAAACTAACCTCTTACCTTGAGTTCTAATCCAAAGTATCTGTATTCAATATCAACATACGTTACGTAATAACAATAACGTCTTATTTGAATGCAGAACTAAGTTGTTTTTTATTTTCGATTACTCAACTCAATTTTGAGTAAATAGATAATTGCTTTATATTTTGCAATAAATTACAAGCGTTGTGTCATCGCGCTTCTCTTTCTTTTCTATGCAATCTGACAGTGACCGCGGTTAAGGTGTTGTCAGCGTCTTAATATGACAGTAGTGGTCATAATATAATCTTTACAATGGATCACATTTAGAGCAAGACTGGTGATCATAAAATATATGTTGACTAGCTTTTTACCGCGGCTTCTCCCGCGTGGTGGTCGGAAATTATTCCAAAGAAACGCACTACCGGTATAACAAGTATTCTATGTCCTAACCCAGGTTATGGACTCCAAATCCGTAAAGCCGTTTAGGCGTAAACGTAACTATAACAGAGTTACTTTCGCATTTAAATATTAAGGCGCTGACAAGACCCAATTGACCAAAAAGGCTTCTGGTATTGATTGTATTTGTCGCTTTGTCGCGGTTAATACACAACAATAATAATTAGTTTATTTATTTATGCTTCAGTTTACAAAAAAGGGTTTAGTGTTTGGAGCCTCCTTTTAAGCAAACATTACCTGTGTTAGGAGACTCCACTCTTCCATAGTTTTAAATAACTTCTCCCGCTGTGGGCGGAGCGGGAGGGTGTGTCAGACTCTTACTGACTAAAACCCAACCGTGTTCCTTCCGTTGCCTGTGTTGCCAGGGGCCTCAGTAACCCTTTTGTACCTTCCCGCGACCCCGGCAGGCATCGGCCCTAGAGGACCCCTACACTTGTGCTGACGACATCTCTTTGAGTCGACCCGGGCCTGGTCCTTACCGGATGGTGAGCTGCCCATTGCTCACCGTCCGCAAGCCCGCGCCTACGGTGGCCGGAAATCCGCCCGGGATTCTCGACGCCCAGGGCGTCTCCTGCGGTGGCTAGGGGCGAGAGGGCGCGAAATTTGCCTTTCCCTCAACCGTCCCGCCTCCTCCTTCGCGAGAAGTACTGCTTCGCAGTAGGAGGTGATGGCTGCCCCATGCCCTCTCGCTCCGTACCATGGCCTGAACCGGGGCCGGACGCGAGAGATCTCTGCCACCGATCGCCTCCACGAGGACACGGTGGTGTTCTGCCCAAGCCGGGTAGACCTCCACTGTATGCTCCACGTGTCCTCCGGGCGATCCACACAGTGGTGACACCCGGGCGTACTCTTCCATAGTATAGTGTAATTACTTAATCTAGTAACAAAACCGTAGGTACTGAAAAATAAGTATATTGAGTGTAAGTGAGAGTGAAGGTGGAGGAGAGAGTGTTGTGGCGCAGCCTGGGAGAGGCCTATGTCCAGCAGTGGACTGTTATAGGCTGAGAGAGTGTATGTGAGTGTGCATGTGAGAGTGTAGGTGAGTGTTTATCTGAGAATGTATGTGAGAGTGTATGTGAGAGTGTATGCAAGAGTGTATGCGAGAGTATATGTGAGTGTATGTGAGAGTGTATGTGATAGTGTAAGTGTGAGTGTATTTGAGATTGTGTGTGAGAGTGTATGTGAGAATGTATATGAGTGTGTATTTGAGAGTGTATGTGAGAGTGTATATGAGAGTGTATGTGCGAGTGTAAGTATGAGTGAATGTGACAGTGTATGTGAGTGTGTAACTGAGAGTGTTTGTGAGAGTATATGCGAGAGTGTATGCGAGAGTGTATGTGAGAGTGTATGCGAGAGTGTATGCGAGAGTGTATGTGCGAGAGTATTTTTATTATTTATTTATTTATCTTAAACTAATTTTATAAAAAAAACCTTTACATATTACTATGCCCCGCAAAACCGTTTTTACGGTTTGTCTGCGGGAACAGAACAAACAATTTAACAATAAAAGGTTTATTAGTGCTGACACTTAATTTACACTTCTTGCACTTCTAAAGTAACCAATGATGTTGTCTTATCTTATATGTATCAAATGACTATAATCTAAAAATATCTTACAAAACACTTAACCCCCCCAACAATCTGCAAACTAATTTCCTTAGAACTTAGTTTACAAACTCCCGAAAAAGAACTGCTTAAGTAATTTGGCAAATTTACCTTTCAGTTCCTGACTTCTTATATCAGTAGGCAGTTGGTTGAGAAGGTATGGTACTCTTTTATCAAGCGTTCGGTCGCCAAAATAATTCCGTATTCTAGGTACATCAAATTTACCTGCTGATACCATCCTAGTTGCGTGGTTATGGGTAACTAGCGAGTGACGCTCCCAGCTGCCATGGCTGTTAACCAGAAGTAGGTATTTTTGTTTTAAACTGATAGGAAGAATTTTGCAAATTTTAAATAACTTATTATAATCATCTTTGCATTTATTTTTAGTTTTCTTACTTACTAATAGTTTTAAAAATCTAATTTGTTGTGCTTCTAACTTTTCTAAGTTACTTTTGAATGTGAGTCCATAGCAGTCGAGAGCGTAACTTAATATTGGGTCAACTAATTGTAGATAAAGACACTTAAGGGTATTACTTGGCACTTTAAAGCTTAGATGGTAGAATTTACCGAGCAATATTCTAAGCTTATTACACAAGTACTCTATGTGGTTTGACCACGAAAAGTTCTCGTCCACCTTTACTCCGAGATATGTTACACATTTATCGCGTACAATTGGCTTACAATTACAGTTAACATAATTGTTATGAATGCATGTAAACTCATGTGTGTACATCGGAGGTGGTTCGCCAGGTGGTAGTAAATAAGGTGAGCGTATCACAACTAGCTTAGTTTTATCCGCGTTTAGAATTATCCCGTTGTCGTGTGACCATTTAACAACTCGATCTACGTCGTGCTGCACGAGTCGACAGGTTTCAGCGAGGTCAGCGCCAGCGCGTAGCACGCACAGGTCATCCGCAAACATGTACTATCGGCCAATCTTCCGCATGCTCACCTCTAAGGCGATAATCGTATAGCACGGCTCACGACTCGATCGCCCGATGCAAGCGTTTTGGCCAATGGGATGCATGAAGCGTATTTTAGCCGTGTTTGTATTAATGTAATTATGTATAGTGTGTGTGACAGTCACACTAGGCGCGTGCTATGCTCACTTGTTTGTAAGACATTTTTTTAATGGGCACGGCCAGCGAGAGCGCTTTATGAATTGTTATTGTTGACAAGAAGTAATTTCGTACTAATATCTTCCGTTTGGTTTAGAAAATGTATTATTGGTATTGCTATACGCGTACCCTAAAAAAACTTTATTTAGCATTTTTGTTTACCACTTTGCCAAATTACAGCTTTCTAGTAAGAGTCTGTGAGCTAAGCCGGGGACAGACAGACATACAGACGGTCATGGCGAAACTATAAGAGTTCCTTGTTGACTACGGAACCCTAAAACGAAGCAAGTTACGTAGTTTTGTTACAAATTGTCATTTGCTATCTCTTTCTTTTATTGCTGTTTTGATTAAAATAGCAAAATTACTTACAGTAGTATTTGAACCATTACTTGGCGCAGTTTATACAATGTGATCAGATTTTTTTATTATTGCTGTCGCAACTTTTGCAACTGCAATAAAAATAAGTTCATTATCTAAGCACCATTGTTATTCAGTGGGAACGTCAGAACATCTGGTTAAACAATAGATCGGCTTTATAGAACGGCCATAAAATACGGTCGCAAAAAATTACGAAATATTTCTTCAACACACTTGCTTGTAAAGTGACACAGAAATTCAGCTTATTATATAGAAGTATTTTTACTTTACATTTCTTTTTTCAATATACGCAGTTTTTGTCCAAAAACAATGAATATTTTTGAGAAAAAAAAATTCGTTACATCAGATAAATCAATCATCAAAATTATCATCATTTCATAAAATTATATATTTTTCACTACATATTAACCTTAATTTGCTTATTCAAAACATTATTTTGTTTATTATATTTTTTATATAGGCTGTTTAGCGGTTTTTCCAGCGCCTTTATTTACACCTGCGGCGCGCGGGATAAACAAAACAAGCGCGGTATTTTCCAGAAATACTTGTTAACGTTTTCATTGTGTGGTTAATTATTATCAAAAATGTTGACTTCAATTAGGAAAGAAGAGCGAAGAGCAACGGGTAGATTTAACCCCCCGGAAATACTAATCTAGGCACGAAACGCTAGTGACAGCCTGTTGCCTGCAAAATCTAGAGAGAAATACCTAGCGGCGTACGAAACTAATAACAATACCAGTCTCTTTTTTTCCTCTCAAGTTGAAAACTGTCGTATGAAACGCGCACACACTCGACTCCCTTATCGCGCTCGCTCGCCCTCGGCTCGCGCGAATAATACCGGCTCGTGCAGTGAGTAACCAACATACCACACATATTTAAATTTTTTGTTACACGCCCTATACTCACACAAATTCATATTGTCTCTAATTGGACGAAACCAGGAAGGGGTGTGGTTTGTCAATAGCTGCGCTTGCCGCAGAAATATTTTCTAAAGTGAGCATGCTTAAGTTTTGCCAATAGTACGCTGAGCAGCTGCGTAAAACGCCGCACAAGCTATTGACGTGCATTAGGTAACATACAGGCCCGCATCCCGCGCCCTGCGGCACCCCGCACCTCACCTCCCTCGCGTCGCTGTACGACTCGTCCACCTTTACGCGGTAGTATCTCTTCGTTAGATAGTCTCTAAACCAGTTGTTAAGTGGTTCGCCCACCCCGCACTCCCCCATAGCATTTAATAAAGTATTTGTTTCTAAGGTATCAAATGCCCTTTTAAAGTCAAAAAAAACGACAACTACAAATTGCTTTTTATCTAAATAATTATTAATCTCGTCACAAAACCTAGATAACAAGGTGGTCGTACTTTTACTCTTTTGAAATCCATGTTGGCATTTACTAATAATGCTATTTTTTTGAAGATAATTTCCTAGTTGATTTACAATACATTTTTCTATTATTTTGTCTACACTTGATAATATAGCAATCGGCCTGTAATTGGAAAATGTTTTACGATCACCTTTTTTAAATATAGGGCGCACTATAGCCTCCTTTAGCTTGCTCGGGCATGTATATGTCCTTACACACAAATTAATAAGACGTGCAAGCACGGGACTTACTATATTGACCAAATATTTAAGATCAGACATGCGTATGAGATCACTTCCGGGTGATTTATTTGTATCCATACCTGCTATAACTCTCTTAACATCCTGACTATTCACCGGCCGCCATCGCATACACACACTCTTCTCCTTGACGTACGTGCTTCTATCTAACCATTTCGCATCACAATCATGTTTTATATTTTCAATTTCGTTTGTAAAGGTTGACGAGAACTCATCACAAATTTCTTTCACACCGCCTTGCATCTTAATGTTATTTAAAATTACGCTATCTAAGGATTGTTTGTTCTTCCCCATCAGTACATGTATTCTATCCCATAACTTCTTTATGTTATTGTTACAATCTATTATACTTTGCTTATCGTATTCATTTTTTGCTACTTCATGTGCTCCTTTATGTACTCCAAAAGTGCCTCCATGTCATCATTTATCTAATCAGTTCTTGTTTTCTTACATTCATAACTTTTTTTATGTATAAGTAAATATTTTTGTATATTTTGTTGTACAGTTGAGCAGAGTAATTCTTTTGTCCAGGAGGACAAAAGAATTACGTTGTAGAGGTAGTTTGGCATGTTGATTTATAGGGTAATTATTACTAGGCAGAAATGGCTGAGCCAACTGTTTACCAACTGTTTATTTCGGGCTGCGATGGCTTATAGATATACAACATTATTTTTAGTATATGCGAAACCTGAATGTAATTTGTTATATTACCTATAACTTTCAAACTTCATCAGAAATGCGTGGAGAAAGACAAGTGAATACAGTTTACCACACCCTTAAATATAAACACACTTCTCTGATACACGCTGAATTAAGTAAATACAAACTTGTGTTAATGAATAAGGCTTAATACTACTAATAAGTGCTTTCAATCGAAGTCAAAGTCAAAACTTTTATTTCAAATAGGCATATAATAAGCACTTTTGAACGTCAAAATTTACAGAAAATATGAACTGCACGCTACTTGCGTAACACAGTTTGAATCACAATCCGAGAGTTTTGAAAGATTGTGGCGGCCATCTACATCGCCACATGCGAACTACACAGCACAATGACGTCACGCAGAATCCTGCATCGCGCAAGCAGAGTTTACCGCGCAACTAGCATACTCGTATATCCCGACATTGGTGCCGATTCCCTTGTTCACTAAATAAACTAAATTTAAGTCCAGTGCATCTTTTTCTTTCTATTTCATTAAGAAAAGGACAGAAGATACATTTTAGTTTAGTCCTGTCAAATCAGCGCTTGATGTAAATTGACGTAATTTTAGTAGGCAAGTTTTTAATCACGTCTAAACTTGTATGGAGTAGTGACAGGCGCTGATTAATTTGACAGGACTAAACTAAAATTTATATTCTGTCCTTTTCTTAATGAAATAGAAAGAAAAAGATGCACTGAACTTAAATTTAGTTAACTTTGTGAACAAGGGAATCGGCGCCAGTAACCGTCGGGCAGTTGCCCACCAGACACGAGACCCGTCTGGTCGGAGGATCCTCCCTTTTCTATGGAGGACGAGTAAACTTTACACCCTGTTCTTCATGCCTCTATAGGATATTGCATACATTGCTTCAAAGGTTTGAAAAATTCGTCTGCTAAACAACGTAAATAATGCAATGGACGTGGGTGTACGTAGTTTCGTATGGAGAAGAATGGGCAAGAAACTCCCTTGTGATTGATTGGATACCCCTCCTCTTCTTCTTCGTTTTCTCAATACTGAATTTCACGGATTCGTATCCAGTTGGTTCTTCTGTCTGAGTCGCTTTTGACTGCGTCCCTGCATTGCGCCTTGTCTACTGCTAACCTGTATTTCATCTGTCCATTTTTTTCATTCGTCATTATAGTAAGCAGAAATATATTCATGATAATTAAAAAACAATTAATTAAGAAAACCTTAGCGTGTGTGCCAACGTATGTGCCTTGTATACAATACAAGGCAGACGGCACACATGCCAAAACTTTATTTGGTTAAGCACGAATTAAATTATGAGATGACATAAAAAAAAACCGGCCAAGTGCGTGACGGACCACGCTCAATGAAGGGTTCCGTAGTTATGATACATTTATCTCAAAAACAAACTTAACATTGTAGTTGAAAAACATGTTCTACCATACATCGATATACGTCACGGTCAATTCTCCAACTGCAAATGTATGTTCGTCGACTATTACTCGTTAATTTGTTAAACCTACTTAGCTGTGAGAGTTTTCCTTTTAATTTATACCTATACTACTGCCATGATTTTTTCACATATCCAAAAATAACCATTTAGCCATTTAACAAAAATTAGCCCATTAAAGCTTTATATTACGCAAACGAATCTCTGAATCTAAAAATAGTTTCCACAGGCCCACAATATTTTTGAACAGCATATCTAACAATACCCCCACACCATGGGATAGACGAGAAAAAAAAATATCATCCCTCCCTGGATATCTCCCTTACTCCAAAAAAATCGATATTTTATTTTATCACTTTCTTGGCGTGATTAACATGTATAACCATGCCAAATTTATTTCTAATACCAAAAGTCTCTGACCTAAGCTGAGGACAGACAGACAAACAGACAGACATGGCGAAACTATAAGGGTTCCTTGTTTGCTACGGAACCATAAAAAATCGAATAGTTTTAGTCATGATGATAATGATTATGAAGATATAGTTTTATACGCTTCAAGTCGCTTGCGCAAGTAATATATAAGAGCAAATACGAGACAGTTGATTACATTGTTTGTATAATTTTATCAAACCATCAAGGTGCAGTGGCAGGCTATATACTCTCAGCAAATATTCGTTAGCTAATGTATAATTATTTAACTTTGATAACTCGTATTCTCTACAGGATGGTTAGTTTTCAACAAGAAATAAGAATAATTGAGAATAATTAACACGGCAAAAGAATGAGTTAGTGAACATAATTGATGCAACTCCTTTTAATAACATAAGTACCTATACTAAAATCGTAGCGAATTCAAAACTGTGCATTGAATATTTTTTAAAAACAGTAACTGCTACGAGGTCTAGGAACGATGCTAACGCCAAAAAAATTTTTTTTTGAATTTTTGTCTGTTTGTCTGAATGTATGTTCAGCATCACGCAAACACAGGCGGGACGGTTGAGGGAAAGGCAAACTTCGCGCCCTCTCGCCTCTAGCCGCCGCAGGAGACGCCCTTGGCGTCGGGAATCCCGGGCGGATTACCGGCCACCGTAGGCGCGGGCTTGCGGATGGTTAGCAATGGGTAGCTCACCGTCCGGTAAGGACCAGGCCCGGGTCAATGGCGAGTCGTATTCCACGCTCGCCTCAAATAGATGTCGTCAGCACAAGTGTAGGGGTCCACTAGGGCCGTTGCCTGCCGGGGTCGCGGGATGGTACTGATGGGTTACCGAGGCCCCTGGCAACACAAGTAACGGAAGGAATACGGGTGGGTTTTATTCAGTAAGAGTCTGACACACCCTCCCGCTCCACCCAGAGCGGAAGAAGTTATTTGATAATTCCCCCCAAAAATAAAAGCATCACCCAAACACTACCGGATAGATTTTGTTAAAATTTTGCATGGGTATTCCCTATAAGTTCGGTCAGTATGTAGGCTATAAATTATCATGCTATATGCTATGGGGGATGAGCAATATTGCAATTTGTTCGTATTCTTCTGTAGTTTACTGCAAATTGTAAAAAGACGACCCCAAGAATATAATATTGTAGATAATTACATTTAACCATTTAAATGATTTTAATCACGCTATACCTTTATGGAGCGAAGTAGTCAATTATGTCAGATATAGGATGGATTTTAAAGATGGGACAATACGGACAGACACGATACGTTTCTTAGCCGCTATCGCTACAAGAAAATGGTTGCAGGAGATTGTCCTTAACTTTTGAAACAAGTCAGCAAGAAAATGGGCAATTTTTACAAAAACTTTTTTTGATGCATATTGATCCGTTTTCTTATACGGATCAAAAAACTCTATCGGCTAACTGAGGTTTGAGCACTAGAAAAGTCAAAAACCGAAAAAATATTCCAGTTTCGTAGGAAATGAGACTTCATCTTAGTCTCATTTGCTAAGAAATGTATGAGGAGTTTTATCTATGAACACAATACTTATACTAGTGTATGACAATAGTCGTGAGCAGTGGTGGCCCAGTGGTAACGGCTGCGACTTACGAGTTTTAAGTCGTAAGTTCGAACCCGGACAGGCGCTTTACTTTGTGTAAATTATTTCATCACCACTGCTCTTAAAACGGTGAAGGAAAACATCGTGAGGAAACCGGCATGTCCTAGAACCAAAAATTCGAAGACATGTGACATCTACCAACCCGCACTGGGCCCGCGTGGTGGATTACGGCCCACTCCCTCTCACACAGAGGAGGCCTGTGTCCCAGCAGTGGGAACATTATAGGCTGATTATGTAAAGATTTAACCTTTTAAATGATTATCAACCCGCTATACATTAAAGGAGTTAAGCAGTCAATCATGACATTATAAAGGAACGGCTATTTTAGTCAACTTTCAACATATCAAATAGCTTAGCGGTTCTTCGACTATTTTGCAAACCTAAGTTCGATTCCCATCAATTGATATTTTTGTGCTTCTTCTTTTACATTTTGTTGTGCTAAATAATATACAAGGTGTCGTTTTGCATCCTCGTCAAATTTCAGGAGGCTGCTATGAAAGACTTATATAATCAAATAAAATTACGTTACTTGCTCAATCATTAATACATACTTGATTTTTTAGTTATTTTACTTTGACAGTATTTTAGAATACACCACTTTCATAGAACATAATCACCCCGTTGCGTATGCGGTAGTGTATGTGTAAAAGGGCAGTTACAGTGCGGTATCACACGGGCCGCGGTTTATGAATTTGACGAGGATGCAAAACGACACCTTGTATAATACGATAGTTCGTAAAACGCACACAGAAAAACGTAAACTTTAGGCCTTTTCTATCATCTATGGTTATAATAAAAATAAATAGTGCTCTAGTGCCTAAGTATAGTCTTAACAGAATAGGGATGTATTGTATTGTGTGCGATTGTGTGATAATTATCTTTTTATAAAGTGTTTCCATTTTTTAAAAAAGCTTATAAAATATTTGTCGGGAGCCCACAAGAATAAAACCTCTATTCTTCATTTATATACGATTTAAAAAAAACACCCATTATAAATCATACAAAATATTCTGTAACATTTTTTGGATCAAGCCGTACATACGGATCTTACGCACATCAAATAATAAGCGTTTGAGATAATATGTAAGAAATAAACTTTTAATAAAATAATATTTCTACTGTTAGTTTGACAACTACTTTCATTGAGTGAACACAACACAACATGTCAGATCCAGAAAAAAAACAAGAATCCATTGAAGACGAGCAACTAAAAGAGAAAAATATCAAATATTGTACAGCTGAGAAGGAAAGTTTTAGAAGAAAACTATGTCGAATAAAATCAAATATAACGGTAGAGCCTATACTGGCAGGGCTCATAATACCATCGATGTTAGCCAGGCTGGCGATACAGAATTTGAACTTAGATAAAACCTGCCGCGTAAAACTGAACTACAATGAAACGATATGTGATGCACTGATCGATAGGAAAGGCAACTTGACAGAGTTCGAAGGTGAAGTCCAGAAGATCATATCGAACATAGAATCATGGAAGAGTGTGATACAGACTTCAATTCCAACGCTGCTCGTGATATTCATGGGGGCGTGGAGCGACAGAACTGGAAACAGAAAAGTGTGTATATTGATGCCAATCTTCGGCGAGTTCATGGTGTGCATCAGCAATTTGTTAAGCACCTTCTTCTTCAATGAAATTGGTGTTGAAGTGACAATGTTCTTTGAAGCTCTGTTCCCGGCTATCACAGGCGGCTGGGTCATGGTTTTTCTCGGCGTCTTCAGCTACATCAGTGATATTACTGATGAAGAATGCAGGACCTTTAGAGTGGGACTTGTGAATCTTTGCATGACTGCCGGAATACCTATAGGAACAGCCTTGAGTGGAATCCTGTTGAAGTTATTAGGATATTATGGAATCTTTATAATTTCTGGAGTTATTTACATGATAACTTTTTCTTACGGATTCTTCTGCTTGGAGAGTAATA
This sequence comes from Atethmia centrago, assembly GCA_905333075.3. NCBI lineage: Eukaryota > Metazoa > Arthropoda > Insecta > Lepidoptera > Noctuidae > Atethmia > Atethmia centrago. The sequence goes on from HG995374.1 coordinate 26,298,910, forward strand.
CTAAACCACGTACTGATAAGAATGAGAAGGTAAACAAGTTTTCTATAAACATTTAATATTCTATTCTGTTAACACGCATAAGGTGTTCGCTCCACCATAACGAATCCAGATCCAAAATCAATGATAAAAATGTACAAATCGAATAACCACTTTCCAGGTAGAACCGGTAACTTGCTCAGACATGGTAACATTGGTGAAGGAAACTGGTGAAGTGGCATTCAAGAAGAGGGAAACGAACTTCAGGAAAAAGATTATCTTTACACTTCTTGTCGTTGCCATCGTTTATGGGCCTAACCATGGTAAGTAGATGAACTTGATTGATTGATTGATTGAACAGTAAGTAGTGGGCAAATGTAGTGTAGGCAAGCGTAGTTGATGTCCTTATAAAGGCGGCTGGGACAGACTGGAATTTAGTTTGATCTGGTTGAGCCTGTCCTTTGCTGCCCTCCCCCAGCGATGCTTTAAGCCAAGGTTCGTACCCTACAGGGTTCCCTTAGCGTGTAGTCGCTTAGTTTATACGTTTTATGCCCTGGCTGGAGGCTTTAGTTTCCATAGGATAGCCCAGTTAAGCAGCCGGCAACCTCTTAGGTTGACTAGCGAGATACCATTCACAAAAAAAAAAAAAATTGTAACCAGAGCCGGGTATTGTGGCGCAAAATAGGATAAACCTATTTCTAGCAGCAGACTGCAATGGGGCGAGTTAACTGATTGATTGTTGTCCAAAACTAATGAAATGAACTTTTCAAACGATGATGATGATTCAATAACCCAGCAACCCAGTCCAACAGCAAGTAAAAGAAATGTGCATTAACGTCTTCTTCGTCTGCCATTGGGCCTGCGCTTGATCTCTCTCCGGTCGTGTCGGATTGTCGTCCCATAAGACTTCACCCTTTCCTCACTGGGAAGGGTGAGTGCACCTGTATCATCCACTTGTGCACTATAATATCTCGTGCTTCGATGGCTGGTCTCCGCTGAAATTTGCCGCCATGGTCGAAAATTCGGTCTAGAAAACTATTATGTCTACCGTGGTTACTTGGTTAGAACTGCATTTTAGTAGGTACCATTACACTCGGTTTGTGTTGACTGACCTTTTATCAGTTAATTACAGTACTGCTATCATTACTTAAATATTTTCGAGCCCAGTTATAATGACATGACCGCTCATTATAGCAAACAATGGAAAGCCGATGTTCCAATAACGATAAGAAAAAGTGCTGTTTCTTAGTCGAAAGATCTTTGTTATTGGTGCCGATTCCCTTGTTCACAAACTAAACTAAATTTAAGTCCAGTGCATCTTTTTCTTTCTATTTCATTAAGAAAGCGACAGAAGATACTTTTTAGTTTAGTCCTGTCAAATTAATCAGCGCTTGACGTAAATTGACGTAATTTTAGTAGGCAAGTTTTTAATCACGTCTAAACTTGTATGGAGTAGTGACAGGCGCTGATTAATTTGACAGGACTAAACTAAAATGTATCTTCTGTCCTTTTCTTAATGAAGATGCACTGAACTTAAATTTAGTTTAGTTTGTGAACAAATGAATCGGCACCATTGGCTAATTTTTAAATCAACAGCTGTTAGTACTCACATATAAAAGCGGTGCGGTATGGCAACGCAAAAACTTCGAGTTCTTCCTAAAGAAACTCTTGCGAGTAACTTCGTCGAATTGGGCGTAGGACATCGGACATTGTAACGCTTTCATGTGTCCTTGCCCTTACTTACTCATACAAATTGATTACACAATGCATCTAACATTATTTCCTTAATATTACGTTTATAAGTGCAACAATTACTTACAGGCTAACACAACATGCACTATTTATGGTTTTACAAAATTTTATACTTAAAGCCAAAAAAGATATAAAATGAACAAATAAAAAATCTCATCATTTAATACAAATTAATATTATGGAGGATTAAAATTAACATTGAAATTAACATTCAGTAGGGAGATCATTGGTTGTGGGAATAGTACTCAATAATTATTTGATTAAATTGTCTTGATGTATATCAGTAAGATCACTGCAACTATTTAAATTCTTACACAGGCGTGAAATCGGTGAGTTAGCACCCAGTTATGTTTAAGTCCCATGTAATAGGGGGCGAGCCCATTGCCATTAACCGGGCACAAATCCAGACTCCGGGCTGCTACTGAGAAATTCCTGAAACTACTGAAATTCAATGATTAAAATACTGTAATTTTTTCAGGTGAACATATAATCACATACATGTACGTAAGGTACAAACTGAAATGGGACGCGCTGAAATACAGCTTTTATTCGACTTACAGCATTATAACACATTCAATCGGTAAGTACTTCACAATAAGTCAGGTGCTGTTCTGAAGGCGACCAGCCACATGACTGGTTTCCATGTAACTATGAAAACGGTAACAAAGGAACCTCTCTTATCGCTGCGGTCTGTCATTGCGTTTGGACCGTACTTCTGCTGCGGTTTGACGTTGCGGCCAACTTCGGGCAACTTTATACATACACATACATAAACCTACGCCTTCTTCCTACGGGGGGAGGGGGTTACTACAGAAGTCTACCTGCTACGATCTTTCATAATCATAATCAGCCTATAATGTTCCCACTGCTGGGACACAGGCCTTCTCTCTGTGAGAGGGACTGGGCCGTAATCCACCACGCGGGCCCAAGACAGGTTGGTAGATGTCACATGTCTTCGAAATTTTTGGTTCTAGGACATGCCGGTTTCCTCAAGATGTTTTCCTTCTCCGTTTTTGAGAGCAGTGGTGATGAAATAATTTACACAAAGTAAAGCGCCTGTCCGGGTTCGAACCTACGCCCTACAACTTGTAAGTCACGGCCGTTACCACTGGGCCACCACTGCTCTCCGATCTACTGATCTACGATCGTTACATACTCCCTTTTCGTCGTTTACGTTCATACACGCACGCCGGTTAATATGTATATCATTAAATTGTATACTGCTTTCGTATGCATCTGGCACTATTAATCACAATTTAATTTCAGTATTGCCAGTCAAAAGTAGGGTTGCCAACTTTTTTTTTATATTTATTTTAGTATTTATTATTATAATAGTATTTTGAAGCCAATGCCAATAAAAATATGGTAGATGGCGGGAAAAAAATGTAGTAGGTATGTTTTAAAAACTATTTTTATTGTTTAAATGCATGGTTTCTGCTATTGTGAACTTTTATTAACAGGATTTTATTTTATTTAATGTCTCATAAGTATTTTTACACTCTAAGTTAAGGTTACAAAATACTATTAATTCAGCTTTTATGATATTAATTATAACACTGGCCCTTTTGCGAACATCTGGCCATTTTGTATTATATTTTTCTTTAGAAATATAGTATTTAGCCCAATAATATAGTAGGATATTATAAAGTAGGGTTGGCAACCCTAGTCACAAGTGGCAATAACGTCGTAAGTGAAGTTGCACGTTCTGTAATCTCTGTAATAGCTAGGTATGTGAAGCGAGTGCCATCGGATTATAGAAGGCTTCTCAGAGATCAAACTGCAGGCTTAGCACGAGAATCGTAGAGAAGCGTTTTGTCGACGGAAGAGTAGACAAAAATGACTTTTCCCTGTAGACAGTAGAACATTTTCGGTAGACAAGCGATTTCTAATCTACAGTAGAGAAGAAATATAAAGCGTCATGCTAAGCCTTGCCATACCTTACAATTGCGCGTCTTTAGAATTATTTGTAATAGAATATTAAGTTCCATAGGCTTTAAAAAGTTTCACAGCCTGCTACTGTCTGCCAATAAAAAAGGGACGTAATTCGTTTTTAATGTAACAGCTGTAAAGTTAGTTTAAATGGACTCCCCATGCTATAGCTAAGTTAGTACCTAAACGCGGCGCTTTTTGATTACATATTACGCCTTGTTTCCCCGAAGAGTTAAGCAGAGGTGTACCTGTAGTACACCCACATTTCGCCAGTTATGATTAAGTCCCATGCAATAGGGGGCGAGCCTATTGCCATCAACCAGGCACGGCTGCTACTGAGAAATTCCAGACATAAAAACTCAATAACACTTTGCCTGACCCGGGAAGCGAACGCAGGTGCTCATGCTCAGCAGTAGCGCTTGCGACCACAAGATCAATGATTTGATTACAAAATCAAATGTTCACTTGTAATAAGTATAGTAAGATGATTTATCGTTATATGTTTGCCAAAAATTCTTAAATATTGTCACAGTATATTCTGAGAAGTAGGTAAAGAAGATACCTTCCTGTTTTAAGACTCTTACAAACAAGCGCGACACGCGACGCGACACAAAGGCACCGCTTGTAGTGCTACACGCGGTGCCTTTGTGTCACGTCGCGTGTCGCGCTTGTTTGAAGGAGCCTTTAGGAAATACATAAGCCGCATGCAATCAATCGGAATTATAAAAAGAAAAGTTATCCATCACCTACCTAGCCTTTTCCCAACTACATATGTTGGGGTCGACTTCCAGTTTTACCGGACGCAGCTGAATACCAGTATTTTACATGGAACGACTGCCTATCTGACCTCCACAACCCAGACTGGGTAACACGATACCCCTTGGTAAAACTGGTTGTCAGACTTTCGGGCTTCTGACGAATGTCAAAAAAATATCCACGAATGACAGTCAGGAACAACGGCTTAACGTGCTTTCCAAGGCACGGAGGGGTCTTGGTATGTAAAGATGGTCACCCAACCACCGACCAACCGCGGCAAGCGTAGCTTAACCTGAGCGATCGACCCGTGTGGATGTTATTACTTAGCCAGAAGTAGCAAGTAACAAAACAAAAAGTACTACCTTTAAAAATTAGCTTTAAAAATGATATGGCCATGGTCTTTGAATAGTTAGACAGTTCATATTTTTGTCTCATATCAAAGACCACGAGAACAAAGGTTGCTTGCGCGCTAATCGACTGAAATTATGTATTGCCATTTCCTTAGTTTTTTTGATGTTGGTATAACTAATTAATGGGATTAGGTTGGTTTTACTGCACTCCTCTCCCCCTATCCCATTCCTGCACATTGCCTTGCACCCGCGTGTGAGCGAGACCGCTACACCAATCAGCGCTAACCCGCGGAATGTCGTCGAAATTCAGGATGGATTCGGTTTTCGTTCGTCGTCGCGCGCGCACCTCCATTGCGCCCAAAATTCATTTAACCAAGTGAAAATTCGTGGAAATCGCTTGTATCGTCGCTTCCTTTCGCCAACTACTGATTTTCGACCTAATTTCTTTCCTAACAGTGGTTGTGCATTCGTCCATACTTTTTGTCGTAAAACCAATTCCAAAATATCGATTATGTGTTGCCCCGCGCATCCAAAGGTCTTTTGGGCTGCAAGCGATGTATCTTATAATACCTAAACAGATTTATAATGCAGCGTTATCATTCGTAAGAATTTTGTACGTTTTGGGGTTTCATACCTCAAAAGGAATCCTCCTGTCTGTCCGTCAGTCACAGCCGATTTGCTCCGAATCTACTGGACCGATTAAGTTGAAATTTGGTACACATATGAATTTCTGTGACCCAAACACGAACGTATAGCGTAAATAAATGAATTTTGAATATATTATTCACATTTGGGGGGAAATTTGAAAAAAAGTTTTGCAAATTGTACCGTGTGACATACCTATGTATCAAATGAAAGGGCTTGTTAAGAGGATTTCAATTATTTTTATTATAATTTAAAAATAATTAATTTTAAAGATATTAAAGAAAACAGATGAAAATTGACCATTAAATTGACCCTCCCTTATCTATGAAACTGCTAAACCTAAAATTTTGAAAAAAATAAAGAGAATAGTTCTATACTTGTAGATTACAGGAAACGTTATAAAAAAGTCTGTGGTCTTAAAATAACGTGGTAAATCACTCAAAATTGTGCGTACAAACTTAAGTTTGCAATTGGAATGTATGAGGGAACATGTTTTTCAACGAAAATGTTAAGTTTGTTCTTGGGATAAATTCATCCCAACTACGGAACTCTTCATTGTGCGTGGTCCGAGACGCACTTGGCCTGTTTTTTGTATGTGTAGGTATACACAATAGCGCAAAACAATCAGGAATATTATATTTCAAAATAACTGGCAAAATGTGGGTGTACTATAGGTACGTACACCTCTGTCTAGGCCTTCAGGGAATACGGGCGTGGTGCTATGTGTGTAAAATTACAACAGACACAAGAAAAAGAAAAAAATATAGACAGGCACATTGAACAACATGCAGTCTTATCGATACTGAAGATGTCTTCCAGACGACCTTTGGATAGATAACAAAATAATCATATAAAAACTAAGTAAAATAGACGACACTAATAGCCTGAACGGGAAAACTGTAATATGTAAGCTCAACATCAAACAGAATCAAACCTAAGAGACGTGGTCCAGCAGCAGGCTTAGCATGACACTCTCTATTTCTTCGAAGAATAGACACGGCTCTTTCTATACAAAGTGACATTTCGTTTCTCAGTTTTTGACATCTCACCGTAGAAATCCTTTTACAATCTGTCATTTTGTCTTCCGTTTCTAATGGTCTTTGTCTAGGTCCTTTTTTATGTCGAATGATTTCTACGGTGGGATGTCAAAAAAGGAGAAACGAAATGTCACTTTGTATGGAAAGAGCCGTGTCTATTCTTCGAAGAAATAGAGAGTGTCATGCTAAGCCTGCAGCAAATGTCTTCTCGTCACCGTGCAGAGAAAACCATGATTGCAATAAACGTTACTTTACAGGGCAAAATAGATACTGTGTGAAAAATGGCCGTCATTGACGTTCTCCGAGGTTCTCATTTTGCATCAATAGAAGCCGTTAGAAGCAACTCAGAGCTGTGCATTTTTGTTCTAAATATGCATTACGTGGTTTTTATAAACAACAAACATTCTGTAAGAGCTAAAGTGAAGTTTTCAGTGCACGGCGACGTGTAAACTGCGATCCGTCGTACGGACTACTGTCCCTGTGCAGGTCGACCCACATGTCGTTGCAGTATGGGATGGTACAGTATGCCGAAGAAGTCTTCAGTTCGTTTTGGTGTTCATCGTATGGTGAAGAAATGATTTTCGATTTACTTACTCTGATCGCTTGCACAGTTGTATTAAAAGCTAGCGAGTGTGTGTGGCTGCCATTAGCTGCTGCACCAATCTGTCAACAACATTCCTGTCGTACGAGTAGCCACCTACTTTATTTATTTATTTATTTATATATAAAGTATATATAAATATTAAGTAAATAAAGTGGGGCTTGTGGCTAAATAATAACAGCCGCACGGGTCAATCAATCATGTTAAGCTACGGTTGCCGCGGTTGGTCCATGGATTGGTGACCATCTTTACATACCAAGACCCCTCCGTGCCTCGGAAAGCACGTTAAGAAGTTGGTCCCGGCTGTCATTTGTAGATCTTTGACAGTCGTTACGGGTCGTCAGAAGCCCAAAAGTCTGACAAACAGTCTTACCAAGGGGTATCGTGTTACCCAGTAACTGAGTTGTGGAGGTCAGATAGGCAGTCGCTCCATGTATAATACTGGTATTCAGCTGTATCCGGTTAGACTGGAACTACGATGGGGTCGGCCCCATCGTAGTTGGGAAAAGGCTAGGCAGATGATGATGATGATGATAAATAAATAAAGTAGGTGCCGACGTAACGTAGGTGTAGGTAATTGTACACCACAAAAATACATACCAAAAAATAAATCAAACACTACAAAATTTACAATGCGCAGCCTTATCGCTTTCTGCGATCTCTTCCAGGCAACCATGGAATAGACAGTGATTAGCCTAGACATAAAGTGGGGCTGTAGTTTGTGCAAAAAATAAGTATACAATATTCTAGAATAGATACACAGACATACACATATCCTAAATAATATATACATAAATACATACAGACTAAATGTTTAAGCAACGAAAATAATTGAAAACTATAGATAATTACAGTTACGAGTGCAAAATCACAACGACATGTAATGTTGCGAGTTTTTTATCTAAACACTACTTTTTTAGTCAAATAAAGTACCTACCTATATCTTCCTATCTCCAGGGGCGTTATTCTCCATCAGCATATTCAGCAAACGTTGGGGCTTCCACGACTCGATGCTGTGCCTCATTTCCATCATCAGCAAGCTGGCTGGTTCTGTACTTACAACCTTCGTGCAAACAGATTTTCATATGTTCATGGGTAAGCATTTAATTCTAGCAACTCATAAATTGCGACTAAAATACCAGGTCTAAAAAAATGTTATAGATTTGACGGGTTTGATGATCCTTTCACGAATAAAACTAGCGAAGAAATTATAGGTATGTGCGTGGTACCTACGTAAAGTATTACGTACTCATTTAAAGTTATTTGAATCAATTTATTTTTTCACAGTTCCATTAATCGAGATTTTAAACGCGACCACATTCACATCCTTAAGATCGATGGCATCTAAGCTGGTACCTAGCGAAGAAATGGGTGAGTAATAGTTTTTTTCTTTAAAAAGTCGGATAAACCCTGAAGTAAACATAAAAAACCTGAATCAGAACTCATCAGAACCTCGAAGAGATTTGACAATCGTATAAAAACTTGGGTAACAAAACATGTACAGACGCACAACCAGTTTAGTATGCAGGCAGCTAGCTTGCAACTATGGTCTGTTCAAAAAGTATTACATGAAAATGTACACGAATGGATCAGAAAACGTACCCGTGGGATGCGATTTGCAGTGCTCGTAAGTATACACAATAGTAAGTTGAGACCTTCTAAACACAGATGAATGTGTAAGGTAAAATCAGTTACAGAACTTAGCGATGGAAAGTTCAAAACCCACATCAAACGTGTCCTTATCAAAAACGCATATTATAACATTAAAGACAAGGAAGTTTGGCAATAATTCCTTCTGCACATGTGGCTTCCCTGGTACATCAGAAACGGCATAACTATGTAAATGTCTATTAACTGCTCCCAAATTACGATATTTATTATTATTATTTTTTTAGACATACTTTTTTGACATTATATTTTCATTATTTGACATTATATACAATGGAAAACATGTCATTTGGTTTAAATAGGTTTTTATTTTTATTATTTTAATATTATTTTACATGGATTCTTGTGTACGTTGTGAATGTGAGAACGTTGTACGCTTAATAGACTAGATCTTTTGTAGACCTTTTTCTTTTCTTTTTTTTTTGTTGAGTACTTATCGACAGGCCTACACTGTCCTCCCATACCCATTAACACTGTAATTTGAGAACATTGTAAAAGCCAATTATTTTTAAAAGAGTAACCGTGGAGTTTCTTGCCGGCTCTTCTCCATAGGAAACGACCAATTGGAACCGTGCACCTAGCTTCTGGCGTTTCATAAGTGCCCATGTAGGTTTATGTGAAATAAAAATATTTTGATTTGAAATGTTTTGAAGGTACTAATTCCCGTTAGTTAGTGATTGCGTAAGAGTTTAACGTGAACAGGGTAGGTTTACACTTTCATCGAACAGACTATACATATATATGTTCTGAGTAGTTAATTATTTTACATCACTTTCTTAAGCGTGCCGTGAGCTTAAAAAGTTATTATGCACAATACGTGTAGTGGAAAGATAAATATTTTACATTTATACAAAATAGCTTGTTCGACTGTATTTCTTTTGCCTCTTTCTTCTTAGAATTACTAAATGAAATTCCTGTTTATATTTTCCAGGTAAAATGAACTCGCTATTCAGTCTGGTGGAAACCTTGGCTGCTCTGATGTTCGATCCTACATACTCGAAGCTGTACTCCAACACCATCACAGTATTCAGTGGAGCTGTCTATGTGTTTAGCTCTATCATGACACTACCCGCGATTGGTATACTCATGTAAGTTATGTAAGCCTACTATATGAAGGGGCGAATTTTCTATGAGAATTTTCTGGCGCAGATATTGAAAGAAAAAATCAATCAATCAATCAATCAATCTTTATTTGTGAACATAAGTACAAAAAGGTGTTATTTATACATTTTAGCTGATCTGTATGTTCGGCCAATAATCGGCATACAAATATAATATTAGTAAGCAGGTTATTTTTACTAAAATAATGAAAATTTGTTTATTTTCCTCAAATAAGACGCACATAAACATAAAATCATACAAAGTAACGAAAAGCCTCGTATTCGTATTCATCAGTAAAATAATAAAAACAGAGAGAAACAAAGACAAAATAATAGTAGATTGTAGTGTTGTTTGTTTGTAGTATCTTTCTTTTGATTTAGGCGGTAAAAGGTTTTCCACTACTGTTTTAGCCTCCCCACTCATGAAATCAGACGTTAAATCCATATCTAAATCTGATGAACTCGGTTTTATACAAAATGTCTGTCAACGTAAATAATTAGCACTCGGCAAAATAACTGAAGATCGAAATGCCGCTTTCCCCCCTTTTTTATGTTTCTTTTTCTGTGGCATTCTACCAGCCAATATTTTTTTATCATTGATGATGGTAAATATTTATTTAAAATCGTATGTAAATTAAATAATAATTTAGTGGAAAGTAAATTATAAGTATAAAGTCATATTACAAAATTTTTGATAATATTTTTTAATTACAATTTTACTCCGCGATTTACACTCTGTTAAATCGCGGAGTAAAATTGTGCTGCTGTATAAAAAGTTGGGTCTTGGCTTGCATAGTTTTAACATTTTTTGACAGCAAAGAAAATGGTCACCCAGAGCAAGGACGAAAAGTACTGTTTTCGTCCCTCTGATCAGGTAACTTCAAACGTACTTTCGAAGCATGAGAAATTGTTTTACAATCTTGTTTAATACGCGATTGTGACCATTACTCACAATGGGCGTTACTAGAAGGCTTAAATTCACCTTGGAGTTTCCCTACGTGATCTTGGTCTACGTGGTCTTATGTAATTTTGACGTTCGAAAAGTGCTGATCCTCAGCCTAGTTTGAATAGATGACTTTTGATTTTGATTTTTTGATTTTGATCGAATCAGAAATGAAGAGATCCGTAGGCAAACCAAGGTTACCGACGTAGCAAGAAGAATTGCCAAACTTAAGTGGCAGTGGGCAGGGCACATTGCTCGCAGAACAGATGGCCGATAGGGCCGAAAGGTTCTGGAGTGGCGACCGCGTACCGGAAGACGTAGCGTTCGAAGTCCTCATACAAGGTGGACCGATGACCTTGTGAAGGCGGCAGGAATCCGCTTGATGCGGGAAGCACAGAACAGGTTGAAGTGGCGGATCTTGCAGTGGACGCCTTTCGGCTGAAATGAAAGAAAAATGCGAAAAGTAACTGACAAAATAAATGGTAGAGAAACAAGTTGCGAACCTCCTTAGTTCCTTAGTGTGTCGACGTTTTCAGGATACATAAGTAGTTATTATTTTATTTAACGAACGAAAGAAATAATATTTATTTGGGACACGCACAGGAAATACAACAATAATAGTTTTTTTGTCACCGTCTTCCGAAATTAAAGTTATTTTTCATTTTGTAGGGTTTTTTTTGGAAGTCGGTTGTTTTTTTTTGTAAAAAGTTTTTTTTATTTTACACTTTTTAGTGGGTCAGTTTGTAATTTATCTAAGTTGCAATAGCCTAATGTCAACTGTTCATCACCTTTTACAAAATATTGCTTTTCTTGATGCAGGGACGTTAATTGTTGAGGAGTTCTCCTGGTAAGAACCAGGAGAACTGTCACTCACCATATGCATTGTGAAAAGCATAAATGGCTTAGCAACCATATTAAAGTACCTAATCAAATCGCAACTCTTTCATTAAATACTTCTTATTAAGTAGTTCCAGTGGCCATCTGTGGTCTTTAAAATTTAACCAATTCCCTCGATTTCCATGTGATCCCCTCATCAGATTCTGACTTGGTGACAATGGGTGGTCCCCTCGGGAGCATACACTTTTAAACAAAAACATAATTTTCGAAATCGGTTCATAAACGACGACGTTATCCGCGAACAAACAAAAAAGAAAGCATATATACGGTCGAATTGAGAAACCTCCTCCTTTTTTGAAGTCGGTTAAAAAAGAACATTAAATTAACAACATCATGAAAACAATAAAAAATAAATTGATAATAATAAAATATCTGCATTCATTTTTCATTCGGATCGACGGATAACATGTTTCGTTGTTGCTTGTTTTGGTAATCAATCACGACAGGTAACAAGACAGGAGATTTACTTACCGGGGGTGTTGGTGGACGATACGTACAAGACTGCTTTTTAAGCATTCAAAGTCATGAGTCAAAAATATAGGTACAGTCACCTCTTTCGTACCTGGGACTCGTCCTCGACAGCCGGTGGAACTTCGTGGAGCATTTCCGGGTTTTGGCTCTCAAACTGGAGCGGGCAGGCGCTGCATTGAAGCGGCTCCTGCCCAATCTAGGGGGTCCAAACGCCTCCTGCCGGAGGCTCTATGCGGGGGTCGTGCGGTCCATGGCCCTCTACGGGGCTCTTGTATGGGCGCGCTCTCTGGCGCTGCAGCCAGCCCGCCGGTTAAGCGCGGCCCAAAGGATCATGGCCATCCGGATGGTCCGGGTATACCGCACGGTCTCCTGTGAGGCAGCGAGCCTCCTTGCCGGATTGCCGCCATTGGATCTGGAGGCAAAAGTTCTTGCGCACGTATGGGAGTGGCGCGAGGAGGCGAAACGCCGGGGCCTAAGTCCGCTGCCGCGAGAAATCGCGGCACAGCGGACGGAGCTGCAGCGGGATCTCATGGCGTCATGGAGAGTACAGTTGTCGCAACCCAGTGCTGGGCACGCCACAATTGTGGCGATAAGTCCCTTCTTTGAGGAGTGGCTAGAGAGGCGCCACGGCGTCGTCACCTTCCGCCTGACACAGGTCCTCACCGGACACGGCAGCTTTGGGAGGTTCCTGTGTCGGATAAGGCGGGAGGAAACGCCCGGCTGTCACCACTGTGTGGATCGCCCGGAGGACACGGTGGAGCATACGGTGGAGGTATGCCCGGCTTGGGCAGAGCACCGCCGTGCCCTCGTGGAGGCGATCGGCGGCAGTGATCTCTCGCGTCCGGCCTTGGTTCAGGCCATGGTACGGAGCGAGAGGGCATGGGCAGCTGTCACCTCCTTCTGCGAAGCAGTAATGCTCGCGAAGGAGGAGGCGGGACGGTTGAGGGAAAGGCAAGTTTCGCGGATTTCCGGCCACCGTAGGCGCGGGCTTGCGGACGGTGAGCAATGGATAGCTCACCGTCCGGTAAGGACCAGGCCCGGGTCGACGGCGCATCGTATTCCACGCGCGCCTCAAAGAGATGTCGTCAGCACAATGTAGGGGTCCGCTAGGGCCGATGCCTGCCGGGGCCGCGGGAAGGTACTAATATGTCACCGAGGCCCCGCAACAGGAAGGAATACGGGTGGGTTTTAGTCAGTAAGAGTCTGACACACCCTCCCGCTCCACCCAGAGCGGGAGAAGTTATTTGATGATTTCCCATCCACAAAAAAGAAGTCACCTCTTTCGCATGCTTGTAATTGTTATACTCAGTTCATCTCACAAACAATGCCTACAATTAATACCTCACGGAAAATTCCAATTAACTATAACCACGACAAAGTTATCAACATATTTTGGTTGTTTTGGGAACTAATGGACAAATAAATCTTATCAGACAGGAAATGCCATTGCATTTCCCGCTTGATAAGATTGCTTGTCCATATGAACATTCTTAGTAGCCACTCTCTAACTAATAATGACCTACAATCGATTTAACAAAATATTATTTCGTGTGCCAGATGGGATCTCCCATCAGCAAAAATTACGAACTTCCAAACAAACTTTGATACCAACACCAACCCCAATATCGAATGTTTTTTTAAAACTCCTTCCTATAGCGCCACTTTCATGGACGAGAGAATCGCGGCGAAACTCACGCTGTGCCTTCAAATTATCGCCGCGACCATATCGCCGTGTGGAGATTGATTCATAGAGTTTCTATTGAATTTAATGGAACGGCGAGACTATCACCTCGATTTTCTCGCCCATGTCGATGGCGCTTTAGTGCTCACTTTCGATATATCAGGAACTCTTGTGCAAAATTTTCTGCTTTGTACCCGACTGCCCCAGAAGGAGAGTAAAGTTTTTCGAGAGTATGTATGTATTTGTGTATGTCTATTTCTTTGGCACGCTCTGTACCCTCGGCTTGATGGATTTTAACAATAAAAGGTATCGTTAGATTCGTCTTAATTGTGGGAGTGACATAGGCTATATAATATTTATATATTGCATCTGCAAATATAAAAAAATAGGGAGGGGAAGGTTTTTTGAAATTAATTACAACAATATTGCTGGAAGAGATTTCTTTAGAAATAAGCGTCACTTAGTACGTATTTTTATATTCTGTTCTTCTTTTCTGTTTTTATGTGTGTACATAAATGGTTAAATAAATAAATAAATAAATATTGATATCAAATAATATCTAGTAATGAGTCAATTCCCTGTATATATATTGTATGTATTAATAAAACTAAGAAGCTTGAAATAAAACAAATTAGAGTTAAAAATCAAAAACTCGACTCATTTTTGTTTTTAAAAAAATTTGGTATTACTAGTAGACCCAATTTTATCTGTCAATGAATGATTTAATTAATTTATGATTTATCTGTCAGAGAATGAATTAATAAATGTACGATACCTCCGGTTACCCCAAACTCACTCAGGATATATGTATAGTTATCTGTGGACTTAGCAGTTATGGGCTTGGTAATTCATTTGGTTAATATTGTTTTTTATTTGTTTTCAGATGGTTTTTTGCGCAGCACCGAAAGGAATTGGCAGAGAAACGTACACGATCAAAAGATGTTGAGACTGTTTATGAAATTGTTCCGACAAAAGATGAAAAAGAAAAAGAAGAAATATAAAATTATATTATTGGTCATTATTTATTTATTTTATTTCATCTTTGACCTGCCTCAAAATTTTATTGCTGTTAAAGGTGATAAAATATGTGACATCGACAGACAATGTCATTTATTCAGGTTGATCCAGTTTGGTGCACGTGGCAGCCGGGTTATGGTTGATCGAAGTCAACTGAAGCTAATTCGCTTAATTAAAAACGTTCAAAATCTAGTCGCAAGCTCATCTCAGCGACAATCAATGTCATAAATAATTAATTAGTGGAATTTTTACAGATTCATACTGAGATTAGAATGAGAATGTGCTTAAAAATACGGGTGTTGTCTCTTTATTTTAATTCAACGTCGACTGACTTCATTCCACGCAAAATGTACGGTGAGGAATTCATGTAACGATCGACCATCGATCGATATGAATCAAATATGTTTCATCATCTGCCTAGCCTTTTCCCGACTATGTTGGGGTCGGCTTCCAGTCTTACCGGATACAGCTGAATACCAGTATTTTACATGGAGCGACTGTCTATCTGACCTCCACAACTCAGTTACTGGGTAACACGATACCCCTTGGTAAGACTGGTTGTCAGACTTTCGAGCTACTGACGACCCGTAACGACTGTCAAAGATCTACAAATGACAGCCGGGTCCAACGGCTTAACGTGCTTTTCGAGGCACGGTGGGGTCTTGGTATGTAAAGATGGTCACCCAGCCTCGGACCAACCGCGGCAAGCGTAGCTTAACCTGAGCGATCGACCTGTGCGGCTGTTTTTACTTAGCCACAAGCCCCACAAATATGTTTCCGAGGTAAAAAACAAAAAATAGTAAATAATATTTTGTCATTTCTGTAAAAACACAATTACGGTTCACAAAAAAAAAATCCAAGTAAAATAGAACATTCCAGAAAGAAGCATATCGTGGGTGTGTGTACTAATGAAAAGTGTGACTGTAAAATTGTTGAAAATTGTTAGTGATACAGACACCAGCGCCTTCCAAACTAGGTTACATTAAAAAAAGTACTTGTAAAAAAATATAAATATAAAATAAACAGTAGAAGTAATGTAAACATAATAAAGAAAGAAGAAAGAAAGAAAATACATTAAAGAAACTAATTCTATAGGTAACCTACAATTAAGCTACTTATATTGAAACGCCACTCTTCCTTGGCCTTTCGGCCCCATTGGCCATCTGTTCTGCTTTCTGCGATGTGCCTTGCCCACAATTCTTCGGGCTATGTCGGTTACCTTGGTCCGCCTTTTTTTTTGGATGGGAAATCATCAAATAACTTCTCCCGCTCTGGGCGGAGCGGGAGGGTGTGTCAGACTCTTACTAACTAACTGACTAAAACCCACCCGTATTCCTTCCTGTTGCCTGTGTTGCGGGGGCCTCGGTGACCCATTAGTACCTTCCCGCGACCCCGGCAGGCACCTTGGTCCGCCTGCGGATCTCTTCAGAGTTTGAAGGCGTCCTACAAGGTGGACCGATGACCTTGTGAAGGCCGCAGGAATCCGCTGGATGCGGGGAGCACAGAACTGGTTGAAAAGGCGGTGCTTGGGGGAGGCCTATGTCCAGCAGTAATAATAGTAGTTTATTTCTCTCAAAAGGTACAATTTGGTATAGTATCAAGGTGACAGGCAGATTCAAACCTTTGTGAGAGCTGGAGTCTATACTGGGTTCGGGACCTGTATTACAGATCTCCAGGCTCACACCCTTAAAATTACAATATTAAGCTGCACTTATGTACTACAACATAGGAAAACATAAAAAAAAAGTAGAAAAGTAACAAAACAAAAGATGTGCTGTGTGTCTTTGGAGAGTGTTGTGTCCGTGAGTGCAATATAAGTCTTCAGGCCCAGCGCCCGTGAAAGGCACTGGGCGTGAGCACCTACTTGCCGAGATCAGTGGACGAAAATGAGAAACTACCTACTGTATGACAAAGAAAACAAAAGACGAAGCGAATGTAATTGGCGATCGAGAATTGAATGAAAGTCTTTCGGCTGAAATGATGATGATGATGGAAGCATTTGTGTTTGTTTGTGTGTGGACGAGAATGCACGGGTGGGTGTTTAATATCGACACGTCGATCAACTGTAGTCACTTTAAGATTACACGGAAAAAGGGATGTCTTAAATTAAGACAATATCCTTTTGGTCAAGACAAATATTGATTCATATATGGGGAAAACAATATACTCTAGAATGAAGTAAAATTTTGTTTTAGTTTTATTGTCTTCTTCGAAGATATTATACTTATAATAAATAATTATGAAGTTTAATTTTAAGAATTCTTCAGTAAAAACTAGATATTTTCTTCAATTAAGATTATTATAGTCTTGAATCAAAAATATTTGCTTAAGTCAAGAATAAAAACCAAGTATTTATTATTCTTAATTTGAGTAAACAGGTTTTCTTGGACTGAGTACATTTACTTACGTTAAGAAAATATTTACTTGGATTGAAACAATTTTTCTGAGAATATTGATATTCTTTGCTGAAGAGATCCTTTTTTTCCGTGTACGGCGCGGCAGCCTAAGCCTAATTAATATTATAAATGCGAAAGTGAGTTCGTTAGTTTATTCGTTTTTACGCTTTCACGATAAAACGGCTGAACGGATTTGGATGAAGTTTAGCGCATGGGTAGACCATGATCTGGAGTAGGATATAGGATACTTTTTATTCCAATATTCCTACGGGATCGAGACTTATTCGGGTGAAACCGCGGGGCGCAGCTAGTCCTTAATAATATGGCGCCTCATCAATTACATAATTATCATTACACATAAATTATGCTGCTGTATAAAAATTACTGTCATTAGAAAATAACTCACAGAGAATCAGGGATGGCAAAAATCTGTTTTTTTTTCTTATTTTAATCAGTTTTTAGGGTTTCGTACCTCATAAAGAAAAACGGAATACTTATAGGATTGTGTCTGTCCGTCAGCCGATTTGCTCCGAATCTACTGGGCCGATAATTTTTTTTTTAAATTTATATTTTCATATTTTCAATTCATTTATTTACATTACACGTGTCCGTGTTTGGGACACAGAAATTCATATGTGTACCAACTTGAAATTTGGTGGTGCCAAACACGGACGTGTAACGTAAACAAATGAATTTTAAATATGAAAATGTAAATTAAAAAAAAAAAAAGGTTTGCAAACTGTACCGTGTGGCATATTATATAACTGGCTTGTTGTGAGGGTCCTAATTTTTTTTAAAATAATTTTAAAATAATTCGTTTTAAAGATAATTAAGAAAATAGATGATAAATGACCATTATCTCCGAAACTAAAGAGTCAACATTTTTGAAAAAATGACCGAAAACAGTTCTTTGCTTATAAATTACAGGAAAACCTATAAGAAGTCTATGGTGTTAAAATAACATTGTCAATATCTCAATATTGTGCGTACAAACTTACATTTGCAGTTGGAATGTATGGAAGAACATGTTTTTTAACTACAATGTTAAGTTTGTTCTTGGGATAAATTATCCTGCGATAAAAAACATGGTAGATAACATATTCATTGTACGGGACCCTCACCACGCGAGTTCGACTCACACTTATCCGGTTTTGTTGAATTTATCTTAACAACCAATCATTGTTGATGTTTAAACTTTTAAAGTTTTTGGAAAAACATATGTGACCATAATCAAAATGTTTCTAAATAAAACATTTTGATTATTGTCTCATAAATATTATTATAATACCAATGTTATGCCTTAGATGTTGATGGCGATGTACGTTATAATTATAAATAAATAAAAAATGTATAAATACTCAGGTTGTATAATTATATTATTTATACCAATACAAAATATTTTGTACCAATTTACAGAAATCATTAAAATCATTTATCATAACCAACCCTGCAAAGGAGTATTTCTCAGTAAGATATAAATAAAAATGTAACTATGGGATTTTCCTGTAGGTACCTATCATTTTCACAACTTATGTTTAATCTAAACAACATCTACAGAGTTATTGCAAACATAATTGGTATAATATTCACATTTTTATAATAATTAATTAGACATGCTGGGAAAAGAACTATTTACTCGTAGAAGCAATAAAATCTAGAAATCGACGTTGATTAGAGAGGATCGACAAAAGAGAAAGAAGGCTTTTGGAAAAAAAAATGGGGAGTGATCATGATAATAATAAAATAAAATAATATTATATTTTAAAATGTTTTTATATTTTTATATTAGATGTATAAATATAATTTATATTATAACTAAAAAAAGAAAATAAAATAAAAATACTTCTATGTCCTTAGAATTTAAAAGTTTTAAATTATAAGTATAAAATTGTTATCAAAACCCTTCTTAGGGTGAACGCCTCTTCCAAAGATTGCTATTTTGCTCAATCTTTAGCTATAAGTTGCCATTTTGACGTGATCATCCAAAAGTGCGTAAGGTCTTCCTTTGCAGCGTTTGTCCTGTGGGCCTTTCCATGTTATAACCGTTTAAATGGGCCGGACACGTGGCCACAAAGACCACAGATCTTGACAAGAACCACATTATAATAATAATACACTGTGCAATCGAGCAATGGTGGGTGTGGTGGCCCAGTGGTAACGGCCGCAACTTACGAGTCGAGTCTAGTCGGTCGTAGGTTCGAACCCAGACAGGAGCTTTACTTTAAGTAAATAATTTCATCACCACTGCTGTCAAAACGGTGAAGGAAAACATCGTGAGGAAACCGGCATGTCCTAGAACCAAAACTTCGAAGACATGTGACATCTAGGTACCAAAACGCACTGGGCACGCGTGGCGGATTACAGCCCACTCTTTCTCACCAAGAGGAGGCCTGTGTCCCAGAAGTGAGAAAATTATAGGCTGATTATGTATGTGCAATAACCGAGCGCAAATCCCAAGTTCGGTCTGTTACCGACTGAGAAGTTCATAATGAATGTTGAAAAAATGAATTCATGAATATTTTATCGCTTTATTGGCCGCGAGATCATACTCAAGGTCGGGCAGTCTTGTGGTCAATTTTACATAATGGCAATAGTCAACAAATTTGAATATTATTCGATTTAACATACAAAAACTTATTGATCACGACGTCTTTACTCGTCAGTGCAATGAATACAAACCTGTTGTATCACTCTTTTATTAGAGTTGCTAAATAATCATTGCTAATATTTGACAATAAAACTTCGGCCTTTCGATTAGTCGGCGAAAATTTGGCAATCAAGTATTAAGTTTGCCGAATTGATGAGAAAAGCAAGCTGAAGTGTCGAAGGACCGATGGCCGTTAGAGCAGACGATTCCTTGTTTAGAGACCGTAAGGCAGCATCTCCACGGGCGAGAGAATAGGGGCGATAGTCCCGCCATGTCATCAAATTCTCGCCGCTGCTTCATTGGTTTTTGCCCGCGGATTCGCCAGCATGAAGCTCGGACATTAATCCACAGAAACGTACTATGGGAATTAAAAAGTATCCTTTGTCCTAACCTAGTTGTCCTTTGTCTTCCTATTTTGGTTGGAAAATTACCAAATAACTTCTCCCGCTCTGGGTGGAGCGGGAGGGTGTCAGACTCTTACTGACTAAAACCCACCCGTGTTTCTTCCGTTGCCTGTATGTTGCCAGGGGCCTCGGTAACCCTTTCGAACTTTCCCGCGACCGGTATCCCTTTCGCATTTTTGTCTCCCTGTGTGCCAAATTTCATAGATTCCCGTTCAGTCGTAACGGCATGAAAAGGTAACAGACAGACAGAGTTTCTTTCGAATTTATGGTATTATTATTATTTCCATTTTATTTCGGACAGAATCCATATAAGTGTTCGTAACAATTTTCTTAAGATCTATAGTTAGTAGGTACTATCGGCCAATCTTCCGCATGCTCACCTCTAAGGCGATAATCGTATAGCACGGCTCACGACTCGATCGCCCGATGCAAGCGTTTTGGCCAATGGGATGCATGAAGCGTATTTTAGCCGTGTTTGTATTAATGTAATTATGTATAGTGTGTGTGACAGTCACACTAGGCGCGTGCTATGCTCACTTGTTTGTAAGACATTTTTTTAATGGGCACGGCCAGCGAGAGCGCTTTATGAATTGTTATTGTTGACAAGAAGTAATTTCGTACTAATATCTTCCGTTTGGTTTAGAAAATGTATTATTGGTATTGCTATACGCGTACCCTAAAAAAACTTTATTTAGCATTTTTGTTTACCACTTTGCCAAATTACAGCTTTCTAGTAAGAGTCTGTGAGCTAAGCCGGGGACAGACAGACAGACAGACGGTCATGGCGAAACTATAAGAGTTCCTTGTTGACTACGGAACCCTAAAACGAAGCAAGTTACGTAGTTTTGTTAGAAATTGTCATTTGCTATCTCTTTCTTTTATTGCTGTTTTGATTAAAATAGCAAAATTACTTACAGTAGTATTTGAACCATTACTTGGCGCAGTTTATACAATGTTATCAGATTTTTTTATTATTGCTGTCGCAACTTTTGCAACTGCAATAAAAATAAGTTCATTATCTAAGCACCATTGTTATTCAGTGGGAACGTCAGAAAATCTGGTTAAACAATAGATCGGCAATAGAACGGCCATAAAATACGGTCGCAAAAAATTACGAAATATTTCTTCAACACACTTGCTTGTAAAGTGACTCAGAAATTCAGCTTATTATATAGAAGTATTTTTACTTTACATTTCTTTTTTCAATATACGCAGTTTTTGTCCAAAAACAATGAATATTTTTGAGAAAAAAAAATTCGTTACATCAGATAAATCAATCATCAAAATTATCATCATTTCATAAAATTATATATTTTTCACTACATATTAACCTTAATTTGCTTATTCAAAACATTATTTTGTTTATTATATTTTTTATATAGGCTGTTTAGCGGTTTTTCCAGCGCCTTTATTTACACCTGCGGCGCGCGGGATAAACAAAACAAGCGCGGTATTTTCCAGAAATACTTGTTAACGTTTTCATTGTGTGGTTAATTATTATCAAAAATGTTGACTTCAATTAGGAAAGAAGAGCGAAGAGCAACGCGTAGATTTAACCCCCCGGAAATACTAATCTAGGCACGAAACGCTAGTGACAGCCTGTTGCCTGCAAAATCTAGAGAGAAATACCTAGCGGCGTACGAAACTAATAACAATACCAGTCTCTTTTTTTCCTCTCAAATTGAAAACCGTCGTATGAAACGCGCACACACTCGACTCCCTTATCGCGCTCGCTCGCCCTCGGCTCGCGCGAATAATACTGGCTCGTGCAGTGAGTAACCAACATACCACACATATTTATATTTTTTGTTACACGCCCTATACTCACACAAATTCATATTGTCTCTAATTGGACGAAACCAGGTTGGGGTGTGGTTTGTCACTAGCTGCGCTTGCCGCAGAAATATTTTCTAAAGTGAGCATGCTTAAGTTTTGCCAATAGTACCTAATATAAAACAATTTTATTTAAAATGCGACACTGAAAGTTTTTAGAACTGACCATTTGTAAACGATATAATAAAAAAAACATTTCATATTTTGAAAATGGAACTATTTGCCAATATTATTGTGTATGTATTTTATTCATTTGTCATTTGTTTACGATTTGGCGGCAAATTAAAAATGGTGTGTGTTACGTTAGCATAAATTTAACGCGAGGAAATTTTCGTACAATGAATTTTGATGACTTTCGATGTCATTTAAGTCAACAAGAAAGTTATGATACACTTCCTTTCACGATGAAGCCACATCTCGTGCCACTGTTAACAACTGGTTTAATGAGTTTTAACGTGGTCGCACTAATCTCACCAATGATCTGCGTGAGGGACGGCCTTCTATGGCGACGACTGAAGATAACATCAGTGTTGTGCGGCGTTTGAAAGAGATTTTGGTTTTAGGACATGCCGGTTTCCTCACGATGTTTTCCTTCACCGTTTTTGAGAGCAGCGGTGATGGAATAATTAACACAAAGTAAAGCACCTGTCTTGGTACAACCCTACGACCGTTAACTCGTAAGTCGTGGCCGTTGCCACTGGGCCACCACTGCTAGAAAAGATATATGGAAGTTCAAGTTATTGAAGTTAAGGCAGTAACCATTATCACGTGACATGGAATTGGTATTGGAAATTCAACCAACCTGCACATGCATAAATCTCTCTTACAGAAGTTTGCGGAGTGAGCCGCGGGTTATCAGTTTCAAAACTGTCACAGAACAGCCGGCTTATTCTCTAAAAAACTCACCGTGCAAAGTTATGTGAAGTGAGATGTCATTCCACCTGATGCTCTAAAGATGGAAAACTTAATCCAAACTCCTTTTACCTAAGTTTTCACGTTAAGTGTTTTGCAGAATAGACCTGCTGTTCCCAATTGCGTTTCAATATTGTAGACATCGGTGGTACTAACTCGTTAGCTTAGTTGCAAGAACGATGAGTTCATGGTTTCATCCCAGGATAGGGTAGAATGTGTTTGGGGGGGGGGGGGGGGGGGCTTGTAGCTAAGTAATAACAGCCGCACGGGCCGATCTATCAGGATAAGCTACGCTTGCCGCGGTTGGTCCGTGGATGGGTGACCATCTTTACATACCAAGACCCCTCCGTACCTCGAAAAGCACGCTAAGCCTTTGGTCCCGGCTGTCGTTTGTAGATCTTTGACAGTCGTTACGGGTCGTCAGAAGCTCGAAAGTCTGACAACCAGTCTTACCAAGGGGTATCGTGTTACCCAGTAACTGGGTTGTGGAGGTCAGATAGGCAGTCACTCCATGTAAAGTACTGGTATTCAGCTGTATCCGGTAAGACTGGAAGTTGACCCCAACATAGTTGGGAAAAGGCTAGGCAGATGATGATGATGATGATAGGGTAGAATGTTTTTGGGTTGTTCCATTAAGAAATTCATAGTAACTGCCCAGAATCTTTGTTTGTGTAATAAGCAATAGGTCTTCCACTTCTTTTTTTTCGGAAACTACCAAATAACTTCTCCCGCTCTGGGTGGAGCGGGAGGGTGTCAGACTCTTCCTGAGTACAACCCACCCATGTTCCTTCCGTTGCCTATGTAGCCAGAGGCCTCAGTATCCCTTCCGGACTTTCCCACGACCCCAGCAGGACAATAGGGGGCTGGGCAAACGCCTGAATTGAAAAATACCACCATGTTATTGACCCAGTGCAGGCCAAAGGCTTTTTCTCTTACAAAGAAGGCATGAGCGTTGATCACTACCCACCCACCCACTCTTGGCGGAGTCTAAATCTGTTTTCTAAGTCGTTGAATAGAAAGAGAATACGTAAACAGTTCGGTCATAAGAATTTGTCAATGTCTTCAACAATGGATTAAAACAACATTTTTGGAACTACAATCGTTTGCTTATTGTTGTAGAGAACAATAGATACAACATCGTTCGTTGTAGTCACCACTACCTTACACATGATTGAATTACGGCACAGAAAACAGATTTGATACTACATACTCGTATTATATAGAATAATTTAAAAACAAAGATACAATAAACTTGCACGGAGCCTGTTACCTCTTCCAGAGAGGAGGTCTGAGTCCCAACAGTAGGAATACTATGGGATGGTTTTGAATGACAGAGAAGCAACTCTTTTCTTCAATAACGAGATCCCCACTGTACCTCTGACAGCAGCAACCTAATAGCAACCTTATTGCAACGATAATGAAGATCACTCTGATTTTGACAATGATGCAAAATTAGAGGTAAATGATATCTGTCCTGATGGCTGCGTTGCCGTCGCTATCGGTAGTCCTTGTCACTTTCCAGAGTGATTTCGTTAGTTCTCATTAAAGCCACCGGGTCAGATAAGTTTGTTGACTATACTTGACTATTTGTTTCTGAATTTTTTTAACTAATATTGTAGTCACTTTCGTCATTCAATATTCGGCGTTCAGCTAACACACGAGATGCACCTCTATTCATCTATTAGTTAACTTGAATACTGTGTGTATAATATTTGACCGAGTGGAACGTGTTTGCTGTGTTTTGAAAGTGTAAGTAAAGTGCATACTAAAATAAAAACATGGAACATTAAATTGACGCCTATAACTTAATAATCTTAATCACAATCATTTAATCATTTGTTAACATAGGTACAATAAAATAGTTGTTATACAAATAAAAATTACAAGCGCGCTATGTTATACCAGAAGGCGTACAAATATTCATGGATGTCATTGATACTAAAATTGATAACATCATTACATTGATGAAACGATAATAATTGATTTGTCAAAAATAAAAAATAAGAAAAAACATACATGTCAAAAGAAAAAATAAGATTACTACGTCAATATTCAAATAAAGATTAAACAAAAAACACCTCATAAATATGTAAGCAAGGAAATGTCAATAATTTTTATTTGATAAACAATGGCTTACAGGAATCTGAACTTACCGACAATTGTTAGTTGGAATGTTGAAGGGTTTTTTCTGCAAAATTATTGTGATAACGAATCGTAGCTTAGGTAAAGTTGGACTTTATTGAAAATATTACGGTTTTACTAGTAGGTGGTAACCCCGTGCTACATTTAAGTCAGGGAAATTAAGGCGCAGATATATGATTTTAGTGACTTTTAATCTGTTATTACGCCTACAAATAATGCAAGGCATAAAAAAAACGATATTATTATTAACCTACTTAAAGATAGTTTCAAGATTATTTTTGTATTTTTTTCTCTATAATTTCATCTATGATTTTTTCATAGTTTCGTTACTAAAAATAAATATTCTCTTTGAAACAGGATTGAATCCACATTTGTATGGCCAATGTCAAGGGCGTTTACCCGACCCTTAATCGCTAACCAAATTGACTACCAACCGTATATTCAAATCAAGTTGTAGGTATCACAGCTATAACACGGAAAATGTACGTTGTTTGTCAATTTGATAAACAATTAATTCCATGGCTGTAGGTACATTCCTTCCTAGTAATTTTCTTCACATGGTTCTGTATTGTCTGTGTTTTCTGTTTTAGAGGTCAGTTATACAGTCGTTCCATGTACAAATTACTGGTATTCAACTGCATTTGGTTAGACTGGAGCAAACCCCCAATATCTCTCCTCCTGTACCTATCACAAAACTAAGACCAAGTTTTCAGCGACAGCTGATACCAGCAGATACCAGCTGAATACCAGTAATTGTACATGGAACGACTGTCCATCGCCATCGCCATCGCTCAGCATAATGCTGTCACCTTATGCGAGACAGAGGTCTCGCAAAGGTAATGTCTAATAAGGTCACAGCATTATGCTGAGCGATGGCGGTTTTGCGTGGATGTGACGTATAATTAGTCCCAACTTGTTCCTTTTGTGTTTTTTCTTTGCGACATGTCTTACCTCAAAGAAACGTATTTTCTTTCTTTTATATTGTATTTAGGTTAGTAAGGAATATCATCCCCGCAATACGTGCAAGGGTTTTTTTTTTTTGGATGGGAAATCATCAAATACCTTCTCCCGCTCTGGGCGGAGCGGGAGGGTGTGTCAGAATCTTACTGACTAAAACCCACCCGTATTCCTTCCTGTTGCCTGTGTTGCCAGGGGCCTCGGTGACCCTTCCCGTGACCCTGGCAGCCATCGGCCCTAGTGGAGCCCTACATTGTGTTGACGACATCTCTTTGAGGCGCGCGTGGAATACGACTCGACATCGACCCGGGCCTGGTCCTTACCGGACGGTGAGCTACCCATTGCTCACCGTCCCCAAGCCCGCGCCTACGGTGGCCGGAAATCCGCCCGGGATTCCCGACGCCCAGGGCGGCTCCTGCGGCGGCTAAATATGCCTTTCCCTCAACCGTCCCGCCTCCTCCTTCGCGAGCATTACTGCATCAAACCTACCTTGCACGTATTGCGGGGATGATATTTTTTTTTCTCGTCTATCCCATGGTGTGGGGTATCATTATATAGGCCGTTCAAAAATATTGCGGGTCTGTAAGCACCACTTTTCGATTCAAGGATCCGTTTGCGTAATATTAAGCATTAAAGTGCAAATTTTTGTTAGAGTCAACATATCAGCCTATAATGATGCCACTGCTGGGACACAGGCCTCCTCTTTGTGAGAGGGAATGGGCCATAATCCACCATGCGGTCCCAGTGTGGGTTGGTAGATGTCACATGTCTGCAAATTTTTGGTTCTCGGTCATGCCGGTTTCCTCACGATGTTTTGCCTTCACCGTTTTAAGAGCAGTGGTGATGAAATAATTTACACAAAGTAAAGCGCCTGCCTGGGTTCGAACCTACGACTTACAACTCGTTAGTCACAGCCGTTACCACTGGGCCACCACTGCTGCCATTTCAGCATTAATGCCGGATAGCATCTGTTTGGCATTAATGTTGAAATGGACCTTTTTGGTGCAGCCGTGTGGCATAATCAGCCTATAATGATCCCACTGCTGGGACACAGGCCTCCTCTTCGTGAGAGGGAGTGGGCCGTAATCCACCACGCGGTCCCAGTGCGGGTTGGTGGATGTCACATGTCTTCGAATTTTTGGTTCTAGGACATGCTGGTTTCCTCACGATATTTTCGTTCACCGTTTTGAGAGCAGTGGTGATGCAATAATTTACACTAAGTATAGCGCCTGTCAGGATTCGAAACTACGACCTAGGTACTGCAGTTGTAAAAACATTATTTTCACTTTTTTTTTATATTTTGTGTTTCACAAACAAAGAATTTTTATTCTTTCTTTATTTATTTAGTGTTACGGCATTGGAGATAAGCCTTCTTCAAGTATCGTTAGAATAACTGCTCCTGCAGAACCCGTATCTAGCGTATTATCCGCGACCTTCACTAGGTCGGTACACATTGTGTTTTCATTGCTTACTAACCTTATATCAGTAATCCTAGCACGAACGTGCGGAGTAAACGTTACGAAAACTAGAATGATATTAAATTAAAAATACTCGTTTTGCACTGAACATTTACTTAGTTTCAAGACTTTTTTATGGGTGATAGTTATTGTGCTTTTTGCAAAAAAAAAAAATATACAAAACTGCTATAGGTTAATTATATTTTCGATTAATAAATCATTAGAGTTAACGTCACGTGTTCTTGCTAGGGCCTCTGTTAGTGATGTGAAAAGTTTTCACGCGAAACCACATGTTCTATCGAGCGTGAATCGTTCAACTAAACCTCTGTTCATTCACTAATCACGTTGTCAAAAAACATAACGTGTCTCACGAGGTTGTCCGAATAGTTCCGAAGTATGACCCCAAGTCCAGCAGTCTCCACAAACGGCACAAGTAGGTAATTGGTGAATATGATCGAATAGAATGACCATTCATCGGTGTACAGTACCATTGTGCACATGTTTCCCGTTTAGTTCTTTAGTTACACGTGCCTTACCTGGCTGGATGGAAAAAACGGCCTGGCGGTTTGAAAAAAGGTTAGTTTAGAATACACGGTTATTTGAAAAAAAACCTGGCTAGCTGGTTGCAGGAAAAAGACGTTTTGGTTCCACACAGCAAAATAAAAAAACGGGATGGGGCCAAACATTGCAGAGCCCAGCACTAATGTTGTAACGTCAAAATGTTGCATCGCTGACACCGTGATGGCTTAATAATAATAAAGCATCGGTTATTTTTTTATTAATCTTGCACTGTACCACTGACTAAGGTCTACCTCAACAAATTGTTTTAACTATTTGTTATCATTAAATTTTTCATCATTTTTAAGTAATTTAAATAAAAAATACATACAGGCGAACATAGCATCTCCTCCATTTTTGAAGACCCAAAAAAAAGTAACCTTTTTATCATCACTCTTTAAATAATTCTAATACCCTATGTAACTTTTCTTTCTCTTTCATTTAGCATACAAGCGATTCTATAATAATCAAACATTTATTTAAACTACAGTTTCGTTAGAGTCACAACTAACAATTATTTTTGTCTATGGTTGAATAAAAAGCAATAAGGAAAACCAAATGTTCATCTTCCCATGACCAATGACGTTATGGGTCGCTAAACATTTTGTTTCAGAATAACCAAAAAATTATAATAGAATTAATTGTTCATTTGATAATAGCTAATATCTACGGTGTATTTATTTTCATGTTTCACAGTATGGAAATCACCAATCCCGAGTGCATCAGTCATAAATCATTTAGTTTAGAACATCTCGGTCTTGGTAAGAATAACAAATAAGTAATACGATTATTTATAAAGCTGCTTCGAATTTGACACATACACACACCTTAAATACAGTAATTCTCTCAAAATCCACGTTGTATTCCACCCTCAAAGAGATGTCGTCAGCACAATGTAGGGGTCCGCTAGGGCCGATGCCTGCTGGGGTCGCGGGAAGGTACTAATGGGTCACCGAGGCCCCCGCAACACAGGCAACGAAAGGAATACGGGTGGGTTTTAGCCAGTAAGAGTGTGACACACCCTCCCGCTCCACCCAGAGCGGAAGAAGTTATTTGATGATTTCCCATGCAAAAAAAAAAAGGGCTATTACGTGTTCTTACATTGGCCTGTGACGGAAATAAGTTTCGATTGGATTTTACAAAAATTGCCACCTCCAATATGTATAAACATGGAAAAGTCAGTATCCCCAGAGACCGAAACGCAGGTTTACAGCAAAAATTATTCCAAATCTTAATAGTGATGCAACCAACCCATGATAAGCTAGTAGTTTGTGTGATAGCTTATACAGTACGTAGGCTGATTTATCTAACTTCTTACATAGGTCTTCGGCATGCGGTTTCCAAGTCAAATTGTTGTCAACCAGGATGCCTAGAGATTTCGTTACACAAGTTGTGTAAGTTATGAATGATCATGTCTTGTCCGTTTGTGGTTGACCTATAGACCTATAGAATATCGGCTCAAGGCAGACACAATTTGTATTAATTAAGACCTGCAGTTTTATATTTCGTAAACAAAAGGTCGTTGAATTCATCAAAGAAAACGCATTTGACGCAATTTTCGCCTAATCGAGTTGTAACAGCATGGAACCGGTTCCCGGAAAATGTCGTGACGGCTCCCACACTAAACTGCTTCAAGAACCAACTGGACAGATTAAATATCTTCAAGCTATATGAGACACACATCAGCTAATTAATTGTTAGTGTCTTTCTAAGTAATAATAATCATCGCTTAACACCAGGCGAAATATTGGTAAAATAAGAGCCAGTACAATGTTAACGGTTACAAAGTTCGCGATAGGTGCTGCAGGAAACCGACACACACATCCGATTTCCGAAAGGCCAATCAACTTAAACGTTACTAACACTCCTTTAAACTCATATTAACTGCTGTGATTAACTGACCGACGTAACAACAGTCTATCAAATCACTTCACTAGATTCGACAACAGATAAAATCTATTAAGCTAACAAAAAACCGGTGATAATTTTATGAAAATCAAGCCTCCAATAAACATGACAAATTGACAAAAAACTACAGCGATTATCACCTCAGTTTGTCAAGCAATTTACACTATAGATCTGAAGTCCATTAAAAAAGTAAACAGCCAAACACATCTATTAAATAATTTACTTGCAGTCTCTTCCTGTACTTTTCCGGTTCACAGATCTGTGACCGTCGCGTGTAGATAAATGTCTGATAATCATATGTTTAGCACCAGCATTCACGTGGACTCAATCGTCATTGTGAATTTCACATGTTAGTAATACTTTCAAGATAGGTGGACCAAAAGTGGCTGATAATGAATGGATGAGAGACGGCGACGATCATGCAATTGAGAGGCTTACAATAATATACCATTTATTTCAGGCGACACAGGCCCATAGAAAAATACCTTAACATAAACATACGTTAATAAAAAGGCTTAAGACTATTTTAGTAGCAATTCACTTTGGAATAATAATAATAATGTTTATTTGCCAAAAACAGTGATTACATTTCCTTATAGTACCTACATTAATAACTAGGTTTACAAAAACAAAATAAGACGCAAAGGAAGCATTTTGCTTATGAACTCCACACTAGGTCGAGCCTGTCTCGTGGAGTCAATGGGTGGTATTGAAAATTGAAATTAAAACATTGTTTAGGTTTAAAAATGCAATTAAAACAATAAAAATTAAAAAGAAAGAAAGATTAAAACAAAAAGTAGGTTAACAGGCTATTATGGGAATGTGCACTATGTGTAAGAATGTGAGTGAGTGTTTGTGAGTGAAAGAGAGTGTGAGTGTGTGTAGGCATGTGTTAGTGTATTATGAAATTACCTTTAAAAGAGATTCAGATTCACCATATGATTGGGCTAGCAGCCATTTGCGAACAATCTTTTTTACTTGGCTTGTTCTAGAGTTACTGATAGCTTGACTTGTGCTGTCCTGTGGAAGTTGTCCGCGGAAGCGACCGACCATGTCAAAATATCATCTCAGCGACAATCAATGTCAAAATCTTGACAAAAAATATACGGATATTAAAGGTTTTTCTGACAGATGACACGGTGATTAGTATTCGAACGTTCTTAAAAAATATTTCCCACTTGTCCCTCTGATAATGTTTGATAGTTCGTGGCAAGACTAGAAACGACATTAGTTCACATCAAGTTCCGAATCAATTTCAAAATATATGCAACAGAGTTGAACTGGAAATTGAAATTACTCATCAATTTCAATACTTCTAGTAGTTTAATTTATTATATAGCTTTATACTACTACTACAAATTCACAAAAATAAACTAACACTATAATTGTGTCATCTAATTTGTTCTTCGTTTTTGTTTTTAGATACTTAAACTAACAAAAACAAAAAAAAAATACGAGTGAGCCTTACAGTAGTCGCGTAAGATGTGTAACATTTGACTTACCTTTCAACTGAGCAGCGACAGAAATTAACCTCAGAATTTAAAAAAGCTAAATACTGAAATATTTATTCAAATAATTATTCATTACTAGTAGTCGCCCACTGGTCGAAATTCGACTATTTACTATCTATATAGTACTTGCTAATTACATGCTATTCAAAAGTACTTACTTATTCCATGCTCAAGCTGTCACTTCCTGTCTACACACTTCCGTCCTTTTTCACGAAATCACTCGCAGAAAGCGAGAGGAAAGGACTCATCAAAATGTACAGACTTCGCATGCGGAACTGTCTCATTTATTTGTTCCTATTGATAACAATTAATTTTGTCGTAGGTACTGTAGCTCGTTATACTTCAAATGCCGCGTATGTTGGCAATGCTCAACGCGCCCTTGGAAACCTTTTTTTTTTTGGGTGGGAAATCATCAAATAACTTCTTCCGCTCTGGGCGGAGCGGGAGGGTGTGTCTGACTCTTACTGACTCAAATCCACCCGTATTCCATCAGTTGCCTGTGTTGCCAGGGGCTTCGGTAACCCTTTGGTACCTTCCCGCGACCCCGGCAAGCATCAGCCCCAGTGAAGACCAACCCTGGATTAGACTTGTTTGCTAATGAATGGAATACGATGATGGTACAATGTTTGCGGTTCTGTGATAAGTAGAGATCGGATATTCGGATGCATATTTACCTAAAGTGAATTTTTAGGTATGAAAGTATGGAAGCGGCTTCTTAAAATACTTTTTCTGTAAAAAAAAATGTATATGCCAGGAACACCGGGAATGCATAACTAGCCGGGTGTATAGTATGGATGCGACCTCTAAAGAAATATTTATTAAACAAAACCAAGAAATACAGAATCGGGATTTTTTGTGTTGTTTTTATGCAATCCACAATCCAAGAGGATTACATAACTATTTAGATAAAATTATTCCAAATATATGTATTCCGTTATCTTGACGTTGTTTGCTATTCCAGTTTGATATTTACCATCTACATTATTAGGTACTACCTAACAATATTAGGTAGGTAGATATGCATCCGATTCGATAGTCAGAAAAACACAAAAAAATCCGGAATCGCGGGATTTTTACGATCGATACAAAAGTGCATTCCATAATAGCTAAAATCTCAACTTTAGGTGAATATGCATCCGAATATCCGATCTCTAGTGATAAGACAGAGTGGTAGGATTAACTTAATTTGCTGATCAGAATATACAGCGTGTATCAGAAATGCATTGTCATATTTAAGGGTGTGGTACAGACCATCAAACTGTGCAACTTTCTCCATGGAACCAACATCGTAATCGCGAAAAAGTAATCAACCATCTCATACAAAACTTTAATACCTTTTCGACCCAAATGTATGGTACAGCATATATACGTTATATATTAATAAACAAATCGCTAAAAAAACCAAGTCTGATGCTAAATTGCGATAATTTCTATACCTCAACTCACACACTCACAGTTAAGTAATATAATCGTTCCTAATCCTAATCCCTCTTAGCACTCCAATTATACTACAAGGCCTGTCTCGGAGACATCAGCTCAAACATAATGAATCCCTCAACAAATAGACACGTGTTCTGTTCAGATCATATTAGTTGATAATGTCTATTGTGTACGTACTCGTGCTGATACAGGAGCAAATAATATTGTTGTAATGAGTATTAATTGTAAGATATCTTACAATCATCAACTCAGATCGTGGACATCTAAATGTGGGTTTTCAAAACTCAGGAAAAGATGGCTTCAAGTTAAACCAAGATCTTTTCTTGGGGTACGCCCCATGTGGTGCCAAACAATGGAAAATCAGTTGTGTCACATTAGCCGTCCTTGACCGATTAAAAATACTTACACAGCGGACTTAGAAATATCTCAATAAGAATACGCGTCATGCGCGTCATGCGCCTCATGTGCGTTTCGTAGAGGGAGTTTTTTTTATGTGGCAAATTATCAAATAACTTTTCCCGCTCTGAGCGGAGCGGGAGGGTGTGTCAGACTCTTACTGACTAAAACCCACCCGTGCTCCTTCCGTTGCCTGTGTTGCCAGGGGCCTCGGTATCCTTTCGGACTTACCCACAAAAAAATGGTCCTGTGCTGGGCTGTTCAGACTACTTTCATTATTTATATACGAGTATATGTACAAGACAGGAGAGTGTAAGTCTAAAATTACATCGGTAGATACTAGAAAATGGGCACTGGTTTTGTTTGCAGACATCTATGGGACAGAAGCAAGTTCAATATGTGCAATCATTTATGTTTTGGTTTTTTCGAGTGTTTTGCGCCTGTCACCGGCGATTAACGAGAAGCGAGTAGAGCTAGTAACTATAAACGAGTTGGCAAGCAACGAGCAACGAGTGCGGGACTGCGATGAGTGATAACTCGCTGGCATGCAAGCTGGTACCAAGCGTGAGTTTCTCAGGGAGTTTTCGCCAAGCGAGCGTCGCTGACCAAGTAGTCTCTGTTATAGCTCGTGTCACTGCGACAATCCAGTACTCACCGGCACCGGTGGTGTTAATAATCAGCAATCAACTATTAATATATGTACCTTTTTTACTTACACAGGACCTAATAATATAAAATGGAAATATTCTGTACGTTCCTTGCAAGAGAAAATCTCGTCAGCGGTGTGACAGGTGCTGTGTGCAAATTGGAGTCAAGATCACTGTGGCAAGACAGACCATCGCTCTATTAAAACAAAGATCCTATTAACTCACAACACAAGCGTTTTGTTTTGACAAGACGAAACTGTTCTGGCTCCAGCAGACAAAAATGTTTCGACTACGGAATGCGCATTGTCTAAAAGATTTGTTTATAAACTTTTCTCATAACATTTTTTTTTAAAGGTTAGATAGAACTGTGCATTTGTATTGCATTTTGCTAGTGTACAGCAATGATATTTAAATACGTCATTGGTGTTCAGTCTGACAACACGCACTGATTTACGAAATAACAGCGAATAATTATGCCATGGTTGGTAGTTACATATAACTACCAACCATGGCAAAATTATTCGCTATCTTAAATTACAATCACTCTGCTACTATTAAAGTCCACAGTGGTCCCAAAGTTCTGCTTTCATTCACTGAAGCCACCTGGTTAAAGAAATAACTCGCCTGTATACATTGACCAACGTAATCTCAAAACATCCTCCTTTATATTAACACTGATTTTTCATGCAGATGCCAGTTGGGAAACAGCCGTTGACCGGATCGGGCATAAGAGAACAATACTTCAAGAGCAACGAACAATAACACGCTTCTACCTGAAACAATACAAACACATTTAGTGTGTACCTTAATCAGCAACAACAAAGCACTTTATCTAATTGGAATTCTACTTTATCATTATAAACGAGTAATTGATACCACATATCGGTAAGACAAATAATAATGCAACCATTCTGTCTATCAATGTTTCAGCCATAATGTGAAATCAAATGTTGCGACAGTGACAGGCGGTCGTGTTCGAGTGCTGTTTAAAAACAATGAATGTGATATAGTTCAACTAACCGCTGCAGTTGTAATAATATAAAAAATGGCTGAACAAAATGCTAAACCCGTGGATGTGGAGGAAAAACCTCTAAATAAAGATGATATTCAAAGATATAAGAACAAAACTTTCCGCGAGAAGTTGGGATATATCAGAGATAATATTACAGTGGAACCTTTGTTAGCCGGTCTCATTATACCCAGTGTTATTTCAAGGTTTGCTATGGGTAATCTCAATTTGGACAAAGCTTGTCGTGTTAACTTAGGTTTTGGCGACGAAATATGCGAAGCACTGATAAAGAAAACGAGCAAAAACTTCACAGAGTATGAGAGAGAAGTGCAGCAACTGATTTCTTCAATAGATATTTGGAAAGGCGTTATCCAAACTGCGTTACCTTGTATAATAATAATGTTCCTAGGTGCGTGGAGTGACCGAACTGGGAAGAGAAAGATATGTATAATGCTGCCAATATACGGAGAAGTGTTAACATCACTGAACAATTTGGTCAACGTGTATTTCTTCTACGAGATTCCTGTGGAAATCACTGTGTTTTTAGAGACGTTGTTTCCGGCGATAACTGGTGGTTGGGTGACTATGTTATTAGGTGTATTCAGTTATATAAGTGATATTACTTCGGAAGAATCGAGGACATTTAGAGTGGGATTGGTCAACTTCTGTATGACTGCTGGTCTGCCTATTGGCATCGGCATGAGTGGATTTTTGCTGCAGAAGATGGGATATTATGGAATATTCTCGATGACAACTGGGATGTTCATACTAGTGCTTATGTATGGTACTTTCTGCTTGAAGGAACCTGGTCAGTGGCTCCAGGACAAAGGACTTCCTCCGGTAAGTTGAAATTATTTCACCTTCAATTATATAAGATAGGCGTTAAGGCTCGTGCAGACTGGCTTCATAGGAAGTGTCTGTCGCGCCTGCGATATCGCTCGCATGCGTGACAGGCATTTCTATATCCGTGTGAGATAATATATAACGTAGTCGTAGGTAATAATCGATTGCAGTTTAAGATTAGAATTACAAACAAGAATCTGTGTAAGGTAAAGAATCCGTGTTAAAAAACTGTTAAGAGTTGGCACAAGACCCATAACAGATCTTGTGAGAGCTTGATTCTCGATCTGTTAGGCCTTGTTTTTTTCAGCTGAGCTGTTCACTACATTTTGTCGAGTTATGCGAACATAAAATGCATGGAGTAACTGATTTTTATTTCGTATTTCGGGGTTAATCTCTTAGTACACACGGCTACATATCAAGATATACATTTCCAGTATCAGCTGACCTCTGATTGTTCGGAAATCCTATGCAATGCGAGATCAGCTTATATGTAGCCGTGTGTACAAATTTTTTTCATGATCAGGTGCGGTTTTTCAGTTATTTCAATAACACCTTGTGTAATACAAAATATATTCAAACAACGTTCGCAGCGCTGGTATTTTATTATTTCTTTTTTTTTTTAAATATCGCAGCATTATGCTGAGATAGGAGCCTTTTTAGCCTCACACAGGTCTGTTTTTATAATGTTTTTTTTTTGTTTTTAATGTAATTTTTTAAAGTTTTAGTAGCTCCTTTTGTTACTGCTTGTATCACTTTTGTATATCAAAATTCATTTCCGATGTAATATAATATGTAATATCGCTACATGTCCCATGATAATGTCATTGTTGTAATTTCGATATATTTAGATAATAGTATCTACAATTAATTCACGCCTAGTCCCATATCTATTAGAGTAATAGGATTATGAGATGTATCGTTGACTCACAATGTTATGACCTAATGTAAGTTCGCTAGTTCGAAATAGAAATGTATTTATTGTCCAGGTATACGGTTAACAACATGG
The DNA here is from genome assembly GCA_905333075.3 of Atethmia centrago. Classification (NCBI taxonomy): domain Eukaryota; kingdom Metazoa; phylum Arthropoda; class Insecta; order Lepidoptera; family Noctuidae; genus Atethmia; species Atethmia centrago. Next base: position 26,335,799 of record HG995374.1, read on the forward strand.
ATTGAAAACAATAGTTTTCGGAGATAGGTACAGGCCACAGCAGGTCGAGGTGCTTTTTGCTATTTAAATTGAATACCAAGTGGTCTAGATTCAAGTTGAGTTCAATAACGTAGGTAATATTTATTAGGTCTATTAGATTATTCTCATTCATCTTTCTTATCCCAGAACTGCCCGCGTTTAAGGCTACTGTGTTTTTAGGAACCTTTTTACCACGATAAATTTCTGTCTCATCAGTATGAAGTGTATGAACAAACATCCTACCTGTAACAACAATCTGTAAGCCATACAAATAATATTAGTAATGTGCAAGAATCGAACTCACAATCAGTGCGGTGCAGTGGCGCCAAGCCTTTCACATTGCCCTGGGCGTCGGGAATCCCGGGCGGATTTCGGGCCACCTGTAGGCGCGAGCTTGCGGACGGTGAGCAATGGGTAGCTCACCGTCCGGTAAGGACCAGGCCCGGGTCGACGGCGCGTTGTATTCCACGCGCGCCTCAAAGAGATGTCGTCAGCACAAGCGTAGGGGTCCACTAGGGCATCGGCCCTAGTGGACCCCTACGCTTGTCGCCCTTACGCCTGCCGGGGTCGCGGGAAAGTACCAAAGGGTTACCGAGGCCCCTGGCAACACAGGCAAGGGACGGGTGGGTTTTAGTCAGTAAGAGTCTGACACACCCTCCCGCTCCGTCCAGAGCAGGAGAAGTTATTTGATGATTTGCCAACCAAAAAAAAAAAAGCGTTTCACATTAGACTTTTAGAATTTACTTGTGTTCATAGAACTGGTCGAGAAAACGGAGGTGATGCCGATGTTATTAGTAACGTAATGTTTGTTGAATAAAAATATATAATTGTTTACGTTAACATTGATTGCTATGCAATGTTTGCAACCGTATAGGCCAGACGGCGCAATCATTTGCGATTATCATTAGATTGACGAGACAAGATGTTGTTACATACAGAGAAATTAATTACAGTTTTTTTTTAAAGTAGGGTAACTGCTATAGTAATTGGTCACGCTATAGTAACTGGCCACTCAAAACAACAGAGGTAGAAACAAGGTAATGTGAACTAAAACGAAAATACAATAGGGAATATTATTTGTCCTTTTCATTCATGGGCTTGCTTGCATTACCTTGTTTCTACCTCCTTTGTTATGAGTGGCCAGTTACTATAGCGTGGCCAATTACTATAGCAGTTAGACAATAGAGTGAAGTGCAGCGCTTTATCTAAAAGAAATTTCAAGGGAACGTAAACTGATGAAAATGCGTTCCAAGCCACGAATTGTCCTGCCGGGGTCGCGTGTAGGTACTAAAGGGTTGCCGAGGCCCCTGGCAAAACAGGCAACGGAATGAATACGGGTGGGTTTTAGTCAGTAAGAGTCTGACACACCCTCCCGCTCCGCCCAGAGCGGGAGAAGTTATTTGATGATTTCCCACCCAAAAAAAAAACCCGCGAATTGTAGGTTTGATCCTCAAACAGAATAAATATTTGTATCGAATTAAGGTAGATGGGTTTCTAGGTGTTTATGTAAGTAAGATTTGTGTCATTAAAGACCGAGAGCAGTGTTGACCCAGTGAGAGCAGTGGTGGCCCAGTGGTAACGACCGCGACTTACGAGTTGTAGGCCGTAGGTTCGAACCCTGACAGGCGCTTTACTTTGTGTAAATTATTTCATCACCACTGCTCTCAAAACGGTGAAGGAAAGCATCGTGAGAAAACCGGCATTTCCTAGAACCAAAAATTCGAAGACATGTGACATCTACCAACCCGCACTGGGCCCGCGTGGTGGATTATAGCCAACTCTCTCACACAGAGAGGAGGCCTGTGTCCCAGCAGTGGGAACACTATAGGCTGATTATGCTACACTATAGTGAGAAACGACGTCATTATTAAGTAGCCCAATTTATAGAAATAAGCCGGAGTGTAGTTATGCTTAATAGATAAATTTACATAAATAGATTTTATGTGGCGGAAATTCAATCGAAATGAGTCATTGATACATAGGAATAACAGGTGTCCAGATTTCATAAATATTTGATGCTAAGAGAAAAACTAATATTTTATTGGAATAAACGTTTTCTTGAGGCTTTTAGCTGTGAAAAGCGAATAATACGATAAACATTAATTTACGATTATGATTAACGATTTATTTGTCATGCATTTGGTAAATTCCTGTAACTTTATAACTATATACAAAATTCATTGTTTTGAACGAATTTTGTATCATTAGCAGTTTCCACAATATATATAAGAGCACTAATTAGCAGATTTAATATTAAACAATTACACAAACGAGATAATGCTTTGTTTAAGTAAGTCGTTAACATAAACGTAGATCAGTAATTTTATCTCAAAGTATTTTAGTGATTAGAACACACATAGAGTCTCAATGTTACCTTAATCTGAGCAAGATAACATAAAACTCTGTGTTTAGGGTTCCGTAACTCAAAAGAAAACTATCATTCGTCTGTTACAGCCGATTTGCTCCGAATCTACTGGACCGATAAAGTTGAAATTTAGTACACATACTCGTATGAAATTCTGTCACCCAAACACGAACGTGTAACGTAAATAAATGAATTTTGAATATGGGGTTCACTTTTGGGGGGAAAATTATAATAAAAAGTTTCGCAAACTGTACCGTGTGACATATCAAACGAAAGGACTTCTTACGCGGATTTTTTCTTTTAAAATAATTAGCTTTGAAGTTATTAAATAAAATATATGAAAATTGACCATTTCCTATCTCCGAAACTGCCGAGAAAAATACAAAGAATAGTTTCATACTTATAGATTACAAGAAAACTTTATGAGGTCTATGGTCTTAAAATAACAATCACTTAATATTGTGCGTACACACTTACACGCACAAACTTCCTATTGATATTGGAAATTTACCCATTAAACGATTTAAAAGCTGTATTAAAACCAAACTTAGTAAAAAAGGGTACTATATAATTTCTGATTATTTAGAATACAAAAAAGCTTGGGATTGAGCTGCTCAGTCTGATAAGCCTTGTGTTATAACCGTAAAACTTCACATTCTAATTACGAAAAATCATCATTATATACAATAACACTATATACATATTGATATTAATGAAAATTATAAACAAAATTACGTGAATATTTATGTACCTTGAAAAGTATTATATTACTTTAATTATTGTGGGTCATTTTTATTTATTTCTTTTTGTTTTTTTTTTCTCTTAGTTTTAATGATAGTCTGGCATTTTGAGTACTTTATCCGACCTACCCAAATGTCCTTTCCTTGGAATACTAAGGAAAGGACATTTGGGTAGGTCGACGAACAATAGTTCGTCGAGTCGTTGAGCTCCTTAAGTTTTGAGTTGAGCTACACGATTACTGACAAATGCTTGCACTGACTGGACAGGTCCACTCAAATTCGTGTTGTCGGTTTTTTCCTCAAAAGACCATTTCAGACATGGATCTACATGGTCCTCACATGATCTGACCAAGATTATGTCTGGACTTTAAAAGAGACTTTGACCCTTGAGTTTGTTTCGCCATTTCTTCTCAGGGGTAGTCAGATGGGAAATAACGACTCCATCTAGCTTATTTTTTTTTTTTTTAATATGACGTGTAAAAGTGATTCTGATATCCTATTTACAGAATAAACAATTTCATTTCATTTCATTTCTTACATTTGCAGTTGCAATGTATGGGGAATATGTTTTAAAACTACAATGTTAAGTTTGTTCTTGGCATCATTCCAACTACGAAACCCGTTGTGCGTTGTGTGACACGCACTTGGCCCGTTTTTTTATCGATAGAGCTACTGTTTTTGTGTATAATTTAGGTGAAGATAACGAGCTTAAAAAATAAATTCACCAATTGCAGGATCTTTAAGATGTCGTAATTGGTTGGTTGGTTGGTTGGTTTCATTTGATGCAACCTTGAGACGCACACCGCACCTTGTTCGATAATTAATTAAAGTATGTCTTAATGTCACTCTATTTCTTTGAGCATGTTTTTATTTTTTGTATATTGGCACCTTGTTTTTTTATATACAAGGTGTCGTTTTGCATCCTCGTCAAATTTCAGAACGCTGCTATGAGAGGCATGTACCTATAATCAAATAAAATTACGATACCTACTCAATAATTAATACATTAATATTATTAATACACAATAGTTATTTAAGTTTGTAAGTATTTTAGAATACACCACTTTTACAGAATAGAATCACTCCGTTGCGTATGCGGTAGTGTGTGTGTGTGTGTAAAATGGCAGTTACAGAGCGGTATCATACATGCCGCGTTTTAACATGCATGTTCTACACATGCCGATTTGACTTATTTTATTATTGATTCGTGTCGAGAATCATTAGCATAGTTACCTCCTTGAATTTGACGATGATACAAAACGACACCTTGTATATTCCTGTAATTTGTTATCCATGAATTGTGCTATTGTGTGTTGTGCTATGTCTTTTGTGTGCACTGAATAAATGTTTTATCTATCTATCTAATTATATTTTAAATGGTTATCAATGCTGCATCAAATAAACAAAGTTTGCAGGAGTTTGTATATAAATAAACAGAAGCAATCACTAGTTAAATAGTTTGTGGGATTCTCAAATAACAATTGTCATGATGGTAAGTAGGTATATATGCCACTATAGGATAAAACTACATAAAAAACTTTCCCACAAATACATTAATGATCATCGACAAGTTCGATAAAAATGCTTGTGTAAAAAAACCAAAAAACTAGGTTTTCTTGTAAATATATGACTTTTGTACGAAGATATACTAGCCAAAGGTTGTATATGAAAAAAAAATGAATTACAACAAAATATTATTAAAGTCCTACTTCATTTATTATTAAAATATTACCTACAGAAATAAATAGGTAGGTTATTATAGAAAACCACACAATAATTCAGACCATCGTGTGAACTAATCACACAATTACTACTTAGATAATAATCTCATTTTTTTTCTCTATGATAATTATGACTGTCAAATATGAATAATAATCTCATTATCTATGATATTTGACAGTCCTAACATTATTATTAATTTGTGCCCCGACCTGCAATTAGTACAAAAACAATATAATCATAAACAAACCATATAATTATTAGGGTGAGAACCCTACAAATTATATTATTTGTCGTTTAGTGTTAGTCAAACACAATTCATTGAAAAACGTTTAACGGAAAAGGATAAGAAAATGGTGATAATAGGTACACACAGCCACACATCAAGATATACATTTCCAGTATAAGCTAATCTCGCATTGTATAGGATTTCCGTACAATGCGAGGTCAGCGTAAACTGGAAATGTATAGCTTGATGTGTAGCCGTGTGTACAATGTTAACTCTTAAAGCGCAGATATGTATATGATTTTAGTGACTTTTAAATCTGTATACGCCTTCATATAATGCAAGTAAGTTATGCAAAAAATGTATGTTAAACTAGAACGCATACACATCAATTCTATTTAGGAATATTTAAGTGTTGTAGTAAAATACTTTACTACAATACTTAAATATTGGTCGCAGTAACTAAGCTAAGGTACTCCGACCAAATAGATTAGGTATGGTTAGAACTGTGATTCGTTCTTTTCGGAACTGGGAAGCGACCTGTCGCTGCCGGCTTTGTTTTGTTCTATGGTCAGCGGCGCAGCGTTGTGGGACGCGGTTATCTCCTTCTGCGAAAATGTCATGTCGCGGAGGTAACGAAAAGGGAGAGGGAGATTTCGAGTAGCAGTAGTCGCACCGAGCGTCGGCAGAAGGCATATAACGCTCTCTTCCGGCCCCCTTAAATGCGTCCAAGGACGGCGGATTCGGGGACGTCCGCCACCCCCTATCATATAAGACCTGAGGCGGTGGCGTGTAATGTTCCACGCGCGCCCCTCTTAGATGTCGCGGTGGGAGTCAAACACCTCACTCCCCCCGCTTGGCCAGTCAGGGGCTGCGTTGAAGAGTGCTTAAGTGCCCCCGTAGCCCCCGGTGCACGTGTGGGAGGGAACACGGGGTGGTTGTAGTCAGTAGAAGTCTGACAAAGCCCTCCGTCCACTCCAGACCGGAGTATAAGCAGACCGAAATAAAAGGTTATAACTATGACCAACGGTTACATCCAAGTTGCAGCATTTTTAGTACCTACCCCAAAATAGGAATTGTTTGACGTTCACAAAAAGAGGTGCAATCATTATTTTAATAATATTATTAGGAGCGCAAAAACGGAATTTTTAGAGGTTCGATTAAATATGTGCCATAATTATGTAAAGGATAAGGATGCTATTACCTTCCAACCACCTACACGACCTGGCAGCCCCGCATTGTTGCCTAAGTCGGGAACTACAAGTTCAATGGCCGTTAGAGCAAATTGCTTGATAAATTGGACACTATTGTGATAGCAGCTACCGCGGCATGTAACAATAGCCATTTGTCACTGAACATTCGTCTGTTAAAGTGTAGATGTTAGATCGGTATGAATTTAAGATAGATCCGCAGTGGTAGCCCGCAATATTCAAATTTTCTTACGTTTTTTGCAATTTGCAAGTAAGTGTCAGGTTGTGTCTTGATCAAAATATAATTCACGACCATCAGCAATTTTCTTCTTATGGATCAAATTTTACTAAGAAGTACGAGTATTCTAATGATTATAATTCTATAAATACATATTTGTTAGAAAAAAAGAAAGAAAAATATTTTATTTAGAAAAAGAAATACAAAAAGTAAAACCAGCCAAGTGCGTGTCGGACCACGTACAATGAAGGGTTCCGTAGTTGGGAAGTTGGGATGAATTTATCCCGAAAACAAACTTAACATTGTAGTTGATAAACGAGTTTTTACCATACATCGATATATGCCACGGTCAATTCTCTAACTGCAAATTTAAGTTGGTCGACTATAACTCGTTAACTTGTAAAGCCTACTTCGCCGTGTTAGTTTTCCTTTTAATTTCATTATAATATAATGAAATTAAAAGGAAGAGGAGGAAGGAGATGTGAATTCATGGCAGTAGTACATATTATGTACTACTGCCATGAATTCACATCTCCATAAACAACCATTTAGCTGGCGGGGGACGACGACGACACTTGACTCTAACAAAAATTAGCACTTTAATGCTTAATATTACGCAAGTAGATCCTTGCATCGAAGAACGGTCTATCTAACTATACCCCACACCATATTGGGATAGACGAAAAAATAAATATGATCCCCACATTACGTGTAAAAACATGTTTTTTTCAAGATTTTATTTTGGCACTTTGTCGGCGTGATTAATATGTATATCTATGCCAAATTACACCTTTTTAGTACTAAGCATATCTGAGCTACAGTGGAGACAGACAGACAGACAGACGGACATGGCGAAACTATAAGGGTTCCTTGTTTACTACGGAACCCTAAAAAAGGAGCATTTATGTTATGGTCAAGATACAACCTGACACTGATCTGCAAATTGCAAAAAACGTAAGAAAATTCGAATTTCGCGGGCTACAGCTGCGGAAGCATCTTAAGAAACTGTTTCTTTCAGTCATTTTTTTAAAAGAGTGTGCTGGATTGTTAGGTCAAGTTGAGGTGATGAATGAAAGGGGACTTACAAAGAGTATTTATAATTATGTGAGTGGAAACGCCGAGTATGTAAGTATGTTAGCGGGTGGCGTTCTGTAGCTTCTGCCTACTCCCATAAGAAAAGTGTTGGCGTGTTGAGCGTTGTGTGTGGGTTGTTTGAGTGTGAGTTTGTTGTTTATCTCTTGGGGATCCCTTGCGTCCGGCCCTGGTTCAGGCCATGGTACAGAGCGAGAGGGCATGGGCAGCCGTCACCTCCTTCTGCGAAGCAGTAATGCTCGCGAAGGAGAAGGCGGGACGGTTGAGAGAAAGGCATGTTTCGCGCCCTCTTGCCCCTAGCCGCCGCAGGAGACGCCCCGGGCGTCGGGTCCCAGAATTCGAGCATTTTATAACCAAAGAGCATAAAAACGTTTCGGGGGCGGTCACTGCTAGAGATGACACTGTCAACACTTTTTGCATAAACCAAGCCTGTCAGTGAACATCACCGTTTACTCATAGTTACTAATGGCTCCTGTGAGGCAGCGAGCCTCCTTGCTGGATTGCCGCCATGGGATCTGGAGGCAAAAACCCTCGCGCACGTATGGGAGTGGCGCGAGGAGGCGAAACGCCGGGGCGCAACTCCGCTGCCGCGAGAAATCGCGGCACAGCGGATGGAGCTCCGGCGGAATTTCATGGCGACATGGAGAGTACGGTTGTCGCAACCCAGTGCTGGGCACGCTACAATTGCGGCGATAAGTCCCCTCTTTGAGAAGTGGTCAGAGAGGCGCCACGGCGTCCTGACCTTCCGTCTGACGCAGGTCCTCACCGGACATGGCAGCTTCGGGAGGTTCCTGTGTCGGATAAGGGGGGAAGAAACGCCCGGGTGTCACCACTGTGTGGATCGCCTGGAGGACACAGTGGAGCATACGGTGGAGGTCTGCCCGGCTTGGGCAGAGCACCGCCGTGTCCTCGTTGAGGCGATCGGTGGCAGAGACCTCTCACGTCCGGCCCTTGTCCAGGCCATGGTACGGAGCGAGAAGGCATGGACAGCCGTCACCTCCTTCTGCGAAGCAGTAATGCTCGCGAAGGAGGAGGCGGGACGGTTGAGGGAAAGGCAAATTTCGCGCCCTCTCACCTATAGCCGCCGCAGGAGTCACCCTGGGCGTCGGGAATCCTGGGCGGATTTCCGGCCACCGTAGGCGCGGGGTAGCTCACCGTCCGGTAAGGACCAGGCCCGGGTCGACGGCGCGTTGTATTTCACGCGCGCCTCAAAGAGATGTCGTCAGCAAAAATGCAGGGGTCCACTAGGGCCGATGCCTGCCGGGGTCGCGGGAAGGTACTAAAGGGTTTCCGAGGCCCCTGGCAACACAGGCAACAGGAAGGAATATGGGTGGGTTTTAGTCAGCAAGAGTCTGACACACCCTCCCGCTTTAACTGTCATGCAGATTTCTTCATGCAAACATTCTAGTTAGCCAACACCCCTTCTAGAGATATATTGTTGGCATGCGTGAGCAATTCCGCTGAGCAGTTAAAAAACCCAAAATTCTATAAGGTGAAATATGGGTGAAAAGGAATACTAGGGTTGGAAAAAGTTGGACTCGTTATAGATATCTGGAGTTTTAAGTGAACTGGCTAGCCGGCTACAAAGGAAATACAGTCAAATGAATTCTTGTCGATGCATACATATTTTTGAGGCTGCCTGTACATAATAATGTTCATACATCGTGAATGCCAATCGAATGTGCAGTTTGAATAATTAATTAATGAAACATTTTAATCAGGGAAATAAATAGCCGAGCAATTTATTTCGGGACTTTTTGATGTCAATCGTGTTAAACAAATATCAAACAAAATTCGTTGTAATGTGTTAAACGGTGGTGGGATTATCAGAAATTGTGGGAAACTTTATCATTGTCTGTTTGTTAAGTTTTTAGAAACATTATCGTTTATGGCAGTTTACTGAAACATTTATGCAGTTACAAGCATGATGTTGTTAGGAAAATTGATTGCAAATGTCTCATCATTTGAACATAAATCATGCTTGTTTGTACAAGCATGAAAAAAACTTGCTGACGTAATAAGTACCTACATAGTAACTGCATCTAATATTTATACACCTGCATATTATACTTATAGGTATTAGGTAGGTACAGTCAGCATCAAAAAGATGTACACAACAAAATAATATTAATCTGCCTAGCCTTTTCCCAAGTACATATGTTGGGGTCGGCTTCCAGTCTAACTGGACGCAGCTGAATACCAGTACTTTACATGGAGCAACTGCCTATCTGACCTCCACAACCCAGTAATTGGGTAATATGACATCCTTTGGTAAGACTGGTTGTCAGACGTTCGGGCTTCTGACGACCCGTAACGACTGTCAAAGATGCACGAATGACAGCCGGCACCAACGGCTTAATGTGCTTTTCTAGGCACGGAGGAGACTCGGTATGTAAAGATGGTCATCCATTCACGGACCAACCCCGGCAAGCGTAGACCCGTGGGGCTGTTATTACTTAGCCACGAGCTCCTCTTGAATGCATTTGGTGGTCTACAATTTGTGTTCTAAAATGCTGCATGAATGTATAAACTACAATTATGGACCCAGTCTGAAATATTTTTTGTGGCAACCCATATAGTATTATGGAACAAGGTTGTAGACAATAAAGGCTCCTTCAAACAGGCGCGTCACGCAACGCGACAGAAAGGCACCGCGTGTAGCACTACAAGCAGTGCCTTTGTGTCGCGTTGTGTGTCGCGCTTGTTTGTAAGAGTCTTAAATAATTCTTGTCGATGTATACCTAATTTTTTTTGCTGACTGTCCATATTACTTTAATGTTACGGCTACATTGTCGCGATAACGCGAACTACACTTCACGCACTCTCTCGCAAACCGCTCGACGTCTTGCTGTCCTGGTAATAATGATTTTCTTTCCTGTTGCTAGTAAATTTTATTAATCTTACAAATACATTTATAAAATTTTATAAATGTGAGTACCATGGAGCCGTTTATGATGTATGTTGACTTGAAAAAGCTTGGCAGTTGAGAGTATGTCGTGCTTACTTAATTGTCTTGCTGATGGTGGCGCGTGTGTTGGATCATTCGGTTCCCTACAAAATGGTTGACCTGGACGGTGCTGATCCACGCGTCATGTTCGTGAACGGGCGCCGTCAGTTGACACTGGTCATCTCATAACTGCCAGAGTTTATTTTTAATCTTTTAATCTTATATTCTGAATTATTTTTTTTTATTAAGTTTCTTCATTGTTCGCACATATAGAAGCAACAAGAATAATGTACTGAGAATTTGTAATATCTTGTTTTAAAAGAGTGTATTTGGAGTTTCTTGCCCGTTCTTCTCCATAGAGATCTACGTTTTTGAAAGGGCAACTAGCTTCAAATTTCTGACTAACTGACCGATCTTTGACAATTCAAAAGTGCCTGTAATTGGTTTAATTGAAATAAATGCTTTGAGTTGAGTTGAGTACAACAGAGCGCGCGAAGTGTAGTTCGCGTCACCGCGACAACGTAGCCGTAGCATCATTGGCTCAAGACGATAATCGACCATTGTACTAATTTCTTTATACTTTTATCAGTAATTAATATGATAATTCGATACCTTTACAATACCATGTTCTTTGTCGAACGATTAAAATTAAACGTCATTCTGAGTCAGCAGAAGGAGCGTCAATTTGTTAAGAAGGCGGAAATAGTAGAGACGTCGACAAGTGAAAAAAAGGGAATTTCATTCGAAGGGATACAAGGACCGTATTTTTCACGATGCACTCTGCTCAATACTCAATGTTTTATTGCATTCCATATGTATTACATAGAGGGTATAAAAAGTAAAAGACCAATATGGACCCTGTCGGGCACAGCAACATTAGGAGAGAGGAAGAGGACTAAGTAGCAATTCATTAGTAGAGAACCGAACTAAAATTGGCGGGTTATTAAAAAAAAAAATGTATATTTCTATGGAATAGCTCCATTTAGCCAGTAGGCACTTTCACGTTTTGTTTATTTTTTGTACATAATTCGTATGATTCGTGCTTGTTCCAAATTAAAAATGTTTTTATTCACTCAGTGACTAAAAGATAGTTTTATTCACTGTTATCGATGAATAAAATGACCTTTTTCGAGTGGCAATAATAAAATAGTAGATTGTACAACTAGTGCATAAAAGAAGCCATTTTACCCCGAGACGTTTGTATCCACCCGAATCGCAGGCGAGGGTAGATAGTTAAGTCGAAAAATGTTAAGTGGTAAAAGGCTCGTTTATGCTTGTTTATGCACTCTGCATTTCACTTCGATTGCGATAAAATGAAACAGGCATAAAACACTTTTCACTGTCCAAAACTTTGCAAAATTGATGAAGAGAATAGCTCATTCCCGCCATGAAACTTTTTTTAAATTTTCAACTTGTGTCATTCGACTTGGGTACTTCATACTGCCAAGTCATAAAAACGTGTCTGCGATTTTTTTGTGACTTTTCACGTTTCTTTGTGACTTTTTAAATAATAAATGACAACTATTTTATCTGGCTTTATTAAATTAACGATAGAAAACACGGAAGTGATATAAATTAAAACAAATGAAATAAAATAACGACTTAATTCTGCGATGTTTTATTGTGCGTGTGGCTGTTGGGCCTGATTATCTTAGTTTATGCAATATAGCATAATAAGCGACTTTATGTCGCCTGCGCACAACATAATGACGAACTTTTAGAGCATGAGAAGTGAAAACAATATACCTTGTGCTTCCGCGTGGTGGTTACCATGTTTTTTTTAAAGTTCCTTCATTTTCGTGTGGTTAGTGACTACCCTTTTTTTTTTTTTTTGAGTGTGGGAAATCATCAAATAACTTCTCCCGCTCTGGGCGGAGCGGGAGGGTGTGTCAGACTCTTACTGACTAAAACCCACCCGTATTCCTTCCTGTTGCCTGTGTTGCGGGGGCCTCGGTGACCCATAAGTACCTTCCCGCGACCCCGGCAGGCATCGGCCCTAGTGGACCCCTACTTTTGTGCTGACGACATCTCTTTGAGGCGCGCGTGGAATACGACGCGCCGTCGACCCGGGCCTGGTCCTTACCGGACGGTGAGCTACCCATTGCTCACCGTCCGCAAGCCCGCGCCTACGGTGGCTGGAAGTCCGCCCGAGATTCCCGACGCCCAGGGCGTCTCCTGCGGCGGCTAGGGGCGATAGTGACTACCCTGGTGTCAGAGTTTTTATGCCGCCCATAGGTCTCTGACTTGGCTGCACATGCCGTCGAGAAATATCTCTCAGGCGTGCCAGTTTTCACACGATGTTTTCCTTCACCGTTTTTTAAGCGAGCAAGTGATAATTATTCAATAAGCACATGAATCTGAAAAGTCGGAGTTCCTTGGGTTCGAAGTCAAGACCTATGACTTTGTAGTCGAACGGTCACACCATTAAGCTATCACTGCTGTTCTAAACTGGGCCGTACCTCAAAAGGAAAAACCGGAGGCCTTATAGGATGACTCGTCTGAACAATTTTTTTTACAATTTTAATGTTTTAAAAATAATTAAGAAAATTGATGAAAATTTACCATTTTCTGTTTGAAAAACGAATTTCTGCATTTTTTTTTAATTTTAGGCTCAGTAGTTTCGGTGATAAGGGTTTGGTATTTGAGTTTGAGTATATCTCATTAATCTATACAATAAATAGTCACGAAGAATTTTTCTTTGTCCGTTTGTCTTTTTTTTTTTTGGGTGGGAAATTATCAAATAACTTCTCCCGCTCTGGGCGGACCTGGAGGGTGTGTCAGACTCTTACTGACTAAAACCCACCCGTGTTCCTTCCGTTGCCTGTGTTGCCAGGAGCCTCGGCAACCCTTTCGAACTTTCCCGCGACCCCGGCAGGTTGTCTGTTTGTCTGGATGTATGTTCCGGATTGGCGCAAAAATGACATAACGGATTTGGATGAAATTTGGCACACAGATGGTTACACATGGTTGATGGTTGCACGCACATGGGGGATTTTTTATCCCGGTAGTACGTTCCCGTGGGATATTTTCCGATATCCAGATGGGAAGCCGCGGGCAAAAGCTAGTAAAAAAAAAATAATCAAGGCAGAACTTTTGAAAGTCTAGTTACAAAAGACAGTTCCCAAAACGCTCTTCTTCTTCTTTTTCGTTGTTCCCTTAATATTGAGGATCGCTATCACGTACGACGCCAAGTTATGCGGTCTTATGTCTTATCCATGGAGTTTCTTGCCCGTTCTTCTCCATAGGTACCTACTACGCTTTGGAATGGGCAATTAGCTTCATATTTCTAACTGACCGACTCCTTGACAGTTCAAAAGTGCCTGTAAATGGTTTAATTGAAATAAATGCTTTGAGTTTGAGTTTGAGTTGAACTTATCACAAAACGCTCACCCTTTTTATACCGTGATTAATTGGAACCATATTGAAAATAATATCTAACTTACTTCAAATTTAGGTCTCTCTACCCAAATCCAACAGATAATTGTTAATCTCAGATAAGATAACACTAATGTTGGCCTTTTTCAATTACTTCTATTTAAAGTAGATAATTTTTCTGTTTAACTACTGCATATTTGCTTAATTTAATGAAGTGATTTAAAGAGATATCGAAATGCTTTGGGCTAAACGCACACTGATACGGCCACGACCACGATCTCAGACCGATCACTATGTATGGCAAGCCGATTCTTTGGGAGAAGCGAGCAATATACTTAGATTAGATCTTTGTCCACCACCTTTCCTCCAGTGAGCACATTCAGGCGGCTCGTAGGCGCGTCGCTTTTGCTCGCAGTAGGCTCAGTTTCATATTGACCGTATCAAATTGTCACTCTAGTGCAAATTGCGCATCTATAGCGCGGTCATCCACCCAATTATGACCTATGCTTGCGTCGTCTTCGCACACGCCAAGCCATGCTATCTCTTTAGGATGCAGACCTTTCAGAACCAATTCCTAAGAATAGTCAAAGGAGCCTCTTTCAATGTTTGCAATGAGAATCTTCATCTAGATCTCAGAATTCCCACCGTCCAGCAGTTCATGAAACGCCTCTCAAAGCGATTCTTTGACTCTGCATTAAAGCACCCCGATCCCCTGATTGCGGCAGCACCCCGTTGCACTCCCTCCCGCATAAGCAAGTTTCGATGACCGTGGTATACTCTCATCATTCCCGATGATGCATAACCCTCCTCCAGGAGAGTAGTAGAGCAACGAGTACCGTTCGCGTTCGCAAACACAAAAGCAGACCGCTATCCTTCCGTCATCGCCCATGATCGCCGTCGAGGCCCGCCGCGACGCCCCCGTCCATCTCCGCCCCGACCCTTGCTCGAACCAGCCGGCGCCGCTGTCTGTGGCTTTAAATTTGTCTCTAATTAATTACGATCCGATCCTGCCCATCCCTTCCTGTCGGGGTCGCATGGAAGTTCGAAAGGGTTACCGTGGCTCCTGGCAACACAGGCAACGGAAGGAATACGGGTGGGTTTTAGTCAGTAAGAGTCTGACACAAGAGAGCAGGAGAAATTATTTCATAATTTCCCATCCAAAAAAAAAATCCCGTCCCTTGCCCGAACCTCCCCCAGCGACGCCTTAAGCCGAGGTCCGTGCCCTACCCCACATGGGGTGCCCTTAGCGTGTAGTCACTTAGTTTATAAGTTTTATGCTCTGGCTGGAGACCTTAATTTAAGGCATCCACAAGATAGTCCGGTTAAGCAGTCGACAACCTCCTAGGTTGTCCTGCAAGACGACATAAAAAAAACCACGACCACGATTCGGCTGGCAGCGACCAATAAAAACTTGAATTTAGGATTGACGCAGGCTGTTAGACATACGCAAACAATTATTAAAAATAATTAAAAAATATTAATTTTGATTTATGCATACATGATACATAGAAGAAAAACAAAAGAAGATGTAAACACATTTAAAAAAAGAAGAATAAAAATAAAACTATAAAAAGAGGTTTTACACTTCTTGTTGGCAGACACAGAATAGAATAGAATACTCTTTATTATGTACACCGTCAAATTAATGATATAAATGTAAAAAAATTACATAGGGTGACACAATAGGCGGTCTTATCGCTAAAAGCGATCTTTTATGGACAACCTTTGGATGGATTAGGGGGAAAGGAGAAACAATACTGCAGGTAGTCTGTGGTATACCATTTACATTTTATACCTACAATAAATACATACATACATAAAACATATTACAATTATATAATATATTCAATAAAAATCATAAAACAAGTGTCAAGGACAAAAACAGGTGCGAAGAACAAAGAAAATAAAAATATGGTTAAGGAGAGAGACCACTCACACGGGCCGCACTAATGTGGTCTGTGTCTGCCGCGTCTAGTCTTAAAACATTACAAGTGTAAGGACACTTATAATGTTTTAAGGCTAGACGCGGCAGACAGACTCCACCAAATTTTCAACCTACGAAGCATTTGAACAGAAGGCTGTTCAAATGCTTCGTAGGTGGAAAATTTGGGAAATACGTGAACGATTTTTCGGATTATGAGTGGTTTCAAATAAGGTCCTCTGTTTATTTTTTGTTACCAATATGGTAGAATTTGCGAACGGTTAACTTGTTCTTTGAATTTCACCACGGAGACACAGGTTATAAACCCTTCTAAGGGATATAGCTATAAAACCATGGCTTTAATATTGCTAAATATTGGAACGTAAGAGGAGCTCGTGGCTAAGTAATAACGATGGGTCGATCCATAAGGTTAAGCTTCGCTTGCCGGGGATTGTCTGCGGATGGATGACCATCTGTACATACCGAGACTCCTTCGTGCATGTTAAGCCGTTGGTCCCGACTGTCATTCGTGGATCTTTGACAGTCGTTACGGGTCGTCAGAAGTCCGAAAGTCTGACAACCAGTCTTACTAAGGGGTATCGTATTAGCTAGGCAGTCGCTCCACGTAAATGGTTAGACTGGAAGCTGACTCCAACATAGTTGGGAAAAGGCAGACTGATTGGAACGTAGGAATTAATTGAAAGGTTATGTTTTTTGTCCAAACTTTTTTTTTAAGTGAAAACTTCTTTAGGCGCGTTGAGCGATTTTTGGTAGGGGAAAAACATATATGTGTTCGCGTCACCGACATACCCGCGCCAATATGCTGTAGTAGCAGTTAGTAATGTTAAATAGACCACGTGAAAAGTTTAATTTGTGTATACTGTGAATTGTGTGCATAGCCTGCAGAGTAAGCAAGCCGAAGTGGCAGTGGGCCATGTTTGTCTAAGGACCGATGGCCGGTAGAGCAGACGAGTCCTGCAGTGGAGATCGTCGGCAAGCATAGTCAGCTAGATGGACCGACGACCTTAAAAAGGTGGCTGGGACAGACTGGATGCGGAAGGCGGAGGACAGGGTGTTGTGGCGCAGCCTGGAAGAGGATTATGTCCAGCTGTGGTCTGTTATAGGCTGAGTTGATTGATTGTGCATTATTTAAACTGTGCTTTGGATATTATTTTATTGAAGTGAATACTTTTGCAGGCGCGTTGAGCGATAAGTTTTTACTTCTGTCAGCAGTCCCCAAGACTGCCTAGTTTTTTTTTCTTTGGCAACTGAGCCGATCTCGACTATTCTGCTAGCGTCATGTCGTGACGGGAACTCAGCAAGGTGACCCTTGCACCTTGTGGTGGTAACTAGTTATATGTTAGTAGCTTACGTTAAAACAAAAAGAAACACGTAAGCAACGGATGATGTTTATATCTGTTAAGCCCCGCGCGACACCGATTCGGTGTAAAACAATAGAAAATCAATTGTGTCTTATTAGCTGTCCTTGAACAATTAATAGCCATAGGTCGAACAATAACAAAATGGTCACGTAAATGTCAATAGTATTAAAGGGATTTAATCTGATATTAATTTATATAACTACGCTATAAATACAGTGCGCTCCATATCAGTTTACGATGTTATTTACTTGACAGTATTCTATTTACATAGACAATTATGTATTTAGCGCAATTATATGTTATAAATTCATAGTTTTCATACTTCAGCAAATATTTAAATTACAATTGTAAGTGTCTGTGTTTGTATTACAAAGAAAGGTTATGTTTTATAAATCATCATCTGCCTAGCCTTTTCCCAACAATGTTGGGGTCGGCTTACAGTCTTACCGGATACAGCTGAATACCAGTATTTTACATCGAGCGACTGCCTATCTGACCTCCACAACCCAGTTACTGTGTAACACGATACCCCTTGGTAAGACTGGTTGTCAGACTTTCGAGCTTCTGACGACCCGTAACGACTGTCAAAGATAAATGACAGCCGGGACCAACGGCTTAACGTGCTTTCCGAGGCACGTAGGGGTCTTGGTATGTAAAGATGGTCACCCATCCACGGACCAACCGCGGCAAGCGTAGCTTAACCCGATCGATCGACCCGTGCGGCTGTTATTACTTAGCCACAAGCCCCTCATGTTTAGCAAGCCTTATGTTTTATAAATAAGTAAACGTTAACGGGGCGACGTCCTCGGGTCTCTAGTAAAGATGGGCGTGCCCCAAGGTTCAATTCTTGGCCCTTTCCTATTTCTAGTTTATATTAATGATCTCCCTTACATGATGGCAAACTTATCCGATATAATCCTATTCGCTGACGATACTTCTCTTATTTTTAAAATAGATAGAAAAGATCCGGATGTCTTACACGTCAACGATAGTCTGGCTGTTCTTTCGAAATGGTTCGCAGCTAATAATCTCTTATTTAATGCGACCAAAACAAAATGTCTTAAGTTCTCACTACCAAATGTACCCCAAGTGGCTCTAAATTTAAAACTTGATGGCAAGAGACTAGATGCTATTACGGAAACTGTATTTCTAGGAATTACTCTAGATTCGAAGTTGCAATGGGGAGCCCACATTAGAGCTCTTTCAGGTAGATTAAGTTCAGCTGCATATGCAGTAAGAAAAATTAGACAGTTGACTGATATAGGTACAGCTAGGTTAGTATATTTTGCTTATTTCCACAGTATTATGTCTTATGGCGTTCTGCTGTGGGGATCGGCAGCTGATGTAGATTCAATTTTTATTTTACAAAAGAGGGCAATCCGCGCAGTCTATAGAATGGGTCCTCGTGAGTCCCTTAGAAACAAATTCAAAGAAATTAATGTACTAACTCTGCCTTCTCTTTATATCTTAGAAAGTATTTTGTATGTTCGCAAAAACTTATGTCTTTTCAAAACAAGAAGTGATTTCCATAATATAAATACACGTAGTAAACATGAAATTGTGATACCCAAATTTAGATTAACAAAAACAAGCAAATCATTTGTTATCAACAGTATCCGCTTTTATAAAAAGTTGCCAAAGTCAGTTACAGAACTTAGCGATGGAAAGTTCAAAACCCACATCAAACGTGTCCTTTTCAAAAACGCATATTATAAGATTAAAGACTACGTTGAAGACAAGGAAGTTTGGCAATAATTCCTTCTGCACATGTGGCTTCCCTGGTACCTCATAAACGGCATAACTATGTAAATGTCTATTAACTGCTCCCAAATTACGATGTTTATTATTATTATTTTTTATACAAATTTTATTTTTGACATATTATTTTCACTGTTTGACATATATATACCTAAAATTTTGATTTCAGACTTGTAATGGCAAACTTTATTTGGTTTAAATGGGTTTTTATTTTTATTATTTTATTAATATTTTACACAGATTTGTGTGTACCTTGTGAATGTGAGAACGTTGTAGGCTTAAAAGACTAGATATTTTGTAGACCTTTTTCTTTTTTTCTTGTTAAGTACCTGGTACGTCTCGACAGGCCTACACTGTCCTCCCATACCTATTAACACTGTAATTTGAAAACATTGTAAAAGCCAATTATTTTTAAAAGAGTAACCGTGGAGTTTCTTGCCAGCTCTTCTCCATAGGAAACGACCCATTGGAACCGTGCACCTAGCTTCTGACGTTTCATAAGTGCCCATGTAGGTTTATGTGAAATAAAAATGTTTTGATTTGATTTGAAATGCAAGTAATTTTATGATATTTCATGTTATATGCTACATTAAAGCATACATATTAATCATTGACGTTTAAGGAATTCAGGAATCCTAATAAATTGTACAAAAAATAAAACGGTATATTTTCATTTCATTGATAGATAACATCACGCCTGTAATCCCGGGGTAGGCAGAGGTGTACCCATAGTACACCTAGGTACATTTCGCCAGTTATGTTTAAGTCACGTTTAATATCGGGTGAGCCTATGGTCATCAACTGGGCACAAATCCAGATTCCGGGCTGCTATTTAGAAATTCTTGATAGAAAAATCCAATATCACTTTGCCCGAACAGGGAATCATTCCCAGGTCCTCATGCTCAGCAGCCATGCCAACCAACCAACCAACGAAACAATCCAAAAAATTAAACCGTTTTATTTTCATTTAAATTGATTTTTATAATCTCATACTCGTATAATATCAACATTTCCAATGACGATAATAAATAGGTAGATGGCCGATATCTTATCCAATAACTTACTCGAAGGTGTTTTATAAAGGCTCCCACAGTCACGCGCGGCGCGACACCTGTAGAACAATTTCCGTGAAGCTTTTATATATATTGTTCCACCAGAGTTGTGGCGCCTGTCTGCTTGATCGTACGATCGTAACAAAACAAGTCAATATTATGCACGTGTAGTTAGCGTAATAAATTATGGATGTTTTTTTGTTTTTAAACATCCTGCCTTAAATGATATCTAAAAGTTTATGATTTTCAGGATCTGTTCCATAGCGTCAAAATCGGCATTATAAAGCTGAAATCGTATTAACTTACCCGGAGATGGTGGAACAGAGTATAGAATTCCAGATTTTAAAGATTTTGAACGTACGACGTTTTACTGACAATTTTGGAGTGCGTTTTCGCAAATACCTACCTGGCAAAAAATACATGAAAAAGTCTAAGGAAATAGAATACCTAATAATGATGAAGCACTGACCAAGGTCAAGTGCTAATCTATCGCGCATGCGTAGTAAATGACAGGATACAGACCATTGTTTACAACTACTTAAACTCGCAGACAACTCTAATAAACTTTCGTGGGAGGAGAAATATCCGGGTTAACTAGTTCACACGATGGCCCGATTTGGTCCAGTGTACGTACTTTTGGCAATACATTTTATGTTGTCTAGAAAAGAAACAAAGGCACAGAACACTATTACTTCTAGCGGAGAACAAAGATAGCGAGAACTTGGCTAGTAAATCATGGAAATTATCCAATAGGTTTCGTACCTACTCTGGGTCATCATAAATCTTCTTTATTTGATTTTCTATTTTCATAAGGCTATTATTTCAAAATAAATGATTACACCATTTAAAAATGTGATTTCGTTGCCACATACAGCCTGAACCACAGCTGTTCTGTGGCCTGAAGTTCTGAACTAATAAACCGATTTGAAAATCGAAATTCAATATGGCGGACGTCATAACGTAAAATAGTCAGGTTCGCTGCCAGGTGTTAGTTTATTTTCTTGATACAACTTTAATGCTCCCACTTTCTGAAAAGGCTAGGAAGGTGATGGATAAATGATATATTATTTTATTTCTGTAAGTTGGTTTGACAAACACTTTTACACAATCAATCAATCAGTCATTCATATTTAAAATGGATGGAAAACTTTAATTTAAGGTAGATCACAATGCACTGTAGTATACTGCTGACAGCTTTGTCTTTACACTATCTTGAACAATGGCTCCTGAATCGATAACGACTACATTTAAGGTTAGTTAAGTGCTAGCTATAAAACAATATGTCCCAGATAGTGTTACAGGAAGTTTATTACCTCTATAGATTCGTCAGGCCGCTTTACGAGAATATACAGAGGTTCAGCTTTAATAATAAAATAATAATAATACTTAAATCATTTATTTTCAGGTTACAAAACATAGATAACCAGGAATTCTCTTGAAAGGCTCATTTTGCACGCTTCGTGCACGACGCTTTAGCGTGTGAGAGTGTCACCACTCTCGATACGTCGCCTTTTTTTTCTTTTTTTTTGGATGGGAAATCATCAAATAACTTCTCTGTGTGTCAGACTCTTACTGACTAAAACCCACCCGTATTCCTTCCTGTTGCCTGTGTTGCGGGGGCCTCGGTGACCCATAAGTACCTTCCCGCGACTCCGGCAGGCATCCGCCCTAGTGGACCCCTACCTTTGTGCTGACGACATCTCTTTGAGGCGCGCGTGGAATACAAAGCGCCGTCGACCCGGACCTGGTCCTTACCGGACGGTGAGCTACCCATTGCTCACCGTCCGCAAGCCCGCGCCTACGGTGGCCGGAAATCCGCACGGGATTCCCGACGCCCAGGGCGTCTCCTGCGGCGGCTAGGGGCGAGAGGGCGCGAAACATTTCTTTCCCTCAACCGTCCCGCCTCCTCCTTCGCGAGCATTACTGCTTCGCAGAAGGAGGTGACGGCTGCCCATGCCCTCTCGCTCCGTACCATGGCCTGAACCAGGGCCGGACGCGAGAGATCTCTGCCACCGATCGCCTCCACGAGGACACGGCGGTGCTCTGCCCAAGCCGGGCAGAGTCTGTCCTCCGGGCGATCCACGCAGTGGTGACACCTGGGAGTTTCCTCCCGCCTTATCCGACACAGGAACCTCCCGAAGCTGCCGTATCCGGTGAGGACCTGCGTCAGGCGGAAGGTGAGGACGCTGTGGCGCCTCTCTAGCCACTCATCAGAGAGGGGACTTATCGCCGCAATTGTGGCGTGCCCAGCACTGGGTTGCGACAACCGTACTCTCCATGACGCCATGAGAGCCCGCCGGAGCTCCGTCCGCTGTGCCGCGACTTCTCGCGGCAGCGGACTTACGCCCCGGCGTTTCGCCTCCTCGCGCCACTCCCATACGTGCGCGAGAACTTTTGCCTCCAGATCCCATGGCGTCGATACGTCGCCTTATCAAAAATGTCCAACAAAAAATCGTTTCTATACCTTCAATTATACATGGAATTTATATTAGCAGGGAAGTTTTAAAAACTAGAGACTTGACATTATAAGATTAATATATTTTTAAATAGATATAAATATGTAAAATACGTAAAAGAACTGCTTCATTATGAAGCAGGTTGCGCGGTAGTTCTAACTGCTGTTAGAACTACCGCGCAAGATGCTTCTTGCGGTTGATTGCGGAGAAATACGATTCTCCAATTATGAAGGCCTTCGTCCAGGTTTTGATCGAATAACCTCTTAGTAGGATATTCGATCAAGGCCAAAGTGAATCGTCCTATTTCCTATTTTCAATTTACTAACAAAGTGGACTATATGTCTGAAAATAAAGAATTATTATTTTTATTATTATAAATACCTTGATGTATAATAATAACGAAACGAGGGAATAATGATGTGTAACAAATAATGTAATAAAAATTTACGTGTAGTGCTTTCCGTTGGGAAATGTGTCTGTTTGTCGTTACGATTCACGTCGCCTCGTCGTCACACAATGGATGAATCTAAATCTTGTATTTGTTTAATTTTTTTTTGACTTTGCTACGATTTTATTTAATAACTTTAAAACTAATATAACCTAGATTATATTCAAAATAATTTCTGGATGACGGCGATGCGGACGATTACTTTGACGCCTAAGAACGGTGAAAAGGTACAGCAAGTGGTTCAATAATTTTTTTTAGGAATTCATGTAGACTAAAACCTGAATTGGAAAAGCCATGTGGAGCATATAGGTCAGAAACTTGATAGGTTTGTGTTTGCTTTAAAAAAGCTGAGACAAAATGTGTCTATAGAAGCTGCTCTTGCAGCTTACCATGGTTACGTTTCATCTGTTCTAAGCTATGGACTAATCATGTGGGGTAACTCGACCGTTACCGACAGAGTTTTCAAGCTCCAAAAACGCTGCATCCGGGTAATATACACAGGGCATGGTTCTTAGATAGTTGTAAGCCACTCTTTCTAAAAATGAAAATTCTTCCACTGCCCTGTATGTATATTAGAGATATCTGCAATTTTACAAATACACACATGCATTATTTTAAGCAACATACCGAGTTTATACCACGATAGAAAAGGGCTTTGTTTCGCAACCTCTTATATCTATCTATCCTCTTATATTATGTGATAATAATGTAATAATAATTTACTAATAATAATATAATCTGCATAAAAATTATGAATTTGTGACATTAAAACATACATAAATAATTTGCACGCTTGCTTGCAGGCAGAATACAATGATTTTAAGGCTGTAAGATATCCCCTTGTACTAACTATGTATTTTCTTGCAAATAAACAATTTGAATTTGTTGTGTCCTTTTGTTTTTTTTTTGTATTTATTTGTATATTTAGTTAGTTGTTTAATTTGGTACCTAGTGTAAATATTTAGTTACATCACTATTGTATATACGAGGGTGACACTGAAAGTTCTTAAGAAAATCAAAAACTGAACACACTAGCAGGTTATTAGTTTTATTATATCTTTTCAAAATAGTGTCCATTTACATCAATACATAGCTGCATCCGATGAAACCCCTGAGAAAAGCACTTTACCCACTCGTCCTTAGGAGTCTCTTCGACGGCATTTTGTAACGCAGCCACTGCTTCCTCGGCGTCCATAAAACGTTTTCATGGAAGTTTTTCTTTTATTTTCGGAAATAAATAAAAATCGCAAGGTGCGAGGTCGGGGCTATAGGGCAGGTGACCCAGTAATTCCCCGTCTGACGTCGCCAAGTAGTCAATTGTTTGCTTGGCACTGTGTGACGAGGAGTTGTCGTGGTGAAGGAGGATCCAACTGCGATGTCGTCTTCCGAACTTATTCCAAGACAAGTGGTAAACCATTGTTATTGTACCACTCTGCAGTAACGGTTTTTCGATCCTCTAAAACAATTGTTACGTAATGACCTGTCCTTCCGAAGAACGAGGCCACCATCTTTTTTCCCACGCTTCGACCTCTCTTCACTTTAGTTGGCAACTGCTCGGAAGGAAACACTCAGACAGCAGACTGTTTCTTAGTTTCAGGATCATAACAATAAATCCAGCTTTCGTCACCCGTAAGTATGTCAAACTCAGCATTTGAGTCACCTCCGTTAAATCTTTGAACCATTTTCGACACCAATCAACACGACGGAGTTTTTGGGCCTCTGTGAAATTATAAGGTACCGGGCATAAATGCTCATGGAGCTCATACCGCTAAATGTTCATGGAGGATTTTGTGCACTTGACTCATACCGATGCCTAAGCTTGTCCGAAGCTGCTGATAAGTCACTCTTTTGTCAGTCTCTATCATACGCCGCACAACATTGATGTTATCTTCAGTCGTCGCCGTAGAAGGCCATTCCTCACGCAGATCATCGGTAAGATTAGTGCAACCACGTTTAAACTCTCTAAACCAGTTGTAAACAGTGGCACGAGATGGGGCTTCATCGTGAAAGAAAGTCTTTCATAACTTTCTTGTTGACTTAAACGACATCGAAAGTCATAAAAAATCATTATTCGAAAAATTTCTCGCGTTAAATTCATGCTGACGTGACACAGACAATTTTCAATTTGCCGCCAAATCG
Source organism: Atethmia centrago (assembly GCA_905333075.3). NCBI lineage: Eukaryota > Metazoa > Arthropoda > Insecta > Lepidoptera > Noctuidae > Atethmia > Atethmia centrago. The sequence continues at coordinate 26,360,865 of HG995374.1, forward strand.
TATACAAATGACAAACTAATAAAAAAAAAAAAACTTTTTATTTCAGGCATATTTGGCCCGTAAATATAATAAAATACATACCTACCATATAATATTGGCAAAGAAATCCATTTTCAAAATTTTAACTTTTTTTTATTATATCGTTTACAAATGGCCAGTTCTAAAAACTTTCATTGTCGCCCTCGTAATCTATTAGTTTTAAAGTTATTAAAGAAAGGCGTAGCGAAGTCAAAAACAAAATCTGTTAATCAATAACAGATTTTGTTTTTGACTTCGCTACGCCTTCCCTATTATTAATAAAAGATTATAATAGGTTTTTTGTTTTAGGAAGTTTTCTTTAATCCTTCGAATGAACCCTATTGATTTTCGTTATCAAACTCATAACCGGATCAAAAGAGATTAACAAAAATCGATAAATTTTCTTAGATTTTTTTTCCGTATAATTTATCGTCAACATGTTTCTGTCTGTGAGGCGTGAACTTTTGGATATTCCATTTTCCATATTTTTTCAAACTGCTAATATCATCACTGTTCTCCTACCTTTATTCCAAATCTATCTTTTGGGATCTGCGCAGCATGATTTCATAGATCTTTACTAGCCGTTATCTCAGAAGTCACCCCCTTTCTAGCCATTTTATCTTACACACAATTCACCCATGGTTTCATTGTTCATTCATCCACATTCACGCTCAGTAATTTTTCCGTGACTTGTTCCTCATTCCTCTGCATCACATGCCCATATTATGACAATCAATTTCCACACAGCTTGTCAACCACCGACACCACTTTCAAATATCAATATCATCCTCCACAGCCGGACCAATTTTCGCGCTTCTATGCCAGTTTCATCTAGGTTGTACTCGCAGTCCTCCACATTTATAAGTCTATCTATTGGCGTACCACCCCACATTCCTTTAGTTCACATATTCTTTTAATTTTAAATTTAAATATCTTCTTCATTGATTTCCAGATCGAGAGGACGACCAACTCCAAGGTATCTTTCTTCGACATGTCCCATGTGGTGGATACGGTGGCAGTCGCGTTCAAACCGCGACCGCTGAACAGAAAGATCAAGGTCATCCTCACTTTGTTGACGGTATTCCTTCTCTTTGGACCTACTTCATGTAAGTTGATATACCTATATTTAATACAAAAAATATATTACCGATCACCTCTCTGATCTAATTCATCTTCAGAAGATGTATCAGGTTCTTTAATGTGCCTGTTTTTGAGAAAGTCTAGTCTACATCTTTATGCAATCCACAATTAAGCTAAATAATTAAGCTGATGATAATGATAATGAATTTTAACAAAATGTTACACAAAATTGGCAAATCTAGCAGGAGTTGAGTTTTTAAAAGATACACAAATGGCTTCTTGTAATTCTAAGTTTTTTTAAAATAAGAGGTAAATAATAAAATTAATCTCATGCCCAATATTTCTAACATTGCAGCGGAACACTCGGTATTCTACCTGTTCGTGAGGAATCGTCTGAACTGGGACATGGTCAAGTTCAGCGTCTACCTCAGCTACTCCATCGTACTGCATTCATTTGGTGAGTAGATATGTGAATTAATCTGAACTAGCTTTTGCTTGGCTTCGCCCGCGTGGATGTTGGAAAATATCCCACTGGAATGAACTACCGGGATTAAAATGAAACGAAAGCAATCGCATACCTCATAGCTGAGCGCTGCACCCGCCGCCGCGTCAACCATAATTATTTTGTTAGGCACGCGTAATTTAGAATTTGCGATATCTTTTAAAATATTCATTTAAATGATATGATGTAAGCCATAATTTAATTTAAATTAAACGCCCAATTTAAATACCATATTTTATTGAATTAATAAAATACCTGTTAAAATAGCTTCGGAAATAACAATGAAATTTCTATCAAATTCTGAAAGAACACAATTTAATGGTTGTGGGTCATCTTCAGAATCCAGTGAATTAATAATTCAACTAAGTGTTCATCTTTGGCAAAGAAATACATAGGTTGTAGAAAGTTACATGAAGTTTGTAAATGGTAATAAGGTAGTTGCGACGATGATGATGTACTTTAATAGCGTGAGCTGCGTCCGGTTAGACTGGAAGTCAACCCTAATATAGTTGGAAAGGGTTAGGCAGATTGATTATTCATCGCCTTTTTTTGCTGCCTACATCATTCCATTTGTTAGTGATAACCGTTTGAAAATCCGTTTAGTGGTTTTTGAGTTTATTGTGCTCAGACAAACGGACAGACAGACGGACAGACAGACGGACAGACAGACGGACAGACCGACGGACAGACAGACGGACAGACAGACGGACAGACCGATGGACAGACAGACGGTCAGACAGACGGACAGACAGATGGACAGACAGACGGACAGACAGACGGACAGACAGACGGACAGACAGACGGACAGACAGACGGACAGACAGACGGGCAGACAGACGGGCAGACAGACGGACAGACAGACGGACAGACAGACGGACAGACAGACGGACAGACAGACGGACAGACAGAGGGACAGACAGACGGACAGACAGACGGACAGAGACGGACAGACAGACGGACAGACAGACGGACAGACAGACGGACAGACAGACGGACAGAAAGACGGACAGACAGACAGACGGACAGACAGACGGACAGACAGACGGACAGACAGACAGACGGACAGACAGACGAACAGACAGATGGACAAACGGACAGACAGACGGACAGACAGACGGACAGACAGACGGACAGACAGACGGACAGACAGACGGACAGACAGACGGACAGACAGACGGACAAACAGACGGACAGACAGACGGACAGACAGACGGACAGACAGATGGACAGACAGATGGACAGACAGACACAGCGGGGGACTTTGTTTTATTATAGTAAGGATGTGATGTGTGCACAGTGCCCAACTGCCATAGAAGAAGACTTGTCAAAGTTTTTACGCACGCGAGACGCCAAGGTATTGTAAAAGGTCGCTAAGTGATGGTTTATGTAATTGATCCTGGTAATACTTATATGTCAAGAAGATAAGGAGCAGAACGTTTTCTTGTTTCTCATGTTTGATTATGGCAAATAGGACAATCTAAAGCTATCATCAGACACTTCACATGTTGTTCATTTATGTCTTTCATTCGACATAACAGTTTGTTGCACGGTGATTTTGCGTAATTTCTGGGGATTTTTAATGTGACATATACGAGTATCATCATCATTCTCGCCCTTGTCCCAATTTATTTGTGGTCGGCGCAACATGTCAGTAAAATCGAAGATAATTTTATAACACTAATTGTAATAATCACTTCATTGACATTGCCATTAATAATTCCTCTAATTTTAATAATGATAATATTGACAGGTACAACATAGAAATTCATGATAATAGTATATTTATAGAACCTACAAATGCTTCCGAAATTGAAAGTATACTAAAGTGCTTAAGAAATACTAAATCATAACCTGATTTAGTATTTCTTAAGCACTTTATTATACTTTCAATTGATAATATCACAACTGAAGTTCTTGAGAATATTTCAAAATACAATATATCATCGCCTTTAGCATACATTATTAGCCTATTCTTGAAACAGGGCTATTTTCCTGACCGATTGAAACTTTCCATAATGAAGCCACTACATAAAAAGGGCTCCCAATTTAACGTTGACAATTATAGACCTATAGCACTAACTCCAAAACTCTCAAAAATATTTGAAAAAGTGTTGTACATGCGCTTATTAAAGTTCTATCTATTTATATTATTATATGTCCCTTTCTTCCATACTTCTCTATTAGTTGTCATCTCGATAGTCACTCTCTTTCTAGCCATATCATCTTTTACACAGTCCGTCCATCGTTTCTTTGGTCATCCCCTTCTTTTGTAGCCATTGACATTCGTACTCAAAAGTTTCCTGAACTGAATGTGAGAACTCGTCCCAATTCTTTGATTACTGAAGTAATCATCCTTGTCGAATAAATTCTGAACTAGAACGTTTTTCCTTAACACCTTTGGCACAGCTTAACGTCACAAAACGAATATTGCCCATCTTACAAATGTATATGAGGGAGGTGATATACTTTTTCCCTTTAATGAGGGGCCAGGAGTGCCGACTGCCTTTCTTGATTTTTCAAGGGACTTTAAAACGTTAATCTCATAAACTTCGTGCAACGTCGAAAGATTTGAAAGGAGCCTCCCAAATTTTTAACATTTTAGAGGTAATGACAGAGATTTTCGGGGTAACAAGAAAAAATAAATTATTAAATTATAGTGAAAATTTTTAATCAGTTTTTTTTTTTTGTTATATTGACGGTGATATTGTGTAAACGATTAGCATGCGAAAGGTATAATCATATTTCAAGGGTCCTATTCTTTAAGCCTTTCTTTAGGTCATTAGCATTGCTTATTGCATAAGATGAAGTGGACGCTTTTTGACCGGATTTGACCCAAATAAATGATTAACAAAGTTGTTTTTCTGTTTCAGGTGCAATGTTCTCAATAACGGTGCTAAGTAAGAAGATGCAGGTGGACGACTCCTTGCTGTGCTTAATATCGGTCGTCAGCAAGTTTGTCGGTTCCATATGGACTGCTTTCGTGACCACGGACATCGAAATGTACCTTGGTAAGAACCTTGAAATTGTAACTTCAGCTATCAGAACTATAAACCTCCAATGATTTTAAGCGAAACACGTTTTTGAGAAAACTGTAAAGCCTTTTTAGTTGATGAATTGTTAGATCGACTAATTTACCCGGCAATGTCTTTTCGTCGAATTTATGGATTATCGGACAATTTCCTTTACCAATAAAACGTGTGTCGTTGAATGTTTTGACTTAACGGGGCCCAACGAGTTTATCCCGAAGTCGTATAGTTTTATTTTCAAATGTTTAAGTTAAAAAATAAATACTAAATAAATTCCCTTAAAATAACCATATATTAATTATGAGCTATCAAGACAACTACCTTGCAATTTTCAAAAACACTCACCACCATTATCACTGCAATTACTATGGAATGAATAGTGAATTACCATTCAACACAAGAGCGTCATCGCGCCATCTCTACTTCATATTCCAGTTTTATTATGATAATATGCATTTGAATAACTGTCGGTTCAATGGCGGTTATTAATTTGATTACGTTCACAATTGCAGTGCCGGTCGCTGAGCTACTGAACGCCACTACGTTTACGTCACTGCGCTCCATCATATCGAAATTGGTGGAGAAACAGGAGACTGGTTAGTTGGACAATATTTTTAATGTTTATTTTTCATTACTTGTTAAGCCCCGCGCGACACCGATTCGGTGTCAAACAATAGAAAATCAATTGTGTCTCATTAGCCGTCCTTGAGTGAATTACCAATAGAAAACACAATACCGGAATTAGGTTATTGTTATTTTTCCTAGCCACTGCTGACCCACTACGAAAAAAGACTTCCCTCAATATTGTTATTTTCTGAAAATAGTAAGGCGCATTGCGTTTTTACCCGACTGCCTCAGGAGGGTAATGTTTTTCGAGAGTATGTATGTATGTATGTATGTATGTATGTATGTATGTATGTATGTATGTATGTATGTATGTATGTATGTATGTATGTATGTATATATGTCTATTTCTTTGGCACGCTCTGTAGCCTAAACGGCTTGATGGATTTTAACATATGAGGTGTCCTTAGATTCGTCTTAATTGTGGGAGTGACATAGGCTATATAATATTTATAAATTGCATCTGCAAATACAAAAACAACGAGGGGAAGGGTTTTTTTTTTTAATTGCAACAATATTGGTATCAAATAAAAGCTAGTAATGAGTAATTTTCAAATATGTTAATAAAACTAAAAAGCTTGAAATAAAATAAATTATTTAAAAAAACAAAAAACCCGACTGCATAACATGTAACTGAAAAGGGAAAAACAAGCATTATAATCTATATAATTTTGGTCTTGCAGGCGGGGACAGTCGAATAACCTGAAATATGGTGTAACTTTTGATTGTCCCCGCCTGCGATACCTAAGGCTTTATAATTATTTACACAAAACAAGAAGAAAGGTATATTACATCGACTGTCGTTTGTGGGAGTGTTTGAATTGTGATCGTGCACGATCACTCTGCCTAGCATTGTCTTAACGATGTCGGGGTGGGGTTGGCTTCCAGTCTAAACCAGATGGCGCTGAATACCATTGCTTTTGTGATCGTACACGATACCATATTATATTACCTACATGAGCAAGTGGATGCAGGCATTATGCATTAACTACTATTATAACCAGCCTAAAAGGGTCCCACTGCTAGCTCACAGGATTCTTCTCTGCGAGAGGAAGCGGGCAGTAATCCACCACGAGGGTCCAGTGCGGGTTGCATTTACATCATGCATTTTAATGACATTGTAGTGACGCACCACATTTGCAAACCGCGTGTGCAGTCCTTATTTTGCGAACACGCTCAACGTGCTTGCATTGAATACATTTGTACAAGCATTTGGGTCTATAAGTGCAAGCCCGAATATGACGACGCTGTAAAATAAACATGACAAAAATATAAAGTCACAAAATTAAATCTATTCGTTATTTTCCATCTGTTAAAATCTACATTTCTAATATTTTCTATCTCCGGTTTCCAGCTAAAGTAAATTCACTATTCTCACTAACGGAGACGGTGGCTGCCCTAGTGTTCCACCCCTTCTACTCCTGGATGTATATGAAGACTCTGCACGTGTTGCCGGGTGCTGTGTTCCTGACCAGCGCAGCTATTGCTATACCACCGTCTATTATACTTGTGTAAGTCGATCATTTTAAGATTTGAGAAAAGCTGTGATTCTTTTTAAAACGTGTGATTGCAGGAGGCTGTGTCCTAACTAAAAGCGAACTTCACGTGATTACGCGAACGTCACGTGATTACGCGAAAGTCACGCTATTACGCGAACGTCACGCGATTACGCGAACGTCACGTGAGTACGCGGTCGTCGCGCTTTTTTGTACGAATACTAGCTTCTACCCGCGATGTCGTCAGCGTGAAATTTCTTATTCCCCCGACCAACTGCGTCGCATTGCATCACCTGCCTGCGCTATTACTTCGTTATCGTTTAGCGTTCTTTCTGACTTTTTTTCTTTTTGCTAACCTCCTAAGGGTCATAGCGTGATCTAACCGTCCCCAAGAATTGGGCTATCAAATGCAAAAGTTTTTTTTAAATCCAACTGGTAGTTCCAGAGAGATTACTCTCTTCATACAAACTTACAAACAAATAAATTTTACCTATTTATAATATTAGTATAGATGACATAGACACGCGATCAATCAAGTCACGTATGTACGTTATTTTTCAGGTAAACGATCGCGTATTCGCGCGACGATCGTTTTTGGATAGGACGTATGAGGAGACAGGTTGACAAAGCCTAGATGTTTAAAAATAAAAAAAATCTGGCTAAGTGACAGGAAGCCCATTTTGATAAGTTTCTAAAAACTTCAATAGGGCTATATAACATATTTCCCAGAACTTGGTTGTTACCAAAACACGTTTTGAAAAAAAAATCTCGTTACAAACTAACGTTAAACTAACCTCTTACCCTAAGTTCAAATCCAAAATATCTGTATTAAATTTCAACATACGTTACGTATTTAATTAATAACAAGAACGTCTTATTTGAATGCAGAACTTGGTTGTTTTTTATTTTCGATTACTCAACTCAATTTTGAGTAAATAGATAATTGTTGCATATTTTGCAATAAATTACAAGCGTTGTGTCATCGCGCTTCTCTTTCTTTTCTATGCAATCTGACAGTGACCGCGGTTTAGGTGTTGTCAGCGTCTTAACCATCAACATTCTGGTTTCTAATCATTTGGAGTAATTCGACAGTTTGTGATATCTTGATTTGCTGGCGACTATACATATTTAATTAGCCCCTAGCTAGCCTAAGTTTTAAAACATTGGAGAAATGCTTCAATAAAATAGGCATTTAGTGTGTATAGTCTTCATGCAGTTTGACATATTGAACATTATCAAATGCAGTTGATAAGCAGCCTTACCTTTTTCCATAATTTTTTAAATCTATTTTCAGATTTTTCTACACCCAGCACCGAACAACCCTCAAGGGCACAAGAAAGAAGGCTTTAGAAGAAGAAGAAAAGGAAGACGCCAAAAAAGCAGAAGCAATGAAAGCAGACCCCCTCCAATTCATTCCGTCACCAGCAGAAAAAGAAAAAATAGAAATGGGAAAGAAAAGTTAGTATTTAACGAAAAACATAATACTTATATATATGTTAGGTACTTCTCAATAAACGTATTATATTAAGAAAGAAAAAAAATCCTTCATTTTCGTTTTCCGAAGGACACTGGGCAAAGTTGTAAATGAATCAACAGTGATGTGGTTTATAATGTAAAGATCACAACGTAGACGTCTACTTTTTAACTAAAGAATCATCTAAATCTGACAAGACAATTATTCTGAGCAAAATAGCCATTTTTATGTTTATTTTTGTTGATTTAGAGACAGAACGGACTATCAACAGACACACATAATTACTACTGCGGGGTAATTGTGAAACATACTAGCAATAGGGTATTTTACTATATACGAGAAAAAATCTATAAATATATTATTGAGATAGTTTAGGCAAAAAGGAGTCGGAAAATGTTAGTTTTAGTTCATAAAATAACAAAATAAATTTCAAAATTCAATTCAATTTTCAGTTTTTCTAATCTGTTAAAAAACACCACGGAATAGTAGCCGCCATTTTATTACGTCATACGGCTATGTTAACAAAAACGTGTCAAGTATCATACAAAAGAAAAGCGCATTTGTTTTCATAGCCCAGTGACGTCATGACCACAGAGCAACATGGCGTCCACTGCGTCCAGCGTTTTCGTCAGACTACGCGCGAAATTTGAAAATGTAAAATTTTAAATGCATTTTTATGGCACTTATCGATTGAATAAAACATTTGTGATTTTTTTTTGGGGCATATTATAGCACTATAGTATTTAATTAAGACACTTTTCAAAAATGAGTGTAAGACCCTATTGCAATTCCTTTCAAATTGACAAATCGAATGTATACGATTTGTCAAAATGAATTGCGTCATTCAATCATTGCGTTATTTATGTTGTCGAGCAGACAAGTTTTCAAACATGAAGTAATTATTATTTATTTATTTCAACCAACTTAGGATCATAGTGTACAATTAAAATCAACATCACAATTAAAATTAAGATCAAAAATTAAAATTATAATAAAATGAAAACAAATTAGAATAAAAATTAAAACACAAAAATTGAAATTGTTATAAAATTAAATCAAATTGGAATCAAATTAAAACACAAATTAAAAATGTATTATGTGTAATTAGTAATGCTGGTGTCTAGTCTGTCTTACTAGCTGGTCCATCAAAACCACATCTCTATTGGTTCATTGAGAAAAAAGAATACCAGTCTCCTTTTAAAATCCTTATGTTTATAAGGATTTTAAAAGGAGACTGGTGGAACGGATCCGAAAGTTTTTGAATAGCATAGATTTAGTTTAGATGTACATTTTGTGTTTTAATAATTTAAGAATAAAATCGAATTTCTTTAGCGAATTTCTGCAATTTTGTAAGGTTTTTGTTTTAAAATACACTCTTTTAAAATATTTTGAACTTTGTAACATAGGTAGGAAGTATAGAAGTTAATAATAATTGATTTATTGTTTTAAATGCGAAAAGGATGAGGATATGACTAAAATGAATGAATACTTCATATGTAATCATACAGGATCAAATATTTATATGAATTAGAGTATATCTCTTAGTAAACATTTGAACAGAACAAACACTAATAACAACGTATTTCGATATTCTGCAGCTACTACAGACGGTTGTAACCAGAGAACGTAATAATTTATTAAAGCTAATTGCTATTCCCAAAGGCCATGATTAACTTCATCTTTTCCAAACTAATTGTGACTCTGTAATATGAACTTTATATTTGTTGATTTAAGACTTAATTCTGAGTAATATTATTCTGTGTTAGAGGTTTGTTGTTGCTTTTGGTTATCAGAATTTAAAGAGCATAAGCGGAAGCTTCATTGTATTGTTCCCTGTTATTGGTATATTATTATATCCCCTGTGTGTTTTTTCTCGTTAAATGGTTTAAAAAATGGAGAATGGTGTCTTTTCCATTTCTCTTTTGCATTCCATATTTGTATGAGGTGGGTTCTTATCATAATATACAGGGTGCTGAAACGGTGGACGCTACCAATCTATACTATTTATCATCTATAGAGATAAAAACAAGATAATCACCAGGCGTAAATAATTAAAAACAATGTTTTTCTACTTTTTGATCACTCTGTATATTATAAAAATTGTGTCATTTGTATATCATCTAAGTACTTATGACTATGTTACTAGAATTATGTAATAAATAAGAATAATATGATTGCCTAGAAAATGAATGTAAGTATATTCAAATATAATTGGGTGACAGGTACCAATCATACCTACATAAATATTAATTAACTATACTAATTTATCTCTGGTGGGTCCAAGTTTTATATTAACGTTATTACAGAAAAAATACCTAAAAATCTATGTGTGTGTGGTCGTGTTTTCACGGAAAGCGATTGTCACGCGAGTACGCGATCGTCGCACTCTTTTTATGAATATGACGTACGCGCGGGATTAATGAAGTCCCGTTTGTACGACATAATTCGTGTAACGAACAACGCATAGTCGCGTATTCGCGCGATAGTCAAAATAAAATAAAATAGTAGCTTTCGATTAGGTTGCGGGGTATGGATGCAGAATTATAGCTGTGATAAATGTAGGGAATTAATGTAATAAAATAAATAATTAATTAAAAAAAACTGTTATTATTTGTAATTCATTTTGTTATAATCTCCCTTTATTAGCTATACAAAATAGTTGTCGATTGTTTCTCAAAGATTTTTAGCATCGCATCATACTTTGCTGATTTTATGATTATTCATAACGTCATAGAAACGCACATTGAAAAAGGAAAGCGTAGGTACTTTCAACAATCTATTCTTTTATTGTTTATTTTTATGTGTATATAATATTATTAATGTTGTATTCGTGACTTGAGGGTTTCGTGGCTAAATAATAACAGCCGCACGGGTCGATCGATACTAAGGCTTCGCTTACCGCGGTCGGTTCGTGGATGGGTAACCATCCATTACATATCGAGACCCCTCCGCGGAATGCACGTTAAGCCGTTAGTCCCGGCTGTCATTCGTAGATCTTTGACAGTCGTTACGGGTAGTCAGAAATCCAAAAGTCTGAGAACCACACGGAAAAAAAGGATTTCTTCAGCGAAGAATATCAATATTCTCAGAAAAAATGTTTTAATCCAAGTAAATATTTTCTTAACGTAAGTAAATGTACTCAGTCCAAGAAAACCTGTTTACTCAAATTAAGAATAATAAATACTTGGTTTTTATTCTTGACTTAAGCAAATATTTTTGATTCCAGACTATAATAATCTTAATTGAAGAAAATATTCTAAGAGAGAAATAATATTCTTAAAATTAAACCTAATAATTCTTCATTTAAGTATAATTTCTTCGAAGAAGACAATAAAACTAAGACAAAATTTTACTTCATTCAAGAATATATTGTTTTCCCCATATATGAATCAATATTTGTCTTGACCAAAAGGATATTGTCTTAATTTAAGACATCCTTTTTTTCCGTGCAGTCTTACCAAGGGGTATCGTGTTACCCAGTAGGTAACTGGGTTGTGGAGGTCAGATAGGCAGTCGCTTCATGTATAATACTGGTATTCAGCTGCATCCGGTTACACTGGGAGCCGACCCTAACATAGTTGGGAACCCGCCGGGGTCGCGGGAAGGAACAAAAGCGTTACCGAGGCCCCTGGCAACACAGGCAACGGAAGGAATACGGATGGGTTTTAGTCAGTAAGAGTCTGACACACCCTCCCGCTCCGCCCAAAGCGGGAGAAGTTAATTGAAAATTTCCCACCAAAAAAAAAAAAAACCATAGCTGGGAAAAGGCTACGCAGACTGTTTTTTTTTATTCATGTTGTCCTAAATGTAGAAAGTAAAACCCGCCATGCCAGTGATGAAATTATTTTATAATTTACACAGTCTCTTTTAAAGTCCAGACATAATCTTGGTCAGATCATGTGAAGACCATGTAGAAAGATGGCAATAGGCTCGCCCCCTATTACATGTTTATTATGCATAAACATAACTGGCGAAATGTGGGTGTACTACAGGTACACCTCTGCTTAACCTTTCGACGAATACAGCCGTGATGTTATATGTTGATTATATTACTAATTGGGTAATCGTTTGATAGCAATAACAATTACTTGCCTTTTTGTATGCAGCACACTCTTATCATATAAGTGCCACTGTTGCTAAGTAGGGTTGTTGACTTTTTAAATGCATCGATTACGTCCTAGGCGACAACAAAAAGTACTTTTTATTGAAATGAAATGAAATGATTTGAAATAATTTTATTTTCTGTAAGTAGGTTTGTACAAACACTTTTACACGTCAATCATATTTAGAAAAAAAAAACTAGATGAGCTCGGCGTTTCCTATCTTACTACTCTGAGAAGAAAGGCCGAAACAAACTCAGAGGTCACAGTCTCTTTTAAAGTCCAGACATAATCTTGGTCAGATCATGTGAAGACCATGTAAATTGGTGTCTGAAATGGTCTTTTGAGGAAAGAACCACACAGAATGAGTGGACCTATCCAAGCAGTGCACGCAATTGTCAGTAATCGTGCAGCTCAACTCAGAACTTAAGGAGCTCAACATATTAGTACAAAACCAGTAGCTTTATTACATCACTCAAAAATTTGAACGGCATCAAAATGTGAATACTCCTCACTTGAGTACCCGACTTCGCGTCCATTTTGTTCGGCGAGCCCGAACGCGTTGTCGCGCTAACAGATGGCGCCTTCCGGTTTTTCGAACAAACGATCGCGGCGGTCGCGTATTCGCGCGACAATCGCTTTTATTAGGACACAGCCTAAAACAAAATAGTGTGGCTGGAAATAAACTTAACAGAATAGAGCTTCAGACGCTTAATAACTGAACTGAAAGCAACGTCTTGCTATTTAGTATTTGTTCGTACCATTAGTTATTGCTAACTAATTTGTGTATAGTAGTTGTAATCCTTTGTAATCTCTATTTGGGAAAGGTGAAATAATGAGTCAGATTGTTACCAACACAAACAAAATGGCGACCGCCAGTAGCATATAAGGATGGGAGGATTCGATATCTCCGGTGGACCTGCCCAGTGCCATCACGTGCTAAAGCTGATATTAGATGTTTATTCCGCGTTCACACGACACCGAAAAAAATTCACAGGAGTGAGCGTTCGTTTGCTCCTTTCGTTAAATTTTTCTATCATTCGGTAAACGAGTGAAATTCGAATTCGATTTCATTAGTGAGTGCTGAACTCCAATATCGTTAGTAGGTAATAGTTGGTAGGTACGTCCGAATGAAAAAACGGAATCCTTATTGAATCACTCCTGTGCCTGTCTGTCTGTCTGTCACACCCAATTTGCTCTGAATCGAATGGACTGATTGAGTTGAAATTAGGATTAACATGAATTTCTGTGATCCAAACACGGACGTGTAATGTAAAAAAATGAATTTTGAATATGGGGGGGTCACTATTGGGGGCCAAAAAAAGGGAAGAAGTTTTACGTACTGTGAGTGTATCAATTTTTTTTAAATAATTTTTAATTTAAATATTTTAAAGTTACTTAAGAAAATTGCTGAAAATTTACCATTTACCCTTATCTCGGAAACTACAGAGCTAATTTTTTTGAAAAATAAAACAAGAAATGGTATTTTACTTTTACATAACATCACGCCTTGCTTCCCCGAAGGGTTGGGCAGAGGTGTACCTGTAGTACACCCACATTTCGCTAGTTATGTTTAAGTCCCATGTAATAGGGGGCGAGCCTATTGCTATCGACCAGGCACAAATCCAGACTCCGGGCTGCTACTGAAAAATTCCAGATAGAAAAACCTAATAACACTTTCCGACCCGGGAATCGAACCCAGGACCTCATGCTTAGTAGTAGCGCTTGCTACTACTGAGCATGAGGCTAGAGGCACTAGGCCAACGAGGCAGACAGACTAGACTATACTTCTAAGTAGATTACAGGAAAACCTATGAGAAGTCTATGGTCTTAAAAAAACATGGTAAATCTCTCAATATTATACGTACAAACTTACATTTGCAGTTCAAATGTATGGGAGAACATGTTTTTCAAGTACAATGTTAAGTTAGTTCTTGATAAATTCATCCCAACTACGGATCTCTTCATTGGGCGTGGTCCGAGACGCACTTGGCCGGTTTTAACTTTTGTTTCATTTTGTGTTCAGACGTTCACTTCGAGTGCAAAAAGTGAATCGTCTAATATCTGCTTAACACGTTCAAGGACGCTGAACGAGACACAATAGAAGTTGTATTGTTACGACTTCTATGGGCGTTTAGTGTCCAAATGTAAGCGTACACCTTTGGCTCGCAAAAATCCCTGAATATAAGTACATAAAAAGTGCATTTTATATAAGAATGCACTTTACAATTCTATAAAGATAAATAATAAAGTAAGTATTAGAGGCATTAATATAAATACCCTAATAAAGTAGGTAAGCAATAAAGAATCCTTATCCTTACTAATATTATTGCGAAAGTGAGTTTGTTTGTATGGTTTTTACGCTTTCACGCTAAACGGCTAACGGATTTGGATGAAATTTGGCATATGGGTAGACCATAAAACCTTGGGATTGGGATCGACAAACATCTTTCTTGGGGTCCCCAGCTGCAGGACGTAAGTCGCAAAATTTTCGCAAAAGTCCCTGCAACGATTGCGGAACTTTCTTCCAACTGCCACTAAAACTGCGCTTGCACAATCTCTTTTACTTCCCATCCTTGACTACGCTGATGTTAGTTATATCGATCTCACTGAGGCACAGCTAGATAAACTTAAGCGACTTCAAAACTTTTGCATAAAATTTATATTTGGCTTGCGCAAATATGATCACGTCTCCGAATTTCGTACAAAGCTCAAGTGGCTTCCCATACGTCTTCGCCGGAATTCTCATACCTTGTTTCAGCTCTACAGTATTCTGTTCAATCCTACAACCCCCTCTTATCTTAAGGAACGTTTCAAGTTCCTAAATGACACGCATAATAGATACCTGAGGTCATCGGAAAACTTAAGACTAGAGATGCATTCCACCAGTTTCTATGATAAATCTTTTACGGTTCAAGCAGTACGGTTGTGGAATGCCTTGCCCGTGTCGATAAGGCGTGCTCAATCTCTGTCCATTTTTAAAATGATGGTAACAAAACACTATCTCTCTCCTTAAACATATTTTTTAATTTCTTTGTTCTTTGCACCTGTTTTGATTCTTAGCGCTAGTTTTATGATTAATTATTATTGAATATATTATATAGATAATTTTAATATATTTTATGTATGTATGTATTTATTGTATATATGTGAATGGTACACCACAGACTACCTGCAGTATTGTCTCTCCTTTCCCCCCTAATCCATCCAAAGGTTGTCTTTAAAAAATCGATTTTAGCGATAAGACCGCCCATTCTGTCACCCTATGTAAGATTTCTACATTTATAGCTGTAATTTTTATGGTTTACATAATAAAGAGTATTCTATCTATCTACCATGACTAAATCTGAATAAAAAGTATTCTATGTCCTAATCCAGATTAGGACATAGAATACTTTTTATTCAGATATTCTTACGGGATCAAGACTTACGCGGGTGAAACCGCGGGGCGCAGCTAGTCTATTCTATAAAGATAAATAATAAACTAAGTATAAGAGGAATTGAGACAAATATCCTAATAAAGTAGGCAAGCAATAAAGAATTAAGATAAATAATACATGTCAGCAATCATCCTCAATCTTTTCATCCGCAAGTCATACTCCGTTGTTCATATTAGGAAGATTATAATATAAAACAACAAAATTGTTTGGTTTCAGTATAGAATTATACAATAAAAAGGTATACTATATTTACACATATAGCCTCGTAAGGCCCAACCCAAATTTAGGTCGATATATATTACGGCCCAATGTACTAAAAATAGGTGCAAGTAGTTGCGGCCCAGAACTTTGATTTAGTAAAAAAGTGTTTAAATGTAATACTTTTGGCTAAACTCTTTTAAGGGGTATTTCTTATACCTAAAGTTAACTATTTCAAGCAACAAATATTTTGAAATTAATTGTCCTTTTTTTAGGTCACTGGGCCATAGTTTTAAGTATAATATTAATTTGAATATATCAAATCTATGCAGTTATTTATTATCAAATGTTACAAATTATACCGGAAAAAAAAGAAACTTTGTGAAAAAAAAAATTGTTTATTCTCCTTTTATTTTAAATCGTATTAATTAATCATTTTACGTAACAAATGTCTCTAAATCAGTCTCATTTTTTAGGAAACAATGTATCATTAGCATTACACTTGCGCTAATCATAATTAACAACATAATGTAGGTACTTATCTACTAATCAATGGTAATATTTCAAATTATAATATTTTAAGATATATTAAAAATTAAAGAAAACACCTAAAGTAACATAAAGGAACATAAACACATAAAGTAAACACCCAACGTCCTAAAATTATGACATAGAAGTTAGGCTAACTTTTACAATAAAAACCCACCGACTTTATTTTGGGACATAGTTTTTATCGTTCGTATATTACTGAATTAAAATGACTTTCCATTGAAAAAAATGCGTAGGAACAAAATATAACATTTCCGCAACTGTTTGCAATACATTTCAGACATCACCATGTAATGATTATAAAGATATTAATAGATTTACTCACCTATATCCACGAGGCTTCCATTTACACGAGATGAAACGTCAAATAGACAGATTATTGGTTCTAAAACGTCAAGTTGAAATTGTCAAAATTAGAGATGCGTTCAAAGTTAATAATTTGTCGATGGCAGTTTTGAATTGGCGGGATTATTTAAACAGAAAAATATGTTCAAATATCATGTCACAATTTTAGGTCGCTGGGCCGTAATTTAATGATTTTAAATAGTGTCTCGGGCCGGAGTGTCAAAATTTTTTTGTCATTAAATTAGGTCGTTGGGCCTTACGAGGCTAAGGCGTATAATGGAACGCCCGGGATAATTCCAGCAAGTCATTGGAATTATTGATGACGAACTCGCAAAATATTTTTGTTTCTGTAAATACGATTAGCGTTGAATATTGTAGATAATTAAAAACACACCTTTTTTAATGTCTGACTTTGAGGCATCAGTGTAGGTACCTATTGCGGGTGACTATGCCATGATGAAATGAAATGATGATGGAATGATGATGAAATGAAATGAAATGATATGATGAAATGATTTTATTTTCTGTAAGTAGGTTTATACAAACACTTTTACACGTCAATAATATTTAGAAAAAAAAACTAGATGAAGTCGGCGTTTCCTATCTGACTACTCTGAGAAGAAAGGCCGAAACAAACTCAGAGGTCACAGTCTCTTTTAAAGTCCAGACATAATCTTGGTCAGATCATGTGAAGACCATGTAGATTGGTGTCTGAAATGGTCTTTTGAGGAAAAAACCACACAGATTGAGTGGACCTATCCAGTCAGTGCACGCATTTGTCAGTAATCGTGCAGCTCAACTCAGAACTTAAGGAGCTCAACGATTCGACGAACAATACCAAAGAAAGGACATTTGAGTAGGCCGCATAAATGACTCAAACTGCCAGACTAAGACGAAAACTAACTGAGAGAAATAATAAAATCAATAATCCACATAGTCTTCACATTCACAATAATTTAAAAAAGAATTAGAAGAAATAAAGCCAGCCTCATAGGATCAAATATAATAATAATTATAGTCCTCCCGACCGAATTTCGGCCATGGCGGCCAATTTTAGGAGCAGTGGTGGCCTAGTGGTAACGGCCGCGACTGACGAGTTGTAGGTCGTAGCTTCGAACCCTGACAGGTGCTTTACTTTATGTAAATTCTTTCATCACCACTGCTCTCAAAACGGTGAAGGAAAACATCGTGAGGAAACCAACAATTCTAAGACATGTGACATATACCAACCAGCACTGGGCCCGCGTGTGGATTAAGGCCCACTACCTCTCACAGAAAGGAGGCCTGTGTCCCAGCAGTGGGAACATTATATAGTGGTTATGGTTATGGTATAGCCAATTTCAGCCGAGACCAGCCGTCGGCGCGGCAGATATTATAGTGCACAAGTGTATGCGCAGACGCGGGTGAACTCTCTCTTCCCGCAATTTCTTAGTCCAATGGGACGGCAATCCGTCATGACCAGAGAGAGCTTAACACGTTCGCTGACAGTACGTCGTTAGGCGGGAAATTAAAAGTAGTGCGATACGACACTACGTCAAGTGACGTGCACGTCTGTCCACGTAGTGTCGTATTTGGGCAAGCAAACACATGCCTAATATAACACAACGTCGAGAAACGTTCACGTCCATCGACGTAGTATCAAATTTCGGCAGGCAAACATATGACCAACATGACACTACGTTATGAAAGGTGTCATTTAGTATGGAAAATTCTACTGCCGTAATGAGGTGTCAGGGTAAGTGCTCACTGTCAGCGAACGTGTTAACCTGCTTTCCGAGGCACGGGGATATCACACCGCCAACGTCAAACTCCATGCTGCGACTAAGAAATTCGTAATGGAAAAACCCAATAACAATTTGCCCGACCTAGGAATCGAACCCAGGTCACGCTCAGCATTAGCGCTTGCGATCACGAGACAAACGCTGCTGAGGAAGTCACACTTTAACTTTCACTAGTGTTATCATTCTCTTCATCACATTATTTCATATCTTTTTTTTTATATATAATTTCAGAAAATTATGAACACTCTTGAATTGCCAAGGAGTCGGTCAGCCCATTTCAAAGCGTAGTAGGTTCCTATGGAGAGGCCATAGGAACCTACTACGCTTTGGAATGGGCACCTAGTTTCATATTTCTGACTGACCGACTCCTTGGTAATTCAAAAGTGCCTAATTAAAATAAATACTTTGTTTGAGTTTGACAACTTCATGGGATACTTATACATAAATAAAATATAACTTTTAGTAATTATTTAATTCAGGTGTAGTTAATAAAATCATTGTTTGATCAGCACTGAACGCTTGCCTCCTCGTAGCGCTACGCGTCAGGCTACGGCGTAGCACGTTACAAGCTACGGGGGCTCCCATTTGTAGGCCATTTTGTTTACAGTGTAACGTTACGATAGGCCGGAGGGCCAGTCGTAAGTCATATTTATACATTAAAATTTAGGTTAGTATGAGTAAGAGTTGAGTGCCAGGCTTCCAGTTTGAGTGTCATAGCTCGGGACGCTTGGACGGCAGGATACAGGATCGGCAGGCAGTAGTGGGACAGGATCGGCAGGCAGTAGTAGAACAGGGCTGGCAGTTGGGGCGGAGCACGGAGACGAGGCTGGTATTTCCCACGTCATAGTGGATCATGCAGCCGCAGACAGCAACTCTGTCCCAGGAATTAAAACGTCCTTTTGTAAGCAAGAGATATTGCTTTTTGTTGGTTTGGTGGTATATTGGTGTGTAATTGGTGTGAGCTGTTTTACACTAGCAGGAGAGTTGCGTTAGTGTCAAACGCCACGTTGTTAGAATGCCCTAGTATCAGAAAGACTCTCTGTCCAGGAGTGGACAGGGAAGAGGCCGACGTTGTCCAGGTCCCGACCTCCCATGGCACGCAGGAGTGCTCGCCTATGGCGTCCCACACCACGCGAATATAATGCCTCCGGCATTAGAGACCTCCCAAAGGTGTAGGAGAGAGGTCCGGAGGCAATGGAAGGCCGATCACAAATCACACACTGAGTTTCTTTAAATGATTATGTTTGAGCACATTACATTAAGGTTTGTAAATAAATAAGGGCCAACTGACCTGGCTTAAGAATAAAGACACTGAATTGTCCTAAGAATCTTGACTGACTGAATGAGCTTGAGAACTGAAACTGACTGAATTGAGCTAGAAGTAAAGAGACTCAACAAGCTTAAGAACCAAGATTGACTCAATCCTTGTCACGATTCATGATCACTTTTATAGATTCTGGTAAAAGTTCTAGAAGTTTCTGTTAAGCAATCCAAACATTATTCAATTTATTTGTTGGAATTCCTGCAAGGATCAATAAAAACGGTTTACAATGAGGATATAGCCTAACTATATGTAATCTGAAAGTAGCCTTATCATGGCAGCTATAAAGCATAGAGGAAGAAATCTGACAGATTACAATTTATGATGAAAGATGTCAATGGATAAAAATATTCTAAGGCTTTTACAACAAGAGAAAACTAATCATATAAAATACAGGTTTGAGTGTAAAAACAGTTAATTGTGACTGAAGTTTTGCTTTTCAGCTGTGGTGTTCAAACATATGTAAGAAAGTGAGGCACAACAATATGATTTTATCTTTGAAGGGGGAAAACAAAGCACCTAATAGATATTGCTGTCTGTTACGTACTCCTATTTAATAACAAAATATAAATACTTGTTTTAAAACCGCCACATGGTTCGAGCTATTCACAAATACATAAATTCTCTATTTAATGGGAAACAAACTTGAGACAACAACGGACAGGTCGAAAGCAATAAATTCAATTCAACAAATTTTAAAGATACGACTAAAGTATTCGATTTCTAATCACAGAGCAAAATACCAGTGCCAAGATCTGTTTACCATAGATTGAGCTCGGGCAAAACCCAAACAGGCCCTTATAACAATTGAGAAATTGTATAAAACAAGGCAATAAACCTATTCTGGGTATTCTTTTGGTATGGGGAAAAAACCCACGCTCGCGTCGTTTTGGAGGGATTTACGAGGCTGAAAGTGTTAAGACACGGGAGGATACGGACGTGCTGGCCTAGGCAAATTAAGTTAGCAGTTCGTTTAAGACTACGACAAAGAGCGGTTGAATTGGGCTAGGATAGGAGAGTTAGAACTAAGTCGATAGCAGTGAGACCATGTCTCTGTGGAGCGATCGCGATAGCGAGAGAGTTATTTAATACGGTAAATTTTAATAATAAGTGTAGTTTTAGACTAGTTTATATTAGTCTAGTATAATGGGAGTAGTGTGTAAGGCGCGTGAATCTCAGTGAGTGTGTTTGTGAACGATTGGGTGAGTGTTTACAATTCTATCCCTCCTTATTCCTTTCCATGGCATGCTCGAGGTGTCCTACACCAGCGTTTGGTTCTAGGGACTCGGGGAAAGCCTTCCATTGGGTGTGAAATTTACCAAGAGACGGTAGACGACTACTTTACCAACAGACTATAGACAACCACAACCAAGACATGACATTTAAGACAGTCGCACCGCTTATGGAAGGCTGAACCGAATGAATACTCGCAACTCGTTAGGGCCAATTTGAGCTATAATAATAATAATAATAATAATAACCCCACCGCCATATCTCTACGTTGACGTCGTGGTGGGGCTTGCGCGCTCCGAACTCTAGGTCTGTGCCAGTAGAGTATACTTTTCCGGAACGGGTCTAGGGTAAGGAGCCAAACCAAGAGAGATACAGAAACCTGCAGGGCAGCATGTGGCGAGCTGTTGGCCAGTAGCGACCCCACGGACCCTATCTCCTGGGAGAAGTCTTGTTCCTCATCTCTGGCTTGCCTTTATTAGCCGGCTGGAGTGAACACTGACGAGGAAGAGAGCTCCCACCTCATTCCTGCTTTTATTGGCCGGCTTGAGTGGAGATTCGCAAGAGCAAACGTGCCCGGAGGAAGGAAGTATTCCAGTAAGATGCTGGTAGGGATCTTGACCGTACTTCCGGGATTGACCTGATAGCCGTGGAATATCTCTCCACTCCTCAAGCACCTCAGGAAGTGTTGCCCCCTTGTCACTACCTCACTATGTGCTAGCGGCCGTTTTCGGGGGCCCATTATTGAGTGTGCAAGTCACCCCCTGGCAGTTTATCGATGTATTTTATATAAAGCATTGGTCAGGTAGGGGCCATAGCCTTTCTATAGTCTTAGGAAACCGATCCACTATAGCCTCCCAAACCCATAGCCCAATGTTTTGTTCCCATGTTCTGCAATAGTCCTGCATCAACCGGGGGTTGTCCTTGGCTGCACCATCATAGAGCAAACAGGGATAATCGTCGGTTGGTGCAGGAGGATGCGAGTTGGCTTCGGCCCCTCGTACGCCTTCCAAAGGTCCGGGACCCAATGGTCCCGAGATATGTAACGACAAAAAAGATAATAATAATAATAATACCCTTTGTTTCAGGCAACTAAGGCCCATAAAATACAATACATAAATAAGTATAAAAACAATAACTATAAACTAATACATATTTTACTACAACAAACTTAATAACTACTGCGCACGAAGTAACGGCGTCGTGTTACGCTGCGAGGGGTCGCGTAGCCGACCGCGGAAACGCCGATACAGCACATCTTTCGGCCAAAACTCTTCCTTGAGGAAGGTCACCAAATGATGAGTCGGAACACGCACTACAAATGACTTGAAATTGTTGTTATGGCGCGCCTCTAACTTGTCCACCCTCAAGGTCCAGTTGGTCTTCAACCGTATTTATTTATTTATTTAATACTTTACGCACACAAATGTACAGAGGCCATCCTGATTTCCTGGGGGAGCGAATTCCACAGAGAGATAGACTGAACGAAGAAGGAAGAGTGAATAAAGTCAGTGCGGTGAGTGGGACATTGAAGAAGACGATTATGTGATGAACGTAGATTTTTACTATGGTTCGCGCAAATGTACTGAAAGTGGGGGGCGAGATAACTAGGGGAAGAGGGAGAGTCAAGAAATGAAAACAAGGTGGTCAGCGCCCTTTGCTCTCTGCGCTGGCGTATGGGCAACCACTTTAGAAGCGATCGTTGCGCAGAGACATGATCATATTTACGCAGATTGAAAACGAATCGAATGCAGTTATTGAGAAGACGTACCGTATGTACCCTACGATGTCCTCAGTCTTCGTAGAGTGGTGCAAACGGGACACGTACAGCTGCGTCGTCGGTACTGCAGGACGTAGCAGCATGTTAGTACCTGCAGGCGCTGTCCCACACTGGTTGCGAGAAGTAGGCTTCCTCTTCTTTCAATCCACCTTGATGAAGCCGTCCTCAACGCATGTGATCTTCGGTGGACCCTGCTGTTTGTGGTCCATCACAGCTCCCTTTCTCGCACTTGATGCTGAGTGACTCTGCTTTCCCCCTTTAGGTTGCTCTGCTTGTCGTTTTGTTTGCGACACAGCAGGTTTCGTCTTGCCGACAATTGCAGAATAGGCACGTATGGGGGTCGGTGTGCACACACACACCGACCCCCATACGTACAAAACGACAAGCAGAGCAACCTAAAGGGGGAAAGCAGAGTCACTCAGCATCAAGTGCGAGAAAAGGAGCTGTGATGGACCACAAACAGCAGGGTCCACCGAAGATCACATGCGTTGAGGACGGCTTCATCAAGGTGGATACTGCTACTTTGTAGTTGTCTACGAAAACAAACCAACCAAATGCTAGTGATCTTATCCTTATGGACTGACTATTTATATTTTGCATTATTTTGGATATTTTGCATTGCACTTGATGTACGCACATTTCCCGGGAAAAAAAAATCCCCTATACTGGATTAATAGTTCGTTCTAAGGAACGCTAGGAAGTCTCGTTAAATCACATCCAGCT
The DNA here is from genome assembly GCA_905333075.3 of Atethmia centrago. Lineage (NCBI taxonomy): Eukaryota > Metazoa > Arthropoda > Insecta > Lepidoptera > Noctuidae > Atethmia > Atethmia centrago. The sequence continues at coordinate 26,384,552 of HG995374.1, forward strand.
GACGAGCCTCTCACAAATTTGAATGCCCCCTTGCAACCAACGCCCCATTGCTAGAACAAGGACGGTCTCACGGCTGCCGATTACATTGATAGTATCCTCTAAATGAGGGAGATTAAGCAAGTGAGAAGTGACAATTTGGAATAGCCACTTCGGCGTATAGCGGGAGCGATCGTAAATAATTCTACAACCGACTGATGATGCGCTTGTGCAAGTTTTGTATTGTCTTTGCAAAGGGTGAGTAGGCCGTTATAAGGGGTTCATTATATTAGTTACGCGCCCAGTGATTACTGGAACAGGTCTCGCTCAATGGAAATTGAACTTCGCAGTACTCTGCCTTAGGATTGAGTAAGACATGACTAGAGCTTAGGGAACGTGGCTTGTTAGAATCGTAGCAGTGTCCTTAGTGGTCCTATGCGTTCAGATCTAGCAATACACACACGACGCTGTCAGCTGCTATAAAGCAGCCCCACGTGACTTGGGGTGGGTCTGTAGTTATTGTAAAGAAATCCATTAATGTAACTTAGAGTAAAATACTCGTATTCCCCAACGCAAGCGTTACGTGTCATTCACCTACCCTGTCTACCATGTCTTTTAACTTTCATAATCAAAAGAAAAGTAGATAAATTTAGATTTACTTTCCTTAATGTTCTTACCATGAATTTCCAAGCGAGTAATAGTTATTAAGTTTAATATAGTTGGGTTAAAGCCCAGATTAGACTAATTTAGTACTTAATGTAGTGTATGTGTTTGTTGGAACGACTGAGTGATTCTTTCATTATAATAATTATCCTAGGCTGATAGTGTAAATAAAGTTGTTGTAACTATACAAACAGAGACGTGTTGCTGGGGAGTTTGTTGGGTCACTTCTTCTGCCCAGCTCAAACACTAGGAAGTGGCGAAAGGTGGGCGCTTTGGGGCTGTCTATAGACCTTTAAGAGAGTTGATCCACAGCTCTATTAATAATATTAATATCGTTTATTTCAGGCAACTAAGGCCCATAAAAGCACAATACATATATAAGTATAAAAACAATAACTATAAACTAATACATATTTTCTACAATAAAAACTACTGCACACGAAGTGACGACGTCGTGTTACGCTGCGAGGTGTCGCATAGCCGACCGCGGAAACAACGATACAGCACATCCTTCGGCCAAAACTCTTCCTTGAGGAAGTTCACCAAATGATGAGTCGGAACACGCACCACGAACGATTTGAAATTGGTGTTATGGCGCGCCTTCAACTTCTCCACCCTCAAGGTCCAGTTGGTTTTCACCCATATGTACTCTACGATGTCCTCAGTCTTCGTAGAGACGCTGCTGTTTGTGGTCCATCACAGCGCCTTTAGTCGCACTCGATGTTGAGCTCAACTCTTATTTTTTTACGTATCTAGTAATTTTTGTACGTATTCTTTAGAACACGTACAAAAATTACTAGATAATATGATAATATGACATTGGTCTGAGATAAATCTCAGACCAATAATTCGGTTAGACTGACATGAACACGTGTCTTGCAGATATGCTTGTTGTGCAAAAAGGGTGAACTTCCAGGGGTTTGGGTGACCACATCTATCTCATATGCAGTCCATTGACTGATAGGGACCGTGTCTCCTTAAGAACATAATACCGGCGCAATGCCATTGGAACTAGCCGCCCTGTTGCTAGACAAGGACGGTTCGCACGGTTGCCGCAGGAAAAGCCGCTTCGTCACGTTTATCAGTTCGAAAGAACTGCAAAGGACCATGTCTCTAAAAGAGCATGACGCCGACGCAATGCCGCTGAAAAGCCGCTTGCGTCACTTTATGGAAGTGTTGCTCTGAGTGCTCCTAATCCAAATGTAAAGTATTGTGTGAGTAATGGCTGACCAAATACCTGTTACGCTAGCGTAAGAGTTACTCACAAGTTTGTATAATAATATACTTAGCATCTCTCTATTATTTATTAGCTTTCTAAAACCACATCCAATTTCATAACGATGAATTCCTAAATCCTATTTACTATTTCATTTAATCCTTTCCTTGCTCTATTAATGGGACAAGGCGTTGGACTTCATATTTGGTTTTCATTTAATCTCTGTAGGTAGGAGAGTGTCCAGTCTGGAGACGAACTCGACGGTCGAGTCCGAGTCGCACGAGGTGGGGTGCGGCTCTTCCTCAAAAACCAATCTAAAGTCATATTAACAAAATTAGGAAAAACGAAAATTTTATCAGCCTAGGGTAATAGAACAGTCACAATATAACAACAATTGTTGGACATAGCAGCCCTTTAAAAGGTAAATATATTTCTTTGTGTATCAAAATACCACAACCGCCAAATATTAATGAGGCATTACGAAGCCCTTTCTTTCATGATACTATTTGACATTTAAATCGAAAATATTTTCAGTAAAACTAGAGACAGGATTTAGTCGGCGGCAGTGGACATGTCAATATTGAAAAAAAGTTAGAGTTTTACAGAGATCATACAAACCCCGTTATTTTATTGCCCAAAAGTGTTTTGATCAAAACTATTTTGCTTTAAAATCAAAATCAAAAGTTATTTATTCAAACTATGCTGAGAATCAGCACTTTTCGAACGTCAAAGTTACATAAGATAGTCCCCCAAAAACGCCCGCCCTTCACCACTTCCTAGTGCTTTAGTTGGGAAGAAGAAGTGGCGCAATAAACTCCCCAGCAGCACATCTGTCTATTTAGTTATACACTGTTACATTTTGGTCGTTTTAATTCCGTGAAGGGTCGATCCGGTGCATGAAACACTATCGATTTGTGAATATAAAATTAAAAAATAAAATTACTTTTTCTTTTAAACTCGAATGAATTCGCGCATTAGTGAAAAAACAGTGCGAACCATTAGTAAGTACCATTCGAAACTCATTTCGTACCATAGGTGTGTGACATTCAAAGTGAAAAACACTAATACTTACAAACCAATTCACAAAAGACGAGTAAGCGCAGTCCACGTGGACTCATGCTAGACCAAACTCCGCCCCTAAACCCCATTTTATTGGCAATGCAAAAAGCGCGAGCCCCCCGCAACCCGCGGCCCGCGCTCTTAGAAAGGGCAACACATGGACATAAACAATTCAGTTTCTCTAAGACGTCAGACGTCATCGGCGTATTGCTGTTTACGATCATTGTCACGCGAAAATAATAGCATCTTGTAATTACGTGTACTCCTGGAGTCCGTTCCCATGGTGCATTAGTAACTAGAATATTTTTCTTTTCAAATCTTTGTAAATAATTTTGATTTCAAATTCTTATGAACAATTAATACATTATCGCGACGTGTAGCGTGTAGCCCTAAGTGTTAAATAAATCAGAGGTGATTTAGGTGTGTAACAGAACTTTTTTTAAATGGTGTATTTAGTAACTAGAGCTTTTATTTTTCTAATTGTTGTAAATTATTTTGATTCCACATTTCTAAATACCTACGCCATAACTAGCAGGCCTGTAGGTGCTTATTTTTATATTTACCACTTCTAGCACGAAGTAAATATGATGGTCCTCGGTCCTAAGCCCGTAAAAGTATGAAGAAAATTTTGAAATAATTTAATTTGTTTACATGAACATCAGCTGAGCGAGTCAATAACCTAAGCTGAAAGAGCGAGCGGAGTGTAGGTAGTTAGGTACGCACCGACGACGACGCGAACGCGACGTAGGTAAGTACAATAACTAACTCGTGGCGCTACTACTGGTTTCATGCATTTTGCGAATATTACGTTATCACTTCCTTTTTTTATTTTAAGAGATACAATGCTGTGTAAGTCGTTTATGAATTGTATTTTGTGAGTTAAACCACCCGTCCAAGGGATTAAAACGATCAAAATGCAACCGTGTATAGACTTGATTCTATACAAATCGTGTGCAAAGTACGTAACACACATTAAATTAAATTACTTGCCATATGTAAGCTAGCACACGCCAATATACCAACAAAACAATGAAAACTCTACTCAAGCAGATAAAAATTACAACACAAAAATTTAAACAGAAGTTAATACCTAAATAAAAGCCTCCAGGCAGGCATATCCACGTCAATGCGCGTATTTTGCGTACGAACAATTACTAATAACAATAATAAAACCATGGTCAGCAAGACGACCAGTCACCACAAGCAACACCCGTTCACGAGCATAACGCAAAGATCAGCCATCAGCCCCCTCGTTATATTGGAGGGAAGGAGGCAAACCGACCCCCGACGCTACCGCAGGCAGTGACATCTAAGGGAGCATGACGAACTTGCTGCCGGTTGCTCAGGCAAGAATAGTATAATCAATTGTCGACGACGCTAGCTAACCACTTATTGCAATGTAACTCATAAAAAAACACATTATAATGAGTAGATTATGTCACTAACAAAATAAATTTTAGTCATTATAATGATAAAAAATAAAATAATTTTTTTTGACACAAAATACCTTTGTATAGGTACTATCGGCCCAAGTTAAGCATGCTCACTTAAGAAAATATTCCTGCGAGAGCGCAGCTAGTGAAAAACCACACCCCTTCCTAGTTTCCCCCAATTAGAAACAATATGCATTTGTGTAAGTAATGAGCGAGTAACATAAAATAACAAACATTAGCTAGAGCGCGGCAGTGCCAATTTGCTCTCGCTAATTGTTGACGTTTCCCTTAAATTCCTATCGCCATTTCATTTTACGACCTGTTTATTTCTATCGGACTGATTGCCTGCCTAACTGTGACCTCTGCTTGTATACCGGACTGTGATCGAAAGCCTCTTCTTGACCCTAGCTTGTATCCTGGACTGTGTGTGTATTGTGTGTGGGCTGTGACTAACGTGGTGCAACCATGACGACCCGAAACCTGATTCAGGAAGAAAGGAATCAAATTATTGTTTTGCATAGACAAGGGTTAAATATATCCCAAATAGCAGTGGAGTTGAACATGCAAGTAAGTTATGTTTTTGTATTCAGATAGAGGGAGAGATATAGAAATAAATAAAGTGATAGTAATATTATTATTTCATAGTTTGCATTTTTCCTTATATTGTAATTTAAAAACAAATTCCATGAAAAATATTGGTATTCAGCTGCATCCGGTTAGACTGGAAGCCGACCCCAACATAGTTGGGAAAAGGCTAGGCAGATTTATATATAAAAATAATAAAATTATTATAACTTTCAGATGGATTCTTTTTAAAAGTCTCATAAGATATTACCTACTTATAGTAATGCATTCAAATAAGATTGTTCTTTTTATTTATTTTTGCTTTCAAAGACGTTGTTGGAGCCTTTTATGACCCGATAATAAATCCTAAACCAAAACAATGGTGCCTTATCTCACAGCGTCGTTGCCGCATTTTAATTAGAAAAACCAGAGCGCATTCGTCGCATTTCTAGAGGCTTGATCATTATATTTCAAACTACAATTTTTTTTCGCCCAAGCACAAGATAATTGTTTTTTATAATTATTTTTAACATTTATTTTATCATAATACTGCAGATGGAAAGTAATTGACAATAATGTAAATTTTTGTTAGTAGTGCTCGTAAATACTTACCAAAAAAACTTAAAAAAAATTGCACACATAGTTTTAAATACTAACGATTTAGTGCTTGGCTGGCCGATAAAATAGCAAGTACTTACTATTTTTTCGGCCAAGCACTAGATCGTTGGTATTTAACCACGAAAAACCTTTAGAAATGCCACGTTGCCAGCCCGCACGGGATAAACACTTTTAAATAGTAGAGATAAAGCACAAATTTGCTTGGGACAGTTTCATACAATGTTGGAATTTACGCTATGCCATTTTTCTTACTCATAGGTATACGAGGTGTAAATTGCAATATCTGAAAACCTCTTAAGGGGTCATTGTACTAATCATTATGAACAACTTTTACTACGGGACCAAACCTGAAATCGCGAAAAAAAAACAGCTGTTCCCTACATTTATGTTCGCGTAACTCGTCAAAATGTATGGACCAGCTGCTTTTTTATCGCGATTTCAGGTTTGGTTCTCATAGTAAAAGTTGTTTATAATGATGAGTAATGACCCCTTAAGAGATTTTCAGTTATTGCATTTACAACTTGTATTTTAAAATATAGTTATGAATGTTATAACTACTTAACTTAGTTATAGAAAAGTTAAGAGTTTATTTATCATGAAGTCAACCAAAATGCACACCTTAAGTATTTCAATACTTCCGGGGCCGCGGGAAGGTACTTATGGGTCACCGAGGCCCCCGCAACACAGGCAACAAGAAGGAATACGGGTGGGTTTTAGTCAGTAAGAGTCTGACACACCCTCCCGCTCCGCCCAGAGCGGGAGAAGTTAATTGATGACTTCCCACCCTAAAAAAAAAAAAAAAAAAAAAAAAAAAAAAAAAAAAAAAAAAAAAAAAGTATTTCAATACTTATAATTTTTATTTATAGTGTACTAGTTGTGCCCTTTAAATAAGACTTTTGTAGTGTACTCGTATTATTATACTTAGTTCCTATATTATGTAAAAAATCGATGCTGATTGTTTTTTTTTTTTTTTTTTCGTTAGAGAACAACGGTGCGCCGCTGGGTGGGAAGATATGAAGAAGGAGAAATTACAGAACGCGTTCGTGCACCTCGACCCCGGGCTATAAACGAAAACGAGTTAAATAATATGATAGCCACGTATGAAGAGAACCCGTTCACACCCACTCGCAGTTTCGCACAAGAATACGAAGTTTCGATGCAAACTATTAGAAACGAGTTGCATCGAGCTGGAGTCCATCACAGACGTCCCGCAAAAAAAATTATTTTGACGCAGGAGCAGAAAGCTGCTCGCGTGCGATTCGCTCGTGACTACAGGGACTTCGATTTCTCTTACGCCATATTTTCTGATGAAAAGTGCTTTAGGTCTAGCCAACAAGGTCGTCGGAATTTATGGCGTGTAGATAACACAAGATACGAACCTCGAAATGTGAACCCAAATGCAGAATCGGGAAGAATTGTAGTGAACATGTGGGGCTGGATGAGTGCTGCTGGACCAGGCGAGCTCGCTTTTATACCAGGGAGGGCAAACGGCCAAACGTATTTAGAGGTGCTACAAACCATCATGGTACCCACAGTGCGCACGGTGTATCCACAACTGGACGTGCCAGAATTTTATTTTTTCCAGGACAATTGCCCGATACACCGTGCGCGGGTTGTTCAAGAGTGGTTGCGAGGGCAACCACAAATTAAAACAGTGCCATGGCCCTCCCGATCGCCAGACTTAAACCCCATTGAAAATTTGTGGGGTTTAATGGTCCAGAGATGGGATAGTAGAGCAGAAAGAACGAAGGAAGCACTTGTCACACATTGCGAACAAGTTTGGGACACATTCAGAGGTTCGAATTTGTGCGAAGTCCTGGCTAGGTCCATGCGTAGCCGTTGCGTAGCTGTGATAGATGCGGGAGGAGCAGCGACGAAATATTAAGTTAATATAATTTTTAACATGCACTATGTTAATTAACGAAAGGCGTTCCCGTTAACCCGCAATAGTCCAAACATGCTACAATTAATATTACCATTTAAAAATTCGCGAAAAAAAATCAGCTGCTCCCTACATTTTGTTAAGCTAGGTATGCGAACATAAATGTAATGAACAGCAGATTTTTTTTCGTGAATTTTCGAATGGTCATATTTTGGTAGCATGTGGACGCTATACTATTGCGGGTTAACGGGAACGCCTTTCGTTAATTAACATACTGTATAATTACATTATACAGGGTTATTTTTCTAACACCTGGTAGGACTATATTAGTACAACCACTTTTGATCTATGACTTTTTAGAATACCAAAAGTAAACTTTCAAGTTTTTGTTGTAATATTTGTAATAACACTTTTTAGATCTGTATTTTGTAGTAAGTACCGCTGCGACTCTGCATTCCCAACGCACTGTTTGTTTATTTAACTACTTACATATTTTGGTACCGCGTAGAGTTGTTCAAATTTAGAGCGATCAAAATAAATATTTTTAATTGTATTATGAAATTATTTTTTTATGAATTATTAAAAGTCATACAACAAAAGTTGTTATTTATGATGTTAGTATTATAGTCCACCGAGCTTATTAGTGTTTTATCATCAAATGACTTCTCCCGCTCTGGGCGGAGCGGAAGGTCGTGTCAAACTTTTACTGACTAAAACCCACCCGTGTTCCTTCAGTTGTCTGTGCCAGGGCCATGGTATCTCTTTCGAACAACCCGCGACTCCGGCGGCTTGCAAATAACCCTGTATAGCTATTTTTATTAGGTTTATTTTTATTATTCCAATTTGTATTATATTACTTCGTTGATTAATGTCACAGGGTAGACTGTAGACCGTAATCATAGTTTAAAATATTGCCAACGATTTTGAAGTCTTCTTGTAAAATTATTGATGTCAATTTAGTGTCATGTTGCCTTTATTGGTGGATTTGTTGTTTTATTTACAATCAATGTTGTCATAAGCCCCGATCTCGTTAGTTTGTTATTTTACATATTCAGTAGTGTCATCATATCCGTCCACCTCATAAATAATTGATCTCATTTGCTTGATAAACCTAGTCTGTAGTGTAATGTAATTATTGCAAATTATAAAAATTATTAAGATTCTTAAATTGTACTAATCTTAAAACTTTTCAATTTCATTAGAACTGCACGAGCAATATTCTCCTAATCTTATTTACTGACAGGCTTTTTGCCTGTTGTTGTTGTGTTGTCTGTTTGTCATTGTTGTGTTGATTTCATATTTTGAACTTTACGATATAAGTGTAGATAAATACAGTTTATAAATGATATTATGAGTAAGAATCTTTTCACTTATAATATTTTGCATTTTGATGATAATTTCTGTGTAATTTTTTGTTATAATATGTTAATTTCTGGATGAATCTTTAATGTTTTGAAAAAGTCTATTAAAAATAAATTAAGTTACTTATATTGTTTTTTTTTCTACAACAGCAAATCCTTAAAATTGTTCTCAAGTAGATTTTAACTAACTGTTTATTTTTTCACACTGAGATTACAGCCGATAGTTTCATACAAAAAGCACTTACTATACATCTTTTATTATACAGATAAGATTTAAATATCAACCTAAATAAATCTTTAATCCTGCATAATGTTAAATGAACACAAACTAAAAATATATATTTCACTAGTACCCAACATTTTATTTCAATCCTTTCACTCTCACTGCTGCCAAGGCACAAATTATAGTTTTATTACTTGATAAGCTTCTGAATTTTAAAGTGGCGTAGGAACTGAATCATTGTTAGATTTGTCAAAAAAAAACTTGACATGCATGATTTCGCTTAAAATCATGAATTGTCAAACTATGACAAGAACATGAATTATAAAAGAGTAAAGTGTTGGTTTGATTATAATCCAGTCTTAAAGTGCTCATCCTGCACGGCATGCCTGGGCATTTTAATTGCAACGATACCTTGTTCGTTATACAGGCTGAAATTTAATTCATGGGTATCCTCTTAAGGGGTCATTGTACTCGTCATTATGAACAACTTTGACTATGGGAACAAATATGAAATCGAGAAAAAAAAAATTGCTGTTCCCTACATTTTGTCGAGTTATGCAAACATAAATGTAGGGAACAGCTGATTTTTTTTTCGCGATTTCAGGTATGGTCTCATAGTTGAAGTTGTTCATAATGATGAGTACAATGACCCCTTAAAAGGATGCCCATGAATTCAATTTCACCCTGTATTATTTTAATGAATAAAAGGTAATATTACAATTACCTACTGTTAAAAGTATTAAACCAAATACAAGGAACAACTGCAAAACATTTGAGATAATCCTAAGGTAATAAAAAAACGTATGGCCCTTGTATTAAGCCGTCCTCTATTGTTTAACCGAATTTCCAGACATTCCCACTAAATAACAATGGGTCTTAGATAATGAACTTATTTTTATTTCAGTTGCAAGAGTTGTGCGGCTTGCGGCCTTGCGTTAGCTACAAACAAAAAGCTCTGATAACATTGTATGAACTGCGCAGAGTATTGGTTCAAATATTACTGTAATTTTCAAGTATTTCCAAATTGCCCAAGTATAAACAAACACATAGAAATTTAGATAGTTATTTACTTTTAATAAAGTCGATTAAACACAAAAAATTTCAATATACTTAAACATTTGATACCTTCATGCAGTGCCGGTCAACGCACCTATACCTAACGTACTCAGGAAGCCGTGAGATAAAAGGTAAACAAACCATAAATGTCCGTTCAATCGATTTTGAATGCTATTGTGTTGGTGGCATGACAAATGGCAGCTGCAGTAAACAGTTGGTATTGTAACCACTTTTTTGCCTTTAATGCCATCCATAAGCCTACGGAATAGAAGTCAAAATCGGTGGAACGGACTGTAATAAAACGGTTCGTTTCAATATCTCATCTTATTGTGAAGGGAATATGGTGCGGTTGCTGCGGCATGCGGCATCACATAGGATATGGTGAAAATTGGAGAGGCAGTGAAAGTGTTCATAAATAACCTATATCTATAGACCCGATAGAGAGAGGAAAATATTAAAGTGGATTAATACATAATATATAAATTGTAGTTTATTAGTTATTACAAATTATTTTTGTAAATACTGCAATATCAATAATACATTTTCTAAACCAAACAAACAGAAGATATGAGTACTAAAATTAATTCTTGTCAATAATAAAATAACAATTCAATTCAATAACAAAGAGCTCACGCCGCCGCCGAGCCGCGCTGGCCGTGCCCATTAAAAACTCGTCTCTTAGCAGAAACAAGTGAGCATAGTACGCTCCTAGTGTGAGTGTCACACATTCTATACATGATTATACTAATACGAACACCACTAAAATACGCTTTGTGCATCCTATTGGTCAAAACTCGTGCATTGTGCGATCGAGTCGTGAGTCGTGCTATGCGATTATCGCCTTTAAGGTGAGCATGCGGAACTTTGGCCGATAGTACATTTTTTTCTGACACCCTCCCGCTCTGGACGGAGCGGGAGCGTGTGTCAGACTCTTACTGACTAAAGCCTACCCGGGTTCCTTCTGTTGCCTGTGTTGCCAGGGGCTTTGGAATCCCTTTCGGACTTTCCCGCGAGGTTCCTTTCCTGTGATGTTTTTTAGGGTTCCACCCTAAAAAACATCACAGGAAGATTTTCAAAAGAACAAGTTCCTTTCTTTCTGACATGCAAAAGGTGACGACATGAATTCTTCAAAAAAGTGTACGATTAACAAAGCTGAATGATTCTCGGAATATAGAAAAAATATGAAATCACAATGACTTTTACTTTTATAGATTTATATCATTGAAAACACATCAGCTGTCGTTTTATCCATATTTATTACCTTATCAGTGATTACGATACTTAATGTTTGTACGATGTCTGTAAAGGTTTCACCTTCAGTAATCATTCCATTAGTTTTTAGGGTTCCGTACACTAAAAGATAAAAACGGAACCCTTATAGGATTACTCGTGTGTCTGTCTGTCCGTCTGTCACAGTCAATTTGCTCCGAAGCTACGGGACTGATTAAGTTGAAATTTGGTACACATGAATTTCTGTGACCTAAACACGGACGTGTAACGTAAATACATATAAAAGTAAAAAGTTTTACAAACTGTACCGTGTGATACATAACAGGGCTAAAACTATTAGCATATTAAAAAAAATTGGAGACCTCACAGTAATGTGAGTTCTCCAATTTTTTTTTAGAATGTTATAATAAATAGTTTTAACGTTATTTCATAAAAAAGATAAAAATAATATACCATTCCCGCCCCCTTATCTCCGAAACTACTGACCCTTAATAAAAAACTGAAAATAGTTCTATACATAATATAGAAAACCTATAAGAAGTCTTTCGTCTATAACATGGTAAATCTCTCAATACTGTGCGAATAAACTTACATTTGCAGTTAGAATGTGTGTGAACATGTTTTGCAACTACAATGTTGAGTTCGTTCTCGGGATAAATTCGGCCCAACTACGGAACCCTTCTTTGTACCTGGGCCGACACGCACTTGGCCGGTTTTTATCAAAGAAAAATTGGTCCCTGACAACTGAATATGACCATATTCTATCAAATACTATGATTAAAGGTGGAATTCCACTGCTGCGTAGGATGTGTACGGAGAGGTTACCGTGCGTGCGTAGCGGGGCTGTCGGTCGCAGTGATCGACCACGATCTCTCCTACATTTTCATATTATGTAAAAGTATCATATCTTAGTCGTACAAAGGAGCAGTGTTTTATTTATTTTGCAGTAGTACACAGGGCTACATATCAAACTATACATTTCTAGTATAAGCTAACCTCTCATTGTACGAAAATACTATACAATGCGAGATCAGCTTAAACTGGAAATGTATAGCTTGATATGTGTGTACCAATAACTTAAGAAAAGACTATGTACTTTATAGAGCAGACGAATGCTGCATAATATGCTAACATTATTGCTTTTACATTTTAGCTTAGCGAAAATAATTATTTGCTGTGTCTGGATTGTACCTGGTTTCTAGCAATACGAGTATAAGCTCCCTCAATCCAAGATATAAACAGTATAGTTACATAAACATCTGCAAAGCTTTTCGGGAAAAAAGAGGCGTGGTGGTATTATGTTTAAGAGCAGTTGTAGCCCAGTGGTAATGACCTCGATTTACGAGTGGGTTCGAACCCAGGCAGGCACTTTACTTTGTGTAATTTATATCATCACCACTGCTCTCAAAACGGTGTAGGAAAACATCGTCAGGAAACCGGCATGTCCTAGAACCCAAAATTCGAAGACATGTGACATCCTCCAACACGCACTGGGACCGAGTGGTGGATTATGGCCCACTCCATCTGCAGAACAGGCCTGTGTCCCAGATATGGATGATTATGTTTTAATTAGGACGAATTTTAAGCTTTTCAATTACTAGGTATTGCCTAGCTAGATTTTATTTAATGTAACTAAAGTGAGCATTTTATTGAGAAAAACATTGCATAAAGTTACGTTAATAAAGCTACTTAATTTAATTTTGTAAGAACAAATAGCGAATTTATCTTTACATTTATGGGCCTCACACGTTCCAACCAACTTTTTAGAGTTTTTAATTTCAAACTTTTGACTTTCAGATTTATTATTTTCTAGTTTAAGAATCAATCAACATTTATTAATTCAGTCATTGAAACGAGCAGATTATTACGTGCAAACGTAATGCTTATAATAAGAATGACAAATAGGTTATGGAAAACATATTTAATACATAGAACGTCAGTAAGAACAATTACTTCGATAATAACAATTTTACAATCACCGTAGTAGATAAGTTGGGATTAGTCTACAAAGATTATTCACAATGTAGGTGGGCTCATTATTAATGTACTTCCATATCGTTGTATGCTCCCTATATTTGTACGATACATCAGATATGCATGTATCGTTAATGATTATAATTTTATTGACTTTAAATGAGATATAACAAACAGTTCACATTCAGCACCATTTGTATCTACAAGTGACTTATCAAACCAAGTATTATTAAACGTAATAAATGATTATAAAAAAGTGATTCCAAAATGGCTACAGAAAATCAAGAGGAAGCGAAAAAGTATGACGACTTTACTGAAGAAGATCCTCTTAAGGAAAATGAAGAAAAAGAGGTGAACATGACATTTCGTGGGAAAGTGGTAGATATGTTTAGAAACATAACTCTAGAGCCATGTCTGTTGATGTTTGTGGTATCAGCTATGATCAACATGACTGCATCACAAAACCTTAATCTTGAGAAGGCGTGCCGAGTGAACCTCAACTTTACGGACGAAATATGCGATTCGCTGAAGATGCAAGATGCAAACAGTCAGAACGAATATGAAAGAGAAGCACAGAAGCTGCTGGCTAGAGCTCTTTCATGGAGGACTTACTTGTCAGCTACAATACCCTGCATATTAGCTCTTTTTGTCGGATCTTTCTCTGACAAAACAGGGCATAGAAATTTTTTTATGATTATATCGATCACGGGACAAATACTCATAGGTATCAATAATGTGATGAACGTGTATTTCTTCCGGCAACTATCATTGGAAGTCTTGGTCTTCACAGAAGCTATTATTGAGGGACTATCTGGTGGATGGTGCATTTGTTTCTTGACAGCATTTGCTTTTATAAGTACTATTACAACGGACAAAACTAGAACTTTTAGGTTAGGTCTTGTAAGTTTTAGTATGACTGTGGCTTTCCCTATTGGTATGGGGGTCAGTGGGATCTTGTTGAAGAACTTTGGTTATTATGGATGCTATGGATTGACCACAATCATACAGACTTTCAACATGATGTATCTATTTTTTGTAGTGAAGGATCCTAAACGGAATAGAGAGCAGAAGAAGGTAAGCAGCACAACGCTTTAATAATTATTATTATGTAGAAAACCCTATTATATAAAAAAATATGATCTGTTTAAGTGGTACCCTGCTCGTACTTATGCAGTTGAGAAATCTGTATACTTCTCCCTCAGTTCATCAACTTAACGTGCTAAGGGTCTTGTCACACGTCAGAATCATGACTCTGGGCCATACGGGCTCAGTGTTCAGGAATGGAAATAGATTCCTTGCATACATTTCGTATAAACTATTTCATACAAACCAGGCTTTGGGTCTTCAGTCCGCCAGTTTTACTGTGTACGGTTTGATGTAAATAACCGGCCCGTACTGAGAGGATTAGGTAATTTTCAACAAGTTTGGTTATTGCAGCATGGCGTTGACTGTAAAATGTAACGACAGCCCGTTCTTTGGGTATTTTATTTTCCTTCGTAATGGCTTTACTTTTGACAACAATTCCCAGTAAATTAAAACTCCACTAAGGTGGAAATTATAGAACTGTTTCATAGACGAATGGATCTTGTCGTTTTATGAATTGCAAGTGACATTCAACCTTTCAATGGTAAATCAGTTATGCAGGTAACTATACCATACATTCTACGAGTATAACATGGTCCGGAATTTCAACAAATTTACTGTTCTTCAGCATGATCGCCAAGGAATGTGCCACTTCTTCCGCGTGCTCTTCGACCTGAAGAACGTCAGAGACACCGTGAGTGTGCTCGTCAGGAAAGCTCCCAATAACAGAAGATTACGACTTTGTGTTCTTCTGGGAGTCGTTAGCGTACTCTTTGGACCTATGTACGGTTAGTATGTTGTGTTAACTCACTTATTTTCCTGGTCTGTAAGCCATGACAATGACGAACATGTCTAATATATATTTTGTCCGTTTGGTTATACTGAAGTCGCAAGTAATACGAAGTTAGTGTAATGCCGTTAACATAAACATAATCAGCCTTTTATGTTCGCACTGTTAGGACACAGGCCTCTTCTCGGTGAAAGGGAGTGGGCCGTAATCAACCACGCTGGCCCAGTGCGGGTTGGTAGATGTCACATGTTTTCGAATCCTGGTTTTAGGACCCCGTTTTGTGTTGAAACGTTGTTTTAAATGCTCCTTTTTTACTTTTTGTATTTCTCGTGCGTGTTCCAAATAAATTATTTTTCTTCTTTTACACAAAGTTAAGTGCCTCTCTAGGTTACAAATCGTAAGGCGTGGCCGTTACCACTGGGCACCACTGCTCTTAATGCCGTTAACCAGACACTAATCTAGGATACTTGATGGGTTGGATCTAGTATCGTTTGGCAGGAGTTGGGGGGTAAAAGGGGCTAAAGTTGGTAGGGGTTGGGTCCCTGATTATAACGCTACCACTCTTGCATATTTTTCGAGAAATTAATAAAAAATGTTTCTAACCTCAAATCCGATAAGAAGAGAAAACGAAAGGATTAAAATGGGCGATTGACAACCAAATCTGCCCCAGTATCTGTAGTCAGTATCCAGTATCAGTATTTGTAGTCAGTCCGTGGTATAAAATGTCGGGCAAAATCGATAACACGGAACGTAAACAATAAAACAGGTACTCGTATGTCATTTGCGTCATGCGTCACTGTCATTTGTTTTTGATCGTTCCGTTTCTCCTCGAGTTGCGAGAATTTTTTCTCTGTGTTTGTACTTCCACTGATCGTATGTGTGTACAAAAGGCAATGTTACTACTGTTACTAGGAGAACTTAGGATGCAAGAGCAAGCAAAGCGAGTTGCGAACTTGGGGCACCCCGACTCGGACAGGTTAGGTTCGAAGGGGATGGCGGGGTCTAGTGAGCGAGCGGAGCGAGCGAACTCAGACCCCGCCATCTCCTTCGAGGTTATTTTTTTATAAACCCTAGAGGCATATACTACACCTTTTAATCGACTTTAAGTGTTTTGAGGTTAGGTTACAATAATTTGTTTTTCTCAAGAACGGTGCGTTACCTTTTCAAGGGAGATACTAGATTTTTACCCTTTTGATTTTTTCATGGAGATACTCAATGATACCTTGCTTGGCCCCTTAAATGTGGTCTTAGTATCCATGATTCTCGCCAACTTCTATAGGTAGCGAGTGCGAACAAGAGTATATACATATTCCCGAATCTATCAAAGTGATTTAAGTCATCAAGTTGGTTAATATTTTTTTTTTCATGTCTTTGAACTGTGGATATCTTAGAGATGTTTAGATTACCGCCTGTGTTTAGTTTTAAAAGACTTTTCTTTCAATTTCAGGTGAAATATCAGTCATGTACCTATCCACGAGGTACAGGTTTAACTGGGACGAAGTGAAGTACAGCATATTCCAGACTTATAACTTCATCACCCACACTATTGGTAAGTTCTTCTTCTTCACTTGTACATTATGCCCCGGAATTGACGCACACCACCAAACACCCCAATTAGAATATTATGCTATAATCATAATATAAACACTACTCACGAATTTGTACTATTATGTATAAAACATTGTTTATTTGTTAATTTAATTGTACTGATTGTGTGAGAAAATTGTGCTCACATTACAAATCTACGCACGCACACAGTCGCACTCGTTAAGGGTCTAGCGTTGTAGGTTTTTCGACCACTTTGGTTTGTTTTGACTGTAATTTACGTAGTTTTCATTAATTTTGGGATAAAAAGTTACCTATATTTAAAATGACAGAAATCGATTCTATAAACGATTTAGTTACACACTGGTGCCGATTCCCTTGTTCACAAACTAAACTAAATTTAAGTTCAGTGCATCTTTTTCTTTCTATTTCATTAAGAAAAGGACAGAAGATACATTTTAGTTTAGTCCTGTCAAATTAATCAGCGCTTGTCACTACTCCATACAAGTTTAGACGTGATTAAAAACTTGCCTACTAAAAATGAAATAGAAAGAAAAAGACGCACTGAACTTAAATTTAATTTAGTTTGTGAACAAGGGAATCGGCACCATTGCATATATATCAGTTCTTACGATTTTTTTGACAAGCTCCTTAAAACACAGAAAATTAACGGCTTTTGTGCTATGACTTGCTAAGATATTCTTTCATACAATCTTTACAAGCTGATTGACAATTAAGGTGATATATGTATGACATCACTTTTACCAATACTCTATAATTCACATACTCAGATTTGTACTTCAAACTTAAACCTTGAAAATGTGACTAACGAGCCCCTAACAGTTTTGTAACAATTTAGTTCCTACTTTTTTTTTTGCGTGGGAAATTATCAAATAACTTCTCCCGCTCTGGGCGGAGCGGGAGGGTGTGTCAGACTCTTACTGACTAAAACCCACCCGTCTTCTTTCCGTTGCCTGTGTTGCCAGGGGTCTCAGTATCTCTTTCAGACTTTCCCGCGACCCCGGCAGAACAATTTAGTATTGACTAATTACTTCCTGTGATTCTTGGAAAAGCAATGAAGGTTATATGGTATGTCAATGGTAACATAATTCACACGCTCGATTACTAATTGTGTCGAAATGAATGACCAAACAACAGCACCCAGCTGTTGTTTGGTATGCCTTTCGGACTTTCCCGCGATCCCGGCATTATGCCGGGATAAAAAAAAACATAATTCACACGCTCTATTACCTAATTGTGTCGAAATGAATGACTAAACAACAGCTGGGTACTGATAAAGAAACAGTCCTCTTTGGGTGAGTCTCTCATTGTATTCTCTCAAGGCTGGTAAAGTGCATGCATAGTGCATTTTATTGACGTTTATGAATTGGTATCTTATTTATTTATTTAGAGCATCGAAGACTTACATCATAAATAACATTCACGTAGTCAACGGAAGTTTCCATCTGAAGAAGTTGACAAAAACTAGCATGTGACCTAACAATGTAAAATGTAAAATTTGTATAATGTACTACTATTGTATAATGGCGAAATGTGTCCTGCACTAAGGTATCTGTTACATCCTTTCTGTTTACCTCATTTTATGGAAATGTAGAGACTGAATGAACTTACAAAGTGTCAAAAAAAAAACATACGCCAAATCAGCTCATAAAAAAGACAATGTATAGAAAAAAAACGGTATGGAGTTAAAATGGAGTAATAAAAATTCTAGGATTTTCAAGCCCTACTCGTATATGATCTTTGAGGTTTTAGGGTGTGGCACAGACGATTTGCTTCAAATCTACTGGACCGATTAAGTTTAAATTTGGTACACATATGAATTTATGTAACCCAAACACGGACGTGTAACGTAAATAAATGTTTTTTTAATATGAGGGTAACTTTTAGGGGCAAATTAGAAAATAAAAAAAAAGATTTGTAAACTGTACCATGTGACATATCAAGTGAAAAGGCTTGTTGTAAGCGTCTCAAATTGTTTTTTTATAATTTTAAAATAAAAAAAATTAAAGTTATTCAAGAAAATAGATGAGCATTGACTATTCCCATTGTCTCCAAAACTACTGACCTTAAAATTTTTAAAGAAAAATACAAAAAATAGTTCTTTACTTATTTATAGATTACAGGAAAACCTATATGAATTCTATGGTGTTAAAATAACTTGGTAAATCTCTCAATATTGTCCGCACAAACATACATTTGCAGTTGGATTGGGGGAGCGTTCTTTATAACGACAATGGTGCCGATTCTCTTGTTCACAAATTAAACGAAATTTAAGTTCAGTGCATCTTTTTCTTTCTATTTCATTAAGAAAAGGACAGAAGATACATTTTAGTTTAGTCCTGTCAAATTAATCAGCGCTTGACGTAAATTGACGGAATTTTAGTAGGCAAGTTTTTAATCACGTCTAAACTTGTATGGAGTAGTGACAAGCGCTGATTAATTTGACAGGACTAAACTAAAATTTATCTTCTGTCCTTTTCTTAATGAAATAGAAAGAAAAAGATGCACTGAACTTAAATTTAGTTTAGTCTGTGAGCAAGGGAATCGGCACCATTGTCAAGTTTGTTGTTGGGATAAATTCATCCCAACTACGGAACTCTTCATTGTGCGTGGTCCGACACGCAGTTGGCCGGATTTTTTTGTTCTTTCTATTATCATCATCTGCCTGCCTTTTCCCAACTATGTTAGGGTCGGCTTCCAGTCTTACCGAATACAGCTGAATACCAGTATTTTACATGGATCGACTGCCTATCTGACCTCCACAACCCAGTTACTGGGTAACACGATACCCCTTGGTAGGACTGGTTGTCAGACTTTCGAGCCCCTAACGACTGTCAAAGATCTACAAATGACAGCCGGGACCAACGGCTTAACGTGCTTTCCGAGGCACGGAGGGGTCTTGGTATGTAAATATGGTCATCTATCCACGGAACAACCGCAGCAAGCGTACCTTAACCTGATCGATCGACCCGTACGGCTGTTTTTACTTAGCCACAAGCCCCTCCGGTCTCTCTATTATACGTCTACTTAATTTTGTTGATTTTGCGTTCCCTTTCGTATGCAGGGCACTATTAAAATTTGTAATAATTTTATTCCAGGTACAATATTCTCAATTTTGGTCCTCAGCAAGTACCTACAATGGCACGACTCTTTGCTGGGTATCGTGTCGACGTTGAGCAAGATAGCATCTTCCTTCATCTATTGTTTTGCTCCAAATGAGAAAATATTCTATCTTGGTGAGTAAATAATCATTGTTTTCTTAGTTAAATTAGTTGCTGACCTATTGGTCTGGACGCATACACTATCCGACTTGACGCTTGGTCATAATTACATCGTCGGTCTTGAAGATTCTTTATAATATTTTCGACATAATATATTATTCCTAATTTTTACGATCGCGTAATCCTTCTTAGTAACGAAGGAGTTTATAGGCCACTAAGAATATATTAAAACCACGACCCCGAAATATCGATTCGAGCATTTTTGATTCGGCTGTAACACGTTTACCAATTCATTATAAGGTCCGGCACGCGCTAGGCTACATGCATCAGCTACAGCTTATTTTCTAAGTGGCCACCGTAAGCTATTGGCGACAAATTGTTAAGGTGGAAGTAAAATTTAACGTTTAGCGGATTTCCGGCCACTGTAGGCGCGGGCTTGCGGACGGTGAGCAATGGGTAGCTCGTCAGCACAAGTGTAGGGGGTCTACTAAGACCGATGCCTGCCGGGGTTGCGGGAAAGTTCGAAAGGGTTACCGAGGCCCCTGGCAACACAGGAAACGGAAGGAACACGGGTGGGTTTTAGTTAGTAAGAGTCTGACACACCCTTCCGCTCCACCCAGAGCGGGATAAATTTTTGATAATTTACCACCCAAAAAAAAGCTGTTGGCGACATTTTCATTCTCCTTTCATACGAGTCACTGCGTTCAATGCACAAACTCAGTATTTTTGTTTTATTTTTTAATTTTGTTTAATTTAGTTTTATTCAATATTAATTTTAAGATTGTTTGTGATTAATTATTCATGATTATTGTGATACTCAAATAGGGAGTTGAAACTGTCTCTCCTAAATACAGATTACTCAGGAATCTAGCTAGGAGAGCAGCGATTCCCCCAACGATTCGATGTTATAGTAATGCATACTTTTTAAGCCCCTCATGTACTACAAAATCTTTGTGTATCAATAAATTATTAATATTATTATTAAACTCAATGGAGTGTTGCCTCTTCTTGTATAGTAGAGTAGTCTAGCCCAGTACGGGTTTTTCTAAGGAAAAATTCATAAAAATGTGATGACCACAAGCGGCCGCAAACTACTGTGCTTAAAAGCTACTTTAGCTGGCTTTGGCCACTCCGTGATCTTGAATTCATTCTACGAGAATGATGATGTTGGTTCACCCTCCCCTCCTTGCTTCGTATTCCTGACTACCTGGGCCCCGTGGCTTCACCCGCATAAATCTCGATTGCGTAAGAATATCGGGTCTCCTATGTCCTAACCCAGGTCATGGTCTATCCATGTACAAAATTTTATCTAAATCCGTTCAGTCATTTTAGCGTGAAAGCGAAACCAACAAACATACAAAAAATCATATCTTTTCTCTTTATAATATTAATTTTGACTAGCTGCGCCTCGCAGTTTTACCCGCGAAAGTCTCGATCCCGTAAAAATATCGATATAAAAGTATGCTATATCCTTATCCAGGTCATGGTTTATCCGTGTGCCAAATTTCATCGAAAACCGTTCAGCCGTTTTAGCGTGAAAGCGTAACAAACAAACCAACTCACTTTCGCATTTATAAATATTGTATAATAAAATATAAGTATAATATTATAGTTAGGATTACTGAGGGTCGTGATTCCCCCGGACGACGATGTGAAGCCATCTTCTGTTTGACGATTTCACGCCATCTCTGCCTATCCTTGGTACTGAGAAGCGCGTCGTGGAGTTTTGTGTCCAGTGATGAGCGAATTTGGTCCAACCATCTAAATGTACTGTGACCCCTCGGACGCTTGCCATGGACCTTGCCAGTAACCATCATTTGTTCTAGTTTATGACAATCTTTCTCGCGATGTGACCGAAAACGACGGTGACGGATCACAGGACCTTAAAAAAGCTTCTATTATTCTGTCACGGGAATTTTTTGTTCCTTGACAATATTGGATGGTCATCACTTTGTTGCTGACTATGTGCCTTAATTTAGACAGATTTATCCAAGTTCCCAGGAATATTTACTTGTATTTTCATATTTTTCATCACGATTTAATGTTGGGCAAGTTATAAAAAATACTATACGTAGAAACCTGAATCCGTTGCTGTATTCATGAATAATACAGTCCGCATTATAGATTTCCTATTAAAAGGAAAAATCGACAACTTTTCTTTTTGATAATTATTTTGGATCATTGTGTAATAAATTATTTGTATTATTCATGAATAATACAGTCAACATAGTATTTCCTGCTATTTTATAACTATGTGGAAGTTGATGAGACATGGCGTATTTGTAATGATTCATTATCAGTTTTCTTAGACTAAGTGGCAATCATGATTGTGATCGTAGATGTGGATCTATGATTAATTAAACTAGGTACATTAAAATTGAATATTCATATAATTCAGCGTTCTATAAATTTTATTAGCTAAGGCGTGTAGGCGCTTAAAAGTAGCTTGCTGAGTTATATGTAGGTATAATTTAGCAAGTATCGATTATGAAACGTCTTATATAAAATAATTACCAAGCGGATGTTTACAGTGGAATTTTAATTTGTTTATCTCGACAGCTTGCAGGTATTTAAAATGAAGCACGATGCACATGTAAGCCCCGACAAAATATGTCGCCTTACGCACAGCCCTTTCTCAATTCGGCGCGAGATAATGCGACGACAAAATTTAGTGGCGCGAGCGTGGTCGCCCGTCTGATCTTCGATTAATTGCCACACAATCGTTATCATTGTTGATAACGTCCATACACACTCCACTGTACTCGTTCGATTATAAGTAGATTATTCGATAACCCTTTTATGATAGAATGACTTAACCATCTATAAAGGTAAACATTATAAATTAAAAGTCGCTTTTCATGTCTGTCTATTTGTTCTCTTAAATTACGCAACGGATTTTGATGCGGTTTTCATTTTCATTTATTCCGGAAGGTATAAACCTTCCGAACCTTTCGTATAGGCTGATTATGACTTATTATGACATTACACATAATGTAATGTCATAATAAGTCATAATCAACCTATAATGTTCTCACTGCTGGGACACAGGCCTCCTCTCTTCGAGAGGGAGTGCGCTATAGGTAATCCACCACGCGGCCCCAGTGCGGGTTGGTAGATGTAGCATGTCTTCGAATTTGTAGTTCTAGGACATGCCGGTTTCCCCGCGATGTTTTCCTTCACCGTTTTGAGAGCAGTGGTCATGAAATTATTTACACAAAGCAAAGCGCCTGCTTGGGTTCGAACCCACGACCTACAACTCGTAGGTCGCAGCCGTTACCACTGAGCCACCACTGCTTTATGTGTATAATACATTAATATTAAAATTACGTTTAAGAAAAACTCATGGCTGTCAACGAGCAATGGAGCGCAGTATACTAGGCGTTAAATTAACGGATCGTGTTTAAAACCAAAATAAAGATAGCTGACGTGGCTCAAAAGGCTGCTCAACTTTAATGGGACTGTCAAGGACTTGTCTGCCGCATGCCTGACAAACTGTGGGCCAAAATAGCATAGAGTGAGACGGGGTCACGGCTGACCACGTAGGAGATGGCGGGACGAACTGGATAGGTTCCGTCAAATCTGGAAGGAGAACGCGCGGGCTCGCGAATGATGGAAGAAGTAGAGGGAGGCCTTTGCCCAGGAGTGGGATAGCGCAGTAAAAAAAAAAAAAAAGGTAACTCGATGTTTTGTCGAATCGTAAAACCCGTGCGAGCCAGGGAAGTGGGGCTAGTGCCATTCTAATCTGGTAGCTTATCTACTCGTACTTACCCATTTAATGTGTGTCATTTGTTTCTAAAAGATTAAATAACAAAAATTAAATTATTATCGCTATAGGCGTAATTCTTTATCGTGATAATACGTTGAGATATTGGTTTTTAGTTGACCTAATTTGTTTTTTTTTTTTGTTACTTAAGGTGTTTTTTTTTTTTTTGACAAATGGGCTTTTATAAGATTTCTAATTATGTAATGTTTATTTTTAGTTAAAAAGTCAACAGGTTATGACTTATCTTCAGCACTGATATCATACGAGTATGGGTTTGGTAGATTTTTAATATTCTGAATAATTCTTCACCCATTATATCTGGGCCCATAGGTTTTACTGGCATTCTAGATAACTATTAAGATCTAATAAATGAACCAAAAGAACAGCCATAGAATATCCATGTCTGTAGGTAATCGTATGCTATTTGGACTTACATCCATACAAGTTTGTCCATTGTCCTTTATTTCAATGTTGTCTTTTATTTTATTTTCAGCGCCCCTGGTAGAAATTCTGAATGGTACTTCGCTGTTGGCAATGAGGTCGATAATCTCGAAACTAGTGGAACCTAATGAATTAGGTGAGTAATGACTTTCAAATGAAATAATATCGGCCTATATAATTTGTATGACAAAAGCCCAGTAGGCAAACTGTCTTACACTTTTTAATAAACTTCGTAGTAAACAAGGAACCCTTATAGTTTCGCCATGTCTGTCTGTCTGTCTGTCTGTCTGTCCCCGCTATAGCGAAGTTCTTTAACCTGTACGAGAACGCACTGATAGAGGAGCTCAACAGCACCCGTGTCGGCTGCCATATTGACGGTGTTTGTGTCTACAATATTAGTTACGCGGACGACATGGTGCTGCTGAGCGCCTCCGTGTGTGGTCTGTCCACACACGGAGGCGCTCAACAGCACCACTTCCTCTATAATGCAAAGAAGAGTGAATGCACATGGCCTTTCGGGCAAGGGGTCGGAGCTGCCCGGATTCTGTTCCAGCTATTAGGTTGAACGGTGTCGAGTTAAAAAGAATTCAACAGCTTAAATACCTCGGGCATATCGTGACCTGACTTGAGGGACGATGCGGACATCGAATAGGGAGCGGAGGGCGTTGTCTGTGAGGGCCAATATGATCGCCCGTAGGTTTGTTCGTTGCTCGGGGGCCGTCAAAATAACTTTTTTCAGAGCGTTTTGTACGTCCGTGTACATGGCCAGCCTGTGGGGGTCATATACCCAGAAGCAGTACGATGCTCTCCGTGTTCAGTATAATAATGCGTTCAGAGTGTTGTTGGGGCTGCCCCGGCACTGCAGCGCGTCAGGGATGTTCGCCGACGTCCGTGTCGACTGTTTCTACGCGACGATGCGAAAGTGGTATACGTCTCTGGGGCGCAAGCTCCGGACCACCTCCAGCACCATCCTGAGCGTATTTGCGAACTGATTTGTTTGTCACTACATTAACCATTGTTATATGATTAATGTAATGACAAACAAACAATTGACTCAGAGGCAAGCCTATTCGTATTCATTTTATTTTTATTTTTTATTTTATGATTTTATAACAATTTTAATTTTGATTTTATTGATATTATTTTACTAATTATGTATATATATATATATATATATATATATATATATATATATATATATATATGTATTTATTGTGATGACAATTTTGATTTTATTTTATTTTATTTAAATGTAAATAAATTATTTTTGATTTTAAATTTTGAATAGCTCAGAGACGCTTAGTACTAGAAAGCTATAATTTGGTATATGCAATTTTTTTTGCATTGCAACGTGCTAAAATAAAATCTTGAAAATAACATCATTTTGCACGTATTTTGGGGACCATATTTATTTTTCGTTTTATATATAAATATCGTGGGGTATCTTTAGATAGGCCGTTCAAATATTGTGGGTATTTGATCACCACTTTTCGATTCAAAGATCCGTTTGCGTAATAGCATAAAAGTGCAAATTTTTGTTGAAGTCAAGTGTCCGCCCCCTGCCAGCTAAATGGTTGTTTATGGAGATGTGAAAAAACATGCCAGTAGTACATAATAATATAATGAAATTAAAAGGAAAACTATTACAGCTAAGTGGGCTTTACAAGTTAACGAGTAATAGTCGACCAACTTAAATTTGCAGTTGGAGAATTGACCATGGCATATATCGATGTATGGGAGAACAGGTTTTTCAACTACAATGTTAAATTTGTTTTTGGGATAAATTCATCCTAACTTCCCAACTACGGAACCCTTCATTGTGCGTGGTCCGACTCGCACTTGGCCGGTTTTTAACTTTCTTTTCTTTCTTTCTTTTTTACTTTTCTTTCTTTCTTTCTTTTATACTTTTTCTTTATTCTTATAGTGTTAATATTACCTACTCCAAGTTTTCATGATTTCACGTTCCGCTACGACATACAGAGAGAGAAAGCAACCAATGATTTTCGAACAGTCATATTGATGCTTTTATGTAATTTTGACTCGAAACGTAGATAGTGCTTATAAAGAGAGACAGAAAATATGCACGTTTATTTGCGTTAAACATGACGCAAAAAAAATACAATCACAAAAATAACAAGCTGGGGAAAATATGCGTCACATCCACGCAAAACGGCCATCGCTCAGCATGATGCTGTGAGCTTATGTGAGACAGAGCCACCGTGCTGGTTTTCAGCGACAGCCGGTGTTGACGTGATGTCGTCAAGCGGTGCAAAATGAGATATAAAAAGCAAAACAAAAAACAATACAAATTCTAAATCTGCTAAAAAATCCAGTTCATAAATCTCCATTTTGCAACGACTTTTTTTTTATAAAACGAAAAACTTCAACATCCAGGCCACAATAGTATAAACTCAACACGGTTGATTTATTATTGAAATGATTTATCTGTAAATGTAGACGTCATGTCAACTTCACTTGCATGGTTGTGGTAAACATGACAACCTATCATTTACCCGATATTTCCAACTGTCTGAATTAATTTTGGTGTTAATTGTGCGCGTGTAATATCTGTAATGGAACTTAATTGTACGCATAAGTGCTAGGTATATTAAACTTCCTTCTGAGTGCATACATTTAAAGCGCGGCTGCAACTACCATCATCGTCATCATTACAGCTGAAAGACGTCCACTGCTGGACATAGGCCTCCCCCAAGTACCGCCACTTCGACTGGTTCTGTGCTTCACGCGTCTAGCGGATTCCTGCGGTCTGCACAAGATCGTCGGTCCACCTTGTAGATGGCCTTCCAACGCTGCGTCTTCCGGTACGCGGTCGCCACTCGAGAACCTTTCAGCCCCATCGGCCATCTGTTCTACGAGCAATGTGCCCTGCCCACTACGTTTGGAAATTTTTCGGCTGCAACTATTCTTGAAGTAAATTATTTGGTTCCAAGAAAGGGCTTAATTGAGTTTTTTTTTGTTGGGTAGCAGTATTTTTATGAATTTTTATTTTAGTCGATAAAGTAAGTCCTGTTTGGTGTGTTAATAAAGAGCGGCCATTCATGAAGTCAAGATTTGACTCCATTGACTGGCTTTTTTTTGTCAGAATATCTTACGCTAGGCCTAGACTAGACTCTCATACCTATTAAGACTAATTGTAATTTAGACCTCCGTAACAGTTTATTATTGGCATTGGAATACCAATGCAAAAAATAATCTGCTACGGAGGTTGAAGTATAGAATGAATGGCGTCAGACTTCTATGAAGTTTCTCCCATAATCAACGAATAAATATTACACGCATATTTATTCGTTGATTATGGGAGAAACTTACATACTTTATCTCATTTTATCATTTTTGGAAATCTTGCAGCTGCATAGGCAGCTATAATATTGGGGACATGTCAATAGTCTATAATATTGGGGACATGTCATCAATATCCTTAGTTTCATAATAACATCAGCCTACTTCTCCCACTACAGGGCTCAGGTCTAGCTCAAGGCGGATTCGTGATTACAGACTTAACTTTTAGATTAATTATTATGGCCAGGTTTCATCACGATGTTTTCCATAACCGTTTTAATATCCTTCCAGGTAAGGTGAACTCTCTCGTGGGTCTGGTAGAGAACCTAATGCCTCTGATCTACGTGCCCCTGTACACCAGGGTGTATACTGCCACGATGGAGGTGCTGCCCGGTGCTGTGTTCCTCTTAGGAGCTAGCATGACGCTACCAGTTGTTATAGTGCTCATGTAAGTAGACGATGGGCTTTTTCAGGCAACTTTGATGGTAATGCAGAAAGGTGACTATGACCATCTACCATTGCCAAATCTGTATAGTTTGTGGTAGCGGAAAAAATATATGTTAATTTTGAACATATTTCCCAGAACTTGGTTGATACCAAAACACGTTTTCGAAAAAAATCTCGATACAAACTAATGTTAAACCAACCTCTTACCTTGAGTTCTAATCCAAAAAATCTGTATTAAATATCAACATACGTTACGTATTTAATTAATAACAAGAACGTCTTATATCGAACATAAAATACAACCAAGTTCTGCATTCAAATGCAGAACTTGGTTGTATTTTATTTTCGATTACTCTACTCAATTTTGAGTAAATAGATAATTGTTTCATATTTTGCAATAAATTACAAGCGTTGTGTCGTCGCGCTTCTCTTTCTTTTCTATGCAATCTTACAGTGACCGCGGTTTAGGTGTTGTCAGCGTCTTAACCATCAACATTCTGGTTGAAAGAAAGAGAAGTGCGATGAAACAACGCTTGTAATTTATTGCAAAATATGAAGCAATTCATATTTTTTTTCTATGCAATCTGACAGTGCCCGCGGTTTAGGTGTTGTCAGCGTCTTAAGGAGGACGTCGTCGTCGGTTTGCTTGTCATCAAACAACGCTCAATATAAAAAATGTCATTTCTATAGCAGTATTGTTTGGGGTGCAGTAAAAATGTCTCCACAAGTGGCTATAATTTGAGGAGCTCGTGGCTAAGTAATAACAGCCGCACGGGTCGATCGATCAGGTTAAGCTGCGCTTGTCGCGGTTAGTCCGTGGATGGGTGAAGATCTTTACATACTAAGAATCCTCCGTGCCCCGGAAAGCAAGTTAAGCCGTTGGTCCCGGCTGTCATTCGTGGATCTTTGACAGTCGTTACGGGTCTGACAACCAGTTTTACCAAGGGGTATCATATTACCCAGCAACTGGGTTGTAGAGGTCAGATGGCAGTCGCTCCATTTAAAATACTGGTGGCTGTATCTGGTTAGACTGGAAGCTGACCCCAACATAGTTGGGAAAAGGCTAGGCAGATCATGAGTGGAATTAAAGGAATTAATTGGAGTGAATTAAATGTATGTTCAGTACACCCTATCTGTCAGGGGGGTAACCATCACCTCTTATAGCAGTATTATTTCAATATTACTTTAGCGTGAGAAAGAGATAGAGCTATAAGTCCTCTATAGCTCCATCACTTTCCCACTGTGAAGTAATATTATAATAATACTGCTATAAGAGGTGATGGTTACCCCCTGGTCTTGCAGACTGCCCCATATTTATATCATGGTATTCACGTGAGCCGTTCTTATATAAGCAGTTTGTGATGATACGAGAGAAGAACGTGACGCAACGATTAACATTGAATGATGAATGTAAATTCATCATTCAATGTTAATCGTGGCGTGATTTATGCCTGATCTATGTTTTTTAAGAACTCTGTCTGATAACATGCTCGCACCAAAAGCATTATGTGAGGTTAACTACCAGAAAGTTCGGCTTTTCAAAGCTTTTAAGGCATTTACTACGACAAATAACTATTGATAAATGAGACGATCTTTGTTGGTAGTACTTACTAATGCCGTACAGAATATAAAAAAATGGGGTTTTTGTCTATTATTAAAACATAAACTTCATATTTTGATTAAATATGAATATTAATTCTTAAATAAATAAATACATTAATATTAATTATTAAAAATTAATATTCATTTTAATATTATATTTTAATTCTTTTATGTTTCAGCTGGCTATTCTACGACCACAGAAAAGAAGTCAGAGAACAGAAGAAATTATCAGATCATCCCGGGTAACTAATGAATTACCTAGTTAGTTTAATCTAGTTAGCTAATTATAATTGTCTAGTTACTTAGTGAATCTAGATATTAGTATATAATTCTTAATGTAAAGTATCCTGAAGCTGAATTTTTACCTTACTTTTGGAATAAACGTTTTTTTAAATACATTTGATGTGTTATTGAGAAAGAATGTTGTGGATGGAAAGACCAAATGGGTGGTCCTAAGGGGTAGGCCTTATGCCTCCCTGCCGGGGTCGCGGGAAGGTACTTATGGGTCACCGAGGCCCCCGCAACACAGGCAACAGGAAGGAATACGGGTGGGTTTTAGTCAGTAAGAGTCTGACACACCCTCCCGCTCCGCCCAGAGCGGGAGAAGTGATTTGATGATTTCCCAAACTCAAAAAAAAAAAAGCCTTATTCCTAATAGTTTGTAAAGGAACAAGGTTGCGGCGTGGTTCCAGTGGTCGAAAGCGCAATTGCTCAGCGTTTGGTAGAGGGTTCGATCCCCTGCCCAAGCAATCGTAAACGCAAAATGTTGTTATAGATGATGCTGATAGACATATTGAAATGATAATCCCATCAAAACATAAAATGTAAAAAAATAGCCAAGTCTTGCAACGCAGTTCTTTAACTACAACAAGTTGTGAGATCTCATGTAAAACTAAGTCAGTTATTTTAGTTACTGTCTATGGAAGCACCTATTCAACAAGTTTTTTATAAATTGTTATCTAATCAATTACCTTAATCAACGTTTATAGTCACCGTATCAATATTAGACACCTTTATTTCAATGATAATTACAATGACTTGGCAATTGCACGGCACACAATAATAAAAAGTTTATTTCAGGAAATACACATTTAGAAGAATCAAATACAAAACAGTTTTGCTTAGGAAAAACATTGTATTACAGGTACCAGTAAATCTAAAATAAAGTATTTTAATTAGGATGTCATGCAATTGCCAATGAGGATAAAAACTGCTACTTGCTCACTTCAGATGTCGCTACTATCCATCGTCTAAGAATTTGGCAGCTAGCTTTCACTATCCATATTTTTTTTTCAACTAGCGACGAATTTACGCTTAGGTAAATAATTAATATGCCTCGTTGCGCAGCTGTTGACTGCAATAATACGGGGCGGGGGGACCCATGTATTTGCCAAAGATGTTAAAAGACGAAACTTGTGGAAGAACGGAAACCCGATATTTCTTTGAGACTATGTGCTATCATTTTGAAACCTTAAGACTTTTATGGGAGAAATTCGTATACAGGTGATGCTCCCAAGAGAACTAATCTATTTTCTTTACCTACAGGCACTTGTGATATGTGATATTATGTAAATTATTGTAGGTAAGGTTTATGTGTGTTATTTGTATTATCACATTAGATCGGGGCTTTTTTTGTGTGGGAAATTATCAAATAACTTCTGGGCGGACATCTCTTCTGGGTAACTCGAGGGCGTGTCAGACTCTTACTGACTAAAACTCACCCGTGTTCCTTGCAAGTGTTGCCAGGGGCCACGGTATCACTTTCAGACTTTCCTGCGACCCCGACAGGCATTGACCCTAGCGGACCCCTACACTTGTGCTGACATCTCTTTGCGGCACGCGTGGAACACAACGCGTCGTCGACCCAGGCCTGGCCTTTATCGGACGGCGAGCTATCCATTGCTCACCGTCCGCAAGTCCGCGCTTACGGTGGCTGGAAATCCGCCTGGGATTCCCGACGCTCAAGGTGTCTCCTGCGGCGGCTAGGGGCGTGAGGGCGCAAATTACGCCTCTCCCTCACCCGTTCCTCCTCCTCCTTCGCGAGCATTACTGCTTCGCAGAAGGAAGTGACGGCTTCCCATGCCCTCTCGCTCCGTACCATGGCCTGGTCCATGGCCGGACGCGAGAGACCTCCGCCGCCGATTGCCTCCACGAGGACACGGTAGTGCTCTGCCCAAGCCGGGCAGACCTCCACCGTGTCCAGATTTAACATCTCTGATGTTTTTCAGTCAGGAAGATCATCCTCAAGTGGCTTTTCAACTCTGACCACGTTATTTTTGACGTACAACTCCAGTCTTCAACAAAAAAAGAACATAAAGTCAATTATCACAAATTATAAAACAGTCATAATTTATTGACTTTTCCAATATGTCCTTAGCTCTTTTAATAGTGGTACACTCCAAGTCGCATACATATTTATCTAGTTTTCGTTTAATTTGTGATTGACATAAAAGTAAACATAAACAAAACAATGGCGGTTTGTAGACGGACAACTGTGCTGCCACCTATGACTAGCTTTCAATTTTTAATCTCATTGACAATTGACGTTGCCAGCTGATTTAATTTATTCTATTGGTAATTTTATTTTACAAGTAATGTTCGAGGGACCGATTGTACTTAGATACGTTGATATTCCATGTTCCATTAGGTAGGTACACTAGGTACCTAGTCCCCATCTATGTAAATATAGGTAGCGCAGGTCTCAGACCAAATAAAAAACCAAGACATAGCGCTGTCAGCAGTGACGTGAGGCCGGTTTCGTAAACATGTCTGAACTTAGTGAGATGTAGTTTGGTTGAAATGGTTTGTAAACGTGTGAGCGTGTATGTACAGAGTGAGGTGTAGTTTTGGCATGGCTTCACTGTACTGTTCGCAGCGCTATGTCTTGGTTATTTATTTGGTCTGAGGCGTAGGTGATGAATAATTTTACAAACTGTTTGTTTATTATGAAATTCAAATACCTACCTCAATTTAGCCTGCTATTAGATCGCTAAGATCTCAATCTCATCGCTTGCCTTCGCCACGCTGCGCCTCCTTATAGTACCAATAGGTATATTAGAGGAGAAAACGTCTATGACTTAATGTACCTACGTATATCCATTGTTTACCTACCTATCTATCTATTTTAGATAGTGTAAGTGACGAAAAATTGTATGAACTGCAAAAGTAACTATATAATCTTATATATTTTTATAGTATTACAAAGTTACTTATGCAGTTCGTATATCTAGAAAACGGGACTGAAATTACGGTATATTTTAGTTTTTCTGGCTAAATTCTCCTCTTCAATTTATACATTAACCAGCTGATTATTGAGCTCAGCAATACCGGCATCGGTTGTCATGTTGATGGAGTTGCTATGAACAATATCAGTTATGCTGACGATATGGTCTTGCTGAGCCCATCAATCAGTGCATTAAGACGTTTGTTGAAGGTCTGTGAGGACTACGCGGTGACTCAGGGGCTTAGGTATAACGTCGCTAAGAGTGAGTTACTTGTTTTTAATGTTGGCGCCAGAAGAGACCTAAATGTGCCGTGCATCTCATTAGCGGGTAGGCCCTTGAAGCGAGTCTCAAAATTTAAGTACCTGGGCCACTGGGTCACCGAGGACCTATGTGATGATTTAGACATAGAGAGGGAGCGTAGGGCGCTGTCTGTTCGAAGTAATATGCTGGCCCGCAGGATTGCACGGTGTACTTGTGAGGTTAAAATGACGCTTTTTCGAGCTTTTTGTCAGACTTTCTACACCTGCAGCCTCAAGTATACGCAGAAGGCATACAGCGCTCTGCGTGTACAATACAATAATGCCTTCAGAATGCTTGTGGGGCTGCCGAGGTTTTGTAGCGCTTCGGGTATGTTTACCGATGCGAGGGTAGATGATTTTTACGCAATTATTCGGAAGCGTTGCGCTTCTGTCCGGCAAAGAACATGTTTTAGCTCCCACAGCATGTTGAGGGCATTTAGTGACCGGTGGGACTGCCCGATGCTTGGCTGGTGGGTGAGACTGCACACACAGGTCGGCTTTAAGTAGCTAAACGGGCATCTTGTTTTATTTTATTATGTTTTTGTTCATTGTTTATTGTATGTATTACTAATAATAGTTAAATAAGTATATTTCATGTCACTACTAACACTATGGAATTCAAGGTCTGCGAATAAATAATAATAATAATAATTATTATTATTAAATACTAATTTTAAATTTTTTATTTTTTTGAAATTCCTGTGTCTGCCAGAAGTACTTTAGAATATTGATGAGAAAATGAGAGAACGGTGAGTGTGTCATGACAAAATTAAGGAACTTTGACTTACAATAGTTCTTAAACTACAGGTCCAAGTTGAATGTAAATTGGGAACATGTTATATTATGTCCTCTTGACCACTGAAAGTTCAGGCTTCTAGCTTTATCCATAACGAAGTTACAGGAGGGTCGAAAATGTCCTGAATGGCTTCGAAAAAGGATGGTACGGCTGTGCCTTCGACTTGGCTGGGGCACTGCCGTACCCCCAGATAAAGCATAGAATGGAGTTCTATGTCAGAATAAATGTTAGAAAAAACTGATAGAGTTGAAAGAATTTCGAAGTTGTCGATAAAGGTGTCGTTGCATGCCTTATTCAAAGAAAAACTTAAAAAAAACCGGCCAATTGCGAGTCGGACTCGAACACGGAGGGTTTTGTGCTACCGTAAAAAATTAAATAATACATATTTTTTAAATACTAAAGTAAAAAAACACGTTTCTTGTATGAGGACCCCTTTAATTTTTAACTTCATTTATTATTCATTTATTTGTGTTGTTATAGCAGCAATAGAAATACACAATCTGTGAAAATTTCAATGGTCTACTTATTATGGTTCATGAGTTACTACAGCCCGCTGACAGACAGACGGAAGGGCAGCGGAGGCTTAGTAATAGGGTCCCGTTTGGCACCTTTTGGTTACGGAACCCTAAAAAAAAGGTATAAAATTGATTCGATCGAGCCCGCGACCTACAACTCGTAAGTTGAGGTCGTTACCACTGGGCCACCACTGGACCTGTATCCTCAGAATCTTGTAAATGAATAAGCAGAGAGTTTTTTGTGTAAATTTCGTCATCAAATTTCTACAAATCAATGATTAATGACGCCAAAGACCAAAAGGTCAGTAGTGTATGAACTCTGTAAACAACAGTTAAAAAACCACAACTAAAACGACACCTTGTATATTTTGTAAACTGTCAGAAGTATCAGAAGATGCAAGGTATTATGCAAAGGAGATCCGGGACAGTAGCAGCCAGTACACTGTTCCAATAGATGCATTTGTGCCATGTTATTACATATATTTTTAAAGTTTAATAATGAGTGTCGCCCTCATTTGCTAAAATGAGAGTTTGCATTCGTTTGTGCATGCTATTGACCATTCCTAATGGTTTCTTCTGGAATACGTTCCCACTCCGTTGCAATTATATTCTTCAGTCCCCTGATGTGTTGCGGAGCGCCCACACTGATCTTACTCGTCACTTCAGAACATGCCAGATGTACTCTATTGGATTGAGGTCGGGACTCCGAGATGGCCAATCCAAATGATGAATTTCGGCCTCTTGCATATACGCTTCCACATCATCAGAACGATGGGCGCAAGCGTTGTCATTCATAAAAATCTTTTTACAAAAAAAAAAAAAAACAACCGACTTCAAAAAAAAAAAAAAAACAAACAAATTAAAAATAACTTATATTCAGAAGTCAGTTGGTTCTTTATTTTCGTTTTTTGCCACCGACTTCCGAAATTAAAGTTACTTTTCACTTTTTGGGTTTTTTTGGAAATCGGTTGTTTTTTTTTTTGTAAAAATGTGTTTTAATTTTCACTTTTTAGTTTAGGTACCTACCCCACACCAATTCGTATACCATTACTTGCTATTTAAACAACTGTGACAAGAACTTTTATAATATCATCAACATACAGCGAGTGGATTAAATACGTATTATTGATACTAACTCAAAATTTATTCAAGAACAGTTAATAAAATTTATATGGGACCACCGCGCATCCTTCCTCTACCAAATGAAATAATTATAAAAATCGGTTCATAAACAAATAAGTTATGCTGGAACATATATAATTTACATATATATATACGTATACGAATTGAGGACCTACTCCTTTTTTGAAGTCGGTTACAATCATTTAGCCAGAGTGCATCTCATGACAATTCCAATAAGCCCAAACACGGCTAGGATACACTGTTATAATACGAAGTTCCGGTGCCTACCTTCTGGCTTCATCATCAGATCAGTATCTAACGGTTCTAAATATAGACTCGCGAGCAAAAGTATGGAATCACTTACATGGAATTGATTCCGCGCGATCTTGAGTACTTAATAACTAGTTAAGAATTATAAAATGAGTACCATGTTAAAGATTAAACTGTTAACTTTAAATTGATTGAACCCGACTTCATAAAAAGAAGGAGGCTCCTTTTTATGAAGTCGGTTAAAAATGGAATGTCTCCAAGGGCAGTTAATGCGGGTTGTTCGTCAGGAATTAGGACCTCCGATATGTACTGGTATGCATTCAGTGTGCAATTTATATTCATGCAATTTTCTATGCAGACTAACTCCGTACGGTCTAATGAATTTATCGCTGCCCAATAACGGACCGCCACCATAAGAGGTAATTTCTGCAAAATACACGTCTGCAAAGCGTTCCCTTGGTCTTTGTAGTACTCGCCGATGTCGATTCTCACTACATATTGATATCCTGGCTTCATCGGATAACAGTACTCTACCCCGGTCTTCCTGAGTCTCCACGTCACGCAATTTTGAGCAAAACTATGTCTAGCAATTCTCTGCTCACGGAGTAATTTTGGGTCACGGGGTGGTCGACGACTGCGTATATTAGCAGCAGAATGCCTTTTTCTGCCCATTAATAGGCTACCTACTTTACCCTCCTCTCACTACCTCTCGATTCTTCTAGAAGTCGACACAATGAAGATTTGCGATTCCTCAACGCTTGGCTCACCAGGAAGCGGTCATCCCGTGGTTCGGTGCATGATTTTTGACAGAAATGGTCTCTTAACATCGCTGCCAAACCTCTGGACTGTCGAACAACTCAAATTTAGTCTCTGGGACACATAACCTTGGGGCTATAATAATTTTACTGGCTGCTGTCATCTTATTTTACTGGCTGCTGTCATCTTATTTTACTGGCTGCTGTCATCTTATTATTATTACCTACGTTGGGGTCGGCTTCTAGTCTAACCGGATAGAGCTGAATAATTTTACATGCAGCGACGCCTATCTGATCTCCACAACCCAGTTACTGGGTTGTGGAGATCAGATAGGCGTCGCTTCATGCTTCCCAAGCAAGCTTCCCAAGGCACGGCGAGGTCTTGGTAAGTAAAGATGGTCACCCATCTACGGACCAACTGCGGTAAGCGTAGCTTAACCTGATCGATTGACCCGTGTGGCTGTTATTATTTAGCCACAAGCCCCTAAATACCGGTATCAATACTTAAAATCGTCAAGGAATTAAGGCAATTATTATCTAAAAGTGATGGTTAGGCTCGGGCAGTCTGAGGTGATATCGCGGGCGCGACAGGCAGTTTGAACGGTAATTTTCTTTCTCTTCCGCACAGTGGAACGAATGTATGGGAGCGGTTGGACGTAGACATGTCCGAAAAAAAAGAGTAAAATTATGCCAAACTAATGATGCCATCTTATTCGATTACTTAATGCCTTCATAACTTGTGGTGATGAATTTCTTCATAACTCCCATATTTCGGGAGTAATTTGAGAAAATGTGAAATTTTACTATGAAAATGAGTGTATCGAGCTCTCTCCCTCCTGATTCCGGGCTTGTTTCAAGTAGCGGTCTCTAATATCATAATGCTAATACTAAGAGCTATATTTAATACTAAGACACATAGTGCGCCAAATGTGCACTTTCTGGGATAAAGAGTGATGTTTATTTTATAACACAATTTTTTTATTTTTTGTTTATTTTGTTGATTAAAACCGTTTTTCTAAAGGTTTACCTTATTACAATAACATTTCTGAGCAGCCAATTAGAGAAGATATAAGCTAATTAGGATATATAATTAGGGACTTAAGGTTTACATATAAAACTGATGCACTAATGATTACTGATAAGAACATTGCTATTATTTAATTACTAAATGGCTCTTAATACACTAATATAGCATGCATCATTTACTAATTATCACAATAACTAATTACCTTGCAATATTTAACAAAGGATACCTGGGATACCTGGATTTTATATAAATAGGTCACTATTAGTAACTTTAAAATCAGTGTTGATTTACACCTCGTTGTATCCAAGCTAATCTCGCAATGTATTTTCCAAATTTTAATACAAATCTTGATATTCACGTTGCTTTATGCGCACGCGCACATAAAGATTTACGCGACTTTAACTATTTGTTCAGTGTTTTAAAAGATAACAGTTGTGTTCAGTTATGTGAAAGTGCTGAAACAAGTTTAAAAGACTGGTGTCGTCGATTTTGCTACCGCATTTATGCAAAATGGACACAGTCTGGAAGAAGCACAGATAAGTTTCGGAAGAAACATGAGATTTGGCTACAGGCTGCAATTCAATGGCCGGAATTACAGAATGAAAATATGGAACCTTCTACAGAAAATATAAGTGACGTCATCGAGCCCATAATTTCTCCTGCTAAATCTGATGCTTCAACTTGTACACATCCTAGTCCTCGTAAATCTTTTGAGGACCTTAGTAACCGGCAAAAAAGAAGACGCACTGAAGATAGTCTTTCATGCAGCAGTAGCAGCGCTGAAATTATGTTTTCGGCCGAAAGGGCGCTTCAAAAGGCAGGACAAAGCGATACAGCTTATGTTATGAAATACTTGACGGAGAATCCAGAAGAGGCCTCAAAAATCAAAGCCTTCATTGAAGGTAAATCAATTCAGGTACGGGAAATATCCCCTTTGAAGGCATTGGCTCTTTATGTATCGATGAACTTATCGAAATGGCGCTATAACACTCTTCGGGATTTCAACACTCAAGAAGGAGCTCTTCAATACCCGAGTTACTACATGTTGGTTAAAGAAAAAATTAAGTGCTATCCGGCCAAAGAAGATCTCACAGTTACAGAGAGCTCTGCAAAAATAAAATTACAAGCCTTGATGGATTTAACCTCAAGAAGACTTATTAGGTCGTTAGAAACCCCTGTTGATCCCAATCAACAGCTCGTATTGACCAGCAAATGGGGTTTTGACGGATCATCTAGCCAAAGCATTTATCATCAAAGGACGAGTGAAGATGAGCAAATCGATCTTGCTAGTAATTTTATGATTAGTCTTGTACCACTGCGGCTCGTCTCAAAAGGTGTAACAATTTGGGAAAACGAGCGACCATCTTCCACTTCATTTTGCCGGCCAATATTGTTTAAGTTTATAAAGGAAACCAAAGAAAATGTGCAGAGAGAGATGGCTGAAATCGAAGCAGAGATTGAAGCCTTAACTCCATCCACCATCACTGATGGAATTAGTGTCAAACACCAACTGCTGTTGACAATGATTGATGGTAAAATTCATTCCATTATATCCAATACAGCAGCTTCAGTGTGTGACATATGCAAGGCTTGTCCTAAAGAAATGAATAATTTAGAGTTAATCAAAGATAAACACGCAAACGAGGACATGTATAAATATAGCTTAAGCACCCTTCACGCTTGGATTCGCTCAATGGAATGCTTATTACACATTTCCTACAAATTAGACATAAAATCATGGCAAGTAAGGGGTGATATAGCAAAAAGGCAAGTTGATGACAGGAAGAAAAGAGTTCAAGAGGCTGTAAGAAGAGAAACGGGCTTACTTCTCGATGTTGTGAAACAAGGCAGTGGATCCACCAACAATGGCAACTCGGCAAGGAGATTTTTTGAAAACTACACTAAATCTGCTGAACTGACCGGAATAGATGCTATGCTTTTAAGAAAAATCTGTGTGATCTTGCAGTGTATTTCATCAGGAGAGAAGATCAACGTAACTAAATTCCGAGAGTTCTGCTTTGATACTGCTAAGCTTTACGTGGAGTTATACCCATGGTATTATATGCCTTCTTCACTTCATAAAATTTTAATGCATGGGCCAGACATAGTTCAGAACATGTCAATTGTGCCCATTGGTTTTCTATCCGAAGAGGCATCTGAGGCTAGAAATAAAGATTTTAGAAAATATAGAGAGGGGCATTCTCGAAAGCATAGCAGTATCTCATGCAATGAAGATATTATGCACAATCTTTTACTGTCTTCTGATCCACTTGTTACAAGTATCCGTCCAAAAGGAAATAAGTTTGTAAAAAAATCTTCTTTTAAGGAATTTTATGAGCTTACGGATTCTGAGAAAAGTGATATCGAATTTGTTAACATAAATGATTTAGCGGACATCGATTCTGAATTTGAATTAATTGATGATGATGATGATGACGAAGATAATTAAATGATGTTATTGTTTTAAAATGTGTAACTTAGTAAATTAGAGCTTACATCTTAATTATTTATTGTACTTTTAATGAAACTAGGTAATTTATTATCAACTTACTTAAAAGTCATACTCTCATCAGTTCTTGTGAATATTTTTGTTAATATATATTTCTGTATATATATAATATATTTATAGACCTCTTAATAAGTCTGTCTGCGGTTTAAAGTAAATACAAATGGGGAAAAAACGTTTTTTTTTTTTAAATTTTCATTTCCTTTTATCCCAGAAAGTGCACATTTGGCGCACTATGTGTCTTAGTATTAAATATAGCTCTTAGTAATAGCATTACGATATTAGAGACCGCTACTTGAAACAAGCCCGGAATCAGGAGGGAGAGAGCTCGATACACTCATTTTCATAGTAAAATTTCACATTTTCTCAAATTACTCCCGAAATATGGGAGTTATGAAGAAATTCATCACCACAATTTATGAAGGCATTAAGTAATCGAATAAGATGGCATCATTAGTTTGTCATAATTTTACTCTTATTTTTCGGACATGTCTACGTCCAACCGCTCCCATACATTCGTTCCACTGTGTTCCGTCTTAAAACCCCGCCTTGGTTTAAGAATTTGGGACGAACTTTTTTATAGACTACACCCTACATGCCAGTAACATATTTAAATATATAAAACCTTTTCGAATTGTATGTTTGACACATAGGAGCAAATTAAAATCCACCCGTTTTTTTTTGTACACAACCAAAACGAATTTCCTAGAATCATGTCACAAACCGAACAAAAATATTTACTTAAAACAATAAACGAACCCGAAGATAACAACAATATGTTCCAATTCCTAGAAATTATTCAAAGTAAAGCCTATGCGTGATAAGCGAATATCTATTAGGTACGAAAGTAGTCCAAAAGTCGATTTACACTAATGAGCATCAAGGAGCACAAAGCCGTCTGGTTCACAACACCGGCGCTTAAATATGTTCGTAGGTACCTACGGCCACTTTACTAGCCCGGCTGCGTTCATTCAGACCTCCGTGAGAGTCAAGTCGTGTGTCGGTGTCGTCTAAAAGCTGAATGCTGTCTCATTAACACGTCTGCGACACTTTCCTATTCATTTCACGACGAATAATTAGGAAACGCAAGTTGTTTATTAACATTAATTTCAAAACTAAAATAGATTTTACAAGTGTTTACCAGCATCCGCCAAGGACATTCTGAGATTTACAATTCTAAGCCCACAATCATTTATGATAGTTATTAAAAGCATAGATAAAAGGCAGATGCATGTAGTTGGCTCCTGTTATATTCCTTATCACTATCAAGTCAAGACACTATAAATATTGAGTCAGATAAACTAATATATATTACAAGCACCACAACAAACAGTTAAAATACAAATAGACGCAATCTAGAGGTATTGTTGTTGAATACAGTCATTACATACTGCTGATATCTACGATACAACATTGAAATGTGAAGACAAAGTTACAGAAATGGACCCTTCTAAGAGTGAACGCGAAAACACAAAAGAGGTAAATAACGAAGACATTGATGAATCTTCTCCTCTGAAACTAAACCCACAAAATGTTGAACAAAATGAAGAGAAAAAGAAGTTAACTTTCAGAGAAAGACTGAAACTAATCAAAGACAACACAACTGTAGAACCAATTATGGCATGCTATGTTATGCCCAGTGTCCTAGCATCGTTAGCAATACAAAATTTAAATTTGGAGAAGGCCTGCAGAATCAATCTTAATTATAGCACAGAAGTATGCGATGCACTGAATCTAAGACAAACGGAAAATTATACGTTTGAAGAACAAGAAGTACAAAAACTAATAGCAAGTATCGCAGTGTGGAAGAATGTGGTTCAAACATCTATCCCTGTGTTACTTATCCTTTTCGTTGGAGCTTGGAGTGATAAGACTGGAAAAAGAAAAGCGTGTATCATGCTGCCTATAGTCGGAGAATTTATGGCTTGTCTTGGCTTCATCGTGAATACGTATTTCTTTAACTTGCCTGTAGAAGTCTCTGCGTTCACAGAAGCTATATTTCCAGCTATAACGGGAGGATGGTTCACGAATTTCATTGGTGTATTTAGTTATATTGGCGACATTACCACTGAAGAGAACAGGACCTACAGAGTGGGGTTGGTGAACATGTTCATGTCGCTAGGATATCCCATAGGAAGTGCTTTGAGCGGTGTCATGTTGTCTTGGGTGGGGTATTACGGTGTATTTGCAGTGTCATCGTCCCTGTATTTGTTCAGTTTGATATATGGATACCGATATTTGGAAGATCCGAAGCAAAGGGCTGAAAAGAAACTTGTAAGTATCCGTACCTTTCATGTGACTCTTAACCAGCTTGAAATTTATATTATTTCATCTTAATGTGGTATATTGTATTTTAATAACCTTAATTAAAATGTTAATTAAGACACCCTTTGTTAACAAATTATTTTCTTTTGTCATTTAAATCACAGAAATTTGAGATTTTTTTCTATAAATAATCGGTTAGAGACAGTATAATTATATCCCAGATCCATTTTGATATATTTTGGGTTTGTTTATATTGGTAATTTTGAGATCTAACTAATGATCTTCCGGTTATTAACTCAAAAATGAACAATCTTAGTCAAATGCTTTTACGCTACATTGAATGAATGGTAGCGGAAAAGTATTTTAAAAATACGAGCCCGAAGATTTTGTTTTTACGATGCGTTTTTTAATTGGTCGATATCATTCATGAAGCGCGATTTCTGTAGCAATCTTCTAGGATAACTACCCTAGTAATTTTTTTGTTGATAACATTTTTTTAGTACCAATTCGAAATCACGATAAAATAAGAACTTTTCAGGAGAGTAAGAAACACAAAAAGAAATGTTTCCTTCGAGAGTTTTTCGATGTTGCCCTGGTCATGGAGACGTTTAAGGTGGCTTTCAGGAAAGGTCCTGGTAACAGGAGGCTTCGAGTTTGTTTGTTGCTGATTGTGGTGTGCGTGGTGTTCGGACCAATGCATGGTAAGTGAAAACACAACTTTACGTTAAACGTAAGTAGAAAGTAACGAAACTTACACTTACTCAAGCAGTTTTGCCGTGTTTGGTGTATGTTAGCTCAGTCAGTGCAAAAATACAGGCTGTATTTTTTTCCAAGAAATGCAGCGTTTGTTTTCTCCAAAACAGAGTTTATGGCTAAAAATTTATATTTTCCAAGCAACACCGCATTTTTTTCTGCCGCCTAATTTAAATAATTTTCCACAGTAAAAAAAAAAATCTTACCGTTCCCCTGTGCGTTCTAAAACGTTCAGGGGTAAAGTTGACGATGAATTAGAAATAAAGACCTATGCATTGTTTAGAGCGAACGTTTTGGAAATTAAAAATGAATGAATAGATTTTTTTTTACGTTATTTTGACACGTTCCACAGGCCCGTGGCCGTAAATCTAGAATTTTCCACGAAAAAAAGGTCGCTAGGCAAAATAGGACAACAATATTGAATTAAATATACTAACATATTGAATCAGTACCGATGATTTTATTTTGTATGTAAAATTATGTTTAGGTAACCTACATTGATATAATACCAAGATGTTATTATCTATACTTGTGTGTAATAAATTGTACAATTCCAGGTGAATTCACGGTGATGTATCTGTTTACAAGGTACAGGTTCAACTGGGATGAGGTTCAGTACAGTATGTGGTCTACATACTCCATTGTTACCAATTTGTTAGGTAAGCTACGTTATTTCACTTTTTTTTTGACAGAAACGCCGCGGGCACAAATTTTTTGAATAAAAGTTTTGTTTGCATGGATAGCAAAAAAATGTTGATAAAAAAGTTGAAATTCCCATACAATAGACATACTATATCGATGCAAACAAAACTTTTTAGTTTTATTTTTACGAATCGGATATGAGTCTCATACTACGTTTCATAGCAATAGTTGTTTTATTTGACGGATAGTTATCAATCCCTTATTGGATGCAGGTGAATAAATCGCCACCCTTCATAATACAAAGCAGCTCAAAATATTCCACTTAAAATCCGACATATCCCGAATATGTCGGATTTTAAGTTGAATATTTTTTTTTTCAAAAGTACTTATACAGGTTGAAATTGAAAACTTGCGACAAACTGAAATGGGACATTGTATACATCATTATTAACAACTTTTACTAAGGGACCAAAGCTGTAATCCCAAAAAAAAAATCTGCTTTTCCTACATTTTGATGAGGTATTGCGAACATAAATGTAGGGGACAGCAGTTTTTTTTTTTGGGATTGTAGCTTTGGTCCCTTAGTAAAAGTTGTTCATAATGATGAGTACAATCTCCCATTTCGATTTGTCGCATGTTTTCAATGTCACCCTGTATACTTTTGATAGCACTTTCCTCCGCGATTTCTCAGTCACACAGTTGAATGTAGGTATCTCTACATTGCCTTTAAATGTTAAGATGCCAGACATACCTACCTACTAATTGTAGTTTAGCAAAACTTCTAGAAATTCTTTGCTGGAGGTCAGCTAATGTGCCAATTCGTCTTAGCAACCTGTAAATTGCTTCCTTATTAGCATTACGTACAAGCAGGTAATCATCAGATTCCGGTTGTTAGGACCGATGGTCAGTGTGCGCAATGTGGTGTTCAGACAACGGATGTTTGCCTTCATTTGTCATTTAAACGCGGAAAGATGGTAAATTGGATAAGTTCCTAAAATTTGCTA
This sequence comes from Atethmia centrago, assembly GCA_905333075.3. Lineage (NCBI taxonomy): Eukaryota > Metazoa > Arthropoda > Insecta > Lepidoptera > Noctuidae > Atethmia > Atethmia centrago. The sequence continues at coordinate 26,429,198 of HG995374.1, forward strand.
GTAAGCTTATTTTTGTTTATTTGCATGAAATAATTCGTTCGAAGAAACAATGATAAGTAAAGTCCCATTTATACGATGAACGTTTTTTGCCTGTGAATGGAAATTGAAGGAACAAAATATTACTTGCACCGTCTGAACAGTCTTTAGACGGTGCAACTTTATTGTTGCTTCAACTTATGGTATGCAACAGGCAATCAAATCGTACCGTGTAGGCATATCAGGGCTAACTTTGGTGTATGACATGGGTACCTATAAGTAGGGTATAAAGTTAATTTGCGCGTATTGAGCAGTCAGGAGGCATTTCGAGTGATAATGTGAGCACAATCAAAATACCAAATTACATACATATATTGACAAGTACAAACCATAATATACCTATATTAAAATATGTTTATATAGGGTTTTCCTTGAATAATAATAATAATAAATCCATACACGCACACCGGTTGCGAGTACTACGCACCTAACCTTTTTGAAGAACATCACCAATGAGGTCACTGTATGTCTTCCTGGGGCGTCCCCTACCGGCGTTTCTACTTGCAACTGCATGTATGCCCAGATATATAAACGTAAACGAAGCAAAAGGAGTTTGTAAGGAGCGTAGCAGGTGGCGTTCTGTAGTTTCTGCCTACCCCCATGGGAAGAAGGCGTGAGTGTATTTTCAGGCAACTCAGGCCCATAGTTAAATACCTTAACCTAAACAAACATATATTTATTGTAAACAAAACTTGTGGTAATAAAAAATACTTTATTATTTTTTTTTGAGTGGGAAAATTATCAAATAACTTCTCCCGCTCTGGGCGGAGCAGGAGAGTGTAACAGACTCTTACTGTCAAAAACCCACCCGTGTTCCTTCCGTTGCCTGTGTTGCCAGGCTGACTATGTACTATTCCGCCGCTTCCACAAACAAGTACCACAGGGCAGCCCTGTGGTACTTGTTTGCGAAAGCGATGGAACACCACATCCTGTGGCCAAAAGTCCCTTCCATAATGAGGGGCAGATAATAATTTGGTACGCTTACGACGAACGCTTTAAAGTTGACGTTGCGGCTCCAGTAACTGCACCCTCGGCTTGAACCTCGTCTTCTGGCGCACGTACTCCATGATGTCCTCTGGCGTAGTGGAATGTCAGTAGTGTACACTGTACATACCCACATAGGTATAATAACAGAAACTAACACAATAAACTCCCTAGGGCCAATATTCCTTTATTTTCGCCCTTGTCATCAAATTAGCCCGTGATCCTCCATTCCAGTTCTTATAGGTAGATCAATTTATTTATGGTAATTTTATATTCCAGGAACGTTCTTCTCAATAACCCTGTTCAGTAACTACCTGAAGCTGGATGATACCCTGCTCGGTATCATATCTAATACCAGCAAGATCATCGCAGCCTTTGCTTATGCCTTCGCTAGGAATGACTTGGAGATCTATTTGGGTAAGTAATATTGAAGACTAATGATGTGTAGTCAACACTACCTAACTGTTGAGGATCACTTTTAATCAATTATTCTTTTGACAAAATAAGTTCTCATTTAAGAACTTATTTTGACGGTAAGTATATTACATGATTTTTTCAAAATCTATTTTTTTCTCATATTTTTATCCCCTTATTCATAAAATTTATCTATTTTAGTTAAAATAGGTTTTGTCACTTTCTAACAAGTACAAATGTCAAAGTGACAGATAAGGACAAACGAACTTTAGCGGCATTTTAACTAAAATAAGTTTGATGGACGTTTATGAATAAGAGCCTTAGGTATTTGGCAAACATACAATACAGCAATGTATTGTATGTTTGCCAAATACCTAAGGCTCTTATATAAAATAAAAAAATGTTTACGGCTCAGAAGTTATTTCTTATTAAAATAAAATATCATATTACTTTTAATTTTTAGCTCAGATACTTGCTTTTTTAGTTGCATCATTCGAAAACAGAATAAACAAATATTAATCACCATTTGTCACAAACAAGTACAAGTTTAAATTTAACACTTTTTGAACCAAAGGTAGAATTGATATTGAAAATATAAAAAAAATATCACTTTTGTACCAAACTTGATGTTTTAGCATTTTATTATTAGCATTGTAATACGTTTTGATACGAAAACATACCAAGAGTAGATAAAAAAAAATGGAAAATTGGCGAATTGGAAACTTTTTGTTCCTAACCGCCTCAGTTATCAAATCCACATTCAAAATATAATTTTATTTAGTTTAATAATATCCGTTAATGCCCGTTAGCTCCCCGGGTATATATTATACTATATTGCGCATATATTGCGCGTGAGTCGACTCCATCGTAGTTTAAAAAAAAAACGCTCGTCCTAAGCCGAATTTTTCAATCGTCAGATACTTTTAACTGAGGAAAAAATGAAATAATTGCGGTTTGATAGCTTTTGTTTAGAAAATATGTCAAAGTGTTATATTTATTCTTCAGATAACAGTTATCTGTGGAATTCCGCTCAGTTTTGTCCCTAGTATAACATCAAATTTTCCAAGCGCGCATCTCCCAGATTCATCTAGCACAGAGAAACCTACGATCACATGTTGAGTAGGTACCAAATGCTTACATAACAACATCGTATACCAACGGATTACGAACTAAACTCAAAGTCGTAAACACTGGCCCTTAACTGTAAAGCTAAACTTTTGAATAGCAGTTATAAGTTATACTGCATTTAAACTACGTTAAATGAATTAAGCTCTGTTATGGCTTTGTAAACGGTTTATAGTTTATATTTTAGAGGTTTAGTTATGTTTCAAATATTGTAACATTTTTATGTTATTTTTATGGTAATGGTTTCAATAATAATCATAATCAATCTTTATTTTGGACCGATGGCCGGTGTGGAGACCGCGTGTCGGCAAGCGTAGCATGGGACGACCCCCAGCTAGATGGACCGGCAACCTTAAAGACAATAATATACATCATTTTATAAACAAAATCCCTACAGTTCTTAAATGTGAGTAAATATCTTCGACGAATTCCAATATCCTCGCTGTTTCTGACAAGGGGTATGCAAGATTATTATTGTGTCTTCCAACCTATTTAACATCAACACCAAAGTGTATTATTAGCTCTGAGATCTTCGTTCTGGATACACCCCACCATGATATGAAGAACGTCTACCACTTTCCCGCATTCTGTGCCGTTGGGGAGTCATGGGTTTTATTTGACGTTATTGAAAATGTTCCACCACATTTGTACATTTTTCGGAATTTTTTTGTCCTACTTCTCCTTTTGGAGCAGTGGCAGCCCAGTGGTAACGGCTGCGACTTACCAGTTGTAGGTCGTAGGTTTGAACCTAGACAGGCACTTTACTTTGTGAAATTTATTTCATCGGCTCTCATAACGGTGAAGGAAAGCATCGTGAGGAAACCGGCATGTCCTAGAACCAGCAGTGGGAACATTCAAGGCTGATTATTATACTTCTCCTTTTCGCCCCCTATTATGTACATGGGACTTTAACATACATAATTAGTGAAATGTGAGTGTACCACAAACCTTTGCTTAACCTTTTGTGAGAATAAATATGTGATGTTATAACTTTTTTCCAAAGGAAAATTACAGAAACGTTAGACACGTTTCCGTATTTTTCCTTTGGAAAAAAGTTAAGAGGCCTATTTTGCTTCTTTATTGTTGTTTACGCAGTTTAATATGCGACACGTGTCAGATTGGGTATTTTCCGACATGGCTTCCTTATTTATTTATGATCTGTAAAGAGACTAGTTTCGAAATAAACATGACGATCACAAAAGATTCAGAATAAAAAATAACAAGAGCCCATATTTCATTTGAATACTCAACACTTTCTTTAAATTGACGTTTTAAGATATATGTTACACTTGTAGGTCTATCTAGTCATCCATTTTTAAAATTGACTGGTAACACATGATCCCTTGTGAAAGCGTCGATTGATTAATGGCTCAAGTTGGCAAAAGATATGCATTCGTACTACATAAATGTTTTTGCTTAGTAAGATATTGGTGCCGATTCCCTTGTTCACAAACTAAACTAAATTAAAGTTCAGTGCATCTTTTTCTTTCTATTTCATTAAGAAAAGGACAGAAGATAAATTTTACTTTAGTCCTGTCAAATTAATCAGCGCCTGTCACTACTCCATACAAGTTTAGACGTGATTAAAAACTTGTCTACTAAAATTACGTCAATTTACGTCAAGCGCTGATTAATTTGACAGGACCAAACTAAATTTTATCTTCTGTCCTTTTCTTAATGAAATAGAAAGAAAAAGACGCACTGAACTTAAATTTAGTTTAGTTTGTGAACAACGGAATCGGCACCAGTGTAAAGGCCTTTGCCTTAACATTTGCGCTCCTTTTTGACTTTTCTATAACAAATATTAACAGAAGAAATAAAAATACAAATATTTTAAATACTGAAGATATCCAATGTAATAAAATGGATATGATATTTGTTATTGTATTAAAATAAATAATTTCACCCTCTAATGAAATAACTAGGTATATAATTTTTAATAAAAAAAATGAAAATTATTATTCTTATCAAATATAAAAAAAAATAAATCAAACTACAAACTTTTGATAGTTTGAAAATTATGAACCATCTAAAGTTATCAATCATAATATTAATTAATGGTTTTAATTGTTAGATTACTAGTAGATATTAAATATAAAAACAATTTCACATAATAGTTATGCATAGCAGTATACATAAGAGCTTTAAACAAACTGAGAAGTCATTCTTAGTTACGATATAATTATCTCACACACTATTTGCATGTGGTATTTGTCTACTGATAAGATGCGAAGGTTATCAGTAATTACTTTATCTCGTCTGCAACAATTAACAATACATATGTATGTCATTCCCTTCATTGATATAGAGATTAATAATAAAAAAAATCATTTAATTAATGATAAAAATATCAATATCTGAAGACGATTACATAAAAAGATCAACGAATTTATTAATCTATTATTTCGTTCGACGCTTCGCATTCTATTTTTATCATATTAATATTATAAATATATGTAAGAGATAAGGCAACCGTGCGGGTTGCGGTGACAAAAATTGAAAAGAGTATGCTTAGATGGTTTGGTCATGTTGAGAGGATGAATGAAAGGCGACTAACAAAGGGTATTTACCAGGCAGATGTGAGTCGAAATGCCGGGAGTGGACGCCCCAGAAAGACATATAGTGAGTAAAAGATCAGGTGCGTATTACTCACAACCGGCGTGCGTGTATGACTAGATGTATGAACGTAAACGAAGCAAAAGGAGTATGTAAGGAGCGTATAAGGTGACGTTCTGTAGTTTCTGCCTATCCCTATGGGAAGAAGGCGTAAGCTTATGAATGTATTTTATACAACAACAGTCATAGCTAAATGGTGTGACCGTCGGACTGCCAAATCATAGGTCTCGAGTTCGAACACCTCTAACTTTACGGATTCATGTGCGGAGGAAAACATCGTGAGGAAAACGGCATGCCTTTTTTTTTTGGGTGGGAAATCATCAAATAACTTCTCCTGCTCTGGGCGGAGCGTGTGTCAAACTCTGACTAAAACCCACCCGTATTCCTTCCGTTGTCTGTGTTGCCAGGGGTCTCGGTAAGAGATATTTCTTAGCGGCATGTAAAGCCAAGTCAGAGAGAGTGGGTAGGCGGCATAAAAACTCTGACACCAAGTTAGTCACTAACCACACGAAAGATAAAAAAAATATAAATATAAAAGTTTGGATGTTTGGATGTTTGGATGTTTGTTACTCAATCACGCAAAAACGGCTGAACGGATCGTTATGAAATTTGACAGATTGGTAACTTGGGACTTGGACTAGGATATAGGCTACTTTTCATCCTGGATCATGGACGAATTCACAAGCAACAGCTAGTGAAACATAATTTCATTTTATCAATCAGTTGACGCAATTAGTTGGAGGTGGTGCGAAATAGAGATCGTTTCGCATTTGTTTCTGACCTGGAAGATAATACTTTCTGCGGGTTTGTCTCAAAATAAAACGACAGACTTGTACATTTGTAATCTAAATCCCAAAAGTCACCTTCCATCCTAAGGTCAATTGTTTATTTATATTTCAATAAGCGCACTTATTGATAAAATTTAATAAAAGCCAAATAAATTAGCTTTTTTGCTATAAAATGAAACAAGAGAACATTATGGTTTATCTTGAAAGCTCAATAATTTAATATTGAATCTAAAATTGATGTATTGTGATTGAATAGAATTTTAAAGAGTGGAATTTGGGCCAGGGTTGTGAGTCCGCACACTATACGACTTGCGACTGCGACATGCGTCTAGACGCTACGACAAGTAGCGAGAGCGTGTGACTCCCCTTTTAGCCTGTCGTTGCGACACTGCAACTCGACGCTAAGTGTGCGGAGGTTTGAACAAAATATATGAAAAATTGTCGGCCGCAGCTTGTTGCTGCGTTTAGTCGCCAAGCTGTCACAGTCAGGGCATGGGCAGCCGTCACCTCCTTCTGTGAAGCAGTAATGCTCGCAAAGTAGGAGACGTGGGGGAAAGGCAAGTTTCGCGCCCTCTCGCGCCTAGCCGCCGCAGGAGACGCCCTGGGCGTCGAGAATCCCGGGCGGATTTCCGGCCACCGTAGGCGCGGGCTTGCGGACGGTGAGCAATGTGTAGCTCACCGTCCGGTAAGGACCAGGCCCGAGTCGACGGCGCATTGTATTCCACGCGCGCCTCAAAGAGATGTCGTCAGCACAATGTAGGGGTCCACTAGGGCCGATGCCTGCTGGGGTCGCGGGAAGGTACTAATGGGTCACCGAGTGTTGCGGGGGGCAACACAGGCAACGGAAGGAATACGGGTGGGTTTTAGTCAGTAAGAGTCTGACACACCCTCCCGCTCCACCCAGAGTAGGAGAAGTTATTTGATGATTTCCAATCCAAAAAAAAAGCTGTCATGCGCGGCAAGTGTTAATAGTTTGCAGGGAAAATTCTTTACAAAATGTGTTAACATTTTTCAATCATCTTAACTAACTTATATTTTGGACACTCAAATTTAATTGAGTCATTACATAACAAAACATCACGCCTGTAATCCCCGAAAGGTTAGGCAGAGGTGTACCTGTAGTAGGGTACACCCACATGTCGCCAGTTATGTTTAAGCCCCATGTAATGGGGGCGAGACTATTGCAATCTATATATATGTAATAATCATAAATCCAGATTGCTATTGCAATAATCATAAATCCAGACTCCGGGCTGCTACTGAAAAATTACTGATGGAAACCCAATAACACTTTGGGCAACCTGGGAATTGAACCCAGTACATGAGGTATCTTACTTAAATTTGCTTCTTTTGCCATGGGATCTGGAGGCAAAAGTCCTCGCGCACGTATGGGAGTGGCGCGAGGAGGCGAAACGCCGGGGTTTAACTCCGCTGTCGCGATAAATCACGGCACAGCGGGCAGAGCTCGGCGGGATCTCATGGCGACATGGAGAGTGCGATTGTCGCAACCCAGTGCTGGGCACGCCACAATTACGGCGATAGGTCCCACCTGATGGATTTCCTCACCGGACACGGCAGCTTCGGGAGGTTCCTGTGTCGGATAAGGCGGGAGGAAACGGGAAACGCTCGGGTGTCACCACTGTGTGGATCGCCAGGAGGTCACGGTGGAGCATACGGTGGAGCCCGGCTTGAGCAGAGCACCGCCGTGTTCTTGTGGAGGCGATCGGTGGCAGAGATCTCTCGCATCCGGCTCTGGTTCAAGCCATGGTACGGAGCGATAAATCATGGGCAGCCGTCACCTCCTTCTGCGATGCAGTAATGCTCGCGAAGGAGAAGCCGGCACGGTTGAGGGAAAGGCAAATTTTGCGACCCCTCGCCCCTAGCCACCGCAGTTGACGCCCTGGGCATCGGGAATCCAGACCGGATTACCCGCCAGCGTAGGCGCGGGCTTGCGAATGGTAAGGAATGGGTAGCTCGTCGTCCGATAAGGACCAGGCCCGGGTCGACGGCATGTTGTGTGTGGTCTCTAAGAGATAACAGCACAAGTGTAGTGGGCTACTATGGCCGATGCCTGCTGGGGTCGCGTGGAAGTTCAAAAGGGTTACCGAGGCCCCTGGCAACACAGGCAACGGCAGGAATACGGGTGGGTTTAAGTCAGTAAGAGTCTGACACACCCTCCCGCCTCTGCCCAGAGTGGGAGAAGTTATTTGATAATTTCCCACACAAGAAAAAAAACGTATGCTTCTCAGATATTCGCCACAAAGAAGTGGGTAGACCACACACATAATTGAACGGAATTGTGTGATACGCGTGTGTATGTGTGTGTGGTACGTGTTTGTGTGTGTGTGTGATTTTTGTCTAGTTTTATTTAATAACATAATTTTATGATTTTATGTGTATCTACTAATATTAACCGATAACATGTATGTGTGGTGTAAACTGTAAATATGTACAAACTAGCTATTAGAACTTAAGAATAAATAAATAAATTGTGTTGGCCGTTTTGCTTGGATGTGACGCATTTTTTCCTCAAACTTGTTCTGTTTTGTATTTGTGTTCCTTTTTTGCGTCATGTTTACCGCAAATCGACGTACTTATTTTCTTTCTTTTCTTTTCTTTCTTTGTATTCCCTCGCGCTAACATTGTAGCGTTATTTTTTTTAAGAATCCTTTACTTCTAACAGTAACGCGATTCAGTTGTATTGTATTTGTAGAAGTTAACACTAAAAATCATTATATCAATTTTCTGTTCACAGCACCGCTACTAGAAATCTTGAACGGCACTTCGTTTATTGCAATGCGGTCAATTGCCACAAAGCTTGTAAATGGAGAAGAATTTGGTGAGTTATCCACTGATAATATACTTAGTGCAGAGTGCCTAGTGAGGTGAGAGCAGTGGTGGCCCAGTGGTAACGGCCGCGACTTACTAGTTGTAGGTCGTAGGTTCGAACCCTGACAGGCGCTTTACTAAGTGTGAATTGTTTTATCACCACTGCTCTCAAAACGGTGAAGGAAAACATCGTGAGGAAACCGGCATGTCCTAGAACCAAAAAATTCGAAGACATGACCTAACCAGTCTAACTACACACATACATAAACACAACATGACGCCTTGTTTCCCCTAAGGGTTGGCCAGAGGTGTACCTGTAGTACACCCACATTTCGCCAACGCCTGTGCTACAAAGATTAGCAGCAAGATTAGTCTTTTCTCAAAAATCCGTTCAAACTGGTCTATTCTGTACTGACCTTACATTAAACATTTAGGTGAAGTAAACTGTCAATCCCTAACATTATATGGAATGACAGCGCACGTCAGAGGGAGTCAACAGCGTTTGCATTGGTTAGCTCAGCAGGTGGGTTTGATATAGGGCTCCCAGTACTAACAAATGATAAAAGTTCGATGGTAAAAATGCAACTGAATGAAATTGAATGAAAATGCAAATGAACTTTAAAAAATATTAAATATTCAAACGCGTGTTCTATGAGTTCTAGTGTTCTGTGGCTCACGTCAAGCTCACTTCACATAAGTTTCCACGACAAGATTTTTTCAGAATAGACTATCAGGCACCAGTCTCTTACAATGGTGAAATATAGTCTTAAGGCTCCTGCATTTGATGATTTCCCACCCTCAAAAAAAAAAAAGGCTCCTGCATACTGAGGCGATATCAAGGCATATTGCTGCCTGTCGCGCCCGCAATATCACCCCAGTCTGTAAGAGCCTTTATCATTAGCCACAAACAATGTTAACTTATAGGTAAGACAATCTGAAAAAGTTGTATAGACAGAATAAATGAAGTTTTATTTGACATTTTACTTCTAGAAAATCGCTTTAAAGCGCAGATATATGATTTTAGTGACTTTCGAATCTGTTATTACATCTTTATATAATACAAGTACGTTATGCAAAAAACAATGTTACTCTAGAGTGCATACACAGCAATTCTATATGTTAATATTTAAGTAAAAGAAAATAAAGAAAGAAAAATATTTTATTTGGGACAAGAAATACATAAAGTAAAAAAAGGAGCCATTAAAACTAACAAAATATACATATTTGTTCGATTGAACAAAATATAAAAAAATAAATAAAAACGACTTGTGCAACGCCAAGAAGGCTCAAGGCTCAAAGGCTCAAGTATTGTAGTAAAATACTTTATGAAGTAAATTCAGGAAGTAATATCTACCTTATGCATAAAAAACGATAAACGAAACGAAACGACCGAAAAAAGAAATGCCTAAAAACGATATTACTTTCAAACTACTTAAGATATTTCATGTTTTTTTTTTGTATGAAAACTTATTTTATTCATCATCATCATCATAATCATCAGCCGAAAGACGTCCACTGCTGGACATAGGCCTCCCCCAAGCACCGCCACTTCGACCGGTTTTGTGCTTCCCGCATCCAGCGGATTCCTGCGGCCTTCACAAGGTCGTCGGTCCACCTTGTAGGAGGCCTTCCAACGCTACGTCTTCCGGTACGCGGTCGCCATTCCAGAACCATTCGGCCCCATCGGCCATCTGTTCTGCGAGCAATGTGCCCTGCCCACTGCCACTTAAGTTTGGCAATTCTTCGGGCTATGTCGGTGACCTTGGTTCGCCTACGGATCTCTTCATTTCTGATTCGATCACGTAGGGAAACTCCAAGCATAGCCCTCTCCATTACCCTTTGAGTGACTTTTAGCTTTTTTATAAGGCCCATTGTAAGCGACCACGTTTCAGTGCCATAGGTCATCACTGGCAACACGCACTGGTCAAAGATTTTCGTCTTGAGACACTGTGGTATGTGGGACGAGAAGATATTGCGTAGCTTCCCGAACGCTGCCCAGCCGAGTCGGATTCGACGATTGACCTCTTTCTCAAAGTTGGACCTACCTAACTGGACAGTTTGTCCTAGATAAACATACTCGTCCACAACTTCGAGCGTAGCGTCTCCGATTTTCATGAGAGTGGGTGTAACATGGGCATTTGACATGATCTTTGTCTTGTCCATATTTATTTTAAGACTCACTCGTTCGGAAACTCTACTGAGGTCATCGAGCATTGTACTGAGGTCCTCCATAGTCTCAGACATGACAACTATTTCGTCGGCAAACCGAAGGTGATTGATGTACTCGCCATTGATGTTGATGCTTGGCCCTTTCCAGTCCAGAACCTTGAAGACATCTTCCAATGCAGCGGTGAACAGTTTCGGAGAGATAACGTCTCCCTGTCTCACACCTCGCTGCAGAAGGATAGGTTTCGAGGTCTGGTCCTGGAGTCGGACTGACATAGTGGCGTTTTCGTACAGACACTTAAGCACCTCGATGTACCGATAGTCGATCTGGCACCGTTGAAGAGACTGCAGTACAGCCCATGTCTCGATCGAATCGAAGGCTTTTTCGTAGTCCACAAACGCTAAGCAGAGAAGCAGGTTATACTCCTCGGTCTTCTGTATAACCTGCCGCAGCGTAGGTATGTGGTCTACAGTGCTAAAGCCTTTACGGAATCCGGCTTGTTCGGGAGGCTGGAAGTCGTCAAACCTGCGCGCGAGATGGTTCGTGATGACTCTTGTAAACAGCTTGTAGACATGGCTCAGAAGTGAGATGGGCCTATAATTCTTAAGGAGGGTATTGTCGCCCTTCTTAAAGAACAGTATCACCACACCGCTGTTCCATGCCTGTGGCGTTTTGCCCTCGAGTATGACGGAACCAAACAGCTTCTGGAGGGCCTTGAGAACGGGTTTTCCACCGGCCCTCAGAAGTTCAGCCGTAATTACGTCATCACCCGGCGCCTTGTTGTTTTTGAGCTGCTTCAGAGCCATCCTAATCTCGTACAAGCTGACGTCCGGGATGTCTTCGGTGTAGTGTCGGGTCAATCTAGCTCTTGGGTCGTTTGCCAGATTCATACCAGGGTTGCCTGATGACGGGTATAATTTACCATAGAAACTCTCGATCTCTCTCAACAGCTCATGTTTGGCGGATACGATCCTGCCATCACTGGTCTTCAGTTTCACAAGCTGGCTCTGCTCAATAGACAGATCTCTTGTAAAAATCTCTTGTAAAGATCTCTTGTAAATTGTATTTTATTATCGGTATATATTTCTATAAGTGATTTGTTTCAAATACTTATTCATATTTCCAGTACTAAAAATAATTATCCATATATCATGTCATGAGTGCGACGCGCATTTGTATGGCCACAATGGCGATTACTCGACCCTTAAGTGTGCTGTACCTAACTTTCTAATACTATATTTAATTCTTCAGGTAAGGTGAACTCTCTCTTTGGACTGGCAGAAGCCACAATGCCCTTACTTTACGGGCCCCTCTACTCCCGGGTCTACATGGCTACCCTCAACATCCTACCAGGAGCTGTCTTCTTATTAGGAGCATTTATGACATTGCCTGCTATTGGTATATTTGGGTAAGCTTTGAACCGTACCTCATTAAATTATCATAAAGACTCCGGGCGGCCAAATTGAATACATGTAGATATGATTGTTTGGGGAAAAACGTTCGGCTTAGCTCTAATTGTGGCAAGCCAACCCGAACATGATTGAGCGCGGGTGGATGCCGAAAAGAGTTCACCGATTGCCACGAGCCAAATGCAAGCCGTTTATGAGTAGTAGGTAATTGCTTCGGTCTGTTTGTTCTTCAACAAATTTAATATATGCCAAGATAATGTGCTGACCTGAACAAGTGCGTAGCACTACCCCTTATCTATCTGGAACACAGTCGTAAACCAGCACACACCTTAGTGTCAAGAGTGCTGCTGTTTTTTTCTTATGAACATTACCTGTTGCAATTGCCATTGGAGGTACATGTTTTGTTTCTTCTTTTCAATAATACCTATAATTTTAAATATGGTGAGCTTGTGCCGTCTCCATAAGTCGATGTTAACGATTGAATATTGATATACTTGAGTTTAAAATTAAGTGCAAAATGTAGCTTTTCTGCCGCCAAAAAATCCAACTAAGTCACTTCTCTAGTCTCTCACTATAATTACATTAATTTTTTTTTTAAGAGGGATTATTCAAATTACCTTTTAACTTAAATCCTAAAATTTATTTACAGGTGGTTATACTTCGAACACAAAAAAGATAGATTGAGAAACGAAGTCCTGAGAGAGGACAACGAAAAGCAACAAGCAGAGCTTTTAAAATAAAATTGTATGGATTTGCTTTAAAATAATTACTGTGCAAGATGTATTGGTGGGCTTTGTGTAAGCCATCGGGAGTAATTGATTGATCAATCGGGTCAAGTGATGAATATATTATGTACTTATACTCACATTATTCGGTTGTTTTTCTTTATTGTTCTATATGCCTTTTTTAACTTTGCTTGTGACTAAGTTATAACAGCCGCAAGGGTTGACCGATCAGCAGGCTTAGCATGACACTCTCTATTTCTTCGAAGAATAGACACGGTTCTTTCCATACAAAGTGACATTTCGTTTCTCCTTTTTTGACATCCCACCGTAGAAATCTTTCTACATAAAAAAGGACCTAGACAAAGATTGTTAGAAACGAAAGACAAGATGACAGATTGTAGAAGGATTTCTACGGTGAGATGTCAAAAACTGAGAAACGAAATGTCACTTTGTAGAGAAAAAGCCGTGACTATTCTTCGAAGAAATAGAGTGTCATGCTAAGCCTGCTGGTATAGCTATGCTTGCCGCGGTTGGTCCGTGGATGGGTGACCATTTACACACTAAGACCCCTCCGTGCCTCGGAGAGCACGTTAAGCCGTTGGTCCTGGCTGTTATGTGTAGATCTTTGACAGTCGTTACGGGTAGTCAGAAGAAGCCCTAAAGTCTGTTAACAAGTCTTACCAAAGCGTGTCGTGTTACATAGTAACTGGGTTGTGGAGGTCAGATAGGCAGTCGCTCCATGTAAAATACTGATATTCAGCTGCGTCTGGTTAGACTGGAAGCCAACCCGAAAGTAGTTGGGAAAAGGCTAGGCAGATGATGATGCTTTTTTACCTTTATAAAGTTAAGTGCGGTGTCTGCGCCTTGTTATGGCGGGGGATACTCATTTCTCAACGACAAAGTGTCGTGTGCCGCCAACTCCCCCCCCCCCCCTAAAACCCGACCGACCCTAAAACTTAAAAATCTGATCGGCACCCAGTCTAGCCGAATGCAGTACTACGACACTATTTTTCAGTTATAGATTCCATAACTGAAAAATAGTTGTAGTACTGCATTCGGCTAGACTGGGTGCCGATCAGATTTGTAAGTTTTAGGGTCGGTCGGGTTTTAGGGGGGGGGGGGGGGGCACACGACACTACATACGCAGCATACATGCGCTACGCAATACGAAATGATTGCGCTACAATATAACTGCTCTACAATACTGCGCTCTACGAAAATCCTGCGGTACGGTGCTACGTGCTACGGCATAACTACGCCACGGCATTGCTGTAGCACCGCCTCACTACGCAACGCATGAATTTGTTACGTAATTTTTACGGTGTTGTTATTTTCATCCATATCATGATTAGGTACATTTAATAAGGTCACATTCAAAGAAAATAGATATTTATTCAGCAGTAATGGTATTATGAGGAATTATGGAAACAATTAAGGTTCCATTTTCTCTGTTATTGCCGTTGTCAGACTTATCATTTAATATTTACATTTTAATGCTCATAGTTATCTTATACTATAACAATTTTATCATGTTATTTAAGTCAGTTAGCGTTATTGAAATGTTCTTAGTCTTTGTTTTTATTACTACTGTTAATACTTATTTATTTTGACTAAGAAATCTTTGACCTAAAAGCTTTTTTTTCTAAAATAAATCTGTTTTAGGAGCTTTTAATTGGATAAGCTCTTATAAAGTATTAGCACATTCTGGCTCGGGGCGACAACCTGTCACCTTTGCAATGACGAACCTAATAGGCACTTAATAATACCACCTAATCGGCCTAATAGACTCTTTATATAACTTTCAACCACTTATGTCCGTTTTCACTAGCAGTAGGCGACACCATGCGCTCGGCTGAGCGCCGAAGTCAAAGTCAAAGTCAAATTCATTAAAGTAATACAATTTTTAGGGTTCCATACCTCAAAAGGAAAAAACGGAACCCTTGTAGGATCATTTCGTTGTTCGTCTGTCTGTCTGTCAATCTGTCAAGACCCTTTTTTTCTGGAACGCGTGGAGGTATAAAGTTGCATCTAATACCAAATACGTAGGTCTATAGCTCCTTGGAGCTTCTAAGCTTCTAAGTCAATGCAATAATAAAAAACGGCGATTAATGTGACATATTATTATTTTGTTACTCGCAAATAAATCAAAACCTATAGGGTACTTCCCATTGACTCAGAATCATGAAAGACTACAAGCAAGGTCTCACAGCACAAGTAAAAGAAAGTATTATGCGATTACAAACTTACATTTAACAACACATTTTTTCAACTTCGAAGTTAAAGTTTGTCCTTCATATCTTTCCTACTTATCGTTTTTTTGTCAGAGTGATGTTCGGTGCTATTATGAACTCAAGTTTACTAATATAGTTTTTAGTTTTATTTACTAACATGTTACGTGCCCTGCCTACACCAAATCAGCTGAGTAGCGACATGGTTAGCCGTTTACGTCAATCGGATGTTTCCACGCACAACTGCAAGATACCACCTGCTGAATCATCGTATCAACGCCTCGTGTCGCGTTCACCTGCTTCAAGAACTGCTGATGCCGAATCCATGTGTAAATCAGTAAAATTTGCAAGATTAATAAGTTAATCGTTTTAGTTCACTTCGGTACTAGCATCCTCCGAATCTAGACATATAAATTAGTATAAGCTTAATTGTAATTTTTATCTTATTAAAAACCTTGTTAAAATAATTTTGGTTTTTTTTTAAGTCCTCTGGCTGTCACCTTCGTAATTAACACAATTGTTATTATATGTACACTTAGGTTAAGGTGTTGATTATTATTATGATTCATAACATGCATAATTATGTTGTAGTCATGTTGTAGGTAGTAGGTCAATCCATAATCCATACAAATTTAGGGATCAAATTTGTGCTTTTGGTAACCAATAAAGTGTTACGTGTTTCATCGTTTATCTAAAATCACCCCTCAAGAGGGTAGGTATATATGTAGGGGATCATTCTAAAATTCACATGGAGTTTTGACATTTTTGTGTGACTCTTTTCAAGAGATTTAAGTGATTGGAATTATTATTATTGAGTGACCAGATGTATGAACGTAAACGAAGCAAAAGGAGTATGTAAGGAGCGTATCGGGTGGCGTTCTATAGTTTCTGCCTACCCCCATGGGAAGAAGGCGTGAGTTTGTATGTGTATGTGTGAAATTTTATTATAGTCATAGTCCGTATCTTGAGGTGACATTTAGTCTTTGTTACATTAAAATCGGTCCACTCGGTCAAAAGTTATTACTACTTGACTTGGATCCGAGAGTTTGAGTTTACCAGTGTCCTCGATAGATGGCGTGGTGCAAAGGGCACGATTTTCTGAATCGGTAAGATAAGTATGTAAGATGATCGGTATGATCGGTATGTAAGATTTTCCGCAGGATACCCACCCTCATTCATACAATTGGTTGTGAAAGGCATGCTAGTTTATTCGTTTAAAAAAACCCACGCGATTCAGACTCACTTGATTTTTTTTATTCTTGTAGGTAGATCGGGAAGGAGAATATAGAACTCCTTGATATACGTACTAGAGATGAGTCGTACTAGGTAGACAAGGGTCGGTACACGAATTCGTAATACCGAAACGATTTATTTAGAGATGGGTAGCACACTCTTTTAAAATGAAGATCGTGCGAGGCACTCTTTTTACAGAGTGTGCTAGCACACTGTGCTACCACGAAAGAGTCGAGTCTGCGGTGGCTTGTGAGCACGTCGTGTTGTGAGCAGGTTGTGAGTGTGTCAGTGAGACGCGCGAGTCGCGAGTGTGATGTGTAGTGATTTCGCGACGGCACAAATACGCAGTAGAGTATGCACACGTGGTGACTAATCGGTTAAGCGCGTCACACAGCTCGCACTAGTGACGAAGAGAGAATGACAAATGATAATGATTACAAATGTTGTGATCGTGGTGTGTGTGCTAGCACATAAAAATAAAAAGAGTGAGTGAATCTTTTTATTCAAGTGAGTAGGTGCAACTGTGCTAGCACATGTGCTGAGTTACCAGGTTTTGAAACTATTTATTTTAGTAACTATTTATTGTTGATACCGAGCACAAAGTTCGCTTTAGACCAAGCCAAATAAAAAAAAAAATGCATTCCGTCTTCGTTCGTAATTGTTTACTCAAACTCGGATTTTACTTAGTTTTATAAAAAAATAAGTGTGTCTTCCTCAAGTAGTGAGAATGAAAGTATCATATTAACTCCAGAGAACATTGTATCGGACGCTAAAAATGTGATACAAAGTCTAAGACTTACAAAATTTCGTACAATATATTGTACGAAATTTTCAATATGCTTTCATATATGAAAGCATATGACAATTTCAACCTTTGGAAAAATGCAAGAAGACTATCTTGTTCGGAAAATATTTCTTTGGCCTATTTACAAGATTTAGCCAAATAGAACAACCTATAACTCTTTGCAGTATAATTATACACATGAAAGCAATAAAATCGCACACGTTGACTTTTTGTTGTTAAAGCAGTTTTTTTCATGAATGTGAATACATATTAAAATAAAACTTACACTATTCAAATGTTTACTTCAGTACCTTTCTAATGATATTAAATATAGTGTAAAAAAATATCCATAGGGGGTTTTAGGGCACAAAACCCAACATACGGATAAAATTACCCAATTTCGCTTAAGAAAGAATAAAAATAAAACTCAAAATGTTTGATCAAATTGTTTTTTAATAAGGTGTATTCCCTCCCCTAGCCTTGATTACAGCTCTTAATCGGTTTTCATGGACCGTATTAATTTCACCATGAAATCTTGTGGTATGGCGTTCCATTCCTCTTCAATGGCAAGTTGAAGCTCTTGGAGGCGCGTAGGAGCAGGGCTTCTTGTTCGAACTCTTCTGTTTAGCTCATCCTAGACATGCTCAATCGGATTGAGATCAGGACTACGAGCTGGCCACTCCATTGCGGTGATTCCAACGTCTTCCATGTAGTCGCAAACTGTTCTAGCGACATGCGGTCTGGCGTTGTCCTGCAATAAGAGAAAATCTTCTCCCATAAGCCACACAAGCGGCCTCACATGTTCTTCGAACACTTCTTCGACGTATCGTGCAGCCGTCAAACTTCTCGATCTCGGGCCGGTATTCGCTGCAGTGATGAACACAATGTCAGTTTTAGTGTCCAACATTATGCCACCCCAAAACATACCTCCAAAAGCCACACGTTCGCTTATGCAGCATTGTGAAAATCGCTCTGATGACCTTCTATAGACCGTAGAGCGTCCATCATGACCATGTAAAGTCATTCTGCACTCATCAGAGAACATAACAGCCCGTCATTGGTCATACGTCCAATTTAAATGTTCCCTAGCAAATTGTAGCCGGGCTTGTCGGTGAGCTGTGGTCAATTTGGGACCATTTGCTGGGCGATGTAAAGTCATTCCTGCTTCACCTAGTCTTCTTCGAACTGTCCACCGACTTATACTGACCTTGCGAACTTCTCGAAGCTGTTGTCCCAGTTGAACCGCGTTCAGTTGCCGATTTCTCAAAGAGCTTGTCACAAGAAAGCGGTCATCACCCTCTGATGTTGTGCGTCGCCGGCCAGATCCTGGTCGCCGAATGTAGCCACCGGTCTCTTGGAACCTCTGGTATACACGATGAACAGAGTAGCGGCTCAAATTTAGCCGTCGAGCAACTTCACTTTGGTTATGGCCTGCTTCGAGCAAGGCAATAACTTGAGCGGCTTCTGCGGGCGTGGTATCCATATTTTTCCAGTAAATCCGTATGCTTCCAGTAGAGATGTTATCACGTTGACCTTCGGTATGCAACTGATTAAAAATTCCAATAAACCGACCTTTTTATACCTGCGGCTAAGGGTGCAAGTAGTGACAACGCAAACGCGTGAATTTAGGGAATTCGGTGTACGGTCGGTTTTTGTAAGTTCAATGATTTTAATTTTATGTTTTTGTAAACCTAAGCTTGTATGCTTTAATTTTGTCTAAGGTTTTTTACTCAATATCTTTAGATTTTAGAAAACAATCAGTAATAAACCAAATTACAAGGGGTGTGCGATTTTATTGCTCTCAAGTGTACTCGTATATTAAATGGACATCGGATACGACTGGGTGCTGCGCGCCGGCCTCCCTAGCGGCGTCAGCGTAGTGTGCTACGCTGACGACACGTTGGTCCTGGCGCAGGGGAGGTCGCACCAGGCGGCGGCCAAATTAGCGGCACGCGGGGTTGCGACAATCGTCGAAAGGATCCGGCAATTGGGACTCGAGGTGGCCCTGCACAAGTCCGAGGCCATGTGTTTTCATGGTCCTCGGAACGCGCCACCGTTGGGGTCCCAAATAACGGTAGGAGGGGTTTCTATCGGCGTCGAGTCGACGATGAAGTACCTGGGACTCGTCTTCGACAGCCGGTGGAACTTCGTGGAGCATTTCCGACGTTTGGCTCCCAAACTGGAGCGGGCGGGCGCTGCATTGAAGCGGCTCCTGCCCAATCTAGGGGGTCCAAACGTCTCCTGCTGGAGGCTCTACGCGGGGGTCGTGCGGTTCATGGCCCTCTACGGGGCTCCTGTATGGGCGCGCTCTCTGGCGCTGCGGCCGGCCCGCCGGTTGAGCGCGGCCCAAAGGGTCATGGCCATCCGGATGGTCCGGGGATACCGCACGGTCTCCTGTGAGGCAGCGAGCCTCCTTGCCGGATTGCCGCCATGGGATCTGGAGGCAAAAGTCCTCGCGCACGTATGGGAGTGGCGAGAGGAGGTGAAACGCCGGGGCGTTAGTCCGCTGCCGCGAGAAATCGCGGCACAGCGGACGGAGCTCCGGCGGGATCTCATGGCGTCATGGAAAGTACGGTTGTCGACCCAGTGCTGGGCACGCCACGATTGCGGCGATAAGTCCCCTCTTTGAGGAGTGGCTGGAGAGGCGCCACGGCGTCCTCACCTTCCGCCTGACGCAGGTCCTCACCGGACACGGCAGCTTCGGGAGGTTCCTGTGTCGGATAAGGCGGGAGGAAACGTCCGGGTGTCACCACTGTGTGGATCGCCCGGAGGACACGGTGGAGCATACGGTGGAGGTCTGCCCGGCTTGGGCAGAGCACCGCCCTGTCCTCGTGGAGGCGATCGGCGGCAGAGACCTCTCGCGTCCGGCCCTGGTTCAGGCCATGGTACAGAGCGAGAGGGCATGGGCAGCCGTCACCTCCTTCTGCCAAGCAGTAATGTTCGCGAAGGAGGAGGCGGGACGGTTGAGGGAAAGGCAAGTTTCGCGCCCTCTCGCCCCTAGCCGCCGCAGGAGACGCCCAGGGCGTCGGGAATCCCGGGCGGATTTCCGGCCACCGAAGGCGCGGGCTTGCGGACGGTGAGTAATGGGTAGCTCACCGTCCGGTAAGGACCAGGCCCGGGTCGACGGCGCGTTGTATTCCACGCGCGCCTCAAAGAGCACATATAGTAGGGGTCCACTAGGGCCGATGCCTGCCGGGGTCGCGGGAAGGTACTTATGGGTCACCGAGGCCCCCGCAACACAGGCAACAGGAAGGAATACGGGTGGGTTTTAGTCAGTAAGAGTCTGACACACCCTCCCGCTCCGCCCAGAGCGGGAGAAGTTATATGATGATTCCCCACCCTCAAAAAAAAAAAAAAGTATATATTAAATAAATAAACGTAGTATTCTTCATAAGTTTACTTATTTTCTCATAGAGGGTGTTAAAAATTAGAGGGTCACCTCTTAGCTTCCTCGGCTTGTTTGTAATTATTTTATTTTGAAATTAGTATTTTTTTGTTTATTTTGCTACTATGGACACGTTTTTTTACATCGTCCTCACATTTTACTTATAAATTCAACATTATTTATACTAATCTTTAATATCGATTTAATTTAAAAGAGTGTCCATGGAGTTTCTTGCCCGTTATTCTCCATAGGTACCTACTACGCTTTGTCATGTGCAACTAGCTTCGTATTTCTAACTGACCGACTCCTTGACAATTCAAAAGAGCCTTTAAATGGTTTAATTGAATTAAATGCTTTGAGTTTGAGTTTGAGTTTGTCCACCTCGGGAGCAACACTATTTTCTAAGCTCGAGTGACGTACTTTGAATCCCGCGCCGCGCTCAGGATTCTACTTTAGAATCTC
Organism: Atethmia centrago; assembly: GCA_905333075.3. Lineage (NCBI taxonomy): Eukaryota > Metazoa > Arthropoda > Insecta > Lepidoptera > Noctuidae > Atethmia > Atethmia centrago. Next base: position 26,450,383 of record HG995374.1, read on the forward strand.
TCGCTACCTCGGGATTCTACTCTAGAATCCTTCGCTGCGCTCTGGATTCAAAGAAACACTCTCGCCTTTATATTTAATCTTCTTTAGATAGAATATTATTAACCTATTTATTTTAATAAGCTATATAACTATGTATTGTTTGTTTTTGTTATGTATTTTTGTGATGTACAATAAAGTGTATATAAATACATATGTTTTGGTGATACTGAGCTCGGGTTCAATATTTGAACGTTTGGTCGGTTTTTAAAATATGTTGTTATCTTTGATGACATTATACTCGTATAATCAAAGGTTGAAATAAACATTTGTGTTTACATTTATGAGTAAATAAACTTTTCTTCACAGTTTATAGAATAGAATAGAATAGCATAGAATACTCTTTATTTATAATAATAATAATAATAAACTTATTTCAGACTTCAGTCCATAGTTTTTTTAGTATTTTAGTGTTAGTAACAATAGTGCTTAAACAAATAGATTAGTATTGTTAGTTTTATTTATTTTCAGGTTTAATACTGTTCCCACCCAATGGCGCCGATTCCCTTGTTCACAAACTAAACTAAATTTAAGTTCAGTGCATCTTTTTCTTTCTATTTCATTAAGAAGAGGACAGAAGATACATTTTAGTTTAGTCATGCAACAAGTAGAAACTCAGCCATCAATTAACTCAGGCATTTTTTGACCTTTGGCCGTAAAATGATCCCAAGTGACACCACTTTCTTTGGGAGCTCTATGTCTTAATAAAAATAAAATGACTACGCGTAGCGTTACTTTTATGTCCATTGAAATATGATTCAAATTTAAATGACTAACTAACACGCGAATGATTTAGGCAAACAAGAGTAAGCGGCTTAGCAGAATTGCTATCTCGTTTTGTTGCGCCGGTACCTCGATTCGAGCGGGCTGTGCGGGTTCCGTGCGCGTAGGCGCGTCAGTGAGACTAGATATTAGGTAGATCAAGTATTTTAAAAGTTGAAATAGTTGCAACCTAGTCTCATTAAATACCGAGTCCCAGGATCTCTTCTAGTATAATACCACGGTAATATTATCTAAGTATACAGTACTCCAACTTCAGACAAACGGACGAAGCGCGAGCTATGCCTACGCGCTTCGATCTCGGCTTGCGCTCGGCATGCAGACAGTCGCGACTGTGCCGCAGTGACGAACGGACGGTGTGTTGTTTTTAAACAATAACCACGCGATTTTTTCACTAAAAATAAGTTCAAGTACATATTTAATATGACGAGTAGGATATATTGTGCTGTTTTTGGTTGCATGAATTCGTCAATAACGCATCCAGAGATAACTTTTTTAGATTATCTGGAAACTCTGAAAGGTAAGACTATAAACTAATTTTACTTACTAGTAGGTAGGTACGTAATATGTGGCTTTTTAATGGATAAGTATTTCCTTTTATCTCCCGAAAAAAAAAGATGTCTGGATTAATAAACAAAATGAATAGAGTAAAGGAAAGTGATTGACACGACTGAAATAGGTAGTTATAGGCGGTTCATGAATCATGATACGGTAGGTACACTTGTGTTAAAACCTCGGGGCATGTGTGTTTTGTTTTGTTAGTTTGTATAATTCAAAGTAAAGACGTGGTATTTTATTATTAATAATAGTTGTTTATTGTACTGTGTGTATGAACAATACTATTATTAGATATATAGATATTCCTTTTTCTCCACCTTGTCCATGTTTCCCAAAACAATTTTTAATTAAGCTTTATATTAGAATGCGGATTTTTTATAATTTAAAATTTAATAATAAAGCATTTTGTACGTCTCAGCCGAGGCGCAAATATTTTTCGGTCGCAAATTTATAAGACCGATTTGTTATTCAACCATAAACATGGTTTTTTAATTAAATCCACCAATCAAAAAACAAACGCATTTTTATTGAACAAAATAAATAAAATACTTTGTGAATTGAATAGAAAGTCTATTCAATTCTCAAAGTACCTATTTTATTTGTTTATATAAAAAAGTATATTTACAATCACAAAACTAAATGGAAACACAAAGCAGGGAAATGTAATTAAAATGCTGGAGGCGGGCAGCCCTACTGCATGTTTACGTACCGCGCGGCTGTAGGCATTTATTTCAAAGATACGGCCGAGTTACAATACTGTATAGATAATATTACCGTGATAACACGCTTCATCTCTAATACATACCAAATACAAAATTATTTTTGTTACACAAAAATTAAAAGAACAAAAACAATATTATTCATTTAATTTTAATTTCTCATCTTGCTTTTCGCTGTCCTCTATCGCTGCTTCGTTTTTCAGTCTTTCCTTTTTGTGTTGGAAATACATCCACCTGCGAATAAATTGTACGGTTTAAACTTTGAAAGATTTTTATTAAAAAAAAAATATATAGGCAAGTGCGTCTCGGACCACGCACAGTGAAGAGTTCCGTAGTTGGCATGATTTTTTCCCAAAAATAAACTTAACATTACAGTTGAAAAACATGTTCTCCCATACATACCAACTGCAAATGTAAGTTAGTAATAAATGTAATATTGTAATATATAAATAGAGACCACATGGACACCATAGAGAAGTCTATTTTATAGGTTTTGCTGTAATCTATAAGTAAGATTAGAAAACTTTCTGTATTTTTTTCAACCTTTTTGGCTCAGTATCGTAGATGACAGGAATGGTCAATTTTCATAAATTTTCTTAAATAGCATTAAAAATATTCATTATAAAATTATAAAAAAAAATATCTATAATCCTTACAACAAACATTTGATAAGTCACACGTATGCAATTGTTTTTTAAAATTTCTTAACATTTTTTCCCCAAAAGTGAACCTCATATTCAAAATGTATTTATTTACGTTACACGTGTTTGCGTGTTTGGGTCACAGAAATTCATATGTGTACCAAATTTCAACTTAATCGGTCCAGTAGATTCGGAGCAAATTGGCTGTGACAGACGTGCAGATATACAGACACACGAGTGAATCGTATTATCTTTTTGAGGTACGGAACCCTAAAAAGCATGAAAAATCAAAACCCCAGTATTCAAAATGGGCCACCACTGCTCACTACTGGGCCACCACTGCTCCCTGGGCCACCACTGCTCCCAACTGGGCCACCACTGCTCCTGAATGTTTAAATATGCACAATATAGTCTCCTTACCCAAATATGGCAAAAGCGGGCAACGTCAAAAATGCTCCTAGTATGTAGACAGCTCCTGGGAAAGTGTTGATGGTTGCCATATAGACGCGGGAGTAGAGGGGCCCGTACATTAACGGCACTATGGCTTCTACTAACCCGAAGAGAGAGTTTAACTTGCCTGAAAACATAAAAGTATAATGAAAGTTTGGTAGAAAAAAACTATATAAAATGTAGTGTATGGACTGTGTGAAATATGATCAAGCTAGAAGGAGGGTAACACTGAGATGACGGTTATTAGAGACGAATCGAAGAAGATATTCACTAATGCACCTTCCAAGTTATTTCTCCACAACCCTAGATTGGCTGGTAAATAATGCCTACGGGTACTTGCGTAAACAGGCTCCTTGTACGGACAAGTCGTAACGGATCGGTATGGATCGGTGCGGGTAAAATAGTCCCATACTTTCTGTATACGCTCTCACATAATGAAATAGGTTGAAACTTGTCGATACCGGGCACTGTACCAGTACCGACCTGTCTCGACAAATCGGGACTGGTAAACCCGTATCTTTATGCAGGCACCCTAAGACCTTTAAGTCCGCGTTTGTACGCTAATACCACAACACCATATAATGTGCACTGACACCAAATTCATAGGAATAAGAGGAATAATGATGAGCACAAATAAGCAGTATTAGTCGAGGAAGCTATGAGATCAATCTAAATGAATCACACGTAATTACTTACCGAATTCTTTTTCGTCCACTAGCTTCGTGGCAATGGACTGCATTGCGATGTATGAGACTCCACTCAACATGTCTATTATAGGTGCTGTGGATATAAAACAGAAATCATCAGTTTTACTGTTTACGGAAGTCTTTTAACCTTTGAGGAGTTCCCTCGTATGAAGACGATTCTGGCTACGGCACTAGGTAGAGTTACCGTTGTATTTAATTCTTATATATTTATATGTACACCAAAGCTCGATTGTTGGTCAAAATTCACAAGCAAGATTTCACCCGCACGTACTATTAACAAAGCAAGTTAACTAAAAGCTTGTTAAAATTGCAAACATATTTATAACTTACCTAAATAGATCTCAAAGGTGCTCCTAGCGAAAGCATAGACGAAGGCTGCCATGATCTTACTAGTGTTTGAGATTATACCGAGCAACGCATCATCCAGCTTCAAGTAGTTACTGAACAGGGTTATTGAGAAGAATGTTCCTGGAAAATACCAATTCCTAATTAAAAATAAGTTTTAGTGGCGGTTGTGGATCGGGGGATCACCCATTCGACACGTTGAGCAGTTCATGTAAAACAATACTTCTTCCGCTCTCTTATTGGTATCTTTAAAATAATTGCTCATGAACTGGTGGACTAGTCAGTCCTGCTACCATTTGGCTGATTGGCTAGCTTTTTTAAAGTTCGGTGTTTTTACGTACCACGCACTCGTAAAGGATTAATGCTACTAATACTAACTATGTTTAGAAATTTTCTCAAGAAAGTATATAAAGATTATGATCTCATCTCAAATGACAATGACCTGACCGTGGTTTCACACTCAAACAACAATTTGAATACTGTAGCATTACTCACCTAACAAATTGGTGATAATGACGTAGGTAGACCACATACTGAACTGAACGTCGTCCCAGTGGAATTTGTACCTTGTGAACAGGTACATTATTGTAACTTCTCCTGAAATTTTACAATAGTTAGTAGCTGCACTCTATTCCTCATGTAACAAAACATACAGGTGGAAAACAATGGAGGCAAAGGAAATAACCAAGAACCAGATTAAAGATACATATCAAAAAGTTCGAATGCTTCGTTGGTCTAGTGGACACAAGCTGCTGTTGAGCATGGGGCTCTGGTTCGACTCACAGGCCGGGCGAAGTGTTATTGGATTTTTCATTAGGAATTTGACCATGTTTTGACCTACAGGTCTGAGCTCAAATGGATGTCCATTCGCCAAAGAGAAGCCTGCGCGCTTTGACCACTCTTTTATCCCTTCTCAACTCTTATCTTTTGTCTCACTTCCAATATCTATGTTCTTCGCACGCTAAAAGTCTACGTTCTTCCAATAATTTTCTTCTACTCTGTCCTTCTCATACTTCTGACTTTGTTCATTCTTCCTTTCATATTCAGTCCATTCTTCTTTGGAATGCGCTTCCTCTTGATGTCAGGACGACCACCAGTCGGTATGCATTTAAGCGGAAATCGCAGAGTTATTTTCAAAACAAATAGCGTAGAGTCATCTCAATTATGTATCTCTTTTCCTTGAATTTGTATGTATATATATATATAATGTAGGTATATATTATAGTAAATATGTACGTATTTGTATTATAAGTTTGTAATCTATTTATGTATTTCTGTACCTATTTTATTTATAATCTATTATGTTATCTTTTAATATTTTTTATTATTTTTATTTCTTCTCAGAGCACCTGCCATCTTATCTCTTTACCACCATTGGTTGACTGGTAGAGAATACTTAAGGCATTAAGTCCGCCTTTGTACCTAATTTTGTGTGAGAAGTTTAAATAATTAAATAAATTCCTCAGTAACAGCTTTTTTTTTTTTTTTTTTTTTTTTTTTTTTTTTTTTTTTTTTTTTTTTTTTTTTTTTGAGGGTGGGAAATCATCAAATAACTTCTCCCGCTCTGGGTGGAGCGGGAGGGTGTGTCAGACTCTTACTGACTAAAACCCACCCGTATTCCTTCCTGTTGCCTGTGTTGCGGGGGCCTCGGTGACCCATAAGTACCTTCCCGCGACCCCGGCAGGCATCGGCCCTAGTGGACCCCTACTTTGTGCTGATGACATCTCTTTGAGGCGCGCGTGGAATACGACGCGCCGTCGACCCGGGCCTGGTCCTTACCGGACGGTGAGCTACCCATTGCTCACCGTCCGCAAGCCCGCGCCTACGGTGGCCGGAAATCCGCCCGGGATTCCCGACGCCCTGGGCGTCTCCTGCGGCGGCTAGGGGCGAGAGGGCGCGAAACGTGCCTTTCCCTCAACCGTCCCGCCTCCTCCTTCGCGAGCATTACTGCTTCGCAGAAGGAGGTGACGGCTGCCCATGCCCTCTCGCTCCGTACCATGGCCTGAACCAGGGCCGGACGCGAGAGGTCTCTGCCGCCGATCGCCTCCACGAGGACACGGCGGTGCTCTGCCCAAGCCGGGCAGACCTCCACCGTATGCTCCACCGTGTCCTCTGGGCGATCCACACAGTGGTGACACCCGGCTCAGTAACAGCTTGGAATTTGGATACGTACCTGGTGGATCGCAATATAGTCTCGCCCCTATTACATGGGACTGTTACATAGCTCGCAAAATGTGAACTATAGGAATGCAGGTGTGCTGTTATAATAAAGCAGATGAAGCACTTACCAGCCATAGGACCATAGACAACGCACATGACAATGAGCAGTAAAGAAATAAGTAGCCTTCTGTTGCTGGGTCCTTTCCTGAAAGCAACCTTAAATGTATCAGTCACCAGGCTGACATCGAAGAATTCTTGCAGGAAGTGTTTCTTTTTGTGTTTCTTTATCTCCTGAAAATTTCATCAGTTTTAAAACAACAAAATTATTATATCGGCACTAAAAATAGAACTGAATTTTGTATGGAATTATCAGTCAGGTAATTTTAATCGAACCAAACCGAAATTTAAATTCGTGCTTCATGAATAATATTCAATCGTCACATAACGAAAAACCGCATCGTCCAAAAATTTATTTAACGTACATTTTCATATACTACGTACGTGTTACCGATTCAAAACCATAACAAATGGGCTTGGATAAAATAACTCCAACGTACTACGAGTAGAGGTAAGGTTGATCAAATGTTTGACTAAAAAAGCGCAAATTTATAATAATCTTAAAAAAATAACTGATGAAATCTAGGCAGTCCAGAGTAACATGAATTTTTACTTACAATTTTCTTTTCAGCCCTTTGCCGCGGTTCTTTCAAAAAGGTGTATCCATATGCCAAACTGAACAAATGAAGTGATAATGACACTAAAAATACGCCGTAATAACCCGCCCAGGTAAACAATACACCGCTCAAAGCACTTCCAATGGGATAACCTATCGATGAGCACATGTTCACTAACCCCATCCTGAAGGTCCTGTCCTCTGCAGTTGTGATGTCACCAATATAACTATACACACCGATAGAATTCGTGTACCCTCCTCCCACTATAGCTGGAAATATCACTTCTGCAAACGCAGATACTTCTACAGGTAAGTTAAAGAAATAAGTGTTCAAGATTAAGCCAAGGCATGACAAAACTTCTCCAATTATCGGTAGCATAATAATTGCTTTTCTTTTTCCAGTCTTATCACTCCAAGCTCCGACGAAAAGCATTACTATCACAGGGAACACTGTTTGAACTATATTCTTCCACAATGTGACACTTGCTGTTACTCTTTGTACTTCTTGTTCCTCAAACGTATAATTTTCCGTTTGTCTTGAATTCAGTGCATCACATACTTCTGTGCTGTAATTCAGATTGATTCTGCAGGCCTTTTCTAAATATAAATTCTGTATGGCTAATGATGTGAGTATACCAGGAATAACATAGCATACCATTAATGGTTCTACAGTGGTGTTGTTTTTAATTAGTTTCAGTCTTTCTCTGAAAGTCAATTTCTTTTTCTCTTCATTCTTCTCGACTTTTTCTGTTTCTTCTGGGTTTGGTTTAAGAGGAGAAGAATCATCAGTGTCTTCTTTAGTTACCTCTTCTTTTGTGTTCTCGGGTTCTCTCTTAGAAGGATCCATTTTTGCAATGCTGTCTTCACATGTCAATGTTGTATTTTAGGTGTCAGTAGTACGTATAATGTAATGAATCCAAAAACAACACTCCTGAATCGTGATTATTTATATTTCAACTGTTTGCGGTGTCACTTGTAATATATGTACTTTCATATTAAAATAAGAATTCTTTCGGTAAAAAACATGCCTGATAACCTTTTATTTTATGATAACATTTATCTCAGTCTAACAAAACATTGTTATCAACAAAAACCCTAATTACTGGTAAAGATAATGGTGCCTACATAAATTCCTTCTACTTTTTTCAGAGATCTTCTTCAATAAGTATTTATGAAATTTTTACTGAGCGGTTTTGTTATCATCACTGCAAACAATGCAGATTAATTTACTATTTGATGCAGGCTTACAAAACCAAAGTGGTTTTATAATAAATAGCATTGTTTAACATCATGCATTGTTTTCCTCAACAGATAAGATTACTCGTACAAACTAGTTACTTTATTTACGTTAGTACAGTCTAGGCAATAGTTAACGTTAGTTTCATATTCAACCTATATTAAGGCATGCATTCATTTACTTGGTACACGTTCTTATTAATCAGCACTTTACACGTACGTTGAATCAGCAACAGTTACGTTGACAAAGACCTAAATTAGACAAAAAAAAAAATATGGAAAAATAGATAACAAATTAATTCCGTTTGTGCGATGCACCGTTGGTTAACAGAATAATTATTCGATGAAAGTCGGTTCAAAACATCGTAAAAATTTTATGAAAAAGAAAAGAAGTAGCGCAATAGTGTCGTAGCGTGAAGTCTCGTAGCGCGGTAGTGCCGCAGCGTGTAGTGTCATAGCGCAGTAGCGCGTAGTGTCATAGCGCGAACTATAGTAGCGCGTAGTGTCGTAGAGTGAAGTATCGTAGCTCGAAGTATCGTAGCGCGTAGTGTCATAGCGCGAACTATAGTAGCGCGTAGTGTCGTAGAGTGAAGTATCGTAGCTCGATGTATCGTAGCGCGTAGTGTCATAGTGCGAAGTATCGTAGCGCGTAGTTCCGTAGCGCAGTAGTGCCGTAGCACGTAGTGTTTTAGCGCGAAGTATCGTAGCGCGTCGTTCCGGAGCGCAGTAGTGACGTAGCACTTAGTGTCGTAACGCAGTACATGTGTTTTGTGCTTTAAAGAGTATGACGCATAATTAAAGAATAGGCAAAAAGATCTAGTGTTATTTGTAATAGTGTACAATAAAGGCAGCAGCAAGAAGGCAGGTGCAGGCCGCACCGCAACGCAACGCAGTGCAATAATCCTCCTTGATCACTTTCGTACATTATCTATGAACCAACGCACATTACAGGCGGGTCGTACCGCACTTTTTTGTATGAAAATGTGTTGCGCAGCGGCCCGTTGTGGCTTTAATGTGTGCTTGGCTTAAATAATACAGGGTGACATTAAAAACATGCGACAAATCGAAATGGGAGATTGTACTCATCATTATGAACATCTTTTACTAAGGGACCAAAGCTACAATCCCAAAAAAAATAACTGCTGTCCCCTACATTTATGTTCGCAATACCTCATCAAAATGTAGGAAAGCAGATTTTTTTTTTGGGATTACGGCTTTGGTCCCTTAGTAAAAGTTGTTAATAATGATGTATAAAATGTCCCATTTCAGTTTGTCGCAAGTTTTCAATTTCAACCTGTATAGTTTTATCTATCAAACAAATGTAACTCGTCAGCGAAAAAAACGTTAACAAACATTAAAACAGCAATGAAAGCAATATAATAACAGAGAGAACTCGGTGTTCTACAATGTGTATTATTATTGTATTACCAATTTACCAGAGATTAGTTAATAGTCCATTACACGGTTATTGGTGCTGAAATCATAACATGCTTGGCTTTTAAGTGGTTGGAATTGTGGAAGCTTACTTACTATGCTAAGTAGTAAGTACAGCCCATTATTTTTATATAGCACATAAAATAAGCTAAACTTGGGCCTTGTATTATGGAAAGGATTGACGTTAGTTGTATTTTTCGTACAGAAGCCTGAGTTTCAAACATAACTGGCGAAATATGGGTGTACTAAAGGCACACCTCTACCCAACCATTCGGGGAAACAAGGCGTGATGTTGTTATGTTGTATGTACAAAACACACATCATAAATATTGTGATCGTCTTTTGTTTTTTATCGCACAAAATATTGGTGCAGTTGCTCGTTTTGATATAGGTATTATGCGCTTTTGTAATTCTGTACGTCACTTTATCATGGATATTGACGTCTTCGATTTTACCGGTCATGTTAAAACTTTGGTGCGCGTTATAACGTTATCGTGGACGGAAATTTACAAGCGTCTTTATAGCTTTCCATACATTTTACTTCCCTGTGTTATCGTGATGCCGAGGCCGTCCACGTTAATATCGGCACGTTAGAAATTATAAAAACGTCCATTCGCGATTACTTTTCTGCATTTTGTCAAGATATACGATAGAATATAATAAAAAAAAAACTTCATTATACATAATAAAAATTACTCGTAAGAAAGTAAACACATATCCAATAAACTTCACATACCCTCTAAAAAGTGCCAGCAACTTGGTTCGTCTGCTAACGAGCAGTTTACCACTTACGACTATTAAGCGAATATCAGCCAGGCCCTGACTTGCCCGTTATTTTGCATGATATTAATTTCGCGAAGGCGTCGCCATTACCGCCCCCTTTTAATTACATTTAATGAATAAGCGAAAATTACCTTTTGTATTATTTCAAAACCCTTTATGTGGAAGCCCGCCTTTCTTAATGAGGTTTTCGAATTTTAAATACTGTTTTGAAAATTAACGATCTTGCGTGGTTGAATGATTTGAGGTTGAGAAGATTTATGTTCCGTTATTGTATCTTACTGGGTCTTTATTGGTTAATACTAAGACTTCCATCTTTGTCGTTAAGACGCAGATGAATGATTTGAGTGACAATTAAATCTGTTTCTATTAACGCCTTCAAATAATGCAAGTAAGTTATGCAAAGAATGTAAGCGCTCACATCAATTCTATATGTGAATATTTAAGTATTGTATTAAAATTATTTAAGAAAAAAATCAGGAAGTAATGTCTCCACGGTTACTCTAAAAGAGTAACCGTGGAGTTTCTTGCCGGCTCTTCTCCATAGGAAACGACCAATTGGAACCGTGCACCTAGCTTCTGACGTTTCATACCTAAGTGCCCATGTAGGTTTATGTGAAATAAAAATATTTTGATTTGATTGATTTGATTTGATTACCAAAAATTAAACTACTTAAGATATTTTCATGTTTTTTTTTCTATGAACAGACTATTTTATTATCTATTTATTTGTGATTTTTTTAAATGTTCATATTTTCGTTACTAACAATAAAAATTGGTGGCAATGGGCACCGCCCACTCGCACATGGTCACCAGCACTTACCGCCCCCTTAATGAAGCGTAGTCAAAAACGAGTCAAAGAAACTTCAAGCCATTTTTTAAATTGTCCTTTCAGAGAGATAGTTCGTGATTATGTTAAACCATAGAATAGGTATTTATAAAAAATAGTTACCAATATCTTAGAAGGATGGCATTTGTTTCTAACTAGCTTATAGTAACTAAAGATTTCAAACATTTAACTTAAAGCAATATTTTGTAAAAGGTGACATTAGGCTAATATAACTTTAATTTCGGAAGTCAGTGGCAAAAACCTAAAATACAGATCCAAAGATACCGACTTCCGAAATTAAAGTAATTTTTTACTTTGTACCTAGTGTTTTTTTTTTTGGAAGTCTGAAGATTTTTATTTTTTAACTTTTTAGTGGGTAAATTTTTTATTTATCTAAATTATAATAGCCCTTTTTTTTTGGTTGGGAAAGTTTCCAATAACTTCCCCCGAACGTATTCCCAGGAGACCAGCAGCAATCAGATGAGGAATCAATCACATGAGGAGGTTTTCTGCACGCACCCCATTACAATAGCTTTATGTCAACTGCTCATCACCTTTTAGAAAATATTGCTTTTCCCGATGCAGCGACGTTAATTGTTGAGGAGTTGTCCTGATAAGAACCAGGAGAACTGTAGCTCATGGTGAAGTCACCATAAGCTCCACTTTATCTTATGCATTGTGAAGAGCACCAATTGCTTAGCAACCATATTAAAGTACCTAATCGAATCGCAACCCGTGAAATACTTATTATTAAGTAGTTACGGTGGCCATTCGTGGTCTTCATTATCAGTTCCACTTCACCAAATGGTACTTTCCGATAGCAAATGCATGATTTACTGTGATAAATACCTCAATTGCTATAGATGTGCCTACAAAATTTGAGGATTTCTCTCGATTTCCATGGGAGCCCTTCATCAGATTCTGAGTTGGTGACAAAGGGTGGTCCCATTGTCACCAACTCAGAATCTGAGAGAGCATACCCTTTCAAACAAAAAAAGAATTTTCAAAATCAGTCCATAATTGACGGAGAAATAGGTGAACATACATAAAAATCTATATGAAAAACAAATCATACATACAGACGAACATATAACCTCCTCTTTTTTGGAAATCGGTTAAAAACCACGAGAACACCTATCTGTATGTAGCTAGCCTATCTACGTAAACTATGGGAATCTCTGCCTTAAAAATGATATTAATAAAGACTATCAAAATGGTTCCAGTTTATTCTTACTCAGCCTTTGTACTTTTATCTTGCATTTACTCGCCGTACGCGCAGCTATCACATTATCGCCTTTACGAGTGACAGAGGTAGGAATTCATATTTTTCTCATTCTCGAAGTTGTTACGATAATATATGCAACCATTACAGCCCTTCAAAACAGACTCGGCTAACAATCATAACCGCCGGAGATTTATTCTGAGACAATTCAGTTTCTCATGAGAATATTATGAGAAACGATATTAAAATAAAATAAATAAATCCAAGTCTAAGGAATTAAATTATGAAAATATGCCGCTGAATACCAGTACTTTACATGGAGCGACTGCCTATCTGATCTCCACAACCCAGTTACTGGGTAATACGATACTGGTTGTCAGATTTTCGAGCTTCTAACGACCCAGGACGACTGTCAAAGATCCAAGAATGACAGCCGGGACCAACGGCTTAACGTGCTTTCCAAGACACGGAGAGGTCTTGGTATGTAAAGATGGTCACCCAACCACCGACCAACCGCGGCAAGCGTAGCTTAACCTGATCGATCGACCCGTGTGGATGTTATTACTTAGCCACAAGCAACAAATAAAAAAACGAAAAGGCCACGCTAACGCGCATAACAAAACCACGCTGTGGCTCCGTCTCGCTCGGCCACAGCATTATATTGAGCGATGGCCGTTTTGTGTAGATATTTTCCCCCTATTTGTTCTTTTTTTGTGTTTTTTATGCTTCATGTTTTACCTGCAAATAGATGTATGTTACCTGTATGACTTACGGGCATTTTTCAGATAATATCGAATCCTAAGCGGAGGTCTATCGGCAAACGAACACCCAATTTCATCAACTATACCTTTAAAACCATATTGCCAGATCATTTCATACTTGCATACGTAAATATAATCCCGTTCTTCAATAGAATGACGTCTTTCGCCACTTAATAACATCACTATTTTCCTGCCTTTATTTCAATTTATTTGTGGTCGGCGTGGTTTGTCATCTTCCACACATCTCTTTTATCCTGTCTTTTAGTAGTAAACTTAAAACTGGACATTCTGTACGTCATTTTCGGATGACCACTGAAAATCAGCGCTCTGCTGTCCGAGCATTATTTTGAGACGACATTCAGCTGCTGACTATTTGTTCTGTGCTCTTGATTATACATAGATGTAATAAAATTATTATTTTTCTTTTTATGTTTATTTGTTTTTGTATGAAAAAATAAATATTAAAAATGTATTTAATAAGTATTTATTAAAACATTAAATTAAAACATTAAATTTACATTAAATTTAAAATAAAATTAATTTAAATAAACATTAAATTTAAAACAAAAACATTAAATTAAATAACATTTTTTAATATTTTTATAAATGACATACAAAAAATATTAAAAAAATGTATATTGTGGTCCACCGCCATCGGGAGCAGGGTCCAAACTACCGGTGGCTAGGGCTTAATTTTCTTTGTTATTAAATTTAATTATCTTTTCGTTTGCATGTTTCTGTGACAAATAAACCTTATATTTATTTCATCTTGTTTCCAGCCAATCATCCACACAATTCATCGATTCTTTCTGTCTTCGCCACTCAGAATATGAACCACGTATGTATCGCACAGTCGTGGCCTGAAGTTGTCTGTATAATTCCTTCGGCAAAACACTCGGAATATATAATTGTACGTAGTTAGGTGCCGCCATTATTTAGATTTAGGCAAATCAGTCCGCACAAAACATTGCTTTTCACTTACACCCATGTCGTTTGTCATGAGTTTTTGGTGTCTTGCGAAGTTAGGAATAGATTAGGTTTGTTCTGTAGGAGGAGCTCTGCGAAGTGGGAATATGCTAAGCGATTGGTGAGTTTTTTGTGGTGCCTGCTTAACCGCAGAATTTCAATCCTTACACATTATAAAGCAAAGAGCCTCGCGTCTGTTTGTCTGTCTGAACGCGATAAACTGAAAAAATACAAAACCGATTTTCAAACGGTTTTCACCAATGGACGGAATGGTTTATGAGGAAAGTTTAAGTGTATAATTCATTAAGGTTTTGTGTTAATTGGCTGAAATATGATAAATTTTATTGAAGTTGTCGGAAAAAATCATGCCGACAGGGAGTTTTACTGGAGTGCGTCACGTAATCGCTCGCGTAAGAGATACATAAAATTAATGTTCTACAGGATTGACAAACAAAAAAGTCCACGATAGCATAAGTCTGTCTTCTATTTCCACAGTAACAATTTTTATCTTTCAGATTTTGATAAAAAAATCATTATTTCCGAAGCAATTTTGACCAATATATTATTAATCCTTATCCAATAAAATATGTTAGATTAAAATATGCTTTATCATTATACCATTTAAATGAATACTTTAAAAAATATCACAGATTTAAAATTACGCGTAACAAAATAATGATGGTTGACGGCGGCGTGGGAGTCAGTGACCTTTTCCTCTGCTATTACTAAGATAGTAAAAACCAGCCAAGTGCTTGTCGGACAATGAAGGGTTCCGTAGTTGGGAAGTTGGGATGAATTTATCCCAAAAACAAAATTAACATTGCAGTTGAAAAACATGTAAGTACTCCCATACATCGATATATGCCACGGTCAATTCTCCAACTGCAAATTTAAGTTGGTCGACTATTATTCGTTAACTTGTAAAGCGCACTTAGCTGTGATAGTTTTCCTTTTAATTTCATTATGTGACTGTGCTGGCAGAGTGCTCACTTTGTTGGCGTGGCGTGATTAATATGCATATCTATGCCAAATCACAGCTTTTTAGTACTAAGCGTCTCTGAGCTACAGCGGACAGACAGGCAGACAGACAGACGGACATGGTGAAACTATAAGAGTTCCTTGTTTACTACGGAACCCTAAAAAAACTGATAAAATTATAGATACTTAGTAAAATAAACTGTTCATATAAAAAAAAAAAACATGAAAAGCTGAAGTAGTTTGAAAGTAATTTCGTTTTTAATGCTTTGGGTAGACATTACTTCCTGAATTTATTTCATAAAGTATTTTACTACAATACTTAAATATTAAGTTTAACATACATTTTTTGCATAACTTACTTGCATTATACGAAGGCAGGCGTAATAACTGATTTCAAAGTCACTAAAATCATATATCTGCGCCTTAATAAGTCATTACTTATAAAGACTGATAAGAACATTATTGTTTTCTTTGGTCATTAGTGTCATTACACTAATGACCAAAGAAAACAATAATGTTCTTATCAGTCTTTACCTACAAGTCCGTGACGTAATTACTAGAGTTCAAAGTTTACATCAAAGTTCATGACAGTCACTGTTTCTCAGGTCTCCATGAACTAAACTCAATCAGATTTGGCTAAAAGGGGTCATAAGTTCTAACCTTTGGGCCATGTCCCAGGTTAGAGTCCTTCATAAGTTTAAGAGCAAATCAGCTCATAATGTATTATTAATCTAATCATCATTATCATTTCAGCCGAAAGACGTCCGTCTGCTGGACATAGGCCTCCCCCAAACACCGCCACTTCGATCGGTTCCGTGCTTCTAGCATCCAGCGGATTCCTGTCGAATCCATTACTACAAAGTATTTTTTGACGTATACTGGCTTTTTACCACGTCTAGAGAAAGGTTGTCTAAGACAGGCCATATCTGTAACATGCCAGGGTTGCTATGGGCTAAAATAACCATACAGTGGGTCTCAAACAACAGCAAACAGCGACGCGGCAAGCCAGAAGGAGATGGCGGGATGAATTCGTCTCTTTTCTTAAGGATTGCCAGATACAGAAGTAGATAGGGATAAGAGGAATGGGAATGAGGGATACGAGGCCTTTCCTGCAGTGGCTGTGGGACACAAACGGCTGATAATAACGATAAAATTGACTTCAGCAATTTTAACATCACAACTTGATAATTGGCCAGCTCATTAACTGCAAAGAGGTATGTATACTGGAAAAATATTAAACACGTGCAAAATGACATAATATTTAATTAACTATCATATACTCGTTGGTAGCATGTTTTATTTTTCATTACTGCTCTTGTCATTTCAATTGACAATTTCATGATGGCGTATAGTGACTGTGTACTTGAAAATCTGTTTAAACTAGCGTACGTTATACTCTCCCAATAACAAATTAAGTTATTTATTCATGTTTTTCAATAAAAAAAAATCATAAATGTGAATATTTCAGTTAGTTAAAGTAGCCCTGGGGGCGGTTGTAACGGCCCCGACTTACGTCTCGTAGGTCGTGGATTCGAACACAGGCAAGCAACAATTTAATACTTTGGGTAATTTATTTCTTCACCAAGTTCTCAAAACATCGTGAGGACACCGGGATCTAGATAAACAAATCATCAGACATGTGACATCTACCAACCCTCACTGGGGCGCGTGGTGGATTTATGGCCCACACACCCTCACAGAGAGGAGGCCTGTGTTCGAGCAGTGGCGACGTTGTCGGCTGATTATAATATTAAAATTGTTTTGGTGAAGGTCGAGCAGCCTCTTGTCTGTTATTTACTCCATACTTACCACACGCTAGCTATAAAATAAATTATTCGCCCCGCACCGACTACTTTATTCGCCCCGCACCGACTACTCCACCGAGCAATTATTTCCATAGCGAGTGTGAGACTTAATTAACTCGAATACCATATCTTTACTGATTAACTTCGTCTTTAAACTCAGTTTATATTACGAATAAATTACAAGTTTACTCAATTATTCTGATTACGGATAACGCGTTGAGTTTGCGGAGTTAAGGTCACTTATGGTTGATGTGGCTTGTGACTTCCTGAGAATTATATTCTGTTCAGTTTATGAACATTGATGACGTAATTATCATCTCATCATTTGCCTAGCCCTTTCCAACCGGATTCAGCTGAATACCAGTAATTTACATGGAGGGACTGCCTATCTGATCTCCACAACCCAGTTACTGGGTAACACGATACCTCTTGGTAAGACTGGTTGTCAGACTTTCGGGCTTCTGACTATCCGTAACGACTGTCAAAGATCTACAAATAACAGCCGGGACCAACTGCTTAATGTGCTTTCCGAAGCACGGAGGGGTCTTGGTATGTAAAGATCCACCTATCCGCGGACCAACTGCAGCAAGCGTAGCTTAACCTGATCGATCGACTCGCGCGGCTGTTTTTACTTAGCCACAAGCCCCTCATTGGTTTGACATAATATACCTACAATATTTTTTACATTCATATATACTTATATGAATCTCTTTTATAAATTTATATTTAGGTACCTGTAAAATAAACTTTTGTATAATAATAATAATAATAATTTTGTTCATAAGTTCACATAGAAATTACTAGAAGTTACATCATTACAAAGTTACATATTAATATCAGTGAGAAAATGTTAAACTATGTCTAAACTAAATCTAGTGTAAAATTTATATAGATTGCTTAAGGGTCTAATTGAATACAATATGGCTAGGATTATGATTTGTTTTATCAATATTTTAACTTTTTTAAGTCTTCAAGAAGTGCTCTTCGATGTACCAGAAGCGTCAGTGCGTTATTGGAGTTTCAGAAAAATCAAAATCAAAATATTTTGTTTCACATAAACCTACATGGGCACTTATGAAACGTCAGAAGCTTGGTGCACGATTCTAATTGGTCGTTTCCTACGGAGAAGAGCCGGCAAGAAACTCCACGGTTACTATTTTATAAATAATTGGCTTTTTTCAGTGTTAACGCTTTCGTGGGTGGTTGACGTCTATTCACAATAATGAAAAATGTGGAATACAGTTTTATTTAAACATATATAAATATATAAAATACTTATATATGTATATTTTTTATTATATCTTGTTTATCGTCCGCGAAAGGGTTAATAGGTATGGCAGGACAGTGTAGGGCTGTCAATATCAGAAGCATCAGAAGGATCGACAAAGCGCCTACACCAATCTACAAGGTCTGCACATGATCTGGCCAAGATTATGTCTGGACTTTAAAAGAGACTGCGACCTTTGTGTTGGTTTCAACCTTTCTTCTCGGAGTAGTCAGATAGGAAACGCCGACCACATCTAGTAAAAGTGTTTGTTCAAACCTTCGTACAGAAATAAAATCTTTTATCATTGTTTGTTCTTCGCAGTACATACCAGGGATGTTGCGGATTTTCGCATACGCATCTGCAAGTGCGGAGCTCCCGCATTTATTTAGACCTCCGCATCCGCATCGAATTGATCAGTGCGGAGCTCATGCGGATGCAGATGTGGTAGAAAAGGGTGAATATAAGTAAAATCATAATCTACAAAATGGAAATTAATCATCAATATAGCTCTAAATCGTCACATTTTCACGAAATATTCTTATATCCATCAAACACATATAATTTTGAGAGCTGTATTGATTTTTAAATGATTATAATTTAGTAATTATTTCATTATAATTGCCGCGAATTGAATTATGATCAACAGACAATGACGCTACAATTAGCAAAAAACGTAAGAACTTTTGAATTTCACCTTGCCACATTGACGGATCCTTTAAAAAAATTCGAGATTCGCATTCGCCGATGTAAGTCACCAAGAATCCGCTTCCGCATCCGCGGATATAAAAAAATCTGCATCCACAACATCCCTGCTACATACTATTCCAACTACAGGTACTATCGGCCCAAGTTAAGCATGCTCACTTAAGAAAATATTCCTGCGAGAGCGCAGCTAGTGAAAAACCACACCCCTTCCTAGTTTCCCCCAATTAGAGACAATATGCATTTGTGTGAGTAATGAGCGAGTAACATAAAATAACAAACATTAGCTAGAGCGCGGCAGTGCCAATTTGCTCTCGCTAATTGTTGACGCTTCCCTAATATTCCTATCGCCATTTCATTTTACGACCTGTTTATTTCTATTGGACTGATTGCCTGCCTAACTGTGACCTCTGCTTGTATACCGGACTGTGATCGAAAGCCTCTTCTTGACCCTAGCTTGTATCCTGGACTGTGTGTGTATTGTGTGTGGGCTGTGACTAACGTGGTGCAACCATGACGACCCGAAACCTGATTCAGGAAGAAAGGAATCAAATTATTGTTTTGCATAGACAAGGGTTAAATATATCCCAAATAGCAGTGGAGTTGAACATGCAAGTAAGTTATGTTTTTGTATTCAGATAGAGGGAGAGATATAGAAATAAATAAAGTGATAGTAATATTATTATTTCATAGTTTGCATTTTTCCTTATATTGCAATTTAAAAACAAATTCCATGAAAAATATTGGTATTCAGCTGCATCCGGTTAGACTGGAAGCCGACCCCAACATAGTTGGGAAAAGGCTAGGCAGATTTATATATAAAAATAATAAAGTTATAATAATAATAATAATAATAATAATAATAATAAATTGAAATTTGCTAAAGACTCTAGAACTACACGACCGAAACCAACCGTACCAGCTTGGCAGTGCAGAATTGAAAGCCGTATTGGTGGGGCCAGAGCGCTCATTGGCAAATTAATCTGCTTCAGGGAGGGCAATACTCGCCCTAGAGTGATGCGCTTTGTGAGGCGAGCGTTCTCAGGGACTGATATCGGCCCTCATGACTATATGACCCGTGTCACAGAGCGCATCGACTTCCTGAAGCAGAAAGTGTATGCATGGGCGAACCGTATTCGTAGGTATAAGCGGCGAGTAGAGCGATACACTCAGAATCGTACCTTCCAGAGCGATGAAAGGTGGGTTTATAGGGGTTGGGAGCGACCGGACCAAGATGTGACTGACACGCGCCTACCGGATGATGATGTCATGTGTTCTTTCTGGCGCAGTATCTGGTCGGTGCCTGTCAGTCACACCGAAGGTGATTGGGCTCGAAAAGTCGAGCGAGCCTGCGATCCAATACCAGAAATGGGGGCTATTACCATCTGCCCCCAAGATGTAGCTCGTGCAGTCCGTCCGTTACCTAACTGGAAGTCCCCAGGGCCGGACGGACTGCACAACTTCTGGCTCAAATGGTTTTTAAGGTCGCACGCTCGCTTGGCAGCTCAGTACCAGACTGCTTTGGAGTCTGGATCGCTACCCCAATTCCTAACGACAGGAGTTACCCACCTGCTCCATAAATCAGGTAGCACCGCGGAACCCAAAAATTATAGGCCGATCACGTGTTTACCGACGGTCTATAAACTTCTTACATCTATTTTGAGAGCTAAAATTAACAAACATATAGACACCAACTCCATCATGTCTGCCTCTCAAAATGGATGTAGGAACGGATCCCGCGGTACTAAGGAGTTACTCCTCATTGATATGACCATTAGCCAACAAGTTCGTCGTTCCCGAAAGGATCTGTCGACATGTTGGATAGATTATAAGAAGGCCTATGACTCGGTGCCACATACATGGCTCATGAGGGTGCTGGAGTTGTATAAAGTAGATGCAACTCTGCGCACCTTCCTGATTTCGTGTATGGGGCAATGGAGGACGGTCCTTCGCTATCCAGGATGTCGAAATATCCAGAGGAATAGCGAACCGATAAGGATCGAGCGGGGCATATTTCAGGGCGATAGTTTGAGTCCGCTTTGGTTCTGCTTAGCCTTGAATCCTCTAAGCACACTGCTGGAAGATTCAGGTCTAGGCTATCGTATGAGGAGAGGTGGTCAGGTTATATCTCACCTCCTCTACATGGATGACCTAAAACTCTTTGCCTCCAATAATTTGCAACTGATGGAGCTACTGAAAATAACTGAAAGTTTCAGTAGCGCCATCAGGATGGAATTTGGAGTGGATAAATGTGCGGTCATGCATGTAAAGCGAGGGAAGATTGTGGAATCCGTGGGAACCCAACTCTCGGATTCCATAAACCTTAGAACCCTCTCCGCATCCGAAACCTACAAGTATTTGGGTATGTCGGAAGCGTTAGGCATCAATGTTACTGACATGAAGCAATCGTTGAAGGAGCGCTTTTTTGGCCGCCTGAAGAAAGTATTTAATAGTCTTCTGTCAGGCGGAAACAAGGTGCGCGCCTTCAACGGTTGGGTCATGCCCGTTTTGATGTACTCTTTCGGCATACTCAAATGGACTCAGACTGAACTCGACGCCCTGGATAGGAGGGTCCGTACGCTGCTGACTGCATATCGAATGCATCACCCACGGTCGTCGGTAATGAGACTGTATATCCCGCGAAAGTGTGGAGGTCGAGGCTTTTTAAACGCTAAGATCCTCCACAATCGCGAGGTATGCAGTCTCAGGGAATATTTCCTAGAAGCCGACGTGGGGATGCATCGAGATGTGGTCGCGGTGGACAAGGGCCTCACCCCACTCTCCTTGGCTAAAGAGAACTGGCGCAAGCTTGTAGTGCTTGACACTAACGATCGCAAGGAGGTATGGCAGAGTAAGGAGCTTCACGGACGCTTTTTCCGGGCCCTACATGAACCCGATGTAGATTTCCAAGCGTCCGTAGCCTGGCTACGTTTTGGTGACCTCTTTGGGGAAACCGAAGGTTTTGTCTGTGCAATTATGGACGAAGTTATCATGACGAAGAATTACCGGAGATTTATTGTGAAGGACGGCACGGTTGACGTGTGTCGGGCATGCCACCGTCCGGGAGAATCAATCCGACACATTATCTCCGGGTGTTCTCGTCTAGCTAACGAAGAGTATTTGCATAGACACAACCTTGTAGCCAGGATTATCCATCAGCAACTTGCTCTGAAATACAGCCTTGTAGAATCTGAAGTGCCGTACTACAGGTATGTGCCCGACCCAGTTCTCGACAATGGAAATATCACATTGTACTGGGACCGATCCATCATCACTGACAGGACTATTGTTGCCAATAAGCCTGATATAGTGGTGGTGGATCGAACAGAGCGGCGCGCAATGATTGTTGACATAACAGTCCCTCATGACGGGAATCTCGTGAAAGCCGAGAAAGATAAACAGATCAAGTATCTTGACTTGGCTCGCGAGGTTGTCGACATGTGGGATGTGGATTCAGCAATCATTGTGCCGATAGTCGTATCAGCCAATGGCTTAATTGCCAAGAGCCTCGACCAACACCTAAAGAGGCTCACGTTGGACGGCTGGATTAAGGGCTTGATTCAGAAAGCGGTACTTCTGGACACGGCTCGCATTGTCAGGAGGTTCCTCTCTCTGGAGCCCTGACCGCCGGTAGCTTGGACCCTGTTCCCGATACCGGTGGGCTACCATTTTTTTTTATATTTTTAAATGTTTTTATATATTTTTTATATTCTAATATTTAAAAATAAAATTAAAATGTGTAAATAATTAAATAAAAGATAATAATAATAAAGTTATAATAATAACTTTAATAAAGTAAATAATAATAATAAAGTTATAATAATAACTTTCAGATGGATTCTTTTTAAAAGTCTCATAAGATATTATTACCTACTTATAGTAATGCATTCAAATAAGATTGTTCTTTTTATTTATTTTTGCTTTCAAAGACGTTGTTGGAGCCTTTTATGACCCGATAATAAATCCTAAACCAAAACAACCTAAACAATGGTGCCTTATCTCACAGCGTCGTTGCCGCATTTTAATTAGAAAAACCAGAGCGCATTCGTCGCATTTCTAGAGGCTTGATCATTATATTTCAAACTACAATTTTTTTTCGCCCAAGCACAAGATAATTGTTTTTTATAATTATTTTTAACATTTATTTTATCATAATACTGCAGATGGAAAGTAATTGACAATAATGTAAATTTTTGTTAGTAGTGCTCGTAAATACTTACCAAAAAAACTTAAAAAAAATTGCACACAGTTTTAAATACTAACGATTTAGTGCTTGGCTGGCCGATAAAATAGCAAGTACTTACTATTTTTTCGGCCAAGCACTAGATCGTTGGTATTTAACCACGAAAAACCTTTAGAAATGCCACGTTGCCAGCCCGCACGGGATAAACACTTTTAAGTAGTAGAGATAAAGCACAAATTTGCTTGGGACAGTTTCATACAATGTTGGAATTTACGCTATGCCATTTTTCTTACTCATAGGTATACGAGGTGTAAATTGCAATATCTGAAAACCTCTTAAGGGGTCATTGTACTAATCATTATGAACAACTTTTACTACGGGACCAAACCTGAAATCGCGAAAAAAAAACAGCTGTTCCCTACATTTATGTTCGCGTAACTCGTCAAAATGTATGGACCAGCTGCTTTTTTATCGCGATTTCAGGTTTGGTTCTCATAGTAAAAGTTGTTTATAATGATGAGTAATGACACCTTAAGAGATTTTCAGTTATTGCATTTACAACTTGTATTTTAAAATATAGTTATGAATGTTATAACTACTTAAATTAGTTATAGAAAAGTTAAGAGTTTATTTATCATGAAGTCAACCAAAATGCACACCTTAAGTATTTCAATACTTATAATTTTTATTTATAGTGTACTAGTTGTGCCCTTTGAATAAGACTTTTGTAGTGTACTCGTATTATTATACTTAGTTCCTATATTATGTAAAAAATCGATGCTGATTGTTTTTTTTTTTTTTTTTTCGTTAGAGAACAACGGTGCGCCGCTGGGTGCGAAGATATGAAGAAGGAGAAATTACAGAACGCGTTCGTGCACCTCTACCCCGGGCTATAAACGAAAACGAGTTAAATAATATGATAGCCACGTATGAAGAGAACCCGTTCACACCCACTCGCAGTTTCGCACAAGAATACGAAGTTTCGATGCAAACTATTAGAAACGAGTTGCATCGAGCTGGAGTCCATCACAGACGTCCCGCAAAAAAAAATATTTTGACGCAGGAGCAGAAAGCTGCTCGCGTGCGATTCGCTCGTGACTCTGTAGTCACGAGCGAATCGCACGCGAGCAGCACTTCGATTTCACTTACGCCATATTTTCTGATGAAAAGTGCTTTAGGTCTAGCCAACAAGGTCGTCGGAATTTATGGCGTGTAGATAACACAAGATACGAACCTCGAAATGTGAACCCAAATGCAGAATCGGGAAGAATTGTAGTGAACATGTGGGGCTGGATGAGTGCTGCTGGACCAGGCGAGCTCGCTTTTATACAAGGGAGGGCAAACGGCCAAACGTATTTAGAGGTGCTACAAACCATCATGGTACCCACAGTGCGCACGGTGTCTCGGACTTGTGCAGGGCCACCTCGAGTCCCAATTGCCGGATCCTTTCGACGATTGTCGCAACCCCGCGTGCCGCTAATTCGGCCGCCGCCTGGTGCGACCTCCCCTGCGCCAGGACCAACGTGTCGTCAGCGTAGCACACTACGCTGACGCCGCTAGGGAGGTCGGCGCGCAGCACCCAGACGTATCCGATGTCCCACAGATGCGGCCCCAGGACCGATCCCTGTGGGACACCGCACGACATCTCTTGCCGGTTCCACACTCCCTGGTGACCGGGGTAGATGACGGCCCTGTCCGTCAAATAGGCCTCGACCACACGACAGAGGTAGGTCGGCATCCGGTGATACCGGAGTGCCTCCCTGATGCAACTCCAGGGCAGGGTATTGAAGGCATTGGCGATGTCTAGGGACACCGCCAAGACGACCCCACCCTGGGCAACAGCATTCCCCGTCGTCAGGGCTCGCACACGCATGATGGCGTCCACCGTAGAGCGCCCTCTGCGGAAACCAAACTGGCTCTCCGCCATATCCGGCCCCACCCGCACCAGCTGGCCGACGAGGCGGTCTGCAATTACTCTTTCAAAGAGCTTGCCCACCTCGTCGAGCAGCACGATGGGCCGATAAGCGGACGGAGAGTCCGCAGGGCGCCCTGCCTTCTTTATGAGGACCAGTTTTCCCGTCTTCCAACGAAGCGGGAACTGGCCCCTCTCCAAACATGCGCTTAGGAGCCCCCTAAGTCGAGGTCCGAGAGCCTCCAAGGCCAGGACCCAGGCCTTCCCAGGTAAGCCGTCGGGTCCTGGGGCGGTATTTTTGGCATTAAGCCTGCGTACCGCCGCTCTCATTTCTCCCTCGGTCACCTCCGGAGCATCGTCGTCGTCGTCGGCGGTGTGGTCCGCATCAGGCACCGCAGTAGGCGGAGCCATAGGCGGGGAGGAGTGTTCCCCTCGCGAAGGGAACAGAGCGCTCACCACGTCCTCCATAAGCTGGGGCCGGAGACTCTGCGTTAGCGGGGGAGCCCATGGGCGGAGTTTATCCCGCACCACCTTGTACGGGCGTCCCCACGGGTCCCTGTCTAGAGTCCCCAGCGACTCCTCGTGGGCAAAACCCCTGGCCCGCAGGATCTCCGCTTGGAGGGCGGTCTTCGCCGCTCTGTACCCCTCGTACAGCTCCGCCTGAATGGCTTCCGTATCCGGAGGTTGGATACGGAGCCTGCGGTGCCTGGTGTACCGGCGTCGCGCAGCCACGCACGCAGTGCGCAGAGCCGTCAGCTCCTGCGACCACCAGTACACCTGGCGCGAGGCACGTCCAGGCTGGACCCGGGGCATTGCCACGTCACATATGTCGGACATGGCCTCCCGGAACCACTCCGCCTCGTCGTTGATGTCGGCAGGCCTGTCCGGTGGTGACACCCAGGCCTGCACGATCGCAACACAGGCAACAAGAAGGAATACGGGTGGGTTTTAGTCAGTAAGAGTCTGACACACCCTCCCGCTCCGCCCAGAGCGGGAGAAGTTACTTGATGATTTCCCACCCTAAAAAAAAAAAAAAAAAAGTGCGCACGGTGTATCCACAACTGGACGTGCCAGAATTTTATTTTTTCCAGGACAATTGCCCGATACACCGTGCGCGGGTTGTTCAAGAGTGGTTGCGAAGGCAACCACAAATTAAAACAGTGCCATGGCCCTCCCGATCGCCAGACTTAAACCCCATTGAAAATTTGTGGGGTTTAATGGTCCAGAGATGGGATAGTAGAGCAGAAAGAACGAAGGAAGCACTTGTCACACATTGCGAACAAGTTTGGGACACATTCAGAGGTTCCAATTTGTGCGAAGTCCTGGCTAGGTCCATGCGTAGCCGTTGCGATGCTGTGATAGATGCGGGAGGAGCAGCGACGAAATATTAAGTTAATATAATTTTTAACATGCACTATGTTAATTAACGAAAGGCGTTCCCGTTAACCCGCAATAGTCCAAACATGCTACAATTAATATTACCATTTAAAAATTCGCGAAAAAAAATCAGCTGCTCCCTACATTTTGTTAAGCTAGGTATGCGAACATAAATGTAATGAACAGCAGATTTTTTTTCGTGAATTTTCGAATGGTCATATTTTGGTAGCATGTGGACGCTATACTATTGCGGGTTAACGGGAACGCCTTTCGTTAATTAACATACTGTATAATTACATTATACAGGGTTATTTTTCTAACACCTGGTAGGACTATATTAGTACAACCACTTTTGATCTATGACTTTTTAGAATACCAAAAGTAAACTTTCAAGTTTTTGTTGTAATATTTGTAATAACATTTTTTAAATCTGTATTTTGTAGTAAGTACCGCTGCGACCCTGCATTCGCAACGCACTGTTTGTTTATTTAACTACTTACATATTTTGGTACCGCGTAGAGTTGTTCAAATTTAGAGCGATCAAAATAGATATTTTTAATTGTATTATGAAATTATTTTTTTATGAATTATTACAAGTCATACAACAAAAGTTGTTATTTATGATGTTAGTATTATAGTCCTACGAGCTTATTAGTGTTTTATCATCAAATGACTTATCCCGCTCTGGGCGGAGCGGAAGGTCGTGTCAAACTTTTACTGACTAAAACCCACCCGTGTTCCTTCAGTTGCCTGTGCCAGGGCCATGGTATCTCTTTCGAACAACCCGCGACTCCGGCGGCTTGCAAATAACCCTGTATAGCTATTTTTATTAGGTTTATTTTTATTATTCCAATTTGTATTATATTACTTCGTTGATTAATGTCACAGGGTAGACTGTAGACCGTAATCATAGTTTAAAATATTGCCAACGATTTTGAAGTCTTCTTGTAAAATTATTGATGTCAATTTAGTGTCATGTTGCCTTTATTGGTGGATTTGTTGTTTTATTTACAATCAATGTTGTCATAAGCCCCGATCTCGTTAGTTTGTTATTTTACATATTCAGTAGTGTCATCATATCCGTCCACCTCATAAATAATTGATCTCATTTGCTTGATAAACCTAGTCTGTAGTGTAATGTAATTATTGCAAATTATAAAAATTATTAAGATTCTTAAATTGTACTAATCTTAAAACTTTTCAATTTCATTAGAACTGCACGAGCAATATTCTCCTAATCTTATTTACTGACAGGCTTTTTGCCTGTTGTTGTTGTGTTGTCTGTTTGTCATTGTTGTGTTGATTTCATATTTTGAACTTTACGATATAAGTGTAGATAAATACAGTTTATAAATGATATTATGAGTAAGAATCTTTTCACTTATAATATTTTGCATTTTGATGATAATTTCTGTGTAATTTTTTGTTATAATATGTTAATTTCTGGATGAATCTTTAATGTTTTGAAAAAGTCTATTAAAAATAAATTAAGTTACTTATATTGTTTTTTTTTTCTACAACAGCAAATCCTTAAAATTGTTCTCAAGTAGATTTTAACTAACTGTTTATTTTTTCACACTGAGATTACAGCCGATAGTTTCATACAAAAAGCACTTACTATACATCTTTTATTATACAGATAAGATTTAAATATCAACCTAAATAAATCTTTAATCCTGCATAATGTTAAATGAACACAAACTAAAAATATATATTTCACTAGTACCCAACATTTTATTTCAATCCTTTCACTCTCACTGCTGCCAAGGCACAAATTATAGTTCAGTTTAATTACTTGATAAGCTTCTGAATTTTAAAGTGGCGTAGGAACTGAATCATTGTTAGATTTGTCAAAAAAAAACTTGACATGCATGATTTCGCTTAAAATCATGAATTGTCAAACTATGACTAGAGCATGAATTATAAAAGAGTAAAGTGTTGGTTTGATTATAATCCAGTCTTAAAGTGCTCATCCTGCACGGCATGCCTGGGCATTTTAATTGCAACGATACCTTGTTCGTTATACAGGCTGAAATTTAATTCATGGGTATCCTCTTAAGGGGTCATTGTACTCGTCATTATGAACAACTTTGACTATGGGAACAAATATGAAATCGAGAAAAAAAAATTGCTGTTCCCTACATTTTGTCGAGTTATGCAAACATAAATGTAGGGAACAGCTGATTTTTTTTCGCGATTTCAGGTATGGTCTCATAGTTGAAGTTGTTCATAATGATGAGTACAATGACCCCTTAAAAGGATGCCCATGAATTCAATTTCACCCTGTATTATTTTAATGAATAAAAGGTAATATTACAATTACCTACTGTTAAAAGTATTAAACCAAATACAAGGAACAACTGCAAAACATTTGAGATAATCCTAAGGTAATAAAAAAACGTATGGCCCTTGTATTAAGCCGTCCTCTATTGTTTAACCGAATTTCCAGACATTCCCACTAAATAACAATGGGTCTTAGATAATGAACTTATTTTTATTTCAGTTGCAAGAGTTGTGCGGCTTGCGGCCTTGCGTTAGCTACAAACAAAAAGCTCTGATAACATTGTATGAACTGCGCAGAGTATTGGTTCAAATATTACTGTAATTTTCAAGTATTCCCAAATTGCCCAAGTATAAACAAACACATAGAAATTTAGATAGTTATTTACTTTTAATAAAGTCGATTAAACACAAAAAATTTCAATATAAACATTTGATACCTTCATGCAGTGCCGGTCAACGCACCTATACCTAACGTATTCAGGGAGCCGTGAGATAAAAGGTAAACAAACCATAAATGTCCGTTCAATCGATTTTGAATGCTATTGTGTTGGTGGCATGACAAATGGCAGCTGCAGTAAACAGTTGGTATTGTAACCACTTTTTTGCCTTTAATGACATCCATAAGCCTACGGAATAGAAGTCAAAATCGGTGGAACGGACTGTAATAAAACGGTTCGTTTCAATGTCTCATCTTATTGTGAAGGGAATATGGTGCGGTTGCTGCGGCATGCGGCATCACATAGGATATGGTGAAAATTGGAGAGGCAGTGAAAGTGTTCATAAATAACCTATATCTATAGACCCGATAGAGAGAGGAAAATATTAAAGTGGATTAATACATATAAATTGTAGTTTATTAGTTATTACAAATTATTTTTGTAAATACTGCAATATCAATAATACATTTTCTAAACCAAACAAACAGAAGATATGAGTACTAAAATTAATTCTTGTCAATAATAAAATAACAATTCAATTCAATAACAAAGAGCTCACGCCGCCGCCGAGCCGCGCTGGCCGTGCCCATTAAAAACTCGTCTCTTAGCAGAAACAAGTGAGCATAGTACGTTCCTAGTGTGAGTGTCACACATTCTATACATGATTATACTAATACGAACACCACTAAAATACGCTTTGTGCATCCTATTGGTCAAAACTCGTGCATTGTGCGATCGAGTCGTGAGTCGTGCTATGCGATTATCGCCTTTAAGGTGAGCATGCGGAACTTTGGCCGATAGTACATCAGTCTAATCCAAACTGGATAGGAGAGTGATGTGCAAAGGTTATGTGTGAAATCTCTTCATTATAAGAGATCTAGAAGTGAGTTCACAACGAACATGTTACGAGAGTTCACAAGAGTACGTAGCGAATATTTTTTACATACATAAAAATCGTTTCAAACAAATCACAGCTGTAAAAACTAATCTGTTGATTTTATTTTGAAAGTTTTATGATATCGTTGTGAACACAAACAAGTCAGCTAACTGACCGTATCAATACTGTAAAACAATTTCAAAATGCCTACATTTCCATTAAAATTCAATCGATGGACATAAAAATCACATTCGTATATCGGCCACGATTCGCTCACAAATAACGAAAAAGCGAAAACAGAGAAAAACAACAGGCGCTGTCGTAAAAAAACGCTCACTTTTTCACATATTTGATTTAGTATTTTCGATTCTAGCTGTATAAAAAATACATCTAACTTCGTTTGAAGATTCGACTGTGCCTGTCAAAGGGCCAATTACTGCGAATAGAATTTGTTATACTTAAGGTGCTATACAAATATTTTGACAACGTTGTAAAGTGCCTTTGATCGTGGGCAAAGGGAGCTAGCGCTGGTTGTAATAATACAAATGTCGCAGCTCCGAGTTAGTTTCGAATTCATGCTATTACAGACGGCGCACAGTTCTAGGTGAGGGCGCTAGTTTTTAATGAATTAATTTAGTTTAGAATTGAGGTGGTTTAAATTGTGGAAATGTTCAACAGAATCTGTTTAAGTAAACTACGTGATTATTATTGGTAATGTACTTAGTACGTACGGACCATCAGTTTTTAAAGCCATTGGAACTTGCACTTGATTTCGAATTCACTTAGCGTTCTTTTAAAATAGTTTTCAGTTGGGTTTAGTAAGTGTGATTTTGCTGCTACAGAATCAGCACAATCGGAAGTCATCTAAAGACATTCTATACATAGACGATGTACGTCAATTTTGCTTGCCCAATTCACATTTCGACACCGGCAATTACTTCGCCCAAAAATAACATCCAAACACAGCTGTATACGACTGTACCACAAAATCATAGTTCTCAGGTAAATTATATAATTCGGATATATGAGGCCAACAGCGCATGACGCGGTGTTCCAGTAAGTGATATTTACGGTGTGTTCGCATGTACCTAGTGTGTTCACGTCACTATGCATTAGTGCTCTCAACAGAGATATCCATTGTCCTCTTACTGTAAACGGTTGATGGCGAATTATTTAAATAATGGATAATGGGGGCATTGTATGCAGATCACATATACCTATGTTCATAGTATGGAAATTGGGGAATATGGAGTAATCTCAGACCAAATAAAAAACCAAGACCTAGAGTGACGTGAGGCCGGTTTCGTAAACGTGTGCTCTTAGTGAGGTGTGGTATGGTTGAAATTGATTGTAGATGTGTGCGTGTGAGCGTGTATGCACAGAGCGAGGTGTAGTTTTGGCATGGCTTCACTGTATTCTTCGCAGCGCTATTTCTTAATTGTTAATGTGTTTAATATTTTAAGGTTAAAAAATTAGCTGTTCCATACATTTTGACCGTGTAGGTAGGTATTTCACTTTTGTGCAGGAAACAGTAGATTAAAAAAAAAAAATGACGAAAAATTTCAACCCCCTGCGTTGAAATTTTTCGTCATTTTTTTTTTTTCCAAAATCATGTACAGAATCCACGATAAAAGGTTGTGCGTCGATCCCTGCCACCCTGTATAAATAAAAATGAAATGCAGTTCTATGGTAACTTGAGAACGCCTGGACCGGTTTGGCTATTTTTTTGTTTTATAATGTTCGTAATAGTCTGAAAAAGGTTTTTATAAAGATAGACAAACAAATAACAATATTTATCAACACATTTAATCACCAATATAGCTATCACAACAAAATAATAATAACTTATTAAAAATATACATAATACTGCGGCTCTAAAGGTCCCAATCCAAAAAAATATTTTATTTTTCAGTTCCAGTTAAGGCGACAGAAGAGTATCATTCTGGCTACGCTGGAACCACAGGGATGTCCGCAGGCAGAGGCGGCGTATTGGGCACGTTCAGTCTTTTTTCTTTATCGTCTTTTTTGTGCTGGTGGTAGAACCAACTGTCAAGAAAAGGAACATGTTAAGATGACGCTTGGTTTGTGCTGGTACAGGGGGCCAACCATCTCCTCTTATAGTAGTATTATTTCAATATTACTTAAGCGTGGGTAAGAGATGGAGGTCACCATCATTTTTCACTGAAGTATTATTATAATAATACTGTTATATCCTCATATAGATGGTTGGTCCCCAGGGGGGTAACCATCACCTCTTATAGCAGTATTATTATAATATTACTTCACAGTGGGAAAGTGATGGAGCTATACAGGACTTATAGCTCCATTTCTTTCTCACGCTGAAGTAATATTGAAGTAATACTGCTATAAGAGGTCATGGTTAGCCCCCAGGAAGGAAATATTTTATCAGTTTATTTAGCTCGACAAATGTCCTTTGGACGCGCGATTGTCGATAAGAAAACTGCACTCAAAAATATGGTCAATCATCATCTGCCTAGCCTTTTCTACTATGTTGGGGTCGGCTCCCAGGCTAACCGGATGCAGCTTGATACCAGTATTATACATGGAGTCACTGCCTATCTGACTTCCACAAGTGTCCACAACCCATTTACTGGGTATTTAACTACTATCAAAGAAATACAGCAGAGCAGCGGAGCAGTGGTGGCCCAGTGGTAACGGCCGCGACTTACGTGTTGTAGGGCGTAGGTTCGAACCCGGACAGGCGCTTTACTTTGTGTAAATTATTTCATCACCAATGCTCTCAAAACGGTGAAGGAAAACATCGTGAGGAAACCAAAAACTCGAAGACATGTGACATCCACCAACCTGCACTAGGCGTGCGTGGTAGATTACGGCTCACTCCCTCTCAAAGAGAGGAGGCCTGTGTCCCAGCAGTGGGAACATTATAGGCTGATTATGTTATGTTGTTCATGAGAATTTTAAATATGGTACTAAAAGATACGGTTTGTGAAAAAACAAATAAAATCAGTAAAAGAATGAAAAGAAGTTATGCGCTTTCGAAATTATTCTTCTATCCTTGTCACACAAAACGATCATTGTACTGAATGGCGCGAAGTTGCTATGGCTCTCCTGTGTTGTAACGTCAGATGATAGTAGTCCGGTTTCTGTCTAGCATAGACTACCTATAAA
This sequence comes from Atethmia centrago, assembly GCA_905333075.3. Lineage (NCBI taxonomy): Eukaryota > Metazoa > Arthropoda > Insecta > Lepidoptera > Noctuidae > Atethmia > Atethmia centrago. The sequence continues at coordinate 26,483,651 of HG995374.1, forward strand.
ACGCAAGCAACTTCTTTTTCAGATCTTCAACTTCTTTTTTCAACTTTTTTAGATATTTATATTTTTTTTTATGTGGCTTAACTTTTTTCTAGGTTTCGAAAAACCAAATTAAAAAAAAATACCGTCAAATACCCTATTGTGAAAAGCATTGACCGCCTATGAGGACGTGACTTCCAGAAGGGAATCGCTATACAGCCGGTCTAGTATTAAAATCTCATCGTGAAAACTTAGGTAAAGTGAGCTGGAAGTGAGTTGTCAATAGTGTCAATCCCCGTGGAATAACAGCTCACTCAAGCTCACTCCTCCTCAGTTTTCACAGTGAGGTCTTACAAAATAGACCGACTGGTCTCCTCAAAAACAGATCACAAACATAAATAGTTTTCAAGCGTTATTGGCATAATCACGGCCATTTTGCTACAAAAACAAAAACAAGACGATAATTAATGTTGAATGTATTGTACAATTTATGAATAATATAAATTAACATTTAAAGCATCCCATTGGACACAAATAGTAATCTCTAACAAAAAATATATTGTAATGTTTTACATGTCAAATGTCTGACTATGTATTAGGAACTTAATTACTTACTTTAACACCGACACTGTACCAATACCTTTTGCAAAATATATTATTATTATAACTATGTTAGGGTCAGCTTCCAGTCTGACCGGATGTAGCTGAATACCAGTATTTTACATGAAGTTACTGGGTTTCTACGAGACCATACTATTTATACCTAATAGCAACAAAAACGAAGAACATTTCACGCGCAAAAAATACGAACATAATTCTTGCAGTTTTATTCTTTACAGCCACAAAACATACATAGTTCGTGTAATATACTGACGATATGACATACTCACTTTTATTATTGTATTACCGTAGACGGACACGTTTCCCTTATTTACGAATATTGCTGAAAGTTAAGAGACGATTAATCGTCATAAAATGTATGGTTAAGAGGCCGACAACACCTAAAGCGCGGTCACTGTCGGACTGCATAGAAAAGAAAGAGAAGCGCGATGACACAACGCTGGTAATTTATAGCAAAATATGAAGCAATTATCGATTTAAAAAAAAGCTATAGATTGTATAAAAAAAATAAAACATTATTATGCTAATATGTTGCTTGTAGAATAATCTGACAAAAAATCAGAATTATTGCATGTATATTAGTATGGTTTTTAATCGTTAAAAGATTTTTTTAGAGGTATCTTCGTGATTTTTTTCTATCTTATCAAATTAATTGTATTACGTTTGAAACACACTATCTACCTAGCATATATCCTGAAGAATATCATATATTTTTCTGATTTTGTTTACTGCAGTGGATCATATACTTTTAGGCATTATAAAACTTACAAAATTTGCGTTTAGGTCCTGTAGTCCCCTTAATAGTTAAGCTGACGCTAACGTCGACTTAACCGTACATTTACAATTTTACATTAATTAGTCATTACTTTACTATAGGCAACGCTTATAAGTAAGGGGTTTAATGCATTGTGTTTGGCGTTCTTTGTGTTTTATTATCTAGGAAACTATATAATTATATTCCTAAGGCCTCTTTCTAGTGGTATGTGAGATTTTTAGCGATCACTCTAGCGTTTCTCTGTGTTTACGTTATTGTCTACTTGTGATCACGTTATTGTCTACTGGTGATCACGTTGTTGTCTATTGGTGATCACGTTATTGTCTACTGGTGATCACGTTATTGTCTACTAGTGATCACTTTATTGTCTACTTGTGATCACGTTACTGTCTACTGGTGATCACGTTGTTGTCTATTGGTGATCACGTTATTGTCTACTGGTGATCGCGTTATTGTCTACTTGTGATTACGTTATTGTCTACTTGTGATTACGTTATTGTCTACTTGTGATCACGTTATTGTCTACTTGTGATCACGTTTTTCTACTCGTGATCACGTTATTGTCTGCTCGTGATCACGTTATTGACTACTTGTGATCACGTACGTACGTGATTATAATAATAAAAAGACAATTACGTGAGTCTATTAGTTACTCATCATCTTCATCATCCTTCCCTTGTCCCATGTTACTTGGTGTTGGCGTCTCGCATTTTTTTTTTTATTCTTCCCTGTCAACCGTCACGCTATCATTTACTCCCTTCTCTTTCAAATCTACTTTGGTTACTACGTGGTAGTTACCTATTTGTGTTTTTGAATAAAGGCTAGACAGCCGTGACGCGACTCTAGCAGAACAGTGTCTATGAAAACTTCATGGAAAATTTTCTACCAGAATTGCGTCGCGCCTGTCAGCGGGACCCTTTAGCCTTCCCAAAATCTTTAAATCGTATCAGCTATTACTTACTTTTTATGATGGTACAACGGAAGATTATGTACCTTTATCAGATTTATATCGTCAAGTACACACTTAATACAAGTCAAATCCACCTTGAAGATGATGAAGAGCTTTTAATATATTTTTTTTATGATAAATAAACGTTAAAATATACCACAGATGTTACCTTCACTCAGAGAAAACAGGTCCCTTCGACAGCTGGCTACAAATAACGCAATAAGAGTTGTCACCGATTAAATAAATGAATAAGAATTCTATAATTGTATTTATTTATTACAATTTATTTATAAAAAAAAACTGTACAAAGGTGGACTTAATGCCTGAGGCATTTTCTACAAGTCAACCTTAGGGTGATACAGAGAGAAAACATGGCAGGTGCAACATAAGGGATATATAACCCGAAAATAACTATAAAATACAAGAATAAATACATTTATAAAGAATAAAAGAATTTTCAGGAAGATCATGATGATTTTAAGTTTTTTTCAAGAATTTTCTGTCTACCATTTTATACCAACAACTATAGATACAAAATACCATGAAAAAACTTGTATTGCTGCATACAAGTATTTTCAGCAAATCAGATCAAAACAAAATATTTTATATCACATGTATATGTAAAATAAAAAAAAAATATTTCATTGAATGTCTCTCCGGTTAGACTAGAAGCTGACCTCAAGGTAGTTGGGAAAAGGCTAAGCAGATGATAATGCCGGGGTCGCGTGGAAGTTCGAATGGGTTACCAAGGCCCCTCTTGCGGACGGTGAGCAATGGGTAGCTCACCGTCCGGTAAGGACCAGGCCCGGGTCGACGGTGCGTTGTATTCCACGCGCGCCTCAAAGAGATGTCAGCACAAGTGTAGGGGTCCACTAGGGCCGATGCCTGCCGGGGTCGCGGGAAGGTACTAAAGGGTTACCGAGGCCCCTGGCAATACAGGCAACAGGAAGGAATACAGGTGGGTTTTAGTCAGTAAGAGTCTGACATACTCTCCCGCTCTGCCCAGAGCTGGAGAAGTTATTTGATCATTTCCCAACCAAAAAAAAAAGGTGATGATTGGTAGAAAATGCCACTGCTAGAGTATTTCAAAGTGTACACCGCCTTTAAGCCTTAGAAGCCTTTGAAGCCTTTTTGGCCTCGCACAGGTCTTTTTTGTTTTTGTTTTCACTAATATGTTATTTTTTTTTCTTGATTTTGTTAGTTTTATGTCTTTTTTTTATTGTTGTATTTTCTCTGCGTATCCCAAATAAATATTTTCTTTCCTTTCTTTCTTTCATTCTTTCTTTCTTTTACACAAGGTACGCATCATCCTTTAGAAGAGTTTATACATTTTGCCATTCGAGTTTACCGGCTAGGCCAAAGCAATGCCAGAAATGTTAACAAAAACGGTCCGTTATTAATATAGAAACCACAGATTACTTCCTACAAATCAGATTATTTGGCTTAGGACAGAACAAAGGTTACTGTGGCTTTGGTATTGAAACTGTCAATCACTTTCCAACAGTAGTAAATACGGGCTACCGAAGCAACAAGAAGTAATTAAATTCAGCCATGGAAGCTACCAATCAATCAATCAAGTCATCCTGTCAGGGGTCATCCTGGAGCTACTTATACAAGATGTAGTTTTGCATTATCGGCAAATTTAAGGAGGCTGCTATAAAAGACATATATAATCAAATAAAATTACGGTACCTGCTCAATAATTAATACATAATTGTTTTTTTAGTTATTTAAGTTTGACAGTATTTTAGAATACACCACTTTCACAGAGCAGAATCACCTCGTTACGTATGCGGTAGTGTGTGTGTAACAGGGCAGTTACAGTGCGGTATCACACGGGCCGCGTTTTAACATGCGTGTCCCACACATGACGATTTCCGAAAATTTAAAAAGAAAAAGAAAAAAAAAGACCTACTTATTTTATTATTGATTCGTGTCGAGAATCATTAGCATAGTTACAGCCTTGAATTTGCTAAACGACACCTTGTATAGGTGTGTTCTGGGACAGTTGAAACTTCATATATTATGGCTCTTATTCATAAATATGCATCAAACTTAAAATGCTGCTAAAGTTTGTTTGTCCTTATAAAGAACATTTTACAGTGCAATCACCTCTGGGTCCCTCAGTAGATGTGATCAATGCTGGGCCTGAATTTCAGGGAGATGAGTCATTAATGTTCTTCTCGGCCAGACAAGTTGCAAAAGTAATTAAGAATATGAGCAGAGGCAAGTCTCCCGGACATGACGGGCTCAGTATTGAGCATTTCAAGTTTGCTGGGGCGCATCTGCCAAGGGTTTTGTCGGTTTTTTATACCATGTGCCTTAGTCACTCTTACTTGCCGGCGGGACTGATGAAAACACTAGTGGTTCCCATAATTAAGAATAGAACGGGCGACATATCAGATAAGTCAAACTATCGTCCTATATCTCTCGCAACCACATTGGCAAAAGTGCTGGACGGTATGATTGATTCCACTTTGAAAGAATCTGTTTCCGTGCATGACTCACAGTTCGGGTTTCAACCTGGACTGTCAACGGAAAGCGCCATAGTTAGTCTCAAACATACCGTCCAGTATTACATTGATCAGAAAACGCCGGTATACGCCTATTTTCTGGATCTCTCCAAAGCCTTTGCTCTGGTAAATTATGATGAGAGAGCTTGAGGATAGGGGTGTACCGGCCGGAGTGCTCAGGATCCTACGGTATTGGTATGGGAATCAAGAAAATGTTGTAAGGTGGTCCAATGCGCTCTCTGATACATACAGGTTGGAATGCGGTGTGAGGCAGGGTGGTCTGACATCTCCAAGGCTTTTTAGCACATATATAGATGGCCTAATCGTGAACCTCAGCAATATGAGGGTGGGATGCAGCGTTCATGGTATAAAAATAAACAGTATCAGCTACGCTGATGACATGGCGTTGCTGACGCCGACGGCAGGTGCGATAAATGAATTGCTTCGGGGATGTCAGGCGTATGCTGCCTCATACGGACTTGTGTATAACGTTAAGAAGTGTGAACCTAAACGGCTTGAACGTCAAAAGAGTGACAACATTCAAATATCTAGGGCATCTTCTCGCTGACGACCTTAAGGACAATGCTGATATTGAAAGAGAGCGTAGGGCACTGGCGGTCCGAGGTAACATGTTGGCCCGGAGATTCGCTCGGTGTAGCAGTTTAGTAAAAGTAACACTGTTTAAGGCATATTGCCAGTGTTTTTACACGGGGAATCTTTGGGTCAACTATACTAAAAGAACGTTGGATGAGCTACGCGTAGAATATAATAATATTTTTAGGATGATGTTGGGATTGCCGCGATGGTGCAGCGCTTCTGCTATGTTTGCGCAAAACCGAACTGACGGCTTCCACGCCGTCATTCGTAAGAAAACCGCGTCGCTGTTGTCAAGGTTGCGGGCGAGTGGCAACAGCATCCTAAAAACTATGTCGGAGAGTATCGACTCTCCGATTGTTAAAAGTTTTGTGAGAAGGACAATCACTGGACATTAAACCGGAGATATCCTTTTCACAATACTATTTTTATTTTCCTCTGTTGTATCTCAGCTACTAACACTAGAAATAAGTTATTTTGTTTTGCTTACTAACACGATGGATCACTGTTGTCCGAAAAATAAAGAATATTATTATTATTATTATTATTATTATCTGTCACGTTGGCATTTGTCTTTGTTAGAAAGTTACAAAAACTAATTTGACTAAAGTGCCTGCATGCTAAGTTTAATGAATAAGGGGATTAAGGTTTAGGTACTGCATTTAAAACAGTGAACATCATAATCAATAGTCATAAAATCGAAATCTTTATGAGATTTACTTTTCTTGAATAAAATGTACGATTAATAAGTAAATAGATCGTTCGTTAAAAAAATATAGGTTTTGCCTTAAAATTTATAGTCTGTTCAAATAGAATCTGATGAATGTGTAAACAACCTTGTTCAGGATTAATTTCTTACGCAATCACTTACTAAAAGTAATCAGTACTACAGCATTTTGAATAAAACTTAGAATAGAACTTTAAATCTCACCACTTTTTCTAATAAATGTTGTTTAAATAAAATTATTCAACTGTAATTGAAAAATCATCGACGAAAGCTGAGGTTATAGAATGAACTTAACTAAATTATCAAATGAAAAACATCTTTAAGCTGATTTAAAATTCAATCAATCACTAAAGAGAGTAATACATTCATCTTAATAAAATTAACCTCAATTGTCAAAAAAAAAAAAATATGGTTTGAAATAAGAATTTCGGATTAAATATTGAAATAATCTAATCAAGGACAGACCTTACTTTTTTACGTCGCCTGATTAGTTCTGTGGACTGTATTAATGACCAGTCCATAGTGCTAAACAGGTATTCAGAGCCATTGACTTTATTGATATTAAAATGTCGACTAGGTGTTACTAAACTATAACTACTAATGACTGGACTATTTCCCATCTTGCTGATAGAAACAAGACAAAACAATGGGAGATAAATAAGAAAATAGTGTATTACTGAGAAGAATGGCTGTGATAACTCGGCTCATTATTAGTTTGGTAACTCATAAGCTTACCTACACCTTTGTACCTATGTGCAGAAAATACAGTACGCCACGTGTTAAAAGTAACTGCCAGCATAAAATACTACGACACGTTCTTTAAAAAAAAAAATCTTTCAAAAGCATTTTTAATCTATAAAAATGTTCTCTGGCTAGGCAAACAGCTTCCTATTAGTCTGCGCTATCGAAGTGGGTACAGCTAGTTTTTAGCCAGAATTCGATGTGCCAATATTTTTTTGTGTCTTAAATCATTATCTAATGACAATGATTATAATATACATGAAGCGAATACTTTGTACCCTTTTTTACGAAAATTACACGGACGGAGGAGTTTGAAATTTGGCTCAGTTATAGTTAAAATGGAGGAGTGCAAAGCTAATAATTTTATTTATTATGTATTAGAAATGAATTAAATTAATAAAAAAAAACATTTCACACACTACCATGCGTTTGACACACACACATAGTACCAGGATTTCATGACTTGAAGATAGATAGGTGACAGAAGTGACAGCTTGAGCATGGAATAGGTAAGTACTTTCTATTAACATGGAATTAGTGTACCTACTCATGGAATTAGTAAGTACTATACAGTGTGAGTTTTTTATAATGTGCACTTATCGAAATGAGGATCTATGCTTAATTTTATATACGGAAAAATATTTAAACAAAATCTAAATATTGATTTATATATTTTATGGATTTGATAAACATTTTGTTCGCTACTGTAACTCCAGTGTAAAAAAGGTGTAACTTTTAAACTAAATCATCTATCGCGATGAAACAATGATTGAAAGTAATTAGGCGTCCTCATAAATTAAAATTAATTGAAAAAAACTACCCTCAATTGAAAATAAACATGTTTTTTTTGCAAAAATCTCTTTTTTTTCATATTTTTTTACAATAATCGTAAAATTCCTCAATAAGACGCCTTTATTACGTACCTTTTTTATTACTTTAAGTTATTCTTCATTGTATTAGCTATCCAATAGTAAAAATTGCATGTTTATAACCTAATCATAAAATTTTCTATCAAGTGTTAAAAGATAAAAAAAATATTTTGATATTTTTAAATATTTTTTCCGTCAACAAAATTAACCATAGATTATTTCGATATATGCACATCATAAATACTCACACTGTATAGATTGTAAATAGAGAGGGTCGAATTTCGACCAGTGGGCGACCACTAAGTAAGTAATGAATCAATTAAGTCTTACCCAAATATACAAAGAGCAGGTATAGTAGCAGCGACACTCATGAGGAACACAGCTCCCGGCAGCGCAGACAGTGTGGCTATGTACACTCTGGAGTACAGTGGCACGAATATTATCGGCATCAAGGTCTCTGCCACGCCGAACAGTGAGTACACTTTACCTAAAATGGTGGAATTGGTATTTCATACAGGCCGTTGAGGATTCAAGGAAATCTGGAGGTGGTTTTTGAGTGACAATAAATCAATAATTAGCTGTTGGATGTAGGTCTTCCGCGTTCTGCATCCTGTCTGTCTCCCTTTTTAAGGTCAAAGGTCTACACTAAAGCACTGGTCTGCTCCAACGGCCATTGTTACTTCGAGACATTTTTTGAGGGGGCAGTCAATAAAAGTACTGATTTTAGAAGCATAACAATGCTAAGTTTAAGATATTTGAAAGATACTAGTAGATGTTTGCAATCTTACCTAATTCTTGGTACGAGACTAGTTTTGATGCGATCGACCGTAGAGCGATCGCTGAAGTACCATTTAAGATTTCTAAAAGGGGTGCTGAAAAACAATGTAACGAGATTATTACGGTGGGGAAAAGAAGATGTAGTGACAAAAATTGAAAAAGTATGCTTCGATGGTTTGGTCATGTTGAGAGGATTAATGAAAGGCGATTAACAAAAGGTATTTGCAAGGCAGACGTGAGTGGAAACGCCGGGAGGGTAGGCTCTAGGAGCACATATAGCGATTTAATTGGTGATGTTCTTCAGAAAGGTCAGGTGCGTAGCATTTGCAACCGGCGTGCGTGTATGACCAGATGTATGAACATAAACGAAGCAAAAGGAGAATGTAAGGAGCGTAGCATGTGGCATTCTATTAGTTTCTGGCATGGCAGTGAGTTTATGTATAGTATATGTATATTATTACGTAATTAAGTATATTTGATTTTAACAGCCAGAAATGTTTTTATTTAACTCTTTTCTAAGCATGCAGCTCAATAGATATACCCAGTATGATAAGAATCAATAAATAGACTCACATAAGTACACTTCGTAGTCATTCCTAGCGAAAGCCAAAACTATAGCCCCACAGATCTTACTGCTGGTCGATATCATTCCAAGAACTGCATCATCCGCTTTCAGCTTCCTACTGAACACGCTGATGGAGAATAAAGTACCTGTAAAGTAAATAAACATAACATCAAGCTTGTTTTCTTTGAAGGGGCAGGCACAGAAGTATCCTGCACTTGCATCAATATACAAAATTGTAAAACATTTAAATTTATGATTTCTCTTTTTGTTTTTTTTATTTCTGGTAAATACGATGCTATTGGCTACTTTCTATTAGTTGTATTTTATGTATATTTTATAATGTGTGTTTTATTTCTGCAAAATTATAATTATTTTCTTTCTTTTAATTTCGTTAGCTAAGTTCTAAGTTCCATAATATGAGATAGAGGGCGAGCCTATTGCATAAATCCAGATTCGAGACTAACTAAGAATAACTAAAATAAAAAGTCAATAACATTTTATGACCGAACCAGAGATCGAATCCAGGAGAAAGAAAGCCGAAAGTCGCACTTGGAACAACTAGACCTACGCGGTAGTTTTATTAGTGTCAAGAGAGTCGTTTACCAAACTCGACCTCTCGGGGTCGAGGTGTACATAAATCAGAATTAAAAAATATGACAAATACTTGCTGCTAGACGATACGATAATAATAAATTCGAAAGCTAGCAGATGCTACAAATTACAATACCATAATTCCATTCAAAAATGATGTGTTGAATATATTATCTCCTAGGTATGTTTAAAGGGTTCTTTTTTTTTCGATTTTTATGAATAGTAATTACTTAATTATGGCAGTTTTCGACTAATTAAATTAAACAAACATTAGAGACAATAAAAATACTTCATAATATTAAATACCCCTGAAATATCTCCATGTTTTCGCCACGTCAAGTAACCTACGTATTATATGAACAGACATGTTGACGTTACTGCATAAAAATAAAACCCCACGAGTCACGATGATACTTAAGGCGCTGACAAGACCCAATGGACTAAAATGGGCTTCTCTTAAGAAAAAAAATTGCCAAATGGTTGTTACCAAAACACGTTTTGATAAAAATATCTCGATACAAACTTACGTTAAACTAACCTCTTACCTTGAGTTCTAATCCAAAATATCTGTATTAAATATCAACATACGTTATGTATTTAATTATTAACAAGAACGTCTTATTTGAATGCAGAACTTGGTTGTTTTTTATTTTCGATTACTCAACTCAATTTTGAGTAAATAGATAATTACTTCATATTTTGCAGTAAATTACAAGCGTTGCGTCATCGCGCTTCTCTTTCTTTTCTATGCAATGTGACAGTGACCGTGGTTTAGGTGTTGTCAGCGTCTTAAATGTAGCTACATCCAGTGCACCCTTGGCCGAAATTCCCACTATATATCACCTTTGCTGACTGGCCAATATTTGTACCTATGATTTGACCGATACCGCTGTACCACGCCTTAGGAATGCGCGGCGGGACACCGTGAGAGTTGACGAATGAGAATAGAATAGAATACTCATTATTATGTACATCATAAAAAATACACATGTAAATGTAGAAATTTTACATAGGGTGACACAATGGGCGGTCTTATCGCTAGAATTGATATTTTAAAGACAACCTTTGGATGGATTAGGGGGGAAAGGAGAGTCAATATTGCAGGTAGTCTGTGGTGTATGTGAATACACCACAAACTAACTACAGTAATCATAAAACTAGCGTTAAGAACCAAAACAGGTGTAAAAAACAAATAAAATAAAAAAATATGTTTAATGAGAAGAGATGAAGAGGAAGAAGAAGGAGAGAGATAGTGTTTATTTATCATAATTTAAAAAATGGACAGAGATTGAGCCCGCTTTATCGACACGGACCAGGCATTCCACAACCGTACTGCTTGAACCGTAAAAGATTTAAAAACTGGTGGCATACATCGGCATCTCTAGTCTCAAGTTTTCCGATGACCTCAGGTATCTATTATGTGTGTCGTTTAGGAACTTGAAACGTTCCTTAAGATAAGAGGGGGTTTCGTGGAGGCGATCGGCGGCGGAGATCTCTCGCGTCCGGCCCTGGTTCAGGCCATGGTACGGAGCGAGAGGGCATGGGCAGCCGTCACATCTCTGCGAAGCAGTAATGCTCGCAAAGAAGGAGGCGGAACGGTTGAGAGAAAGGCAAATTTCGCGCCCTCTCGCTCCTAGCCGCCGCAGGAGACGCCCTGGGCGTCGGGAATCTCGGGCGGATTTCCGGCCACCGTAGGCGCGGGCTTGCGGACGGTGAGCAATGGGTAGCTCACCGTCCGGTAAGGACCAGGCCCGGGTCGACGGCGCGTTGTATTCCACGCGCGCCTCAAAGAGATGTCGTCAGCACAAGTGTAGGGGTCCACAAGGGCCGATGCCTGCCGGGGTCGCGGGAAGGTACTAAAGGGTTACCGAGGCCCCTGGCAACACAAGCAACGGAATACGGGTGGGTTTTAGTCAGTAAGAGTCTGACACAACCTCCCGCTCCGCCCAAAGCGGGAGAAGTTATTTGATGATTTCCCACCCAAAAAAAAAAGATAAGAGGGGGTTGTAGGATTGAACTGAATACTGTAGAGCTAAAACAAGATATGCGGCCTGTACTGCCACCCGTTTGCCGCGCACATTCCTAAGCCGCGGTACAGCGATATCGGTCAAACTATAGCATGGCTCGAAGTTTTCTTAAAACTCTCGTGTTGATATAAGAGATGAAGTCTGAAGAACCTGTACAATTGGTACTTACCGATGGAGTGTGTCACCAGGCTGTACGTTGAGTAGATGCTATACTTCACTTCATCCCAATTGAACTGGTACCGAGTAAATATATACATAACACTCAGCTCACCTGCAAATAAGTTGGTTATCAGTAATATCAATAGATAAATCGTGTTATCAATCTGCCTAGTATTTCCCAACGCCTTACCCCTGTATTCCCCGAAGGATTAGGCAGAGGCGTACCATTAGTACACAGACATTTCGTCAGTTATGTTTAAGGCACATGAAATAGGGGACGAGCCTATTGCCATCAACCGGGCACACTTACAGACTTCGGGCTGCTATTGAGAAATTCCAGATGGACTAATCTAAGAGCACTTTTGCCCGATCCGGGAATTAAACCCAGTACCTCATGTTTAGCAGTAGCGCTTCAGACCACTAGACCAACTAGGTGGTCCACCCATCACCATAAACAAATCATAATATTATGAACACTATAACCCTATTAAAGCACATATGACTATAATTAAGGCGCTGACAAGACCCAATTGACCAAAATAGGCTTCTCTTAAGAAAAAAAAAATACCAAATCTGTATAGTTTGTGCCAGCGGAAAAATATATGTTAATTTTGAACATATTTCCCAGAACTTGGTTGTTACCAAAACACGTTTTGAAAGCAAAAACACGATACAAACTAACGTTAAACTAACCTCTTAACTTGAATTCTAATCCAAAATATCTTTATTAAATATCAACATACGTTACGTATTTAATTAAAAACAAGTACGTCTTATTTGAATGCAGAACTTGGTTGTTTTTTATTTTTGATTACTCAAATCAATTTTGAGTAGATAGATAATTGCTTCATATTTTGCAATAAATTACAAGCGTTGTGTCATCGCGCTTCTCTTTCTTATCTATGGAATTTGACAGTGACCGCGGTTTAGGTGTTGTCAGCGTCTTAAACTAACCTCTTACCTTGAATTCTAATCCGAAATATCTGTATTAAATATCAACATACGTTACGTATTTAATTAAAAACAAGTACGTCTTATTTGAATGCAGAACTTGGTTGTTTTTTATTTTTGATTACTCAATTCAATTTTGAGTAAATAGATAATTGCTTCATATTTTGCAATAAATTACAAGCGCTTTGTCATCGCGCTTCTCTTTCTTTTCTATGCAGTCTGACAGTGACCGCGGATTATGTGTTGTCAGCGTCTTAAACTACTTTCTTTTTGTATGCAAACATGTGGTACAATGTTATACGAGTATATACGTAGACCTTACGACAGGATATTTATGAACGGTGGTGTTGAAGTTTTACAATAATCAATAATCATGCAGCATTATAGTTTGACCGATACTGTTGTACCGCACTTTAGGTATGTGCGCGGCGAGACGGGGGCAGTGCAGGCCGCTCATGTTAACGCTCACAGTGTCCCGCCGCTCATGTAAATGCTCACAGCGTCCCGCCGCTAATTCGTTAACGCTGGCCCCCGCCTCGTCGCGCATTCCTAAGGCGCGGTACAGCGGACTCGGTCAGACTATAGTACATGTTGAAGACCGCGGAACACTCATAATATAAAAACTATTATTATTTATTTACTTTCGCATATATTAGGGCTTGGTACTCATCGTTCGCATTCCCACAGTTTTTAGAAATCATTACTTTGTTTAGGTATATTTTATGCAAATTCAGTTTCAAGTCAAGCAGTATTTAATTCGTATCCACGAAATAGAAATATTTTTTGTTCGTATCTATTAAGACGCTGACAACACCTAAACCGCGGTCATTGTCAGATTGCATAGAAAAGAAAGAGAAGCGCGATGACACAACGCTTGTAATTTATTGCAAAATATGAAGCAATTCTCTATTTACTCAAAATTGAGTTGAGTAATCGAAAATAAAAAACAACGAAGTTCTGCATTCAAATAAGACATTCTTGTTATTAATTAAATACGTAACGTATGTTGATATTTAATGCAGATATTTTGGATTAGAACTCAAGGTAAGAGGTTAGTTTAACGTTAGTTTGTATCGAGATTTTTTTTTCAAAACGTGTTTCGGTAACAACCAAGTTCTGGGAAATATGTTCAAAATTAACATATATTTTTTCCGCTACCACAAGCTATACAGATTTGGCAATTTTTTTTCTTAAGTAAAGCCTATTTTGGTCAATTGGGTCTTGTCAGCGCCTTAATATTAATACTTTAACGACTCTTATACCCTGTGAAAGCAATTTAAAGCTGCTAGAACAATCTTTCACTCCACATCCACAAATAACAAGAAGTTATGAAATGTAAATAATAACTTGTAGCAGCGTATGATGTGAAGCTGAACTTTAGTAAAGCAATCACTGCCTAGCTACGGCTAGCTGGTAATTTCCCATGAGGACTAGGAACTACCTCCTATATGAATGACGACTTACTACTTCCAAGATTTGTAATTTTTTCCCACTTGTATTTTTTTACTGTGGTTTTTGGGAAGCTGATCAAAACTTTGTTCGGTAGTTGTTCTGCTGTCAGATCTCATGCCTCATGTTAATAGACGGTCTCTTCTGAAAAATCTCATTGTGAAAACTTAGTGGAAATGCCGCCCCAGAAACACACATAATGATCTCATTAATGATGTTTGTCGCAACCGGCGTGCGTGTATGACCAGATGTATGAACGTAAACGAAGCAAAAGGAGTATGTAAGGAGCGTAGCAGGTGGCGTTCTATAGTTTCTGCCCACACCCGTGGGAAGAAGGCGTGAGTTTATGTATGTATGTATGTATGAAAACTTAGTTTAATTTTTGATCTTCTTGTGCGAGTCCCAATAAATACTTTTTCTTTCTTTCAAAAGGATAATTATAATAAAATCACAATAGCAACATCCATCTGGTTCTACTAGCAAGCAGCATGATTTTGTACCGCCTTTGTGGTTTGAGTCGAAAAATAAATAAAATGGCACAGAATGGGTTAATTTTCCCTCAAAAAATCTACCAAGGATTGTGTTTCAACAACCTACTACCAAAAATATATTTAAAAAACCGGCCAAGTGCGTGCCAGACCACGCACGATGAAGGGTTCCGTAGTTGGGATTGGAATGAATTTATCCCAAAAACAAACTTAAGATTGTAGTTGATAAAAATGTTCTCCCATACGTTGATATAAGTCACGGTCAATTCTCCAACTGTAAATTTCAGTTCGTCGACTATTACGCGTTAACTTGTAAAGCCTACTTAGCTGCGGTGGTTTTTCTTTTAAATTCATTTTATGTGCTACGGCTATGATTTTTTTTACTTAACCATAAAAAACCATTTAGCTGGCACCCACACACACTTTTTTTTTTGGTTGGTAAATTATACAATAACTTCTCCCGCTCTGGGCGGAGTAGGAGGGTGTGTCAGACTCTTACTGACTAAAACCCACCCGTATTCCTTCCATTGCCTGTTGCCAGGGGCCTCGGTAACCATTTGAAACGCGACCCCGGCAGGGGGACACTCACTTGTACGAGTATCTAACAAAAATTTGCACTTTAAAGCTTGATATTAAGCAAACGGATCCTTGAATCGAAAAATAGTGTTTACAGACCCACAATATTTTTGAACGGCCTATCCAACGATACAATGGGATAGGCGATACAAAAAAATATCATCCACACATTACGTGCAAGAAAGGTACCTACCCTAAAAAAAATGTTTTTTCAAGATTTTATTTTACCACTTTGCCAAATGCCAAATTACAGCTTTCTAGTACTCGTCTCTATGCTACAGCGGGGACAGACAGACAGACGGACATGGCGAAACTATAAGGGTTCCTTGTTTACTACGGAACCCTAAAAATGCTTAAAATATAATCACAATCTCATCTCAGCAACAATTAATGTCGAAAATGTAAGTAGTATAGACATTTTTGACAGATTGAGACAAATTAGTGAGCGAAAGTTCTTAAATTACGGGAATCGGTAACAGAGGGGCACTCTGTCATTCCACCAGTAGCATGATTCTGTAAAAATCTCACCGCGAAATTTAGGTGAAGTGAGTTCAAAGTTAGCTGTCAATATCTAGACTCCCTAGCGTCAGCTGGATGACTGATCACTTAAAAAGCTCACTTCACCTATAATTTAACGGTAAGATTTTTTACAGAATCGACCGGCTGTTCTTGACTCGTAGAATACCAACAGTCTACCTTAGTAATAAGTACTATACATGCAATTTGATACACTTATTAAGAGGCTGACAACAACTAAAGCGCGGGCACTGTCGGACTGCATACAAAAGAAAGAGAAGCGCGATGACACAACGCTGGTAATTTATTGCAACATATGTATGAAGCAATTATCTATTTACAAAAAATCTATTGATTGGATAAAGAAATTAAAACACTATTATGCTAATATGTTGCTTGTAGAATAATCTGACAAAAAATCAGAATGATTGCATGTATATTAATATGGTTTTAATCGTTAAAATATTTTTTTACAGGTATCGTCGCGATTTTTTTCTATCGTATCAAATTAGTTTTATTATGTTTTCAACACACTATTTACCCAAAAGAATATCATATATTTTTAGGCATTATACAACTTGCGTTTAGCTCTTGTAGTCCCCTCAAATACATACAAAAACAAAAACCCACTTTACGTGATGATAAGCGATATTGAGCTGGGACTGCGATATATCTACATGTATATACTTGCTTATTTTATTATATTTTGTATTTATGTATGTAGGTACCGCCTAAAACGACGGTCGGATCAAATATCCGAGCAACTGGAGATATCTATCAGCGCCGCACTCCACTAGGCCAGTGATCGTAACAGATGGAGAAAAACCGTTGACAATTTGGAACGTAGTCACGATTCTCAGCAGTGAGAGAGAGATTAGGAAGAGATTTACCACCAACTAAACTTTATTCATAAAATATATTATTATTAGAAATGGCACAGATATATATTATATAATGGCTCCCTCTCACAGAAAGGAGACCTGTATCCCAGCAGTGGGAACATTATAGGCTGATTATGCTATGCGAATTAAAAATGTGGAATTTGCTATTTTCCTTGTTAGGTGCCTTTTACACATTGTCTTCGAGACAAATAGTAAGCATTGATTATCCCTTTAAATAATAATAATATAAGTCGATTATTTACTCCGAGGTGCAAACAATGTAACAGCACTAATTATAATCTTTACTATACATTATCTAACCAGTACAAATACTGCATTCTGTTTGTTTATTTCTATTGTTTACAGCATACATTTAAGTAGTAAATATACGACACCTGTTATTTCAATAGTTCTTAAGGAAAAACTTAAGGTTTTAACAGGAAATATCGTCTTTATCACAGTCATTGTTTAGCAAAATAATGGTAATTTGTCATCATAATAACAATCTAATATAATAAAGACATTATTAATGAAAAAAAAAACACTTTTCAACACTCAAGTTGATGCAACAGTAAGATAATTTGTAAGTTGGTATACCATACGTATCTAGTAAAAATCACATGACACGTTGGAGTCCAATATGAACACTCGCAAGTTCCATTAATTGAATCTTCCCAATGAACATTACAATAAACTATCAAATGATAATTTGTGGTACTACGTTCGGTAGAGTTGATTTGATGACCTCAGTTAGTCAGAATTGAGAAAATAAGTCGGAAATAATAGTCTATTAAACGGATCTTTGAATAAGGCAGGCAGGTACGCTTTAAATACGTAGAGATCAAAACGACATTGATAAGCCTTCATTAAACCAACGCGGCCGTGTTTGGAAGTTTCTGGTCTAACAATAAAATATGTATAAATAAAAATATTCAAACGTCCTAGTTCATAGCAAGCCAGACATCCAATTGTAACATCAAGTGTCAGTATTCATTCATCAAAATTCAAATGGGTTCTAGCCAATTATTTAATTCAAACATATGAATGGTGGACATTTGTAAATCAGTACATACAACAATGTGTGTCGGTGATTTATTCGTTCGCTCGTGTGTCAACAGCTCATGCACCACTGCGTTTCTGAACGACGATCATTTTTGTAGAACTACTGTTTATTTTACGTGTTTTTTTTTAAATTTTTGGTCGTAGTTGTTGGAATACAATCCTTGGTAGATTTTTTAAGGGAAAATGAATCCATTCTGTGCTATTTTATTTATTTTTCGACTCAAACCACAAAGGTCGTACAAAATTATGCTGCTTGCTAGTGGAACCAGATGGATGTTTCTATGGTGATTTTAATATAATTATCATTTTGAAAGAATGAAAAAGTATTCATTGGGACTCGCACAGGAAGATCAAAAACTAAACTAAACTCACTCATAGAAACACAAAAAAAACAAAAGTATGATTAAAATAAAGACAAAGTCCTGTACGAGGCCAAAAGGCTCCCACCTCAGCATAATGCTGCGATTAAAAACCCAATTATTGAGAGTTATTCTGACAAATGTCAACTAACTATCTGATAAAAGACACAAAATTGCATTTAACTATGCTTGTTCAATTACGGTTTTACTAGTATGCACTAAACCAGATAATAGAATAACGATATTTACCTTCGCCGAAAATAAGTCATGTCATGATGAACTATCTATGAATGATATTAAAATCTATGTACGTATGACTATAAGGTCGATGTGAATGGACTTTTATTAGTAGTTTATTGTTGATTTTTTAAACTAGTTATTCAGTAAATAATTATAATGTACCGTGCGTAATGTTTAAAAAAAACATGAGGCCCACCCCCTCTCACAGACAGGAGGCCTGTGTCCCAGAAGTGGGAATGTTATAGGCTGATCGTGGTACGTAACGTACCTACATTAGGATTATTTCCATATACTTTTACTAGAACAAGTCATTTAACAATATCCTTATCAATTTACCTTTATGATTAGGATTTATAATTTATGGATGAATTAATAATTCCCAACATTATTAATTTTATAATCCCACAAAAGAACACCTTCTGTTCTAATACCATTTATAGTTTTGATTGAAACTACATACGTTCGGTAGGTAAAAGAGATGTCAGCACAAGTGTAGGAGTCCACTAGGGCCGACGCCTGCCCGGGTCGCGGAAAGGTACCAAAGGGTCACCGAGGCTCCTGGCAACAGAGGCAACGGAAGGAATACGGGTAGGTTTTAGTCAGTAAGAGTCTGACACACTCTCCCGCTCTGGGCGGAGCGGATTAGCGGTTATTTGATGATTTCCCACCCAAAAAAAAAACAGTCGTGTACACTCTGCTGCATCCGGTTAGACTAGTAGCTGCCCCAACATTGTCGGGAAAAGGCTAGGCAGATGATGAATAGGAATGATAACAATTTGTTTTTGCCCGTCAGGTACCAAGATTATTAAAAAACATTGGACAAGTGTTTTTATTTTTTAACCGTCTTCCAAAAGGAGGAGGCTATCAATTCGACATGTTTATTTGTTTTTTTTTTTATGTATGTTCACCGATTTCTCCGTCAATTGTGGACCGATCCGAACCGGCCCCGAGGTGGTCCCATTGTCACCAAGTCATAATCTGATGAGGAAATCCCATGGAAATCGAGGGTTTTCCTTAAATTTTAGAGGAACACAGGTATTTTTTATAGTAACTTGTGCATTTGCTCTCGGAAAGTACCATTTGGTGGAGTGGAATTGATGACGAAGTCCACAGATGGCCACCGGAACTACATAATAAGAAGTATTTAATTAACGAGTTGCGATTCAATTAGTTACTTTAATATGGTTGGTAAGCCATTAATGCTATTCACAATGCATATGGTGAGTGACAGTTCTCCTGGTTCCTACCAGGAGAACTCCTCAACAAGTAACGTCCCTGCATCAAGAAAAGCAATATTTTGTAAAAGGTGATGAGCAGTTGACATTAGGCTATTGTAACTTAGATAAATTACAAACTGACCCACTAAAAAGTGAAAAATATTTTTTTTTTTTAAAAAAAAAAAACAACCGTCTTCCAAAAAACAGTACAAAGTGAAAAATAACTTTAATTTGGAAAGTCAGTGGCAAAAAAACTAAAATACAAATCCAAAGACACCGACTTCTGAAATTAAAGTTATTTTTCACTTCTTAGTTTTTTTTTTGGAAGTCGGTTGTTTTTTTTTGTAAATAGTTTTTTTACGTAATCAAAAGATTACGGTGATACATTGAGTTCAAATATGACATGACATCACGCCTTGCTAGATTTTATACTGAATTGTGACGGAGCGAGCCCCCATTCCTCAACTTTAATGCATTTTATCTAAGTATTTTTTTATTAATATGATAAAACAAAAAATACGTGTTTAATATTTTTAATTATCTGACTGACGGACTTAATAGGATTTCTTTTTTTTACCCAGGTATCATCTCTATCATAACGTAAGTATAACATTTTTCAAGTGTAAAGTTTTTAAATATCATTCATTGAAATTAAATTTTATTTGTTCAATGGACATTGTGATAAAGTTTTAACAACCATTTGCTACGTATTCAAGCAATACAATTGAGATGTTTTTCGAAAGTCTTAAGAAAGCGTCATCAGCGATCGTCAACTTAAACCAAACGTTAGATGATTGAATAACCTATTTTTAAAATAAATTACTAGCGCATTCACAATACCTACTTATTTCACCACAAGCCATAACATAACCTAGTGAAATGATGTCATAATGTAAAACCGCAGATTTACGAAATAATATTTCATACAATGTGGAATATAAATAAATCAATTCATTTATTTTCAGGTAAATAACACCTATTACCAAACATAAACTAATATAAATCATTACATAAAATCAAATAAGATAAAGTAAAATCAGATAAAATAAATCAAATCAAATTAAGTGGAAACAAAATAAATAAAATACCTTAATATAATAGGAGATTGAGATAAAATAAAATCAGATAAAATAAATCAAATCAAATTAAGTGGGAACAAAATAAATAAAATACCTAAATATAGTAGGTGATTGAGATAAAATAAAATCAAAATCAGATAAAATAAATCAAATCAAATTAAGTGGGAACAAAATAAATAAAATACCTAAATATAGTGGTGATAGAAAGACGGACATGCGTTGCGAAATAATCATCATCTGCGAATCCTTTTCCTAACTATGTTGAGGTCAGTTTCCAGTCTAACTGGTTGCAGCTTCATATTAGTATTATACATGGAACGACTGCCTATCTGGCCTTCACATTATGTCATACGACGGCTTCCGAGTACGCGATGATAGCGAAATAAAGGCTCCTACATACTGGCGCGACTTGTCGCGCGACGCGTCGCGACACAAAGGCACCGCTTGTAGCGCTACACGCGGTGTCTTTGTGTCGCGTCGCGTCGCGCGACAAGTCGCGCCAGTATGTAGGAGCCTTAATATTAACAGGAAAAACTTAAATATGTTAAATACAATCAACGAAATATCATTGAATTATACCTATTTAATATCCATTATTTGGCTGTATTGAATTCAGCATTGTGATTAGGTATATTATATGAGGAAGTTTTTTTACGCAAAATAGTTAGGATTTACACCTAAAAGTGCCTCTCTGTGTACATATGATGATGGCATTATTTCAGCTGTATAGGTGTATTATATTTTGTATAATAAAAACATAGGCAGTCAAGGCGACTGCCGACAGAAATGAAAACTTATCGCACAAGGCGCATAAAGGCTCGTACAGACTAGCCCGATATCGCGTGCGCGACAGGCGGCAATATGACTATCGCGCCCGCGATATCGCCCCAGTCTGCACGAGCCTTAAAGCAGTTTTCACTTCAATAAAATAATGATTATCTAAAACATAATTTAAACAATGCACAGTATACACAAATTTAACTTTACTTACTGCTGCTACTGCATGTCGGCGCGGGCATGTCGGTGACGCGAACCCGTGTTTTTCCCTTACCAAAAATTGCTCAAAGCGCATAACATATTTTCATGTTTTTTTTTTTGTATGAACAGACTATTTTATTATCTATAATTTATTTTTATTTTTATAATGATTTATACCTGTGATTTTTTTTCAAATATTCATAATTTCGTTACTAAAAATAAATATTTTCTATGACACGCGACGCGACGCGCATTTGTATGGCCAAGGTCAACGGCGTTTACCCGACTCTTAAAAAATACACAACAAAACATTCCGTGGCACGCTAGTCTTCCTCGAAAGGATAGGCAGGTATACAGCGTGTATCAGAAAGGTGGTCATATTTAAAGGTGTGATTCAGACCATCAAACTGAGCCACTTTCTCCATGGGACCAACATCATAATAGCGAAAAAATGATCACCTGTCCCATACAAAGTTCGATGCCTATTTGACCCAAATGTATGGGACGGTCAATATGGCCACATTGACCATAGCTTTGTAATACACGGTGTATATTACTTACATCCACACTTTGCCAGTATTTTAAGTCCCATGTAATAGAAAGCGAGTCTTTTGCATAAATTCAGACTCCGAGATAAGATAACATCACGCCCGTTCTCCCCGAAGGGTTAGCCAGAGGCATACCTACATAGTAATTCCCCACATTTCGTCAGTTATGTTTAATTCTCATGTAAAGGTGGCGAGCCTATTGCCATCTACTGGGCACAAATCCAGACTTCGGAATGCGAAATTCCTGATGAAAAACTCAATAACACTTTGCCCGTCCCGGGAATCGAATCCAGGAACTTATGCTCAGCAGTAGCGTTTGCCAGCACTAGAACAACGAGGCAGACTCCGAGTTACTGAGAAATGCCTAATAGCCTGCCGCGGTCGCGGGAAAGTCCGAAAGGGATACCGAGGCCCCTGGCAACACAGGCAACGGAAGGTACACGGGTGGGTTTTAGTCAGTAAGAGTCTGACACACCCTCCCGCTCCGCCCAGAGCGGGAGAAGTTATTTGATAAATTCCCACCTAAAAAAAAGGCATTACTCGATCTGGGAATCGAACACGCCAAATACCCAAACTTAAAGTTAGCAGTCGCGCTACTAAATCGTGTATCTCGACAACTATAGAATACTTGGTGACCAATTTTAAGTCAGAGTACCGTAGAACGATTAAGATTCACTTACCATTACATTCATAATATTATTATCAAGTTAAAATGATTCAATACGCTATTGACAGACTATATTTGCTCGGGAAACACAGAGCGCAGTAAATATTATACCACGTCGTCAAACATATCGGAATCTTTCAATGTTATGTCGAGAAAATGTTTTTGTTTATTATAACTGGGTATACACAGACAGGTTTAAACTAAAATACTTTGAGAAGAAATATTATGTTTCCAACCCAGTTATTGGGTAATACGATACCCCTTGGTAAGACTGTTTGTCAGACTTTCGTGCTTCTGACGACCCGTAACGGCTGTCAAAGATCTACAAATGACAGCAGGGACCAACAGCTTCACGTGCTTTCCGAGACACGGAGGGGTCTTGGTATGTAAAGATGGTCAGCCATCCACGGACCAACCGCGGCAAGCGTAGCTTAAGCTGAGCAATCGACCCGTGCGGCTGTTATAACTTCAGGTTGTATCTTGATCAAAATATAATTCGGGACCATTTCAAATATGTATTTACACAATTGTTATCATTAAAATAAATGATGATGCTGATGATGCGGAGGAATGAGAAAATTGTCGTCAGGAATGTCTTGAGTATGAATGACGATGGCTATAAGAGTAGAGGAAGACCAAAGACACGATGGATGGACTGTGTGAAAGATTATAAGGCTAGAAAGAGGGTGACTACCGAGATGACAACTAATAGAGAAGTAAGGAAGAGAGGGGTATGTTTCGCCAACCCCAAATAAATTGGGATAAGGGCAGGAGAATGATGAATCATTAAAATAAATCTAGAGCAGTGGTTGCCCAGTGGTAACGGCCTCGACTTACTTGTCGTAGATCGTGGGTTCGAACCCAGGCAGGCACATTACTTTGTGTAATTTATTTCATAATCACTGCTCTCAAAACGGTGAAGGAAAATTTTGGAAGAAAACTGGCATGTCCTAGAACCAAAAATTCGATAGGCATATGACGTACCCAACCAGCACGGGGCCCGCGTAGTGGATTATGACCCAGCAGTGAGAACGTTATAGGCTGATTATGCAATCATTAAAATCGTTAATATATCTCTCTAAGTTAAATTTGTTCCCTAAGAACTTTTCCATAACTGGCAAACATATGGCAATGCTGATGCTTTGGCCAAAAAATAGACCAAATTCTAAATAAAAATCAAAATTTAAAATCATAATTAAAATTAAAATCAAAATTTAAATCAATATGCCAAATCATAATTAAAATTAAAATCAAAACTAAAAACATAATTTTAATTAAAATCACATGCAATCAAAATCTAAATTCGCGAATTTCGCGGGCTACCACCGCGGGTCCACCTTAACTGTACTTATCTACTGCTGGAAATGTGCCCTAGGATCGCAATAAGCAGTATATATTTTTGTCTATGGGGGAAGCCCATTTTACATAGTGTTAATTTTGTTGTAAAACCAATAGGTTGGCATCCTCATTAGCATGTTTGAAAACCACGAAAATATTAATATTCAAATCAATAAACGTTTGACTCAAGTTGACAAATGTTGCTACGGGAAATACCTTATTACGTAACACTCATACATAATCAGCCTATAATGTTCCCGCTGCCGGGACACAAGCCTTCTCTCTGTGTGAGGGAGTGGGCCGTAATCCACCACGCGGGCCCAGTGCGGGTTGGTAGATGTCACATGTCTTAGAATTTTTGGTTCTAGGACATGCCGGTTTCCTCACGATGTTTACCTTCATCGTTTTGAGAGTAGTGGTGATGAAATTATTTACAGAAAGTAAAGCGCCTATCTGTGTTCGAACCCACGATCTACAACTCGTAAGTCGGGGCCGTTACCACTGGGGCACCACACCACTGCTCCACTATGTATATATGCGTATACATGTAAACAGGCCACTGCGCGTCGCTAGTCTGGTACAACATGTCCCATCCCATTACTATGTCGGGGTTGCCATGTCGGTGACGCAAACCCATAAGTTTTTCCCCTACCAAAATCTCTCAATCTCTCAAAAAATCTCTACAAGAAGTTTTTGTTTTTACCCGACCGCTCGACAACAAAGATAGGTTTACGTTTTTCACGCGTATCTTTCTGCACATATTAGACTGCTTAAAAAGTGTGCTTGTTTTCAGCTTTTAACCTTGAGTCGGGTTTTTAGATAGTTTTTGTTTTTCATTGTAATCAGTTTTTAAAAAAAAAGTGCATGCGTTATGTACTCCTGGTATAGGCAGAAAGCTCTATGGTTGCTATTTGATACGATCATCGCAAGTCAGCGAACTATAGGTAACCTAAAATCATTATTAATTTTAACCATAGATAAACCTTATTAATTGTGCAGAAATACCTACTCGCCAATATTAAGGTGCATCCAGACCAAAGTTATTTTATGTTGGGCAACATTTGGCAACATGATAACCATTGACAAAATTAAGTAACTGTCTGTAACTTTTAGTAAATTACTTAATAACTTTTTGTTGTCCATTGTTCCCCACTAACACTTGCAAACGTTGCTCCATTAAAAATAACTTCGGTGTGGATGCCTTGACCTTTAGAAAAAAATGTCAGTATTTTTTTGCTATTTATCTAGATACGCTTTGATGCAGGCAGCCCATTATTTAATTAAATTATAATTATCTTTTCCTGATGATCTCCTAGATTTTTCTATGCAGTAATCTCAATGGAAATTACCCACCTTTTTAGTGATTTTCCATCTTTGCTAACTTAAGTAAACAGATCTGCCATATACGTGTGTAGGTACAGTTAGCCTCAAAAAGATGTGTACATGGGCAAGATGAATTGATTTGATTGTCTATAAATTGTGTTTCATAATATTGTATCAATGAGTGAGAATGAGACTCCAATTAAACACCCAGATGAAATGAATTCTTGTCAATGTCATGTATACATCTTTTTGAGGCTGACTGTACCTACTTTGTTTACTGTTGAATCTATAAATAAAGCATCGTATACATACCCCACATCGGTCCAAACGTCAAACAGACCACTGTCAATATAAGGCATATTCGTAGTCGCCTGTAATTCGGTCCTTTCTTGAAAGCTATTTCTACTGTCTCTTTGAGACTTTGGAAGTCAAAGAACTCTAACAGGAAACCCGTGCAGCCGGTTCTTTTGACCTATAAACAATAGATTTATGTACGAATTGCATAATATTTTATAATTGTAGAATCTGGTTATTGAGATAGATGTTGAAATAGTGACAAGAATCCATTAGTGTGGAGTTAAAAGGCTCAAGAAAATCAAGCGAACTATAAATAAAATAACCAATCTGATTGATAAACAATACTGATAGAGTATGTAAATAGACTTATAATACAAACCTTGTCTTTATTCTCGAGCCAAGTGTGGTCATCAATACGAAACAATACGTAACAGAAATTGATAAACTGCAATGCAGCAGATATCGAAAACACCCCGTAATATCCGATGACCCGCAGCAGGATCCCGCTCAACCCCATTCCTATGGGAAATCCTACTGTCATGCACAAGTTCAATATCCCCATCCGAAACGTCCTTGTATCCTTAGAAGTAATGTCTCCTAAATAGCTAAAAGTGCCGAGGAACATCGTGTACCAGCCTCCTGTCAGGGACGGGAATATGACCTCCATGAACACGGTCCATTCCACCGGGACCTCATAGAAAAAGTACGTGTTTATCATGTTTAATAGACACGTCATGAATTCCCCGAAGATTGGCATCAGCATGCATATCTTGCGCTTCCCCGTTTTGTCGCTCCATGCGCCTATGAAGAGCATCAGCAATGTTGGCACGGCTGTGTGTACGACACTCTTCCATGCTTGCACTGACGCTATCAGTTTCTGTACTTCATCTTCTTCAAACGTGTGGTTAGCACGTTTTCTGAGCCTCAGAGCGGTACATGCTTCGTCGCCGAACCCCAGGTTGACCCTGCATGCTTTCTCTAAATTTAAATTCTGTGTCGCCAACATCGCTAGCACGCTCGGCATCACAAATAGAGCCAAAACCGGTTCCACGGTTATATTTGATTTGAGAAATTTTATTTTCTCAAAAAAGGTTATGCTCTTTAAGTCATTTTTTGCTTCCGTTTTTAGTGGCAGTTCCTCTGTTGTCTCGTCGTGAGACGTTTTCCCGTCGGGTTTATCTGTTTTATCCATTTTAGAAAATCTTTTCTGAAGTATTCTATAAAATTTCAAATATAAAATCAATACTCACAGGAGATTGAAATATGGAACAAGGAACATGTACCTCGCCTGAGATCCGAGTAAATCTTCAAAGTTGGGTCACATTGTTGTTATATTGGAGAGCACATCCTCACAGCACCAAGATAAATACAGTATAATATTGAATTACTGGTAAGCCGGCGACTGTGGGACGTCGCTAGCGTCCTATTGTACGGCTGTATGTAAGCAAACACTGTTATGTTGCCATATCAGTCTTTAATGCGTCCACAAACACACTCGGTGAAATCGAAAATAAACTTAACACGTCGCTAAACTCAAACAAGTCGGCGATCCGTCGCGTAGTGTCACTTTGATATTATAAACATCCGATTGTTTTCGCGTTAAATCGAATAAAAAGAACGTGGAAACTCGACTGGATTTTATTAAACATTCACACTTTATTCAAAACACTGTATAATGTCCAATAACACTTTCACTTATAATAAATGCTTTTTAGTTCAATGATCACTGTGGTGCTATACGTCTTTATTCACGTTCTCCATCTCCTCGACTTGCTTGGTGTCCTCTCTTTGTTCGAAATACATCCATCTGAAACGAATGAATGGACTATTATCGGTTGGTAAGGAAAATGTGAATAGTATACTCGTGTCGAGTGTAAAGATCGATTGTAAAATGATGTAATAGACAGTTTTCAAACGCGTAATAAAGACGTGATATTATCGTGTACAGTCGCGGCCAGAAGGTTTTATACTGAGACCAGTTTGCATCTGTTTGTTGTTTTTTACTTCGTTGTTCTGTCATTGGCAAAGCGATGAAAAAGATTATTTGGTGATCATAAAAAGTTGTGGTTTTTTTGGTATTGAGAATTCATTATGATGCATAATTCTTGACCGCTTAAAAACATAAATTAAACTTTTTGTTGTGTTGTGATGAAGCTAGTATAATAATTTATGTTTAAATACTTGAATTTGGTTTTTGACTTGTCTTCGTATCGTAAAGCAGAGAGTGGGTCAAAGGCCACTGAACCATTTTTTTTAGTTTTGCCTTTTATTTTGTAGTGGCTTTTATTAACATGCGTTTAATTATCGCGATTATTTGTGATTGAGACTTAATTAAAATTATGCAATAACGCAATTCATATCACATTGTCGCCATCGTTTATATCAAAGTTAAAGTAGATTCTGAACATTTTGGAACAAGTTTAGCGTCCAGACGTGCCCTTTACAGTTGCGACGCGACTCTAGTAGAACAATTTCTACGAAAACAAGGAAATTGTTCTACCAGAATCACATCACGCCTGTCTGCGGGAGCCTTCACTTCTAGTTTTATTACTTAAATCGGTATTGGCAAGTACAAGGTTAGGCTCTTACTATACAGATAGTAATTTCGTAGAACTTTTGCACTAACTTTGCCATTATTAGTCCTGCTTTGGCCGCAGATGCCTATTAATAGTGTAAGGGTATAGTTTATGGCGATACTCCCTCTTATAGTCCAGGCTTTATAGAGGTGGGTATCTACAATGTATTTTCTCATAAAACAGATACCTATTATAGTCTGTTCCAAAACTATTTAATGAAAGTGTAAGCAAACCCTATTTTCAGGTTTAATTCTTACGCAATCACTCACTAAGAGTAATCAGTAACACAGTATTTAGATTAGACGGTTTCAACTTTAAATCTTACCACGTTTTCCAACAAATGTTGTTTTAATAACATTATTCAACTGTAATTGAAAAATCATCGACGAAAGTTCAGATTATATAAAACGAATCCAAATTGTCAAATGAAAAACATCTTTATGGTGATTTAAAATTATAATTAAAATAATCGAATTGCACCCAAGCTTTCTGATCGATTTGTTTACAGTTTTGTGAGACACTTTTGGTGTACACCATATGTAAACATGAAATTGTGATACCCAAATTTAGATTAACAAAAACAAGCAAATCATTTGTTATTAACAGTATCCGCTTTTATAACAAGTTGCCAAAGTCAGTTACAGAACTTAGCGATGGAAAGTTCAAAACCCACATCAAACGTGTCCTTATCAAAAACGCATATTACAAGATTAAAGACTACGTTGAAGACAAGGAAGTTTGGCAATAATTCCTTCTGCACATGTGGCTTCCCTGGTACACCAGAAACGGCATAACTATGGAAATATCTATTAACTGCTCCCAAATTACGATGTTTATTATTATTATTTTTTAGACATACATTTATGACATTATATTTTCACTATTTGACATTATATACCTACAATTTATATTTCAGACTTAATATTATTTTACATGGATTCTTGTGTACGTTGTGAATGTGAGAACGTTGTAGGCTTAATAGACTAGATCTTTTTTTATTTAGACCGTTTCCTTTTCTCTTTTTTTTTTGTTAAGTACTTTTCGACAGGCCTACACTGTTCTCCCATAGGTACTTAATTTGTGTAATTTGAAAACATTGTAAAAGCCAATTATTTTTAAAAGAGTAACCGTGGAGTTTCTTGCCGGCTCTTCTCCATAGGAAACAACCAATTGGAACCGTGCACCTAGCTTCTGACGTTTCATAAGTGCCCATGTAGGTTTATGTGAAATAAAAATATTTTGATTTTGATTTTTTTGATTTTATATTAACTTTTGAAGTCAAAGTCAAATTATTTATTTCAAATAGGCACATAAACGGCACTTTTGAATGTCAAAATTTACAAAAAAATAGAATTGATTCTAGTCGCCCCTTCCAAAAGGTATGGAGAAAAATGAGCAAGAAACTCCACCGTTACTCTTTTAAAAATGTTTTACAATATTTTGTATAGGTACATTGATAATATAAGAAGCCCGGCGCGTACCCCATGTGGTGACAAACAATGGAAAATCAATTGTCTCATTAGCTGTCCTTAACCGATTTAGAAAATTACCCTGTATCTGTTTTCCTATACAATAGAGTCAAGGGGGGTTAAGTGATTGGTAATACCTACCATTGGTAATTAGAGTGTAATTGACATTTACGCACGTAAACGTCATTAAGACGCTGACAACACCTAAACCGTGGTCACTGTCAGATTGCATAGAAAAGAAAGAGAAGCACGATCACACAACGCTTGTAATTTATTGCAAAATATGAAGCAATTATCTAAATACTCAAAATTGAGTTGAGTAATCGAAAATAAAAAACAACCAACTTCTGCATTCAAATGTTCTTGTTAATAATTAAATACGTAAGGTATGTTGATATTTAATACAGATATTTTGGATTAGAACTTAAGGTAAGAGGTTAGTTTAACGTTAGTTTGTATCGAGATTTTTTTTCAAAACGTGTTTGGTAACAACTAAGTTCTGGGAAATATGTTCAAAATTAACGTAAATTTTTTCCGCTACCGCAATCTATACAGATTTGGCAATGTTTTTTCTTAAGAGAAGCCTATTTTGGTCAATTGGGTCTTGTCCGCGCCTTAAGAACTAATGTAACCAAATTATCTGCGATAGTGTGAGCAGCATTTTTGGGTGCACCAGTTTTGGGTACCGTGGTTACGTTTCCTAGACTAGCGGTGGCGGCCATCATAACTGCTGTAGTGCCAGGTGCCATGAAAATGATGGCAGCGGTGTCAAAAACAGTCTCTAGGAAAACACACCAACTTACTTTCGTAAATAATGTTTCAGTGACGTCATTCACGGACACTATGTGGCGACAACTGCTCTTCTAGGAAACCGAAGATTTATTGACTTTTGTCGTTGATTGTACCTAATACTTGAGTGAGTACAACTGCACAAGGCTTGCTTCCCTTCGTTCTCGTAACTGATATCTTGAGAGGTAACGGGAACGTTCTCTATACTTTGACGCGTGACGGGATTGGTAGCACTGAATTATGCAGTCGTGTGATTGGTAGTTTTGTTATGTCAGTCGTTCAGTTCATTTTGAACTATATTAGTATTGCAACTAAGACTGCAAAATTCAGTGCTACCAGTCGCGTCACGCGTCATGTGAACGCACTATAGATGAAGTTTGTCATCGTACTCTGAATTGTTTAGCGCACAAATCGAATCTGAATTTCGAACTAATCTATCTACCTATTTAAAAACCCGAAAATTTTGTCAGTTTAAATCAAATAGACAGCCGCCATTCTACCGAGAGTTATTTGCTGTCGGGGGCAAAGCAAGTTGGTAATTAATTGAAAATTTGTATTTTTTTATTCGACAACCTGTTGTGTGGTAGTGGACGCAGTCGCCACTCCAGCATAGCTATTTTATGCTGGAGTGGCGACCGCGTACCGGAAGACGTAGCGTTGGAAGGCCTCCCACAAGGTGGACCGATGACCTTGTGAAGGCCGCAGGAATCCGCTGGGTGCGGGAAGCACAGAACCGGTCGAAGTGGCGGTGCTTGGGGGAGGCCTATCTCCAGCAGTGGACGTCTTTCGGCTGAATTAATGATGATGAAGCAAGTTTAAGCTACATATAAATATGTAAACACATCTAGTTCATTATAATGTTCACAATAGAATTTAAAAATGCCATTGTATTGTATAATTTGCCTTCATTCAAAACTATTTTGCCGTATCGTCATTCTAGACGATTATGATCACATCAGTGCAAGGTTATTTGATGAAATAACAACTATCATCACATATAATAACGTCACACCTGTATTCCCCGAAAGGGGTAGGCAGAGTTGTACCTGTAGTACACCCACATTTCGCCAGTTATGTTTAAGAGGCCGACAACAACTAAAGCGCGGACACTATCGGACTGCATATATAAGAAAGAGAAGCGCGACGACACAACGCTGGTAATTTATTGCAAAATATGAAGCAATTATCGATTTACAAAAAAGCTTTAGATTGTTTAAAACAAATAAAACACTATTATGCTAATATGTTGCTTGTAGAATAATCTGACAAAAAATCAGAATGATTGCATGTATATTAGTACGGTTTTTAATCGTTAAAATAAATTTTTAGAGGTATCTTCGTGATTTTTTTCTATCGTATCAAATTAGTTATATTATGTTTTCAACACGCTATCTACCTAGCATATGTCCTTAAGAATATCATATATTTCTATTCTGATTTTGTTTACTGCAGTGGATCATATACTTTAAGGCATTATAAAACTTATAAAATTTGCGTTTAGGTCCTGTAGTCCCCTTAAGTCCCATGTAATAGGGGCGAGCCTATTGCCATCAACCGAAATTGAATAAATTGTTTTTCCTTTTTTATTCCTTCTGATGACACTTCGTATCCGAGGAACTCGATGATTTTCAGTCTAAACATCGGCCTGCGAGTTTGACAAGAAAATCATCGAGTTCCTCGGATACGAAGTGTCATCAGAAGGAATCAAACCCACTCAAGAACGAATACAAGCCATGGTCAACTATCCGAAACCACAAACAGTTCAAGAACTAAGAAGGTTCTTAGGAATGATAAACGTCTACCGTAGTTGTTTACCACATCAAGCCACCAACACGAATTGAACAAATACCTACACAACAGTAAGAAAAACGACAAAACTCCGATACAATGGTCATAAGTAGCTGGTATTCTTGTGTGCCAGGTACGTACTGTGTCACTTCAGTAAAACACAGAAATACAGAAAAACTTGTCTACAAAATTTTAGTTCATTAATTTATATATTTAAGGATATAAATAAATAGGCATTCAGTAAGAACGGGTTTTAACACGATTTAATAATATTGAATAAAATACCGGTCAAGTGCGTGTCGGACAAAAATTAGCACTTTAAAGCTTATTATTATGCAAATGGATCCCTGACTCGAAAAATGGTTTTCACAGAGCCGCAATATTTTTGAAAGGCCTATCCAACGATCAACGTGTGGCGGCATCTACATCGCCACATGCGAACTAAGCAGCACACTGACGTCACGCAAAATCCTGCATCGCGCAAGCAGAGTTTACCGCGCAACTAGCATATATATAACATCCCGACATCAACCGTCGGGCAGTTGCCCACCAGACACGACACCCGTCTGGTCGGAGGATCCTCCCTTTTCTATGGAGGATGAGTGAACTTTACACCCTGTTCCTCATGCCTCTATAAACGAACCAAAAATTCGAAGACATATGACATCTACCAACCTGCACTGGGCCCGCCTGGTGATTACGGCCCACTCCCTCTTACAGAGAGGAGGCCTGTGTCCCAGCAGTGGGGATATTATAGGCTGGACCCAACGATACCCCACACTATGGGATATTATAGGCTGGACCCAACGATACCCCACACTATGGGATAGACGGGAAAAAAAAATCATCCCCACATGTACCACGTTGTCGTCGTGATTAATTTGTATACCCATACTAAATTACAGTTTTTTAGTACGAAGAGTCTCTGAGGTAAGCCACAAACAGACAGACAGATGGGCATGGTGAAACGGCTAAGGGTTCTCTGTTGACTGCCGAACCCTAAAAATGGAAAAATATTTATTACCTATTCAATGTAGCTATTATGTTTATTATTGAATTTATGGACGACTTCATCCATAAATTAAATAAAGGAACTAACTCAACTGGTCACGTGTTTTTTTTTATTAGTTATGTACCTACCTAAATATATTTCTGAAGAGTGTAATGACCTTAATACTTATACAGGGTCAAATTTAACTAGCGAAACTTCTCACCTGATGGCTATCGATATTTAAACACGATAAAACAAAAAACAAGATTTTATGTTCTTATTTTTGGGGTCAACAACCGCTGGTTGTTAATTAAAGTATGAGTTGAGAAAATCAGTTATTTATCTATGGGTAATTATTTTCCAGGCGACTAACTATTTGCTACTAAAAAAATAAAATGGGTAGCAAAAATAATAGGTCGGCAGCTACACTGAAGTAGCGTTTTAAGTATAAAATCATTTGGGTTAGGTTAGAACAGGTGAGGTGGCGGCGTGTAGTGTTCCATGCGCGCCCCTTTCAGACGTCGCGGGGGGGGTTTAAACACCCCCCTCAGGCTTGAGGTGGCCCGTAGAGGCGGGCCGGCACTAGCCGGGGATCGTGGAAGTCGCATTAGATCCCATGATCCCCGGTGCAAGTGTGGGAGGGAAACACCGGGGTGGTTTTTAGTCAGTAAGAGTCTGACAGATCCCTCCGCCTACCCCAGGGCGGAGGACATCCATATGGATTTTCCAGCCCGGAACAAAAAAAAAAAAGGTTATAACAGTGGCCACTAACGCGCGGCAGCGGCCGCCGAGCGTCAGATTCCCTCGGTTGTTGGTGACTCTCAGTTACCAAAACAAAAACTCGATGCTAGTTTAAATTAAAACAAAGCTAACAATTCATTATTAAGCCGCTACTTTATACTTAAAATGCTACTTTACTGTAGCTGCCAACCAATTATTTTTGCTACCCATTTTAATTATTTTTAAAACCCAAAATCAGATTAGTTTGTCGTCGCGTTATATACATGCCTTTATTTATTTAAACTTCACGCACACAATAAGGTACAAATGCGGACTCAATGCCTTAGGCATTCC
Organism: Atethmia centrago; assembly: GCA_905333075.3. Taxonomy (NCBI): domain Eukaryota; kingdom Metazoa; phylum Arthropoda; class Insecta; order Lepidoptera; family Noctuidae; genus Atethmia; species Atethmia centrago. Next base: position 26,518,191 of record HG995374.1, read on the forward strand.
CTACCAGTCAATCAAGGGTAAAGAGATAAGATGGCAAGTGCTCTGATTAGGAGGAGATAATAATAATAATAAATATTTAAAAGAAAACAAAAACATTAGAAATAAAATAATAATAAAGTTATTTTTTGTTTTTATCGTGGTTATCGTCTGTGAAGTTAACACAAATCAAACAGAACTGATATTTCGCGGTCCCTACGGTCGTTGAAATCAAAAGAAAACATATTTTTTTTATGCTATCTAGATATCGAAACTGTCTGTGGAATTTCGCTAACTAATTTAAGTTGAACCTGTATAATAAACACCGTAATATACGAGGACAATACGTTATTATAGCCATCTTCATCCAAATTGCCTAATAATAATAATCTTTATAAACAAATCAAGTATCTTGACTTGGCTCGCGAGGTGGTCGACATTGGGATGTGGATTCAGCAATCATTGTTAAAAAATTCAAAAATTCTAAATTTTTTATTGTTTCTCAAATTATTACCTCAAACTAAATGAAAATTGAGGCAGCCCCAGTAAGTAATTAACAATACTTGTGTTGGGGCTGGGGGCTGTCTCGCATCTTTCCAGTTAATACTTCACTGGTAACAATGTTGAGACTGTACATAGTGCAAAAAAAAAAACAAAATAAAAACAAAATGAAAACCAACTTAAATAAAAAATATAAAAAGGAAAAAACAATTATCTATTAGAGGAAGCAGCTCAAAGAGTTTCTGTGTCTCCCACAATATTTGTGTATGTGTTGTTTGTGGAAGTGTACTGATAGTCGTATCAGTCAATGGCTTAATTGCCAAGAGCCTCGACCAACACCTAAGGAGGCTCACTTTGGGCAGCTGGATTAAGGGCTTGATTCAGAAAGCGGTACTTCTGGACACGGCTCGCATTTTTAGGAGGTTCCTCTCTCTGGAGCCCTGACCGCCGGAGTTTGGACCCTATTCCCGATATCGGTGGTGGTAGCCCACCGGTATCGGGAATAGGGTTTTTTTTATATTTTTAAATGGTTTTATATTTTTTTTATATTCTAATATTTAAAAATATAATTTGATGTGTATAGAATGAAGTAAAAGAAAATAGGTAATCTCTAATGCAACTTTTGGCTTTTTTGTCATCACAAAGAATATTGTGATGACCAATAAGCAACCAAAAAACTTGAAACAGAAGCAGATAGTTTTTGCGCAAAAACAATGCCCTATAAAAAATATTTTAGATAAAACTGCCGAAGCCAATTACACTATTTAAACATATAATTTAACACAATCATGCATTACTCTCTTCAAAAAATCAAGCATTCTGACAGTATCATGTTCCATTCATTCGCAAACATATCAAGATCTGTGTTTGAGTTCAGGAGTGCGTTAATAGCGGCTTATTTAAAAATATACTTTATTTTACTAGTGACTAATAATATTGCTGACAAGGATGAAATCCTGGACGCAGTCATCAAAGGTCTCAAATGGTAAATGATAGCTAAGTAAGTCTAAGTACGAGGGCGACACTGAAAGTTTTTAGAACTGGCCACTTGTAAACGATATAATAAAAAAACAGTTCACATTTTGAAAATGGAACTCTTCGTCAATATTATTGTGTATTTATTTCATTTGTCATTTGTTTACGATGTGGCGGCAAATTGAAAAGTGTCTGTGTCACGTCAGCATGAATTTAAGGCGAGAAAATTTTCGTAAAATGATTTTTTATGACTTTCGATTTATATATTCATTTAAGTCAACAAGAAAGTTATGATAGACTTCGATTCACGAAAAAGCACCAGAGAGATGGTGCTTTTTAGACGGGGATTCATCGTGCAGCAGCAGTCAGTCAGCAGTCGGCAGATTAGTGCGACCACGATTGGTTTAATGAGTTTAAACGTGGTCGCACTAATCTCACCGATGATCTTCGTGAGGGACGGCCTTCTACGGCGACGACTGAAGATAACATCAGTGTTGTGCGGCGTATGATAGAGACCGACAAAAGAGTGACTTATCAGCAGAATCAGACAAGCCTTGGCATCGATATGAGTCAAGTGCACAAAATCCTCCATGAACATTTAGCGGTCTGGAAGATTTGTGCCCGGTGGATACCTCATAATTTGACAGAGGCCCAAAAACTCCGTCGTGTTGATTGGTGTCGTGAAATGATTCAAAGATTTAACGGAGGTGACTCAAATACTGTGTTCGACATACTTACGGGTGACGAAAGCTGGATTTATTGTTATGATCCTGAAACTAAGAGACAGTCTGCTGTCTGGGTGTTTCCTTCCGAGGAGTTACCAACTAAAGTGAAGAGAGGTCGAAGTGGGAAAAAAGATGGTGGATCGAAAAACAGTTACTACAGAGTGGTACACTAACAATTGTTTGCCACATGTCTTGGATAAAGTTCGGGAGAAACGACCTCGCAGTAGGATACTCCTTCACCCCGACAACGGCTCGTCGCACACCGCCAAGCAAACAATCGACTACTTGGCGACGTCAGACGTGGAATTACTGGGTCATCCGACCACAACGACTACGACGGTATAGCGACTCACAACTTGCGATTTTTATTTATTTTCGAAAATAAAAGAAAACGAGGAAAACGTTTTATGGACGTCGAGGAAGCAGTGGCTGCGTTTCAAAATGCCGTCGAAGAGACCCCTAAGGACGAGTGAGTAAAGTGCTTTTCTCAGTGGTTCCATCGGATGCAGCGATGTACTTATTGATGTAAATGGACACTATTTTGAAAATATATAATAAAACTAATAACTTGCTAATTTGTTCAGTTTTTGATTTTCTAAGAACTTTCACTGTCACCCTCGTAGTACTTATTTACTTTTGTTAAGGCCCAGATATATAATTTTAGGTACTTTTAAATCTGTTATTACGCTTTCATATAATGCAAGTAAGTTATGCAAAAATGTGTGTTAAATTAGAACGCGTACACATAAATTATATATGTGAATATTTAAGTTTATACAATGGTAAGTTTGTTCTTGGGATAAATTCATCCTTACTACGGAATCCTTGGCTGGTTTTTTAAACAGTTTTGGGTCTTCAAAAACACAAACACTTAACGCGTGTCTAGTGTCAGTTTTACGTCAAACTCTATACATAAATGTCGTGTTTACGTGTTTTTTAGCAAAAAAATACTGATGAACGCATTCCATGTAACGCGCGTCTTCTGCGTGCCGACGACGTCACGTTTTCTGCCCTGAAAAAGCAGCACTTAATAAAAACGCCGTGTGCATGGCCTTTACGCAAGTAATAGTAATGAAAATTCCCTACGTAGTGAATACATTGCTTGGCTGGTAACTAATATTTTTTGTTGTCTCAACTCTGTACAGGGTATGTTTGCGACCAAAGTGTTATCAGTGATTCGGCACTTTTCGGAGTTTTTCCTAAAACTCTGAAAAGTGCCAAGATAATATAGAATAATCAGCTGTCATACATCGGGTCGACAAAGTATTAAGTTTTTTATAGGAAAGTTGATATTTTTTTCGCGATTGCGATGTTGGTTCCATGAAGAAAGTTGTTCAATTTGATGGTATGTACCACACCCTTTAATATGACCACGAATTCTGATACACGCCCTACTATCGCGGGCATCCAAATCAGACCACTTTCAAAACAAAATCCCGTGCTCACAATTTCTACAACTGTTTACCGCCCCTTTTTGCGTCGACCAATAACAAATAATTTCTTTTATAAAAATAAATTTTTAATTGTTTCAATGGTCACAGACCACTCTTTAGGTACCGTACCCGTTTTTATAACGCTTTCTTTTCATTTACAAAAACAAGGGGCTAGAAAAATCTGATGCGGCGATGCTATTGGTTGATCAGCGTAGATATAGCGGCCGAGCGCTGCAAGCAGGAATATTCATTACGGTGGTCCGATTTTGATGATCGTGATAGCACATACATTTTACATCGCACAACTATAATTAGTAAATTCACAAACGAGCTAAAGGTGCCACCCGTTTCGTGCTCCATTTATCATGCAACAGCTATCGTAAAAGACGTTTACTCTCCCTTAAATGTATCTGTCATAAAAGATCTTAAAATGCATAATCTGGCTGAGTCTAGTGTCAAAAGAACATAGGATACTTTGTACCCCAATATTCCCACGGGATCGAGACTTCCGCGGGTAAAACCGCGAGTCACAATTAGTGCTACATAAAAGTAAAATATAAAAAGACAAGGTTACCCAAATATAGCAACAGCAGGTACGGTCATAGCAGCCCCAAGCAGGAACACAGCACCAGGTAGTACAGTCAGCGTTGCCATGTACACCCTGGAGTATAGCGGACCGTAGACCAGGGGCATCATCGCCTCAGCCAGACCGAAGAGAGAATTCACTTTACCTGGAAGGAAAAAAACGTGTTAGCAGATTCTTTAACACAAGTCGTGTCCCCGAACGAATTGCCCATCGGCAAAAATAAAGGCTCCTACATACTGGCGCGACATGTCGCGCGACGCGACGCGACACAAAGACACCGCGTGTAGCGCTACAAGCGGTGCCTTTGTGTCGCGACGCGTCGCGCGACAAGTCGCGCCAGTATGTAGGAGCCTTAACGAACTATCATACAAACTTTTATATACAGGTTGAAATTGAAAACTTGCGACAAACTGAAATGGGACATTGTATACATCATTATTAACAACTTTTACTAAGGGACCAAAACTGTAATCCCAAAAAAAAAATCTGCTTTTCCTACATTTTGATGAGGTATTGCGAACATAAATGTAGGGGACAGCAGTTTTTTTTTTTGGGAGTGTAGCTTTCGTCCCTTAGTAAAAGTTGTTCATAATGATGAGTACAATCTCCCATTTCGATTTGTCGCATGTTTTCAATGTCACCCTGTATAACCAATAACCCTGTATAGTGGATACAGGGTTATTGGTAAAACACTAACAACCTATTAAGGGGTTATTGTACTCTTCATTCTGAACAAATTTTACTATAATACCAAACCTGAAATCGCGAAAAAACAGTCTGTTACAACAACAACATTTATGGCCGCAGAATTCGTCAAAATGTAGGGAACAGCAGATTTGTTTGGCGATTTTAGGTTTGGTAAATGATAAATAATAAATAAATGAATTTATTTCTGTAAGTAGGTTTGTACAAACACTTTTACACGTCTATCATATTTTTAAAACTAGATGAGGTCAGCGTTTCCTATCTGTCTACTCTGAGAAGAAAGGCCGAAACAAACTCAGAGGTCTCTTTTAAAATCCAGACATAATCTTGGTCCAGGCATTTTTGATGTTAGAACCACACAGATTGAGTGGACCTGTCCAGTCAGTGCACGTATTTGTCAGTATTTGTGCAGTTCAACTCAGAACTTAAGGAGCTCAACGATTCAACGAAAAATACCAAAGAAAGGACATTTGGCTGGGCCGCAAAAAATACTCAAACTGCCAGACCATGTTAAAAACTAACTGAGAATAAAACAAACACAACCAAACAAAATTTTAAAAAAATAAATTGGTCCCATAGTAAAAGTTGTTCTTATTAATGAGTACAATGACCCCCTTTTTTTTTTAGGGTGGGTAATCATCAAATAACTTCTCCCGCTCTGGGCGGAGCGGGAGGGTGTGTCACACTCTTACTGACTAAAACCCACCCGTATTCCTTCCTGTTGCCTGTGTTGCGGGGGCCTCGGTGACCCATAAGTACCTTCCCGTGTCCCCGGCAGGCATCGGCCCTAGTGGACCCCTACCTTTGTGCTAACGACATCTCTTTGAGGCGCGCGTGGAATACAACGCGGCGTCAACTCGGGCCTGGTCCAAACTGGACAGTGAGCTACCCATTGCTCATCGTCCGTAAGCCCGCGTCTACGGTGGCCGGAAATCCGCCCGGGATTTCCGACGCCCAGGGCGTCTCCTGCGGCGGCTAAGCGCGAGAGGGCGCGAAATTTGCCTTTCCCTCAACCGTCCCGCCTCCTCCTTCGCGAGCATTACTGCTTCGCAGAAGGAGGTGACGGCTGCCCATGCCCTCTCGCTCCGTACCATGGCCTGAACCAGGGCCGGACGCGAGAGATCTCTGCCGCCGATCGCCTCCACGAGGACACGGCGGTGCTCTGCCCAAGCCGGGCAGACCTCCACCGTATGCTCCACCGTGTCCTCCGGGCGATCCACACAGTGGTGACACCCGGGCGTTTCCTCCCGCCTTATCCGACACAGGAACCTCCCGAAGCTGCCGTGTCCGGTGAGGACCTGCGTCAGGCGGAAGGTGAGGACGCCGTGGCGCCTTTTTAGCCACTCCTCAAAGAGAGGACTTATCGCCGCAATTTTGGCGTGCCCAGCACTGGGTTGCGACAACCGTACTCTCCATGACGCCATGAGATCCCGCCGGAGCTCCGTCCGCAGTGCCGCGATTCCTCGCGGCAGCAGGCTTACGCCCCGGCGTTTCGCCTCCTCGCGCCACTTCCATACGTGCGCGAGGATTTTTGCCTCCAGATCCCATGGCGGCAATCCGGCAAGGAACAATGACCCCCTAAGAGTTTGTTAGTGTTTTACCAAAAACCCTGTATAACTTTAATTTAGGATGATTTTTTTATTTTTGTTTTATTCCCTGAATCTTGCAGCTTTGCCCGCGTGGATGATCCTTAATGCTCGTGCAGACTGGGGTAATATCGCGGGCGCGACAGGTCTATTGTTGCATGTCGCGCCCGCGACATCGCGCTAGTCTGCATGAGCCTTTAGGCTCACCTTCGATAAGAAATTCTTGTGCAAAGTTTCATGCTTCTAGACTCAAGGGCTATGCGTTGTCTATCTGACTCAACTTCATGAATAAAACCCAGCCGAATGAGAAACTTATTGTTTTCGCAGATGACACAAACGTATTGGGGCAATAGACATAGAAGAATAAAGAATACATATAAGAATTGCCATTAAATACAAACATAATTATAGAAAAAGTTTGCGAATGGTTTACAGCCAATAACTTATTAGTAAATACAATAAATTATTATTAATAAAACTAACCTCATGTTATTTAAGACTACGACTCGTAATAATGACAACTTAGAAATACAAATAAATGGAGACAATATTGAATTAGTGGACAAGGTTAAATTCTTAGGGGTTAACATAGATTCGCAATTAAATTGGAAACCGGAGCTTGTTGTTATTGAATCATCCATATCGTCAGCATGTAACGAACTTAGGAGCCTTAGGGATGAATTGAATATAGAAAAGTTAAAGGCTATATATTATGCGCTGGTCGAGTCTAGGATAAGGTATAGCATCCTGCTCTGGGGAAATAGTTACAGTTATAACTGGCAGAGAGCGTTCATCTTACAGAAACGAACCATGAGGACAATAGTCAGAATTTCACAAAGTGTCTCATGCAGAGATTAGGTACTTTAAAAAAATTGCAATATTAAATGAGAATTTCTTAATGTAACAACCCAAAAACACTCTACCTTATCCTGATGTGTAACCAAGCGTTCTTGCAATTATGCTAACGAGCCAGTACCACCGATGCCTACAATATTGAAACGCACGAATTGGGAAATCCGGTCTATTTTGCAAAAAACTTAGGTAAAGTGAGCTTGGAGTAACTTTTCAATCTTTAGAGCACCATAGGTGTAATAACAACTCCGCAAACTTCTCTAAGAGAGATCTATGCGTGAGATCTATGAGCAGGTTGGTTGAATATGCAATACCAATTCCATGTCACGTGATAATGGTTATTGCCCTAACTTCTTAATTACTTGAATTTAAGTTCCGTATATCTTTTCTAGCGGTGGTGGCCCAGTGGTAACGGCCACGACTTACGAGTTGAAGGTCGTCGGTTCGAACTAAGACAGGCGCTTTACTTTGTGTTAATTATTTCATCACCACTGCTCTCAAAACTGTGAAGGAAAAAATCGTGAGGAAAGCGGCGTGTAGGTACTAGAATCATAAATTCGAAGACTTGTGATGATTCCCAATCCACACTGGGCCCGCGTGGTGGATTACAGCCCACTCCCTCTTCAAAAAGAGAAGGCCTGAGTCCCAGCAGTGGGAACCTTATAATCTGATTATGTATATCTTTCCCCAAGTCTGTCGTGAAATGATTCCTTTTGAAGTTGAGGTTAAGTTAAGGTCAAGAGGGACCGTGTTTAATGACGCGCTTTGGGTTTCTCCCAAGGCTCCTATATCCAATGTTTAAGTTCCATCGCGTTAAGTTTAATTGGGTAAAGTTTGCTTTTATTTTTGGTGTACCCAAGAGCTCATGACGTAGTGAGAGATGGGTCGTGCCTTGCTGACGTTATATAACTGGACCTAGTAAGATCTAGTCACTAAAGTTACGATGTTCAGGCTGAAGACGCTATGTGGCAGCCACATAGCGTCAGCCATTTACCCGGCGAATACTTAATCAGCCTGTAATGTTCCCACTGCTGAGACTAAGGCCTCCTTTTTTTCAAGAGGGAGTGGGCTGTAATCCACCACTCGGGCCCAGTGCGGGTTGGTAAATGTCATATGTCTTCAAATTTTGGGTTCTAGGACATGGCGGTTTCCTCACGATGTTTTATTTAACCGTTTTGAGAGCAGTGGTGATTAACTTATTTACACAAAGTAAAGCGCCTGGCTGGGTTTGAACCCTTATCAAAACTTATCTTAAATATGATTCGCGACCATAACAAATATGTCGATCCCTCAAGCAATAAGTCGGTAATGTGCTATTATGGCCTTTTTATTGTTTTGTCAAATTCGGCGCCTATGGACTTGGGATACATCTTAGTAATTTATTTCACATTTTTCGTAGTGATATTTACGAAGATATCATGAAAAATAACTTTACCCAATTATCCCTACAATAAAGGTGTTTCTCATGATATCTTCGTAAATATCACACACTTTTGTTATCATAATTTCGTTTTAGAATTTCCTTAAATTAACAAAGAAAATAAGACGAGAAAAGTATCGTTACGTATCAATACAAAAGTTTTTCGTATTTAATTTTGGAAAGTTGCTATTTCGTGCAGTAAGTTATTTTGAGTAAGCTCAAACCGTAATGCGAACTAACAAGGTTTTGAATGTACTTTGGATTAATAAATATGTGTAAAATTGAAATACGCAACAAATTTTAACACTTCTGGTTCCGTTTTCGATAAAAACAATGTTTTACAACGATACTGTTACAGTGTCAATTTAAATTCAGTCAATTAAAATAACCATTATAACCCCGTAATAACAAATTACGTATCATTTTCAAGATATGAAATAACGTTAAAAATGTTAATACCTACATAACATTACAATACGGACTTGTATTGTAATGTTACGTAGGTATTAACATTTTTACCAAATTTACTGCAATAATGTGTGTAGGTACGAGTATATTAACGAAACAATTTACCTATCATATTTTTGTAATATTCATTTTCTTAATTGCTAGGTTTTTCACGCACATAATTTAAATATTGACATCGTAATTGAATTACACAAAAAAATAACTTTTGTTTGGTGTATTAATTTCATCAAAAGTCCGTCTAGTTATACTCGTAATGATAGACAACAAAAACAGAAACAAAAATCTCCTATACAATTTGAGTTTTACGATAACCGAGTTATTGCTTGGGGGCTTCGAGGTGTTTACAGAATTATAATCATTAATATATCTCTCTAAGTTAGACTTGTTCCTTAAGAGATTTCTTCATTGAAAAAACTTAACAAAGTGTGAATTTCACGGGTTACCACTGCGGATCCACCTTGAGTAAGTAGGTAACCACAGTACCCAAATAAATGTTGTCAAAAAAAATTCTGCACACATTATCGCAAACAACCTGCAGGCTTAGCATGACACTCTCTATTTCTTCGAAGAATAGACACGGCTCTTTCCATACAAAGTGACATTTCGTTTCTCCTTTTTTGACATCCCACCGTAGAGATCTTTCTACATAAAAAAAGACCTAGACAAAGATCGTTAGAAACGAAAGACAAGATGACAGATTGTAGAAGGATTTCTACGGTGAGATGTCAAAAACTGAGAAACGAAATGTCACTTTGTATAGAAAGAGCCCTGTCTATTCTTCGAAGAAATAGAGAGTGTCATGCTAAGCCTGCTGGTTATATTTCTTAATGACGTTTACGTGCTTAAACAAGGATTAATTTTGAAAACTTACATCCTCTTATTCCGAATGTTATTACGTACCTACAAAATGAAATACTTGTTGTGACAGGTCGGCAACAAAATAAACAACTAACATCACATCGTCTGCAGCCTTCCTTTTAAACCAAAATGGGCATGAAAATAATTGCCAACAGCATCATTGGGAACTATCACAGACGTAGGTTACACACTCATCAAGTTACTGACGTTTTCATTAGGTATCGTTTCTATTAAAAGTTCTGTGGTTTGCTGACCCATTATAGACGGGATCTCCTGTTACTTATAAAATGATAATAATTAATAACCGCTGTAATCCCAGTATTTATGAACTTTTCCTTAACCTTTTGTCAACTGTTTCCTAATTTAGCACGATCGTTCATGCTAATTTGCACGTAGTCAAAAAACAGCCAAGTGCGTATTGAACCACGCACAATGAAGAGTTCCGTAGTTAGGATGAATTTACTCCAAGAACAAACTCAATATTGTAGTTGAAAAGCATGTTCCTCATACAATCCAACTGTAAGTTTGTACGCACAATATTGAGATCTTTATCATGATAAATGATTTATTTTCTGTAAGTAGGTTTGTACAAACACTTTTACACGTCAATCATGTTTTTTTTTTTTTTTTTAAATAATGCAAGATGAGGTCGGCGTTTCCTATCTGTCTCTCTGAGAAGAAAGGCCGAAACAAACTCAGAGGTCACAGTCTGCCGCCATGGGATCTGGAGGCAAAAGCCCTCGCGCACGTATGGGAGTGGCGCGAGGAGGCGAAACGCCGGGGCGTAAGTCGGGGAGGCGGGAGGCGGGAGGAAACGTCCGGGTGTCACCACTGTGTGGATCGCCCGGAGGACACGGTGGAGCATACGGTGGAGGTCTGCCCGGCTTGGGCAGAGCACCGCCGTGTCCTCGTGGAGGCGATCGGCGGCAGAGACCTCTCGCGTCCGGCCCTGGTTCAGGCCATGGTACGGAGCGAGAGGGCATGGGCAGCCGTCACCTCCTTCTGCGAAGCAGTAATGCTCGCGAAGGAGGAGGCGGGACGGTTGAGGGAAAGGCAAGTTTCGCGCCCTCTCGCCCCTAGCCGCCGCAGGAGACGCCCAGGGCGTCGGGAATCCCGGGCGGATTTCCGGCCACCGTAGGCGCGGGCTTGCGGACGGTGAGCAATGGGTAGCTCACCGTCCGGTAAGGACCAGGCCCGGGTCGACGGCGCGTTGTATTCCACGCGCGCCTCAAAGAGATGTCGTCAGCACATATAGTAGGGGTCCACTAGGGCCGATGCCTGCCGGGGTCGCGGGAAGGTACTTATGGGTCACCGAGGCCCCCGCAACACAGGCAACAAGAAGGAATACGGGTGGGTTTTAGTCAGTAAGAGTCTGACACACCCTCCCGCTCCGCCCAGAGCGGGAGAAGTTATTTGATGATTTCCCACACTCAAAAAAAAAAAAAAAAGAGGTCACAGTCTCCTTTAAAGTCCAAACATAATCTTGGTCAGATTATGTGAAGGCCATGTAGATTGGTGTCTGAAATGGTCCTTTTGAGGAAAGAACCACACAGATTGAGTGGATCTGTCCAGTCCATGTTATTTTAACACCATAGTGGGGATTGCAATCCGGCGTCATTCTCAATCCGGACGAATCCGACCACCCATCGATGCGTAGTAATCGCAACCGGCGTGCGTGTATGACCGATGTATGAACGTAGGCGAAGCAAAAGGAGTATGTAAGGAGCGGAGCAGGTGGCGTTCTATAGTTTCTGCCTACCCCCATTGGAAGAAGCCGTGAGTTTATGTATGTATGTATGTCAGAAACTTTTCAAAAAAGTTCCTGAAATGACCGAAGTCTCTGATAAAAATTAAAAAACAAAATTATAATTATATGTTCTGCCTACAATTTTTTTGTTAAAATACATCATTAAAAGTTTAGTGAAAATTATAAAGTAACTGTCTTAATTACAGCTTGTAAAATGAAATTTCCCAGCTTGGTGATTTTGTGCCAGGAGAATTGCTACTTGTTTTGTAATATTATTGGGATGACTATCATTTTCCGATTTCCGAATAGAGGATCACCGCTATCCGAGGTTGTTAAAAAATATTCATAAACGGCTCAGCGTTGTTTTAAAAAAAAATCATCATCATGCATCAAGTGAAAATAAAATAACTACTTCAAAACAAAATGTCTCATCTGTATTTTTATAGTGTACTAGATGCACCCCGCGGTTTCACCCGCATAAGTTTTGACCACGTGGGTATATCGGGATAAAAAGTATCCTATGTGTTATCCCTGGTTATACTATCTGTGTGCCAAATTTCATCCAAATCCGTTCAGTACTTTTTGCGTGAAAGAGTAACAAACATCCATCCATCCATCCTTACAAACTTTCGCATTTATAATATTAATAGGATATATTATAGTGTATTCGTCTATCTCAAAAAACACAGAAAGCATAATTATGTAAAAAAATGGTGTCGACACGCTAAGATCCTGAAAATTCAGACCAAGTCAAAATATTTTTACGCATTTTACAAACCGTTAATTTTTAGGGTTCCGTACCCAAAGGGTAAAACGGGACCCTATTACTAAGACTCCGCTGTCCGTCTGTCTGTCTGTCCGTCTGTCACCAGGCTGTATCTCATGAACCGTGATAGTTAGACAGTTGACATTTTCACAGATGATTTATGTCTGTTCAGGCTATAACAAAAAATACTAAAAAAGCAGAATAAAATAAATATTTAAGGGGGCTCCCATACAACAAACATGACTTTTGCCGTTTTTATAGATGGTACGGGGACTCCGTACCATTATCTATAAAAACAGCAAAAATAAAAACGGCACTATTTGTGCGCGAGTCCGACTCGCACTTGGCCGGTTTTTAATAACTAAATCATTAATCGTTAAATATGATAATTATATCGATCTTTAATGATAACTTTGGTACTTAATCATTAATCTAGATTCAAAATGTATGAGTATGTCAGTTGAACAAAATAATATTTATAAATAAGTACTTAGCTATTTAATTTTTTTTTGGGTGGTACCTTATGATTGTGAATTAATAATAGTTTTTATTTTATTTAAATAATATGCAGGTATAACTACTGTTACTAAAAATAAATTAAGTTATTTAATCAAATTAACGATTAGTTATTCATTTAATGAATCGCAATTACGTTTACGTTCGTAGTAGTTAATCGCGTGTAATTTTAATTCCAACTAATTAGGGAAGTCCAAGAAATCAATAATCGTATTAAACTATCATTGCCAGCACTGGTTCGATGATTGGCGGTAAAGTAGCTTGAAACTTCACCATGGTTACAATAGTAACCATTAAACATTGTAATTAACTTTACCAGTATCCATTGATACACTAAAATGGTATATTAATGCCATTATATCCATATATTCACAAGAATATTACAACAAACGTTATACTCATAGCAACTACAACTTCATCTACATATTTTTATGTTATGTGTTTCTTTGTTTAGTAATGTTATTTACTTTGCATACCTACTATTGCATAGAACCAAGTTCTTCTAGCTAAACAGACAGCTTTGCTACTGGGGAGTTTGTTGCGCCACTTCTTGTCAGTTAGAGCACTAGGAAGAAGTGAAGGGTGGACGTTAAAGGCTTTGGCGGGACTGTCTTATGTAATTTTGACGTTCAAACAGTGCTGATTCTGTCTAATTTGAATAAATGTCTTTTGGAGTCAAGTCAAAAGACTTGCGTAAGACCACCAAAAATAATTATCGCTACAACAAAATTATCTCTTTATATAATGATCATAACTCCAAAACGTTCTACTAGATGGCGCTGTACTGATGACGCGCATTTCTACATAGCGGTGTTAAGATTCGCCGCGGCTGGATGACCCTCCTCGATTTTTCCAGTAATAATTAAGACCTTACTTCATAGGATCATTTCTATAGTAAGCTCTTCTCGAGACTTTCACACTATGTGAGTTAGTGATGGGTAACTCATCAATTTTATTTGAGGATGAGGGAGCACCTCATTTTGCCTCGTGAGGTCCTCACGAGGTACCCCTCATTTGAGGTGAGGATTTGAGGAATTCTCAACGGCGTATTCACCTCACGAATCGTGAGCCCGAGCCGAACTCAGCCGAACGTGCGAGGGAGCGAGGCGGGCGGGCGCGACGACATTCACGAGTACTCACGACTCTCCGTCCGATTAAGCAAATCTCTCTCACCTCTCACACATATAATTTTCTTTCGCTCATAAATTTTAGACCGCCAAAATAAACGAATCAATGACACTTGATTATCAATCTAATGCTGATGCTTTTAGAGTTCATAATAATTAACCATAGCTGAAATAAAAATATTTTCTTTAAAATTCGTTTTGACTAATAATGTTACATACTAATTTTAACAGTTTACGTAATGTTGACCTTGGAGGTGCACGTGATTTTCTTGTAACAATTACGTAGACTTTTGTTTTGTTTGTGTTCGTACTTTAATCTAAATAATTAATATCCTACCAAACATCAGTATCACACTCACCACACACACATGACACAACTAACATCATTACATACTTAGGTACATACCAAAATCATAATGTTAATGTTTATTATGCTGCCAAAATTTCGAGACCAGACCTCACCTCACTCATTCTTTAATTCTATACCATTTTTTAAATCGGTTCATTCGCTCACTCGTTGAGGAGCTCATCACTCAACCACTCAATACTCACTCGCGAGTCACGCCTCACGCCTCACCTCGCTCGCCTCACCCCTCGCCACAATTTCATATTGTCAATGTCAATTTTTGAGGACGCGTGAACGAATGAGGTGAGGTGAGGTAATGAGGTGGTTCATTGTTGAAAATCGAGTAACTCTTTCAATTTGCGATCACGAGGACCTCAAACGAGGGACCTCATGAGTGAGGGACTCATCGCTAATGTGAGTCCTCACAAGTCACGTTGATGAGATGTGGCGCGGTACCCTGAGCGTGAGGCGGGCGATGGTAGATCTACCACCAGTCCTCGATGATCGTTCACTTCCCTCGCAAGAGGGAGGCGTGGGGTACTGTCGCTGTCTGAGTGGCTATTTTTAAAACCCTATATTAAATTGATTGTAATGCTGTGATGACTGAATTATTGATTAATTTCCATCATCCTCATCCGATTAACGGTTTAGTCAACCAAGAATACGTAGCGTCTGAATGACAATAACAAAATATTATACTTTTAGATATTACATTGATGGATATTATTTGCCACCCAACAGAATGAATGAACAACAGCAGACCGGCAATTCAAGGTCGATTCGAACGAAAAGCAGCATAAATAGCTTACCACGTGGAACTAACCTATAAAAACTCTTCTCAACGGGGTGTGTTATAAAATGATATATACACATGTATCACTCATGTGTCTTTGCTTACTAATTGTATGTTGCAAGTAACAGTTTTCTATAACAATACACGTGTGAAAATCTTCTTTTATATTCGATTGGCTTAACCAGTTGCAATCATGTTACGTTGCTACAAATCTTTTATAAAGGCTCCTACATACTGGCGCGACTTGTCGCGCGACGCGACGCGACACAAAGACACCGCGTGTAGCGCTACAAGCGGTGCCTTTGTGTCGCGACGCGTCGCGCGACACGTCGCGCCTGTATGTAGGAGCCTTAAGGTGCTTAAAACTCAAATCTCAAACTCAAAGAAATTATTTCAATTAAACCAATTACAGGCACTTTTGAATTTTCAAAGAGTCTGTCTCAGAAATTTATTTTCCCATTCCAAAACACAGATCTCTATGCAGAAGAACGGGCAACAAACTCCACGGTCGCTTTTTGAAATCAAGATATTACTTAATCCTGGCTACATTATTCTTGTTGCTTCTATAAGTGAAACCTATACAAAAAAAAAAGCAATATAAAGGCTCCTACATACTGGCACGACTTGTCGCGCGACGCGACGCGACACAAAGACACCGCGTGTAACGCTACAAGCGGTGCCTTTGTGTCGCGTCGCGTCGCGCGACAAGTCGCGCCAGTATGTAGGAGCCTTTAAGCAATTCAAAATATAAGAATAAACATGAGCCCTGCTCACAAGGAGTGTAGGCACATTTTTTTTATATACAGGCTGTAACAAGACCCATTGTCTTGTTACACCCTGTGTATAAAAAAAAATATTTTGTACATAGCATTTATCTACGCATTCTGTACTATTCAAACTAAGGAACATGGAGCAATCATTTTATTTTGGTGGTGGTGTTTAAATCGCTGTTTACGGCAGCGTGGAACCTTGCGCACGCAAAACATTGTGCTTATGGGTGCATACAACGGTGCAGGAGTTGTGGAGGTATTTAAAGTTAAGTTTTATCATTTAAAAATGTTCGTGAAAAAAATTTGGAACCTTCTATATCTCCGTAACCAGAATAAATATCACAATGACGGGGTGACTGTTGGCTTCGTTGTCTATTAACACTACGAGTATGGACCTGCTCCTGACCTTTTCTCTCTGTCTACCCCTTCACGGAATGCTGACATGGTGTAGTGTAAATATTGTTCATATGAAAACAATACGATACGGACACCGTAGTCTATTGATGAAATTGCTATATTTACACATAATATACATTTGTTATAGTTACCACGGATTTTTGTGTCCTAATTATCAACGAAGATTCAGTACCGGGAGAAGTTATTTGATGATCCCACCATGAAAAAAAAAAAAAAAAATTACAATACCTCCTGGCTAAATTAAAATAATGTTTAATTTGGATAATAATAATAAACAGTAGTAGGGATGAATAATACATGTTGCGCGGACCTCAAATAAATTGGGATAAGGGCAGGAAAATGATTATGACGATAATGTATAATAATGCGCTAAGCGCTGATGTTTTTAGGGTTTACCCAAAGGGTAAAACGGGACCCTATTACTAAGACTCCGCTGTCGGTCTGTCTGTCCGTCTGTCACCAGGCTGTATCTCATGGACCGTGATAGTTAGACAGTTGAAATTTTCACAGATGATGTATTTCTGTTGCCGCCATAACAACAAATACTAAAAAACAGTATAAAATATATATTTAAGGGGGCTCCCATACAACAGACATGATTTTTTTGTCGTTTTTATAGATAATGGTACGGAACCCTTCGTGCGCGAGTCCGACTCGCACTTGACCGGTTTCTTTTTATTTTTGTATTTCCTGTCCGAGTCCAAAATAAAATATTTTTCTTTTCTTTCTTTCATTCTTTAAAACAAGATGTGAGTCTGAATTTAATGATTACTTTCCAATCGTAAACTCAAACGACTGATTCGGCCTGTCGGGGTCGCGTGGGCCTCCCGGGGTCGCGTGGAAGTTCGAAAGGGTTACCGAGGCTCCTGGCAACATAGGCAACGGAAGGAGTACGGGTGGGTTTTAGTCAGTAAGAGTCTGACACACCCTCCCGCTCCGCCCAGAGCGGGAGAAGTTATTTGATAAGTTACCAAACAAAAAAAAAGCGACTGATACGAGTATTTTGAACCTCTTTGATAATAATTACTTAAAAAACAGTTTTTTTTTAATGATAATGATGTTTGTGATTATTGAATAATCAAAACGATCACAATTTATTTAGTCATTAATCTCGACTAATGAGACTTTAAATTTACATGTCTTTTTTTATCTGAATAAATGAGTCTACAAGGCCTACAACGTTCTCACATTCACAAAGTAGAAAGAAATCTATTTTTTTAATAAAACCAGTCAAGTGCGTGTCGGTCCACGCCCAATGAAGGGTTCCCAGTTGGGATGAATTTATCCCAAAAACAAACATAACATTGTAGTTGAAAATCAAATTCTCCCATATATCGATTTACGTCACGGTCAATTCTCCAACAGCAACTGTAAGTTAGTCGACTATTACTCGTTAACTTATAAAGCCTATTTAGCTGTGATAGTTTTCCTTTTAATTTCGATATATGTGTTCATTATACTACTGCCAAGATTTTTTTACATATCCAAAACAACTATTTAGCTGGCAGAGGGAAGGGGGGGCAAGGACTAACAAAAATTAGTACTTTACAGCTTAATATTACGCAAACGCATCCCTGAATCGAAAAATGATTTTACAGACCCGTAATATTTTTTAAAGGCCTATCCAAAGATACCCTACATCATGGGATAGACGAGAAAAAAATATCATCCCAACTTTACGTGCATACAATATTTTTTTCGAGATTTTATTTTACGATTTGTTGGCGTGATTAATATGTATACCCATGCCAAATTACAATGCCAAAGTACTAAGAATCTCTGAGCTAAGCCTGGGACTAGTACAGGGACGACGGATGTGGCGAAACTATAAAGGTTCTTCGTTTACTCCGAAGCCCTAAAAAGCACGATGTAGTTAATAAAGTGAACGTAGTGGAATTTGGGTTTTACGAAAATATATATTTCGTGCGATGTAGAATATGAAAGGTACATACAGTCACTTATCAATCACAACATAGATCAATGTTCAATCTAGAAGGGAAGACTTCATAGAATAACACTAGAAGTCCTTTCCGAACAGTAGTACGTATCCTTAAGAATGCAGAGAAATGTTCTCAAACCATTAAATTATTATCTTGCTCAAATAACTATTGGTTATTAATTCTACGATCCTAAATAAATAGTACAATCAGTAATAGTAAGTCAAAAGTTCATAATTCTATCCAATAACTTGACCCTTTAATTGTGGTGAATGAGCAATCTTCCACATTCATTAGATTACATTTTGTCTTTATTGTGTTCATTTTTTATTTATATCTGTATCTATCCGTGACATCACAGTGGGCCCTATCAGAATACCAGCGCTGCGACACTTATTTCTTAAGTGTTGCAGCATTATGCTGAGATGGGAGCCTTTTGGCCTCGTACAGGACTTTTTGTTTTTATTTTAATTTTACTTTGTTTTTGTTTTTTTTTTATATTTCTATGAGTTTTTTTTTTTAGTTTAATGTGTGATCTCCTGTGCGAGTCCCAATAAATACTTTTTCATTCTTTCTTTTCTTTCTTTCTTTCTTTCTTTCTTGTCGAATGTAGATAGTTTATCACGAAATCAGCAGGAGGGTAGTTAGATAATCAATTTGTTTTATGACACGACAATACTAACCAATATTATATATGAAAAAGTGAGTTTGTTTGTTACGCTTTCACGGTCAAACGGCTGAACGGATTTAGATGAAATTCGGCACATGGGTAGACCATGACCTGGGTAATGACATAAGACACTTTTTATCCCAATATTTCTACGGGATTGGTGCCTAACTATAATCATCTTAAATTCATTAATTTATTCAGCCTAAACCACTGGGACTAAAGTCTGTTTTTTAATCTCGGAGACTAAATTGACACATGCAAATGTCAAACTACAAATTGAAAAAACGAACAACAATAATTTGAAATGTCAAATTAGTCTCTGGGATTAAAAAACGAACCATAGAGGCATGAACATTAACACAAGGATTCCTTACAAAAAGAAGGAGAGCAATAAGGAAGGATTTTTGAAAATTCAACCCTAAAGGGGTTAAAATAGGGGTTGAACGTATGTATGAAAGTTCGTCATTTTTACCGAAAATAAATCCCATCGGGCACACGGCTTCTTCCTTATAAACCGCTGAAACCTAGTTTCAGGTAATACCTAACCAAATACATAACTTACTAGAGGGGCCTAACTTACCCAAATAATAACAGCCGCACGGGCTGATCGAAGCTTTAGCTAGCCTTGTCGAGGTCGGTCCGTGGATGGGTGACCATCCAATACATATCGAGACCCCTCCGTGCGTTCTATAGTGTCTGCCTACCCCCATGGGAAAAAAGCGTGAGTTTATGTATGAAATTGCGACTTGAATTTGATCGTTTTTTAAGTAAGAGAATTGGCCTTCAGTTTTTAAACGCTTCTGTTTTCCCAATCTCTTGTTAGCAAATATCTTGAAATTGAGTCAATTGTGGTTAAAAATGTTCAAGCTAACACATATTATCATATTATATATTTATATTTATATATATTATCATATTTTATGGTCATTTTACATTATTAACATGATTCAGCTTCAGGATTTCGCAAACCACAAAGGCACTGGCGTCAAAAGATTTCCTTTAATTCTATTGTACAAAACAACAAGATTTAAGGAAATCTTTTGACGCCACAAACGTAAAGGCTCCTACATACTGGCGCGACTTGTCGCACTCGACAAGTCGCGCCAGTATGTAGGAGCCTTAAATCTTAAATATTGTTATCAAATCAAGAAGGAATTTACTTCTGAATCATAGGAATTACCAAAATGAAATCGGGTGTTAGTTTATTGATTGTTCTTTTGTTTCTCTTCCATATGGGATTAAGGCTGATAAAAACTAAAGGAAACAAATGTATACATACAACCACAATACACACTACAATGCAATATAATTGTTTTATTACTTTTATCAAAAACTCCCAGGAAATTGAAACTTCACTAAGATTGAACTTTCTAACTGTCGAATTACAATAGTGTTGATAGCAAAAACACATCGTGTCTTTTTTACGATGTACAAGTGACATTCAACCTTAAGGGTTTCCTTGGCAATTACGAAGTCGATATAGTAAATGAAAAAATTAGAAGAAAATAAAGTATTATTTATTAGTATGGACAATTAAAACTTACCCAATTCTTCACTGTTCACTAGTTTCGAGGCAATAGAACGCATCGCGATGAATGATGTCCCGTTGAAGATTTCTACTAACGGAGCTGTAACAATTAAATTTGTTTTATAGATAACTTTGTTTAAACATCATTAGTAATTATCTAAATGAGTTCAATAGGACATAGTGATATTACATCTGGCATTTAGGAACGGGACCAAACGGAATTTGATCTAGAAAGTTTTGGACCAATTCCGTTTTTATCCTCTTCACGGATTTAGGTGACGTGGGCCGTACGTGGTCGTGGCCTTTTAGACATAAGGTCGCACATTGCGTCACGCTATGTTTTTGTTCCATTTATATCTGTAATTTGTATGGTGTACATAATTCTATTCTAGGTAATTTGTAATTCATAATCTTATCATCCTAAACCTGCTGACTGAACTTTCTAAAGGGAATTGCTAAAGTTCCATAAATATGTTAATGATAAGGTTAAATCCAACAATGTTCTTTCAGGTATCTGTAGAAGTTTTAAACTATGACATATCACCATGACTTTCAACCTCCATTTTAAACCTATACAAATACAAAAATATTTATTTCAACTTAAATATTGTGTCATACATAAATTGTTATTTATTTTTTAGAGAAAGGTATCTCTTTAGCAGCTTACCAATATAGATCTCAGTGGTGGTAGAAGCGAAGGCAAAGATGAAGGAAGCAAGGATCTTGCTGGTGCAGGAGATGATGCCCACCACTGTGTCGTCCAGCTTCATGAAGTCGCTGAATATGCTGATGGAGAACAGGGTTCCTGATGGGACAATGCAAGGCCGATATCAGACGCTTCACTCGAGTGAAGGTGATTTTTGGTTCATTTCACGTTCACACCACACCAACAAAATTATATAGGAATGAACGTTAATCTGCTTCTTTCATTCAATTTTTCGGTCATTCGGTAGGCGATAGAAAGATGCCCATTGAAAGGCAAAAAGAGAAGAATTAAATATCAGTAGTGCTATTCTGTAAAGTTCACTTCGAACCTCACTCACTCTCACTCAAGTGATCGCACACAATTCGAAAGCGAACTAATTTGTTTTTAAAGTAAATCACCGCAGTTTACTGAGAACGAGAACGAGATACTTCCTTCCTCTTTCTTGAAAAAATATGTCATAAAGTTTTGGTTGTCTTTGAGAAGGTAGGCATTTATACACGACTGCCCAAAAAAGGAGTGTTATGTTTTCAGGTTTCATGTATGTTTGTGAGTTTCTTTATTCCACCATAACTTCTAAACGGCTTAAACGATGTCAATGTATGTGGTATCGTTAGAAATGTTGCGTTATCCCGGGTAACATAGGCTGGTGAAAATTTAAACAACATAATGGGGGAGCCATGGTTCATGAAAAAAAAATGTTTTTTTTATAAAAATTTTACTACTTATACTGTCATCGTCTAGAGTTTGCTTAGTACACAACAAAAATACATAACTGTAGTATTCAGTATGCATTCGTTATCTAATAATAATACAAAAGAAATTAAATAAATATAACAGTAGGTACTTATTCAATATCCCATAGAAAACTTATAAAAAAATCGTTTTATCACTAAAAGGTATAAAATAAAAATAAATAATTAAAAAAATTAAAAAACACGCCTGCCTTGTCAAAAAGTGAATTAAAAAATTGCAGTCGGGGGACGGTTCCTTGAAATATTTCTTACATATTACAGGGGTAATAAAAATAAATAATTAAAAAAATGAAAAAACACGCCTGCCTTGTCAAAAAGTGAATTAAAAAATTGCAGTCGGGGGACGGTTCCTTGGAATATTTCTTACATATTACAGGGGTGACTTCGCTGAAAAGATTGGTATTCAGTTCAAAATCGTTTAGCTTGTTTTTTATTTTGTTTATTATTATTGAGCTGCCTCTCTGTCAAGGCTTCAAACAGACCCATACAAAAGTATAAATAACCGGCCAATTGCGTGTCGGACTCGCATACGAAGGGTTCCGTACCACCGTAAAAGTATTATATATTTATTATTTGTTGTTATAGCGGCCATAGTAGTACACACTCTGTGAACATTTCAAGTGATAGCTATTACGGTTCAAAAGTTACAGCCCTGTGACAGACGGACGGACGAACAGCGGAGCCTTAGTAATAGGGTCTCGTCCCGTAAAAAGATCCAGCACTACTTTTGATGGCTGTTAATTGTATTGTAGACTGAACATTTACTTGCAATTAATGGATTGCCACCATGGGATCTGGAGGCAAAAGTCCTCGCGCACGTATGGGAGTGGCGCGAGGAGGCGAAACGCCGGGGCGTAACTCCCCTGCCGTGAGAAATCGCGACACAGCGGACGGAGCTCCGGCGGGATCTCATGGCGACATGGAGAGTGCGGTTGTCGCAACCCAGTGCTGGGCACGCCACAATTGCGGCGATAAGTCCCCTCTTTAAGGAGTTTCTAGGGAGGCGCCACGGCGTCCTCACCTTTCGCCTGACGCAGGTTCTCACTGCACACGGCAGCTTCGGGAGGTTCTTGTGTCGGATAAGGCGGGAGGAAACGCCCGGGTGTCACCACTGTGTGGATCGCCCGGAGGACACGGTGGAGCATACGGTGGAGGTCTGCCCAGCTTGGGCAGAGCACCGCCTTGTCCTCGTGGAGGCGATCGGCCCCGGTTCAGGCCATAGTACGGAGTGAAAGGGCATGGGCAGCCGTCACCTCCTTCTGCGAAGCAGTAATGCTCGCGAAGGCGGGACGGTTGAGGGAAAGGCATTTCGCACCCTCTCGCCCCTAGCCGCCGCAAGAGACGCCCTGGGCGTCGGGAATCCCGGGCGGATTTCCGGCCACCGTAGGCGCCATCCGGTAAGGATCAGGCCTGGGTCGACGGCGCGTTCTGTTCCAAGCGCGCCTCAAAGAGATGTCGTCAGCACAAGTGTAGGGGCCCACTAGGGCCGACCGATGCCTGCCGGGGTCGCGGGAAGGTACAAAGGGTTACCGAGGCCCCTGACAACACAGGCAATGGAAGGAATACGGGTGGGTTTTAGTTAGCAAGAGACTGAAACATCCTCCCGCTCCGTCCCGAGCGGGAGAAGTTATTTGATGATTTCCCACCCAAAAAAAAAAGGCTGGACATTTACTTATTCGATATCGACCAATAGCATTACTAAACTGAATTATTTAATAAATGTATTCCTTATTAAGCTAAGTAGGTACCCTAATTTTACTCATGAGAATAAAAAAGGAATAATCTCTTCAAAGTGAGAGTGAACAGGCTTCTTCTGGGTAAGCTCGCTCCATCGTCGACTTTGTTTCTGTCACCTCTGACATAGACTAAGGTCAAGAGCAAACCCATCAAAAATAAAAAAAAATAAAAAAAAAATGAACACACATTTCATATCATTCGAAACGGTAACCAAAATGCGAAATACTTTATAAAAATTATAAATATTTTCTTGAAATTGTACCGTAATACATAAGTTTAAATAACGTCTTTCATACCAATGATTTTAATAAGGGAATTAAATCAGTTCCATTTAATTAATTTAATACACAGAGATAATTCCGACTTTTTCGTTCAAACCATCGATAGCAAAAAAAATGGGACATACAATGGCAAGTGTTTATAATGGCCCAATAATCCTTATTACTAGTCCATTATAAAAAATGCAGTCATGTACTTCTACATGTACTTGTGTTAAGTTATTTAAGTTGTGTTATCTTTAACAAGCACCTGCTAAGTCAGTGTATTATGTATGTGGAACCTTCATGTTATACAAAGTCGTCACGATTTTCTGCCTCATTTCGTGATAATCATCTGCCTAGATGATAATCATCAACTATGTTGAGATCGACTTCCAAGTCTAACTGGATAGAGCTGAATACCAGTATTTTACATGGATCGACTGCCTATCTGACTTCCACAACCCAGTAACTGGGTAATACGATACCCCTTGGTAAGATTGGTTATCAGACTTGGGCGGACAGTCACATCACAAGATCAATGATTTGCGATTTTCTGCCCCATTTATTATCATTTATTTATAAAATTGTTCCCATTCAACGACATTTCCACGAAATAATAATTATTGTAGTTAGATTATAAAGGGGAAGTGAATTATAAAGGGTTGCCAGCGCCATTGAGTTGATTTCACAATATAATTCAATTCTAAGTCACATAATTCTGATTGAAACGATCATAGTCAATATTCTACTGAATTGAACAATCAGAAAAGACCATTGATTTCCTCATGTAGAATCCAAATGGCTGGGTGCTTAAAATTTCTGAGAAACAAGTAGTAGATAATATTCCCGATAAGCAGGTAATGAAAAAATAAAGAGAGCAAATTGTCATCTGTCGAAACCGATATTTTCTTTCTTTGATACCAAATAGTAAGAATATTCTTACTATTTGGTATCAAAGAAAGAAAAAAGAAAATTTTTTGCCTATCTAAGTATATACTTTCACACACACATTTTCTTTTCAGTATTATACAAAAAAAAAAAAACGTTTTACTGCTCAGCCTTTTCTCTTGCGGAATGTGTCGTCTGCCCTTGACCTCGATCTCGCCTGATAGAAAGCGATGTTTAAGGTCTACGATGGAACGAGCGTGCCCAGAAGATGCCTGTCCGCTCTTGCTTTGAATAACTTGGAAAAACACATACGTTGGCGGTGGGTTCCACACATAATTAATGTGGAGGAGAAGCGCTGAGTACGACTGGTTGAGATATTAACCATCCGTCCCTCCGTCTATCCATCTGGTAGTGAAAACTACCGGACTACCAGACAGGTGACTATGTAAATGTCTATTAACTGCTTCCAAATTAAGATGTTTTAATATTTTTTTACATACTTCCTTTACATAATCTTTTCACTATTTTACATATAACAATTTTAATTCAACTATTTATAAGTAGCTTTTACAGGACAGGACAGGATATTAATTCAGACTTGTTACATTTGTAATGGCAATCATGTCATTTGGTTTTAATAGGCTTTTATTTTTATTATTTTAGTGTAGGTTTATGAGAAATAAAATATTTTGATTTTGATTATGATAGACAGATGGACGGAAGAGTATCATCACCTTCTGATTTTTATTTAAATCAAGTCAAATCTTTTTTAGTTGAGTCAAATAGTAAATTACATTTTTTCACCATCTCATCATCATCTGCGTAATCTTTTCTATGTGAGGTCAGCTTCCAGTATAACCGAATCCAGCTAAATACCATTATGCATCATCTCATGTCAAATCAAATTAATAAATACTTCCCTGTTTTTTATTTCTTGTAATGTAGGTATTCATGAAAGACATTTAAGACAGACAGGACAAAGCGAACAAAATAAGGAGTTTTCTTTGATGTACGAGTACGTACCTATTTCACGGTTGCTAATCAAAGGTTTTATATAATTTTACTATATTACACAAGATGGTCTAGTTTTTTTTTGGGTGGGAAATTATCAAATAACTTCTCCCGTTCTG
Organism: Atethmia centrago; assembly: GCA_905333075.3. Classification (NCBI taxonomy): domain Eukaryota; kingdom Metazoa; phylum Arthropoda; class Insecta; order Lepidoptera; family Noctuidae; genus Atethmia; species Atethmia centrago. Next base: position 26,544,366 of record HG995374.1, read on the forward strand.
GGCGGAGCGGGAGGGGGTGTCGAGACTCTTACTGACTAAAACCCGCGAAATTTGCCTTTCCCACAACCGTCCCGTCTCCTTCGCGAACATTACTGCTTCGCAGAAGGAGGTGACGGCTGCCCATGCCCTCTCGCTCTGTACCATGGCCTGAACCAGGGCCGGACGCGAGAAATCTCCGCCACCAATCGCCTCCACGAGGACATGGCGGTGCTTTGCCGAAGCCGCGCAGACCTTCACCATATGCTCCGCCGTGTCCTCCCGGCGATCCACACAGTGGTGACACCCGGACCTTTCCTCCCGTCTTATCCGGCACAGGACCCTCCCAAAGCTGCCGCGTCCGGTAAGGATCTGCGTCAGGTGGAAGTTGAGGACGCCGTGGCTCCTCTCTAGCCACTCCTCAAAGATAGGGGACTTATCGCCGCAATTGTGGCGTGCCCACCACTGGGTCGCGACAATCGCACTCTCCATGTTGCCATGAGATCCCGCCGGAGCTCTGTCCGCTGTGCCGTGATTTCTCGCGACAGTGGAGTTACGCCCCGGCGTTTCACTTCCTCGCGCCACTCCCATACGTGCGCGAGAACTTTTGCCTCCAGATTCCATGGCGGAAATCCGGCAAGGAGACTCGCCGCCTCACCGGAGACCGTGCGGTGTCCCCAGACCATAGATGGTCTAACTGAGACATGGAAATCCCTTGTCTCCGTTAGACCATATTCTTTTTTTTCTCCGGGAAATCCTCACGGATGTCCTCCGCCCTGGGGCAGGCGGAGGGGTCTATCAGACTCTTACTAACTAAAAACCACCCCGGTGTTTCCCTCCCACACGTACACCGGGGATAGTTAGACCATCAAGAGTAACTAGGATGATGAGATCCAACGATCTATAAACTGAGGCATACCAAATGAATCATTTGGGACACAGTCGTTAGATTAGAGTGAAATTCAATCTTCTGAAAGACAGTGGATTATTCCGCGGTCGACAGGTTTGAATTTATTTTTTTACGTCATCAGATTTTTTCATCAGAGAAGATTCGTCCCAGAAAAACTGTGATCCCAAGTTGGGATCACAGTTTGTCTATGACATTTTTTCTGATAGATGCTCTAAAGTATCTTAAATCTATTTGGTATGTATTAGAATAGAATAGAATAGAATTAGTTAATTTCGGACACCAAATATCCTTATAGTGTTAGTAAAATACAAAAAATAACTTATTGCCTAGTGTTAGTAAAAATCAACCTCCGCATAAACTGTTGTACAATCGGAGAGCCGAAGCTCCCGGCTACAGTTTTCAGGATGCTGTTCCGACTGCCCCTCGCTCTCCTCAGTAGCGACGCAGTTTTCTTGCGTATAATTGCATAGAAGCCGTCGGTGCGGGCTTGCGCAAACATCTCCGACGCGCTACAATAACGAGGCAGCCTCAACAACACCCTGAAAGCATTGCTATATTGGATGCGCAGGGCATCCAGCGATCTCTTGATATGATTGAACCATATATTGCCCTTGTACAAACTTTGGCAATAAGCCTTGAAAAGTGTTACTTTTACTTGGTCTGTACACCGCGCAAATCTACGGGACAACATATTGCTCCGGACCGCTAGAGCCCTGGGCTTCCTCTCTATGTCTACATCGTCCCTGAGGTCAGCGGCAAGACAATGCCCTAGGTATTAAGTGTACTCACCCACTAAATTAGTGATGATACTATAAGTACAGAACATACTGAACTGCACCTCGTCCCAGTTGAACCTGTACCTCATAAACAGGTACAGCACGTTCATTTCACCTGTAAGGAACACAGAAGTTTGTTAATGAAGAAATCGTTCACAGTACTCGGGTAATAATAATAATAATAAAATAATATGGCACATCGAGCTATAGAAACCGACTGATAAGCACCATTTACACGATGCAAGTTTCTTGTCTGTGGCATACAATAAAATTGAAGCCACAAATGACTTTCGCATCATCTAAATTAAACGTATTTAATTTAGATGATGCGAAAAGTTCTTTTTTTTTTCCGGGAAATCCTCATGGATGTCCTCCGCCCTGGGGCAGGCGGAGGGGTCTGTCAGACTCTTACTAACTAAAAACCACCCCGGTGTTTCCCTCCCACACGTACACCGGGGATAGTTAGACCATCTAGAGTAACTAGGATGATGAGATCCAACGATCTATAAACTGAGGCATACCAAATGAATCATTTGGGACACAGTCGTTTCTTGTCTGTGGCATACAATAAAATTGAAGCCACAAATGACTTTCGCATCATCTAAATACGTTTAGACGGTGCAATTTTTATATTTCCTTAAACTTATGGCACAAGCAAATTAATCGTACCGTGTAAATCAGACTTATGAGTGGCAAATAAGACGCTCTATAAAACTGAATTTAATCTATAACTCGATATGTGATGGTGTCCCATTCCATCGGTAGCAGTATACGTATAAACACCTAATTTAGGTATCTACAAAACATTTTTATCAGAATGTATTTTCTTTTTAACAAAATTATTGGAACGAAGTTCTTTAATACGGCTTGCGATAGGAGTTGACTGGTAGAAATCGTCACTGTAGGAAAAAGCGTTATGCGACTTTCTGTCTGTCTCTTTCTATTAAATACTAGCTGCTGCCCGCGGCTTCGGTCGCGTGGTTCCTAGTCCCGTCAAAGTCGGTCCAGCCTTTTCAGTGATTAGCCGAAACAATCAGACGGACGGACAAAATAAAAAAAAAATGGGTTTTTGTTGTACCTAAGTATCGTATATAATTTCATATGCATTTAGTAAAACGCTGTTATTTTGACGTTACTAACAATCACCAATCAAATCCATAAAAATCAATCGTTACTTCAATTTTATTTGTTTGTATAGATAATATTTATATATAATAATTACCTATATATAATAGAAAGAGACACAGAGAGATAAATGGTGAATTTAATACGCGTTTTTAATACAGAGTTACCACACACACGAGTGTGTGGTAACTTTATGACAGTTTCTAAAAACTTATACTAGATGGCTCTATAAAAACGCGTTCTTGGGTGGGTAAAAGTCAGTCTATGCGAACTAAAGAAACTTCCTAAAAAAGTCAGTTTCAAGGTGTCAAGCTACAAGTGTCAAAAGGATTTTGTTTTAAATCATACGTGAGAAGGAACTTCGTCCCTCAACCGCTACATTTTTTTCTGGAAATATGATTTAAAAGAATTTAGAAAAAAAAATATATAAAAATATAAACATACCTACAATATTTTTTAAAATATTGTAGGTAACATACATGGAATCCACAACATAAGGTTGGTGTGCAAACGAAATACTTTTGATGTGATCTTTGATTGATTTCGTGTAAAGGGGACGGGAAGTGTGTAGACAGGAAGTGACAGCTTGAGCATGGAATTTCTGTACTCATGAAATTAGTAAGTACCTACTATATAGATAGTAAGTAGCGGGGATCGAATTTCAACCAGTGGGTGACCTGTAGTAATGAATAATTATCTCAGTATTTAGCTTCTGTCGATGCTCAGTTGCTTATTAGCAAGGTGAGAAGTCAGATGTTACTCATCATATGCAACTGCTGGAATGCTCGGTTTTTTTCTTATTTCGTTTGATGCCTTAGTTCTTGGAAATAATTACATGAGCGAATACCCTCCGCTTTTAAATTAAAAAAAAACGAGAAGTAACATAATTTCCTTAGGATCTTTTTCTAGGAAATTGCTTAAAAGTAATTAATAGTAGCCTAATAGCCGGATTTTATGAGAGCAGTGGTAACGTCCGCGACTTATGAGTTGTAGGGCGTAGGTTCGAACCCACGCAGGCGCTTTACTTTGTATAAATTATTTCATCACCACTGCTCACAAAACGGTGAAGGAAAACATCGTGAGGAAACCGGCATGTCCAATAACAAAAAATTCGAAGACATGTGACATCTACCAACACGCACTGGGCCCGCGTGGTGGATTACGGCCCACTCAGAGAGGAGGCCTGTGTCCCAGCAGGAACATTATAGGCTGATTATGTAATAGCCGGATTTTATAAAAGAACAAGATTGATTAGATTCATCTTTACAAAAGAATCGTTGTTCGTTATTCAAAGCATGTTTGAATTAACAAGGTTTTTTACTTACAACCATCCCGACGTAATACCTACTATTGGTAAGTAATTTGGTTTTAATCAACTTTGACAATATGCTCAACAGAGCATCAACAGAACACCCAATACCATTACGAGACACGTTTTCTTGAAATCAGAATTTGAATTCCAAGCAATGGTGCCGATTCCCTTTTTCACAAACTAAACTAAATTTAAGTTCAGTGCATCTTTTTCTTTCTATTTCATTAAGAAAAGGACAGAAGACACATTTTAGTTTAGTCCTGTCAAATTAGTCAGCGCCTGTCACTACTCCATACAAGTTTATACGTGATTAAAAACTTGCCTACTAAAATTACGTCAATTTACGTCAAGCGCTGATTAATTTAACAGGACTAAACTAAAATTTATCTTCTGTCCTTTTCTTAATCAAATAGAAAGAAAAGATGCACTGAACTTAAATTTAGTATAGATTGCGAACAAGGGAATCGGCACCATTGTATATTATTTTAGTCATTTTTTTTTAAATTATCACAATGGATCTTGAGTAATTATGTTACTCATCAATCTGCCTACCCTTTTCCCAACTATGTCGGGGTCGGCTTCCAGTCTAACCGGATGCAGCTGAATACCAATGTTTTACATGGAGCGACTGCCTGTCTGACCTCCACAACCCAGTAACTGGGTAATACAATACCCCTTGGTAAAACTAAATGTCAGACTTTCGGGCTTCTGACGACCCGTAACGACTATGAAAGATCCACGAATGACAGCCGGGACCAACGGCTTAACGTGCTTGCCGAGGCACGGAGGGGTCTCGGTATGATGATGGTAGATGGTCACCCATCCACAGACCAACCGTGGCAAGCGTAGCTTAATCTGATGGATCGACCCGTACGGCTGTTATTACTTAGCCACGAGCACCTCCAATAATAACTACGTCACTCATATATGTACCTTAAAATGGAGTGAATAGAGACCCAGGGTTGAATCGGGATGAAACTTTAAAATGGATTTCAATATATTATTTCAACGTTAAAATCCATTTTAATGTTTCGCTCCGAATTTAACCCTGCATCCTTATTCACCCCGGCATTATTATTATATTCACCATGGTACAATTATCAAAACGGTATTCTAACGTGTCCGTACTGTGCACATACTTTTACAGCTGAAGTAGGCTACAATAGTCATATAAGAGCGAACGCTCGTGACTAGAGATGGGCAAATTGTATCACTAAAAAGAAAAGATTGAAATGTATCTTTCGATCACTGGGATATGTATCACTCTTTTGTATCTTTATATCCATATGTATCAGTAGCTCACGCTCGCGCGCAGATTCACAGCACATTTGCTCACTCACTCAGCGTGGATCGCCAAACCAACTTACTATCTCCGTCTTGCGAAAGCGCGACAGAACATTCTAAATAGCGGCGTGCGAAAGAGACGTCTGGACTTTCCGATATCTTCCTTGAATTGGTCTTGGAGTGGCCGGCCGTCCCAGCTGAGGTACATTTTGACAAACTTGGACATTTTTGGAACTAACATTTTGAATGGGACTTAAGATCGGTTTTTAATTATCTTTTGTAGTTTTGGTGACGAACAGCGCCACCAATAATTGCATAGTTAAGTTGGTCGAACAGTCAAATCAAATAATAATTTTGTTTATGAGTCAACTCGCGAGTTCGAGTTTGCGACACAGATAGATCAAGACACTGTGAGTGAATGAGTTGTAGAGAACTAGAGATACAGTGATACATTCGGATGTGAACGGATACAAAGAGTGATTGATGGAAACGGAATGATTCATATCTTTTGTATCTATCACTCATGAGTTACCCATCTCTACTCGTGACCCATAGCCGTCAAAAACAAAAATAGTCGCTGTACCCGAAATCATCATGGAAATTATATACAATGGTGCCGATTCCCTTGTTCACAAACTAAATTAAATTTAAGTTCAGTGCATCTTTTTCTTTCTATTTCATTAAGAAAAGGACAGAAGATACATTTTAGTTTAGTCCTGTCAAATTAATCAGCGCTTGACGTAAATTGACATAATTTTAGTAGGCAAGTTTTTAATCACGTCTAAACTTGTATGGAGTAGTGACAGGCGATGATTAATTTGACAGGACTAAACTAAAATTTGTCTTCTGTCCTTTTCTTAATGAAATAGAAAGAAAAAGATGCACTGAACTTAAATTTAGTTTAGTTTGTGAACAAGGGAATCGGCACCAATGTGTAACTGAATTGATGCACACACATGTCTGTTTAGAATCGTTTACTGAATCGATTTCTAAAATTTTAAATATAGGTATTTTTTTGTCTAAATAATAATTAAAACTACGTAAATTAGAGTCACACTGCCGCTGTACAGTCTAAACAAACCAAAATGGACCAAATATCTACTACGCTAGACCCTTATACGTGTGCGACTGTGTGCGTACGTAGATTTGTAATGTGACCACAATTTGCTCCCACAATCAGAATAACGAATAGGGTCTTACACACATTTTTGAAAAGTGTCTTAATTACATTCTATAGTGCTAATATGCCCAAAAATAATTAAAAAGAATTTTGTTCAATCGATAAGTGCCATAAAAATGCATTTAAAATTTTACGTTTTCAAATTTCGCGCGTAGGTTGACGAAAACGCTGGACGCAGTTGACGCCATGTTGCTCTGTGGTCATGACGTCACTGGGCTATGAAAACAAATGCGCTGATCTTTGTATGATATTCGACACGTTATGTTAACATAGCCGTATGACGTAATAACATGGCGGCTACTATTTCATGGTGTTTTTTAACAGATAAGAAAAACTAAAAACGTTGAATTGAAATTTAAAATTTATTTTGTTATTTTATGAACTAAAAGTAACATTTTCCGACTCCTTTTTGCCTAAACTATCTCAATAATAAATTTATAGATTTTTTCTCGTATACAGGGTGACATTGAAAACATGCGACAAATCGAAATGGGAGATTGTACTCATCATTATGAACAACTTTTACTAAGGGACCAAAGCTACAATCCCAAAAAAAAAACTGCTGTCCCCTACATTTATGTTCGCAATACCTCATCAAAATGTAGGAAAAGCAGATTTTTTTTTTTGGGATTACAGCTTTGGTCCCTTAGTAAAAGTTGTTAATAATGATGTATACAAGTTCCATTTCAGTTTGTCGCAAGTTTTCAATTTCAACCTGTATAGTAAAATACCCTATTGTATAAATAAACAAGGTTTTATACATAATAGTAAAAATTCGGTGTATGTGTTATGATTATAAAATTATAATAATTGTAATTTGTAATTTATTCGTTTAGACTCTACGCTCATATTTAAAACACATTAGTAGAAAGTTTGTTTTTAGTAAAATATGGGGTGTAAGTGGTAGGAGGGCAAAGCTCCCTTGGCTTTGCCCTATAGACATGACTGTCCCATACAGGCACACTGAGTATAGTTATGGTACAATTATATTTTAAATAAAATTGTTTTACATTAGGTACCTACTAACTATAGATCTTAAGTAACTCGTTACTAACACTTATATTTCTGTCCGAAATAAAATGGAAATAATAATAATATCATAGGGGCTTGTGGCTAAGAACAGCCGCACGGGTCGATCGATCAGGTTAAGCTACGCTTGCCGCGGTTGGTCCGTGGATGGGTGACCATCTTTTCATACCAAGACCCCTCCGTGCCTCGGAAAGCACGTTAAGCCGTTGGCCCCGGCTGTCATTTGTAGATCTTTGACAGTCGTTACGGGTCGTCAGAAGCTCGAAAGTCTGACAACCAGTCTTACTAAGGGGTATCGTGTTACCCAGTAACTGGGTTGTGGAGGTCAGATAGGCAGTCGCTCCATGTAAAATACTGGTATTCAGCTGTATCCGGTAAGACTGGAAGCCGACCCCAACATAGTTGGGAAAAGGCTAGGCAGATGATGATGAATAATAATATCATAAATGCGAAAGAAACTCTGTTTGTCTGTTACCTTTCATGCGTTTACGGCTGAACAGGATTCTATGAAATTTGGCACACAGGAAGACAAAAGTCCGAAAGGGACACCGTGGTCTCTGGCAACACAAAGGCAACGGAAGGATCACGGGTGGGTTTTAATCAGTAAGAGTCTAACACCCTCCCGCTCCGCCCAGAGCGGGAGAGGTCATTTGATAATTTCCCACCCACAAAAAAGGAAGTCAATGAACTAGGTTAGGACAAAGGATACTTTTTAATTCCCATAGTACGTTTTTGTGGATTAATTTCCGACCTTCACGCTGGCAAATCCGCGGGCAAAAGCTAGTGATAAATACTTAGTAGAAAACTTACCATGTAAGGGTCCAAAAATAACGCAGACGACGACAATCAGCAAAGAAACCCTGAGTCTCCGTCGCCTCGGACCAGTCCTGAAGGCGACCGTCAACGTCTCGCGGACATGACGCGCGTCAAAGAACGAACACACCCACCCGCGGCAACCCACGGGCTGATCCTGTAAATAGAAGTCGTTTATAGTATGCAGTGTTGGCCCACGCTTAATTTTGTTTGTATACAATAGATTATGTGGCTGGTTGATTATAAAGGCCATCAAGACTTGGATCGAGTGGATATTTTTTGATCAGATTGCAACAGAAGGGCAAAGCCCGTATTTTAAGAGCATTCGTGTTCTAATGTCAATCTGAATCTATCATAATTACCTCTAATATAATTAAATTTTTGACAAGTTTGTGACTTAGCTAATAGGGATGAGATTGGGAATTTTGATCGTTTTAATTACGGGAATTGGTCTTCAAGTTGCAAAAATATGCGAATTCCTGACTTGATTTTTAATGGTATCTGAACGTTTTAGACTTTCATATTTTTTGTTATTTTGTTGGGAATATATGAAATTTATACCTACTACTGGGTTGATGATATCATCAAAGTCGCGGGTAACACCTGGGTGAAGGACGCATGGAACCGGGAAGTATGGCAGTAAAAAGAGGAGGCCTATATCCAGCATTGGGTGATTCCTGTCTGTAATGATGATGACGATGATACCTACTACTCCCGGGAGATAAATCAAGGTATAATAATGATTTTAAAACTATGCAATCGCCGAGTGAAGTTTTGATACTACGTACGACAAAAGAGCAACATTTTGTCGTACGTAGTATCAATATGTTTGTCAAGAGCTCAGGAGCATGTATTGAACATTTCACCGCATATATACAGGCTGGCAGGGACATCGACGCAGAATCTAGACCAACAATTTCAACGCATGGTGTTCACAGTCATGTACTGAATCCATGGTAACAGGTTGCACGTTTATGTCCGTGCCACCCTGTATAAGAGAAGTTTATCAAACTAAGTAATAATTGGCTGTGTTAAATATGTCATAACTAAGACTAGAGCAAGAAAAAGACTGAAGGGATGAATGGAAGAAGCAATTGGATCTTTAATACAATTAATATAAGAGCGACTCGACAAGAAAGTTACAAATGCCATGAAGCCGTTGATCAGTTCTGAGAACAACAAATTAAGTATTGCCTTTTAGTTACGCGTTCATATAACGTAGCTGTGTTAGAGGTTATTTTATTTGTTTTTTTTATTTAATTAGTTTATTTGGAAATGTTTTGCATAATTTCACTCTTATCACGTTCTGAAAGCCAAGCAATTGTATGAATTGCTTTGGTATCACCGTTAAAGCAACTTGTATCAAAAAAATTTGTACAATTTACACTTACATTTCATGGCAGAATAAATAAGCCCCAAAAAAGGAAACAAATTGTTAACAGGGAGTTTGATGTCATGTTGATTAAAATGATATGAACACACACGTAACTAATTTTATAAATATCCAAATCATAAGTAATTGGTCTGATAAGATTCATAGTAATGCCACAGGAAACCGAGGAATAGCTCTTTTGTACTTTGTGATATACAGGGTGACATTGAAAACATGCGACAAATCGAAATGGGAGATTGTACTCATCATTATGAACAACTTTTACTAAGGGACCAAAGCTACAATCCCAAAAAAAAAAACTGCTGTCCCCTACATTTATGTTCGCAATACCTCATCAAAATGTAGGAAAAGCAGATTTTTTTTTTGGGATTACAGCTTTGGTCCCTTAGTAAAAGTTGTTAATAATGATGTATACAATGTCCCATTTCAGTTTGTCGCAAGTTTTCAATTTCAACCTGTATATTTATGTAATAGATACAGATCAGGCCAATGAACGCCAAGCATTTCTAATAGGTAGTGAAGCTCATATTCATTGGTTATATTATACTTATCATAAAACCACATTTTACAGCAGAATGACAACTTCCTTCCAGTAGTATCAGGTCAATTCTTATAAATTTCGAGACATTTTTGTTTTAAATATCTTTCAACTTGTTCGTAACCATAATAATAGAATCATTACTTGCAATCTCTGGTTCTGGTTCTAGAGGTCTACCCGTTAGCATAAAATCCGTAGTTACAGGCCTTTCATACTACGTATCACCAACGGACATAAGATTACTCCGGAGCCTGAACTAAGAATGAATGACAACACGATTTGACAGTTGTCCCTACTCGCAATGTGTTTGAGCCCGTTCGAAAAATAGAATTTGTCACTTGTTTTGGCGGATCAACTACTTTCGGACGGGCCCATATCTTTCGCCCTAACGTAAGTTTGAGCGATGTTACTCTTTACAATAAAAATTAATTATAGGATTTTGGGCTTTTTGAAAACTAAAAAAAAGACAGTTTCACATAACCGACCGAAATTCAATTTCATCACCATAATCAGCAAGCCGTATGCGTTTAACAATGGCCTCCTTTTTTAGAAGCCCATTAACAACAGCAAGGGGGATGCGCTGAGCTAGCCCGCGAAATTCTAATTTTCTTAAGTTTTTTGCGATTCGCAGTTCAGTATCAGGTTATAAGTTGATCAAAATATGATTCGCGACCATAACAAAATATACAAGGTGTTATTTTGCATCCTCGTTAAATTTCAGGAGGCTGCTATGAAAGACATGTATAATTAAATAAAATTACGATACCTGCTCAATAATTAGTATATACTTGTTTTTTTAATTATTTAAGTTTGACAGTATTTTAGAATACACCACTTTCACAGAACAGAATCACCCCGTTGCGTATGCGGTAGTGTGTGTGTAAAAGGGCAGCTACAGTGCGGTATCACACGGGCCGCGTTTTAACATGCGTGTCCCAACACATGCCGATTTCAGAAAGTTGAAAAATAAAAGAAAAGAAGTCTTACTTATTTTATTATTGATTCGTGTCGAGAATCATTAGCATAGTTATATCCTTGAATTTGACGAGGATGCAAAACGACACCTTGTATTTACAGAATTATAAACATTAAAATAATCAATACAATTCAGTTCTATAACAACAATTTGTTATGGTCGCGAATCATATTTGATTATCTGCAAATTGCAAAAAAACTTATGAAAAAATGAATTTCACGGGCTACCCTGTAGCTTTCACTGGTGAGGCTTATGGCTAAGTAATAACAGTGACCATCTTTACATCCCAAGACCCCTCCGTGCGTCCGAAAGCACGGTAAGCTGTTGGTCCCGGCTGTCATTCGATCTTTGACATTCGGTACAGGTCGACGGAAGCCCAAATGTCTGACAACCAGTCTTACCGAGGGTTATCGTATTATCCAGTAACTCGGTTGTGGAGGTCAGATAGGCAGTCGCTCCATGTAAAACGACCCAAACATAGATGGGAAAAGGCTAAGCAGAAGATGACCCTGTAGCTTTCACATTATTAACGGGGATTTCATTTGGTCAAAACATTCTTCTGAATACATAAATGTCATAGCATAAATACAGCAACTAAAAGAGGAATTCTAAGAAGTGTAAATATTAATAATGTTGGATGTGGCAAAAGAAGCATGAAAGTAGAGTAAATGCTGTGGAAATGCATTCCATGCGGAGCATGTGTGGTGTGACTATAAATGATAAGCTGAAAAAATGATGTGATAAGGCAACGATGCGGTTTAAAGGAAAACTTGTATGCTTAGATGGTTTGGTCATGTTGAGAGGATGAATGAAAGGCGACTAACAAAAGGTATTTACAAGGCAGATGTGAGTGGAAACACCGGGAGGGGATGTCCCAGAAATACATATAGTGACCAGTGTCAGGTGCGTAGTACTCGCAACCGGCGTGCGTGTATGACCAGATGTATGAACGTAAACGAAGCAAAAGGAGTATGTAAGGAGCGTAGCAGGTGGCGTACTATAGTTTCTGCCTACCCCCATGGGGTGAAGGCGTGAGTTTTATGTTCTGTTATGTAAATATTGAGAGAGAGAGAAACCAGCACCTACGCGTAGTCATAACCGCTATATGAATATCACAAAATTACTGCAACTAGCACAAGCAGCAGCTAACAACGCCTAAATTGTGTGTAGGAAGATAATCAGCTGAAGACAAGTTTATTTCTTCCTTGAATAGAAATCAGGGCTAAATCAGTATAAACGTGACGTGCAACAAGAGACTAGATCTTCCGAGAAATACTTCTCATTCCACCAAGATCAAATAACTTATTTAATAAGTCGTTTTAAACAAAACTATGAAGATTTAATTGGCTTTAGTTAAGCTCTACTAAACATGGCGCATTCAGCCCTGGCACTGGACGATCATAGTAAGTACAAAGATAAAATTAAATTTTCCAAATTCATTATAATGCGAAGTGAATTTAATTTACCCTCGGCCGGACCGAACGAGCGAATAAGTGAAATTTCAGGTTTCAAACAAAATCCCTCAATAATCCCCACTTTATTTTCGTGTTCCCTTTAGCATACGGAATGCATATAGATTGTTTACAACGCTTTTCATGACCAACTGCCAAGGGAGAGATTTGCGAAAATTAATTTCCAGCCCAAAAAAGATACAATCAAAACTTTGCCGTATAAAAAGAACAAAAAGATACATTTGGCGAAGTCTATCAAATTTTACATGCGCATAAAAAAAAAATCGTACAAAACAAAAAAATATATTTTTCATAAAATTCGATCCCACGCAACTATCATCAATCACTGTGGAAAAAACTATTAATAAAATAAATAATTTAAAAAACAAAAAACGCGACTGCTAAAACACATAACTGAAAAGGGAAAAACAAGCGTTATAATCTATATAATTTTGGTACCGCAGGCGGGGACAATCAAAAGTTACACCATATTTCAGGTTATTCGACTGTCCCCGCCTGCAAGACCAAAATTATATAGATTATAACGCTTTAGCAGTCGCGTTTTTTGTGTTTTAAATTATTTATTTTATTTCAAGCTTTTTAGTGTTATTTATACATATATTTGAAAATTACTTATTACTAGCTTTTATTTGATACCAATATTGTTGCAATTAATTTAAAAACATTCCCCTCCTTTTTTTTGTACTTGCAGATGCAATTTATAAATATTATATAGCCTATGTCACTCCTACAATTAAGACGAATCTAAGGACACCTCATATGTTAAAATCCATCAAGCCGTTTAGGCTACAGAGCGTGCCAAAAAATAGACATACATACATACATACATACATACATACATACATACTCTCGAAAAAAATTACCCTCCTGAGGCAGTCGGGTAAAAATAGTTTGGAAAATGTAAACATGTATCACGTGATGGGTCCTATAGTATCAGTGGCAATGTCAAAGGATCGGAGGGATATAAATCCAAGTCGACACCTCTGCGAGCCTCGCGTAAAATCGCTGATTGCGTTACGATGTCCCCCTTGGTTCGAATTTGCGTAGCGAGCGCGCAGCAATTTATCACTTAGACATAGGACTAACCGGGCTGTCGAGCTACTCTGCAAATGATGTATGGCCTCAACGCGCCTTATCGAGACACACACCGATACTACATTAGCCCTAGACTTTGGTCTATTTTTTTTTAGGATAGATTCTGGCAAAACCACCATTAATATTCCCGCCTAAATGGACTAAGAAAGATGCAGTGGACATTCAGATCATGGAATACTCACTCTTTGTCTATCCGCAGATATAATTGGATCCTTCAATCGGATGTATCCATATATCAAACTCGTCAGATACAAACAGTTCGATATTAAAAATATGCCATAGTAACCGATCTGTTGCAGTAGAATACCACTGAGAGACATGCCTATAGGTATTCCGAGGGACATACACAAATTGGCCACTCCTACTCTGAATGTTCTCATTTCTTTTGTCGTTACATCACCAATGTAGCTGAATACACCGACGCACACTGTTATCCATCCTCCGGTTAGTGACGGGAACAGGTCAGAGAGGGCCGTTATCTCCAAAGGTAACTCGTAGAAGAAATATGTGTTTAGCATGAAACTCGTACAGCACAACACTTCCCCTACTATAGGCAACAGTATGCATGCCTTCCTCTTCCCCGTTTTATCGCTCCACGAACCGACAAACAAAACTAAAATACACGGAAACGCTGTTTGGGCGATATTTTTCCACGCCTGAACTGACGCGGTCAGCTTCTGGACTTCAGATTCCTGTAAAGTATAGTTCTCTGTTTGCCGCCTATTTAACGCGGAACACACTTCATCATCGTATCCTAAATTAACTCTACACGCTTTTTCCAAATTCAGATTTTGCACTGCAAGTCCTGAGAATACGTTGGACATTATGTAACAGGCTATGATAGGCTCCACGGTTATGTTCGACCGGATCTGCATGAGCTTCTCCCTAACCCCCGTTCTCTTGGGTTTGGGTTCATCCTTCGCCGGTGTTTCGACTCCGCTCGCCGGCTTCTCAGCCGCCGCGCTTATCCCATTCATGATGTCCAATTTGATACTTCACTTTAAAGTTCAATCAATCATCGTTACTGCTATGCTTTGACTGGGATATCAAGGTTCCCACAAGGTATGTATGTTATCGGCGCATATGTATACCACTGCGTTCATTGTTCACATAATATTACACATCACTTCATAATAATCACACGGTATTCACTGGTTCTGGTCCAGAGTAATCCACTAACGGTGCGATAGTGTCGGGCCGCCGAGCAGACTGAAGGATCCTCTTGTCTTAAGAGTTGATTGGACGGATACGCGTTCGAGTGGTGCCATTAGAGGCAATTGGCCGGGCGTAGTGTCGGCTCACGGCGGCAGAGTGGCCCGTAGCCCGCAGGACTGCCTGGATCGTCGTCACAACCTTGCAATAAGTAGGCGTTTATCCCATTGGAGCGATGTCTGTCATTATTTGAAACAGTGGGTACGCGCGCGGCCCTATTAGTGCACGGTCAAGGTACGATCTATGCGAGGGCGACGATTTCATTTCATTTTCATTACATTGTTTTTGTGTCTGCAGGTGCAATATTCGACCTGTCGGAATTTAATTAAGAACATGTTGTAGAATCTTAAGGTCACCAATTTAAGAATATTCAGATATTGATAAAATAAATTCATGAAAACATTTCGTTTATATACGTTTCGGTCACGTTTTAACCGTTCTTTTTTAAAGATAGTCCCAAAATAAACCCTAACCACACTTTATTACCAACACAAAAGTGTCTCTCGC
Organism: Atethmia centrago; assembly: GCA_905333075.3. Lineage (NCBI taxonomy): Eukaryota > Metazoa > Arthropoda > Insecta > Lepidoptera > Noctuidae > Atethmia > Atethmia centrago. The sequence continues at coordinate 26,559,964 of HG995374.1, forward strand.
AAAAAATGGCGCTCAAAGATAATTCTTATTGTCGGGCGTCGAACCGAAGCTACTTTAGTTACAAATATCTTCCAGTAGGACGGCAATGCGGAATAAAGGGGCAGTGAGGAAACATTAGTCAATATGAATGGTTTCCCCTCTCGGCCCTTGCCAAAACTATTGGCTAACTACTTTTGCTTCGTCGGCTATCCAGCTCAAATTAAAAAAGAATATGCTAGTCGATCGAATTTCAGTGCTGTTTGTGTGTGGTTTTAAAAAAGGAATTTTCAGTGGAAGGTTCGGTGGAAGTGGCCGTGTCCTAAGTATGAATGGGGTTTCTGATATAGCTTCGAAGCAGAATGGGTCGAGGGATGTAAAAATGTACTTGTTCACGAGCTGAAAACTTTATGATGTTTTATTTAGTAAGTGCGAATAAAATGTTTGATTATTAATTCGCGCAAACTTAGTTCGTATGATTGCGCGATCAAACATACTGATACCAAACAGGTGGCTTAACTGGGATCGCGCCAACGTCACAGAGGCTCTTTGTTTGTGGGAAACAAAAGTAAAAACTCTATGAACTTGTAATTTTAGTATCTTTCTGTGGTTTTTTGAGCAAAGTAAAAGTAGATTTTTACGTTGCTGTCAGATTTATTTTATGAAAAATATTTCTCAGCTTTTCGTTGCATCAAGAACCTCAAACCAGAAAATCGAACAACCTTCGCCTACTTCTTCGAAGAAATCTTCTAGTTTTCTGTGTTGTTTGCTGTTTTTTTTTTTTATAATGTATAATATATGTCACCCACGTATTTGTTCTTATCAGGGTCGTAGCGCTTTGCCTGCTACCTAATAAAAACTGCGTGTTTCTTACGTCCATTGTGAAATGTGACTTATAGACGCGAATACGCGATGCGACCATCCATCCTCGACGATTGCTTATTTTAGGACACATTTATTTTCGTTTTCGTGTGACAATCGCATTGAAATAGAACGCGGCCATAATCATTTTCCATACGACTATACGCGCCATTTTTAACCGACTTCAAAAAAGGAGGAGGTTTCTTAATTACGACGAGGTTTCTTTTTGACGTTCGAAAAGTGCTGATTTTCAGCCTAGTTTGAATAAATGACTTTTGATTTAATTCGACCGTATATATTGTATATGTATATATTTTTTTTTGTGTGTTCGCCGATTTCTCCGTTAATTGTGGACCGATTTTAAAAATTCTTTTTTGTTTGAAAGAATATGCTCCCGAGGTGGTTCCATTGTCGCCAAGTCATAATCTGATTAGGGGATCCCATGGAAATCGAGGGAAATCCTCAAATTTTAAAGGCATACCTATAGCGATTTAGACATTTTTTATAGTAACTTGTGCATTTGCTCTCGAAAAGCACCGTTTGGTGAAGTGGAATTGATGATGAAGACCACAGATGGCCACCGGAACTACTTAATAAGATGTATTTAACAAGTTGCGATTCGATTAGGTATTTTAATATGGTTGCTAAGCCATTTATGCTCTTCACAATGCATATGGTGAGTAGCCGATCTCCTGGTTCTTACCAGGAGAACTCCTCAACAATTAACGTCCCTGCATCAAGAAAAGCAATATTTTGTAAAAGGTGATGAGCAGTTGGTATTAGACTATTGTAACTTAGATAAAAGTTTTTTATTTTTCACTTCTTAGTGGGTCAGTTTGTGACCCACTAAGAAGTGAAAAATAAAAAACTTTTTGCAAAGAAAAAAAAAAACAATCGACTTCCAAATAAACACTACAAAGTGAAAAATAACTAAAATTTCGGAACTCGGTGGCAAAAAACTAAAATACAGATCCAAAGACACCGACTTTGTAGTGTTTTTTTGGTAGTCTGTTGTTTTTTTTTGTTGTAAAAAGTTATGAACGTCCCTGTAAAATTTCTCGCGCGGGCTTCTGCCCAGTTTGACTACTAGCTCTGGTGCCTTCTATCAACTTTCAAAAACCTTGCATGACTCGGTGTGTTGTTTTAGCCTTCTCAGTCACGTGCAGTTTAGCCCACAAGTGCATAAGTAATGACTGGTTACTAGCTTCGCCCACAACCAATTTACTTTATACCTCACAATATGGAGGAGCAGACAAACACTTGCAAGTGTTTATTGTTTAACTAGCTAGTCTGTCCACACAGCGTAATTTTATATGCGTAGAATAATAAGATGCAAAAATGGACGAGCAAATCTTGAACGAAAATTTTATGAAGAACATTCGAAGATAAACAGACCATCTATCGACGATGGATCACAAGTAAATTATACAACCTTAAAATCTATATTTAATTGATTGTTTTCCCTACTGTAATCCTCAGCTAGATGGATCATAGATCACCATAAAAGGTGGTAGATATACAGACTGGATGCAGAAGACGGAGAACGAGGTTATTCATTGCAATTTAAGAGAGGGTTATATAAAAATAAAAATGATATAATTCAGACATTAGAGCCCTTAGATTGTTAGTAATAAGTTAGTAACAATTTGTGCTTATCTGCTATGTAAGTAATGTTAGTAGATAATTATGAGTTTCTTTACTCTGTTAAACTTATATCTGTCAATATAATACAGGTTGAAATTGAAAACTTGCGACAAACTGAAATGGGACATTGTATACATCATTATTAACAACTTTTACTAAGGGACCAAAGCTGTAATCCCAAAAAAAAAAATCTGCTTTTCCTACATTTTGATGAGGTATTGCGAACATAAATGTAGGGGACAGCAGTTTTTTTTTTGGGATTGTAGCTTTGGTCCCTTAGTAAAAGTTGTTCATAATGATGAGTACAATCTCCCATTTCGATTTGTCGCATGTTTTCAATGTCACCCTGTATATCCGGCAATAAACTGCGAGAAGCGTGAAGCCCCATTTACAGGTTGCAAATTTCTTGCCTGTAGCATACATACAATAAAGTTGAAACCACAAATTATATCACTTGCATCGTATAAACACTGTTTAAACGGAGCAACTCTTATTGTTGCTTCAACTTAGGGTTTATCACAAGCAATTAAATTGCACCGTGTAAATCTGTCTTCATTAATTGATTGGCCTTCCCTAAATTATGACTAAGCTATGGTTGAGTTTTTGTTAACTTGCTTAGTTACTAACAAAACGAAGCCTGTTTTGCATTTCCCATTACTTCAAAATTATACACATGAGCTTTACATCGCCTCATAAAAAGAAGGGTAGAAGCACCAGTCAAAGCTCCATACATCAGACACATCAGATAAAAATCCTTTAACAAAACGTGATTTATAACGCCATTAAACTCGTGTTTAAATCATAGGCGGTAACCTTTTGTTTTTATTTTAATGAAATCGTTTTGTTTCATTGTCTAAGCGTCACGCGTACATTTGGAACCGTTTATGGTAAATAATTCAGGTTTATTATTTTATTATGAAGGGTGTTGAATTGTTTTCATTGGTTTTTATGTATGATGAATTTCGTATTTCCCTTTGTTTTCAAATTCGAAGATTTTTTTGGTAGACTATTTGAGTGTTTTGTTGTAATATTGTTGATATTATGTTCGGTATTTAATCACACTTCATTACAGGTTGGTATAGAGTTATTTTTTTTTTACTGACTTCAAAAAAGAAGGCATTTATGAATGAAATGATATGAAAATATTAGTGATGATACTACGTAGAGCAGTGGATGCTGCAGGAATTCCAGAAATTCCTGAAATACCTTGATTTTTTCTAGACTTTCATATTTCCTAGGGCATAATCAGCCTATAGCATAGCCTATAATATTATAACTGCTGGGACACAGGCTGCGCCACAACGCCCTGTCCTCCGCCTTCCGCATCCAGTCTGTCTCAGCCACCTTTTTAAGATCATCGGTCCATCTAGCTGGGGGGCGTCCCACACTACGCTTGCCGATACGCGGTCTCCAGGGTGTTGTGGCGCAGCCTGGGAGAGGCATATGTCCAGCAGTGGACTGCAATAGGCTGATTGGATTGATTGTTTGGGACACAGGACTCTGTGATAGAAAGTGGGCCATAATCCACCACGCGGGCGCAAACAATCAGACGAGACCAGGGTAATCAAACTTTTTGAATTAGTAACTTGTCTTCATTTTGCAGGTATGTTTAAATGTATGATGCTGATTTCTTAAACGTCCGAGTAATTCTTGTTTTACTGCAACTTTTAATAGTACCAAGATTCCTCTAAGCAAAAAGGAAATACTGAGTAAACTCTGGAACTAAGTATTAAAGTGACCTCAATGCCATAATGGCTGGTCCCTTGGCCGTAGCCAGCAAACATAATGAGTACATATCCCCAGTTAGCATTTACGACTACTTGAAGAAAACAACTTAGTTAATTTAATTTGAAGTACTTATTAGCTAATAGGCTAGATTGTAATGTAATTAAAGTATCACCATTAGGGTATTTACTATATACGAGAAAAAATCTATAACCAAAACTAACATTCGGAAAATGTTAGTTTTAGTTCATAAAATAACAAAATAAATTTTAAAATTCAATTCAACGTTTTCAGTTTTTCTAATCTGTTAAAAAACACCATGAAATAGTAGCCGCCATGCTATTACGTCATACGGCTGTGTAAACTAAAACGAGTCAACTGTCAACTGACAGTTAGATAGTAGATCAGAGCATTTGTTTACATAGCCAAGTGACGTCATGACCACAGAGCAACATGGTGACCACTGCGTCCAGCGGTTTCGTCAAACTACGCGCGAAATTTGAAAATGTTAAATTTAAATGCATTTTTATGGCACTTATCGATTGAATAAAAATTTTGTGATTTTTTGGGGGATATTAGCACTATAGAATTTAATTAAGACACTTTTCAAAAATGGGTGTAAGACCCTATTGTAATACTTTATAAAGAAAAAAAAAAACCAGCCAAGTGCGAGTCGGACTCGCGCACGAAGTGTTCCGTACCATTATCTATAAAACTAGCAAATAAATCATGTCTGTTGTGTGGGAGCCCCCTTAAATATTTATTTTATTCTGTTTTTTAGTACTTGCTGTTATAGCGGCAACAGAAATACATGATCTGTGAATATTTCAACTGTCTAACTATCACGGTTCTTGAGATACAGCCTGGTGACAGACGGAGTCTTAGTAATAGGGTCTCATTTTACCCTTTGGTTACGGAACTCTAAAAAAAGGTGTTTGTTTTCTTCGTGAACAAGGAAATGTACCAAATTATCGCTGAAAATTTTATGATTTCAGTTCCAAGTCGTCGCTGATATATATTTTTATTTGTTTCAGATCGGCGTACAACCTATACACCAACCCGCACTAGGCCCCCGTGGTGGATTATGGCCCACTCCCTATCACAGACAGGAGGCCTGTGTCCCAGAAGTGGGAACGTTATGATCAGCTGTGTAACAAAACCTGCCTTTCGCCAGCTGCAAAACCTAAATTTAAGGACTGACCTAACATTACATAGCAGCGAGCTTGTTATGTTACGGCATTTGCCGATTGACCGATATCATTTTTCTTTTTGAAAACTGTGCTCGGCCGTTCTCCATCATTTTAAATATTTGTACGCCGATACTCACGGCTAAACATGATTGGACTCAAACGATGACTGTAATATCTTGCATGCTCTTGTATATATACAATGTTTAACAAATAAAGAAATCTTATCTTATCTTATTTTAAAATTGAGATGTAACGTACGTAACACACACCAAAGGGATGTGCCAAAAAACCATGGACACACGTGTACTGACTATACAAATGCTCACATCGTACCGATGACCGTCAGTCGCACTTGGCTGTTTTTTTTTATTGTTCCTTTGCGAGTCCAAAATAAAATATTTTTCTTTTCTTTCTTTCATTCTTTAAAACAAGATGTGAGTCTGAATTTAATGTTTACTTTCCCATCGTAAACTCAAGCGACTGATTCGGCCTGTCGGGGTCGCGTGGAAGTTGACGCGACCCCGACAGGCCGAATCAGTCGCTTTCCGAGGCCCCTGGCAACACAGGCAACGGAAGGAATACGGGTGGGTTTTAGTCAGTAAGAGTCTGACACACCTTCCCGCTCCGCCCAGAGCGGTAGACGTTATAAAAAAAAAAGGTCAGTGTCAGGTTGTGTCTTGATCAAAATATGATTTGCGACCATAACAAATATGTATTTACAGAATTATAATCATTAGAATCATTAATACATCTCTCTTAGTTAGATTTGTTCCATTGAATGACTTTTTAACTTAGAGAGATGTATTGATGTTTCTACCCGAAGCATAAAAAAAAAACTATATTAAGTATTAGGTATTTCTTTCAAGCTACTTAAGATGTTTTAATGTTTTTTTGTATGAACAGACTATTTTACCTTCTATAATTAATTCTATCTGTGATTTTTTTTTAATATTCATATTTTTGCTACTGAAAATAAGTATTCCATTATGAAACCGAATGTCGGGAGGGGCTTGTGGCTAAGTAATAACAGCCGCACGGGTCGATCGATAAGGTTAAGCTACGCTTGCCGCGGTTGGTCCGTGGATGGGTGACCATCTTTACAGACATCACATACATCTTTACATAGGTCTAAAAAGTTAGGTAGTAGAAAACATTTTCGAATAATAGTGTTACAGTTAAATTAGGGCGATTTTAAAATTTCCATACAAACAGAAATTTCCAATTATCTTTTACTAAATAGGACATTTCGAAAATGTTTTCTACTAAAATTTTAGACCTATATATCTTGCTTATGTGTGTGAAGTTTCATTAAAATCGATTCAGTCATTTCGAAAAATTTGGACTTGAAAATTTGTATGAAATGCCGTACGGCGTAAACGCTCTTAAGTAGTAACATTTTTATCATTGCCAGAATCTAAGTAGATCAAAAACTGGTTTATCGAAAAAAAATAATGTAACATTAAACGGATATACCGTTTGGCAAATCTGATTCTAATTTCATAAGGGTTCCCGTAAAACCGTAATTTCCTCTAACCGTAATGTACATAGCAGTGTACAAACGCGAACCGAAAGTAATCCACAGTGAGTCGTAAAAATTTAACACAACAACACCCCTGCGTGTAATTATACAGGAGTGATAACATTCTACGGATTCGTACACATGTCGACGTGGACCGGGGTTGATAACTGTTGTAAATAAAGAAAAAAATAATTATCATGGTTTAAATAGAAAATTGAATCTATTTTTAATGAAAAAATAATGTATTATGTAGATATAAATAAATTCTCGAAATAGGATGGAAAGTAGCACTGTCCCTAAGTTTTTTTTATATATATTTTTTATATTTATATTTCATTTTTATATATATATTTTTTTTATCTTAGATAACAGTGAAAACAGTGATGGAGAGCCCTTACTCCTCTTTTATTCCATGCTTTATCGTTCTCCTTGTTATTATTTGTTTGGGTTCTACTAACACTAGTGATAAGGTATTTTACTAACAAATTGGACTATATTGTTGTCCGAACTGAATAAATAAATAAATTAGACCTTATTCGTTAGTGTAGTTATCAACTTTTAATAATATTATATAAGATATATGTACGTATACTTTATGAATCTATTACATAATACTTTCACTATCGACAAACTAGACACAGTAGCAAAATAATTAACCTATACAGGCATGAGGAAAAAGGCAGGGTGTAAAGTTCACTCATCGTCCATAGAAAAGGATGGATCCTCAGATAAAAAGTTTCAAAATTAACCTAAGAAACTTTTAAGAGTGCTTAAGACCATCGATCTGACTAACTTTTACTACGAGACCAACTTTGAAATTGCGAAAAAAGACATCTGCATAATCAGCCTAATGTTCCCACTGCTGGGACACGGGCCTCCTCTCTGTGAGAGGGAGTGGGCCGTAATCCACCACGCGGGCCCAGTGCGGGTTGGTAGATGTCACATGTCTTCGAATTTTTGGTTCTAGGACTTGCCGGTTTCCTCACGATGTTTTCCTTCACCGTTTTGAGAGCAGCGGTGATGAAATTATTTACACAAAGTAAAGCGCCTGCCTGGTTTCGAACCCACGACAACTCGTAAGTCGGGGCCACATCAATGCCGGGATGTTGTATATGAGGGGTATATATGCAAAATCGCCTCTGTCCATTATAAAACAAAATACATACGAGTATGTTTATTGTGTCTGGTGACACTCAATCACTATCCATGGTTCTGTAAAATCAGTTACGATCAAAACCGCCTCTATCACATACATATAGCCAGATAATTATAAATGATTTATTGTTATATTATTGTTAATTTTTACTGTAAGTAGGTTTGTAAACACTTTTACACGTCAATCATATTTTTAAAATAAAGCTAGATGAGGTCGGCGTTTCCTATCTGACTACTCTGAGAAAAAAGGCCGAAACAAACTCAGAGGTCACCTTTAAAGTCTCCTTTAAAGGCCAGACATAATCTAGGTCAGATCATGTGAAGGCCATGTAGATTGGTGTCTGAAATGGTCCTTTTGAGGAAAGAACCACACAGATTGAGTGGACCTGTCCTGTCAGTGCACGCATTTGTCAGTAATCGTGCAGCTCAACTCAAAACTTAAGGAGCTCAACGATTCGACGAACAATACCAAAGAAAGAACATTGGGTAGGCCGCATGATTTACTCAAACCGCCAGACTATGATTAATACTAAATGAAAAAAAAAAACAACAATGACCCACATAGTCTTCACATTCACAATAATTGAAAACAATATAATACTTTACAAGTAAATCAGTCAATAGTAGTCAGTTATCTCGCCCCCCACTTTCAGTACATTTGCGCGAACCATAGTAAAAATCTACGTTCATCACACAATCGTCTTCTTCAATGTCCCACTCACCGTACTGACTTTATTCACTCTTCCTTCTTCGTTCAGTCTATCTCTCTGTGGAATGCGCTCCCCCAGGAAATCAGGATGGCAACCAACCGACTATCCTTTAAAGTTAAAGTTCGCGAGCACATTCGTAAGAAGCAGGCAGTATCATCACAACGGTAATGTTTTCCCATTGTTTGTCTTATCTGTTTAGTATATTCGTGTATTTATTTGGTCTTATATATACGTATAATTAGGTATATGTATTATATATAATATTTTTAATAGGTATATGTATGTATATACTTATATTTTAATAAATATTTATTCCACAGTTTTCGTTATTGCACCTACCGCTGTCTCTGCATAACCCAAAGGTTGACTGGTAGAAAATGCCTATGGCATTAAGACCGTCTCTGTACATTTGTGTGCGTAAAGTATTAAATAAATAAATAAATATTAAATTCCTCACAAAATATTGAGCTCCACAAAGTAAATAGGTAATAACAAGTGAGATTCAAAACCTACACTATCCAGTGTCTAAAATGCAAAATCGCCTTTTCGACTAATCACCGAACAGCAGCCGTCATGGCCGCCCTCGTGTTTTTATGCTTATTAAGTGCAAAACCGCCTCTGTTCCTATGAATGAAGTCCAAAACCGCCTCTATCCAGAGTTGAGGTGCAAAATCGCCTCTATCCACTTTTCAATTTGAATTTTATGCATAAGATATTAATGTCATTGTTATTCAATTAATTATGAGCTGGTAAAACTATATTTTTTATAAACCTGGAAGATATCTCCTACAATTTGAATATTTATTAAGCCACGGAATGTTTTTTAACTGCTGTGAACATTTTCAGAAACTGGATAGAGGCGGATTTGCACTGAGACCCCTCATATATGCTAGTTGCGCGGTAAACTCTGCTTGCGCGATGCAAGATTTTGCGTGGCGTCAGCGTGTTGCGTAATTCGCATGTGGCGATGTAGATGCCGCCATAAACCTGAACCAAATGTGGTTCATGGGACAGGGAAAGGGTAAAACCCATAAACAGCAAATCTTTAAATCAAACCATTTTCCATAAGTCGTAAGAAACTAAGCGACACAAGCCCATGGTACTATGGCGTAGTTAAAAGATGAACCATTAAACCAGTGTAAGATTATTTGGATTTATTTTTCTTCTTTAATGTTGTTATTTTCGCAGAGTATTCTTAACGTCGACAATTTAAAAGTTTTACGACTTTTTTGTTTAATCTCCTTCTTACTTACCACCTAGAGAACATTTCCATACACCTATTTCATTAAATTAATGTTTAACAAAAACTTTTTGGGCGTTCACTGGTTGTAGACAAGAAACACGTAGAAACGTTTAAACGCGAGCAATTTTATTGGGACCGGTTCGTTACTGAGCAACTTTTGTGAGACTCCCTACCTCCGCAAATTGCCCCGACGTGAGCTCACTGACTTATTAACCTAGCACATATATTGGATGTATCGGATATTAGTCAGCAGAATCGGCTTTTGGGGCTATTTCTGGGACTGTTGTATTGATGTGATGACACGAGGTTGCCTTTTGCGTTCCGGATAAAGGTCCCATGACACCGATTGAGAATTATTCCAAAAATATAGTTTTTTGACACAGTCTGCCAGACATACTCGTACATACATAAAAGTGATGATGTCTGTTAACAAGTTCATTAGGAATGTACGATAGGAACTATATTTAACTATCCCCGGGACCACCGAAGACCGAATAAACTCATCTGATAGACTGATAGTTTATACCACCCTAAAGTTCACACCGAAAATCAAGCTTAAAATCCTAACTATGAGTTTGTTTGTTTGTTTGTTCACTCTCACGCTAAAACGGCTGAACGGATTTGGATGAAATTTGGCAAATAGGTAGACCATGATCTGGATTAGGACATAGGATACTTTTTATCCAGATATTCCAACGGAATCGAGACTTATGTGAACAGCGGGGCGTATCTAGTTAGTTATAACTCAACAACATAAAATTATAAAATTATTTCCCTCAACCCCTGAATTCTCCACAAATCTTCTAAATCACAAACAAGCAAACCAATCTACCCTTACAGTAGAACCATACTGCACAGTGAACACATATCAGGATTACAAAGGATTTTCCCGCAAATGAATGGTTTACCTGTTCCAACCGACCTATGTACGCACGGTAATCCTCGATGGATGCTCCAAGCAATTTGGAACTTGGAAGATGAGAGGACCTAATTGCGTAGCTCACTCACAATCCGAATGGGATTGTGATTTTGACAATAAGTACATCAAAATCCATTGCTTCAAATGTTTAAATTTGTTTGCTACAATGTGAGTAACGCAATATAATTATTTCCATGCACCGAAAAATGTGTTCTACCAAGTATTTTCAAAATACTACCTCGTCTGGAACAACTGAGTTTTTTAATTCAGACACGTGCTAAACGTGAGAATTACTATACCTTTTTTTAAAGCGAATAGATCAAAAAAGTTTTTCCTGTAATTTGTACGTCAAGTGCCATCATACATATTTATTTTGAGTAAACTGCCTCGATAAACAAGTCTCAAAATTTTTTTATATCAGGAACTTTATGACGACGCTTAATTTTCAAAAGTTTGAGTACGTTTCAATGAACTTAGTTTTAGAAATATTCGTTCGTTGATTAGCTATTAGAAAAGTATCAGTTTAACATGCTAAGCGGTGCAAATTTCTCACAATTAACAGTTTTTGGTTGAGAAGAGGAAAATTTCCAAAAATATTCTAACAACTCAATTTGGACACCAAGTGATCGGCTCAAAATAGTTGCGAATTAGGTCTAGCATACCTCTTTTCAAGGAATGCATCCAGTTACCAATCACCCTGTATAAATCAGCCTTAATTTGCAAAATGAAAGGGATCGTGAGAGAGATACGGAATAAGGGTGCTGTTTTATTTGGGATTATAACTTGATTATGTCAACCATGTGCGAAGGTGTTATTATTATCCAATATATTTAGTTTGTAAGCAGATTCCGTATTCGTCGAACTATTTTACGGATTAGATGTTTCTGGAAATTTACAATTCTAAGCTTCTTTGAATGATTGATTTACTGCTTTACAGACTGCTTTACAGAACAGTAAATCGTGCAAAGCAAGTTTTGCACGATTTACTGTTCTGGGAAATAGAAAGATGCCATTTCCTTACACACAACCATGTCATTGCGAAAAGAGGATTGTCACAGTACTTACAGAAAGCTTATCAGCATTTGGAACAAACACCCTTCCTAAAGACATTTATGGTAACTATACAGGAGAATACTTGTAAAAACCCAGGATCTTTATGGGTATTCTCTTGTAGTTACTGAACTGAAGTATAGACAAGATTTGTAAAGTATTATAATATTTTAATTATGGTGAATGTGAGGACTACGTGAGTCATTGTATTTTTTTCTTAGTTAGTTTTTATCATGGTCTGGCAGTTTGAGTAATTTACGCGGCCTACTCAAATGTCCTATCTTCGGCATTATTCGCAGAATCGTTGAGCTCCTTAAGTTCTGAGTTGAGCTACACAATTACTGACAAATACTTGCACTGACTGAACAGGTCCACTCAATCTGTGTGGTTCTATCATCAAAAATGCTTTGCTTTCCAGATGATCTGTTGTTCTTCTCAGAGTAGTCAAATAGGAAACGCCAACCTCATCTATTTTTTTTTAAATATGATTGACGTGCCAAAGTGTTTGTACAAACCTACTTACAGAAATAAAATCATTTATAATTTAGAATTAGACCATGAATAAAATATAATTGGAATCGAGAATTGGAAAGCATCTTCGGTCATCACTGAAAAAACATTCAAACAAAATGGTAGTCACACGTTACAGTTTACATACGGTTCAGAAGCTACGGACCTCTAAAACGTATAACAAAACATACCAGTCATAATAATACCATAGGGATCTACTCTTAATCTCTGTATCGAGGACTTAAGCACCCAATCAAGAGAGTTGGGCCGAAGGGGCGATATGATTATCGACGCAACCTTCGAAACTTGCCTACCTACTTATACTGGGTTTCACGAAATATGGGGACTGGGATTTTTAACGGAATTAAGAGGTCCGCGGTATATTTTCATCAGATTTAGTTAAGATGTTTAATATTTCTTGGTTTTCACTATTTGAAAAAAGCGTTCGAAGGGAGATTCCTATGCAGATGACACGTGATCATTGTTGTGTACTTTTTTTTAATATCTAATTGTCTACTTCAAATTGGGTTGTGGCGGTCAAAAAGGAAGTCGCTCCATGTAAAATACTGGTATTCAGCTGCATCCAGTAAGACTAGAAGCCGACCCTAACATACTCGAAGTTAAAAAGAAGCTCAGCTGAATGATTTCTATACCTACTTCAAAATAAAATATGGTGTTTACTGTGATGCTCTTTGAGCACATCCGCACTGATACCTGAAAAACGTACTTACTTACAGTACGTTTTTTGTGTCCATTGTGTCCAGTACTAGGCTTTAAAGTCTATGATAAATATAAGGTGACTAATTTATGTTATGACGATTGCAGTAGCCCTGTAACATAATGTTGTAAGAACACTTTTTTGAAAATATATTGAATCCGACATGAAACAGTGTGTACCTATGTGATGTTTTATTCGACGCCCCGTATCAGAAGACCTCTGTCGTTAATCCTACTAAACAGAGGTTCATAGTGTGTCTACGTTACTTATATGTGTGTATGTGTGTGTGTGTGTGTGTGTGTGTGTGTGTGTGTGTGTGTGTGCTGCTTTGTTGTTGCGAAATTAATTTGAAGGTTTTATATCCGATGTTTGACCTTCTTTGGTGGGTGGTTTGGTATTGATATTCAATATTACAAATAATTTGAAAAACAAGACACTACACAGTTCATAATATACGTTATCATGTATTCCTTCAAGGAAGAGGCAGAGGTGTACTGTTGTTTTTGATAGGTGGTTTCACAAACAGATAATTATTACTTACTAGTCATTTTTATTTTATATACTTCTTTTCGTACTTTCTTCCTTGTGGCATACAATTGCAACAACAAATTATTGGAGTTGTCTAAATACTGTTAAGATTATAATTATTGTTGCTTCAACTTATCGTATACCACGGCCAATTAAATCGCACCGTGTAAATCAGGCTTTATGTTCTTGCAATAAAAGTATATAATAGAACAATTAAATGATAAATGATTTTATTTCTGTAAGTAGGTTTTTACAAACACTTTTACACGTCAAACATATTTTTTGAAACTCTGAGAAGAAAGGCCGAAACAAACTCAGAGGTCACAGTCTGTTTTAAAGTCCAGACATAATCTTGATCAGATCATGTGAAGACCATGTCGATTGGTGTCTGAAATGGTCTTTTGAGGAAAGAACCACACAGATTGAGTGGACCTGTCCAGTCAGTGCACGCATTTGTCAGTAGTAGTGCAGCTCAACTCAGAACTAAAGAAGCTCAACGATTCAACGAACAATACCAAAGAAAGGACATTTGGCTAGGCCGCAAAAAATACTCAAACTGCCAGACCATGTCAAAAGCTGAAAATAAAACAAAATTAAACAATGACCCACATAGTCTTCACATTCACAATAATTAAAATAATATAATAATACACAGAGTAAATATTCATGTCATTGCATAAATAAAATTCATCAATGTCAATGTGTATATCCGGATATAATGTTGGTCACATCATTTGAGGACCATGTAGGTTGGTGTCCAAAATGATCTTTCGAGGAAAGAACCACACAGATTTGAGTGGACCAGCTGGTCTATTCTGTACAAATCTCACCGTGAAACCTTAGGTGAAGTGAGCGTGAAGTGAGTTCCAATTCCACATTGTGCCAGGGATGACACTATTGACAGCTCACTTTAAGCTCACTTCACTTAAGTTTTCACGGTGTTATTATTACAGAATAGCACTGCTGTCCAGTCAGTGCACGCATTTGTCAGTTATCATGCAGTTCAACTCAAAACATAAAGAGCTCAATGATTTGAAGAACAATACCAACGAAAAGTCATTTGGGTAGGCCGCATAAAGTACTCAAACTGCCAGACCATCATTAAAACTAAGAGACAAAAAAAACAAACAATGACCCACATAGTCCTCACATTCCTAATAATTAAAATAATATAATACTTTACAAAGTAAATATCATTGTTTATTAAAACCCTATTGTCATTTATCAAACAGGCCAGACCCTAATTAACCTTAAAATGAAATAAAACACCTACATGACATTACAGCCCAAAAATAATCAAAATTAATCGTACAAACTACGCGGACATACTCCGGAAACAATTAGCGACATGGAGACGATATATTATACGGAGCCGTAACCCGCCCGTTCGTACGAATAATGCTACTATGTCCATCACGGTCAACTCGTAAACCATGTTTATGAACGCGCAAATTGAAGGGGCTTCCTCGTTCCTTCCTAGTGACCCTAGCTGGAGTTGCCAGTGGAAGGAGTTAATATAATATTATTCTGTCTTTGTTTGTTGGACTTCATGAGTTACTTCAAAATGTCTTATTTACTAAAATGTGCTTGGTACTTTATGAAGTTAGCTATAATTAATGCTAAGTGAATTCGTTGCAGAAAAAAAAAACCAGATTAAAAAAAAAATACCGGCCGAGTACGTGTCGAACCACGCACAATGAAGGGTTCCGTAGTTGGGATGAATATTTTGTTTACGTAACTAAACAGACAGGTGTGCTGCTGGGGAGTTTGTTGAGCCACTTCTTCTTCCCAGCTAAAGCACTAGAAAGTGGTGAAGGGCGGGCGTTTTTGGAGGACTGTCTTATGGTACTTTGATGTTCGAAAAGTGCTGATTCACAGCCTAGTTTGAATAAAGGACTTTTGATTTTATTTTGATATATTCCAAGAATAAACACAGCATTGTAGTTGATAAACATGTTCCCCATACATTCCAACTGCAAATGTAAGTTTGTACTCACAATATTGAGTGATTTACCATGTTATGTTAAAACCATAGACATTTTTATGCGGTTTCCTGTAATCTATAAGTATAGAGCTGTTCTCTGTATTATAAAAAAAAAAAAAATTAGCTCTGCTATTTCGTATATAAGGTGGGAGAATGGTTGATTTCCTTTAATATTTCCATTTTCTTTAATAACTTTTTAATTAATTACTTTAAAATCATAAAAACATATGTTTGAAATCCTCATATAAACTCCTTTCATTTGATATGTCACACCGTCACATGGTACAGCTTGCAAAAGTTTTTTTTCTAATTTGCCACCCTGTATTCAAAATTCATTTATTTACGTTACACGTTCCTGTTTGGGTCACAGAAATTCATATATGTACCAAATTTCAACTAAATCGGTCCAATAGATTCGGAGCAAATCGGCTGTGAACAACGGACTTACAGACAGACACACGAGTGATCCTATAAGGGTTCCGTTTTTCCTTTTTTGGTACGGAACCCTAAAAACACTACACAGTGAAAAAATACTTTAATTTCGGAAGTTGGTGTCTTTGGTTTTGTATTTTCGTTTTTTGCCACCGACGTTATTTTTCACGTTTTAGTTGTAATCATAATCATAATCATTTATTTCTCAGAATATGGTACATTATATAGTCTTAAGTTTAGTCAATGGTATCATCACATTCTGCCAAGTATGGTGTGCAAATATTAGGTACATACATTTGTGGTACCTTCCCCACACACAAATTTGAATTATATGCTTATGGCTGTATGTGGTAGGTACTTAATTGTTGCAAATGGGTCATATTATGACGTCCTAGAAGGAATATGTTGAATTACAAGTCACTCTTTACATAAGTGTAGGTAGTATTTTTCATGGCAGTTCAATTAAAGAAGGATTTAAAAAAAAACTGACAACATTGATTTCCCTAAAATTAGGGAAGCATCTCTAAAACAAGGAACCCATTCCCTACCGTTTAGTATTGACCTATGGACGAAGGTTGTAACAATTGCGCGATGATGGCCCTGATGCCCGCAGATTTGTCCGCTGAGGGGAAACTGGGTGCGTATTATATAATTTAGCCACACACTAGGAAATTGAATTCGTTGGTCGAGCACTGAATCCGATGCGGGTGCTTGTTGACCTACATCTGGTGTACTTTGTGATTTACGTGGGAAATTTTTGGATGAGAGTACTTTTCTAAGTTTAGTCGAAGAAGAATTATAGGTTCCTACTGTTCCAAAAGTACGAGTATTTGATGATATTGTAAACAAATCCCGTTCCGGTTATTCTAAAGGGAAAGTAACAAATTTGTCTGTATTTAAAAGGTTTCAACTTAATATCTCATCAATTTTTCCAATACATACATAAACTCACGCCTTCTTCCCATGGGACTAGGCAGAAACTATAGTACGCCACCTGCTACGCTCCTTACATACTCCTTTTGCTTCGTTTACGTTCATACATCTGATAATACACGCACGGTTGCGAGTACTATGCACCTGACCTTTTTGCAGAACATCATTAATGAGGGCACTATATGTTTTTCTGGGGCGTCCCCTCCTGGCCTTTCTACTCACATCTGCCTTGTCTGCCTTGTCTTTGCCTTTTGTTAGTCGCCTTTCATTCATCCTCTCAACATGACCAAACCATCTAAGCATGCTCTTTTCAATTTTTGTCACTACATCTTCCTTTAAACCGCATCATTGCCTTATCACATCATTTTTCAGCCTATCATTTATAGTAACACCACACATGCTTCTCAAGGAACGCATTTTTCCAATAAATGTTGTTTAAATATTTTTTTGTTGTAATTGAAAATTATCGACGAAAATTGAGTTTATAAAATTAATTACAACTGTCAAATGAAAAAAATCTTTAAGAATATTTAAAATTAGAATTTCGGGTTTAAGTATTCAAATAATTAAATCAAAGTACTCAATTTGTAAGTGGCACTATAAATTGACAGGCGCTTTACTTTGTGTAAATTATTTCATCGCCACTGCTCTCAAAACGGTGAAGGAAAACATCACGAGGAAACCGGCAATTTTTTGCAGCTGATGACTCCATCTAACCCCTAGTTGCGTTTGATCCACGACTTTTTGACCACCCTATAAATAATTGTTTTCTTAGTAATTTTTCTTAAGTCTTTTTTTTTTATAGTTTTAATCTACAAACGTTATTAGAAGTTTACAGTAAAAATCGTTATCTCTTCCTCTACCTTATTAAAATCTTTAAAAGTTTTCTTCAAGCGCCTACCACTTTTTTATTAAAGTTATCACTTCAGTGTGCAAGATAAGATAAATCTGGTAGGTACTAAAATATGTTTAATCAGTTAAATATGTAGTCTTTTATAGCTGGGAAAAGGGTAAGATGAGGATGTATGTAGGTTCCCAAACATTGACACAGCAGATAAAGTAGCCAACTGCCCCGTTGGTTCAGTGTTCGCAAGCACTATACTGTTTCGATTCACCGGTCGGACAGTGTTATTGGGTTTTTCCACTAGGAATTTCATTGTCAGAATCTGGATATTTTTTTTTTTTTAAGGGAAACAAGCAATTGTTCATTGTATATTACATTTAAGATTCCAAAATAACAAGCAATTGTATATTGTATATTACATCTAAGATTCCAAAATAACAAGGAATTGTACATTGTATATTATATCTAAGATTCCAAAATAACAAGCAATTGTATATTGTATATTACATCTAAGATTCCAAAATAACAAGCAATTGTATATTGTATATTACATCTAAGACTCCAAAATAACAAGGAATTGTACATTGTATATTACATCTAAGATTCCAAAATAACAAGAAATTGTACATTGTATATTACATCTAAGATTCCAAAATAACAAGCAATTGTATATTGTATATTACATCTAAGATTCCAAAATAACAAGGAATTGTACATTGTATATTACATCTGAGATTGCTAAATAAATGTTCCACGACATTTCCACAGATTCCCTAATGCACATAATGATATGTGCCCGGTTGATGGCGATAGGTTAGCTTCCTATAAAATGGGACTTAAACATAACTGTTCAAATGTGGGTGTACTTATAGGTGCACCTCTGCCTATCCTTTCGGGAATACAGGCGTGTTGATATAAAGTAACAAGTGTGGGTGTGTGTAGTAAGTAAGATATCACTTACATAATCAGCCTATAATGTTCCCACTGCTGGGACACAGGCCTCCTCTCTTCAAGAGGGAATGGACTGTAATCTACCACGCGGGCTCAGTATGGGTTGGTTACCGAGGCCCCTGGCAACACAAGCAACGGAAGGGACACGGGTAGGTTTTAGTCAGTAAGAGTCTGACACACCCTCCCGCTCCGCCCAGAGCGGAAGAAGTTATTTGATAATTACCCTACCAAAAAAAAAAAAATTATAATAATAAAAAAAGTATGGGTTGGTAAATGTCACAATGTCTTCGAATTTTTCGTTCTAGGACATGTCGGCTTCCTCACGATGTTTTCCTTCACCGTTTTGAGAGCAGTGGTGATGAAATAATTTACACAAAGTAAAGCGCCTGTCTGGGTTCGATCCCACGACCTACAACTTGTAGGTCTAAGCCTTTACCACTGGGCCACCACTGCTCTAGTTATCACTTAAAAAATACAAATCAAATCTATGTCCCATTCTGACCAGACAGCATATCTCATTCCCCAATAAACATTAAAGTAAAAAGTACTGTAAAAGCCACGTACCGCCAGAACCCATTTCAATCAGTAATATTTCTAAAGCAAGTTGAAACTAAAAAGTCACACATCAGCTATTACCGCGGTATTTTCCGGAGTTAGGAAAAGGGAAACTTTGACTTCGAAAGAACTGGGTTTACTTAAGATTATTGCTTTATTCAGATATGGTGGCCTTGTAATATCATTGGAGGAGATATTTGCTGTATTAGCTTTAAGAAAATTTGGGTTATTGGATCTTTTTACTAACGAAATAAAACTCTGTGTTGACCAAACAACCCACATATTATGTAAATTACAGATAATTAAGAGATGGAGAAGATTCATAAATTGATGGTTAATATCCTAATAAAGCAGACATTGGTGCCGATTCCCTTGTTCACAAACTAAACTAAATTTAAGTTCAATGCATCCTTTTCTTTCTATTTCATAAAGAAAAGGACAGATGATCAATTTTAGTTTAGTCCTGTCAAATTAATTTTAAAATTAAAATTTATCTTCTGTCCTCTTCTTGATGAAATAGAAAGAAAAAGATGCACTGAACTTAAATTTAGTTTAGTTTGTGAACAAGGGATTCGGCGCCATTATTTTGAATTATTTGTGTCTACTTTCAACAGGTAGGTACCTATTGCGGCGTGACCTCCGCGGTTGCAACTTTTTGGTTTCTAGGTGGTCATCAAGTTTTTATTCTTAGTTTTTATTCAAATTTGATAGGAGTCCAAAGACATTAAATTATTTACAATCTCTGTGTAGGAGTCCAAACGAAGCCGTAAATATTTCATTAAAAAAATCATTTGTTGAAAAATTCTATTGAATCAAGTTGAATTTATTATTTTGGCCAGTTCATTCTAAATTACGGTACCTGCAGTCAACTACTACTCGCTATTATTTGATATTCGGCGTTACTCGACATTTTTTCGTTATTCATCAAATACCGAATAGTAGTGTCGAATCGTATTCAATATTCGGCGAATCGTTGCCTAAATAAAATAAACTTTTAATTAATAGAAAAATTATGGACTCAAATAGAATTAAACTTTTATTAATCTTTAAAAACAAAACAATATTGTGTTTTGTTTTTAAAGATTAATAAAAGTTATTAAAAAAAATAAGTATTATCATTAATATAAAAAGTTAGCCAAAAATCAGTTATTGTGAAGTTGCGCACTGTTTTCTTCCTCCTCAAAATAACACCAAACATGATATTTCCCGGGATTTGGCATGGTTGCTTTCCTTTTTAAGTTACACTTTAAAGATTTCAGTCTTAAATTCAATGGACATTTTTAATTAAGAATAGGTTCTCGTTACGAAAACTAAAACATCGACTGACGTCACGTCAAGCAAGTTCATCACGAATGACAAACAAATGCGTGCCGCCCAACCTAAACACAAGCGAAATCGATTGGGTGGGAAATCCCCTACATTATTAAACGCTTGGTTATACAAAACGAGATATTCCCCGTAAAATATATTATTACGTACAAGAGAAGGGTTGCCAGCATTTAAAAATGTAAAATTAGGAAAATATGACACTGGTTTCTTCATCTTTCTTGTTTTCTTTCTCATAATCTAACGATTTTTTGAAGATTACAGTAATGATTGGTAAGTTCAAGAGACTACTACATGTGTAATAGGTATTATTATTTGAGAATAAATAAACAATTGTTTATATTCCTTTTTGTATGTCGAGTACCTAATAATGGCGAGTATTCGACTACTTATTCGCCATAGATAATGACGATTAATCGGTATTCGAATATTCGCTATAACAACTATTCGCGGCATTTCTAATTTATTGTTGAGTTCTGCAAACGGAGGTGCAAAATATGTGTGTTTTTCTTAGAATTTGATAAGTATTTCCGCTTATTGGCTTACCCAACAGAAATTTTATCATTTTTCCTGATGTAATACCCTATATTATTTGTCGTAGGCGTAGAACCAGTTGAAAAGGGCAGATTCCGGCCTTTTCATCCGGGTACCGGACTATCTACCAGGCATGCGGGCGCTCGGTTCGTTATTATCAGCTACATAGAATCTGCATGCACTTGGTTCGTCACTAACAGCCGCACAGGTTAATAATTGGAGGGCGTAGACCAGCTTCTCCATATAGGTGTGCGTCCCATCATCGTCGCGTCACCTGCAGTTCAGTTGAGGCGTGCTACGCCTTGCAGTTGCAGTTCGTTAGGATTTTTTTTAAGTAAGACCTTCACACTTAATTACTATAGTTATTAGTACTTTCTGTGTTCACTTTTAATACTAGTTGATATTTTGAAACCAGCTCTGATTAGGTCGGGATAACGTAGGTTCATCTTTGACTGGTTACATAATTTAGGGGTCGCGAACCTTAAACCAATTGAAATCGATTCCTTCGTTCGTAAACCAAAAGCGTGACTAAAATTTACCATCTGATGTACGAGTACTTTAGGTTCTCTTGTAATCTCTCTTCAATTAGGCCAAATTTCCGGTACAGTAAAAAGTTTTTTATATTGCTTTTTCGTTTTTTTAATGTATGATTTATGATAAAAAAAGTGTGTTAAAGTGGTAAAATCCCTTTTTCATTTCGTTACACTACTTACTAATCAAAACGATGTAGCGTAGCTCATAATTAGCCAGTAGTACCGATTCCCTTGTTCACAAACTAATCTAAATTTAAGTTCAGTGCATCTTTTTCTTTGTATTTCATTAAGAAGAGAAAAAAGAGAATTAAGAACAGAAGATAAATTTTAGTTTAGTCCTGTCAAATTAATCAGCGCCTGTCACTACTCCATACAAGTTTAGACGTGATTAAAAACTTGCCTACTAAAATTACGTCAATTTACGTCAAGCGCTCATTAATTTGACAGGACTAAACTAAAATTTATCTTCTGTCTTTTACTTAATGAAATAGAAAGAAAAAGATGCACTGAACTTAAATTTAGTTTCGTTTGTGAACCAGGGAATCGGCACCATTGGATACAAAGTTAAACCAATTTAGTGAGAATGTCCTAAATCTACTTTAGGTACCTCAAAAACTAATTATTTCCATATACCATACATTTTCAACCCACTAATCAATGAGCTAAATAATTTATAAAATCAAAAATCACCATCTCTGCCGATCGAAACCCGTTGGTCCAGACAAGTTTTCAATATCTAAATGGAAGCCAGTCTGCATAAAACACTTACCTAAATGGTTTACAGGTTAGCGGCAAGTTTATTGCGAATACAAACATATAGGATAGGGTTGATGGGAATACAGGTGTATTTGAAGATAAATTCAAAGCTTACCCTTATTTCTTTCTTCTACTGGAAATTAACAAGTTTCTCGAAGCATGGCGATAATATATAAGGTGTTTTAAAATTACTCCGACAAACTTTAAGAGGTGCTTTAGACCATTGAAACCCTGCCGGGGTCGTGGGAAGTCCGAAAGGGATACCGAAGCCCCTGGCAACACAGGCAACGGAAGGAACACGGCTGGATTTTAGTCAGTAAGAGCCTGACACACCCTCCAGCTCCGCTCAGAGCGGGAGAAGTTATTTGATAATTCCCACCCATAAAAAAAGACCATCGACCTGAATAACTTTTATATGATAATTTTACTATGGGACCAAGTTTGAAATCGCGAAAAAAAAAGAGCTGTTCCATACTAAAGTGGAATACCTACTGTTCTAAATTGTATGGGACAGCTGTTTTTTTTCGCGATTTCAAACTTGGTTCCACAGTAAAATTAATTCAATTCAATGGTCTCCTTATAGTTTGTCGGGTTAATTTTGAAACACCTTATGTATATACAAGGTGTTTTTTATTTTGATATCCCATAACTCTAGGGTATGCATGAGACCATATCAAAGAATGAACTGGCTTAGGAATTATTTTTCATTTATATTTTATTTTTTTTTGGTTTAATTTTTCATATGAAATAATTCGACAAAGTCACGAGTATTAATAATAATATATACAGGGTGTGGCGTAAGTAGTGGTCCACCGTTCAGGATTCGATGAACCAGATAATTAACTATAACAATTAAAAATTTTAACCATTTTTACCCAAGGGTTCCGAAAATATTTCTTTTCTGTCTTTTATTTACGAAATTTCTACCTTTTATTACAAATTTGTTTGTAGTTTCAACAAAAACCATTATTTTTTCATTTTGATTTCTGCTAATTACTGCTGAATACTAGAGCTATCATGATAAATAATGATTTTTTATGTAAATTTAGCTCTTTTGAAGAAAAAGTTGGTTCTTCTCTAATTTTAACTCTAATTTTTACATACCATCGAAGTTCAAGGGCGATTTTTGTAAAAAAAAAGTAGTACACTGTCAGTGCCCATTTATTTAATAATATGCCTACTAAATACCGATTTCAAAATGGTATCACTATAACAGATCCTATTATTTATCAAAAAGATATTCAATTTTAATTGAAAAAAAGAAAATTTTCATTAAACTACTTTTTTAAACTTTACTGCGTTAATACTTACGATATTTGCAAAAAAATACACTACAGTGTCAGTGCCCATTTGTATAAAAAAACTACTATTGCAGAGTTATCTAGACCTAACTTGTTACTTTAGGTATTTGAACAAAGAATTAAAAAAAAACAAATCACTTTATTTATAATTTATTATTAATCTTTGTCATGATTACAATCATTAAAATTAAACAAAATGTTCAAAATGGCCACCATTCGCAGCTATACACGCTCTGCAACGTCGAATAAACGACCGTTTAATTCGTCGGGCAAACCCGCTTTTGCTCATTTCTCTAGCTGCTGCCTGGATTCTAGTCCTCAATTGGTCAATGCTAGTGATTTCTTTGCTATAGACTTTTTCTTTTAGGCAACCCCAATAAAATAAATCTAGGGGATTTAGATCTGGCGAGCGTGGTGGCCACAATATTGGACCTAAGCGCCCTATCCACCTATTTGGATACGCTGTATCAAGGTGCTCTCGTACTCTAACAGCGTAGTGAGCGGGACAGCCATCGTTCTGCAGCCACATGTCTTCTTGGACTTCTTCTTTGCCTTATGAGATGCGGGTTTTCTAGCTGCCAGTTATACAAATTATGTAGATTTAAATATCCATCTTTTTTGCAGGATGACTCGTCGCTCCATAGTATTTTATTAAAAAACTGCGGGTCTTTTCTTATTCTGCGTAGCATTACTCTACAAAATGTTACTCTCAATTGATAATCTCTTGATAGCAATGACTGTGCCCTTTGATAGTGGTATAGGTACAGTTCATGTCTTTTGAGTATTCGATGTACAGATCTAGTTGATATGCCAGTTCTGTGACTTAAGACACGGACCGATGTTGAAGGATCTTCTGTAACTAAATTCATTACCTCTTCATCGTTGTGTCGTCGCGGTCGTCCTTCACCTACACCGCCTACGCCTGTGCCAGGTATCCTTCCCTCGGTGTATGCGTTATGCACTCTTCCAAAAACTCGGTGGTCTGGATGTCTTCGATCGGGATATCTCTCCCGATAAAGTCGAGCTGCTTCTCTACCGACACCTCTGCATTCGCCATAAATAAAATGCATGTCAGCATATTCGCGCAGTGTGTAACGAGACATTTTTTAATTGTCACTGCACTGCACGTTTGTCCAAATCGTTGAGCAAGCCAAAGTCACCAGTACACGTAGCCAATATCGCAGAGATCACCAAAACAACAAGTCCAATCAGTAGGCAAATTAAAAAAAGTCCGGGGGCAGGCAGGGGTAAAAAAATGGCGTAGGTAAACACAGGCAGAATAAAAACGAAACGCATACGACGCACGACACGAGTGACGAGATCGTACTAAATCATTTCGAGATTTCTGAAGATTTCAACGTTAGTAATGAAAGAGATAGCAATACCCTACCATATCTCTTCCTTATCACTCCTATTGTGCGTAACTCGATTGCGAGAGCTTCAACCGGTTTTTGTTAACAAAACAAACATGTCTCAGGTAAAAAAAGGGTTTGTGCTTTAACACAAATCACATTTGAATTGTAAAAAGTTACATTGTATCCGTTTTTTGAGTTTTTATACGTTTTGTAATAGTATTAACGCAACAAAGTTTAAAAAAGTAGTTTCGTGAAAATCTTCTTTTCTTCAATTAAAATTGAATATCTTTTTGTTAAATTATTGGATCTATTATAGTGATATCATTTTGAAATCAGTATTTAGTAGGCATATTATTAAATGCATGGGCACCGACAATGTAGTACGTTTTTTTTTACAAAAATCGCTCGTGAACTTGAAAGTGTTTTAAAAATTAGGGTTAAAATTAGAGAAGAACCAACTTTTTCTTCAAAAGAGCTGAATTTACATAAAAAATCATAATTTATCATGATAGCTCTAGTATTCAGCAGTAATTAACAGAAATCAAAATGAAAAAATAATGGTTTTTGTTGAAACTACAAACAAATCTGTAAAAAATGATAGAAATGTCGTAAATAAAAGACAAAAAGGAAATATTTTCGTAACCCTTGGGTAAAAATGGTTAAATTTTTTTATTGTTATAGTTAATTATCTGGTTCATCGAATCCTGAACGGTGGACCACTACTTACGCCACACCCTGTATATATATATATATATATATATAAATAAAGTTAACTTTATTTTATTTATTGATTGTATTCACGTAAGAGTGTTCTTACGTGAAATATGACAACGTTGCATTTTCTTAGCTTTTAATATATGTTTAATGATTGCTTTGAATGAAAATTAATTGCTCGTATTTATCAATGAAACTTAGATACCGACATACATAGTCTTTTTTTTGGGTAGGAAATCATCAAATAACTTCTCCCGCTCTGGGCGGAGCGGTAACCCATTAGTATCTTCCCGCGATCCCGGCAGGCATCGGCCCTAGTGGACCCCTACACTTGTTCTGACGACATCTCTTTAAGGCGCGCGTGGAATACAACGCGCCGTCGACCCGGGCCTGGTCCTTATCGGACTGTGAACTACCCATTGCTCACCGTTCGCAAGCCCACGCCTACGGTGGCCGGAAATCCACCCGGGATTCCCGACGCCCAGGGTGTCTCCTGCGGAGGCTAGGGTCGAGAGGTTGCGAAATTTGCCTTTCCCTCAACCGTCCCGCCTCCTCGCGAGCATTAATGCTTCGCAGAAGTAGGTGACGGCTGCCCATGCCCTCTCGCTCTGTACCATGGCCTGAACCAGGGCCGGATGCGAGAGATCTCTGCCGCCGATCGCCTCCACGAGGACACGGCGGTGCTCTGTCCAAGCCGGGCAGACGTCCACCGTATTATCCACCGTGTCCTCCGGGCGATCCACACAGTGGTGACACCCGGGCGTTTCCTCCCGCCTTATCAGACACAGGAACCTCCTGAAGCTGCCATGTCCGGTGAGGACCTGCGTCAGGCAGAAGGTGAGGACGCCGTGGCGCCTCTCTAGCCACTCCTCAAAGAGAGAATGGAGGAGACTTTTTTTTTTTTTGGGTGGGAAATCATTAAATAACTTTTCCCGCTCTTGGCGGAGCGGGAGGGTGTGTCAGACTCTTACTGACTGAAACCCACCCGTATTCCTTTCGTTGCCTGTGTTGCGGGGGCCTCGGTGACCCATAAGTACCTTCCCGCGACCCTGGCAGGCATCGGCCCTAGTGGGCCCCTACCTTTGTGCTGACGACATCTCTTTGAGTTTGAGGCGCGCGTGGAATACAACGCGCCGTCGACCCGGGCCTGGTCCTTACCGGACGGTAAGCTACCCATTGCTCACCGTCCGCAAGCCCGCGCCTACGGTGGCCGGAAATCCGCCCGGGATTCCCGACGCCCAGGGCGTCTCCTGCGGCGGCAAGGGGCGAGAGGGTGCGAAATTTGCCTTTCCTTCAACCGTCCCGCCTCCTCCTGAATGGAGGAGACTTGGAGATGTAACTCAGGCAAAGCGAGCCCTTGGTTGACTGATAGAGAATGCCCAAGGCATTAAGTCCGCGTTTGTAACTTACCTTATAGTGTGCAAAAATTTTTAATAAATAAGCAAAGAAACCATGGTTAAAATATATATAGGAATCGCCTCAAAAACTCGATTTTATCAGGACATAAAACCACTTTTTATCAGGACCATTTTTCTGTACCATCCCTGAATCAATACCGGCAATGTGCACCGAAACGAAATAAAGTAAAAAATAAATAAAGTGGACGGACATAGTGGCTATAGTTGGAAATTTGCAGCGTGGCTCGTATTTACATCATCAGAACACCGTGAATTTGGGGAGAACTGTACCGACCTAAGTATAGTGCTGGTAATTTCTGTTCTGTCATTTAATTTTTTCATTTAAGTTTACTTGGGTATTATGTCGCCTTCAGGTGCTGACAAGAGGCAAATAACCAAAATAGGCTTGTCTTAAGAAAAAAAAAATGCTAAATCTGTATAATTTGTGGTAGTGGAAAAATATATGTTAATTTTGTACATCTTTCTCAGAACTTGGTTGTTACCAAAACACGTTTTGAAAAAAAATCTCGATACAAACTAACGTTAAACTATCCTTTTACCTTGAGTTCAAATCCAAAATATCTGTATTAAGTATCAACATACGTTACGTATTTAATTAATAACAAGAACGTCTTATTGGAATGCGGAACTTGGTTGTTTTTTCTTTTCGATTACTCAACTCAATTATGAGTAAATAGATAATTGCCACATATTTTGCAATAAATTACAAGCGTTGTGTCAAAGTCAAAGTCAAATTATTTATTTCAAATAGGCACATTAAAAGCACTTATGAACGTGAAAATTTACAAAAAAAAAATTGATTCTAGTTACCCCTTCCAAAAGCTAGTTTCGTATGGAGAAGAATGGGCAAGAAACTCCACTGTTACTCTTTTAAAACGTTTTATAAAATAGTACATAATTTAGTACATTTTAAAATTATATGTGAAGACGATGCACCTAGAATAAAATTACTTTATCAAAATAGGTAAAAAAAGAATGAAAAATAAAGAATTAGAATTAGAGTTTTTTTTATTTGTAAGAATGTAGTATTACATCGATGGTGTTAATATTTATTTAGTTCTATACATTCTACCACAACATATGGTGTACAAATATACAATATCATTATTAACTCATTATTAAAGCAATGACAGATTAATTATATGATAGGTACATGATGCTCACATATTTACAAATATTGTAGAAGTATACATTTTCCTAAAAATAATAAATAAAGTAATAAATCAGTGTGTGAGTTAAAGTAATCACAGAATTGTCAAGTCAAAAAAGTGCAGGCTGCTTTTCAAGACATGCAACACTTAATGACATAATCCGCCGGTCTCTTGCCAGCATCAATGTGCCTGCTCTTCTTGAGCCTACTGGCATTGTCAGAGATGATGGCAAAAGACCTGATAGTGTGTCTTTGGTCCCGTGGAGTCTGGGACGGATGCTTGTGTGGGACGCTACCTGTGTAGACACACTGGCACCGTCCCACCTCCAACGGACTACTTCTAAAGCGGGTGCAGCGGCAGAAAATGCCGACAATCTGTAAGTTATTAAATATGGAGGCCTTGGCAGAGAGTACAACTTTGTGCCCTTTGGCGTCGAGACCCTCGGTCCGTGGGGTCCCAGTGCGCATAAGTTATTTGCGGAAATCGCGAAACGTCTAGTTGATGTAACTGGCGACCGAAAAGCTGGCGGCTTTCTCGCGCAACGCATCAGCATTGCAATTCAGCGAGGAAATGCCGCCAGCATCCTCGGTACAATGCCCCGAGGGCCTTTTTTAAGCTTAACTTAGTTTTAATTTAATTTAGTTAATGTTAATAATCATCTTGTAATTTGGTTATGTAAATAAATATATTATATCACAGAATTTAAATTCAACATTGATTTATTATTTGTATCAAATAATAAATTGTACAATTAAAATAGCAACCAGTTTGATTGTGTCTAGACTCTAGATTGTCCTATGGAGCTGGACCAGCATGTTTCCAAGCATTCTTATCTTGTATATTGTAATATGCTTGTTTACAAAGTGTACTTTTAACATGAGTTTTAAGTGTCATCGCGCTTCTCTTGCTTTTCTATGCAGTCTGACAGTGACCGCGGTGTAGGTGTTGTCAGCATCTTAATAGGGTGGTTGGGATAGTAGCCGAGTCAGGGTGCCCCAAATCCCGAGGTCGCTCTTTTACCAAATGAAACACCAAAATGTAAACTTTTATAATTATATATAAACATATTTTATGGCTTCCACCATTTCCAAACAGGCATCTTTTCTATATTTTGTAAGGTTCCGTCGCCACAAGTATCACCAAAACTCGTCGAGTTGCTTCGATTCATTTTACGCATTTTGACAGACGCAACTTAAAAACGAACAAAGGTGATGCTTATTTAAGTTCCGTTTCAAACATTAGTTAGTGATTTACCAATATTTTTAGAAAATAATTTAAATTATTTCGACGTAGCTCCGGCGCAGATAAAATTGTATGGGTGCTTGAGATAAACCCCCCTTGAGTAGCCCTAATTTGAGGAGTCTGTCACTGCGGGGGGCCACAGTTACATATCCCTAAAATTCAGGCCATTTGATATAAGACCCAACCCGCGAACTTAAGGTGTAAGGGTCATTGACGCGCAAAATGAAACTGTGGTGGCATCTACATCGCCACATGCGAACTACACAGCACACTGACGTCACGCAAAATCCTGCATCGCGCAAGCAGAGTTTACCGCGCAACTAGCATATATACCATATCCGGACATCAACCGTCGGGCAGTTGCCCACCAGACACGACACCCGGTCGGAGGATCCTCCCTTTTCTATGGAGGATGAGTGAACTTTACACCGTTCCTCATGCCTGTATAATACGAGTACCATGAATTGAATACCTAAATGACTCTAGCTCATGCCACACGACTGCTGGTCGTGTGTAGCGTTTCTCCAAATAAATCTGCTGTTTACAATACCCACATGCTCAAAATGTTATAGGCCAGCAGTCTTTTTAGGGTTCCGTAGTAAACAAGGAACCCTTATAGTTTTGCCATGTCCGTCTGTCTGTCTGTCTGTCTGAACCCACTGTAGCTCAGAGACGATTGAGACTAGAAGGCTGTAATTTTGCATAGTATAAATATTAATCCCGCCGACAAAGCGCTAAAACAAAATATTGAAAAAAAAAAATTTTTTGGGGACATCCCTTGCACTTCACGTGAGGATGATATTTTTTTTTCTCGTCTACCCCATGGTGTAGGGTATCGTTGGATAGGCCGTTCATATGCGTTCATATACGTATTGCGGGTCTGTGAACACTAATTTTCGATTCAAGGATCCACTTGCGTAATATTAAGAATTAAACTGCTAATTTTTGTAAATCAAGTGTCCTCCCTCTTTGCCAGTTAAATGGTTATTTAAGGAGATGTGAAAAAAATCATGGCAGTAGTACATACAAGGTGTTGTTTTGGATCTGCAAAACATTTTAGGAGGTAATTATGTTAGTGATTCTCGACTCGAATCATCAATAAAATGGGCAGGTATTTTTTTCATTTTATTCTTATTTACGGAAATCGGTAAGTGTGAACTCCCCTTTTTAAAACGCGGCCAGTCTGTACGTGTCCTTAAACTGCGCTTTCACCCCACACACACAAACAAACGCAACCGACATTTCTTTCATAGATCTTAGATAGGGTTATTAAGAGAGTTATTCCGAAAAACAATAAAATTTAAAATTTAAATCTAAAATAAAAAGATTATTGATTATTGACTTGGTATCGTATTTACGAGTTTCATAACAACCTCCTGAAATGTTTTGCAGGTTCAAAACTGCATCTTGTATAATGAAATTAAAAGGAAAACTATCACGGCTAAGTAGGCTTTACAAGTTAACGAGTTATAGTCGACCAACTTCAATTTGCTGTTGAAGAATTGACCGTGGCATATATCGATGTATGGGAGAACATGTTTTTCAACTACAATGTTAACTTTTTTTGGGATAAATTTATCCCAAGTTCCCAACTTCCAACACGCACTTGGCCGGCTTTGTTTTTAAATAAGCTACGAAAAATGACAATGTTTAATTTTGTGCGTCGATGTCCCTTACACCTTGTATAATAAATTCCTTTTTCCCTAAGCCTTGGATGTCTTGGAAATCAACTGCAGGATTTACTATCATCAAAAGAATGGACATAGCATCCGTTTGTCTGGTCCAAAAATAGCTGCCCGTATCTACATTCTGGCAAATAAATGGATTTGATTTGATTTAAGAAAGAAGGATCAAGCGTGTTAAGTGAAAAACATAACGTCATTAAAAATCCTATCACACTGGCGATTTGCGAGCGTGTATCCAGCGCGGTAATTGTTCAACAATGTCGCCACGAGTACACAACGTTTTCGCCGCGTTTGCGCAACGAAAGCGGTTGACGTGAGTGTACAAGAGAGAGCGAGACAAGAGATTGTAAAATATACACTCGCGTCAACCGCTTTCGTTGCGCAAACGCGGCGAACACGTTGTGTACTCGTGGCGCACCCGCTGCGCACTCGTGGCGACCTAGTTGAACAATCGCCTCGCTGGAAACACGCTTGCAAATCGCCAGTGTGATATGAGCCTAATTGCGTAACTCGCTTTCACGCATAATCTGAAGGTTTTGAAAGATATTCCTAATCCATTGCTTCATAGGTTTGAAAAATTTGTGTGCTCAACAACGTAAATACAGCAATGAACGTAGCTGAACTGTCAAAAGGAAAGACGTTGCGATCAATTGTCATTTTATGTGTGTCATTAATCCCGCTGGTATGAAAAATATCAAAAATGAATCCCACCACAAAATTAGCACTCATTCTAATAGGCACGAATAAAACCTAAGCACCATACTTGGGTAAAGAAAATTTTGCAAAAAAAAAAAGTAAACAAAGCCATAATTCTTTTTCCTCAGATTTTACGATGTACCCGGGAAGACGGGCAAATGAAACATTTTTATTTTTTTTCTTTTAGCCCCGAACTAACAAACGGTGCGTACGCGTAATGAAGTGTGGCTATATTCGCTTTTATTCTTCTCCGTTTGTTCAGAATAAGTGATAATGAAGTATGAGGAAGAATATGAGCTTTATGTGATTTAAATTGTTTAACCTGCTTATTTAAAATATGTCAATCATCGATTCAATTGGTAATTAATGACTGCTTATGATTTTGACCGTAGATCGGACGCTCATTTGGAAGTTTCATAATGGATTTTCCGATCATGTCGAAATATTTTGATTAAACATACAAAATTAGAGTAGTGTCACTCTGGAATAAAGGCGTATTATTCAGAAAGCATTGCATTCATAAAAGAAAAACAAATATACAGCACACCGCGATACTAACAAAATAATTACGAAGCCCATACCTCAAACAATGCAAACACCGAGTTAATTTAGCCGGAACTTTAAATAGAATATACGGGGAAACTCTAACTCGGTTACATCGCACAATTTAGTGGGGCCGAGCTAATCTGCAGCATCTTGCGCATAAAGTAGCGATGTACCAGCGGGACAGCAATTGCTATAAACTCTTACTTACCTTGAATGTAATGCTTATAATAATATAGTTCCTTGCTCTTGTTTATACATAACATACATAATCAGCCCATAATGTTCCCACTGCTGGGACACAGGCCTTCTCTCTGTGAGAGGGAGTGCGCCGTAATCCACCACGCGGGCCCAGTGCGGGTTGGTAGATGTCAAATGTCTTCGAATTTTTAGTTCTAGGACATGCCGTATTGACAGCAGTGCTCTTGTTTATAATAAATGATAATTTATTTTTATTTCTGTAAGTATGTTTGTATACTTTTACACGTCAATCATATTTTTAAAACTAGATAAAGTCTGCGTTTCCTATCTGACTACTTTGAGAAGAAAGGCTGAAACAAACTTAGAGGTCACAGTCGTCGCGGGAAGATACTAAAGGGTCACCGAAGCCCCCGCAACACAGGCAACGGAAGGAATACGGGTGGGTTTTAGTCAGTAAGAGTCTGACACACCCTCCCGCTCCGCCCAGAGCAGAGGAAGCTATTTGATAATTTCCCACCCAAAAACAAAATAAAAGGGGTCTACTCCCTAAGCAAAAAATCTGTCAAAGTTACGGGCGGTTCCTACTCCGTATCACTTACGGACATAAGATTACTTCGGAGCCCGAACTGAGAATGAATGACACCACGATTTGACAGTTCTCCCTACTTGCGATGTGTTTGTGCCCGTTCGAAAAAAAATATTTGTGTCTGTTTTGACAGATCAACTACTTTCGGACTGGTCCGTATCTTTGTTGACGTAGTGTAGTCCCCAGAAAAGGCCACTACGTAGGTAAAAAAATGTCTTTTGTAATGTTCATCTATTATTTTTCTTTCAGATTGCCTGAGACTTCAGAGAGCTGAAGTGTAAAGAACTGTGATATCGAACTTAGTTATCGTAAGATCGATTTAGTCGTTTGAGAGGTAGTTAGTTGCTGAAAATTAGTGCTGTTGACGATAGGTTCGTCTGAAGTCATAGCATTATGCTGAGCAACGACCTGTTCTTGCACAGATGTGACGCACGGCTGAATTGTTCTTGTTATTGTTGTTACAAAAGTAGCTATTTTTCCACTCCGCAATCGGGATTTTGTTTGTATTACGATTTTTTGTTTGTTATCATTTACCAGTGTCGTAATAATTACGCGATAGATTTAGTACATATGTACTAAATTCATGTTTTTTTTTAATAGCTTTATTTTATCCTTCACATGTATTTCTAATCTACAGTTTTGTATTGTGTACGTATTTATTTACTTATTTGATAGTAATGTTAGTTTTGTACTTAAGGCGCTGACAAGACGCAAACGACCAAAATAGGCTTGTCTTAAGAAAATAATTGCCAAATCTGTTCAGTTTATGGTAGCGGAAAAAAAATATGTTAATTTTGAACATATTTCTCAGAACTTGGTTGTTACCAAAAAACGTTTTGAAAAAAAAAATCTCGATGAAAATTAACGGTTAACTAACCTCTTACCTTGAGTTCCAATCCAAAATATCTGTTTATAATATTAATAATATATCAACGTACGATACGTATTTCATTCATAACAAGAACGCCTTATTTGATTGCAGAACTTAGTTGTTTTTTGTTTTCGATTACTCAACTCAAGTTTTAGTAAATAGATAATTGCTTCATATTTTGCAATAAATTACAAGCGTTCTGTCATCGCGCTTCACTTTCTTTTCTATGCAGTCTGACAGTGACTGCAGTTTAGCTGTTGTCAGCATCTTAAAGAAAAACCTATAAGAAGTGTTAAAATAATATGGCAAATCTCTCAATATTGTGCGTACAAACTTACATTTGCAGTTGGATTGTATGCTTAACTACAATGTTAAGTTCGTTCTTGGGACATTCATCTCAACTACGGAACTATTAATTTTGTGTGGTTTTTTTTTTGTTGGATGGGAAATCATCAAATAATTTCTCCCGCTCTGGGCGGAGCGGGAGGGTGTGTCAGACTCTTACTGACTAAATCCCACCCGTATTCCTTCCTGTTGCCTGTGTTGCCAGGGGCCTCGGTGGCCCTTTAGTACCTTCCCGCGACATTTTGTGTGGTCTGACAGGCACTTCGCTGTTTTTTTTGTAATGTGCGTTTTGTTTTTGCAGAATAAATAACTCTTCTTTATAAGTTAGGACCCGGATCATAAACAAGCACAAGGAAGAGCCATGATCTTCTTATTTAATAAAGAGGACTACTAGAAGAATACGATCTCACTGATAGCAGTAAATTTAATATCAACAAAGAGGAAAATGCATGTCTCATCTTTATTTACCTGATACCTATCATCTTTACAACACATTCTAGAACAAGTCTTCGTAGGAAAAGAAATTGCTCCACTAATGAATACTGCCAAATGACACAAAAGACCACGTCAAAAAAAAAAATAATCAAAGTAGGAAAGAAAGCAACAGTCAATTAGGGATGTGCCAACAAAAGCGTCTATCATCCATAACTTGTTGCTGCAGGGATGACCTTAGGGATTTGCCGGAACACCGTGGATGTTCTTTAGCATCCAACAAGTCTTTGTTTCCAGTTATCTTCACAATAACTTTGTTATGTTATTTGATTTTGTCGATATTGATTTATTGAGCTTTGCGCCGGTGTTCGTAAATTTTATCTGATTTTAGGCAGGTTCAGTTTTGTAAAATAATATTTGTGTGTGTATTTTTGTAAGGGAGTATATGATGAGATTTATTGTGATTCTAGACTGCTTCATCATTTTTTTTTGAGAACCTTGTAGTAAATGAAGTGCGCAGTGCTTTTCTGGTTTGCGTGTACCACAGCTGGGCAAAGGCCAGCTTCGCATTCGCTTGTGTAAAAAAATTGTGTCAAGAAATCCACGAGGACAACGTAACTCCAATTATAAGTTGATGAATTAAGCCAATGGTTGTATAATAATTACAGTTCATAGATAAACTAGACTAAAATTGTCCCAAAAATATATTCCTCCGCTATTCAAAGCGAAACAAGTGATGAAGTCGGCGAATACAACATACATAATCAGCCTATAATGTTCCCAATGCTGGGACACAGGCTTTCTCTCTGTGAGAGGGAGTGGGCCATAATCCACCACGCGGACCCAGTGCGGGCTGGTAGATGTCACATGTCTTCGAATTTTGGTTCTAGGATATATTTTACACAAAGTAAAAAAGCGCCTGTTTGGATTCGAACCTACGACCTACAACTCGTAATTCACGGCCGTTACCACTAGGCCACTACTGCTCTCAAGTCGGCGAATGCAAATTGAGTAATCAAAAATCCGCAAGAAAACCGACAAACAATAAAAATCCTCCACTGTAAAATATAGATTCAAAAATTCACAAGAAAAACGGACGGAATACAGCGGTTGCAAAAGTTCCTGAGAATTTTAAACAAAATAATACCGTTCTACGTATCGAGCCATCTCAGACGAATAAAATTTTCCAATTTCAAAGTGTATCCGAGAACTATATTGGATTAAAAAGCGGGTAGCCTAAAAAAATAATCCGGCAGGCAACAAAAGCTATCAGGATTCGAGCCGTTGCGATAAAAATCAGTCACTCCCGAGTCTCTCAGGGTAACATAACAAGCTTACCCTTAACCCTAGGGGTCCACTCCAGAATTATTAACGAATAATCACTTACGATTAAACAGTCTATCTTCAACCTTATTCACACCAAGTAAAGTTCCATTTCCAACGGTGTGGTAAGTTTAAGCAAGTCTGTTGAGTAGTGACATACTTAGATACAACGTAATCCAGAGATGTGACGATATTCTGAATCAATCTGTTTGAACTAGTTTAACGTTTTAAGTTAATACTTGTAATACGTTGTCTGTATTCTCATAGGGGATTTTCACATTTTCTGATATTATTTCATCAGCCTTTTTGCATTACAAGTAGTTTTATGGACTTTTGTATTATCATTTTGAGCTGAGTGCATACTTTCTTTATCTGGTTGCATGGACTATCTCTTTTTAGGGTTCCGTAATAAACAAGGAACTCTTATAGTTTCGCCATGGCCGTCTGTCTGTCTGTCTGTCCCCGCTGTAGATCAGAGAGAGGTACTAGAAAACTATAATTTGGTGTAGGTATACATATTAATCACGCCGACAAAGTACTAAAATAAAAGCTTGAAATAAAAAAGAAATTAGGGTACTTCCCTTGCACGTAATGTGGGGAAGATATTTTTTTTTCTCGTCCGTCTCATAATGTGGGGTATCGTTGGATAGGCCGTTCAGCATTTTTCGATTCAAGGATCTGTTATATCCGTTGAATATTAAGCATTAAAGTGCTAATTATTTTTGTTAGTCATGTGTCGCCCACCATGCCAGCTAAATGATTGTTTATGGAGATGTGAAAAACTTCATGGCAGTAGTACATATAATGAAATTGGAATACTATCACAGCTAAGATCACAGCTAAGCAGGCTTTACAAGTTAACGAGTAATAGTCGACCAACTTAAATTTGCAGTTGGAGAATTGACCGTTGCATATATCGATGTATGGGAAAACATGTTTTTCAAGTACAATGTTAATTTGGTTTTTGGGATAAATTCATCCCAACTTCAAACTCAAACTCAAACTCAAAGCATTTATTTCAATT
Source organism: Atethmia centrago (assembly GCA_905333075.3). Lineage (NCBI taxonomy): Eukaryota > Metazoa > Arthropoda > Insecta > Lepidoptera > Noctuidae > Atethmia > Atethmia centrago. The sequence continues at coordinate 26,597,447 of HG995374.1, forward strand.
AAATCATTTACAGGCACTTTTGAATTGTCAAGGAGTCGGTCAGTTAGAAATATGAAGCTAGTTCCCATTCCAAAGCGTAGTAGGTACCTATGGAGAAGAACGGGCAAGAAACTCCATGGACACTCTTTTAAATTAAATTGATACATAAAGATTAGTACAAAAATAATGTTGAAATTATAACTAAATGTGAGGACGATGTAAAATAAAAAACGCGTCCATAGTAGAAAAAGAAACAAAAACAATTTCTAAATAAAATAATTACAAATAAGCCGAGGACGCTAAGTGGTGACCAGTCCCAACTAACGGCGCCCGTTCACGAGCATGACGCATGGATCAGCACCATTCAGCTCAACCATTTTGAAGGGAGCTAAATGATCCAACACACGCGCCACCATCAGCGAGACATCTGAGTGAGCATGACATACTCTCAGCCGCAAGGGCCCATTCAAGTCAATTACATAACCGGTAAATGGTAGCTCTGTTATACATGGTACTCACACCTGTGCAATGCAATTATACAATACAAAGTAGATTGAATTTATACAATGCAAAGATAGTCTTACAATGTTCAGCTGCTCCAACAGTATTTTCAAATGTTAATTATTCAATTGGTTGTGGTTGTGGAGCAGGACCAGCATTGAGCCAAGCATTTTTATCAGCGATGTAATCACCCAACTTATAATATGCCTTCCCAACTACGGAACCCTTCATTATGTGTGATCACACGCACTTGGCCGGTTTTTGGTACCAATTTTTGTCACGCGTCCAGTCCTTCCAAATATTATCATCGCTCTTCAGAGTAATGCTAAGTTGCTGTCGAAGTCTCAAAGATTTTTCTTTAAAGAAAACTAAATATTATACAGGACTGCTATTTCCTCAGAAAATGCTCATATCTTACAGTGGACTTCGAGGTATTGGCCATTATCAAATATAAATTGCATAATTTTTTAATTGATCAAGCTTACTACACGATCCAAGATTTTCATAATAATTAGTACCTACTACAATCAGTGACCACACACCTAATTCTTATTTTGTAAGATTTGCTTTATATGTGATAACTATGTACCTATAGAATCAAGTTTGACTAAACAGACAGGTGTGCTGCTGGGAAGTGCTAACCAAAGTTAGCCAAATCGGTCCAGCCGTTCTCAAGTGATGCGCTCACAAAAGAACATCATATTTTTTTTATTTTAAAGAAGTTTACACTTGCTTAATTGTATGGCTACATGAAAACAACTCTTCAAAATGGTGTTCTCGCACAAGTTGCCAGCAATAATCTATTTGATTTGTAGGTATAACAAGGTTACAGCCCCTCGTCTATTAAGCAAAGTGTTTCCGCCATTTAAATTTTACAACTTGCGTGGGAAAATCATCAGCTGATGCTATGTAGGAACCGACAACTTTGTTTTTTGTTCTATAAGTATGGAACCTTTATGGGGAAGGTTGGAAGTGTTTTGTTAGTTTTTCGTTAATTTGGTAAATTAACGAGGATATGGGGGAGAATGATGGGGCAAAGAATTCAGGACTTTCTCTTTAATATTATTTAATTAGTTACCCAGTGTTCTTTGTATTTTTCACTAATTAATGAAGGCTTACATTGAGGACCTTCTTGACTTTGAACTTAATAATAATTAATTTATTGTTTCCTCATTCAAAGTCAAATAATTTATTTCAAATAGGCACATAAAAGGCACTTTTGAACGTTGAAATTAACAAGAAAATAGAATTGATTCTAGTTGTTTCGTATGGAGTAGAATGGGCAGGAAACTCCACCGTTACTCTCTTATCTAGATTCCTATCGCAGGTATGCTGGAAGAGATTTCTTTAGAAATAAGCATCACCTTTGTATTTATCACTAAGAGATTTTTCTACTATCTTGACCCTTGTTTGTACAATAAAATTAACGCGTCCATTAATATCTATAACTTACCACACTACAAATGCAAACTCGCCCTCCGTTAATTTCTCCTGAATAAAACCTACGACGAGACTGAAACTACTTAGTGGCACTTAAATGAAAGTAACTCTATTTCATTTTTATTAAATTGCACACACACACGCTCACACCCACACATTCACACACAAACACACGAAAGCACTCGACTCACCACACCGGCACTCATTCAATTTTAATGTTGTTTAATTTAGTTTTATTAAATTTTAATTTTAAGATGTTTTGTGTTATATTATACATGATTATTGTGATACTCAAATAGGGAGTTGAAACTGTCTCTCCTAAATACAGATTACTCAGTTATCTAGCTAGGAGAGCAGCGATTCACCCAACGATTCGTTGTACCTACATCATGTTATATTAGTAATGCATACTTTTTAAGTCCCTCATGTACAAAATCTTTATGTATCAATAAATTATTATTATTTTTCTGTTCTGTTCTTCTTTTCTGTTTTTATATGTGTGTACATAAATGGTTAAATAAATAAATAAAAAGTGATAGTATTTTGCAGAAAATGTCACATCAAAAATGATTTTACATAAAAAGCGTTGTATAACCGTGTTACTGATACTACGTACTTACCTATATATTATGTAAAGAAGGGGTTAAATAGATAATCAGAATCCCTAACAAAGGTTCTGAAAGTTCGAAACACGCCATTCCAATTTTAGTTACGGGATCAATACCTACCCAAATAACTAAATGTACCCTAAACTTATTACATTCATCCCAGTTTTGTTGAATTTCCATAATCGTTCCTCGTTCTCTATAAACTGATAGAGATAACTCAGCATGCCACCCTCCGATATGAGTTTCAGTAACATCGACCCAAAACCAATTGTACTAGATGTTGTCGTTTAACTTTTTCAATTTCACAGCGAAATTGGCCGGTCCACCTCCGACCCTCACTTATTAAAAACGGAACTGCGATAATGGAATGTTTCCACTTGAAATTAAAAACTTTATTGCCCTGTAAATCATCGGGCTGGCTATACGATGCGTGTGCTCATGGCTCAGCGAGAGCCCAACAGTGCCACGCCCTAAATTGTCAACAACACTGAACTTGCGAAAAAGTTGAAAACAAAAGTGATTCAACCTGTTTCGGAAGATGAAAATTCTCAACATTTCTGTATATTTTATTGGGTGGCCGAAAATTGCACGCACCGTGTCGGGTATAAACAATTTTGAAGCAAAAACGAGTTTACAAGTCCGGGTGATAAACAAAGGTACCTCTATCAGGGCCCTAATCGTGCAGTTTTTATTCCCCACAGAACACATCAATTAGTTGCAGATGCCACTAGCTTTAGATTTTAGAAGGTGGCGAGGGTAATCCTCGCAAGTTATATAGGCGCCGGCCAGGGACCGGCCACGGATGTAGAGTAAAACTGGAATCTGAATTTATTTTATCTGTACGGAATATTCCGTGGGGAGATCCGATTCGGAAGCGACATTCGTAGGAAATAGACGAGGCACAGCGGCTCGGCTGTAAAACTCTGTACTTTACAGGACCCAACCGAATACGATGAGATAACTTACTGGCGGAATATGCGACTCAAGTTATTACGTTACAGCGACCTTCGACCCTCGATTGCCGTTCAAAAGATCGTTGATCATTTTGCTCTGAAAACGAATGCTCAGTCAAAACTGAAATACATGGATAAGCCTGGATTATACAGTGTTCAAAAACTTATGACAATTCTAGACAACAATCAATGTTTGCTTCTACAAAGTTTATCAGAATCCCTGTTTACCAACCCCATCAAATCCACACCTTTTTTTTTGGGTGGGAATTTATCAAATACCTTCTCCCGCTCTGAGCGGAGCGGGTTGTTTGTCAGACTCTTACTGACTAAAACCCACCCGTGTTCCTTCCGTAGCCTGTGTTGCCAGGGGCCTCAGTATCCCTTACGGACTTGCCCACGACCCCGGCAGGCATTGGCTCTAGTAGACCCCTACACTGGTGCTGACAACATTTCTTAGAGGCGCGCGTTGGAACACAACGCGCCGCCGACCGAGGCCTGGTCCTTACCAGACGGCGAGCTACCCATTGCTCACCGACCGCATGCCCGCGCCTACGGTGGCCGGCAATCCGCCCGGGATTCCCAACGCCAAATCCACACCTTGTATTTGTAATTATTATGGTGTACATAATAATGAGTAGTCTATCTGTCTTTCTATCTATCAACAATGTGTTGTTCCCCGGTGACAAAACACAATCTGACCCAATTTTAATCCACATCTCTATCCAAATTCGTGCTCCCACGTAGTCTCTTCTATTAAAGCTACGAACCAAAAGTGGCAGGTTAAAGGCGACTTATTAAAACGGTCGCTTTAAAATATGTCACGTTAGGGCGCCGGCGGCGTATAAATAATGTCTGGTGGCCGCTGGCGGGTGAGGCCGAGGTGTTACTGTGGATATACGTACCGTCTTCGTTTACTTAGTGTGGATATGACTTGCGATTTATTTTGATAGTTACTATGCGTTAACAGTCTGACAACACCTAAAGCGCGTTCACTGTCGGACTGCATAGAAAAGAAAGAGAAGAGCGATGACACAAATCTGGTAATTTATTGCAAAATATGAAGCAATTATCTATTTATAAAAAATCAATTGAAAGGATAAAAAAAATTAAACAATATTATGCTAATATGTTGCTTGTAGAATAATCTGACAAAAAATCTGAATAATTGCATGTGTATTAGTATGGTTTTTAATAGTTAAAATATTTTTTAGAGGTACGAGTATCTTCGTATTTTTTTCTATCGTATCAAATTAATTGTATTATGTTTTAAACACACTATCTACCTAGCATTTATTCTGAAGAATATCATATATTTTTCTGATTTTGTTTACTGCAGTGGATCATATACTTTTAGGCATTATAAAACTTCCAAAATTTGCGTTTAGGTCCTGTAGTCCCCTTATATAGGTAGTAACAGTAGGTAGGTACGTCAGTAGAAGCACTTGGCCTTGAAATCACCTAGCGTAGTCCCTACGGAGTTTCCATAGAAAAAGTCCTAGCCCGCACTGCAAAATCTCACTGCGCGATGTTTTTCGCGTAGTTTATATTCAGTGTACGCTAACACGCATTGCGAATAAAAATCCTCGCGATTTTTATTAAAATATATTTATTTATTTATAAATTTCCTCCCACAATCTTACCTTTATAATTCTATAGTGGTATTTCGCATCAAACTTGTCTGACACCCCTGTCGGACAAGTTTAGGTCTCCTATGTATAGCGGCGTGGCTTACACCGCATTTGCGCGATTTTTATTTCGCAATGCGTGGAGCGACATACTCGATTAAATTCGCCCTGCGCCGCGCCAAACCTGCATCAAACCACAGATTTTTTTACCGCGCAAATTTTAAATCACTAGTGCGTGTAGCTATTTATGATACAGAATTACGATACTAAGTAATGAAGGACGGCGGGATGGTTGAGGGAAAGGCAAATTTCGCGCCCTCTCGCCCATAGCCGCCGCAGGAGACGCCCTGGGCGTCGGGCATCCCGGGCGGATTTCCAGCCACCGTAGGCGCGGGCTTGCGGACAGTGAGCAATGGGTAGCTCACCGTTCGGTAAGGACCAGGCCCGGGTCGACGGCGCGTTGTATTCCACGCGCGCCTCAAAGAAATGTCGTCAGCACAAGTGTTGGACCCCTACACAAGGGGTCCACTAGGGCATCGGCCCTAGTGGACCCCTTTAGTAGCGACCCCGGCAGGCCGATGCCTGCCGGGGTCGCGGGAAGGTACTAAAGGGTTACTGAGGCCTCTGGCAACACAGGCAACAGAAGGAAAACGAGTCAGTAAGAGTCTCACACACCCTCCCGCTCCACCCAGAGCGGGAGAAGATATTTTTATGATTTCCCACCCCAAAAAAAAAGTGATTTCGCGCGACTAACATTCGCAGTGCGGGCCTAAAAGGTCAGCCTGTACCGGTTTTGTTACAACAGAGGTGCGTCCCATCATACCGCAGAAATCCCTTACCACGCCAAAATAATATCCAAAAATAAGTAGTTAGGTCAGAAATTCCAATCGCTCCACACCGCGGAAACACCCTTAAATGCAGGTTGGCGTCATGGGTCGATATCATTTGAAACGGTTTAAGTAAACCTCCATTAGTACCTACTGGTAATGAAAATAAGATCGACACTTCTAAATAATCAATTGAAAAACGTAAGTTAGTATTGCAAAGTATACAACAATTCACTCTTACGAGTACAGTTGCTATTTCTAAGAAAAAAGTTTTAAGGTATATTTCAGACGAATCCAGACTCAATTTAAGCAAACAAGATATTGCGTGTAGCGCCTTAATGATAGCAAGAACATTAACGACTGACTTTCACTCTAATTAGTGTTAGAGGCTTTGTTAAACGTGCCTACGAGTATTTCAACACCTGAACATCATATTACTTAATATGCTGTAGGTATGATAATAATCCTTATTTTTGTATAATAAGGTATAACATACAATGCAAGCGTGAACTAGGTAGAATTAAGTTTCCAACGAATATAAAAAGGCTATCCTTTGTTCACGTCAATAGTATGGGCAGCAGCATCCCGTCTACTGGTTAAAATAAACAACAGCAATCGCTAACTCCTCTTCAAACTGGTCATGACAGCTGCCATGACGGAGCGAGAGGGCAAGGGCAGCCGTCACCTCCTTCTGCGAAGCAGTAATGCTCGCGAAGGAGGAGGCGGAATGGTTGAGGGAAAGGCGAATTTCGGGCCCTCCCCCGTGCTTCTAGCCGCCGCTGGAATCCCAGGCGGATTTCCGGCCACCGTAGGCACGGGCTTGCGGACGTTGAGCAATGTGTAGCTCCGTCCGATAAGAACCAGGTCCGGGTTGATGGCGCGTTGTGTTCCATGCGCGCCTCAAAGAGATGTCAGCACAAGGTCCACTAGGGCCGATGCCCGCCGGGGTCGCAGGAAAGTCCGAAAGGGATACCGAGGCCCCTGGCAACACAGGCAACGGAAGGAACACGGGTGGGCTTTAGTCAGTAAGAGTCTGACACACCCTCCCGCTCCAGAGCGCCCAGAGCGGGAGAAGTTAATTGATAATTTACAACCACAATCTTTGACAAAACAGACTTTCTTTCATCATCATGGTGGCAACACTATGGATTTTCCATTTCCCAGTGATAATCACTGTTGGTCATTTCAATAGCATTTCTAATCAGGGTTGATGAATATTCCTCATCCTCATAATGCGGTAGTTCCTCATTTTTTTGCGATTCCTCATCCACTTCCACATCCATAAAATTAGACATAAAATATTCCTCTTCCTCTTCCTCATGCATCAAGAGGAATTTATGAAGAAGTGTCGTTGACGAATCCAATGAAATTAAAAGTAATCTTCGTCTTTTCCTCGATAGTTAAAGTGAAGAGAGGATAAAACTATGAATTAGGTACCTACTTTCACGATCGGGCATGAACGTGTCTCAACGTGTTTTAGAAATATAATACAGCACGAGTACGCTATTGTGTACGTAGGCACTGTAGCCAGTCGTAAATTAGTTTCGTTTTTGTGCTTTATGGACGTATTTTAGTGAAATGGACGTTGTTACTGGACTTCGAGGTCCTATTGTGAATTTTGACTATTCAATTAGTTTTTTTTTTTTTTTAAAAATTGAAGGGCCGATTCGCTAATTTTCTTTTATTAAAATGTTTAATTTGAAATCACAGGTTTTACCTTCCTCATTCGCATCTTTTTTCTCATAACCACTTCCTCGTAAACCCAAATGTCAAATGTTATGGATTAGAAATATCTAATCCATAACATTTGACAAATCTAAAAAAAAACACAAAATACGGGGTGAAAGCATGGACGCGCAAACTGTTACCATGAATTCAGTGCATGATTATTTTGAAAATTACTACATGATTCACTAAATGATTACTACGATGATACTAGACTCATCAGTATTAAAATGTTTAGTCAGTCACGAAAAAAAAAAAATACTGTTCCATATATTTTGACCACACTTGTATCAAAATCATTTTATTTCACATAAACCTACATGGGCACTTATGGTACGTCAGAAGCTAGGTGCACGGTTCCAACAGGCTTAGCATGACGCTTTGTATTTCTTCGAAGAAAAGACACGGTTCTTTCTATACGAAGTGACATTTCGTTTCTCCATTTTTGACATCTCACCGTAGAAATCCTTCTACAATCTGTCATCTTGTCTTTCGTTTCTAATGATTTTTGTCTAGGTCCTTTTTTATGTAGAAGGATTTCTACGGTGGGATGTCAAAAAAGGAGAAACGAAATGTCACTTTGTATAGAAAGAGCCGTGTCTTTTCTTCGAAGAAATACAAAGCGTCATGCTAAGCCTGCAATTGGTCATTTCCTACGGAGAAGAGCCGACAAGAAACTCTAAGGTTACTCTTTTAAAAATAATTGGCTTTTACAATGTTTTCAAATGATATAATAAAGCACATTTTTTTTAATAACCGACGAAAAATCATGTGTTGAATTCATGGTAACTGTTTGTGCGTCAATAATTACACCGTGTATAATTGAATCTGACCTAACTCCAAATCCTATTAACTAATTAAGGTCCAGAACCATATAATTACCATTCAAGCCGACTTGCCCGCCATTATGGATCCTGTTTACAGCTAAGGGCGTGGAAAATTGACTTATATGCTTGGTCTGCGAGGTATCGCTTTAGTCCTCATTAACGCAGACTTAGCTACCTCAATTATAGTATATAGGTAATATAGTGTGGTTTCCGGGTAAGTCCATGATTTATATAGGAAAAAAATCATCAAAACGCCTTGTTTAATAGTTTTTGAACTTATACTCGTAGGACACTTACTTATGAAATCAGATTTATCTACTAATAAGTGGCGTCGCTTTTTATAGAAGCAATTTTTTTTTTGGGTAGTATAGCCCCTTTTTAGTATATATTTGAAAACCCCAAAGTGCAGTGCAAAAACCATAGGCGCCGAGAAAAAAAAGCGCCAGAATTTCTTAACGGAAAGGTGGGATAATGAGAGTACTGAGGGTGGGGAAGATCACGTGGTGGGTCTAAATTTGTATCCAAGCGATAATGATGTTAGTGGCATCTTCAAGGACAATGTGAAAAGTGAAGTAAGGCGTCGTCAACGGAGCCCCGGCTATTTCTGTCTGCAGGGTTACTAGCCCTCCAGACCGAATTTCGGCCTTGGCGACCAATCTCTGCGGAGACCAGTCCGGCAATCCGACACGACCGGAGAGAGATCAGGCGCAGGACCAACGACTTAACGTGTTTTATATATAGTTGGGGGTATCACATCCCCAACTACCCAACTCCGGGCTGTAACTAAGAAATTCCTAATGGTAAAACCCAATAACACTTTTCTAACCCAAGAACACGGGCTGCAGTGTTAAAAGGAACCTAACACAAAGGGGATGACGAGATTTCGACCGTAACCTGTCCGTGTCTGGGTGCCCCAAGTCCCGAGCTCGCTCTTACATCCCAAGTTTTCATTGCCTTTTTGCCAAGTCGAGGCGTGTTATTTTTGTATATCATGTTGGTTCAACACTTGCACAAAACTCGCTCGAAGAATCGATTCGTGGTGCAGCGCGCACAAGCGGCTCACTAGAGCCAACTAGTGATACTCGTAACTGTCAAACGTTAGCGTCCGTCACTTCATTTGATTACGTTTCGTTACGATTTTCTAAGAGTACAAATAAAACTTTATTATGTTTAATTCAATTAATTATATTATTTGCATCATAATTTAGTTCATTGCGGTAGCAGCTATTTAAATATGATTAAACAACATTAAAATTCGCTGTCAATTTTATTACGTGAATAAGTGGAATTTTCTGAAACTTTTGGATTTTTTTTCTCAAATTTAGGCGTTTGCGCATTGTGAAATTTTGCGAAATTGTTTCACATGAGGATATATTATATAATTATGTTATAAATTTGTAAAGCTTTGCATGCGCGGGTTATAAACTACAGTGGACCCCTAAAGTGCTATGTTTTCATGGCTCATGGATTTATCAAGAAAATTTGTTAGTACATGGCATTTTTAATAACTTTGATACATTTTGGAAACTGAATGGACTGCAGTAGGCATTGATGAGTAGAAAAACAAACTTTATAAAATATTCGTTTTAATACAATAAAAAAATAAAAAAACGTCCAAAGCAAACACTTTCTTCCTTTTCAATTTCATATACACAAAATAAGTAAAATAAAAATAAAAATATTTTATTATCAGGCATCAAGGCCAATAGGGAGTTGGTATTACATCTTACTTAAAACCTATATTAGTAACATGCAGGAACACTAAAAAGAAAAAGACAATCACAATCACAGGAAGGTTTAACAAGCTTTGTTACAACATGTAGCTTGGTAAACCTCCCCATTGTAGGCCCATCCAGCCTCTCTGACAATAAAATAAACAAACTGTTCAAAACACATCAAACTAAGAACGCTTCAGACATGAAAAGTACTCACGAATCATAAATTGCGCAGTCACATTTCCATTAAAATATTTGCTTTAATATAACTAAGTGCGCCAGGAACATGTTTGTCAAACAATGTTTGACAGTCTGCACACACGAAAACATGTTTATTTGAAGACGTTCAATATTCAAGAGGTCGCTTTGAATTTTGAAGCCAAATGTGTGGGGCAAGACAAAATGCAGGCAAGATATGTGATATAGACGAAGAAGTTATCAAATAAAATTGGGCTTTTTAAAGACAATGTTTTCAATTATAACGCTGGCAATTTTCGAATAATTTTTTGCCTTTAGCTCTGGCCAAACTGTGAAGTGAATCCCGCGCGGGATGCAGGACGTTATACGCTTGCGCCGATTGTTTCAACGCGTTGTTTGTATGGAGATTTTCAGACTGGCGCGAATAGTAGCATAACTTCCAAATCATTAAAACAATCAACACGCCCAATCGCGCGTCGCACAACTCGGGATCCCCTCAGTGTGGCCTGAGCTTTACGATCCCTACAAATACATAATCAACTTCCACTGCTGGGACACAGGCCTCCTCTCTGTGAGAGGAAGTGGGCCATAATCCACCACTCGGGCCCAGTGTGGGTTGGTAGATGTCACATGTCTTCGAAGTTTTGGTTCTAGGACATGCCGGTTTCCTCACGATGTTTTCCTTCATCATTTTGAGAGCAGTGGTCATGAAATAATTTACCCAAATTAGAACGCCTTTCCCAACCAACCCACACTGGGCCCGCGTGGTAGGCCCACTCCCTCTCGAAAAGTGGAGGCCTGTGTCCCAGCACCCAGCAGTGGGAACATTATCAAATGTAAAGTAGTAAAGTAAAGCGCCAGTCAGAGTTAGAACCTACGACCTACAACATGTAAGTCGCGGCCGTTACCACTGGGCCACCATTGCTCTCCTCGGCATCCCTACAAATACTAACTATACATTATATGAAGAAGTCAGTACCTGTTCGGTATCTTCAGCTCCACTCATCATTATCCTCCTGCCCTTATCCCAATTTATTTGTGGTCGGGGCAACATGTCTCTTTCTTCCATACTTCTCTATTAGTTGTCATCTCAGTAGTCACCCCCTTTCTAGCCATATCATCTTTCACACAGTCCATCCATCTTTTCTTTATCTTCACCTCCACTATCAAAGTTTCAAACAATATTCGATGAAATTATGAAGGTTATAGTCTAACACCAGCAATATTTTTGAAGTAAAACATAGTTCTTCATCCTGAAAATTAGAAAATTAATTTAGATTAAAAAAAAGAAAGAAAAATTGTTTATTCTGCACAAACAAAACGCACATACACACATATACAAAGTAGCTAGAAGCCTCGTAATCAACCCATATAAGTTTCTAGTTTCATGTAAGTTTCCATGCAAGTTTTTTTCTAGCTCTTTACTTGTTATTAAAACTTTAATCCTATTGGTCAAAAAAATCCCACCGTGATAACTTATGTGAAGTGAGCTCAAGCGTGAGTTGTCATTCAACCTAATGCTAAAGTCGAATTATTAATTCACTGGAGTAATCTGACACGTGCTAGCTGTCACTTTGTGAACTAAAATGGTCATATTTATTGTATTTATTTTATTACTTTTCTTTACTTTTTTTATTGTTTTTTTTTTTGTATTTATTTTATACTTATATAAATCGATTAAACTAAACGATCACCATTGCAATAAATATGACCATTTTATTACACAAACTGACAGCTAGCACATGTCAGATTACTTCAGTTAATTAATATTTTGACTTTAGGTAGGTATGGACACTATTGACAGCACACTTTAAGCTCACATCACCTCCTGCCGGGGTCGCGAGAAGGTACTAATGGGTCACCGGGGCCCCCGCAACACAGGCAACAGAAGGAATACGGGTGGGTTTTAGTCAGTAAGAGTCTGACACACCCTCCCGCTCCACCCAGAGCGGGAGAAGTTATTTGATACTTCCCATCCAAAAAAAAAGCTCACTTCACCAAAATTTTCTCCGATATCTTTATTGAATAGACTGGCTCATTTGATCACTCTACTCAAGCCACAGAATTTTATTAACCATAAACAGCTAAACACTCACGAACAATTACAAAATGTGCATTATCTACATTTAAATAAAGCCTAAAATCATGACCAGTCTTATCCACACAACTCCACCGTAGTGCGAGGTGACACGAGTGCTTCCAATAGCCACGCGGCGACCGCGCTCAGAATTTACACCAAGCTTCCACCATTACATAAAATTCGATCCCGACCCGAATTATGAATTATATTATATAAGTTAGTCACGGACTAACGAGAGGTATCAATAGAACGGTGAAGGATAGAACTAATATGGTGGCGGAGGTTCAGCCTTAGTTTACCTTAGGATTAGTTTCGATTTGCATAGTTATATCGGATAACTAGACCCTCTCAGCCCCATATAGTTGGACCGACGACCTTAAAAATTTGGCTGCGGTAGGCTGGATGCGGAAGCCGGAGGTCAGTGTATTGTGGCGCAGCCTGGGAGAGGCGTCTGTACAGCGTACTGCGATGCCGGCGCAGGAGACGCCCTGGGCGTCGGGAATCCCGGGTGGATTTCCGGCCACAGTAGGCGCGGGCTTGGGGAGCAATGGGTAGCTCGCCGTTCGGTAAGGACCAAGCCCGGGTCGTCGGCGCGTTGTGTTCCATGCGCGCCTCAAAGAGATATCAGCACAAGTGTAGGGGTCCACTAGGGCCGATGCCTGCCGGAGTCGTGAGAAACTCCGGAAGGGATACCGAGGCCCCTTGCATCACAGGAAACGGAAAGAACATGGGTGAGTTTTAGTCAGTAAGAGTCTCGACACAACCTCCCGCTTCGTCCAGAGCGGGAGAAGTTATTTGATTATTTCCTACCCAAAAAAAAGCGTACTGGGATAAGGTGAGTTAATTGACCGGCTAACTAGGATTAAAAATATTATGTCTTTTTCTTAGCCAAAAGTATCAATGATAATATATTGGTTAGTAACGGACTAACGAGAGTTATCAATGGAACGGGTAGAACTAATATGAAGGTGGTGCCTTGACTGAATATTGGATTAGTTTTGCTTTGAATATTTTTATCGGCTGAATTGGTTTCAAAAACTTTGGGATTCTTTCTTTTTTTCTGGCTGAAAGTATGAATTATACTAACGGACTAACGAGGTCTTAATAGAAGGGTGAAGGGTGCAACCAATATGCTGGTGGTGCTAAAACTTAGCTGAGTATTGGAATCGTTTTGCTTTGCATAGCTTTATCGGCTGAATAGGTTTTAAAAACATTGGATTCAATTGTTAGTGAGTGACGGACTAACGAGGGGTCTCATTAGAACAGTGAAGAGTGGAACTACTTTGGGGGTAGTGCTAAACCTTGGCTGAAAATTGGTTTTAGTTTTCATAGTTTTGACAGACAGATGTGCTGCTGGGGAGTTTGTTCCACCACTTCTTCTTCCCAAGGCGGGCATTTTTGGGGGACTGTCTTATGTAACTTTGACGTTCGAAAAGTGCTGATTTTTAGCCTAGTTTGAATAAATGACTTTTGATTTTGATTTTGTCGGTTAACTAGGGTTAAAAATATTAACTTGTTTCTTTTTCTTAGTTAAAAGTAGATTGAAGATTACGTAGGTACCTATCTTTTATAAAATTTTAGCCATTACATTGAAAGGGCCTCATTGCTGGTCTGAAGATCTCTGTTGGGCTTCTGAAGTGCCGTAGGTAAAAACAAGTATGAATATAGCACTAGGCGTTTTTTTTGCCCACTTTTGAATGAAAACACTATCTACTCAAAAAAAATCAGTGATTTCAAAGTGGAAAGATATAACATAACATCACGCTTGTAATTCCCGAAGGATTAGGCAGAGGTAAACCTGTAGGTACATAGTAGGTATAGGTAGTAGGTACATCCACATTTCGCCAGTTCAGTTTTAAGTCCAAAGTAATAGAGGGCTTGCCTATTACACCATCAACCTCAACCGGACACAAATCCAGACTCCAGACTACTATTGAGGAATTCCTGGAAAGTTGTAGATAAAAATAATAATTTAACGAAATCCTTAAAAAAAACATTAAAAATGCAACTTCCAGATGGAGTTTATACTGTCAGACAGACAGGTTTGGTCAGAGATAAAAAGTTTAACGTTGTTTGTAGTACAGTCGTGAGCAGTAATGTGCACTGGACTGAAAAACGAGCCGAGTCACTTGCGTTCGTGCAGCGCAGGAGTGCCCTAGGGTTGACAGATTAAAGGAAAGTTGTGTGGAACTGTTAGCTTTTGGTCAGGCTTGTGTAATTGACAACTAACAAGTAAGATAGTGTACAAATGAAAACGTATAAATAAAAAAAGTATAAATACCTTCTTAATAGGTAGGTAATCAATTTTATTTGGATTAACAAAAAAATCTAATGTTTTTTTTATAAATTAGTCAAAACTTTAAGTTGGTAAACTATTTTATTAAAGTAAAAATTGCGTAAATTAGGTAGGTTCAGCGTGACGTAAAATCGAAAACACAAAATAAATAAAAAATAAACAAATACATAAATAAAAAATAACAATAACACATACACACATACATACATAAACTCACGCCTTCTTCCCATGGGGGTAGGCAGAAACTGTAGAACGCCACCTGCTACGCTCATTTCATACTCCTTCCGCTTCGCTCACGTTCATACATCTGGTCATACACGCACGCCGGTTGCGAGTACTACGCACCTGACCTTTTTGAAGAACATCATTAATGAGGTCACTATATGACTTTCTGGGGCGTCCCCTCCCGGCATTTCCACTGACATCTGCCTTGTAAATACCTTTTGTTAGTCGCCTTTCATTCATCCTCTCAACATGACCAAACCATCTAAGCATACTCTTTTCAATTTTTGTCACTATATCTTCCTTTAAACCACACCGTTGCCTTATCACACCGAAAAAACAAAAAAAAAAAATTCTAAAAATAAATACTACGCCAAACAAAATCGTACCAACCCTGTAATACCTACCTTAAGTGCACAACAGCGGCTCGTATCTTTACGGCAATGCACTGGACTTCACCAAAGGGAAAAGAATATGCAACACCTCATAAAACACAGGAAAACAGCCCATATTTAGTAACCAATAGAGTCTATATTTCAATTATATCCATTAGTAAGATAAGCAATGTTACCGAGAAGTGGCAGTTTCTGAGGCACGCAAGCAAAAATGAATCTTGAAAGCCAGATGAATGAACGACAAAGGGCTTAATTTCCTGTGTACAATAAATAGCTATACCTATGCGGCTCCTAGAGGAGCGGTAAAGAAAATGATTGGGAAGTTTACACTGATAATGAAAAAATGAAATTCAGGAAATGAGTTCTTGGAAATAGCACATAATACGTAATCGCCGGAATAATAGTAAAATTCGTGTTTAGCCAGCCGTTACTGTATAAAAGCGTTGTATACAGAGCGCTAATAATTTATAATAATATCCCTAACTGTGTTAAGAAATGTAATACAGACCAGTTAAAAATACTGACAGAAAAGATAATGTTAGTGGATTTTCAAATGATAAATCGCTCTGAGGATACTGACTGAATCTATTCTATTTATTTTGAATCGCGTGACTATTGACTATTTTTTTAAATCTAATATTAATGTTAATTGTCGTTTTTTAGTTTGAAATCTTATTGTCTTTCGACCTAATTTCTACACCAGCCATGGTCAAACATGTTGAGCCCAAAAAATACCCTGTAATACCTTTATTAAGCATCATACTATGTATATTATCTACACATGTTTTTGCAAATATATAATCTGAATCTGAGCACGAACGCGCGAAGTAAAAGTAATCCCATCAAAAACATAAATGTAAAATGAGAGCCAAGTTCAATATTATGATATATGCCTTGGTTGTTGATTTTAACGACAAAAGAAGTGAGATCTTAATGGGTGCCTAGTTCAATGGTCAGTCCTGAAATTTATTTATAACAACATAAAATATAATTTCTTCTTATAACTTAGGATAATAAATTGTAGCCTAAGGTCTGACTTGGCTAGTTCTCATATACGAATTATTATGTTCGATGGCTAGTTACTACCAGCAAGCCAAATTTTCGGAATAATAAAATAAGAACCGACAAGTAACAGGTTTAGAACTTGCGAAGGCTATAATATAATTTTGAGATATAATTTTGAGATGTGTTTATGAAATTTGGAGCACATATATATCTCGCAAGTCTCAATATATGAGCCAAATTTGACACGTTTATGTGAAATAGTTTTTGAGTTATGAGGGGGTCAAAAGTGGCTCCAAATGGTTCGTGTAATATTACACACGGTGCTGCTCGCCAGTTCTGTTACTTGAACTTGGCTCGACACGCTACCGCGTGTCTAGATGTAGATTAGATCGATATATTAATCAAAAATGCAACTACGGGTTAGTATAGCATTTCTAACGATTATAGCCTACTGCGCGTTCGTGCTAGGCCCACGGAATGTTTTAATATTATAGGTACGATCATCATAATAACCCTAAATAAATGCATTTATACACTGAGAACGAATAAGAAAATAATTATACCATGTTTTAAAAGACCACCTTTGGGATGGCTCGGCTAAATACCAACTTGCCGCGCTTGACTCGGTGGAACGCAGAGCTAAGAGGCTCATTGGCGACGTAAATCTGGTGGATGCCAAGCTTCACAGTTTGGCCCATCGTCGCAAGGTTGCCTGCTTGTCGGTCTTCTATAGATTGTACTTCGGAGAGTGTGCCCAAGAACTCCACGACCTCATTCCACCGGCCCCCTTCTATTATCGGTCATCTAGGCCTTCTATTATCGCACTTCAGGTTACCATCCCTTCCTGGTGGCTATCCCACCAGCTCGCACTAAGCGTTTCCAAACTTCTTTTATAATGCGCGCAGCAAAGGAATGGAACTCTCTGCCTGCGTCTGTGTTTCCGAACGCATACAACCCTAATCTCTTCAAAGTGAGAGTGAACAGGCTTCTTCTGGGTAAGCTCGCTCCATCGTCGACTTTGTTTCTGTCACCTGTGACATAGACTAAGGTCAAGAGCAAACCCATCACAAATAAAAAAAAAAAAAAAGAATAAAAAAAATGCTACAGAAAAAAAATAAAATATTCACTTACCATAATTCCCGCTGCCTTCGGAGCCTCCGTCAAAGTGATACCAAGTCTGTTAATTGAAGCAGACTGAGGTGCAGATTATGTTCAGTTTTTAACCCCTTTTCCAACAGTTCTAGCATAATTATTCCTAGCAAAACCACTAGCAAGTCCAAAGGCCACTGTCTCATACTAACTCGTTAAAATTCTATAGCAGTTATTTAAATTTTAAAGTGAATCTCACATTTTTATGAAAATATTATAGTTTCACAGTTTACTGTTGAAAATATCTCGGGACTTTATGCTCCATTCACAGCTCGTTCTAGTTAAATGTGGGGAAAGAAATAGCTTTAAGGCTCCTACATACTGGCGCGACTTGTCGCGCGACGCGACGCGACACAAAGACACCGCGTGTAGCGCTACAAGCGGTGCCTTTGTGTCGCGACGCGTCGCGCGACAAGTCGCGCCTGTATGTAGGAGCCTTTATAATACTAAAAGAAGATACTTTACGATTTGAATGCTTATTGTGAGTTTATCTTGATGTTTGTGGGATGTTTTGTTGGTAAATAAGGATCAAAATAATTGTATTGATGATGTAGGTCTTCGCATGGCATTATTGCATTAACACTGAGTAATTTAACGTGAAATGTTAGTGAACAATCTTTGTATTCGCTCTTGCCCTCGACTTCGTTCGCGTGGAGGTCGGAAATCATCCCACAGGAACATACTACCGGAATAAAAAGTAGCCTATGTCCTAACTCAGGTCATGGTCTACCTATGTGCCAAATTTCATAGAAATCTGTTCAGCTATTTTAGCTTGAAAGCGTAACAAACAAACTCACTTTCGCATTTATAATGTTAGTTAGGATTCTTCATTTTTAACCGAACAAAAAGTCAATAAGTAGGGACCTTTTGCAATCCAATACAAGCAGCAATCTGTTTTGTTATTTTCCATACTCTTGTATCATTCAACCAGTTTCTCAGTTCATTCAAATCCTAGTTATGTAGCATTGTTTTCAGTAATAGTTAGTTATTTTATTGTCTATGGTTAATTGGAGTCTTAGAAGAAAACAGATTTTTTAAGTCTATTATTTGTACGTGGAAAGACAAATGAATGAGTAGTGGAAGAACAAAGAAACGATGGATGGACTGTGTGAACGATGATATGGCTAGAAACGGGGTGCACGGAAAAAAGGATGTCTTAAATTAAGACAATATCCTTTTGGTCAAGACAAATATTGATTAATATATGGGGAAAACAATATTAATAGACATTATACTTAAATAAAGAATTATTGAGTTTAATTTAAAGAATATTATTTCTAAAACTAGATAAAATCTTAATATTTTCTTCAATTAAGATTATTATAGTCTTAAATCAAAAATATTTGCTTAAGTCAAGAATAAAAACCAAGTTTTTATTATTCTTAATTTGAGTAAACGGGTTTTCTTGGACTGAGTACATTTACTTATGTTTAGAAAATATTTACTTGGATTGAAACTACAATTTTTCTGAGAATATTGATATTCTTCGCTGAAGAGATCCTTTTTTTCCGTGTGACCACCGAGATGACATGACTGTACTTGGGGTAAAAAGTCGGAAGAATAGATAAAAGTGAATTCCGACTTTCCACCCCGTCTGGGATTGATAGATGAACACGTGTTTCAGAGTATGCACCCTAGGGTGGCTGTGTTGTGGCACAGCCTGGGAGAGGCGTCTGTACAGCAGCTTACTGCGATGCCGCCGCAGGACACGCCCTGGGCGTCGGGAATCTCGGGCGGATTTCCGGCCACCGCAGGCGCGGGCTTGCGGACGGTGAGCAATGGGTAGCTCACCGTCCAGTAAGGGCGTAGACACATCACAACGGCGCGGCGCCGCCACCGTGAAACGACACGACGTCGTGCTGCGGCACGTGCCGTGTACGGTGAACCGCGCCGCCGCCGCCGCCGGGCTCACAGCGCATCCGCTCGGCAGTTGTTGTTTCGCTGTCGCTAAGTTAAAATGACTGATAATATCGATGGTGACTTGTTAATTTCATTAATGGAGGCACGTCCCGTTCTCTGGGACAAGACAATTGAGTATTTTAGGGACAACAATTTGAAAACAGGTCCGGCGCACCATACTCGGCACCGTGCCGTTGCACGGCGGCGGCGCCGCGCCAGTAATCGGTGACGGCGCCGCGCCGTGGTGATGTGTCCACGCCCTAAGGACCAGGCCCAGGTCGACGGCACGTTGTGTTCCACGCGCGCCTCAAAGAGATGTCGTCAGCACAAGTATAGGGGTCCACTAGAGCCGATGCCTGCCGGGGTCACGGGAAGGTACAAAAGGGTTACCGGGGCCCCAGGCAACACAGGCAACGGAAGGGACACGGGTGGGTTTGAGTCAGTAAGTCTGAAACACCCTTTCCCACCCAAAAAAAAGGTGGCTGTTTTAGGGTTGATAAATGGAATAACCTAAAAGTATGGAAAAAGAAACATTGCTCCGAACTCAATTAAGTTGGGTTACGGATAGAAAAATGATGATGGATATTTATTACACATCGGTATTAGTTACCTAACTGCTATGCACTAGACTATAATTATTATGTGCCAGACCAGTTCTATTATCCACTATGCTCTAACCATGTCCTTTCCAAGCGGTAAGTTCAGACAAGACCACAACCGACAATGTCAATGCAGGCATAATGTTGATTAAGTGCACAGACTTAATTGACAGTGTCCACAACACGCGGCCATCCGGCCAGCCAATCAACTGTCGTCTAGACGAGACAGATTGTTAAACTACCTTCATTGAGGCGTAGCAAACTAGCAATAATCATATTGTTACCTTGTATACCGCAGTTGGGGAGAAATGGGCTTAACGGTAGGTAGAGGTCATAGTGTACGCAAAAGAAGACTTTACTCGACGATATTTTTTTATAGAACCAAGTTTGAGATTGGTCCCAGATCTACCCTGGTCTGGGTCGGGTCTGATTATTTGTTGGTTGCAACGTCCTTAGAATTATTAACATAATCATAAGCATAATCAGCCTATAATGTTCCCACTGCTGGGAAACAGGCCTCCTCTCGGTGAGAGGGAGTGGGCCGTAATCCACCTCGCTGCCCCAGTGCGGGTTGGTAGATGTCACAGAACTTCGAATTTTTGGTTCTAGGATATGCCGATTTCGTCACCATGTTTTACTTCACCGTTTTGAGAGCAGTGGTGATGAAATAATTTACCCAAATTAGAGCCCCTTTCCCAACCAACCCACACTAGGCCCGTGTGGTAGACCTATATACTCCCTCTCGAAGAGAGGAGGCCTGTGTCCCAGCACCCAGCAGTAAGTGGGACCATTATCAGCTGATTATGCTACAGCACCTGTCTACCAACCCACACTGGGCCCGCGTGGCAGATTACAGCCCGCTCCATCTCGAAGAGAGGAGGCCTGTATCCCAACACCCAACAGTGGGAACATTATCAGCTGATTATGCTACAGCACCTGTTTGGGTTCGAACCTACGATGTACAACTCGCAAGTCGCGGACGTAACCACTACTGATTTTTTTTTTTTCAGAATCAGAATCAGAATGCTTTATTTGTAAACATAGGTCAAATTACAACAGAGTGTGAGATGTTACAGATAGGTAGATCTTCTATGTTTTGCCCAGAGGCGTACAAATATATTTAATTAACATTGTCAAATTTTTACTTTTTAACACACATTAATTTACCTTTAAAATATCATAAAGTGGTAGAATTACGTAACTTTCACATCGCTAGTAAAGTCAGTATTAATAGATACATGCACATCAATACAAATTTAAAATACAATCAATTTCAATAAATGTCAAATAGATTAAGTTACATGTCATATTAATGATAATATCAAACAAAATTCAAGATCGTCAAAATAGGTGAGGTAATGAATAATTTTCTGAGGCAGTAATTATAGAATTGTCGTCCAAATATTCATTTAGTGAGTAATAGCATTTATTTATCAAAATTGTTAATAGTGCTTTTTTTTAAATTGTCCAGATTTAACGTTTTTATTTTTTTATTATTAACAACCCACTCCTAATACTTGGCCAAAGAAAAAAATGTAACGATGGTGAAGATGATATGGCTAGAGAGAGGGTGATTGTTGAGGTGGCCACTAATAAAGAACCAGTATCATAAGGTCAGGAGAATCTCGCCCCCCTAAATGCGTCTAGGGACGGTGGACTCGGAGACGTTCGCCACCCCATATCATATAAGGTCCGAGGTGGTGGCGCGTAATGTTCCACGCGCGCTCCTCTTACACGTCGCTTGACCAGACGGAGCCCGCAGAGGCGGGCCGGACCAGTCGGGGTCGCGCTGAAGAGTGCTTAAGTGCCCCCATAGCCCTTAGTGCAAGTGTGCGAGAGAACATGGGGTGGTTTTAGTCAGTAGAAGTCTGAGAGACTCCTCCGTCCGCCCCACGCCGGAGGACATCCATTAAAATTCTTAATAATTATTTGACCACGGCCAGGAAAATGATGATGGATGATGGTAGGTATTATTATTTGACAACCAGAGCAATTATGTTTTTCATATTGTCCCCTTTATTGCAGGTATCTTGAAAAACATCGATGTGCCGAGAATGGACGTTACAACGACGATGATGTTTCCAAATCAAAAGACTAGCTCCTCAAACTCAAGACAAACCAACTCATATTATACATATCGTCCCGGTACCGAAACATCTCCTAGCCCACTTGTACAGGAAGCAATTAGAGCGCCACAGCGTCTAGTCTTTAATCTTTTAAGGCGGCATGCACTTACGTCGCAAATTAAAACTAACGGCTTCTTGTGCGCGGTATTTTTCTTTTCACTTGCTCTTGCTATTATGTACGACAAGTGTTGGTTTTGTTCTTCACCTTGTTGGAAAGATAATGCAAATTTTTAGGTATACTGAAGAATTTTTTGAGACTTTTTAATTTTACTATTGGCGTTACGGTACTATGTATCTAAATATAGAAAACAAATTGATCAATAAATGTGACTAATAAAATTATCTTTAAGACAGCAATATCCACGCAATTAAATGCAATGCCCATCTTGAGTTTTTTTGCCATTATTAAACAAAGGTGAACGGCGAATTTCGTACCGCTTACTTTTTTTATTGTTTTATTTTTATAGAATTTATACCACATATTAAGGCAACTAAGCCATTTATTTTCATGTAAGTGTACTATATTTAGAAGTTTGGATTAATAATATATAAAAAAAAAGTTTTTTAATAACTTCACGCAATTTAGTCGTAAACTAAACGCAGTTATGTTGGTATTTAAGCTATGTTCGCCAAGAGAGTATTACCCGACCTGCCCCCTTCTTAGATGAAGTAATATTAAGAATTAATTAATTATAAATAAAATAAATGTACTTAATAAAACTATCAACGGTATTGTATTATTTACCTACACTCAAAACCCGATCAGGACTTCATCATTATCAAACTGTTGCAGTCAGCTGCTGGAAATAGGTATCTCCTAATGCAATCCACTGAGTAGGTACGATCCTCATCTCAATTTACCCACTTGATAGTAAGTAAAACAATATAAAAATATCGACAGCCAATCTAGAACATATACTTTATTACCGAAACAATGTTTATTTGCATTTATATAATGTTTATTGCACTAGTACACAACCTTAAAATATAAAACTGGTTATAACTTTAACGTCCCAAGTTCTAAAAATCCAAGAATTTAAAAAGGGCTTGTCTATCATATTAACTACCAATTTAAATAAAAAATATCCCAAAACACGAAATTTTATTAGCGGTACGAAATTCCCATACCAGACTGACGTTCGCCTTTATGCAAAAACCTGCACTTTAAAATGTCACCAAATGTGTTAAAAGTACACTAAACAGCTACTAAAATCATACACAATATTCACGCACAAGCCCATACACAAAATAAACTAATTATCCAAAGTAGCTATCAATTGGATACTAATTGAAGTACCTCAAAGCAATTTGAGTGCCTTTGCTGCGGTCACGTGATATCGAAGCGTAGTTCTGACGTCATCGCTATGTCCACAGCCTGTTACGTCATGTCATGTGCAATCAATTTCCGCCAGAAGGCGGTGGCGCGGTGGGGTTTTCCAAATTGTACGCTTTGGCTATCGACACGAGGTTGATAAGCGCAGATGAGCGTTGTAGGTCGTGTCGGAATAATTAACTGTTGTGTGTTACTTGAACTGTGTTTGTATAGTTAGGGGTGTATTGTACGTCGCATATCATGGACGAAAATATGGGTTTATGGGAAAACATTAATACTCGCCTCAATTTTTTAATTTATGTGTACCAAATGCTTACTTGAGTACTCTCTTTCCAGCGTCAGGCACTAGTAGTCTGGCATTTTTGCTGAACTGGGGGGTAACCATCACCTCTTGTAGCAGTATTATTTCAATATTACTTCAGCGTGAGAAAGAGATGGAGCTATAAGTCCTGTGTAGCTCCATCACTTTCCCACTGTAAAGTAATATTATAATAATACTGCTATAAGAGGTGATGGTTACCCCCCTGGGCCTTTTTGGCGCAGCCGTGAGGCACACTTTCCTGCTGATTTCTTACATCGTACTTTACACTTTTTATTTGATATTTTATATATTTTTTTAATCTGCTGTATATTATATTGTGTGCCTTTTCGTCTGTAAATAATTGTATTTTCTTTCTTTGTTTCTTTCTTTCTTTCTTTCTTTCTTTGTTTCTAACTTTCTTTCTTTTCTTTTCATTCTTTAGTCTATGCTATAAAAAAAGTTTTAGCGATACCAAGTTACGTTGCGGTAACCCTCATCTATAACCGATCTGGACGGCCAAAAAATAAAGCTCTCGCTTCGCTTGTGTCTTTCATTTGTACTTATCCGATATCTAAGGTTCTCAAAGAAGATTCGAGATGACAGTTTGATCTCCACATTCTCTAGCCCTTTAGCTGAGTCATGGAAGAAGCACCTTAATGTCGCCGTAAAATGTCACTCTTTCTATGCAACGGGGTCTTCAGCTTTATAGAAACAAATTAAATATTTCAGAACGATAAAACTTAAGATAACAGCGGATTGTTCTGATTACCCTACCTCTAAGTAAAGACAACTAATTTAGCTTCTAACACAAGGACGACCTGTTAAACCCCGCGCGACAACGATTCGGAGTTAAACAATAGAATCAATTGTGACGAGCCATATGTGCATTACACATATTATTGTTTGTTTTTGTGTCTATAATAAAAAAAATAAAAGCAGCTTTACCTTAAAAAAATAGCTCATGTTTCAATGTTAACTTAAATATTAAAATCATATTTTCAACAGAAAATCTTAAAAAATAATAAGTACATATCAATTTTCTTTATAACTAATAAAATATTACTAGTTTCTCGTATCGAGTGTAATGGTTAGGTAACAAAGCATAAATCAATAAATACCAAAAACATACCTACCACAGAAATTAATACTAAATAATGTATAATAATTATTGCAAAAAACATCTATAACTTTGAGTGTCTAAAAATAGCTAATATTTTAATGTAAACTTAAATTAAAATCGTATTCTCAACAAAAAAATCTTAAAAATAATATCAACATTCTTCATAATTATTATTAAAATATTACTAGTTTTTCGAGCGTAATGGTTACGTAATAAATTAATAAATAAACATACCATTAAAATTAATACTGCGCAGAAGGTCATTAAGCTCTGGACAAACTGAAGCGAATCCCGCGCGGGATTCACGGGAAGTATAACTTATATGTAAAGTTGTCAAAAAATAAAACGCCCGTTTTGACATTTGAGAAAGACCCTAGAATGTAACTTGGAACGAAACTAAAAGAAACAATAAAACAATAATTAATTACATAGTGTTTTAAAAAATACATACTTATTTTTGGCGCGTTAAATAACAATTATGATGGGATTTCTAATTATTACGAAACGTCTCAAAAACAGTTACGTTCCCAGTCAATTTTTTTTAACATACTAGTGTGGTAACCAATTAATTACTGAATTTCACCAGCTTCATTTGATTTTAATAGTAATTAGATATTGTGTAGTGAAACGCTCAAAGCCGTAAATAAAATTTTTAATTGGCGACACTGGTGAGAAATGTTTGTCTCTGACCAAGGTATAGAACGGTTTGTCTCTGACCAAGCGGCACGTGACTTAGCGTCCACGCGCGCGTCTTTCGTTCGCCATCTTGTAAATTTGACTGTGCGCTCGTTTATGTTTGATATTTTTTCTCGACTCGGCTTTGCTTTTGGACTATTTCTGTTTACTACTACGTTGACTTTGGCTCTTCTATTTTGGACATTGATTTAAAGATAGTGATTTGGACTCAATTTTGGTGTTTGTTGTTATATCGTTCGAACTGATTCAAAATGTCGAAAAGAGGACGTACAATCAAAGCCAGTCACGCGATATTAAAGTTTAAGTTAAATTTTCTAATCAGAACTTTAATCCAATGCACTTTACAATACAAATAATCAAGTCGATTAAATACTCATACAAACTTGAATCGATTTATCGTGAGTATCGAGTACCGGGTCTTATGGTTACTTCACTAGTTACGTCGCGATGACGAATGTCAAAACTGGCCCTTTATTTTTGTTCAAACTGGCGCAAATAGCGCGACTATTTGCGCCAGTTTGAACAAAAGTAAAAGGCCAGTTTTTTTGACTTCTTAATTGTGAAAGCAATCGGCGCGCGCAATCGTGTCCCGCATCCAGCGCAAAATTTGTCTCAGTGTGGCCGGAGCTTCCATTTTTGAATTACATAGAGGTTACACTGTTTAACTTCTCTATCAAGTTGAGGCCAAAAGTCATCACTTTTTCTTTTTTGCTTTCGATATTTTCTTGTCTGGTTCTGATGGTGTAGTCACTGGCGATGGAGTCGGCTCCTTTTTCGGGTAGATCCGGTGTATGTACTCAGCCAGCACTGTAAAAAGAGAATCTGTCGCTGGATACTTGGAAAAATTGAATCTTCGCGAAAATCCTAGGATTAATGCAAAGGACAGAAGGAAAGATTATTGGAAACTTAGAAAGATTTTTGTAATCATACGAGCTATTGGCAGAATCAATACAATAATGCAGCTCATCGCGAACAACGACGATAAGTGTGATTGGCTGATTGACAAACGTTTGTGTTCGCGCTTGCGAAACATTCACAAAAAAACTTGTTGAAACTCGCGTTCGTATTGTCACTCAACTCTCTCAATTTCTTAACAATATTGTATTAGTATGAATCAAAGTTTTTTTTGGAATGGCATCTAATATTTACAATAAAATACCTGTAGACATTTTAAACACCAAGGAACTCTCACTATTCAATTATAAATTGCGTATTTTTTTAATTGACAAAGCTTACTACAAGATCCAAGATTTTCTTGATAATAAGTACCCACCACAATCTGTCACCATGCACCTAATTCTTATTTTGTTAGATTTGCTTTACAAGTGATAACAAAAATTTGTATACAGCATTTTGATATAATTTATTATTGTATGCCTACTAGACAGGACATAATGGATCTTTAATTTACCTAACATCTGTATGTATAACCTATGCCCACAATAAATAGATTTGATTTTATTAAAACATCTAGTAAGATTTGTTTTGACATTTCGCTGATATTATTAATAGATTATTGAAAATATAAAGCATGGATCTAAGCTTATGAAGACGATTTATTGTTTAAAGCTGCCAGTATTGCTTAACTAGAAAGTCAACAATTTTGAAAAAAACCTAGATGAGAGATAAAAACTAGGTGAGACTTTTTAAAAAAGAGAGAAATATATGGAGCCGGCAGTTCATTGAGGATTGAGTTGCATATTCAGTATTTAATTCCCTATTGAATTGTTTTCAAGGATGTAATTTTCTTTATAAATCTAATAAAGAATCTCGACGATTTAGCCTGTTTTTACCCGACTGCCTCAGGAGGGTAATGTTTTCCGAGAGTATGTATGTATGTATGTATGTATGTATGTCTATTTCTTTGGCACGCTCTGTAGCCTAGGGGAAGGGTTTTTTTTTTAATTAATTGCAACAATATTGGTATCAAATAAAAGCTAGTAATGAGTAATTTTCAAATATATATGTTAATAAAACTAAAAAGCTTGAAATAAAATAAATTATTTAAAAAACAAAAACCCGACTGCAAAATCATATAACTGAAAAGGGAAAAACAAGCATTATAATCTACATAATTTTGGTCTTGCAGGTCGAATAACCTGAAATATGGTGTAACTTTTGATTGTCCCCGCCTGCGATACCAAAATTCTATAGATTATAATGCTTGTTTTTCCCTTTTCAGTTATGTAATTTTGCAGTCGGGTTTTTGTTTTTTAAATATTTTTTATAGATACGAGTAGTCCATATCTTTAGTATTCCATAAACATGGTAAGCATTGCCAAAGCTGTATAAACTATCGTGTTTGCTTTGGTCCACTCCATGTTTTGAAACTGTTTACATAATTACCGTCATACTTGGACAACGCTACACATCAAGCAATGGAGAAGTTGCGAGACAAGCAACAGTGCAAACGCAAACGTGGCAAATCTTTATATAAAATATCTATTGAATATTTGTCTCTAGACAGTGCGAACGGAGCCAGCAACAAATCATGAGATTTGACTTCTTCTTTTTAGCCTGTCGTTGGCAAAAACAACACAAAAAAACCGGAAAAGTGCGAGTTGAACTCGCGTGGTGATGGTTTCGTACAATGAGTATATAACCCAAGATCAATATTAACTTTGTAGTTGAAAAACATGTTCTCCCATACGTTCCAATTGCAAATGTAAGTTTGTACGCACATTGTTGAGAGATTTACCATGTTATTTTAACACTTTAGACTTCTTATAGGTGTTCCTGTAATCTTAATATATTTATATATATATGTAAAGAACTATATTCTGTATTTTTTGACGTGATAACGTCTTATAAATCGATGAACGCCGGCTGCACGCATGAAAAAAGCAAGACTCATTGTCACGTTCCGCCTCAGCGGAGCGTGCAAGTGAGAGCGCGGAACTAGCGATAGAGAGGCACGATCGGCCTAATTTGGCTTGTGACGCATCTCTCTCCCGTTATAATGCAAAATTATCGTCCGTAAACCGACTATACAGACAAAGTTTTTTCAAAATTTTTCATTTTTCTTACTAAACTTTAAAACTATTTATTATAAAATTATAAAAAATATATATATTTGATACCCTCAAAAGAGGCCCTTTCGTTTGATACGTCATAAGGTACAGTTTGCAAAACTTTTTTAAATTGTCTAATTTGCCCCCCAAAAGTGACCCTCATGTTCAAAATTCATTTATTTACGTTACACGTCCGTGTTTGGGTCTCATGAATTCATATGTGTGGCAAATTTCAACTGGCTGGACCGATCAGTCCAGTAGATTTGGAGCAAATCGGCTGTGACGGACAGACGGACGGACGGACGGACGGACCGACGGACAGACAGACAGACAGAGACACGAGTGACCCTATAAGGGTTCCGTTTTTCGTTTTGTACTTCAAAACGGAACCCTGAAAATATATGAATATAGGTAGTTATTTTTTTATTTGTTTGGCCCAAAATTCAGCACCGCGAATACCATTCGCTGACACTGCCATGACATCTGTCTTAAAACTTAATCTTATTTCGTGCAGTGAGAACGCAAAATCAACAAAACAAGAGATTTGTATCATGTGATAAGTTTCGCACCATCTACATGTTGAATGTTTTCTGGTGCAAACACTGACGGATGCGCTGATTGGTTAGCACCTATGTTGTAGTCATGCTCTGACCAACCAGAAAAATTATGTTATAAATTGACTCTTAGATAAGCCAATCAGCATTCAAGTTTCCAACCGTCCAAAACAGATCAGGTTTTTTCCAATGATCCTGGGTCGTATGATTACGATTTTTTTGTTAGTTTCCAATTTTACGGTTCTTTGCAATAATCCTAGGACTTTCGCAAAAGATTTAATTTTTCTAATTTTTGTACTGTAAGCCGCTGTTTAACACTTTGAGGAACACAGCGTGTGACGTTACCGCGTGGTGTTCGGGAAAGAATGTGAGTAGGGCAGCAGCGACTTTTGTCTGCATATTGCAATAAAAATCAGTTAAGACAAATAAGGTTATACACTCGGCGTGGTTGGGGGCCCATATTTCATTAGAAAGCTTACTTTTATAGGATCATCATAAAGAACAACAAACAACATATACAGCGGCATGTGTATACTGGAGTTTAATCGGTAAAGCTCTCGCCACACCGAGGCGAATCCCATGCGGATGCGGGACGCGACAGGGTGCATCGTTTATTTTAATGATGAGGAAATCACGCGACTATTCGCGCCAGTTTGAACATCTGCATGTACGTTATTTGCCACAATCGGCGCGAGCGAATTTCGCCCCGCATCCCGCGCGGGATTCGCTTCAGTTTGGCCAAATTCATTCTACGGACAGGATTCCAACGTTCCACCTTTACCTGACATTTACCTATTATCTTAAAAAAAAACCCCTATATTTCGTATTAGTTCTTTACTCACATGGAAGGCTGAGTGGTCTAATCTTAGCATCGGTTTTGGGTCCAGGGAAGCATTTCGAGAGACCCGCTATAAAATCTTCCGCAATTGGAGCTCCAGCCCGATTCATGATTCGCTGGAACTCAGGTATTTCAAGAACATCTCGAGTCTTATTCATATTGAGCAGGCACACTCTGGAATAATTGAAGCATTTCATAAGCGTAACCATAATCAGCGTATAATGTTCCCCCTACTGGGAAACAGGAATCCTCTCTGTGAGAGGAAGTAGGCCATAATTCACCATGCGGACCCAGTGCGGGTTGGTGGATGGAATATTGGTTCTAGGACTTGCCGATTACCTCACGATGTTTTCCTCTTCCGTTTTGAGACTAGTGGCCATGGAATAATTTACGCTAAGTAAAGTACCTATCTGGGTTCTAACCTTCGACCGTAAGTCGCGGCAAGTGCGATACATACTTACGCACAGAGGATTACTTACCGTGTTAGTTTGTCCCGAAAATATACAACAATTTATGATAACAGGCTATTAATGGCAACCAATCCATCAAAACCGACACTATTGTAGGTAGGCGTACACGGAAGGCGTAGACAATGTTGTGGGTAGGTAAATAGTCATACAAGGTTACTAAGTTAGTCGAGTCGGACCACTAAAGCTATTAAAGATTTGTATCGTCACACGTATTCCGCAATAATTTCAAGCTACGGTATTACGGTTAAAAAGCTGTACCGCACATTAGGTATGTTCGCGGTGAGACGGGGGGACAGTGCAGGCTGCTCATTCGTCTATACTCACGGCATCCCGCCGCTCATTCATCAACGCTCACGGTATCCCGCCGCTCATTCGTCAATGCTCACGGCGTCCCGCCGCTCATTCGTCAACGCTCACGGTATCCCGCCGCTCATTCGTCAACGCCACCCGGGGGGTGGCGTTGACCTCACCGCGCATTCCTAAGGCCCGGTATAGCAGTATCAGTCAAACTACAGCATGAACGCGCGACGTAAACCAACGAGGCAGGCGCACTAATTAAATATTATGTGCGAAACGAGTATTTTAAACGCGTTCGAATTTACATTAAGTTTACTCCGCCCGTTCATGCTAGACCTGCAGATATCACCCTTTGGGTATGGAACACAACCCGTTGGTTGACAACCAGTCTTATCAAGAATTAAAAAATGTTTTTGTTTTGTTTTATTGAAATAATAGAAATTAAAAAATAACACGTTGGGTTCAAATTTTGAGTGTTAGCGTGTATAATGTTCTAGATGTGTGTGTACGTGATCGAGAAAGGGCAACTCAACTCAACCGTTTGCTATAGTGTGGATCTCTCGTATTACTTGCTCAAAAGTAAACGCAACAAAAAAACGTGAAAAATGTCAATTGACGGAAAAACGGTTGCCGACGAGAAGATGTCCGACGAATGTTTCCTCTCACCCTTCTCCATAACCGACTTTTTTATTGAAGTGAGAAGCATCGTGTTACCCGGTAACTGGGTTGCAGAAGACAGAGCGACTGCCTAGTGGCTCCATGTAAAATACCTACCGCTATTCAGCTGCATCCAGTAATACTGGAAGCCGACACCAACTTAGTTGGGAAAAGCCTGGGCAAATGGCAGATGGATGAAATTCAACAAAACAAGTAATGAGATGTGATTTCATGTGATTAGTAACTCTCTAATATCAAAAATAATTATGCACTGACGGATGCGCTGATTGGCTAGCATCTATGTTGTACTGAACCCTATAAAAAGAAAATCAACTAACAAGATGTCAAATCCGCCACCCTTCTTCTTCTTCTTCGTGAAATTCGCGAGTTGCTTCAAGTAAATGGCCTTTAGGTCAGGCACTGCCAGCGTATAGTTGCCGAGAACATATCCATGGGTTATCACAGTGTTTTGGCTGAATTTTTGATTTCTTATCTCTTTTAGTTCCTGAAAAATAAAAAGCTACGTCTACGCAACACACAAATTCGTGTACCGTTCGTCCTTTGCTCGCCTACCACGAGCGGACCACGAATTTGTGTAGAATAGATTGACATAAGGCAAAATTCATTTGACTTTACTAAGTAAGCGTTTTATACGAATATGAACCTTATTTTGTGCATAATGCCGCTGGGTCCGAGAAGCACAGAACCGGTGGACGTGGCGATGCTAGGGCCTTGTGGCCTATGTCCAGCAGTGGACGTCTTTCGGCTGAAATGCTTATGATAATGATGAATGTTCATATTCGTATAAGCGAATGTGAGCAAGCGTTTCATTCGAATATGAACATGAATTGCGATCTGTGGTCTTGTCCTTAGGTAAGGAGCCTCGAACGAGCACACCTCATCTTGTGAATTTGTGCTCAGCACGCCTAGTGTAGACCTACAACTGCCAGTCGTTGAGTTTATTGTAATGCATCTAAACTGCCCTAAAAAAATAAAAATTTAGTTTTTTTTTTGTATAAATTATCAGCTAAGACATTCGACTTCCAATTGTTTGTTTAAAAAAATAAAATATTTCTTTAAATTTTGCCGCTGAAAGTAAGTGTGTATGACGTCATATTTAAAAGCAAACGTCGCGTGAATACGCAATCATCGCGTTCATAATTTCGAAAAACGGAAGGGCCTGTGTCGGTACGACCACGCGTTCAGGTTCACCGAACAAAAAATGACATTTAGGGCTGATTCACAACGGTACGGCAGAAGCTGGCAGCGGCCCGCAGCGACGCGACGCGGGCAGTTCTGTGGATAAGACGCACGTGGCCGCAAGGCTGCTAGTGCCGCCGCGAGCGGCCTCGCAGCAGCGCGGGCGGCCGCATGACCCTTCCGAGCTTTTTATGTGATACTGGTATTTTAATTATGTAGATAAAGTTTTAAATGATTTCACACTTTTTTTTTATTGGGTATGAAATCATCAAATAACTTCTCCCACTCTGGGCGGAGCGAGAGGGTGTATCAGACTCTTACTGACTAAAACCCACCCGTAATCCTTCAGTTGCCTGTGTTGCCAGGGGCCTCGGTAACCCTTTGGTACCTTCCCGCGACCCCGGCAGGCATCGGCCCTAGTGGACCTTTGTGCTGACGACATCTCTTTGAGGCGCCCGTGGAATACAACTCGTCGTCGACCCGGGCCTGGTCCTTACCGGACGGTGAGCTAAACATTGCTCACCGTCCGCCAGCCCGCGCCTACGGTGGCCGGAAGTCGCCCGGGATTCCCGAAGCCGCGTCTCCTGCGGCGGCTAGGGGCGAGAGGGCGCGAAACATGCCTTTGCCTCAACCGTCCCGCCTCCTCCTTCGCGAGCATTACTGCTTCGCAGAAGGAGGTAACGACTGCCCAGGCCTTCTCGTTCCGTACTATGGCCTGAACCAGGGCCGGACGCGAGAGATCTCTGCCGCCGATCGCCTCCACGAGGACACGGCGGTGCTCTGCCCAAGCCGGGCAGACCTCCACCGTATGCTCCACCGTGTCCTCCGGGTGATTATCGCCGCAATTATGGCGTGCCCAGCACTGGGTTGCGACAACCGTACTCTCCATGTCGCCATGAGATCTCGCCGGAGCTCCGTCCGCCGTGCTGCGATTTCTCGCGGTAGCGGAGTTATGCCCCGGCATTTCGTGCTCGCCGTGCTGCTGGCGGCCGCTGCTTTCCCGGCGTAAATCGGTTCATAAACGCGACGATCGCGTATTTGCGTGACGATCGATTTTAAATAGGATGCGGCCTTAATCTCTATTTTATTTAGGGTTCCGTAGTAAACTAGGAACCGTTATAGTTTCTCCATGTCCGTCAATCTGTCTGTCTTCGCTGTAGCTCTGAGACGCTTAGTACTTACTAGAAAGCTATAATTTGGCATAGGCATATTAATAACGCCGACAAAGGTACCTCTTTTGTACGTAATGTGGGGATGATATTTCTTTTTTCTCGTCTTTCCCATGGTGTGGGGTATCGATGGATAGGCCATTCAAAAATATTGCGGGTTTGTGAACACTATTTTTCGATTCAAGAATCCGTTTGCGTAATATTAAACTATAAAGCGCTAGTTTTCGTTAAATGAACCCGCTAGCTAAATGGTTGTATAAGGAGATGTGAAATTATGGCAGTATACATATAATGAAATTAAAAGGAAAACTATCACAGCTAAGTAGGCTTTACAAGTTAATGAGTAATAGTCGACCAACTTAGATTTACAGTTGGAGAATTAACCGTAACGTATATCGTATGGGAGAAGATGTTTTTCAAGTACAATGTAAAGTTTGTTTTTGGGATGAATTCATCCCAACTACGGAACCCTTCATTGTGCGTGGTCCGACACGCACTTTTTTTCCTTTGATTCCGAAGCCATTTAGGATCTAAAGACAGTATTTCAGTTATTTAAGTTTACAGCCCGCAGTTTCGTGAATTTATTTCAGTAGCTTGTCGTTAAATCAATAACCTACAGACTGATGAATTTGGTGAAAGAATAAAAGATTGTTTTAGTTAGAAGGGATTTTAATTGGATCTCGGCAGAGCACACACGGTAAGGGAAACAGTTGACAGTGCAAGAAAGAGACAACCTAATAAGAAAGTGACAGAAGACGATTGCGTTTCATTTATATTTCTAACACAGACCATTGATTAGGGGATGAAAATTATACAAAGTCAAATTAACCTCGTAATCAGCTGTAGTTAGTCGAAATTCTGAGTTTAGAAAACCTTTTTGAAGTGAAAGCACGTTGAGCGATTTTTGGTTGGTGAAAACCCTTGGGTTCGCGTTACCACATGCTGTAGTGGCAGTAAGTGAATTTAAATTGAGCACGTGAAAAGTTTAATTATAGATATACTGTTTATACAGGGTGGAATTTTGTAATGCCACCTGGAGGGAAAGTACTCTTAATACTGCAGATAGAAAATTTTACTCAAAAGAAACATTCCTTTATTTTTGAATAGAAAGCAAACTGCATTCAAAGATTTTCGAAAATTCTCTTCTCCCACACCCGGGAATCGAACCGGCTAAAATCTGAAAAAATTATAGCCTGTACTTTTATTGCATCGATCGTTAGGGTCAATTATAAGGATGAAATCTCTCTAACAAACATGATAAATTAAATGAAAGGAAAACCAGGAAATCTGAAGTTACAAATTTAATGAGTCAAGTTAAAGCTCTTTAACTAACATCCATCTTTTGTAATGCAGACTCCTTTGCGACATACTCGTAGCTGCGTGTATGAGGTAATTTAAATATGGAATGTTAGATTAAAATTTGAAAATTAGATTGTCATACTTGTTATTCACATTTGATTGTTTTTACAACTCATTTCACATTTTGTCTCACGGTGAAAATGGCTTATCAAGAACAGTTTGATTTAATGGAAGCTTATTTTTTAAATAACAAAAACGTGAATCTAGCTCTGCGGTGGTATGGAGAGAGATATCAAGACTGACAGGCACCAACTCGGTTCGTATTGAAAAGAATGGTAGAAAATTTAAAGAATACGGGTGGTTTCAAGAAGAGACGGCAAACTATTCAGCAAAACTATTTCGATTTTGAACTAGATGTTTTAACATACTTTGAATCATTTCCAAAGGCTTCAAGTAGAGATGCTGCCGATGAATTAGGAACAACCCACACTCGCGTACTTAAAGTGCTGAAAAATTATAAGTATAAATGCTATCGTGAAGGTCGGTTGGTGCAAAAATTACATATTGGGGATCGTGAAATGAAATGAAATGAAATGATTTTATTTTCTGTAAGTAGGTTTATACAAACACTTTTACACGTCAATCATACTTAGAAAAAAAACTAGATGAGCTCGGCGTTTCCTATCTGACTACTCTGAGAAGAAAGGCCGAAACAAACTCAGAGGTCACAGTCTCTTTTAAAGTCCAGACATAATCTTGGTCAGATCATGTGAAGACCATGTAGATTGGTGTCTGAAATGGTCTTTTGAGGAAAAAACCACACTGATTGGATTGACCTATCCAGTCAGTGCACGCATTTGTCAGTAATCGTGCAGCTCAACTCAGAACTTAAGGAGCTCAACGATTCGACGAACAAAACCAAAGAAAGGACATTTGAGTAGGCCGCATAAATGACTCAAACTGCCAGACTAAGATGAAAACTAAATGAGATAAATAATAAAAACAATAATTCACATAGTCTTCACATTCACAATAATTTAAAAAAAGAATATAATACTTCAAAAAGTAAATATTAATGTCATAGTGTATAAGTATAACAAAATCATCAATGTCACACTTAGTATAAAAATAGATTTAGTATAAAATTAGTTTGTTGCCTGGGGGTACATTGGAGTAGCTTAATTAATCCCAAGCCTTTTTGTCGTCCAAGTAATCTTTAACTTTATAGAAACCTTTTTGACAGAGTTTCTGTTTAATAAATGATTTAAATTTATTGAGGCTCAGTTCTTTGACATGGCTTGGGAGTACAGGACGTGACAGACGGTTACAATTTTGTGAAAACATGCTTGGAGAAATTGACCGAAACCCTAATTTTTTGAGTAACATTGTATGGTCTGACGAAACCAACTTCAGCAATAATGGCATGTACAATCGCCACAATAACCATTATTGGTCTCGAGTGAATCCTGTTCGTGTTCATGAAACTAACAATCAAGTAAGATTTTCTTTCAACGTTTGGTGCGGAATTATGAGAAATAATGTAGTGTTAGTCCACGTGTACGAAGGTCATTTAAACACTGTCAAGTATATTGAAATACTGGATCTCTTAAGAAACGAGTTAAATGGTTTCCCCGAGGAAGAGCGAAACCAAATAATTCTACAGCAAGATGGTGCTCCAGCACATAACAGCAGAATCACTACTGCCTACATTAATAACCATTTTAATACCTGGATTGGTACAAACGGCACAATCAGATGGCCTGCGAGATCGCCAGATCTCACCCCATTAGATTTTTTTTTTGTGGAGATATGGAAAAAATCAAATTTACATGAAATCTTATGCGATTGACAACGAGTTGAGAGTTGAAGTTCAGAATACGATTTATAATATTCACCACAACACTTTATTAAAGGTTACTAGAAATGAATTCGTTAAAAGAATAAATTTGTGTATCCAAGAGAATGGAGCCCATTTCGAGCAACTAATTAGTTAGTTTACCATTTTTTGTAAATAATTAAATTAATTTAAGATTTCCTGGTTTTCCTTTCATTTAGTTTATGTTTGTTAGAGAGATTTCATCCTTATAATTGACCCTAACGATCGATGCAATAAAAGTACAGGGTATATTTTTTTCAGATTTTAGCCGGTTTGATTCCCGGGTGTGGGAGAAGAGAATTTTCGAAAATCTTTGAATGCAGTTTGCTTTCTATTCAAAAATAAAGGAATGTTTCCTTTGAGTAAAACTTTCTATCTGCAGTATTAAGAGTACTTTCCCTCCAGGTGGCATTACAAAATTCCACCCTGTATTTTATTAAATGAAAACTTCTTTAGGCGCGTTGAGAAATAAGTTTTCTCTTCTGTCGGCAGTCCCCATGACAGCCATTTTTTATTTGAATTTATTTATCGTTAAATACCCAACAGGGATGTAGGTCTGGGGATTTTCGCCAGCTATTTAAATTTGAAGGGAACCGTGGCACAAAAGGGAGGAAGCCTGTACTCAGCTGTGAGTGGAATGTGGCTGCCGATGATGATAATGTTATGATGTAAATTTGACACTGTATACAAGGTGTCGTTTTGCATCCTCGTCAAATTTCAGGAGGCTGCTATGAAACACACACATAATCAAATAAAATTACGAAACCTACTCAATAATTAATACATACTTGTTTTTTTAGTTATTTAAGTTTAAAAGTATTTTAGAATACACCACTTTCACAGAACAGAATCACCCCGTTGCGTATGCGGTAGCGTGTGTGTTACAGTGCGGTATCACACGGACCGCGTTTTAACATGCGCGTGTCTCAAACATACCGATTACCAAAAATTAGAAAAAAAAAAAAATTACCTCCTTATTTTATTATTGATTCTTGTCAAGAATCATTAGCATAGTTACCTCTTTGATGCAAAACATATAGCAGTGTAACATACTGACCTCAGCAAATTCCTTGGTGACTTCAATAGAATCCATACGAAGTTCCCCAAGCTTGATCTCGTTTTCCTTCACACTGCGTAGCACTAGCAATGCGTCTGCAGGACTGAATGGATTGCAGGACAGGTCCAAAATCTGTAGACTCTTCGCCAAGATTAGATTTCTTGCTATTATTTGAGCGGCACGCGTAATTAATCTACGAAAAAATATCTTTGTAATTAACGTTTATAATCAATCAAATTGAGATCGGAGACACCTTCGGTCGAGTTTCTCTTGAAATATTTCTAGCTAGAATCATTATAGTAAAATCAAAACTGGACAGGTCCACTCAACCTGTGTGGTTCTTTCCTCAAAAGGACCATTTCAGACACCAATCTACATGGCCTTCACATGATCTGACCAAGATTATGTCTGGACTTTAAAAGAGACTGTGACCTCTGAGTTTGTTTCGGCCTTTCTTCTCAGAGTAGTCAGACAGGAAACGTCGACCTCATCTAGCTTTATTTTAAAAATATGATTGACGTGTAAAAGTGTTTGTACAAAACTACTTACAGAAATAAAAATCATTTATCATTTAAAATATCAACTAGTGATTGGAGCATTTTGAGGAACTGACCATCTTTCACCATACTAACTCAGCTACAATTGAGCTTTAGTTAGATTTTACTACAGTCACCAATACCTTTCAAAAATCAGATGATTATGACAGAAACTCGACACGTTTTCGTCGCATTGTTTATCACGAAAGCACCAGACGTTTGACATCCTGATTATTACCTCGCACAAACAAACCATTCCTGAAACGTCTACAATTAAGGCCAAAATACCCAAAGTGACAATAATTTACGAGCATCGTTTGACACGTCATTCTTTTAACGTCCTCGTCCTCGTCTTTTTACCTCCAAGGTAATCAAGTGTCTCTCTCGAAATAGACATAATTGTGTCTCATTTACAGTTAATAAGGAAACGGATCTCGCGAGTCTTCGTTACTTCCACAGAGCACGGAGATATCTCGGCAGCTGCCGCTGGGGACGGCATTGTCTTTCTTTTCACACTTTCCTTAAGAACCAAGCGTGTCACGGTTTGGTCGTACTTCGAAACAAATGACGTATTGAAGATGACGGCTTTGAATGGCGATCCGTGACTGAAGATGCGCGCTCAACGCACTCGGTGCCACAAACCTTATTAGTAGGAAGGGTGTGGACACATCACCATGGCACGGCGCCGCCACCGTGAAACGATACGACTTCGTGAGGCGCCGCTGACCAGGCTCACAGTGCATTCGCTCGGCAGTTGATGTTTCGCTGTCACTAAGTTAAGATGGCTGATAATGGTGCCGATTCCCTTGTTCACAAACTAAACTAAATTTAAGTTCAGTGCATCTTTTTCTTTCTATTTCATTAAGAAAAGGACAGAAGATAAATTTTAGTTTAGTCCTGTCAAATTAATCAGCGCCTGTCACTACTCCATACAAGTTTAGACGTGATTAAAAACTTGCCTACTAAAATTACGTCAATTTACGTCAAGCTGTGATTAATTTGACAGGACGAAACTAAAATTTATCTTCTGTCCTTTTCTTAATGAAATAGAAAGAAAAAGATGCACTGAACTTAAATTTAG
This sequence comes from Atethmia centrago, assembly GCA_905333075.3. Lineage (NCBI taxonomy): Eukaryota > Metazoa > Arthropoda > Insecta > Lepidoptera > Noctuidae > Atethmia > Atethmia centrago. Next base: position 26,637,111 of record HG995374.1, read on the forward strand.
TTTAGTTTGTGAACAAGGGAATCGGCACCAATATCGATGTTGACTTGTTAATTTTATTAATGGAGGCACGTCCCGTTCTCTGGGACAAGACAATTGAGGATTTTGAAATTAGGTGCGGCGCCATACTCGGCACCGTGCCGCGGCACGACGTCGTCGTTGAACGGCGGCGGTGCCGCGCCGTGTTGATATATCCACGCCCTTAGGGCCTTATCATACTAGCGGATTGCGAGCGTCCTCAAAGCGGAGCGGGCGCGCAACGAACACGCGGCGCATGCGCAGCGAATTCGTTGCACACGCGCAACGATATCGCCGCGAATAGAAGAGTCGTCGACGCTTTCGTTTTCGTCTCCGGCGTCTTCGAAGTAACAAAACCAACAGCAGTGTCTCCTCATCGGAATCCATTTTGTTACTGAGTGTATTGTATGTCGTTAACTTGCTACAAACACGCGACGAAAACGATGCGCATTTGCCACGCGTCCGCAACGTCTTCGCAGTGCAGCCGTGACGCATTCGCTGCGCGCCCGGCCCGCGCCGCAGCCGCTCGCAAACCGCTAGTGTGATAAGGCCTTTACTGCTGTCTCTAGACGCTGGCGACGCGGTGATTCTGTGCTCTGTGGTTACTTCCACATGGAAAAAAAAATGTCGTTACAGTTACGAGAATATTATCATACACGGAACAAGAATGTCTTGTGCTATATGTGACGACTAGCCCATTTGTTAACACTACACCACGAAGTTCTAAGTGCTGCCCAGCCACGTCCGATAATCGGTGACCGATTTTTGTAGGAGAAAAATAGAACGTACTGATGGCAATAGTGCAACGCACATGTCCTACAAAAAGTCGGTCGCATAAATGTATAGAATTTGAATCGGCCCGATAATCGGCTCTACAAAAAGTCTGTCGTGTGCGAGCATCCTTAAAAGAATAGAGTAATCACAAATTTTAATAGTTGTATTGTAATTATTACCGAACAGAATGGTTCACGTTCCAAGTTTTGTTACAGCAGCTACTTTATAAACAGTTATTCATTACTAGGTATATTGCAATGTTATGTTATGTCAAATGTATATTTTTTGTAATAGCTATACTTTTTGTGCTGGTTACTAGTTTTAATACATTGGGATATTGGTGCCGATTCCCTTGTTCACAAACTAAACTAAATTTAAGTTCAGTGCATCTTTTTCTTTCTATTTCATTAAGAAAAGGACAGAAGATAAATTTTAGTTTAGTCCTGTCAAATTAATCAGCGCCTGTCAATACTCCATACAAGTTTAGACGTGATTAAAAACTTGCCTACTAAAATTACATCAATTTACGTCAAGCGCTGATTAATTTGACAGGACTGAGCTAAAATTTATCTTCTGTCCTTTTCTTAATGAAATAGAAAGAAAAAGATGCACTGAACTTAAATTTAATTTAGTTTGTGAACAAGGGAATTGGCGCCATTGTGTATCTTCCGTGTCCGTGAGTGATTTGAGTAAAGAAGAAAAATTAGAATCGAATTTTTCTTCTTTGCTCAAATCACTTTAGATGAACATAAAATTGCATATTGCGTGTGAGCAAGGAACATAACTATACTCTACAGAACATTATGTATTTATTTATTGAGCAAGGCACATCAACGACATATTTACAAGGATAGTAACAATAGGTTACCACGAATCTTCAATACTGTGTAAATAAATCAATTATAGCACACAACACAACACAACAGAACATACACAACTTTCACTATAACTTAATTGATACACTCAGTGTACACAGTGACAGCGCTTGTCGTGGACTAGAGATGGGTGGTATACACCACAAATAGTTTCAATAACTATGTATTGCGTGAAACTATTTATTGGCTTGATACGCGATAACGAATTACCGAGTACTAGTGACAACACCCGATTGATGCCCGATACGGTCCGTCCGGACCGAGCCGAGCGCTGCCGAAATAATACGAACTGGAACTCTAGGCTATACTAATATGTAGCCAGTCCTAAGCCTGGATGATGAGTATGAAGGAAAGTTAATTTACTCAAAAATGTAAACAAAAATGTTTAGTTCAACTTATTTTTAATACTGACCAAACGTTCAGATATTGAACGCAAGATCAGTATCACCAATACATGGTAAAATAATAAAATAAGTAATTTCAAAACATTCCAATACCTAAAGCGAACACGGTGCTCGGTATCAGTATCTGTATATCAGTATCACCATTACATAGTTATTACAATAAATATGTAGTTTCAAAACCTGGTATTGGTATACCAGTAAATAGTTTCGATATTACGAATTTGCATACCGACCCATGTCTATCGTGGACTAACGAGTGCGGCTAGTTGAGTTTTTTGTCTACTGCCCCCTTCCACCCGCCGAGTTCTGACCGAACCCCTCGTTCGCCCGGTCTACAAATTGGGTCGTCTGAATACAATATTTTTCTGTTCGTGACAATGCGTCTTGTAATCACATAGATCTAGTTTGTTGACTACACAAATGTTTGTTTTAATTGCTATTTGTCAGTAGTTTACTAGATTGAGTTAAACTAGAATGAAATTGATCTCTTTACAATTTGATCAGTATCTGCTATATTATATTTTTTTCTCCTGAATGAATGAATGAAATGCTCGGTGCATTTACCCCAGCGTGGTTAAACCAGACTCGATTGCTCGAATGAACCCAAGGATTCGCACTAGTCCCTGGAGCCTCATGTTTCTTGGGACTACAGAGACCATTGCATATCAAAGAGTAGACCGGGGGGCGCGGTAATGGTCAGGAAGACATATAATATATTTTTTTCTCCTATGAACAAATTCTCGTTATCATAAACTATGCGTTCTTGTAGTATTGTAGAAAATATTTTATATCATGGATATAATGATAGTGAACGGAAGGTATGTGATTGTGGAAATAAGCTATGAAACTGTCAGTCAAATCATAGCGTCACGTCTTGTTTCCCCGAAGGGTTCAGTCAAATTACATAAGACAGTCCCCCAAAAACGCCCGCCCTTCACCACTTCCTAGTGCTTTAGCTGGGAAGAAGTGGCGGAACAAACTCCCCAGCAGCACACCTGTCTATTTAGTTATATAAACTTAGTATATAATCAAATATACAAATCGTATGCAAAGTAATTAACATTACGAAACACAAAACATTAAATTAAATCACTTGCGATATGTTTAGCTAGCACATGCCAATATACCAACAAAACAACGAGAACTGTACTCAAGCAGATTAAAATTACAACATTAAAACGTAAACAGAACTTAATACCTAAATAAAAGCCTCCAGGCATATAAGGCGTGCCCGCTTACATAAGGCTATTGCTGTAACCAGAAGTGAGAAATGATAAACTAAAATAAATAAATAATTACTAATAACAAAAATAAAACCATGGTCAGCAAGACGACCAGTCACCACAAGCAGCACCCGTTCACGAGCATAACGCAAAGATCAGCCATCACCCCCCAGTTTTAATCGAGATAGGCGGAGAAACGACCTTTTCAATTGCGGTGATATACAATATGTTTTATGAAAACTGGAAGACTTAAGAACAAGCTTGGTGAAAAATGAGAGACCAAGTGCTGCAGAGCTGACTAACCTTTGAAACGGGCAAAAAGCTTCAATCTCTACCTATACTAAGTTACTCTGACATAGTATGGTGATCGTGACGCCAACCTTAGTTGATAATAAGCAGCACACGATCTTCGGAATCACTTGTCTACCACACACATACAACTCACAACTTACCTCCACCCTGATTTAGGTCGTAGCGTTATGATAAATCCTGCTGGGGTCGCGAGAAGGTACAAAAGGGTTTCCGAGGCCCATGGCAACGGAAGGAATACGGGTGGGTTTTAGTCAATAAGAGTCTGACACACTGAGTTCTCCCGCTCTGGGCGGAGCGGGAGAACTTATTTAATGATTTCCCACCCAAAAAAAAAGTGTGATGATAATTACCTAATTACCTTCCATAATACCTTGCATAATTACCTTCCTCAAGAATTGGGGTATTCAATGCAAAAAGATTTTTTTAAATCCAACTGGTAGGTAGTTCCAAAGATGAGTGCGTTCAAACAAAAGAACAAAGTCTGTAGCTTTAATTGGTCAAGGACAGCTAATGAGACACAATTGTTTTTCTATTGTTTGACTCCGAATCGGTGTCGCACGGGGCTTAAAAGGTTAATATTAGTATCTTTATAGATTTGACAATTTCTTGCTGCACTTAGAGTTAACGCCGCAAGTCTTTGTTGATGTTTAAACGGATACTCATCAAGTGCATTACCTATTATGGCTAATATCCAGCACCTTCAGGGTTTCTATGCGCAGTAAGGCCCCAATATCGACCCCCACGCAGAGGCTGGTGTAAGACAGGTTTAGTTCTACAAGAACTTTACTTTGTCGAAGTGCACGGATCAGTTGGATTGCTCCTGATGGGGAAAAAATAAGGTTATTCTTCATGAGGTTGAGAATTGTTTGATGACAGGATATAATTGTTTTTATATTGTACTTGCAGCTATTCTCGTTTCTTTTGTTAATGTGTACACCTATGACTCTGTCTGAATAAACGTTAATTATTATTTGCTAAAAAGGCAGAATAGATGGCCGATGGGGCCAAAAGTTGCTGGAGTGGCGACAGCGCGCCGGAAAACGTAGCGTCGGAAGGCCTCCCACAAGGTGGACCGCTGCTAGATACGGAAAGCACAGAACCGGTTGAAGTGGCGGTGTTTGGGGGAGGCATAAGTCCAACAGTGGATGTTTTTCGGCTGAAATGATGCTAAATAAGCCGCGCAGCGTAGATAATGTCGTGTAATAGGTATACCTAATTAAAAAAAAAACAGTTTGATTACGGTTTGTGGCAGAAATAAACGCTACCAAGAATACCGAGACACATTATAAGTTTAATTGTGCCTATTGGCGTTTAGTGTTCCTGAACGTGTTAATTAAGGTGATAGTTCTCCTCGCCTATTCTCTCTACTACAACTTTTTCTTTTGGATATAACCGTATAACCCTTTTAGCCGTGGTTGTCAGGAAACGCCGGGTCTCAGTTTAAGCAAAAAAAAAATTGATTGTCTGTAAAGTCGGTTTACGGACGATAATTTTACGTGATAACGAGAGAGAGATGCGTCACAAGCCGAATGCTTAGGCCGATAGTGCCTCTCTATCTCTAGTTCCGCGCTCGGATCAGGCGGAACGTGACAATGAGTCATGCTTTTTCGTGCATGCAGCCGGCGTTCATCAATTTATAAGAAGTTATCACGTCAAAAAAATTGTGGTCAATTTTATAAGATGATTTTTTCCGTCATAGTTCCTGCTTTATCCCACGTAACAAAACCATTAACTTCCATAAAACCTGTTAAAGCATACAGCCTCAATATTTTACCGCTTTATGCCTGCAAATTTCGTTTTATCCAATTTGGAAAAGCACAAAAAGCCAGCGCTTTGATTGACATCACAGATTTTCATCATTGAATATGCATATGATATGAGCACGAAATACGCGTCAAATACATGTTGAAAATAAAAGTGTTGCCTTGAACTGGAGTTCTGTTTAATATTTATGAGATCCCCTCGCGGATGAGATGGCCAGCTGAAAGTTTGAGCCCCTGGATGTCTCTAAACGGCCATATGCACGTCCGCCTCAACAATTTTATTGCCAACGTTCATCACATTAAACATCACGAAATAAAGAGGAGTATATGTATAAAAAAATACTAGTTGTTGTATGCAGGACAAAAGCCTCTTCTGAAAAACTAGGGCATTTGTCTACGTAACATAATCCTTTATTATTAAAAATTAAAACTGAAAAAAACTGAACTGATTAAATTGGAACTGGGTCCGACGGTGATGATACGGGAATTTTAAACTATCCAGCATTTGCAGTGCTCAAAGTATAGCTGACCTCGTAATTCCTGTACTGTGCGTTCATTATAACTTGACGCGTGACGCTATTGGTAGCACTGAATTTTGCAGTCATGTGATTGGTATTTCGGTTCTGTCAGTCTCCATTTTGAACTCTATTATTATTGAAATTAAGACTGCAAAATCAGTGCAAACTTGACGCGTGACGCTATTGGTAGCACTGAATTTTGCAGGTATGTGATTGGTAGTTCGGTTCTGTCAGTCTCCATTTTGAACTCTATTATTATTGAAATTAAGACTGCAAAATTCAGTGCTACTAATCGCGTCACGCGTCAAGCTATAATGAACGCACTGTAGCTTCAGTTGAATGTCATTTGCACTTAATAAAACCATAAGGTCTATTAGTCAATGTGACAATAAGGGCGAATTTTACCAATGAGACTGTATGCAATCAGCACATCTGAACGGCGTTCAAAAGCTGCCAGTGTCATCATTATTATAGAATATTGACACTGACACCTCGCACTGTACTGTGTTGGGTGCGGTTTAGATGGGCTAATCGCGTTCAGTTTCGTTGGTCAAATTTGCCTTTAGATAGTTCATTAGTTTCATTTAAATTTATTGGGACTTGATGTCAAAAGTGGTACAGTCGAGGCCGACTATACATCTTAGTAAAGCATGTAGATCCGTAGTTTAATAAGAATAATACCTTCAGTCTTATAGAATAAGTTCCAGGACATGTCCAAATGCGTTGTGTGGTCATGGAACTCAATCACTTCAGCCATCAAGGATAAGCTGTCACTTGTTAAATTATTACGCCTCAAGTTTAACCTTAAAACGACAAAAAAGTTTATTAATGAGTTAATCAGAATTTCCGAAGAATTTTGTGCCTTTTCTTTTCGTGTGAAATGAATGCCTACTTTCACTAATACTAGGCGACACCTAAATGAATGCCATAATTAATGTACGCTGTTGGATTTTTAACTATCGGCGCTGAGCCGAGCGTTGAAAATCCAAAAGCGCTCTTTTAACACGGGCGTGCGGGAGGTTAAAATATGTAACACGGAGCGTAAAGTGGGTGTAACAAACCCTGATCTTGGAAATTTAATAGAATGTTTTTTTTATTATTATGTATTTTATTGATGATTAAATAAATAATTAATCAGTAGGTACAAAATATAACAATAATACAATACAATACAATACAACACATTACAACAACACAATGGTGGTATGTATTGTGATTACAATACATTTTTTTTTAGGTTGTTGACAATATAGAGTCTAGACACAATCAAACTGGTTGCTATTTTAATTGTACAATTTATTATTTGATACAAATAATAAATCAATGTTGAATTTAAATTCTGTGATTACTTTAACTCACACACTGACTTATTACTTTATTTATTATTTTTAGGAAAACATATACTTTTACAATGTTTGTAAATATGTGAGCATCATGTACCTATCACATAATTTATTTATCTGTCATTGCTTTATTTTTCTTTTTTTTATCTATTTTGGTATAGTAATTTTATTCTAGATACATCGTCTTCACATATAATTTTAAAATGTACCTATACAAAATTTTGTAAAACATTGTAAAAGAGTAACGGTGGAGTTTCATCCCCATTCTTCTCCATACGAAACTATCTTTTAGAATTTAAATTCTGTGATTACTTTAACTCACACACTGACCTATTTTTATTTATTTTTTTTAAGAAAACGTATAGTTTTACAATGTTTGTAAATATGTGAGCATCATGTACCTATCACATAATTAATGTATCTGTCATTGCTTTATTTTTCTTTTTTTTACCTATTTTGGTATAGTAATTTTATTCTAGGTACATCGTCTTCACATATAATTTTAAAATGTACCTACCTATACAGAATTTTGTAAAACATTTTAAAAGAGTAACGGTGTAGTTTCTTGCCCATTCTTCTCCATACGAACTCAATCTTTTGGAAAGGGCAACTAGAATCAATTCTATTTTATGTGCCCATTTGAAATAAATAATTTGACTTTGACTTTGACTTTGATGAATTTATCCCAAAAATAAACTTAACATTGTAGTTGAAAATAAGTTGGTCGACTAACACTCGTTAACTTGTAAAGCCCACCTAGCAGTGATAGCTTTCCTTTAAATTTAATTATATGTAGGTACTACTGCCATGAAGTTCACATCTGCATAAACAACTATTAAGCTGGCAGGGGGGGGGGGGACACTTGACTAACAAAAATTAGCACGAGAAAAAAAATATCATCCCCACATAAAGGCTCCTACATACTGGCGCGACTTGTCGCGCGACGCGTCGCGACACAAAGGCACCGCTTGTAGCGCTACACGCGGTGTCTTTGTGTCGCGTCGCGTCGCGCGACAAGTCACGCCAGTATGTAGGAGCCTTTACGTGCAAGGCAGACAACTTTTTTTTTTTCTAGATTTTATTTTAGCACTTTGCCAGCGTGATTAATATGTATACCTATGTCAAATTACAGCTTTCTAGTACTAAGCGTCTCGGAAGCTACAGCGGGGACAGACAGACAGACAGACGGACATGGCGAAACACTTTTTTTACATCTAAAACTAAATATTTGGTGTTACGATATTAATTATTACATTTCATAATCAATAATTTAGTTCAATTAATAATGAATCAAAATATTTGACAGCTATTTGCGACGTTGCTCACTTTCACCATGCACGCTCTTAAGTATTGCCTGAATAAAGAAGCCATTATGTAGTCGAAGGAGCTATTATGTAGGTATAAAGCCAAAATGTATTTGGTGTTACGATATTAATTATTACATTTCATAATCAATAATTTAGTTCAATTAATAATGAATCAAAATATTTGACAGCTATTTGCGACGTTGCTCACTTTCACCATGCACGCTCTTAAGTATTGCCTGAATAAAGAAGCCATTATGTAGTCGAAGGAGCTATTATGTAGGTATAAAGCCAAAATGTGGGTCATTGCTTATTTTTTCTCAGTTAGTTCAAATCATGGTCTGGCAGTTCGTTTATGCGGCCTACCCAAATGTCCTTTCTTTGGTTATTTTTTCTCAGTTAGTTCAAATCATGGTCTGGCAGTTCGTTTATGCGGCCTACCCTTATGTCCTTCCGTGTCTTTGGTATTGTTCGTTGAATCGTTCTGCTCCTGAAGTTCTGAGTTGAGCTGCACGACTACTGCAAAATGCGTGCACTGACTGAACAAGTCCATTCAATCTGTGTGGTTCTTTCATCAAATGACCGTTTCAGACACCAATCTATGTAGATTCATCATGTGAAGACCATGTGGTCTTCATATGATGACTGGGACCTCTGAGTTTGTTTCGGCCTTTCTTCTCAGAGTAGTCAGATAGGCAACGCCGACCTCATCTAGTTTTTAAAATATTATTGATGTACTAGTGTTTGTACAAACCTACTTACAGAAATAAATTTTTTTATCATACTGAAATGATCCGGGGCATGTTGAGGGGCTTGTGGCTAAGTAATAACAGCCGCACGGATCAATCGATCAGGCTAAGCTACGCTTGCCGCGGTTGGTCCGTGAATGGGTGACCATCTTTACATACCTCCGTGCCTCGAAAAGCACGTTAAGCCGGGACCAACGGGTCCCGGCTGTTATTTGTAGATCTTTACAGTCGTTACGGGTAGTCGGAAGCCCGAAAGTCTGGCAAGCAGTCTTACCAAGGGGTATCGTGTTACCCAGTAACTGGGTTGTGGAGGTCAGACTGGAAGCCGACCCCAACATAGTTGGGAAAAGGCTAGGCAGATGATGACAGAAATGATCACATTTCCACCGCCACTGCCTATATTAATTTTTGTGTGTGTATTATAATATAATATTTTTTAGCGGTATACTTAGGAGAGTAATGTTAAACAATTTTGTGAGTGTACTAAGTAGGGTCAGGCCACGAAAATTTAAATTTAAAGTTCAATAACACAGTTGAACTAATATAACACACTGGAAAATGGTGAAGCCTAGTGCATATAATTGATAAAGTCTCTCGTACACTCATAGCTGTCCTCTGAACCTCTCTTGTGTCGAACGCTACTGCTAGGCCACAGCGGTCATCAGTATGTATGTTTTAACTATCTTTCAATGTGAACTAGGCCTTACGTATCTTCTCGTGTGTTATGTAACACAAAACATAGCACATGCAAAATGCGGGAACAAACACACGTGAAAATACAAACTTTTTCTTAGAATAAAACTTTTAAATACAGTCTAAATTCACAGAAAACTAGTTGATTCCCCAAAATACAACATTCCTTCAGTAATTTTGACTTTAACGGATTAAATTTCACCACTTACCTTGTCAAATCACGTTAAATAACGGAAAAAGTAGGTGATCAAAATTTCCGCTCACAACAACCTTACGAATTGCTTTCATACTAAAATGGCTGACAGATGTTTGACATTTCTCTAGGCCCTTGGGGAAGTTTGCCAGCATAAAAAAATACGTTTAGTGTTGCTGTGATTTGAAAAATTAAAAACTACTGTGCATTTCATGTTATGTCACACACGGGAATAAAATTTGGCCCATTTTTTGGCAGTTAACGATTATTTATTTGATTTTAGTCTAGGCCATAACATTATATAATAGGTACAATGTAACATATTTATGATAATAACTTGATTAGATAAAAAAAAAACTTTTATGCTGTCGTACTGTCTACACGGAACGTCATTTTTGTTTACTCTCCCGTCGACAAAACGGTGCTCGTGCTAAGCCTGCTGGTATTATTGTATATACCAAATAGTTTGTTTGACAGAACATATTTTAAAATGAGAAATATACTTACCTTTTAATAACAGCCCCATGCATAATTTGTTCGGTGAGGAACGGGAAACCTTTGTCTCTAATATTGTTCTCTGATAAATCTAACAGATCCAGGGTACGATTTTTAAGGAGACACAAAGCTTCTCGCAAAAGTGAAGACCCAATACTGCAAAAAATAATTACACCACAACAAATCAAAATTTGTATACCTAGGCATCGTAAGAAGGATAGTAAAATTATAAATATCAAATCTTTGCGAAAATGCTAGGATTTTTGCAAAGACCAGACAAGGATTATTGGAGACTAATAAAGATTTTCGTAATCATATGAGTTATTAAAGTGCGATTGAGAACTATGAACGTACCTCACATTGAAAAGACAAAATATATTAGTTGTCATATTCAACATTTTAAAAATACTCTGCTCATAAAATTATATACACTCAATGATATTTTAAAGCTGTGATTTACACACGCTACTACATAGCAAGCTATACATTTCTAGTATAAGCTGACCTCTAATTGTAGGGAAAACCTATACAATGCGAGATTAGTTTATATTGGAAATATATAGCTCGATAGCCGTGTGTATTCCTAAAGAGAATAAAAGATTAGTTCGATTATTGATTGACAACAAGCAGAATTGCTGTGCTCCAATTCAAAGAGTATGGGTGCCAGCACAAGCATAATTCTGTGGGATATTTGGAGATCAATTTGTCAATGCAGCCACATATTATTTTAAAGGAAGTATTCGTAATAGCATTCGAAGCATGTTCCATTATAGCCCAATATCCCCAAATTCCGGGCTGTTACTGACAAATTCCTTATCGAAAACCCAATAACACTTTGCCTGACCTGGGAATCGAACCCAGGTGGTGGTGCCACCACGCTCAGCAGTCGCGCTGTGCGCTCAGTGCCTCGGAAAGCACGTTAAGCTGTTGGTCCTGCGCCTGATCTCTCTCCGGTCGTGTCGGATTGTCGTCCCATCGGACTATGAGAGTGCACCTGTGTCTGCGCACACTCTTATGCACGATAATATCTCCCGCGTAGATGGCTAGTCTCCGCTGAGGTTGGCCATGGCCGAAATTCGGGGTTATATATACCCTGAGTACCCCGATCCCCGATGCCCCCGTCCCGGAGGACCCCGAATAAGATAAATATGATTACATTTCTTTTTTCTATTGTTTTCAACTTGTACGGTCGACGTAAAAAGTGCTTAAATTATGTTTTTAAATACATAAGACGAAACTAGTTTATTTGATTTTTTTGTAATAGTAGTACTTTGTATGTAAAATTAATATAAAAGATTAGGCACTATTTACTTGCATCCGCTCAACACTAGTTCCGTCAAAGCGTTTTTATCACCGAGCATTTGACCGAGGTGGTAGCAAGCATCAAGATGATCCAAGTAGTTGCTGGTCAGGTCCAAACGTTTTACGGTCCTGTTCCTGGCTAAGGCCAAACACATTGCTCTCATGCCTACTGGGTTCACACCGTAATACTGGAAATAGTTAAGCAGAACTATTATAGCCTGAATATACATGACGGAGGAGGACCTTCTCCATCATTATTAGAACTCATCGTTAGTCTTCTTAACTGTGGGCGTTGGTGGGTAGTGTCGGATGAAGAAAACAGACTCGTATCAATCAGATTATAATTCCGATCCAACAGTTTCAACGCAGTAAATAGGTAGGCACGTATAGCTAAGTAGGTACGTATCGCAGAACGCGCGATGGTTTAGAGAACCGCACACGCCGCTCGCCAACCGAAAAGTGAGCCAAGTAGTGATGGGCGTTGAATGGACGAACTAGTTAATTCGACCGTCGACGTACTGTGGACGAATCGACGGTTCATCAATAACCGATGGACTAGTCGAATCCGTAGACGCCGTAGACGGCTAAACTGAAACTCGCAACGCGACGTGTCGACGATCGACGCGAGAACGTACTTCATTCGTCCGTTGAAATAAAATAATCACGCAAACAAAATTGAACTCTAAATATAGTACCAAGGAGTTGATATTTGTACGGGTCGAATTAAATTATTGTTACGTTAGTTGAAGAAAAAGATAGCGTTGTGGTACTTTCGCGTGTGCGAAAGAGAAAGGCGATGGACTGGTCGACCGATGCGAGACAAACTCGTTGGTTTTTTGTTTGAAAATTTGTTTATCTTGTTTTTATTTACGATTTTTTAACGTTCAGTGTGTTGTGATTAATTGCGCTCAAGGTCAGAATCGGTGCATAATTAGAATTACGAAAGTACTGAGCTTTTTCGAACGTTTGCGAGTTTAATGATTAACTGGTTTTGTATATATTTAATTAATGTAAATATTTGTAAAATTGAATGTAGAATACGTGAAAAATTCTAAAATACTAAAAATAAAAAAAAATAAATGTATAAATAATTTATAAAAAAAAATATGAATGTACTTATAATCAGTTGGTCTTCTAAATACGCCAGAATAGTGAATACAGCTTTATAATTAATTCTATTCAGTATTCAGCCTGGAAAAGTATCAAGGGAAATTCAAATTAATAGGTGCCTACAGCACGTGGGAAACTAGTCTACCGCCAACGTCGCACGTCGATGCCGTCGCGCGTCGTCACCGTAGACTTCGTTGACGCGTAAACTAGTCGACGAATTCAACTAGTTAATCGACTAGTCGATGAACGAAATTGGACGGTCTAGTTTCGTTAACGCCAAATACGTCGACGACCCATCTCTAGAGCCAAGACTCGATGGCGTGCGCCCTACCAACTCCATCGAGCGCCACCGGATGGCGCTGGCGTACCGGATACGACTCGATTGCGACATACATAAAAAAAGTGTGAAGGTGACCCCCGTCAGGAACGAAGTTCCTTCTTGCACATGATTTAAGGTGAATCCGTAGTGGTAGCCCGCAAAATTCAAATTTTCTTACGATTTTTTGCAATTCGCAGGTCAGTGTCAGATTGTATCTGTATCAAACGCGACCATAATAAATATCTATTTACAGAATTATATTCATCACAATCATTAATACGTCTCTCTTAGTTAGATTTGTTGCTAAGAACTTTTCCATAAGAGATTTGTTCTTATTTGAATTTCGCGAGCTACCACTGGGGATCCACCTTAAAACTGACACTTTTTTCGAAGTTTGTTTTAGCTCTCATATTATTATACTGTTTTACCCACCACACACTTGTGTCAGTTTTCACTCACACTTGGGTCACTTTATGAAAGCTTCTAAATCTTATACTAGATGGCTCTGTATTAAAAATGCGTATTAATTAGATAGAAATAATTGAGCGAGAGACAGAATGTCGCATGAAGGGGGCGGGCATAACGCTTTTTCCTTACGTGACGATTTCTACCAGACAACTCCTACCACAAATCGTGTTAAAGAACTTCATCCTAATATTATATTATGTAACATCCTGCGGCTCAACGAAGAGGCCTTCGCTTTATAAAATGTTGAAGAAAAGCGGTTTAATTTTTTAAAAGATTTATTTAATTGTATGCACACCGTAAGGGTAAAGCAGAAACAATACTATTTAAGTGGTTTTAAAAAAGGATGCTGTGGTGGTGTTACTTCTGATAGCGATATATATAGTCAGGAAAATTTATCATCAAGCAAATTGACACCCTACATCAATTGGTCATGTTATAGCCATTTCATACAACTGTCAACTGAGATATGATTACACGGACAATTTAAGTCGGTAGTCATTTGCTTAACTATTTTCCCTGACTTTACACTGACTAAACTTTGGATGGGTAGAAAGGACACTGAAATATAAACATAAATATAAACACACTTACTTTCAAATTGATTTCTTCCGTTATCAAACCTCTATAGAAAATCCTCACCGGAATTAAATTCATTTCCTTACACAAATCCAGGTATAGTTCTTGACCATCATCATCGTATTCCTTATAGTCAACTGAAATAGATCATTGGTCAATTACCTAAATGGGTGAAAAAATATTTACCTACTAATTGTAGGGCCCAACGAAAAATAAACAGAGGAATATTTTATTTTTCTGTGGCAACCCGGAGTCTGGGTTTGTGCCCGGCTTATGGTAATAGGCTCGCCCCCTATTACATGGGACTAAAACATAACTGGTGAAATGTGGCTGTATACAGGCACACTTCTGCCTAATCCTTCGGGGAAAACCGACGTGATGTTATGTTATTTTATCTGTGTATCCATGCTACGCTAGTCGTGTGTGGGTACCTACATGCGAGTACTATAGCTCGATACAATTTTAATAGCTCGGATATATATGTACCCTGCGAAGCTTTGAGCTCGTTCTAAAAATAAACTATACATACATACATACAGTATTTTTATCTTACGAAGCGACGCGTGCTTTAATTGTTTGCCTTACAAATAGAACGTGCGTCGGCGCGCACGCTGTGAATTAGGGATGGCGATCTGAGATCAATTAATCGAAGAATCGATTTCTTGACCAAAAAAATCGATATCCAGTACGGAATCGATCCAGTGAATCGATATTTCACCCTAGACAATCGAGATTCGACTTTTCTGTTTTGATCAGAACCTGAACGGTAAATTATTTACAATTAGTTGAATGTGTTTCAAATTACTCAAAAACTCGCTAGACGACTGTGTACTTAGCTTCCTTCGTCGCTCGTAACTAGGTAGAAGAAATAAATAAAAAAAATCGTTTGTATTACAAACGCATTTTTTAACATTAACAAAGAAAATACAAACTCGAAAAGCAAATCGAAATAAGATAGATTTCTGGAAAATCGATTTTTTTATCCTTGATTTTTTTGTGTATCGATTTATCAGATTTCGATTAGAATCGATTTAAGAATCGATATTTTTCGGAATTAATCGACACCCCTACTGTGAATGTGTGCGTGAAGACGAGTAGCGTCAGCACACACACACTTCCGACTTCGCCCGTGTCTCGGCGGGTACCGAGAGCTGCTGCGCTTACACACACATTCACAGCGTATTTGCACACTTGGTTATCACAAGTAAAGCGCGCGTCGCATTTCCCTTGTAAGGCCCGTACTAAGTTCGTTTGTCAGATAATAATCTATGTACCTATATGTTACGGCTAATAGCGGAAGTGCGGCTACACCTAGTTTTAGCCGGCTACAACTAGGTGCAGCCGGCCACATGTAGTCAAACTTAGATATATCCTACTTATCTTCGGTTAAAACTAGGTTTAGCCTTCACCAAAGCAGCTAGAACTAGGTGTAGCCGCACACCGATGGTTTAACTTAGATGAATCCTATTTATCATCGGCTAGAACTAGGGTTTCAGTTCGGTTAAGCATTTTGGTGCAGAGATGTGATTCACACTGACTGACGGATAGAGTAGTGGCGGACGGGGCCGGGGTACAAGCCTATTGGCCGCCTCGCCAACCCCTTCCCCGCGTCTATACCCCGCTGCTTACTTGACGAACTCTTTAGTATACCTACTTACTGTAGCGTGCATTTAGTTTTTACTACAGAGGGACTCCACATTAAAAGACATTTCATTAAGTACACAATTTCATTAATTAAGGACGCAATTTCATTTCAGTGCTTAATATAATTCAACACAATTATAAATCTTGTTTCGGACTGACATGGCTTGTCCGGGGTAAGATGTCTAGTCTACGGGGGTAATACGAAATTGAATCAATTGGGAAACGCAAGATAAGAATCTCAAAACAAAATCAAAATGCTTAGAAATGCTTAAAAATGCTTAAAATGCCTAGTTCTATCCGATGATAAATAGGATACACCTAAGCACCGGTGGTTTAACCACCGGTGTGCGGCTGCACCTAGTTCTAGCCGCTATGATGAAGGCTAAACCTAGTTCTAACCGAAGATAAGGAAGATACATCTAAGTTTAACCGCATGTGGCCGGCTGCACCTATTTGTAGCCGGCTAAAACTAGGTGTAGCCGCACTTCGGCTATTAGCCGTAACATATGTATAATAAAATCATGCGGAGTCAAAACTGTAGATTGAATTTTTTAATGGTACCGTCATACCCAGTACCCCTTTTTTTGCGTGGGAAATCATCAAATAAAATCAAATCAAATCCTGCTCTGGGCGGAGCAGGAAGGTGTGTCAGACTATTACTGACTAAAACCCACCCGTATTCCTTCCGTTGCCTGTGTTGCCAGGGTTAAAGATCTCGGTTTGAAACTTGACTCAACGCTGGGCTGGCAACGCCAGGTATCTAGTGTTAGTTAAAGGGTCAACGGTATCTACTCTGCGATCCCTGTATCGTCTGAGAAACTTTTTGCCCGCTAAGACGAAGACTATGATTGTGCAGACTTCGATTTTCCCTATCATCGACTATGGTGACGTGTGCTACTTTGACTTGAATGCGGGTTGGCTGGAGAAGCTCGACAGACTACACAAAAATAGTATCCGGTTCATATTCAATCTAAGGAAATATGACGATGTGTCGAGCTACCGGTCAGCTCAAATGGATTTCCATTCGCTGAAGAAGAAGTTTGCGCGCTTTGACCACTCTTTTCTACCTTCTCAACTCTCCACCCCTCCTTCACTTCCACTATCTATGCTCTTCACACGCTAAGAATCTGCGTTCTTCCAACAATCTTCTCATACTTCTGATTTTGTTTATTCTTCCTTTAATATTCAGTCCATCCTTCTCTGGAATGCGCTTCCTCTTGATATTAGGACAGCTACCAGTCGGAATCCATTTAAATGGAATTTGCAGAGATATTTAAAAAAAAAGTAGCGTGGTCATCTCAATCTCTTTTCCTTGAATTTGTATATTTATTTGTGTGTATATTTTTGATATATAATGTAGGTATTTAATATAGTAAATATGTATATATCTGTATTATAAGTTTGTAACCTATATAAGTACTTGTGTACCTATTTTATTTATAATCTATTATGTTGTCTTTTAATTATTTTTATTATTATTATTTCCTCTGGGAGCACCTACAATCTTATCTCTTCGCCACCCTTTGTTTGCTGGTAGAGAAATGCCTAAGGAAATAAATAGTCCGCCTTTGTAACTTATTGTGTGCGAGAAGTCTATCTAAATACATAAATAGTTCGTAGAACGTACACAGAAAAACATGAAGTTTAAGCATCTTCTGTCATCTATGGTTCATCTATGTTTATTTAGAAGACATATTGTGCCAAAAATATAATTAGTCGTAATAACACTTCTAGAAATCTCCTTAATGAGATATACGTCGCTTTGGCTCAGTCTGTCTTGGTGTACTGTATTTCTAACTAGGGACACATAGAAGTAGAGTGTGCACAACGTGCACTGATAAAAACTATGTATTTTATGAAAATTAGATATTCCACAGATAGTCTTTATAACTTAAGCGAATTACTCTCAGTAAGAAAACTATACATAGTTCAAACTATATTAAAGAAACACAAGACCCTACCTTACGATGCATCTAAACTAGCAAAGCGAAGAAAGCATGATATTGCAGAAGTCCCCAAACAAAACTTTGTTTGCCTCCATGCAATTTAATTCACGGTCTGCTCGGTTATATAGTAGAATAAATAAAGAAAGAAATATGTATATATAAAAACCAATATTATGAATGCAAAAAAAAATATACTGAAATGGATCCAAACCACATACTTATAAGGAAACGGAAGAGCTCTTGAAACCCACGATGTAACCTATACTCTCACACAGGCACACAAACACACACACATACTCGTACACACGCACCCTCATACTCACTCACACACACAAACTATACTGATGCCAATCTTGTCTACTTACCTATGTTAAATATATATTATTAATATTTTTCTTACTTTTGTTATGGAAGAGCGGTGTCTTCTAATTGATTGCATTGATTGCTTAAAATAAGGCTCCAATCACAAACTAATTGTTGTAATCTTGTTGAAGAAATAAACAATTATGTTTTTTTTTTTAATTTTTTGAACATATAAGTCCAGGTCTCCTCATGTTGTTTGCCTTCACCAATGTGTCCAAGATAACCTTAGAAAGTACATATGAATAGAAAAGTCACATTGGTACTTGCCCGGATTTAAACGCATAACCTCGTGACTGAGAGGCGAGGGCTGCACGACTTTTAAGCCCCATTTACACGATGAACATTTCTGGAACGTTCAAGAGCAATAATGGAATGCCATATAGCACGTTCAATTATTGCTATTCAAGAATTGCATGCAAGTGTCGGTGAACATTTTTGGAACGGTCAAGAGCAATAATCGCATGCCATAAAGCACTTTCAATTATTGCTGTTCAAGAATTGCATGCAAGTGTTTACACGTGTACGATTTCCATAAAATGACATACAATACTTGAATGCAAGTTTTGCCGTAATGCGTTCAAAAAAATTGCACGTGACTTACACCAAGGCAATTTTATTGCATGCAAGTTTTCCTTCGTCTTCATACAGTTGCACGTCCTTGTTCAATTGATTTTTTTTTAACATGTTTGAATGCAATTTTATTATATATTATGTTGCACTTGCTGTTTACACCTATACAAGTTTTGAACGGCACCTAACTTGCCGTATCGTGTAACAATTGTACGTGTAGACGGTGCCAGTCAATTGTACGTGTAGAGGGTTGGGAGGGGGTGTACCTGTAGTACACCTACATTTCACCAGTTATGTTTAAGTCCCATGTTTTATGGTGAGAGCCTATTGCCATCAACCGGGCACGAATCCAGACTCCAGGCTGCTACTGAGAAGTTCCAGATAGAAAAACCCAATAACGCTTTGCCCGACCCGGGAATCGAACCCAGGACCTCATGCTGAGCAGTAGCGCTTGCGACTACTAGACCAACGAGGCAGTTGTTGGTTTTTTTTTTGTATGTTGTATATTAATATTGTGTGCCTTTTAGTCTATGCTAAATACATGTATTTTATTTTTTCTTTCTTTCTTTCAATGTGTAAATGGAGCTTTCCAGATAATACTATACAAAATCTTAATCATCTTATTATTTCATCACCACTGCTCTCAAAACGGCGAAGGAAAACATCGTGAGGAAGCCGGCATGTCCTAGAACCAAAAACTCGAAGATATGTGACATCCACCAACTCGCACTGGGCCTGCGTGGTGGATTACGGCCCACTACCTCTCACAGAGAGGAGGCCTGTGTTCCAGCAGTAGGAACATAGGCTGATTATGTAAAATCTTAATAATATGTGAATTAATACATACCTGGAAACAGTAGCGCCTTCATTATGCCAGGGTCTTTAATTCCTGGATAATCAAAATAAGGATGTCTTAACACCGAGCTAGCTGACAAAGGTATATACTTTGCACATATTTCTCCACTGCCAGGGCTATAGAGACCCTCCTTGTACAATTTCATCTTAGGGCAGTCTTCCGGCTCAGGTTCAACATAATTCTCAAGAGAATTTATTGATTCAGAAGATTGATATACGGGAGCAGTCCATAGATTTTTGATAGGCTTATCGTCTTTCACCGATTCTTTGCTGTCCATCCTTAAACAGTATTAAAAGCTTAATAATAGTGTACAAGTTGGTTATCTTAAATTCAATTTTATTGTAATATCTTGCGTGCTATTTGTTGCAAGCGGGAAACGTCACTTTTGACGGATCAAATTTTTCCTCAATATTACTAATAAGGTTTTACTCTAAGCTTAGGTATACAAGATGTCGTTTTGCATCCTCATCAAATTCAAGGAGGTAACTATGCTATTGGTTCTCGATACGAGTCAATAATAAAATAAGTAGGATATTTTTCTAAATTCCGAAAATCGGCACGTGTATATGATACCGCACCGTAACTGCCCGTTTACACACACACTACCGCATACGCAACGGGGTTATTTTATTCTGTGAAAGTGGTGTTTTCTTAAATAATGTACAACTTAAATAACTAAAAAAAAAACAAGTATGTATTAATTATTGAGCAGGTATCGTAATTTTATTTGATTATATATATATGTCTTTCAAAGCAGCCTCCTGAAATTTGACGAGGATGCAAAACGACACCTTGTATAGCCAACGGGGTATGATCAAACAAAAATAATTATCTTTGTTCATTAGACTGATGGCTAAACAATCGGCAATGTGTTATGAGCCATAAGCGCCACAGGCCCGTGTCGACGGCGCGTTGTGTTCCACGCGCGCTTTAAAGAGATGTCAGCACAAGTGTAGGGGTTCACTAGGGCCGATGCCTGCCGGGGTTGCGTGGCAGTCCAAAAGGGTTACCGAGGCAACACAGGCAACGGAAGGAACATGAGTGGGTTTTAGTCAGTAAGAGTCTGACACACCCTGCCGCGCCGCCCAGAGCAGGAGAAGTTATTTGATAATTTCCCACCCAAGAAAAAAATATCCATACACGCTCCAGCGGCGTGGGCTTTAAGTATTTTATCAACCAACTTCAAAAAAAGGTTGTCCATTCGGTTGTATTTTTGTAAATATTTGTTACCTCAGAACTCCGTCATTTATAAACCGATTTGGAAAATTATTTTTTCATTTGAAAGGTTATTCTTCCAGATTGGTCCCTAGATCAAGTTTTTATAAGTGGTTTTTGAGTTAGCTTCAATAATACGTATTTTTTCCACTTAGTGTACTATGTTGATGATGTTATAATAACTTCCTGTCACTGTTATTTACATTGCAAGTAGTGGTACGAATACATACGAATGTACGTGTTGTAGGTACTAAAAAGTGAAAAATAAAAAGTCGTATTTTTTTGTAAAAACGTTTCTCCTAACTATTTTAAGTGCCTGATAAAAATCATTCTTACGCTATGGTCCTAAATAAAAATGTTCCTTATTTAGGAACATTTTTATTTAGGACCATGGTGTGTGAACAACAATGTCGAATTCTCAAATATTCATAACGTAAATGATTAATATCTTAACGTAAGAAATATATTACACGAATAAAATTGTTTTGTACACATGGAAACCGTAAAAGGCGGTTTTGAGAAACACAAAAGTTTAAAACATAAACATATTTAGCTTAAAACATAACAATATCAACCGAAACAAAGTACATTACGTATCGCGCTCAAATTAGTTTCTGGCCCCCCGGAGGGAAAACAGTCGAACGACTAATGTAACCGTACCGTTCGAGAGGAAAGTTATCTTTGTAAACAGGACATGATTTCAAACAGCCGTCGGTGGCAAGAGTGGAGAGCAAAAAGCGTCATGTGGCGTGCAATATCGAGCCAAGCAAACATTTACCAAAGCCAGTTGGTGTACAAATGGCGGGATGAGTTTTCACAAGCCTCTGTCTGCGTTAACTGCAAATGTGTGTGTATATACAAGAGTAGAAGAAAAAACTAGACAAGTGCGAGGTGAACTCGCGTGAGGAGGGTTCTGTACAATGAATATGTTATTTACCATGATTTTTATCCCTAGAACAAACTTAACATTGTAGTTTAAAAACATGTTCTTCCATACATTCCAACTGCAAATGTAAGTTTGTACGCACAATATTGAGAGGTTTACATGTTATTTTAGCACTATATACTTTTTGTAGGTTTCCTGTAATCTATAAGTACAAAACTATTTTCTGTATTATTTTCAAAATTTAGGCTCACTAGTTTAGGAGATAAGGGATGGTCAATGGTCAATGGTCATGATTATGATGAGACATTACCTTCGGCCGTGATGGAGTGACCTGAAGGTGTACTTCATTTACTGCTACTGGAACTCGTCGACGAATGGAACTAGGTGTGCCGAGATTGGGTTCGTTTTGATAGCTATGATGAGACCTTACCTCCGGGCTTGATGGTGTTACCTGAAGGTGTACTTCGGTGACTGCATAGAACTAGGGGTGCCGAGTTTGGGCTCGTTTTGATAGTAATGATGAGACCTTACCTCCGGACTTGATGGACTGACCTGATGGTGTACTTTGGTAACTGCTACTGGAAATCGTCGACGAATGAATTGATGATGGCACACCTAGTTCCATTCGTCGACGAGTTCCAGTAGCAGTCACCAAAGTACACCTTCAGGTCAGTCCATCAAGTCCGAAGGTAAGGTCTCATCATAACTATCAAAACGAGCCCAAACTCGGTACCCCTAGTTCTACCGGTCGACGAGTTCCAGTAGCAGTCACCGAAGTACATCTTCAGGTCACTCCATCAAGTCGGAAGGTAAGGTCTCATCATTACTATCAAAACGAGCCCAAACTCGGCACGGCACCTCTAGTTCTACTGGTCGACGAGTTCCAGTAGCAGACACCGAAGTACACCTTCAGGTCAGTCCATCAAGTCCGGAGGTAAGGGCTCATCATTACTATCAAAACGAGCCCAAACTCGGCACCCCTAGTTCTACTGGTCAACGAGTTCTAGTAGCAGTCACCGAAGTACACCTTCAGGTCATTCCATCAAGTCCGGAGGTAAGGTCTCATCATAACTATCAAAACGAGCCCAAACTCGGCACACCTAGATCTACTGGTCGACGAGTTCCAGTAGCAGTCACCGAAGTACACCATCAGGTCACTCCATCAAGTCGGAGACGAATAGGCTTTTATAAATCCTCTTTACTTTTAGCGAAAAAGAATATTTTTTAAAAACCTATGAATATAGAAACATCGTATCAAGTATCTAATTTGGTTTATCGAATACTTGTACATGTACAGCGATCTTTTTCAACACGAGGCGCGGCTAACAGGCGATACAGTGTCCACTCACGACGGCGGCCAAGCGCGGACTGCCGAGGTTGCATTCGAAACGTTTGCGCAATATAGCAAGACAGGAACAAAAATAAAATAACCCCTAATGCAACCGATTAAGATTCATCCGTAATAGTAAAATATGTGAAAAAATAAGTTCAGTTTTTAATTTTTTCTGCGACTGTTGGGAATCGCACCCAACAGACACGCAGACGGCACGCGTAGGCGACGTGACCGACCTGCGCAGCGAACGAGCGGAGGTGTGGCGCGGGGAGCCTGCCCGGCCGGCGACACTCGCTTCCTCGGAGCCCACCGCGACGGACGATACTCACAAAACGATTGTTACCCTCATATATATGTTTTGTCCGGGCAGTTATAATTGTACATTTAATCGGCAATATACCGAGCCTTTTTATACAGTCCACAAGTATTTTATTTACCCCAACGAGCCAGTCGAACATTGGTCCTTCTAGGATCTCGCCGGTTATTGTTCGAAAAGTAACGGTCTTGGAAGAAAACTTCAAACTCGAAGCTCTTCAGTTGCGGTCTTCAGCGGCGACAGTTCCTGCAGGAGTCTTCAAGTTCCTGTCGAAGAGACTACGCATAGCTCCCGCACACGCCCAGAGAAGAAGTAACCTGAAATCGGCCGTACAACGGACTTGGGACCCGTCGAAAGTTCGAGTCATCGTCAAGGACAAAGAAGAACTTGCAACATCATCGGTGATCCTATGGATGGTTAAAACATTGAGTGAATTCGTTCCAATTTGTCCCATATATCTTTTCCTATTCTATCTCATATTTTATGTTTAAATAGCAATAATTTAAGTGAGTGCTTTCAATTACTTTCTCTTTAAGTCTTTTAGTGATAAATCATTCTAATTCATAGCCTTACATCTGTCAAAACTCAATTATTCTGATTACAAAGCTACTGCATAACCTTTTTTATATTATCTGTTTACGTTTACTTCGCTTCTTATCTATAACAGCTGATCGACGGCACACCTGCGCGTCAGGTGTTCTTTTGTTCGCACTAACTAGCTACGTTTTTTATCTTCGCATATAACAAACTGGTTTCTTATTCATAATTACTTTATTTGTGAGTTAGCGCTTGTGAATTTAAAGCTATGGCTGACGAAAAAGTTGAGAAACTCGTTAAAAAACGCAGCTGTATGAAGTCTAAACTCACTATTTTTGGCAATTACCTTCACATGCTTGAAAGTTGCAACGAACTTAGCAGCTTACGACTTTTAGATCTGGAAACTAGGCTTAATAAATTTGATGGCTTATATGTGGATTATGACAAGTTACAGAGTGACATTGAGATGTTGGTGGAGAACCCCGATGACGAAAGCAAGGAGCGCGAGCAGTTTGAGAACCAGTATTATAAGCTGGTGGCGACGGCGCGGAGTCTACTCGGCGCTCGTCCCCCCCAGTCTGGCAGTCAACAAGATGGTTACGTAACGGGTGACGAGGATGTGCAGGCAGGTGGCTTTAAATACAATTGTGTTAGGTTGCCAAAAAATAATTTACCTGTTTTTCACGGACACTATCAACACTGGCTTGAGTTTAGAGACACTTACATTTCACTCATTCATTCACGAAAGGACATGGACAACGTTAATAAATTGCACTATCTGCGTGCTTCTCTTAAAGGTAGTGCGCTGCTAGTTATTGATAATTTAGACTTTAAAGCTCAGAATTACGAATCTGCTTGGAATTTATTGTGTAATAGATACGACAACAAAAGATTGCTCGTTAATAATCATGTTCGGGCGTTATTTAGCGTTGAGTGTATGCAGAGTGAATCATGTTCTTCTATTCGTAACCTTATTGATGTCACGAATAAAAATCTTCGTGCTTTGACAACGTTAGGTCAGGACACTGAATTTAACTTACGGGATACCCTCATAATTCACATGATGTCCGAAAAACTTGACGGTGTCACACGTAGGGAATGGGAAGAACATCGAAACACGTTAGATAATCCACCTTCGTTAGATTTTTTTTTAAAGTTCCTTAGCAACAGAGCTGACTTATTAGAAACTTTGCAAGAACATAAAAGAAACATCAATAAAGTAGAACAGGTATACACTTCCAAACATAATTCTAATTTACTTACAGCTACAAAATCTAATCAAAAAACAAATGAGAGCAATAATAAAGATAAAAAATACAACAATAATAATAATAATAAAAGAAAATTAACATGTCCTATGTGCAGTCAGACTCATTTCTTATTCAATTGTGATGCCTTTAGAGCTCTGTCTGTTGAAGCTCGTATACAAAAGGCCAAAGAGGCAAAGGTCTGCCTTAATTGTCTGCGACTAGGGCACACAGAATCAAGGTGCAATCTTGTATCTTGCAAATACTGCAAGAAAAGGCACAGTACTCTGCTTCATCTACATGAGGCAGAAGCAGCTACGTCTCCTGAGCCAGTTATTCCCGTCAATAACTTTGCCGGTTCAACTAATGTTCAGCAGTTCACTACTCCTCCGAATGTTTTGCTTTCCACAGCGATCGTGAGAGTGGTTGACAGCAAGGGCAACGTGCACAATGCCCGAGTACTCCTCGACAACGGTAGTACGGGCAACTTCGTAGATGAGTCACTATGCGGTAAGCTGGGTTTGTCGCGACGTAGTGCGAGCGCCACCGTGACAGGTATAAATAATAATACTTCTTATTGTACACAGTCTTGCAACCTTACGATTATGTCCCACTATGATGACAACTGTAAACTTACTGTAGACTGTCATATTTTACCTCAGATCACTAGAGCTTTGCCGTCATCATTCATAAACAGCGTTAACATTCCTCTTCCATTGGGAATAAGTCTGGCTGACCCAACATTTAATATACCGGCAGCTATAGACATCTTACTTGGGGCCGAAGTATTTTGGTCCGTCTTATGCAATAATTCTATAGATTTAGGCAAAAATCAGCCTAAGTTATATGAAACGAAATTGGGTTGGTTAGTGTCAGGGTACGTTGCCCGTCATAAGACACACTCTTCTTCTCCCGTTTGTCATTTTTTAAGTGAGGACGCCGACCCAGACTTATCTCGTTTTTGGGAATTAGATACCATTGCAGCCAAGCACTCCTTGTCTCCTGAGGAGCGTGCCTGTGAGCAGAACTTTAACGAACATACCTATCGTAAAGACGACGGACGCTTTGTCGTAACCATGCCACTGAAGAAAGATCCTTCAGTCTTAGGCGATTCTTTTTCAAAGGCAAAGTGTCGGTTCATGTCACTAGAGCGTAGGTTTCTTAGGGACCCTGCCTTCAAAAGCAGGTACGTTGAGTTCATGCAAGAGTATGAACGCCTAGGTCACATGACTGAAGATAAGGAGTCTTCACCGAGCTGTCTTCAGGGTAATACCTATTTCTTACCCCACCACGGCGTCATCCGTGAATCAAGTACAACTACCAAGCTTCGTACAGTTTTCGATGCATCGGCCACCACTAGTACTGGTGTGTCATTAAATGACATCCAAATGGTTGGTCCGACTGTACAAGAAGACATCATTTCGATACTGCTACGCTTTCGCCAGCATAAATATGTTGTAACTGGTGACGTAGAGAAAATGTACAGAGCGATTGAACTTCATCCGTCACAACGCGCTCTACAAAAAATTATCTTCCGCTCTGATTCAAAAGAGCTCTTAAAAACATACACACTCAACACGGTGACTTATGGCACGGCAAGTGCGCCTTACTTAGCCACCAAATGTTTGGTGAGTTTAGCCTCCAGCGCCCCTGATGATAACGTCAAACAATCAATTCAAAGAGACTTTTATGTTGACGATTATCTGGGTGGCTCTGATTCAATACATAAAACAATCGATATTGCTCAGGGAGTCATATCTACATTAAAATCAGCCCAATTAAAATTAAGAAAATTTAAATCAAATAATACATTCATTTTAAATCAAATTGCACCCTCTCATAATAATACAGATGACAATATTTTAGACTTTTCACAAACTAACATGGATGTCTCATCTAAAACTCTTGGTTTGTACTGGAATTGTGATTCAGACACTTTGTCATTTTCAATTAATATAAAGTTAAATAAAAAAGTAACAAAACGTCACATACTTTCTGTCATAAGTCAGATCTTTGACCCATTGGGGCTCGTCGGCCCATGTATTGTCGAAGCCAAATTCATCATGCAGAGATTGTGGATCGATCAGTATTCATGGGATAATGAGGTCTCACAAGACACCAAACATTTATGGCTAGCATTTGCTGACACTTTACCTCTTCTGAATCACTTAAGAATTCCTCGATGGGTTCTTAGTGATAGCTCAGGAATTCATGAAATTCATGTTTTTTCAGATGCTTCAGAGCGAGCGTACGGCACTTGTTTGTACATTCGTTCTGTGGATCAATCAGGATTAGTAAAGATACACCTCTTGACCTCTAAAAGTAGGGTAGCGCCGATAAAGCCTACGACGATTCCTCGTCTAGAGCTTTGCGGAGCCTTGTTAGCTGCAAGGTTGTGTACAAAAGTATTATCCTCTCTTACTCTAAAGATAAGCAAATGTAGGTTTTGGTGTGATTCGACTATAGTTCTAGGGTGGTTATCTACACCCCCACTGCAACTAAAAAATTTCGTTCGTAACCGAATCCACGAAATCCAAGAGAGCACAGAGGGTCACGTGTGGGGCTACGTACGGTCGAAAGACAATCCGGCGGACCTTGTTTCTCGTGGGCTGAAGGCTGATTCCATCAGTGGTTCATCCTTGTGGTGGTCTGGTCCCACTTTCTTAAAGAAAGATGAACAAGAATGGCCAAAAATGCCCAATCATAACGAGAGACAAGATCTACCAGAATTGGTTTCTTGTTCTGTTGTAGTAGCTAATAGTACTTCTAATGTAGATCCTATAAGTAGTTTGATTAACAGTAGATCTAATTTGAATCATGTACAAAGATCAATAGCATATTTACAAAGATTTGTACATAACTGTAGAAATAAAACCAACAAACGTACTGGTCCATTTTCAGTTGTCGAACTTAAAAATTCCTTAAATTTAATATTACACAAGGTTCAGTTGGAAATGTTTCCTGAGGAATATGCTATTCTTAAAACGGTAAAAGCATTACATAAAAAGAATAGACTTAGCTCCTTGTCCCCATTTCTAGACTTCAATAACATATTACGTGTCGGTGGTAGACTAGACAATTCCCCATACACGTACGATACAAAGCATCCTATTCTGTTGTGCAGCAAGCATCATTTTACTAAGATACTTTTTGAGCATTTACACTTAGTATATTTACATGCTGGTCCACAGCTCTTACTAGCGAACGCTAGGCAAACTTATTGGCCCTTGGGTGGCAGAAACCTAGCCAAAGCCATCGTAAATAAGTGTGTCCGATGTTGTCGATACAAAGCGGAATCAGTGCAACCCATTATGGGACAATTACCGACAACTCGAACTGAGCTAGAGTACCCTTTCTTACATTGTAGTGTTGATTACGCAGGGCCACTGATGATAGCGGACAGAAAAGGCAGAGGTTGCAGACTTATTAAATCGTTTATGGCAATCTTCATCTGTAACTCGACAAAGGCCTGTAACATCGAGCTCGTTTCGGCACTATCTAGTGAAGCTTATTTAGCAGCTCTCAATCGTTTTGTGTCACGTCGGGGGAAACCGCAAAGTATAACGTCCGATAACGGCACCAACTTTGTCGGCACTTACAATGAGCTATCAAAGTTTC
This sequence comes from Atethmia centrago, assembly GCA_905333075.3. NCBI lineage: Eukaryota > Metazoa > Arthropoda > Insecta > Lepidoptera > Noctuidae > Atethmia > Atethmia centrago. The sequence continues at coordinate 26,666,078 of HG995374.1, forward strand.
TTGCACAATCAGACCTTGAAGGTCACATATCTCAAGAAGGTATAGAATTTAAATTCGTACCCGCATATAGTCCCCATTTCAACGGCTTAGCCGAGGCAGCTGTTCGTTCCACAAAACACCATCTTAAAAGGTTATTGCAATCCCCTCATCTCACCTACGAGGAAATGGCTACGTGCCTCACTCAAATAGAAGCTGTTCTAAACTCCCGTCCTTTAACTCCTCTCTCCTCAGATCCCCATGACTTTTCCGCTCTGACACCTTCTCACTTCCTAATTGGACGGCCACCTAATGCTATACCTCATCCACAGGTCTCTGATCGCAATATTAATCACCTGGAGCGCTTCAAGAGAATAGAGCACATCAAACAGCACTTCTGGCAGCGTTTTCCCTTGAATACGTTGCTCTACTGCAGCAGAAGGTCAAGTGGCGCTCTTCGAAGACAGAACTGAAGTTAGGCTCTCTTGTCCTCATAAAGGATAGAGCTCTTCCTCCTCTTCTTTGGTCCTTAGGAAGGGTCACAAAGATTTATCCTGGCAGCGATGGCGTAGCCAGAGTCGCAGAGGTGAAGACAAAGAGGGGCACCATAAGGATGGCCTTCAATAATATTTGTCCCCTTCCAGATTTTTGAAGTCTTCCCTTCAACCCGGGCAGCATGTTGGGAATCGCACCCAACAGACACGCAGACGGCACGCGTAGGCGACGTGACCGACCTGCGCAGCGAACGAGCGGAGGTGTGGCGCGGGGAGCCTGCCCGGCCGGCGACACTCGCTTCCTCGGAGCCCACCGCGACGGACGATACTCACAAAACGATTGTTACCCTCATATATATGTTTTGTCCGGGCAGTTATAATTGTACATTTAATCGGCAATATACCGAGCCTTTTTATACAGTCCACAAGTATTTTATTTACCCCAACGAGCAAGTCGAACAGCGACTATGTGTGACATTTTGATATATTTTTTGTACTAGTTTTTGGAATTGAATATGCCTTCTTCTAGTATTTTTAGAAACCTTAAAATATGTTGATAATAAAACAAAAAATGTACTGAAACTCAACCCGGTATCGTTAATTTTGTGAAAAATGGGAACAGAAAATCGTTTTTACATTATAAAAATCTATAATTTTCAACAAAATGGTTACTATTTTTTGAAGATGAAGAACCACTTTATATGTGGTAGTGATTAGTTATATTTGATTTGGTTTAATTCTGTCACAATATGTACTGAAAAACAGCACAATTTTGTCTGATTTGCAAACGCGCCTTTAAGCCCTTTCATTTGATATGTCACGGTACAGTTTGCAAAACTTTTTTAAACTTTCTAATTTGCCCCCCAAAAGTGACTCTCATATTCAAAATTAATTAATTTACATTACACGTCCCTGTTTGGGTCAGACAGAAATTCATATGTGTACCAAATTTCAACATCGGTCCTGTAGATTCGGAGTGAATTGGCTGTGAGAGACGGACATACAGACAGACACACGGGTGATCCTATAAGGGTTCCGTTTTTTTCCTTTTGAGGTACGGAACCTTAAAAAATATCAGCCCTTTTATAGACTTTATGAGCACCGAAACTAATAAGACAATAAAATAGCAACGAATAACGGCATAGCAATAAATTTTATAGCCAACATATTTACGTATTCACAATGATTTGTCAGTAAAAATCATATTGTTATAAATTGTGACGGTTTATTTTATCGATGATTGATACTCTTATAAAAGAGTTTTATGTTTTTGTGGTTAATAGTAGCGTAGTAAAGCGTTAGGTATCGGAAAATCTGGATTTGTTAATGATAGCAGATGAGGATACAAGAACGATACAGAGTAAAGGCTCGTGCAGACTGGTGCGATATCGCGGGCGCGACAGGCAGCGATATGCCTGTCGTGTCCGCGATATCGTGCCAGTCTGCACGAGCCTTTATCATTTACCTTTTAATGGAGCTTTGTGGTGTATGATTGAGTTACCATTCCTAGTCGTATTTTGGGTTTCTAAATAAAGAAAGAAAGAAAGAAAAATATGTATTTGGGACACGCACAGGAAATACAACAATAAAAAAGAACGTTAAAACTAACCAAATCATAAAAACAATACAACAAAAATTACATTAAAACTTAATAGTGTAATAACTAACGATAGCAACTTAATAGTGAAAACAAAAACAAAAAACCGGCCAAGTGCGTGTCGGAACACGCAATTGGGGTTGCGTAGTTGGGATTACTTGGGACGAATTTATTCCAAAAACAAACTTATCATTGTAGTTGAAAAACCTGTTCTCCCATACATCGATATATGCCGTGTCAAATCTCCAACTGCAAATTTAAGTTGGTCGACTATAACTCGTTAACTTTTAAACCTACTTAGCCGTGATAGTTTTCCTTTTAATTTGATTATATGTATGTACTACTGCCATAAAAAATAAAAAAAAATATTAATTTGTTTAAAAAATACAGTGATATCCATAATGTAAATACTAGGAACAAACACAAATTTGTTGTTCCTACAACCAGGCTCAAAAAATAGGCAGCTCATTTAGATGCCAATGTATACGTTTTTATAATAAACTTCCTAGCCAAATTCAAGAACTAAGCCTTAATAAATTCAAATGTTTTATAAAACAGAATATACTGTTGAAGATTATATTGAGGACAAAAAGGCTTGGGATTGAGCTGCTCCAATAAACTTACAGTGAATGTTGTTTTTTTACTCTTTTTATTTTGCTAGCTATTTATATTTTCTTATTCTATATAACATTCTATATTTAACAATGACATGAATATTTACTTTGTATAGTATTAGTTTTATTTGTGTAATATTATATTATTTTAATTATTAGGAATGTGAGGACTATGTGGGTCATTGTTTGTTCTTTTTTTTTGTCTCTTAGTTTTAATGATGGACTGGCAGTTTGAGTACTTTATGCGGCCTACCCAAATGCCTTTTCTTTGGTATTGTTCGTCAAATCATTGAGCTCCTTAAGTTTTGAGTTGAGCTGCATGATAACTGACCATTTCAGACACCAATCGACATGGTCTTCACATGATCTGACCAAGATTATGTCTGGACTTTAAAAGAGACTGTGACCTCTGAGTTTGTTTCGGCCTTTCTTCTCAGAGTAGTCAGATAGGAAACGCCGGCCTCATCTAGTTTAAAAAAAAAATGTTTTGACGTGTAGAAGTGTTTGTAAAAACCTACTTACAGAAATAAAATCATTTATCATTATCATGATTTTTTTCCTAATATTACGCAAGTGCATCCTTGAATCGAAAAGTGGTGTTCACAGACCTGAAATATTTTTGAACGGCCTCCCCACACCATGGGGTAGAAGAGAAAAAAAATACCATCCCCACATTACGTGCAATGGAGGTAATTTGCAAACGCAAATTTTTTTTTTTTTAAGATTTTATTTCAGCACTTTGTCGGCGTGATTAATATATTTTATTAATATATTACCTTTTTGTTAATATATTACCTTTGCCAAATTACAGCATTCTTGTTCTAAGCGTTTCTGAGCTACAGTGGGGTCATACAGACAGACAGATGGACATGGCGAAACTATAAGGGTTTCGTGTTTACTAAGGAACCCTAAAAACAAGACTTGGGCGAAGCCAAAAACCTTCCTAGCATAGCACGATGCTGCGAAAAAAAAAATTGGGCCACTGCTGATCATAATAACATCACAAAACCGCCTCCAGTATTTTGCACGCGATTTATCCATTCTTACAGTTTTAGTATCTATACCTATTAAATTTGAAAATTATGTTCATAAGTATAAAAAACTAACTGTAATCTATAAGTCATTGAAATGCCCCTCAAACAGAGGCTCACCCCAATTCCAACGGCCACAAATTCAAATATACATAACTCCATAAGTCAGAAAATCAAGCCTCATCCCATATCATTCTGGGTAGTAAACTGCCATCATTTCACAGAGAACGCGTTTAAATCCACTTTAGCGCATCTCTAAACACCTCATATATCTCTGACGGGAATAAATCACGCTGCGTGAAACAATAGAGCTTTAGGCACTGTTGATGGTGGAAAAAAAACCGTAAAAAGACCATTACAATGCCGTTAACGGAACCAAGACAGCTTCAATACTGAATTCTGACGGCAAGTGATGCCAAACTCGATGCTAAACGTCTTTATCGCGACGAAGATGGAAAAATAATATTCCATTACTCATCTGCTTTAGTGTTTGTCGATAACCTATCGGGAGTTGATGGTTTTTATTTTTCTTCTTGTAGGTTTACGTTTCCAGGAAAAATGCTGGGAATGGAAGATAAATGTCGACTACTGCAGGCTTAGCATGACGCTTTCTATTTTTTCGAAGAATAGACACGGCTCTTTCTAAACAAATTGACATTTCGTTTCTCCTTTTTTGACATCGCACCGTAGAAATCCTTCCACATAAAAAAGGACCTAGACAAAGATCGTTCGAAACGAAAGACAAAATGACAGATTGTAGAAGGATTTCTACGGGGAAATCGAAAGAGCCGTGTCTATTCTTCGAAGAAATAGAAAGCGTCATGCCAAGCCTGCAGGGCTTGAGTCTATCTTTTTAGCTGTAAGTGTATTCGATTTAGTTCGTGGAAATGATGTTATCAGCTGGCTTAACGTGACGCTTTCTATTTCTACTGTTGAATAGAAATCGCTTGTCTACCAAAAAAGTTCTACTGTCAACACGGACACATCATTTTTGTCTACTCTTCCGTCTGCAAAAACTGTAAGCTCTTGTGCTAAGCCTGCAAGAACGGCTTATTTTTTTTTTTGTTTGGTAAATTATCAAATAACTTCTCCCGCTCTGGACGGCTCCCGCTCCGCCCAGAGCAGGAGAATTTCTTTGATAATTTGTCAGACTCTTACCGACTAAAACCTATCCGTTTTACTTCTGTTGCCTGTGTTGCCAGGGGCCTCGGTATCCCTTTCGGACTTTCCCGTGATGCAAGAAAGCCTACTTCCTTAAACGGAATTAATGTATTAGATGTAACTGTTGTTGTTGAATATGGATCTTCCTACACCAAACGTTGTCAGGAAATGATACAAATTATTAGAAGCATCCAATTTTGATACCTGCTTTCCTTTCACAGATATTTTGCCTGTGATTTTGCATCACAAAAACCTTTATTTTCGTTGATAAATGATTGTTGTTAAATTTAAAGTAACTATGAAGGGACTGTACGTAACATTATCATATTGGTACCAATCCAATCCTTTTAGTTTATTCAAAAAATAACTGAAATAAATCATGTTAAAGCTTATGGGTGTAGATGCACAATGCAAAATAGGCAGTTTGAAATCTCAATTTCAATCACATAACATACCATTATTAGTCTGTAAATGATAAATGAATTTATTTCTGTAAGTAGGTTTGTACAAAAATTATTACACGTCAATCATATTTTAAAAACTAGATGAAGTCGGCGTTTCCTATCTGACTACTCTGAGAAGAAAGGCCTATACAACTCAGAGGTCACAGTCTTTTTTAAAGTTTATACATAATCTTGGTAATTTAAGGACCATGTAGATTTGTCTTTTGAGGAAAGAACCATACAGATTTGAGAGTCGTATAAAATCAAAAGCGGCAAAGTAGATAAATTATCAAAAATATGCTAGCAACACAGAAAATTCAAATGCAAATCAAAGTTGACAATCTACGCGGATCCGACAAGAACACGACTCTTTTTCGTGAAAATGTTGATTATTGTCGATTCTTCTGTACCACAGATTATAGTAAAACATAAGTCTTGTTAGTCTTTGCATAATCTGTGTCTTAAGGCTCGTACAGACTAGCGTGATATCGCCCCTTAAAACTGTTTTTTATGCCGTAAAAAATAGGTCAGACCTACATTGGTGCTTTTGATTATAAACGACTCATTATTTTGTCAGTAATCTTTTACTGACTCAGAACTTAAGGAGCTCAACGACTAATGTATTGAATACGTAACTAATCATTGATTATTGTTGCTAACGTCCGTTAGGTTAGCCAATTACTTGAATGGACGTAATCAGACCGCCTTAGGCAACATTGTGTAATGCTATGCCTTGACAGGAGCCGAATTAGTGATGTATTCGTATTTCCTTGGTATTTATCTTAGTAACAAAAATACACAATATGGGGAACAGAATTATTTTGTCACGATTACGAGAATATATACTTAATGTGATAATAAAATAGTAACGAAGGCAAAACTGTACAATTAATATAAAAATAAGTAAACAAGGCGCGGAAACGAGTCTGATGCCGACAATATAGTTTTTAGAATTTCTGTCCGTTTGGCTGTCTGTTTGTCTGTCTGGTGTTTTGGATAAAATTTGGCACACATATAGTTTATAACCTGGATTAACACGTAGAGTACTTTGGATCCCGGAAGTCTATGTTCCCGTGAGATATTTTCCGATATCCTATTATAGTCGCTAATAAATTTGCAAAATCAATGGTGAAGCCACATGACTGAAACATGACGCGCTCGGTAGAAAAACGAAAACAAACGATCTAAAACAAATCATTTACAAAAGCTAGGTTTTTTAAGACAGCGGTGGCCAGCATATAAAGGCCGTCATGAATATGATGGCACCGGAGTTTCACTTTAAGGTGTCAAATAATACTCTCTAGGGAAACAAACCAACTTACTTTCTTAAATACAGTTTCATTAACTGCGGTCTTCTCGTCTCACATACCGCAGTGTCTCAAGACGAAAGTCTTTGAGCAGTGCGTGTTGCCAGTGATGACCTATGGCACTGAAACGTGGTCACTTACAATGGGCCTTATTAGAAGGCTAAAAGTCATCCAAAGGGCAATGTAGAGGGGTTATGCTTGGAGTTTCCCTACGTGATCGAATCAGAAATGATATCTATATGTCTTCACGGGGCGTCCCCTCCCAGCGTTTCCACTCACATCTGCCTGCCTTTTGTTAGTCGCCTTTCATTCATCCTCTCAACATGACCAAACCATCTAAGCATACTCTTTTTTTAATTTTTGTCACTAGGTACATGTTCCTTTATTTTATTTCTATCTACAGAAAATACTTTATCTCAATCTCAAAACTCTATCTCAAAACCAACTCAACATTCAAATAAAACTCAAAAAAAAATCCCGGAACTACCGTAAAACCGTGACGTCAGATCTTAAAAAACATCGGAACCCAAAGTAAAAATTATCAGTTGCAAAGAAAAAAGAACTGCTTGTTCCGTTATTTACGGTGTGTAGCCAGTATAGGCATAAAATAGTGGGCTACAGAAGGTCGGTTCCATACACCGAGCGAAAACGGATGCATGCATATAGACGGCAAACTCAATCTCTGTCTCAATGATCGACAGATTTTTACAGAAAAAATATGATTTGTTTAAAAATAAATACATAAAACCGGTGGAAATATGGAGGAGTTACACGCTTTAGAATGCATTATTTTATCCTTGACACGCAAAACGGTATATTCAGCGAATGCAAGCGAACTCACGACTGGCATTTGTTTGAGGAATAGGGTATTTGACTACCTACTACCTAAAATATTAATTTTGATAGTAGTCAAATATCCTATTAAACGTCAAAGTCAAATCATTTATTTTAAATAGGCACATAAAAGGCACTTTTGTACGTCAAAATTTATAGAAAAAAAAATGAATAGTATAGAATAGAATACTCTTTATTATGCACACCATAAAGATTACAGATACAAATGTTGAAATTTTACATAGGGTGACACAATGGGCGGTCTTATCGCTAAAAGCGATCTTTTACAGACAACCTTTAGATAAAGATTAAAGTGGGAAAGGAGGTCTCTTCTTCCCCCTTTAATCGATCCAAAGGTTTTCTGCAAGGTTGACTGCAGGTAGTCAGTGGTGTACCAGTTGAGCGGACAGTTGAAATAGCCTGTATAGAATTGGAGCGGTTCATTATATTAAGTGTGTACAGACCTACTTCAGGATTGTATGATTGTTTTGAAAAGGTTATGGATGATGTGTTGCACAAAATCTGTAATTCGAATAAGTCTATCATCACTTGTGGTGATTTTAATGTTAATCTATTAGAAAATTCAGGTTTAAGTACTAAAATTATAAGTTTGTTTCAGTCATACAATCTTGCTCACCAATTTTTAGAGCCCACTAGAATAACCCCCACTAGTGCCATATGTCTAGATAACATTTATGCAGATGTTACACCAGCCCACAAAAAAAATATTAATTTAATAGAATCAGATCATTGCGGACAATTTATCACTGTTCCAAATCCAAGCAATAAAGTTACTAAAAAAGAAATCACTGTCAACCCAAAAACGACTAAGCGTTTGTAAACATTTAAAACTAAAATTCTGAGTAAATTACCACTATTGTCAACTAGTGATGCCTAATGATGCCTAATGCATAATGATTAAATGTTTACAAACACTTAGTCGTTTTTGGGTTGACAGTGATTTCTTTTTTAGTAACTTTTTTGCTTTATCAACAATATAATGAATTTTTTAATATGTATTGCGCACAATTTGAGAACACTTTCATTCCTAAGACATTGTTGGTTAATAGTATCACTTCCTTCAGTCACTGGGCCACCATTGGTATACATAAAAGTAGAAAACGACTATATGAGTTGTATGATGAACGGATTAGTATAAACACTGCTGAATTTAATTTATATGTTAAGAATTATTCTAAATTATTTAAAAAAGTTTGTTGTATGGCCAAGTCACGTTACTTGAGCTCAAAAATTAAAAATAGTGGTAATGTGATTAAGATGACATGGAATATCATTAACAGTGAAACGGGAAGGTCATCCAACCGAAGTAGTGACTACAGCCTTGCTATTGATGACAATATAATTAAATCAGATTCTGAAGTCGCCATGGCATTTGAAAATTTCTTTACAGAGATTCCCATATCAACTTCAAAATCTCTAAACTCACTGCCGCAGAGTCTTTACTTATAGAAAACGTTCCAGTTTGTGATTCAGAATTTAGTTTCCAATGTGTCACCTGTAAAGATGTAATTAAAACCTTTCACACGTTAAATGTTAAAAAGACCGCAGATCTATGGGGTAATTCTGTGGACGTTGCTAAGTCGATTATAAACATTGTAGCACCTACTTTAGCTGTTATTTTTAATAATTGTATTGACTGTGGTGAGTTTCCTGATCTTATGAAAAACAGTAAAATAATACCATTGTTTAAATCGGGTAGTACATCAGACCCTACTAATTATAGACCTATTTCAGTACTACCTACCTTTAGTAAAATTTTCGAGAAACTTATTTTAGATCAAATCCAAAAATTTTTCAATAAACATACATTAATGCATAACAAACAGTTCGGTTTTACAAAGGGTCGTTCGACTACTGATGCGTGTTGTTGTGAGTGTTGAACTTTTAGGACATGTTTATAATGCATGGGAGGATAAATGCGATGCTTTGGGTATTTTTTGCGATTTGTCCAAGGCATTCGATTGCGTTCTTCATGAAACTTTGATCAGAAAACTGCACCACTACGGAATCCGAAACTCCTCTCTGGATCTTCTTACTTCATATTTGAGTGATAGGATTCAGAGAGTTGATGTTAACGGAAAAAGATCACCGGATCTGTAGTAAGAATGGGGCCCCCCAGGGCTGGGCTCAATTCTCGGCCCATTTTTGTTTCTTATTTATATAAATGACTTGCCTTGCCTCATAAAGGATAATCATGATATAGTGCTGTTTGCAGACGACACTTCACTTTTATTTAAACTCAAACGTCAGCAGTTGGTTACTGATAATGTAAATAGTGCCCTCGAAAAAGTAGTTAACTGGTTTAATGTTAATAACCTATTTCTTAACGAGAAAAAAACCAAATGTATTAAGTTTACAATAGCTATTGTTAGACAAGTAAAAACTAGTGTTCTCATAAAGGGTGAAGAGTTGAACCCCGAAGATACCACTGTGTTCTTAGGCATAACTTTGGATGCCAAGCTTCAATGGGGCCCCCATATAGATAAATTGTCAAAAAAGCTTAGCTCTGCAGCATACGCCGTTAGAAAAATTCGTGATTTAACGGATTTAGACAAAGCCCGTTTAGTATACTTTAGTTATTTTCATAGCGTAATGTCGTACGGTATTCTGTTATGGGGAAATGCCGCCGATATTCAGACAATTTTTGTTTTACAAAAAAGGGCAATCCGTTCAATTTATAAATTAAGTCCCAGATACTCCCTCAGAGAAAAATTTAAAAAGATTAATATAATGACTGTAGCTTCTCAGTATATTTATGAAAATCTTTTGTACGCACATAAAAATATTAATTTGTTTAAAAAATACAGTGATATCCATAATGTAAATACTAGGAACATACACAAATTTGTTGTTCCTACAACCAGGCTCAAAAAAATAGGCAGCTCGTTTAGATGCCAATGTATACGTTTTTATAATAAACTTCCTAGCCACATTCAAGAACTAAGCCTTAATAAATTCAAATGTTTTATAAAACAGAATATAATGTTAAAGATTATATTGAGGACAAAAAGGCTTGGATTGAGCTGCTCCAATAAACTTACAGTGAATGTTGTTTTTTTACTCTTTTTATTTTGCTAGCTATTTATATTTTCCTATTCTATATAACATTCTATATTTAACAATGACATGAATATTTACTTTGTATAGTATTATATTATATTATTTTAATTATTAGGAATGTGAGGACTATGTGGGTCATTGTTTGTTTTTTTTTTGTCTCTTACTTTTAATGATGGTCTGGCAGTTTGAGTACTTTATGCGGCCTACCCAAATGTCTTTTCTTTGGTATTGTTCGTCAAATCAATGAGCTCCTTAAGTTTTGAGTTGAGCTGCATGATAACTGACAAATGCGTGCACTGACTGGACAGGTCCACTCAAATCTGTGTGGTCTTTCCTCAAAAGACCATTTCGGACACCAACGTACATGGTCCTCAACTGATCTGACCAAGATTATGTCCGAATATACACATTGACATTGATGAATTTTATTTATGCAATGACATGAATATTTACGCTGTGTAGTATTATATTGTTTTAATTATTGTAAATGTGAAGACTATGTGGATCATTGTTTAATTTTATTTTATTCTCAGTTAGTTTTTAACATGGTCTGGCAGTTTTGAGTATTTTATGTGGCCTAGCCAAATGTCCTTTCTTTGGTATTGTTCGTTGAATCGTTGAGCTCCTTTAGTTATGAGTTGAGCTGCACAACGACTGACAAATGCGTGCACTGACTGGACAGGTCCACTCAATCTGTGTGGTTCTTTCATCAAAAGACCATTTCAGACACCAATCGACATGGTCTTCACATGATCTGACCAAGATTATGTCTGGACTTGAAAAGAGACTGTGACCTCTGAGTTTGTTTCGGCCTTTCTTCTCAGAGTAGTCAGATAGGAAACGCCGGCCTCATCTAGTTTAAAAAAATATGTTTTGACGTGTAAAAGTGTTTGTAAAAACCTACTTACAGAAATAATTTATTATTTAGTTACGTTTACAATAAATACATACTAAAGCAAAAAAAAAAACATATACTAAAAAAAATGAAAAAGATAGATAGAGCAAGCACAGATAAAGCTTATACTTATCTACATAAATATATATTATACATATACATATATATATGAATGAATAGAAGTGATACTAGTTGCCTTCCCAAAAGGTATGGAAAACAATGGGCAAGAAACTCCACCTTTACTCCTTTAAAATGTTTTACAATAAATTTTGTATACATTATTCATTAACTATAAATCGTGACTACTGCAATAAGTATCAAGAAATGATCTTTTTGATAGTAGCCAAATGCCCTATTCCCCAAACAAATGCCAATCGCGACTGCGCTAGCACTTGCTGTACAAGCCTGTATAATAATAATATTAAATGTTTCCCTAATTATTTTAATATTTATAGATTGTAAGGACTATTATGTAAATCTCAATTAATATAATGATATAAATGAAGTAATAATGTAATAATGACATATTTTGTAATAATGTATAAATTACATAATATGTAGTAATATAATAAGGACATAAAATTCAATAATTTGCACGCTTGCTTGCAGGCCGAATACAGTGACTTCAGGCTATAAGATCTTACTTGTAAAAATGTATTTTTTGCAAATAAATATTATTATTATTATTGTGTGAAGCGAGACTATGTGTGCGTGCGTTTTCACTCTTTTTATTGAGCCGACGCTTGTACCTATCTATTTTTTGATATAGGTGATGGTCCGAGGCGGTCGTTACCGTGAGTTTTTGCCCTCGGAGACCCGAGAACTTTGGCCTAAACTCACGTATTTCCTTCACTTACACGCCGCTGTCGTTATAAATCGTGATATATAGGACTACAAGTAATTATTACTTATAGCCGGCCTTATTTGTTAATTGAAAGGTACGGCTTTCGAGTCTTAGGTGGCTGGGTGACAGTTTTGTGTGGGGGATTAGGTGTTTATATTTAGGTTCAGAATAGGGTCTTTTTAATGTTTAACGTGTCGTATTACCACGCCCATATTATCGTCGGGAGGAATAAACAGAGATGTAAAGTTTATAGCTCTATAAATTCCGATAGGTCGAATGACACAGCCAATCCGTATGAGCGTGGCATCTAATAATTCACTTGTTCGACGGATTTATATTTTTTACCCGACTGCTTCAGAAGGAGGGTAATGTTTTTCGGGAGTATGTAATGTATGTATGTTTATTTCTTTGGCACGCTCTGTACCCTAAACGGCTTGATAGATTTTAACATATGTGGTGTCGCTAGATTCATTTTAATTGTGGGAGTGGCATATGGTAAGGTATGGCATATATTAAGCAAATAAAAAACAGAGGGGAATAAAAAAAATAGTGATTATAATAATGTGGGTATCAAATTAAATCCAGTAAATTGCCAATTCCAAATATATGTCCATATGTGTACACTTTTAAGCTACTATTTAGACATAAATAAAAAAAAAGTACATTTTAAAATAAATGTTTTTTTCTTGCTATAAGTACTTACTTTACCGTATAGCTTACTTACGAGTACTTACCACAATACTTAAATGAACAATGTGTTCATTAATAATACTAAAAAGCTTAAAATAAAACAAATGATTACAAAAAAAAAAAAACATAAAACCCGACTGCAAAAAAACGAACTGAAAATATGGACCAAAAATAAATAAATGCAGTTGGGGGCAAATTTTAAGGCGTTCGTTACATTCGAGAGGCCTCCGACTGCATTTATTTATTTTTCGTACTTAAAGGATACTCGTTTTTCTTTTCATCTTGTTTCCATCTTTTCAGTTCGTTTTTTTTGCAGTCAGGTTTTTTGTTTTTTTTTAATAATTTGTTTTTGTTTAAATACATTATTTCATAGATTTAATTAATTTAAGTATTCCTATTGATTATTTAGATGTTTGTTGGCACAACAGTAGAATGTGTAGATTAGCATTTCAATCTAATGTACATAACATCACACCTTGTTTCCCCGAAGGGTTGGGTAGAGGTGTACCTGTAATACACCCACATTTCGCCAGTTATGTTTAAGTCCCATGTAGCAGGGGCGAGCCTATTGCCATCAAGTAGGCACAAATTCAGACTCCGGGCTGCTATTGAGAAATTCCAGATAGAAAAATCCAATAACACTTTGTCCGACCCGAGAATCGAAGCCAGGACCTCATGCTCAGCAGTAGCGCTTGTAGTATGCTTTTTTTTTGTATATTGTCACCTTGTTTTTATATATATTCCTGTAATTTGTTATACATGTATTGTGCTATTGTGTGTTGTGCTGTCTTTTGTGTGCACTGAATAAATGTTTTATCTATCTATCTAACCACTAGACTAATACGGCAGTCAATCTAATAATATATTTTACCTTAAATTAGCTATGGCAGCTACAACGGTGTACTTTTAATTGTCCTTCTATAAATAAATTGGTTGGTCCTATCAGTATTCCTGAACTGTCCTATTCCTGGACAAAGCCCTTCCGATTTTTTTATGACTACGTATTATAAATGTCCATTGAGTCTTAGCATCACTTATAACAAAATACAGATACCTTACACAACGCCTTATAATAAAATTCAACGCAACACTTTTCAAAAATGATCTCTTAATATTCTGACTGGACCGTTGAGATCACGATTTGTAGTCGTATTCATTTCAACGCATTACAAGATTACATAATTATTTAGTTCATATATCTGCCGCGTCCGAAAATATATCGATAAGTAAACATCGAATCGTTGTCGTCAGATAAACGTCATTTTATCGAAAATCGATTTTTATGTTTATTTATTCATACACTTTGTGCCAAACACACGAAACGATTTTATGCAATTTATGTAATTTATTTCGACAAGAGCGCAAGAGAAATGTTTGTTTTTGTACGTCCAATATTTATTTTAAAAATTTCTACCCAGTAAATCGTTAAAATCAACGCGGTGGCCAATTATAAAATTACCTTGTGTTTCATTGGGGTTTGCTGTGCGAATTAACACTGGCCAGCTTTTGTTTTGGATTAATACAATCACTTCGGTCGGGTAAACCGGTAGGTTCATCAGAAAAATCAGTGGCTAAACGTTTTTACAAATATTTTAAGGTTGGGAACTTTCAGTTTCACAAGATCTGCCTGACAACTTTTTTTTATTCAAAATCAAATAAAATATTTTATTTCACATAAACATACATGGGCACTTATGAAACGTCAGAAGCCAGGTGCACGGTTCCAATTGGTCGTTTCCTATGGAGAAGAGTGGCAAGAAACTCAACGGTTAGTCTTTTAAAAATAATTGTTTTTTACAATTTTTTCAAATTAGTGTTAATAGGTATGGGAGGACAGTGTAGGCCTGTCAGCAAGTACCAGGTACTTAACAAGATAGAAAATGGTCTACAAATCGACAGTCTATTAAGCCTACAACGTTCTCACATTCACAAAATATAAAAGAATATATAAAAGAAAGAGAAGAAAGAATATACCATATGACATGATTGCTGTTACAACTGTAACAAATTTGAATTAATATCCTATCCTCAAAAGTCACTAATTCATTGTAGGTAGGTAGGTATATAATGTCAAATAATGAAAAGATTATGTCAAGAAAGAAGGTAAAAAGTAAATAAAAGCATCGTAATTTAGGAGCATTTAATAGACATTTACATAGTTATGCCGTTAATGAGATACCAGGGAAACCACATGTGCACAAGGAATTATTGCCAAACTTCCTTGTCTTCAACGTAGTCTTTAATCTTATAACAGGTATGAATTGAATGCCATAATTGCAGAAAAAAAGCCATTTTGTGTCTCGTGTAGTTCCACGTTCGATTGGATAAAGGCGATCTCCGCAGCACAAATATTTTAAGGTTCATTGAGACATCCACCCTTTCATGAAAATAAAGTGGTTGTATTTTTTTTTTGTTGTTTCTCCAAATTACATTTTTCACTAAACTTCAAAAGAAAATAAGCTGAAATAAAAGATAACAACCTAAACAAATTAGAGCGAAACTTTCAAACGCTTAAATCAATTTGAACTTTGTTTGTATTTCCACAATGTTTTATCTCACTAACTTTTAATGATTTAAAGCTCTCGCAGACTGGGGGATATCGCGGGCGCGAAAGGCATTTTGCTGCCTATCACGCTAGTCTGCACGAGCCTTTAACAGAGCGGGCGCACAAAGTGTAATGTTTAACATTACACATTGTTCCAAAACCCCCTATTGTAAAAATATTGGGATGTTGGTAGATTACGAACCTCACATGAATTCATATGATATTTTTTTAAATTTTAAAATTTTATTTATAGTTAATTAAAATGGCACAGGTCCAATTACATTAATTAACATAGAATTATAAAGATTAAAATAACATACAATACAAAAAATAAATTCAAATTCAAAGATATACAATTCGTGGATAAAATTTTTAATAATTATTTGCGTAAATGGTCGAATGGTTAAATAAATTAAAAACAACATAAACTAACATGTAACAGTGGAAAATAAAATTCAGTCAAATTTTACTATGGAACCAAGACTGATGAAAACAATCAGATTTTCTATAGAATGTGCAATACACTCCCGGTTCCGACTACCAATCCGATTGCAACTCCAAATCCCAACTCTTGATTCCGACTCCCGATCCCGAATCTCGATCACGACTCCCGATCCCGACTCCCGATCCCGACTCCCGATCCCGACTCCTGATCCCGACTTCCGATCCCGACTCCCAATCCCGACTACCGATCCCGACTCCCGATCCCGACTCCCGATCCTGACTCCCGATACCGACTACCGATCCCGACTCCCGATCCCGACTTCCGATCCCGACTCCTGCACCCTAATTGCATAAAACAGTTTGAATCACAATCCAAGAGTTTTGAAGGATATTGCTAATCCATTGCTTCATCGGTTTGAAAAATTCGTCTGCTCAATAACGTAAATAGCACAATGGACTTGAGTGAGTTACCGCACCGATTCTAAATTAACAAAATGGCAGTTTTTTTATATTAAGTTCTGTTTATTCTGCTTGAGTATACTTTTCGGTGGTTTTCTTTTTTTTGTCTGTTTGTTGGTATAGTGGTGTGCTAGCTGAGATATGACTAATTAAACGTTTTGTGTTGCGCGTAGTGTAAATTATTTTGCGCGTACTATTGTATAGAATCCTTTTTTTTTTTCTAACTGAACAGACAGCTGTGCTGTTGGGGAGTTTGTTGCGCCGCTTCTTTTTCCCAGCTAAAGCACTAGGAAGTGTTGAAGAGGGGGGGGGGGAGGACTGTCTTATGTAATTTTGACGTTCGAAAAGTGCAGATTCTCAGCCTAGTCAGACTTGGTTTTATTAAAACTTTTCATATTCATGACATGAGTCATCCCTTCAAATATTTTATACAACTGTTTATTTTTTTACCATTACATACAACGGACAAAGAACAACATTTGTGATTTGAATGTGTACGACCCTAATTGCATAACACACTCTGTCACAATCTCAATCAATTACAATCTGAATGATTTTGAAGAATATTTCTAATCCATTGCTTCATAGGTTTCGTAAATTTGTCTGCTCAATAGCATAAATAACGCAATGAATGTTGTTGAACTGTCAAAATGAAACTCATTGCTACTGATAGTTTGTTACGCTATTACCACGGACAATTTCAGTTGGTGCTAAATTTGATAAAACATATTTTCCCTGATTTTTTATTTATTTATTTAACAGTTTATGTACACACGTATAAACAGACAAGAAAAAAGGAACAGAAAAATACGTACAAAGGGTGAAGCTTATTTCTAAAGAAATCTCTTCCAGCATACCTGCGATAGACAAAGAGATGTAGACACCGCGTACAAGAGAAAACAAAATACATAAAAACAAAAACTATTCACTAATTTAAATACAATACGAGAATATACTTACATAAATAAATATCACTAAAATACTTATATATAATTAATAGTATAAAATAATAAATACATAATATGCAACTATGGCTGTTCTTTGACTCTTCTTTATAAAACAGCAACAGTTTGGCAGTCCCTAATGTCAGGCGGAAGTGCATTCCACAGATGAACCGCTTGCACAGTGAAGTAGTAGGAATAGAAGTTGGTAGAGTGGGGAGGGGATTTAAGGAGATTTCTAAGATGCGACCTGCAAGGTGCATCAGAAGGACGGGCAAAGGAAAAACGTTCCAGGATGGCGTTCTAGGACTATGAAGGATGTTAAATAGCAGACACAATATCTGAGAGTTCCTGCGAAGACGAATGGGGAGCCACTTGAGAATCTTGCGAAAGTTAGAAACATGATCATATTTTTAAGGTTTTATCTGTTACAATGTGTAACTAAACTTCGTTTGTAAAATCAATGTTTTACGAGTGTACAAAGGTCTCGAAAACTTGGCCGTCAACTGCACAGTTCAACAATGCAACATTGCGTTGTCCTGGAGAAACACGAATTTAAATTAAAAAAC
Organism: Atethmia centrago; assembly: GCA_905333075.3. Taxonomy (NCBI): domain Eukaryota; kingdom Metazoa; phylum Arthropoda; class Insecta; order Lepidoptera; family Noctuidae; genus Atethmia; species Atethmia centrago. Next base: position 26,684,003 of record HG995374.1, read on the forward strand.
TTTACCCAGCTGTATAACCGTAACAAGAAAGCAAGTTTCTCAAACGTGCTCTATGAATGATTCTTTGTTTGTTTAACACTTTGTATTCTTTTTAGTCATGTATTTAACGCGGCGACAAATTAATCTGAATTTGGGATTAAAGTATTTTTTATTTTTTTTATTTAATCAAAATTTGTACTAACAATAACATACATAAAGTCTGCCAAACTGCAAAACAGTTTGTCGGCAGTAGTTCTCGTCTACCAATAGTTTACAAATTTTCAAAATTAATATGCTATAACTTAATTGTGCTAAGTAAAATATGAAGTAAATACCTACAGTTCAGATCAAAAATCTCACATTTTAAACAAAAAATAAAAACATTTTCTATGGACACAATGAGAGATAATGTTTTTGTAGAACTCTTTTAAGTTGATCCTTAGACTTGACATGCGATATAAGTTTGGGGGGTAGCTCATTCGCTAATGTTGGTACTATGTACCTTCTTGTGCGCTTACCAAAGTATTTAGTTACCTTTGGAACAGCAAGTGTCTTCTTCTTAGATAAACGAGTTGGGTACATATGCTTACGTTCCACTTTGTGGTCTTGATTATTAAATTGTTCAGTCAAGATATTTAACTTACTTTTAAGATGGATCGAGAGTACTTTACAAATTTTGAACAGTTTTTCATAATTTTTATTTAATGTTATCTTATTCTTTCTATCTATAAGTAGTTTCAGTAGTCTTATCTGCAAGATTTTAATTTTATTTAAGTGTGTAGGGAACGTAAGTCCATATCCACCCAAGCCATAGCTAATAATTGAATCAGCCAGTGCGTAATACAAGGAATACAGTACTTTCCTGCTGACAACATATTTAAGATTTTGCAGTTTACCCAAGATGGAGCGCAGCTTATTACAAACGTTATTAACATGCAGATTCCATGTGAATGTGTTATCAATGACTAGTCCTAGGTATTTATAAGAGGTAACTGTTTCTAAATATAAACACTGACAGAATTGCTTGTTGCTATGCAGACATTCGTACGAATGACCTTTTACTTGCACTGACAAACTACTTTTATTTTTATGATACGGCGAGTGAATAAGCATGCACTTAGTTTTACTTATATTTATAATAATTCGATTATCATGTGCCCACTGAACCACATTATCAAAATCGTTTTAGGTTGCTGTATGAGGTCGATATTCTTATGGCTATAAACTAAGCAAGTATCATCAGCGTACATAAATGCCTTACATTTCTTTAATACATTAGACATACTATTGACGTGCATTATGTATCCTAATGGGCCATATACTGAACCGGTCGGAACTCCGAATTTAATGTCGCCTCGTACACTTTCTGTTCCACTGACACAGACTCTGAGTGATCTGTTCTCCAGATACTTGCTAAACCATACGTTTATGGGGCCCCTTATGCCACATTCATTCATAGCCTGCAACAAGCCGTCGTGGTCCAATGTATCAAATGCTTTTTTGAAGTCTATATATATAACCATAACTATATTTTTTTATCAAGACGATTATTGACTTCGTCTGTAAATTTCTCTAGCTCAGTTGCAGTACTTCTATTTAGTCTGAAACCGTGTTGGATATCGTTTAATATACTATTGTTTTCCAAAAAACTAGTGAGTTGTTTAACTACAATTTTTTCGACTATTTTGTTTACCGAATTTAGAATTGCTATAGGCCTATAATTGCCATAATCTTGATGAGATCCTAGTTTAAATATAGGCCTGATAATAGCCTTTTTAAGTTAATCCAGATATTGAGATTTTTTAACACTAATATTAATAAAATGAGCTATTACTGGACTAATTTGTTCTTTTATTTGTTTTAGGTCTTTAATTCTAATACCATCTGACCCCGGCGACTTGTTGCAGTCTAATTTCTCTATAACAGGTTTTACGTCTTTTGGTAGCACTTTTTTAAATCTGAAACTTACATTACAAACATTAACATAGCTTGTTCTGTCCAAAAAAATATGTTGACATTTATGTTTGATCATATCGACTTCATTCGTAAAGTTTTCACAGAATTTATTACAGATAGTTTGCAATGATTCATTTTTTAATAAGTGTTTTTCGATTACAGAATCTACTCCCATTTTAGACCTACCTAGCCAGTTATTTATCTTATTCCATATCTTTCTCATGTCTCCCTTACAGCCTGTTATCGCTTCCCGCCTACTATTATTTTTGGCCACATTTATAAGCTTCTGAGTTTTATTTCTGCACCTAGTGTACTGCAATCGTTTATTATTATTTCTAGGATCGTTTTTCCACTTTTTAAATAGGATATCTTTTTCTTCTATAAGTATGCGTAACTTATCCGTAACCCACGACTGTGTTTTGCGTATAGGGCACACCGAGTTTTCTATTTTAGAACTGTTATAAATATCGCCAATAATCGCGGTCATGTTTGTATACAATTCGTTCGGGTCTTTTATAAGCAACAACGATGCCCAATGTATGATATTAAGTTTATCTCTTACCGCTTTGTTGTCATACCTCATTTTATTCACACACGTTAAGTCTATTTCTTTATCAATAACAGCTGAGATTCCCGTTACATAGTGGTCGGCTACCTGGCTAGTGAGTGTGTATGCGTGGACGTCACTCGCTGGAAGAAGGCCACCGTCATCGGCATACCGAAGCCCGGTAAGCCGAAAACGGAGCCCACCAGCTACCGGCCCATCAGTCTGCTCAATGTCTTCGGCAAAATCTATGAGAGGCTTATCTTAAAGCGCCTCAGAGATTTTGCGGAAACAAAGGGCCTCATCCCCGACCAGCAGTTCGGCTTTAGAGCCCAACATTCTTGCGTCCAACAGGTCCACCGCATCGTTGAACACATAAGCTACGGCTTTCAACGTGGTCTTACGACCGGTGCTGTATTCTTCGATATAGCGAAAGCGTTCGACAAGGTCTGGCACAACGGCTTATTATATAAGCTCTACAAACTCGGTGTGCCCGATCGTCTCGTGCTCATCTTACGAGACTTCTTGTCGAACCGCACCTTCCGCTATCGCATCGAAGGAGCGCTATCCTCCCCTCACCCTATCCGTGCAGGCGTCCCTCAGGGCTCTGTACTATCCCCTCTCATTTTCACTCTCTTCACCAGCGACATCCCGAAAAGTAGAAAGGCGCAGTTGGCTCTGTTCGCAGACGACATGGCCATCTACTACACCGGGTTAGTCCACGACCACATATCTCGCACTCTCCAGACCGAGGTCAACAAGCTTGGCGCTTGGTTTAGAAAGTGGAGAATCGAGGTCAATCCCGACAAAAGTCAGGCTGTTCTCTTCACCAAACAGCGTAAAAACCTCATCGCCCCCCGACCGCTCACCATGTTCGGCAAGCCTATCCCTTGGGAGAAGCGAGCCAAATACCTAGGCGTGACCCTTGACCACCATCTCTCGTTCTCAGAGCACATCAAGCAGGTGCGTTCGCGTGCCGCTTTCGCTCTCGGTAGACTTCACTCCGTCCTAAATGCGCGCAGCAAATTGTCCCTTAAGGGCAAATTGCGTATTTACACAGCGTGCATCCGTCCCATCATGACTTATGCCTGTGCAGTCTTCGCACACGCTAAACCCCACCACATCCACAGGATGCAGTCCCTCCAAAACCGTTTCCTCCGAAAGGCAACGGGAGCCCCCTGGTTCGTTCGAAACGAGATCCTCCATCTCGATCTTAGAATCCCCACCATCAAGCAGTTCATGAAGCGCATCACGAAGCGCTTCTTCGACTCCGCCACCACCCACCGCAACCCTCTGGTTGTGCAGGCCGCCAGTTATAGGCCCTCCACCATTAGTTCTATTCGCCGTCCAAGGCATACCCTCTCCGACCCCGATGACCCCATTACCCTCCTCCAGGAAAGCAATAGGGCAACGAGTACAGTGCACAAAACACACCGACGACCTACGTTCCGACCTCGCCGCCGAGGTCCCTCGCGTAAACCCCGACGTAATTGTCCCCCCCGACCCTTGCTCGAAGAAGTGCCAGCCCGCGCCGCAGCTGAGCCTGTAGCTTTAAATTCCCCGATTAATAATAATAATATTAACCAGATCCAGCCTGTCCCATCTTGCTGTCCTCCCCCCAGCGACGCCCTAAGCCGAGGTCCGTACCCCACAGGGGGTGCCCTTAGCGTGCAGTCGCTTAGTACTATAAGTAATTCGCCCCTGGCTGGAGGCTTTGAGTTCGCTTAAGGCAGCCACAGGAAAGTCCGGTTAAGTAGTCACGACCTCTCAAGGTTAACTACGAGATGCCATACACAAAAAAAAAAAAAAAAAAAAAAAAAAAAAGGACGTCACTCGCCCCACCACTTCCATTCCGCATGAAGACGTGATCAGGCGGGGTCGTCTCATTGGGTAAACTTAGGAATGCCTACGGGGGCTAGACCTATGTTGCCATGTTCTCCTCTATTATGTGAGACCTAAAAACTTCGGTCTTCAATAATGACGTTTTCAAGGATGGCAACATAACATAAACTAAAAAGGTTCATAAATGTTAAAAAGCTACCATTTGGTAGTTTTATCTACATTTTTGTTTTATTTGTTAACCAACAAATTAGCCGATTTATTATTTCGGTTAATGTAATCAATGTTCATATTATTAAAATTGTATAAATAAAAATATAATGTATGTATAATATAATAGATATACGCTCTTATAGCCTAAGTTTGAACTTATAAATAGACAAAAGAGTTATCCAATCCTGCCAATACAGAAATAAATAATTAATTTAATTTACTGCAACGCTTCGGGCAGAGCGCGGAGGCTACTTATTTTCTAAAATTAATTTAATAAAATTTAGTGGGTAAGATTTTGTTAAATACACCTGGCAGCCCCAGTTCACAAGAAAAATGTCTGCCGGCGTAAGCGTATGATAATCTAGGAACGTAATTATTTACTTTAGATGTTATTTCTTGTGAATTCTCTTTTTGCAACGTTAAGTGTTATCCTCACCATTAACGATGTTGAGTTGGACTTTTACAAATCAACCACTAACTTATGATTTTGTTGTTCAAAGTTTTCTACAAGCAAGAATACATTTTCTCCTATTACTTTAGATGTTATTTCTTGTGAATTCTCTTTTTGCAACGATAAGTGTTATCCTCACCATTAACGATGTTTAGTAGTCTTTGACTTTTAAAAATCAACCACTAACTTATGATTTTGTTGTTCAAAGTTTTCAACAAGCAAGAATACATTTTCTCGTATTTACCTTTTTATGTTAATTTCATCAATAAGGCTGCTTGACCACCAAAGCGGAGCTGGAAAATTGTTACCTGTGCAATTGCACAATAATATTTAACATCGGTTACAGTTTCCCAGTTCTGCTTTCGTGGACAGGCTTATATATAAGTATCTCAAAGAAATGCGATTTTGAATATCCCGCTTTCGCGAGTTTTCGGGGGCATCCACCAGGAGGCGCCAAAAACCGTACCATTTTATTTGTTCGTAGTTGTCATTCTTCTCCCTAGAGTAATTATGTTCCTTGGACGTGATCGATGCATGACGCCACTCGCCTCTGTCCGACAACCGCCTCGCGTGTTATGTCCTGTATGCCGCAGTGAAGAACCAAATCCGCTAACGTATTTTAAGTATTTGTTTGCCGAAGAATCATGCTCAGCTTCTAGCAAGTTAATGTTGCAATCGCCTACTAATACAATGTCAGAGTTTACGGGTAGCGCTCGAATAATGTTTTCCACTTCTCTTATAAAAGTGCATTTGTTTGTGTGCGGAGGCCTGTAGATTACAAACAGATAAGCCTTGTAAGCATTCTTAGCAAAGTGACCGTGTATCAACTCAAATGTCGAAGCAGTGTAGCATTGTAGTGGACTGTACTGAAGGCTGTTTTTCACATAGACGAGCATGCCTCCACCTCGCTTCTTTTCTCTTGTTTGTGAAAACATATTGTAACCATCGATTGTGTACATGGAGACTTCGTCCTGCCTAATATTTATTTCTGTGAGACACAATACATCCAGTTTAATCAAAACGTTTTGCAGAAGCACCGTTAACTGATTAAAATGTTTTCTATGTTAATGTGTATAATTTGTATTTTATTTTCACTGGATAATACGTAGTTAGACCATTCTTTAATATCAGTGAACTTGATATATTCGATATCCTGTAGCTGTAATTGTGGATCGAAGTTTACCGCCATGATGTGATCTTATTAAATAACACTGTTACGTAATATGAAATGTGTTAGATTTTTTTGTTGTTGTACTATCGGCCAAAGTTCCGCATGCTCACCTCTAAGGCGATAATCGTATAGCACAGCTCACGACTCGATCGCCCGATGCAAGCGTTTTGACCAATGGGATGCACGAAGACTATTTTAGTCGTGTTCGTATTAGTGTAATTATGTATAGAAGTGTGACACTCACACTAGGCGCGGGCTATGCTAACTTGTTTGTGAGATATTTTTTTAATAGGCACGGCCAGCGAGAGCTCTATGAGTTATTATTGTTGACAAGAAGTAATTTCGTACTCATATCTTCCGTTTGGTTTAGAAAATGTATTATTGGTATTGCTATATTTAATTAGTATCAATAATAAAATATTTCCACAAAAATATAATAATTTAGAATAAGGAATGTCAAACAACAAAAATCATGTCTATTCTATCCACTATAATATTTAACTCTCTCCGACACATGGCCTCCTCTGACGGGTCTATAAATTTAGTTATTTATTAACACTTTCACTGCCTCCCCAATTTTCGCTATGTCCTATGCGATGCCACCAGACAAATCGCAGCGAACGCGCTAGGCGCGTTAACAGGCACCGCATAATGCTATAAAATGTTTATATTGTCATCTTTTGTGTTTTATCAGCGTGAGGTGTTACTTGTGCAGTACTATTGCAAAGTAAATAACTACATTTAAATGTGTTTAAACTTGGAAACAATAATATAAAAAATCAGCCAGGTGCGAGTCGGACCACACACAATGAAAGGTTCCATAGTTAAGATAAATTTATCTCAAAAACAAACTTAATATTGTAGTCAAAAAACATGTTCATCGATATACGTCACAGTCAATTCTCCAACTGAAAATGTAAGTTGGTCGACAATAGTCGACCAACTTACATTTTCAGTTGGAGAATTGCGAACGAAATAAATAGGAAAAGTAGGCTTTACAAGTTTACGAGTTATTACTCGTAAACTTGTAAAGCCTACTTAGCTGTGATAGTTTTCCTATTTATTTCATTATATATAGGTACTACTGCCATATTTTTTTTCACATATCCAAAATCAACCATTAATCTGGCAGGGGGAGGAGGACATTTGACTATCAAAAATGAGCACTTTAAAGCTTAATTGTATGCATACGGATCTCTGAATCGAAAATAGTTTTCACAAATCAGCAATATCTTTGAACGGTCTATCCAACGATACACCCACACTATGGGATAGACGAGAAAAAAAATATATCATCCCCACTTTATGTGCAAGGAACGTACCCTAAAAAAACATTTTTTTCAAGATTACAGTTTACCACTTTGTTGGCGTGATTAGGAAAGAAAGAAAAAGTATTTATTGGGACTCGCACAGGAGATCATAAATTAAACTAAAAAACACTCATAGAAACATTAAAAAAAACAAAGTTAAATTAAAATAAAAACGAAGTCCTGTACGAGGCCAAAAGGCTATCTCAGTTCATTAATATGTATACCCATGCCAAATTACAGCTTTCTAGTACTGAGTCTGTGAACTAAGCCGAGGACAGACAGTCAGAGAGCAAGACGGACATGGCGAAACTGTAAGGGTTCCTTGTTGACTACAGAACCCCAAAAAGAAGCAAATTACGTAGTTTTGTTAGAAATTGACAACATTTGGTGCCTTTTTCTTTTATTGCTGTTTTGATTGAAATAGCAAAATTACAGTAGTATTTGAACTCTGATAACAAAAACATAACAAAAAACTCTGATAACAAACCCAAACAAACAAACAAACAAACTTATCAGAGTTTTTGTTTATTGCTGTCACAACTTTTGCAACTGCTAAAAAATAAGTTCATTATCTAAGTACCATTGTTATTCAGTGGGAACGTCAGAACATCCGGTTAAACAATAGGACGGCATAATAGAAGGATCATAAAATACAGTTACAAAAAATGACGAAATATTTCTTCAACACACTTGCTTGAAAAGTGACTCTTATGGCAACGCATTTAGATTCATAATTCAGCTTATTATACAGTAGTGTTTTTACTTTACATTTATTTCCAATCAATCAATCATTAATCTCCGCAAAGTTTTTATGTCTAATTACAATGAATATTTTTGTGAATAAATAAACTATTTTAGGTTACTTATGATAAATCAATCATCAAAATTACCATCGTTTCATAAAACTATATATTTTTCACTACATACTAATAATTTGCTTATTCAAAACATTATTTTGTGTTTATTATATTTTTTATATTGGCTGTTTAGCGTTTTGCCAGTGCCTTTATTTATACCTGCGCGCGAATTGCTAGCGCAGCGCGCTGAAGAAGCAAAACCAGGTCGCCATTATCCATAAGTACGTTTTCATTGTGGTTAATTATTATTATCAAAAATGTTGACTTCAAGTAGGAAAGAAGAGTGAGGAGCAACACGTAGATTTGACCCCCCAGGAAATACTAATCGAGGCACGAAACGCGAGTGACAGCCTGTTGCCACCAAAAACTAGGGAGAAATACCTAGCAGCCTACGAAACTACTAACAAGTCTGTTTTATTCCTCTCAGGTTGAAAACCGTCGTATGAAATGCGTGTGTATTGATCATTACACACTTGGCTCCTTTATCGGAGTAATACCGGCTCGAGTGTAGTGGGTGACCAAAATAGCACACTTGTATCTGTACATTTTTTGTTACATACCCTATACTCACACAAATGCATATTGTCTCTAATTGGACGAAACCAGGAAGGGGTTTGTCTGTCGCTAGCTGCGCTTACCGGAGAAATATTTTCTTAAGTGAGCATGCTTAAGTTTTGCCAATAGTACGTATGTTTCGATGTCACCCTCATTGCGAATATGGTATATCGTTTTTTCGTTATCATTTCTCTTTATTAATACTTTGGCGTCCTGAATCCATATATATTTATAGGTTTCTTTAAGCTTTGTTTTTGCAGCCCAAAATAATTGCCTGTTTTGTCGAGTAATATGCTCATTTATGAAGATACGTGATGTGTCATTGTTGTTAAATAACATGTGATTAGTGAGTTGCGATTTTCGACTTTTAAGCCATTCCGCTCTCGCCGCTTTTGTACGTACCGTCACAACTATAGGCCGCACATCTTTTTTTCGGATCCTACCCTCCATGCGCTTTCAATTTCGGTTTTATCTAAGTTCAAGATCTCGGCACATCTTATTACCACTTCAATGGTTTTTTCTCCTTCTTGCATATTTAAATTCATTATTTCAATATTTTTAGCCAATTCTTTTTGTTCGAGATAACCGATTCGTTCTTCCAGCGCTTTGTTGCACTTATCTAAATTGATGTTTCGTTGTATTAGATCCTTGTATCTGTTTTCCATTGCCTTATTGTTTTCTAAGGTTTCTTTTCTGAATATCTCCATTTCATCATGCTTGTCGCTAAGAAACTGCAGTGTTTTGTCGAAATCGATATTGGATTTTTTCAGCTCGCCTATTTCTGATTTAATAACCGACACATCCTTTTGTAGCAGTAACAAGCGTGAGTCTTGCTCCTGCTTAATGGTGTTCAGGAGAGAATTCATTGCTTTGACCTCCTTCTGAACGGCCTCGAGTGTTAAACGCAAACTATCTGGAGAACAGCATGCTGTTTTATGCCGTCTAGGTTCTTGAAAGATAGAAGAATCGCTGTCTGATTCTTCATTGCGTTTCCTCCTACCCTGTCGTGTTCCAACCCAGTTCGACATAGGTGCTCGTTTACCCTTAGAATCCGAAGCTGACCTGTCAGATGAACGAGTTTCCTGCACTTCGCCGGGTTTAGTGGGAGTTCGTGGCAACTTCGGTATTATTGATCCTCAATTGAACCAATTAGCAATCAATCCACAACTGTAGCACGATGCAATCACACACAGTACTTAGCACGTATTTGTCAAAATCGGTACGCAATTGCACAGCACAAGCGACACACGTCCGCTCGCTCGCAAGGTCAACGAGAACTGTCGTGTAGCTGCCAACCTTTTATATGTACTACCGTCTTTAATTATTTTTTAATCCCAAATACAGATTAATTTGTCGCCGCTTAAATACTAATAACATTAATAACATTTAATCTCACCGCTAATAACATTTAATCTCCGCCAAATTATTTTTTTATTAGCAAATAGTTTACGCCGTTTAAGTTATTAATCGCCTGGACAATAATTATCCTTCTTTTTAATTAGACTTGATATAACATCACGTCTCTATTCTATATAGGTTTAAAGAATCTTTATTTCTCATAAGAACATGATACAGTTCACTTATAAGAGATTTAACCTTTAACATAAATAATTATCGTCGAGCTCATTCCGGGTCGATAAAAAGTTTCGCGCCTTTTTATCGACCCGGAATGAGCTCGCTCAATGAGCGGGAGGACACGAGTGCGGAATTTGACAGCTCTCTCAATGAGCGATCTAGACACGCGAAGCGAAATACTGTGTGAATGTGTTTTTGTGTGCTAGTATAGTGCACGCACGTGTTTGTTTGCTTGTGTGCGACAAGTATAGTCTCGGAGACCTGTGATTATTATTTATAATTTTGATTTTATAATTTATGTATGAAGCAGCTCAAAAACAACAAGACCCGGCGCCTTGTTGTTTTTGATGTGATGACGGAATTACGGCTGAACTTCTGAGGGCCGGTGGAAAACCCGTTCTCAAGGCCCTCCAGAAGCTGTTTGGTTCCGTCATACTCGAGGGCAAAACGCCACAGGCATGGAACAGAGGTGTGGTGATACTGTTTTTTAAGAAGGGTCACAATACCCTCCTTAAGAATTATAGGCCCATCTCACTTCTGAGCCATGTCTACAAGCTGTTTACAAGAGTCATCACGAACCGTCTCGCGCGCACGTTTGACGACTTCCAGCCTCCCGAACAAGCCGGATTCCGTAAAGGCTTTAGCACTGTAGACCACATACATACGCTGCGGCTGGTTACACAGAAGACCGAGGAGTATAACCTGCCTCTCTGCTTAGCGTTTGTGGACTACGAGAAAGCCTTCGATTCGACCAAGACATGGGCTGTACTGCAGTGTCTTTAACGGTGCCAGATCGACTATCGGTACATCGAGGTGCTGAAGTGTCTGTATGAAAATGCCACTATGTCAGTCCGACTCCAGGACCAGACCTCGAAACCTATCCTTCTGCAGCGAGGTGTGAGACAGGGAGCCGTTATCTCTCCGAAACTGTTCACCGCTGCACTGGAAGATGTCTTCAAGGTTCTGGACTGGAAAGAGCCAGGCATCAACATCAATGGCGAGTACATCAATCACCTTCGGTTTGCCGACGATATAGTTGTCATGGCTGAGACTATGGAGGACCTCAGTACAATGCTCCATGACCTCAGTAGAGCTTCCGAAAGAGTGGGTCTTAAAATGAACATGGACAAGACAAAGATCATGTCAAATGCCCATGTTACACCCACTCTCAAGAAAATCGGAGACGCTACGCTCGAAGTTGTGAACGAGTCTGTTTATCTAGGACAAACTGTCCAGTTAGGTAGGTCCAACATCGAGAAAGAGATCAATCGTCGAATCCGACTCGGCTGGGCAGCGTTCGGGAAGCTGCGCAGTATCTTCTCGTCCCGCATACCACAGTGTCTCAAGACGAGAGTCTTTGACCAGTGCGTGTTGCCAGTGATGACCTATGGGACTGAAACGTGGTCGCTTACCATGGGCCTTATCAAAAAGCTAAAAATCACTCAAAGGGCAATGGAGAGGGCTATGCTTGGGGTTTCCCTACGTGATCGAATCAGAAATGAAGAGATCCGTAGGCGAGCCAAGGTCACCGACATAGCCCGAAAAATTGCCGAACTTAAGTGGCAGTGGGCTGGGCACATTGCTCGCAGAACAGATGGCCGATGGGGCCGAACAGTTCTGGAATGGCGACCGCGTACCGGAAGACGTAGCGTTGGAAGGCCTCCTACAAGGTGGACCGATGACCTTGTGAAGGCCGCAGGAATCCGCTGGATGCGGGAAGCACAAAACCGGTCGAAGTGGCAGTGCTTGGGGGAGGCCTATGTACAGCAGTGGACGTCTTTCGGCTGAAATGATGATGATGATGAATTTATGTATGTACTCGTAGTTGATAAAACATGACTTGTCGCTGTTCTGCCTTTTCTCCCAGTCACAGTTAGCACGTCTATTGCTACTCATTTGATAACTCTTTGCCTTTACCTGGGGATCGCACCCTTGACCTCACGCTCAACAGTCTGCCTAAAGACCAATAGAGTAACGAGCCCTGCTTTTTTTGTAATTAACAAGCTGCGCCCCGCGGTTTCACATGCATAAGTCTCGATCCCGTGGGAATATCAGGATAAAAAGTATTTTACGTCCTAATCCAGGTCATGGTCTACCCATGTACCAAATATCATCCAAATCCGATCAGCCGTTTTGACGTGAAAGCATAACAAACAAACAAACGAACAAAAAACTCACTTTCGAATTTATAATATTATAGTTAGGAAGTTAGGATGCACAGATAAAATTAAAAACGTTCAAAATGATGGTTATATAATAATATATGTACTTGAGCAAAATTAAAATTGCTTGTGGTTTTTTATAGATGTTTAAAGGCATTACTCATCTTTTACATAAGCTGTGTCCATCAAAGAAAATAGAAAATGGTGTTAAGACGCTGACAACACCTAAACCGCGGTCACTGTCAGATTGCATAGAAAATAAAGAGAAGTGCGATGACACAACGCTTGTAATTTATTGCAAAATATGAAGCAATCATCTATTTACTCAAAATTGAGTTGAGTAATCGAAAATAAAAAACAACCAAGTTCTGCATTCAAATAAGACGTTCTTGTTATTAATAAAATACGTAACGCATGTTGATATTTAATACAGATATTTTGGATTAGAACTCACAAGGTAAGAGGTTAGTGTAACGTTAGTTTGTATCGAGATTTTTTTTCAAAACGTGTTTTGGTAACAAGTTCTGGGAAATATGTTCAAAATTAACATATATTTTTTCCGCTACCACAAACTATACAGATTTTGCAGTTTTTTGCCTTAAGAGAAGCCTATTTTGGTCAATTGGGTCTTGACAACGCCTTAAGAGGTTTATTTTGCGATTATTTTCACGTAGGCGCGCGGCGACGCTGTTGGCGCGTAAAACAATTTGTGTTGATAAATTATGCTTTTTCTACACTCCCTCTTTTATTCTCAAGAAAGAAAAGTTTTTAAATATTCTTTTAAATAAATATAACATTTTGAGCACCTTTTTAGGGTTTCGTAGTCAACAAGGAACTCTTATAGTTTCGCCATGTCCGTCTGTCTGTTTGTCTGTCCCCGGCTTAGCTCAGAGCTTCTTAGTACTAGAAAATTGTAATTTGGCATGGGTATACTCGTACATATTAATCACGTCGACAAAGTGGTCAAATTTGTTTAGGGTGCCTGCACGTAAATTGGGGATGATATTTTTTCTCGTCTATCCTATGGTGTGGGGGTATCCTTGGATAGGCTGTTAAAAATATTGCGGGTCTGTGAAAGCCATTTTTAAATTCAGTAATCAGTTTGCTTAAAAAGCTTCAAAGTGCTTTTTTGTTAGAGTCAAAATGTCACCCTCCTGGTGGCTAAATGGCAGTAGTGCATATAACGAAATTAAAAGAAAAACTATCACAGCTAAGTAGGCTTTGCAAGTTAACCAGTAATAGTCGTCCAACTTACATTTGCAGCTGGAGAATTGACCGTGACGTTACATATCGATGTATGGGAGAACATGTTTTTTAACTACATGTTAAGTTTATATATATAATATAATAAATTCATCCCGACTACGGAACCCTTCATTCGTGCGGTAAACCTAACGCTGGCCTTATGTACGATGAAATGAGTGCCAGCAGAAGAGTTTTTAAATCACATTTAAAATGGTGTCAAGAAGTCTTGCAAAAGCCTTGAAAATCGAGTCAAAAGAGAGATCAAGGTGATTTTCAAGGCTTTTGGAAAAACACCAACAAATTTAACGCCAAGCCTGGACTTTTGGTGAGTGTCGAGGGGTGAGTGACTGTAACGGTATTGCTGAAATTTTTAAGAGTCAATTTTCTATTCAGTTACCTTTGGGTCTAGCGTGTGAGGTTTACAAAGGAGAGTTACCGAGTTAGAAGAGAGAGTGGGGGTGAGGTTTAGTGCCAAGGATGTGGCCGTAACCCTTAAGTGTATGACAAAAGGGAAGAGTCCAGGTCATGATTCTCTATGCATCGAACACCTGGTTTGCGCTGCCCCACATATAAACAGAGTATTATCAATGTTCTACTCGCTATGCGTGAGCCACTCTTATCTTCCGCTGAACCTTATGAAAACTGTGGTTGTGCCTATACTTAAGGATAAAACCGGTGACTTAGCTGATAAAAGTAACTATAGGTCCATTTCTCTAGCTACAGTTACAGCGAAGGTGTTTGACGTTTTGCTTAAGACAGCTAAGTAAATATATAGCTCTGCATGATAATCAGTTTGGATTTAGACCCCGATTATCAACGGAAAGTGCCATACTGCGTCTTAAGCATATCGTCAGATACTATAATGACCGTAAAACCCCGGTATACGCGTGTTTTCTTGACTTGTCCAGACCTTTGATTTGGTGGCGTATGATCTCTTGTGGGAAAAACTTGAGAGTATCAACCTACCACCAGAACTTGTTACCATCTTCAAGTATTGGTATACGCATCAGGTCAACAGCGTCAGGTGGTCGGAGGCAGTGTCGGGACCCTATCGATTACAATGCGGTGTAAGGCAGGGTGGAGTGACCTCACCCTCGTTATTCAACCTTTACATGGACGTGCAGATTGTCGCGCTGAGCAATCAGCACGTCGCGTCGGCTGTCATATAGACGACGTGTGTGTCAACAATTTAAGTTATACAGACGACATGGTTCTGCTGAGCGCGTCGATTTGTGGCTTAAGCCAAAATCCAAAAATCCTCAATTGTATCTACCTCAACCTCCCTAAGGAGGTTGATAGCGACATTTGAGGATTACGCTGTTAAACATGGACTTGTTTATAATATTAAGAAATGCCAGTACATGGTCTTTGAGGCCGGTGGTGCTATATGCCCCGACTATGTGCCACCTATACGTCTAAATAGTGTACCCTTAGACAGGGTGAATCAGTTTATACCTAGGACATCTATATTCACGGCTGACCTCAGGGATCATGCTGACTTGAAACGGGAGCGGAGGGCTTTATCTATAAGAGCTAATACGTTGGCCCGCGGGTTCGCCCGTTGGTCGGATGGTGTGAAAATAACTCTTTATTAACAGACAGCTGTGCTGCTGGGGAGTTTGTTGACCACTTCTTCTTCTCAGCTAAAGCACTAGGAAGTGGTGAAGAGTGGGCGTTTTGGGGGACTGTCTTATGTAATTTTGACGTTCAAAAAGTGTTGATTCTCAGCCTAGTTTGAATAAATGACTTTTGATTTGATTGATTTTGATTTTGGTTTCACGTCATATACACCTGCAACCTGTGGGCTAATTACATGCAGAAAAGCTACATCACCCTCCGCATTCAATTTAACAACGCATTCAGAGCGACTTTGGGTCTGCCTCGCTACTGCAGTGCTTCGGGTAAGTTCGCATGGGCGCGCACGGACTGTTTTCATGCGACCATGCGGAAGCGCTGCGCTTCTCTTGTGCGCATAGTGCGAGCCAGCTCCAATACCATTCTGAACATGATAGCAGATAGGTTGGACTGTCCTTATGTGCGACGTTACATATAGTGTCGCACGTAAGAGACTACTATAATGAATATTAATTTGAATTTAAATGATCTAATTTGTGTTGATATTATATTTATATTGTGTTTATTCATTTGTATTTATTTATGTGTGATTTAGTATTTAGTATTTATTATTGAACAATTTAAAGATATTCTCTAATATGGGTTATGTGGTACCTGAGTTAAATGAATTTTATTTTATTTATTTGTTATTGTGGGTGGTTCGACACGCACTTGGCCGGTTTTTCCTATCTTAATACATTTTATTTGTTATCCATTTCCTATTAGACAAACAGCAATTGACCAAATAATTTCGAAAGACTTTTTGTCTTTATTTTTCCCAGAAAAAAATAAATCCTAGAATTTATCTCAACAACAATTATTTCAGCGCCTCTCGATATTTCTATCGAAAATACGAAGAATAAATTCTGGACAGCCATCCAAGAGAGTTCAAAACTGTACTTAGTTGGTACGAAATAACATTTTATTAGGTTCGAGAAACTATAGGTTTGAAGTAAAATGGGCAACATTAACAAAGTCACATTAACAGTTAGTGTAAACAAGGAATTGTTTTATAAAAGAAAAACATTTTTTGAAGATAAAAGGGCAAATAAATATTTTGTAAAAATTAACTGATTTGAACTTCGATACTGAAAAAAATAAGTTGTTTTACTGGGCGCAGTCTTGGACACACCTCGTAAATCGTATTTCTCTAAAAGAATTCTATTGAAAAAGAAAATAGTTTCTATCAATATTTATTGAAAATTAACTCTAATTGTCCTCTCAAAAGGTCCAAAAAGGATCCTTACTCACACAAATCTAAATTAAGAGCAAAAAGGACACGGCACTAAATAAATAAATCGTACTGTAAAAAAAGTACAATCAGTATTAGTTTCCAGTGTACCTATAGTGTTAGTAAAAGGACTAGCTAAAATTTTAATTTGTATTCTTGGTAAGTAGAAGTCGTAGCAAGTCATAACAATTGGCAATTTCTCTGAAAGCGCCAATTGTTTCTTTTTTAAATGTACCTATTCTGTTGAATGTGTAAAACTGGATTTTTGCGCCCGACAAAAATGTTACATTTATGTTATTTATGTTTGAACATTATAACATTATTTAGGAGAAGCGAATGTATGTATTTGGGAAATTCTAGGAATTGTCGTGCATAAGTGCAAAGTGTGGTGTTGTTTTTCGTGGTGACTAATAATTGGGTCTGGCTGACTGTGTTAAAGAATACGTTTTATCAGTTGACGTCTGATGTAAGTTATATATCATAAATATTGTGAATTACCCACCGTTATTTTACTTTCTTACAAAGTATGTAACATGAGCCGTGTATTGCCTGTAAACTGAGTTTAATAATAATAATAATAAATTTGAATAATAATTGTGTGTGTTGACGTGTGTCGGGCATGCCACCGTCCGGGAGAATCAATCCGACACATTATCTCTGGGAGTTCTCGTCTAGCCGACGAAGAGTACTTGCTTAGACACAACCTTGTAGCCAGGATTATCCATCGGGAACTTGCTCTAAAATACAGCCTTGTGCAAGCCGCCGACGCCGTACCGAAAGAAGTGCCGTACTACAGGTATGTGCCCGACCCAGTTCTCGAAAATGGAAATATCACATTGTACTAGGATCGATCCATCATCTCTGACAGGATTATTGTTGCCAATAAGCCTGATATAGTGGTGGTAATTCGAACAGAGTGGCGCGCAATGATTATTGACATAACAGTCCCTCATGACGGGAACCTTGTGAAAGATCAAGTATCTTGACTTGCCTCTCGAAGTTGTCGACATGTGGGATGTGGATTCAGCAATCATTGTGCCGATAGTTGTATCAGCGAATGGCTTTTTTGCCAAGAGCCTCGACAAACACCTAAGGAGGCTCTCGTTGCGCAGCTGGATTAAGGGCTTGATTCAGAGAGCGGTACTTCTGGACACGGCTCGCATTGTTAGGAGGTTCCTCTCTCTGGAGCCCTGACCACCGGTAGCTTGGACCCTGTTCCCGATACCGGTGGGCTACCATTTTTATATTTTTAGAAGTTTTTATATTCTAATAATTAAAAATAAAATTGTAAGTATGTGTATTTAGTGAAATAAATAAAAATAATAATAATAACTGCACCGCCGTATCTCTACGTTGACGTCGTGGTGGGGCTTTCACGCTCCGAACTCTGGGTCTATGCCAGCAGAGTTTACTTTGCCGCACAGGTCCTTACCATAGGTTAAGGAGCCAGACCAAGAGAGAATCAGAAACCCGCAGGGCAGCATGTGACGAGCTGTTGGGCAGTAGCGACCCCACGGACCCTATCCGGGGAATACTTGCCAGGAGAAGTCTTGTTCCTTATAGAGACCACTCCAGCCGGCCAATAAAGGCAAGCCAGAGGGCTTGCCTTTATTGATCAGTTAGAGTGGACACTGACGAGGAATACGTCGACGTATTTTTTGTAAGATTCCCTTTCGCCAGACACCTAGACCAAAATCGATAGTAATACGTACTGTAACCCACCAATAAAGTAACACCAATAACAACATAAATCCCACAAACAAACAGGTTCATAACTCTAAAATATTACCGAATAACTTCTTAAAGTTCAACCAAAGAGTTCTTTTAGGATATTGAAAATCTATAGAATTTTCTTTGCATAGATTACCAGTTCGCTCTCAAGGTAAGTTTCAAGTGAAATGAGGTGCTTTTAAAGTTATTTTAGAGTTTCTGTAATGGGTTTGAATGTAAATGGTGAGTGAACTTCGTAGTTTCGGAATCAATATGGTTCGTAGTGGCTTGGCTACAGAGAGTCGCTATTCAGTTTTGTTATAATAGTGATGGGGTTTTAAATGGAATGTGGATGTATATTTAAAGATCTGTTCAATGGTTTCGATGGTTCGATGCTGGTCCTGCTCCACAACCACAACCAACACAGCGAACAATCTACGCCTCCTGCTACGGCTATAGTTTAACGGAGCAAAAAGATGGGACAGTTCGTCATGTAGTTCAGGAGCATCTGTTATTCCGTGAAGGATCTTACACATAGCTATAATTTCGTCAGTTTTCCTTCTAATATCGAGAGAATTACCCTAAACAGCCTAAAAGAAAGTTCGAAGGGTACATAAACAGATAATATCCATTCAAACGTTTCTAAAGATACCTAAGATAAGCTTTTTGTACTTTTTCTAATAGCAATGTGTACTTATTTTCGTGTGGGTTCCAGTTGCATGCACTGGACTCGAGTTTGCTACAAACAAGTACATTAAAAATAGATTTAATAGTGCTGATGTTACTAAAATCTTTTGCATTGCGCAGTATGAAACCTACTCGCCTAAATGAATCTTTCGCTGCCGATGACACGTGATCATGAAACGTTAGCTTGTTGTCAAATGTGACACCCACATACTTCATTCCAGTTGTTCTAGTAATAGCGCTGCCATTAATTTTATAAGTAAAAGTGATAGGGTTTCGTGCTCGAGTAAAACTCATGACGAAGCATTTGGACGAATTAAATTCCATTTCGTTCTTAAAACTCCACTTCAATATCACGCTGCAGCGCCAGACTATCGGCTTCAGAGTGAATTGCACGTTACTTGTGAAGATGTTCAGTGTTGTGTGTGTCGCATTTTGCTATTTTAAAGTGCCAGGCGCCGTATGGATTTTATTATGCAAATACCGTCATAAATTATATCGCCAGTCGCAGTTTTTTACCATTGTCGCGAACTTGTACGCTCCTCATATATTTTAATGTAAAACATAGTTATACCCAATTAAATATGGAGGCCTTGGCAGAGAGTACAAGTTTGTGCCTTTTGGCGTCGAGACCCTCAGTCGTGGGGTCCCAGTGCGCATAAGTTATTTGCGGAAATCGCGAAACGTCTAGTTGATGTAACTGGTGACAGAAAAGCTGGCGGCTTTCTCGTGCAACGCATCAGCATTGCAATTCAGCGAGGAAATGCCGCCAGCATCCTCGGTACAATGCCCCGAGGGCCTTTTTTAAGCTTAACTTAGTTTTAATTTAATTTAGTTAATGTTAATAATCATCTTGTAATTTGGTTATGTAAATAAATATATTTCTATATTAAAACAACCATATCTCGATATGGGAGTTTCATTGAAGTCCACTGAAGCCCCAACAAGTACTAACATAGCAAATAAGTTAAACTGTTTACCATCATCTAGAATTAATAATAATCATTTTTATTTCAGAAAAAATAAAACATTTTCAAGTAAAAATAGAACATTCCAGAAATAAGTATGTCGTTATGTTGTTGGTGTCTGTACTAATGAAAAAAATCATTGTATCACAATCACCATCAAATTGTTTTTTTTTTTTGTAGTGGAATTAATAAATCTATTTGTCTAGTTGTCTCTTAAATGAATAAATAAATTATTATTATTATTTAGGCATTGCTTATTATTTTTGTTAAATGGATTTCATTTCGCTTATCCCTATTAACATTGTCGTATATGTTTTTTTGCCATTTTCTTTTTATTTCATTAATCACTCTTAAAAAGTCCCTTGTTTTAGTGGAGTCAAGAGCATTTATTAAAATTCTGTTGATTTTTGACAATCTAATTTCTATATGAAAAAAACATTGCAATTCAAACTTTGAGACGCTCTCTTGTAATGTTGCTGATTTTCACATCCGACAATGTTAATAGGGATAGGCGATTTATTTATACGTAATGGCCCAGTGGTTTTGGTTGTGGATGGTGGTTCAAATCCGAGCACCAATGTGACATATACGTAGGTAGTTTTTCAGTTTGCCTTAGACATCACTGACATCGGTAAAGGCAAATATCAAAATCAAAAGTAATTTATTCAAACTAGGCTGAGAATCAGCACTTTTTGAACGTTAAAATTACATAAGTTACATAAGACAGTCCCCCAAAAACGCCCGCCCTTCACCACTTCCTAGTGCTTTAGCTGGGAAGAAGAAGTGGCGCAACAAACTCCCCAGCAGCATACCTGTCTGTTTAGTTATATAAACATGATTCTATACAAATCGTATGCAAAGTAATTAACACAACGAAACACAAAACATTAAATTAAATTACTTGCCATATGTTAGCTAGCACACGCCAATATACCAACAAAACAATGAAAACTGTACTCAAGCAGATAAAAATTACAACATTAAAACGTAAACAGAACTTAATACCTAAATAAAAGCCTCCAGGTATAAAGGGCGTGCCCGCTTACATAAGGCTATAGCAGCTGTAACTCGAACTGAGAAATAGCACCATCGAAGTAAAATAAATAAACAGTTAATTACTAATAACATCGTAAAGAAACGACTTGACAAATAAATAAATTTGAAGTCTCTGTTTGCAATGTCAAAATAACAGCTTTTTACTAAATGCTTATAAAAGTATATCATCATCTGCCTAGCCTTTTTCCAAGTATGTTGCGGTCAGCTTCCAGTCTAACCGGATGTAGCTGAATACCAGTATATTACATGGAGCGACTGCCTATCTGACCTCAACAACCCAGTTACTAGATAACACGATACCCCTTGGTAAGTCTGCTTGTCAGAAAGACTTGGCTGGGTGTGATACGAAAGTATTTACGGTACTTATAATAAAAAAATACACTTTTTTATAGGTAACCCCTGTTGGTATAAAATTTTAAAACATAATGTAGTTTGGCATAACGTTTTCGCATAACTTTTATTAGCGTAATAATACTTGGGCATAATGCAAAGGTTAGCAAAACTATCATGTAGTCTAATATGTTTTGGCTTAAGTTGGAGTTGCATAAATTTTAAAGGCATAATATTTATTCGTCTAATAATCATGAGCCATAAATATAAAGAGTCATAATTGGATGAATGTAGCCAATAATTTAAAATTGATCTTTAGGTACTTGGTAATTTAATACAGTTGTGGTCAATGATATTATTACACCACTATGGCGATGCCAATAGAAAGGGTAAGAAGCGAGCTCGTGACTTGGGGCACCCCGACTCGGACAGGTTCGCGCGTTCAGAGGATGGCGCCATCCCCTTCGAGGTTATTTTTTTTTAATCTTTGAGTCCTCATACTACGCCTTTTAAGTAACTTTAAGTGTTTTGAGGTTAGGTTACAATAATTTGTTTTTCTCAAGAATGGTGCGTTACAAAGGTAACGCATAAACACACACGCGCACACGCACTCCCATGAAAAGTCATGGGAGTGGTGCCAGGGGGCAGGGAGCACCACCCCCCAACCTCCCTCATGCTTATCATTAGTAAACCTTTTTTATATTGTGTCTATCCGTCTATTTGTTCCGGCTAATCACTGAAACGGCCAATCCGATTTTGACGAGATTTTCACTGGCATATGTTATAAAAAGTTATTTAGGCCACTTTTATTTTAGAAAAAAGACACACGGGTAAAGCCATGAGCAGCAGGCAATATTTAATATAAGTTTATCAGCGCCAACCCATCTTGAAAAAGAGTGGTTTGGTGGTGATTACCTAATGCTCGTGCCTTATGTGGATGAGAAGCGGCCTTTGATGCGTTGGGACAATAATAGTCTGGTATAACCGCCTCGTTGGTCTAGTGGTTGCAAGCGCTACTGCTGAGCATGAGGTCCTGGGTTCGACTCCCGGGTCGGGCAAAATGTTATTGGAGTTTTCTACCTGGAATTTCTCAGTCACAGTCTGGATTTGTGCCCGGTTAATGGCAATAGGCTCGCCTCTTATTCCATGGGATTTAAACATATCTGGCGAAATGTGGGTGTACTGCAGATACACCTCTGCCCAACCCATCAGGGAAACAAGGCGTGATGATATGTATTTTATTATTATTTAGATAGTAAATATAAGTAACTGATCAATATACCTTGAAATTTCCTGGAGGGGCTTATACGTAAAACCAAACACAACCGTTCGCCTTTTTCGAATGAACTCACGCATATACAGTCAATACCCAATTTCTTCTCGAACCAATACAAGAATCCTTCCTAAGTCGTCTAAACCAGGTCCGTTTACATGAAACGTGTAAATCTCATGCGAGTTCCAGTAAATAAACAGAGCTCGCAGGCCGAACACGGATCCTGTCAAACGTAATAAGCTGCTTTGAGTGGCGTTAGTCACGTAACAAATGAAAAAGTATACGAAAATACACGAAAATATACGAATATTTTCCCATCCTTCTATTGCGTGCTTTTGGGGTTTTGTATGCGCGGTAACGTAAGTGCGTTTGATGTTGATTTTTTTGAGTTATCGGAATCTATATATAAATAGATATTTCATAATCAGCCTATAATGTTCCCACTGCTGGGACACAGGCCTCCTCTCTGTGAGAGGGAGTGGGCCGTAATCCACCACGCGGGCCCAGTGCGGGTTGGTAGATGTCACATGTCTTCGAAGTTTTGGTTCTAGGACATGCCGGTTTCCTCACGATGTTTTCCTTCACCGTTTTGAGAGCAGTGGTGATGAAATAATTTACACAAAGTAAAGCGCCTGTCCGGGTTCGAACCTACGACCTACAACTCGTAAGTCGCGGCCGTTACCACTGGGCCACCACTGCTATACTAATAATAAAGCTGAATAGGGTATTTTACTCTCTCTATATGAGGAAAAAATCTATAAATATATTAGTGAGATAGTTTAGGCAAGAAGCAGTCGAAAAATTTGAGTTCAAAATACAACATAATAAATTTTAAAATGTAATTCAAAGTTTTTAGTTTTTCTTATCTATTATCATCATGAAATAGTAGTCGCCATGTCATTACCTCATACGGCTGTGTAAACTAAAAAGTGTCAACTGTCAACTGATCAGCGTATATAGGCTTTGTACTTTTATTATTTTCATAACCAACGTAATTTAAATTGAATTAACAGCACACCAACGATAAGTAGAATAATAACTCATTTTAAACATACAAAATATCAGCGCATTTGTGTATACAGCCAACTGACGTCATGATCACAGAGCAATATGGCGTCCACTGCGTCCAGCGTTTTCGTCAAACTACGCGCGAAAGGCGAACGGCAGGCTTGTATGAGACTGTCGTACAGCTAATAAAATTTCGTGTTTTGTGATATTTTTGTTTTAATTGGTAGTTAATACGATAGACAAGCCTTTTTTAAATTCTTGGATGTTTAGAACTTGGGACGTAAAAGTTATAACCGGTTTCATTTTTTTAAGGTTATGTACTAGTATCTCCAATGTAGATTATTACTTATAGGCACATAAACATTGTTTCGGTATTAAAGTATATGTTCTAGATTGCTTGTCGCTATTTTTGTAGAGTTTTACTTACTATCAAGTAGGTAAATTGAGATGAGGATCGTCGACCTACTCAGCGGAGTGCATTAGGAGATACCTATGTCCAGCAGCTGACTGCAACAGTTTGATAATGATGAAGTCATGATGGGGTTTTGAGTGTAGGTAATTAAACAATACAGTTAATAGTTTTTTTAAGTACATTTATTTTATTTATAATTAATTAATTCTTAATATTACTTCATCTAAGAAGGGGGCAGGTCGGGTAATACCCTCATGGCGAGCATAGCTTAAATACCAACATAACTGCGTTTAGTTTACGACTAAATTACGTGAAATATTTTTTAAAATATTATTAATTAATCCGAACTTTTAAAAATAGTACACTTACATGAAAATAAATGGCTTCGTTGCCTTAATATGTGGTACAAATTCTATAACAAAACAACAAAAAAAGTAAGCTGTACGAAATCTGCCGTTCACCTTTGAAAATGTAAAATTTAAATGCATTTTTATGGCACTTATCGATTGAATAAAAATTTGTGTTTTTTTAGTGGCTTAGTAGCACTATATAATTTAATTGAGACACTTTTCAAAAATGGATGTTATACTCTATTGTTTAACATCACGCTATGAGCATAGGAGCCCAGCAAAAATAAAAAAAGCAAAAAGAACGATAAGCGAAAACGATGTAATAGCGCGGGCGGGCAATGCGATGTGACGCGGTGGGTCGGGGGACTAAGAAATTCCACGCGGATGAATTCGCGGGCAGTAGCTGTTATAGGATAAACCGTGTGGGTGATTGTACAAATATAGCCTGATTTTGATTACGTTTGGTTGACGAACTGGTTGATTTTTTTTTTTGCAATGGTAAGTGCTATCTTTCCTCAACTTCCCTAAGCAAAGTAGAATCGACAGTGGCATACTATGAGAATTAAAGTAAACATAATCAGAGTTTTAATGTTGCCACTGCTTGGAAACAGGCGAGGAGGCCTGTGTCCCAGCAGGGCTACGCGGTCCCAGTGCGGGTTGGTAGATGTCACATATGTCTTCGAATTTTTGGTTCGAGGACATGCTGGTTTCCCTCGCCGTTTTGAGAGCAGTGTTGACAAAGTACACAAAGTAAAGCGAAGCGCGTTCTCATTGGAACCGGCGACCTACAACTCGTTAGTGGGTCGTTACCTCTGGACTACCACTGCTTAGTTGAAGTAAGATTAGGCTAGACTAGGCTCCAAAAAATTAGTAATTCATTTAAGTGCCAAAGTATACGTTTTTACAACAAACTCCCAAGCCATGTCAAAGAACTGAGCCTCAATAAATTTAAATCATTTATTAAACAGAAACTCTGTCAAAAAGGTTTCTATAAAGTTAAAGATTACTTGGACGACAAAAAGGCTTGGGATTAATTAAGCTACTCCAATGTACCCCCAGGCAACAAACTAATTTTATTTTTATACTAAGTGTGACATTGATGATTTGGTTATACTTATACACTATGACATTAATATTTACTTTTTGAAGTATTATATTCTTTTTTTTAATTATTGTGAATGTGAAGACTATGTGGATTATTGTTTTTATTATTTCTCTCATTTAGTTTTCATCTTAGTCTGGCAGTTTGAGTCATTTATGCGGCCTACTCAAATGTCCTTTCTTTGGTATTGTTCGTCGAATCGTTGAGCTCCTTAAGTTCTGAGTTGAGCTGCACGATTACTGACAAATGCGTGCACTGACTGGATAGGTCCACTCAATCAGTGTGGTTTTTTCCTCAAAAGACCATTTCAGACTCCAATCTACATGGCCTTCACATGATCTGACCAAGATTATGTCTGGACTTTAAAAGAGACTGTGACCTCTGAGTTTGTTTCGGCCTTTCTTCTCAGAGTAGTCAGATAGGAAACGCCGAGCTCATCTAGTTTTTTTCTAAGTATGATTGACGTGTAATAGTGTTTGTATAAACCTACTTACAGAAAAAAAAAAAAAAATTACCTGTAATGGAGTAAAACAATACCAGAAGTAAAAAAAATGTAGCAGATTGAGCTAAAATATTTTTTTTTGAGTCTAAATTCATGATAAGTCCACTCTTCTCACATACGGAGGGTCATTAAACACTAGCGATCTGCCCCTGCTTCCCTCGGTTTCTTCAAAATTGACAAAACAACGAGATTTCCTTATTATAATGTAAGTTTAATATTAATGTATTACTCACACAATTTTCTAATAAAAACATTTAAGTGATGATGAACACCGCTTCAAAATCCGTTGCGGATTTAAGAACAATAACGCGGTCACACATTTCAATTTATAATATTTTTAGATAAAAACGAAGCATCTAATGCCGTGTCATCAATAAGAACATCGGAGCGGGAAGGCACGCGGTATGCCTTGACTCGTGGCAATGTAGGTAAACACGTTTACAACTCGTGATGTGAGCTTCCTGAACTATGCTATGTTTGAATAGTGGCTTAAGGACAAGATGCTCGATGCTTTTACATACGGACTTACCTACTTTATTGTGAATAATGTAGGTAAGTCCGTATGTAAAAACGAGCATGCATGATATGCATGTTTAAGTATAAAACATTAAAATGCAATGAATCCTCTCATAATATGGTTGTTGTTTTTGAATACCAAGATTTCTAGAATTGGAAGCTTAATTTTGAGAGGGTTGAAAAGCAGATTTAAACTAGACCACTGCCATTGGCTCACTGTGTCGCCTCCTATTACGGCTCTCCCTCACAAGGTCTGATTGTCAGTTGTAGTAGTGGAAAAATTAAAATCATTAGAATTCTTTACGAGAGCACTACATATATCCTAAATACTATGCCTTTGATTAAGAAACCCGATAAAATTAAGAAAAAACATAGTTTGAACCCACTAAACTTTATTGTGATATTTAATGCTACTGTGGCGACATCTACATCGCCACATGCGAACTACGCATCACACTGACGTTGCAAAATCCTGCATCGCGCAAGCGGAGTTTACCGCGCGACTAGCATAATATACAACGTCCCGAGCCCGACATCTTCGAGCAGTAGCCTTCCAGTCATAACACTCGTCTGGTCGGAAGCTCCCCCCTTTTCTATGGAGGATGAGTGAATTTTACACCCTGTTCCTCATACATGTATACTACAATTATAGCAGGCTCAAATCTTTAACTTTATGTTAACGGTAATATAAACCTGACATGTCACTAGTTAAGTCATAAAAGTTAACGAGCAACAAAGTAAAATGACTTCATACAAACGTTAAAATTTACATTTATTATAATCTACCACCCACACAATCCAACCTATCCAGAACTTTCCCACCAAACATTGTCACCTAATATAAAGGGCAGGTTACACTGGATAGTTGAATTGTGTATTCCGGTTACGAGGTGAGGTCTCTTAATTTTAAGTGTGTACAATCTCTTGTTAGGGATTCCTTAACGTAATTTAAATTGTCGTGTAGTATTTTCCCGTGGTGTTACTTGTGTTTTTCGTTGTTTGTCTTTAGTGGAAAGACATGTCTTTCGTTAAGTTATTTGTAAAGTGGAACATTGTGTTTTTCGTTAAGTTATTTTTAAAGTGGAAAGATGTGTTTTTGTGAAGTTATTTGTAAAGTGGAAAGATGTATTTTTCATGAAGTTATTTGTTTATGTGGAAAAATAAAATTCCCATAAATGGGCATCATTTTCTGCTTGTCCTTACATTGTTTTTGTGCGCCTGGTGTTGCTTGGGACCCAACAATAGGTATCAAAAATGTACTGTAGATTTTTATGATTCCTAGACCCAATCCTGAAACAAACGCCAATGATTGTAAACAGAACGTGCTTAGTTTATAGAAGTAATCCTTTATAAGCCTTAATCAAAGGTGAGCCCTCAATCTATCCACCTGTATTTATAGCCTTTTGGGCTGTCAGACCATTACGCAGAACGCACACTTTTGACCTCATCAATGCATCTATCTATACAATAAAATAGTTAAAAAGTCAAAACTGACCACCATCCTTAGATTTAATTTTATTTTCTAAGTATAATTAATAATAATAATATAATGTATAATTGCTTCTCTTCCCAAATAAATAAAATAAAATGCCAAAAAATATACATACATACATACATAAACTCAAGCCTTCTTCCCATGGGGTTAGGCAGAAACTATAGAACGCCACCTGCTGCGCTCCTTACATACTCCTTTTGCTTCGTTTACGTTCATACATCTGGTCATACACGCACACCGGTTGCGAGTACTACGCACCTAACCTTTTTGAAGAACATCATTAATGAGGTCACTATATGTCTTTCTGGGGCGCCCCCTCCCGGAATTTCCACTCACATCTGCCTTGTAGATACCTTTTGATAGTCGCCTTTCATTCATCCTCTCAACATGACCAAACCATCTAAGCACACTCTTTTAAATTTTTGTGAGAGATATGAGATATTTTCCAACAACGACGCGCGTGAATCTGCGGACAAAAACTAGTTAACAATTAGTTTTCATACTGCCTTGACTGCCTCGACTGCCTCGTTTGTTTAGTGGTTGCAAGTGCTACTGCTGAGCGTGAGGTCCTGGGTTCAATTCCGGGGTCGAGAAAAGTGTTATTAGATTTAGCAGCTCGGAGTCTGGATTTGTTTCCGGATGATTTTAATAGGCTCGCCTCCTAATACATGGGACTTAAACATAACTGGTGAAATGTGGGTGTACCTACAACAGGTGTACCTCTGCCTAACCCTTCCCGGAATGCAGGCGTCATGTTATGTTATTTTCATTTTTCTTCTTCAACTCGCAATGATTGATCCGGGATCAACAAAGGTCTTCCAAGTACGGAATCGTTTCGATGAGTAAAGACTGGCCACCCATCCATGCACTGACCGCAGCAACTTCAGCTTAACCTAAACCCAACCTAACTTATTTAGATATCTCTCTCAAGAGCAATAGTACCATGGAAATTTTTGATTAGGTACAACAAAAATGATTTCATAGGTATAAGATACTTTTTCTTGCCGATAAATTTCTTTTCACATTCGACCCACTAGAGTCCCCTTTTCGGATACTCTAAGGAAGTAATGAGGGATACATTGAAAGGAAAATATCCTTATCTAATATCAAGGTTGATGTAGGTACCTACCATTGACCTTTGAGCAAAATGACGCCATATTAAACTAATAGGTACGGTGAAGTAAATAATATGATAATACATTTTCAGTGGGGCTTGTGGCTAAGGTGGGGCTTGTGGCTAAGTAAAAACAGCCGCACGGATCGATCGATCAAGTTAAGCTACGCTTGCCGCGGTTGGTCCGTGGATGTGTGACCATCTTTACATACCAAGACCCCTCCGTGCCTCGGCAAAGCACGTTAAGCCGTTGGTCCCGGCTGTCATTTGTAGATCTTTGACAGTTGTTACGGGTCGTCAGAAGCTCGAAAGTCTGACAACCAGTCTTACCAAGGGGTATCGTGTTACCGACCGCAGAAAGCGTAGCTAAACTGCCAATCGTCCCGTTTGGCTGTTATTATTCAGTTACGAGCCAGCAAAATCAACAAACAAATAAAAACAGACACGTTCGACATTTACGGTAGAAAGTCTCATAATAATATTTGAACAACCATT
This sequence comes from Atethmia centrago, assembly GCA_905333075.3. Taxonomy (NCBI): domain Eukaryota; kingdom Metazoa; phylum Arthropoda; class Insecta; order Lepidoptera; family Noctuidae; genus Atethmia; species Atethmia centrago. The sequence goes on from HG995374.1 coordinate 26,713,720, forward strand.
TGGTCCGTGGATGTGATCTTTACGTACCAAGACTGCCTCGGAAAGCATGTTAAGTCGTTGAACCCGGCTGTCATTTGTAGATTTTTGACAGGTCGTCAGAAGTCCGAAGGTCTGGACAACCATTACCAATGGATAATGGTATTACCCAGTAACTGGGTTGTGGTCGGTTCGTGGATGAGGGACCATCAATTGCATATCGAGATTCCTCCGTACCTTGAAAAGCATGCTAAACCGTTGGACCCGGCTGTCATTCGTAGATCTTTGACAATGGTAACGGTTAGTCAGAAGCCCATAGGTAAAGGGTTATCGTGTTACCCAGTAACTTGGTTATGGAGGTCAGATAGGCAGTCGCTCCATTTATGTTCAGCTGCATCATTAGACTGGAAGAAGACCCCAATATATGTAGTTGGGAAAAGACTAGGCAGATGAAGATCCCTTTAAGCACCAAACAAATGTTCAAAGATACATCCACATTCCATTCAAAACCACATCACTAACAAAACTGAATAGCGACTGTAACCAAGCCACTACGAACCATATTGATTCCAAAACTACGAAGTTCACTCACCATTCACATTCAAACCCATTACAGAAACTCTAACATAACTTTAAAAGCACCTCATTTCACTTGAAACTTACCTTGAGAGCGAACTGGTAATCTATGCAAAGAAAATTCTATAGATTTTCAATATCCTAAAAGAACTCTTTGGTTGAACTTTAAGAAGTTATTCGGTAATATTTTAGAGTTATGAACCTGTTTGTTTGTGGGATTTATGTTGTTATTGGTGTTACTTTATTGGTGGGTTACAGTACGTATTATCGATTTTGGTCTAGGACTCAGGCGAAAGGGATCATTACAAAAAAAATAAGTTCAAAACCTCCCGACTACTGAAAAATCACGCTCTTAAAAGTATGAAACAAGAAAATATTCTCATGTGAATTATGTACAAATTATTCAATATTTATCGTCTATTACGCGTAATATATTTTAATGTATTTAATACATATTCATAGTGATGTTCAGATGATAGCCGTGGTCAACAAAACATACATACTAACAGTAGTAAGCGATCATAAGCTTTGGGGTAAAGTGAGGGCACCATCCTTTTTGCTTCGGCGGGTAAAAACAAATGACGAATACCCTGAAAATTTGTTGCCAATATGTCAGGAAGTATTTACTTACGCACAGAGCACAAAGGGTTATCGTGTTACCCAGTAACTGGGTTGTGGAGGTCAGATAGGCAGTCGCTCCATGTAAAATACTGGTCCATGTAAATTAAGCTGCATCCGGTTAGGCTGACGCCGACCCCGATATAGCTGGGAAAAGACTAGGCAGATTGTTTTTATTTTTGTTGATTTTGGTGTTCGTTTTAAAGGTGAAATGTCGTATGAACTATGAGAGATCTATAACCATTTAATAGCGTATGTTTCAATGGTAGTTTGGGCTTGGTAGGCGAGAATGGATTATTATAAAAAAATAAAATGTCATTTTCATCACCAGTTTATGATTGAGCGCTTAGCGTCTACGGGTCATGGATTTATTTCCTGCACAGAATAAAGATTTTTGTGACTTACAGATAGTTTCTTGTTTTAAGTCTATGTAAGCAAGTGTTTGTGGTCATTTATCTATTCGATAAATGACCACCAGCGTCAGGTGAAAACCTAGGGACAAGTGTTTTCTAAGTTGATTTTCTATCCTTACATATTATAAAACACAGTCCCCCCGCCACGTTTGTCTGTCTGTCTGTCTGAACGCGATAACCTCAAAAATTACTAAACGGATTTTCAAACAGATTTCACCAATGCATGGAGTGATTCATGAGTAATGCTTACGTGTATAATTCATTAAGGTTTTGTGTAAATTAGTTAGAATCTGATGATTATTGTTGAAGATGTCGATAAAAAACATGGCGACTGGGAGCTTTACTGGCGTGGGTCCCGTAAACCGTATGACATACCTACATAAAATTTATGTTCTACTGGATTGTACATCTTAAACATTTCAACAAAAATGTCCGTGTCTAAGGATGACCCACAGTAACCATTTTTATCTTTTAGAAATTGATAAAAATTTCATTGTTATTTCTGAAGCTATTATATTAAATCCTTATCCAATAACATATTATTTTATTTAAATTGGGCATTTAATTAAGATTAAAATATGCCTGACATCATATTATTTAAATGAAGGCTTTAGAATATATCACAGACTAAAAATTAGGTACGCGTACTTACAACAAATTAAATAATTATGGTTGACGCGGCGGGCGCAGCGCTCGGCTATGAGAAATGCTATCGCTTTCGTTTTCTTTTTATCCCGGTAGTCCGTTCCCGTGAGATATTTTCCGACTTACACGCGGGCGAAGCCGCGGGCAAAAGATGGTTACATTATACATACAAAATTTAACTAATATTTTGTAACAATATAATTTAAAAGAGTGTTCATAGACTTTCTTGCCCGTTCTTCTCCATAAGTACCCACTACGCTTTGGAATGGGCAACGATCTTCATATTTCTGCCTGACCAACGACAGTTCCAAAAGTGCCTGTAAATGGTTTAATTACAATAAATGCTTTGAGTTTGAATTAATTACCTAACACTTTTAATATTTACCTACATAAAATGAAACTAGCAACAATTATTGGAACCACTGGACTTTAATATCTGTCGCTATTTTAAAGTTTCTCCATCGCCTTAAATTTTTTCGTCCATCTTTTGCATGTCACATTACAGCCGGCCGCGGAGTAGGGTTAAAGTGAAGGGCGCTCGGCAGAGTAGCTGTTAGGGTTTCTGCGTCAGGTCGTCGTCGTGTCAGCGTCGTTGGTTGAAATGAGACACAAGGCTCCTTATGATAACATGTAATATCGTTCTTTTACAGGTGGATGTGTTCTTCACAATTTATATCAGTTTTTCTTCGGTAATAACGCGTGAGATCGTTGCCGTGTCACCAGACAGTGAAAATCCGCAGGGCGTCGCCAGTGTCGCGCCGTTGTGTTAGCTCCTTCCCCGCGCGCCGCCTTCGATCCATCGATTGGTATTGTTAGTCGCCAGTAGATGGCGCTGTGGTCGTCAACAGTAGCCAAGGCCAATATGGCGGCGCCCATGGCTCGCATCACCTAACCAAATAGCATATATATTCTCACTCATTCGCTTAAGGCAGCCACAGGAAAGTCCGGTTAAGTAGTCACGACCTCTCAAGGTCAACTACGAGATGCCATACACAAAAAAAAAAAAAAAAAAAAGCAAGTGCTCCGCGGTATTTGTGTGTTTTGTTGATCAGTATATTCATTTATAGTTGGATATCTTGTCTTCTATTGATTTCACACTATCATTCCCATTTTCCAATTAGTAAGTTGAGATTAAAAACGCGATTTTAATACCCTAATCATTTTCCGAAAAAAATTAGTTGAATGCCTACGATCCGAAAAAAAGTTTCACTTGCTTCGTGGTTTCATAAAATTACACAATGGTTTTTTTGTTGGGTAGAAAAGACCCTTTTTACATTATTATTTTTTTCCGAATTTGTGGGATAGTGGGAGTATTAAGGATGGGGAAGATCACGTGGTGGGTCTAATTTTTTTTCCAAGCAATAGCAATGCGTTGTCGATGGAGCCCTGCCTAGCGGGGCTCCTATTTAAGAATGGTTTAAAAACAACGAACCCAGCCTGTTCGAGTTGGGGTACTTCAAGTCCCGAGCTTGCTTCGTTCGCTCTTCCATCCTAAGTTCTCCTAGTAACAGTGGTAACATTGCCTTTTGTACTTACGATGAGTGAGAAATGTCAAACGTTAGCGTTACGGTCACTTATATTCGATTACGTTTCGTTATCCACGACCTTTTAAGAGTATAAATAAAACTTTATTATTAAAAACCATTAAGACCTGCTGTCACTTTGTCTGAAGGTAAAACTGAACAACCTAAGAGTGAAATTCGTACATTATCTGTGATAAAATATAAATTTTATTACGCAATATGTAGAATTTTTTGAAAAAATATTTTTTTTCTCAAAAACTAGGCATTTGCGCAGTGTCAAAGGCGAACGGGGTTTTCGTACAGCTAATAAAATTTCGTGTTTTGGGATATTTTTTGTTTTAATTGGTAGTTAATACGATAGACAAGCCTTTTTTAAATTCTTGGAATTTTAGGACTTGGGACCTAAAAGTTATAACCAGTTTTATTTTTTAAGGTTAAGTGCTAGTGTACCAATGTAGATTGTTACATAAAGGCACATAAACATTGTTTCGGTGATAAAGTATATGTTCTAGATTGCTTGTCGCCATTTTTGTAGTGTTTTACCTTACTATCAAGTAGGTAAATTGAGATGAGGATCGTACCTACTCAGCGGAGTGCATTAGGCTACCTATATCCAGCAGCTGACTGCAACAGTTTGATAATGATGAAGTCCTGCTCGGGTTTTGAGTGTAGGTAAATAAATAAAAGGTAAATTAAAAAAAAAAAATTCTCGTAATCCATTTATCTCCGCAGCTCAAAACTTTACGAAGAAGATTCCTACAATATGATTTTTCTGTACAAAAAATATGGACTCTCAACTCGATGGATGTTATAGTAAAACTTATTTATTTATTTAATACTTTACGCACACAAATGTACAGAGGCGGACTTAATGCCATAGGCATTTCTACCAGTTAACCTTTGGGTGATGCAGAGACAGACAGTGGTAGGTACAATAACGAAAACTGTGGAATAAATATTTATTAAAATATAAGTATATACATACTTGGACCTATTAAAAATATTAAATAAAATACATATACCTATTTATACATAAATATAAGACCAAATAAATACACGAATATACTAAACCTTAACCGACATCTATACTCAAAAAAAAAAGAAAATTGACTCTTCGGGAGCCCAATTATTTATAATAATAATTCTAATATCAGAGATACGCCTAAATAATATCAGCTTTGAGTCATCAATTGTGGTTCGCCAGTTAGCTGTATTGAATTACCGAAGTTTGAAATCTAAGACGAGACCGAAACCGAGACTGTTTATCGTGAGCGAGTCGGTTACTGATATTCGAAATCTGATAATGGTTTGGTTTTCCATACTGATTAGGTCTGTGGTCTGCGGGTTATTGTGGTCTGTGCCTATCTTCCTATTTGTGTCGATAATGAAGTGGGTAAAATGTTCCATTTATTCCAGCACAAGCTTTTGCCTGCGACTTTGCCCGCATGAGGGCGGAAGTAATTCCACGTGATAGAATAAAATAGAATACTCTTTATTATGTACACACTATAAATTACAGATACGAATGTTGAATGTTGATCGTACTACCGAGATCAAAAGTATCCTATGTGTTAATCTAGGTTATAAACTATCTGTGTGTCAAATTTGATCCAAATCCATTTAGCCGTTTTTACGTGATTAACTAACAAACATCAAAACATACAAACTTTCATATTTATAATATTAGTAGGAGTGTAAACTGATTAATATTTTTTTTTTCAATTTCCGAAATTTCTGATTAATAGTAACCGAGGGGAGAAAGTGACCGATTGCTAACGAGAGCGTAGTTTGAGGCCCGAGGGTCAGCCGAGGGCCTTAATACACATGAATTGGGAATCGCACTTCCTTCCGATTGATACATAGTGCTTTATACTATACCTTCGAGGAAAATATAGTTTTTTTTTTAAGTGAAGTTTATTCTGGCGGCGGCGAGGAATTGAATGAAAACACAAATTGAAAATTTACTTGTATAAAACAAAAGAATTCACTCTTTTTTTTAATCAATTGTCAGCAAAAGTATGTGGCCAGTATCATTTTGCGCTTGGTGATAAAAACTTTTTGCCTTTTGGCATTATACTATATTTAATTAGGTTAGCTACTGAATTGCCTTAAATTATAAGAAAAACACAGCATCTTAACAATGAATTTTCATTTACTTTTTCTGCCCACTCATTATGTTAACAATGGACTTTCATACACGTTTCGACCCGCACATTAGTACAACAGTAATGACGTATATTCTGCCTCATTAACAAAAAAAGTAATAAGGTACTTTCCGAGCAGGTATAGTATAAGCTAATTTTGTTATGGGCTTTTGAGTTGGTAATCAAGAAGATCTAAAATCACCCATACTACATATCTACTAACATTCGTCTCGCATACTTAACCTAGATATTAACCAAAATAAATAAAACTATAAAAATGTTGTTTGATTCCTTACTACATTCTGCCAGCGCGCTTAGTGCATAATTTATAAAATGAAAATGTAAAGGGATAAAATCCTGGTGTCCTGAAACACAGGCCATGAGCCTAAACACGGCTAAACTAAAATTTATCTTCTGTCCTTTTCTTAATGAAATAGAAAGAAAAAGATGCACTGAACTTAAATTTAGTTTAGTTTGTGAACAAGGGAATCGGCGCCAATGTCGAATCTGACCAATGTAAAATAATTTATGTATATTGTGATGAAAATAAAATAAATTTGATTGATTTATTGATTTACGCCCATTGTTTATTCGTTTTGCTGTTACTCGCACTAAAACTTATTCCCAGTAGTACTAGTATTTGCTCCCGACAGAGTTTTATTACATATATTTCATTCACTTTCTTAAAAAGTGGCTCTTTTTGCATGGCTTTTAGGTTCCAATGCTGTGTATTTAACACGCGTGCTTTTTACTTTGATTTCAAAGAGTCCCACAGATAACTATAATATTAGTCAAAGATGTGCGTTTTTTTTCTGGATTTTTATGCCTAAATTTTGTATTAGTATATTGTTTGTGTAAATGAATATAATATGATAAAAAAAGCATTATAATGTTATGAAATTATTTATTTAGTACGTAAATAAATCAAGGCAAAAGGACCAGTTCCCCTTACGTTTTCGGTAATAGGTTGTATATTGGTAATAATATAATTCACGACAGCAACAAGTATTTATTTACAGAATTATAATCATCAATACAACTAAACTAGTTAGTGTTCTACAAATATATTAAGTTTTATGCTTTTGATATCAGGCTGTTTAGCGCATCACCTTTTTGAGTGCTTCACATTCAAAAAGGCAAGGCGTACGAAAAAAAATGGCGGCCATTTTTCACATTTAATATTTGTTACAAAATGACTTTAATTTATGATCTTTTTATTGTTTTCTCGCAAGTGTGTTGAAAAACGTCGTCTAATACCCCTGAGGTTTTGCCACTGCACTCACAGCTCCATTAAGCTCTCGCCTTTAGCTCAGGCTGCAATATCAGGCGGGATTGCCAAACTTTCACACTTGCATTAAAATGACATATTATTTACTTTCACACTTGCATTAAATTGATCTATTATTTAACAAATAAGAGGTCAAATAACACCAACTCTAAAATACAACGTCATATTTTAACACCAAACAAACTGCAAAAAAAAAAAACCAACTCATAAACCCAACCGAAAAACCTAGCCCAGAAAATCTAACCACACATTGTCTGTCAACACAGCTTAATCTACCGGTATATCCACGGTGTTACAACTGTAATTATACCTGTAATAACTGTAATTCCGGCTGTTATTCCTGTAATTCCAGTAGGCAATATTTGTGAGCGGACGTCTAGAGAAGATTCGTGTAAGATTTTATATGCTGCTATCTTGGTAAGCGTTGTGTTTACTTTTAGTGTTGTAAGCGTTGTGTTTTGGAAGGTACCTACAGGGTTGTTCGGATTAGTGTTTAAGGTTTTACTAAAGTTCCATTTACACGGTGCAAGTTTCTCTAATAATCGCATGCCATAAAGCACGTTAAGTTTTATTGTCAATCAAGAATTGCATGCAAGTGTTTACACGCGTGTGATTTCCGTAAAATGGCATACAATTGAATGCAAGTTTTGCCGTTCTATAAAATTGCATGCGCCTTTTACCAACGCAATTTTAGAGCAAGGCGATTTTGGATGCAAGTTTTGCCTCGTACAGAGTTGTACTCGTACGTCATTGTTCAATTGATTCAAGCATTGCCCGTATTTGCGCTGCCAAATATTTCATTAAAATTTTATTGAAGGTCTGCTCAAGATTTTTTTTAAACTTACGTACTTGTACGGCAGTTTTGAACGGCAATTAACTTGCCCGTATCGTGTAAGAATATTGTACGTATTATTTAGACGGTGGCAGTTAGTTGGCCTTCAATTTATGGTATGCCACAGACAATAAACTTGCACTGTTTAAATGGAATTTAAGTAGTATTGGGATCGAATTAGAATCTTGAATGTAGTTGTGTATGGAGGAAATATGGAGGCCTTGGATGAGAGTACAACTTTGTGCCCTTAGGCGTCGAGACCCTCGGTCCGTGGGGTCCCAGTGTGCATAAGTTACGTCTAGTTGATGTAACTGGTGATCGAAAATCTGGCGGCTTTCTCGGCAACGCATCAGCATTGCAATTCAGCGAGGAAATGCCACCAGCATCCTCGGTACAATGCCCCGAGGGCCTTTTTTAGGCTTAACTTAGTTTTAATTTAATTTAGTTAAGTTAATAATCATCTTGTAATTTGGTTATGTAAATAAAAAAGTTATGTATTAAGATTGTCAATTTGAATTAAGGTAGATTTAAGATTGTGAATAATAAATAAGTCTTTAAGTGTTGCTGAATTTCTCAATAGCACCCCGGAGTTGGGATTTGTGCCCGCTTGATTGCAAAAGGCTCGCCCTCTATTAAGTGGGACTTAAACATAACTGGCGAAATGTGAGTGTAGGTACTATAGGCACACCTCTACCTAACCCTCTGGGGAAGACAGGCGTGATATTATGTAATAATAGTATTTTATGTTATTAGTTCTGGGTCTTCAGGTACTTTGGCTTTTGGTATGACCGTATATAATTTTTGTAATGTGCGGTTCATTTGTGCTGAAAACAATTTTTCTAAATTTTTATTTTTTATTTTGGTTATCAAACGCTTTCTGACTTTCGCACGGTCATGCGACAGTCAGAAAGCCTCTGATTCACAGCCTGCGATGAGCACAGTGACATTAATGTCCCTGTTCACGCAATTATCTTGTGTGTCCATCCTGAATCATCTAATCCTGAGTCATTTCTTTTGCCTGTTCTTTAACTTGCTTACATTAAAACGGAGATTAAAGGGGTTATTTATAAACGTTGTCTACAGATAAGAGAGTAGCGGTGGCCCAGTGGTAATGACCGCGACTCACTAGTTGTAGGCCGTTGGTTCGAACCCTGACTGGTGCTTTACTTTGTGTAAATTATTTCATCACCACTGCTCACAAAACGGTGTAGGAAAACATCGTGTGGAAACCGGCATGTCCTAGAACCAAAAATTCGAAGACATGTGACATCTACCAACCCGCACTGGGCCCGCGTGGTGGATTATAGCCCACTCCGTCTCACCGAGAGGAGGACTGTGTCCCAGCAGTGGGAACATTATAGGCTGACAATGATTATGCTACAGATAAGAAACGTTTAAATGTTAAAAAGTGAATCGTTACTTAATCATTACTTAACTTTAAGTCACGTTTATAAATAAACCAATTATTTATTAGGAAACTGTTTTCCAAGTAGTCACCATGTCGTCAGTGATCATTTGTTTTCAAGTAGTCACCATGTCGACAGTGATCATTTGTTTTCCAAGTAGTCAGCATGTCGTCAGTGATCATTTGTTTTACTTTTATATATATACGAATATAACGTTATATAACGATGTAAAAGTTTTCTTAAAGTTTTCTCGATATAACGATGTAAAAGTTTTCTCTAATTCCTTCGAAAATATAATTAGTGTGTTCTTGAACAATGATAATTATTATATTTGTGTTGCCTAGGAGAATTAATAATCTCATTTACTAGCGCGCGGTTGTTACTAATAGCGTGTCTGTGTACTAATTTACGCGACCGTTATAAAACTAATGAGTAGCACATTTGTGTCGAGATTTAATGGCACAGGCTTTGATATATTTTGGTGAGGCATTAGGTAGTTTTTGTTATAATTTTCAATTTTAACCATTTCCATGTTAATAAGTCTATTTAACCTTTGCAAAACAGGCCGTCGAAAAATTCATCTACGTCGCTGTCGACTGGTAATGTACCCAAGAGACTGGCGGCATTGCCACGTTGTATGGCAATGCTTAGCCTCTGGCCAAGGTAAAAGCCAGCCCCTTTTTTTTTTATTTGGGGGTGGGAAATCATCAAATAACTTCTCCAGCTCTGGGCGGAGCGGGAGGGCGTGTCAGACTCTTACTGACTAAAACCCACCCGTATTCCTTCCTGTTGCGGGGGCCTCGGTGACCCATAAGTACCTTCCCGGGACCCCGGCAGGAGGTGAAGTAAAGTGAGTGAGAGGGAGTGAGTGAGTGAGACTGGCGGCATTGCCACTTCGTATGGCAATGCTTAGCCTCTGGCCAAAGTAAAAGCCAGCCCTTGGGTCACGGGAAGTGTCAACCAGCCGTTTGGTGAATTCCTTAAAAATTAAATTAATTCCCTGTTTTAGTTTGTGTTTAGTTTTAGTTACTTTTATTAATTAATTAGGTATATTTAAACAAACTTAAGTAACGTAAGTTTAGTAACTTAACTTAAGTAACGTAAGTTTAGTTACTTTTATTAATTAATTAGGTATATTTGTTTTTGTGAAAAGTTTCACAAAAACAAATTTAGCTTAGAAAAGTTTACGAATAATTTTTGATTTGGTATATTACTAAGCAAATTGACTACCAAATTTTAACAATAGTCCGTATCTTAAAAACGCAACTATCATTCTATGACTGTGGTATAAAATGGTTATAAATCGGCAATTTGGTGTTGGAGGAGAATTTGCTTAAAAAAGTATTGTTTGAAGTTGTAGTGACAAAAATTGAAAAGAGTATGCTTAGATGGTTTGGTCATGTTGAGAGGATGAATGAAAGGCGACTAACAAAAGGTATCTACAAGGCAGATGTGAGTGGAATTGCCGGGAGGGGACGCCCCAGAAAGACATATAGTGACCTTATTAATGATGTTCTTCAAAAAGGTCAGGTGCGTAGTACTCGCAACCGGCGCGCTTGTATGACCAGATGTATGAACGTAAACGAAGCAAAAGAAGTATGTAAGGAGCTTAGCAGGTGGCGTTTTAAAGTTTCTGCCTACCCCCATGGGAAGAAGGCGTGAGTTTTTATGTATGTGTATGTGTGTACTATTGTATATTATAACAATGATTTTAAAAATCATGTTATTTGCATTAAATAAAGGAGCAATAAAACAAGAAAATTATATTATTTATATAATTTATTTAACAGACTTCATCAAATGAAAATGACAACATCATTGAGCAAATCAACGGTAGAACATGAAACTTCATCGTATAAAATTTATATTAACGAAATAATCACTATTTCTAATAGCTATATTTTAAATAAAACTTCCTTATAAACGAATATTTCAGAGACACGTTTCACTAACAATTCTTTATTTTATCAATTTTTTTTTCAATAGATTTCTTACACGAATTTAATATTGTCTACATCATTTTAATACATACAGTTATTTATCTTTATTTAAGGTGATGTTTGATGTATTTACTTAAGTAGTAGATAGTTTATAAGTGAAACAAGTAATTGATTCAATAAAAAGTATCACTTTTTATTGACGTGATAACGTCTTATAAATCGACGATCGTCGGCTGCACGCATGAAAAAGTGTCACGAACGTGCAAGCGAGAGCGCGGAACTAGCGATAGAGAGGCACGATAGGCCTAAGCGTTCAGCTTGTGACGCAGCTCTCTCTCGTTATCGCGTAAAATTATATTCCGTAAACCGACTTTACAGACAACCATTTTTTTTTTAATGAAAAGTTAAATCAATCACCTCTTTCAACCATATCTCTCAATTTCAATTTAATGATCACGCAAACATCAACTTATTCATTAGTGCCACATAATACGATTATAAGCCGCATAATAATATCAATTGATTCTAAAGGATTGGCTTACACATCTGTGGCGAGGTGTGCAGCCCGCTTTAGACCGCTCACACACTACACTTTTCAAAGTAACGGTCACGATATACCATTTTATTTTAAACGTAAAAAAGATTTTATCAGCGTTCAGAAGTTTTTTGGCATTTTTATGCTAATGTTAAACTTGGCAAGTTTACAAGTTACTCTTTGGGCATATTTTGCGTGTTTCAAGATTTATGATAAGACATATAATGCTTACTTGTATTCGCGTTATTTTTGTATTAAGACGTACATATATATTTGGAAAACTTTTTCAACCCAGTCTTCGAAAAGCAGTTTATTTATAAATAAAATTGCTGTTCTGGACAATCCCTGCCCCAGTTGCAGTTAACAGAGTAAGCATTTAGTCTCATTCATCAGGAAACCACCTTGATGAGAAAATTATATATCCCTCAAATGAAACTGTAATGTCTGAGGTATCCAATATGCCAACCAAATGAATGAGTTTTTTATTTTTATTTTTGAAGACGAGCGATGTTTACATAGAGCAAAACATTTTTGTTCAATCAAAAATTGGAGTGTGTGGACAGCATTTTTTGGAAGACTAAGCTTACACACTGGGAGATCATAAGAGCATCATTTTAGTTGCGTAATTCTACACAAACTTTTTTAATTTAGTTTTCCACACGATGTTGGATACATTAGTATTTAATAAAATTCAATATTCGCTCCTTTTGATTTTTTCTATATCTATATTTTTCACAAATTTTGAAGGGTTTGGCGAGTTTCTGTCAGGGTTTTCTAATTAATAGATAATTAATATACGGGTATTAATCTATCACAAAAATCACTACGAAGACCTTATGACAAATTCTTTAAACGATTACAAAATTAAGCTAATGTAAATGAATCGTGTCTTATAAAACAATAACATTTAATATTTACGTTGTTTTTAAAATTAAGGACGCTTAAAAGAATCTCAGAAGGTCTTATTCTCTTAGAAAACATTTTAACAATAGCTGTCTGTGGTAGCTGTATGAGTTTTAAGATTTCAATTATTTTATATTACAATTTTATCTTAGCCTTGGCGATTCACAATTAATTATATTTATTAATAAATGTATCAGTAACTTTTTCTAAGCTCAATGAAGAGTAACAGGATAGCTACACATATTTTTGTACAAAATAAGAACAAAACATTAAATAAAAACTTCGCAACTTTTTGCAGGCTTACAAAGTAGTCTGCAAAAGTTGCGTCGTGTGTTCACGTTCCTATTTGAGTGGCAAATTGTCCACAACGAGTGATAAATTACACTTTAAATTTATTTTGGCTAATATGTATCTACTAAATTCTACGGATCACACAATTTATTACAAGGACATCCATGAATTTATTATCACTTATATATTACATAACTATATACATTCCTTAATTACGTGTTATTTCATAAATGCTACATCAATTATTATAAATGTGTTTGTAAAAAAAAAAACTATAAAAATGATATAGACGTGAAACATTCGTTGTATGCGATGTAAAATAAAATTGTTTACAACTTTGTAATTGGACTTAAACAGCGTGCTTTTGAGATTTTCAACCAAATAAACGTATGTATGAAATAGTTGCTTTTTACAGTGTCTGAGAACCACTGTTATTTCTGTCTTATTGCTGAGGTAGTATTCTCATAGTACCAATTGGACTTTTCAATTCATATATACTTTCTGAGATTATCTTGGGTATTACTTATTGATTATCTATGTATGTATTTATTGAAAGTTGTGTGTGGATTTATATGTAGATTTTATATCTGGAAATAAAAATTTCACTTCATTTCATTACTGACATCGCTGAAGGAAAACATCGTGAGGAAACTTGGAGTTATAGTTAATATAAGCCTGAATTCGTCAACCCGCCTTGAGCAAGCGTGCATGGTGATCAATGCCTTTTGATCAAGATGCCCTTTGTATGGGAAGGACAATAATAGCCTGGTACCTATTATTGATCTCATACAACATTTAATATACTAGTGTATTACTATAGACCTGTGTCATTAAACTATGCAATCATCTTTAACCCAAACAGATTATGGATATACATACATACATAATCAGCCTATAATGTTCCCACTGCTGGGACACAGGCCTCCTCTCTGTAAGAGGGAGTGGGCCGCAATCCATCACGCGGCCCAGTGCGGGTTGGTAGATGTCACATGTCTTCGAATTTTTGGTTCTAAGACGTGCCGGTTTCCTCACGATGTTTTCCTTCACCGTTTTGAGAGCAGTGGTCATGAAATAATTTACACAAAGTAAAGCGGCGCCTGTCTGGATTCGAACCTACGACATACAACTCGTAAGTCGCGGCCGTTACCACTGGGCCACCACTGCTCTCTGATTATGGATATACAGCATATATATCCATAATCTGTTTGGGTTAAAGATAATTGCATAGTTTGAACATTATTATAATGTTATGTGCATAAAACGATTAAGCATTAGCCCGGTTAACTGGCAGGATTTACTTCAATAATAAGATTTAGCCACAGACTGGCTTATGATAGTAAAGCCCTCATCACATTTAAACCTTCAGTCTACGCTGTGGAGTTTAGCTAAGACGTATTGATGATGGTATAATTTCTTAATCCGAAGAGATAAGCTTTTTTATCTGATTAGGCTAAGAGTGTTGGTGATTATAGCCCGCATACTTTTATATCTACAAGGTCGAAATAAATTAGCTAGTGCAACTCCACAGACATGATGGGTATCAATATCTGAACATGAAAAAAAAAAACATTGAAAATTGGTGATTGTTTTTTAATTATGAATATAATATAATTTATTTATTTTTATTATAATTTATCTATACCCGTCACGTTTGTAGAGTTTCGCAAATTTAAATTTACCCCGTATAATTGCAGTATTTAACTAACAAAAACGTATTTATCCAGTTCAATTGTTTCCATTATTTAGTTACCCAGATAAAAACCGCAATTACTTTACTTTTTTTCAGTAATAAAAAATCATAATAAACCACCACGTGTGTAGCTGACATTCCCGTATACGTGTAACGGTTACCTACATTATAATAAATTTTAACTTAAAACTCAGTTTATTATTTTAAAAATTCCCTCTTATTTACATATAAATCGGAGCGGCCCAGTCATCCGAGGCCAGACATCATCGCAGGATGTTCCTGAAAATAAAGAAACAAAATTAACAAGTAGAAAATTTTTCGAACAAAGTTTAATAAATTATTTTATTTCGATGAAAACATTCTGGCAATGTTAATAAAATTAATAAATGAAAGTTGTTTTAATAACGCAAATACGTAGCAGAGTAAATAAATATGATAAGGTATTTCAATATTTTATTTTGTTATAAATTCTGTGGACTTTTATATACCTAGTTTAAATTGATTTCACAGAAAAATATAACTCAACTTTCAATAAAAATAACAAACAAGAAAATAATAGCGTTAAAAATGATAGAAACAGCAGTGTGTATTATCTGGTTTCGTATACGACAAGCCTTCCACTTACCTAAGTATGACGTCCCACATAGCAAAAGTATTGCTGACGAGCAGAAGCAGCAGTGACGCTGCCACTGGACCTGAGAAAGAAAAAAAACAAATGAGCATAGCTAATAAATACAATAACAGAGTTATGGAGTAATAAGTTTGGTCTTGCAATCTGTTGCAAACTTGCAACCATAGACAGAGGTCGGCCGACGTCGACAGTCCGTCACGTCGCCTCAAAAAAATTTTCACCGAATACAGATAATGTCTCAAAACATGCCGCATTAGAGCCGTCGCCGTCGCCGGCGTCGTCAGTAGAGACTGGTTATCTCTTAGCTGCCACGGCTTATTTTAATTTTTGAATTCCTTTTTTTTTTTGTAAATCTTTTTATTACGGACGCTTTTATGTTTTGCATCGTTCTCACTTGTATAATTTCAAAATGAATGATGTAAACAATATTTGGTAACCATATTAGGGTTACCAAATATTTGTTGATTTAAAAGAGTGTCCGTGGAGTTTCTTGCCCGTTCTTCTCCATAGGTACCTACTACGCTTTGGAATGGGCAACTAGCGTCATCTTTCTGACTGACCGACCGACGCCTTGACAATTCAAAAGTGCTTGTAATTGGTTTATTGAAATAAATGCTTTGAGTTTGAGTATCGTCCATTAGCCACGATCTGGTTCCACGGTAGGGTTATTATCAGAACAACGGCACTCAGATCTATCTGTCGATTTGACGGTGCGTTTTTACTTTCGATGATTCGTTTTGGCCACTTAGATAAATATGAGCTCACGAAAATAAAAAAAACGGGAACTATTTGCGCCACACCTTTGATATCTGTGATTGGGCTACTCCATTAATCCCTAAACTACCATAGTTAAACAAAAGTTTTAAAATAATTAATCATAAAGTACCCATAGAGTAATTTAAAAGTGGATCTCTAAAGGATTATTTCTAGTAAAGTTTAGACGTACACGCAACCTTAGCCTATTAATTTAGTCCTTACCTCCATAAGAAATAAAGACTTCGTGATTCGTTTATAAACAACTATGTCGTTTGTATTTTATTTTAAATCTGATGAGGATTTGTGAATTATTTTTCCACAAATCCCCAGTATGAACTCTATGAGATCACACTGGGGATTATTGGAAGAAAGTTCACAAACCCCCATTGACGGGGAATGTCAATGGGGATTAGGCACATTACAACATTACCCTTGTTATTTATTAAAGGCTCTAATTTAAAGCGGCAGTTGTTTATTGTAGTTTTGGTAAATAAAAATGACAAAATGCATGTTTATTAAAGTTCGGCAGTAAAAACAGCAGTAAACTAAATCAAAATTAGTCATAACAACTATTGAAATGGGTAATTAAATAAATATTAAGCAGTAAAATAACTGAATGGGCAGTTACGTGTGGGCAGTAAGCAAATCGGAATTAGTCTGTAAGAAATCTAATTTGGAAGTAGGGTTCGCCGGCCACTGCCGCGGCACCAGTCGCTTTGTTCGCTCGGCTCGCGCGCTTGCGGTTGGTCTAACCTAACACATTTTGTCGCGGTACTCTGGCGTTACTGCAACCAATTCGGCTCGCACTTGGTTGGTCACAGTTCCAACCTAACCTATGAACTGCTGCTGAACTATTTACCTAACTGCTCATTCCAACATTTTTACTGGCCATTCATTTATAAGATTACTTGAATATTTTTTGTACTAACATTGTAGGAGGAAATAACCGACCATTTTTATTTTTATTACAGTTCATGATTTAACGTCACACTAGTTTGAAAACCGCGAAAAAATTAAATGACTGCCCGTAAATTGTTTCAAATGATCTTAATAAAACCTCCCTAATGTTTGAAAAACAGTTGTAAAAATTATTTTACCCTTTATTAATTAATCAGTAAATTATATGTATTTGACCGTCAGACATCCGACAGCCTAAACTGTCTAGCTGCCCCAGGTTGGGTAAAGTGTTATTGGGTTTTCCCCATCAGGAATTTCTCAGTAGCAGCTCGGAGTCTGGATTTGTGCCCGGTTGATGGCAATAGGCTCGCCCCCTATAACACTGGCAAAATATGGGTGTACTACGGGTACACTGCCTATACCTTCGGGGATTATAGAAATATAGGCCGACATCTTGCTAGTACCCTTAAGTAATTCGGCATCGATGCTGTTTTATCCTTAACAAAGACACGACGAGGCTAATCAGCTAATTAACTCGAATAGCTTATCCTTAAGAAGTAAATAATACCATATTTGTTTTCTGTAACAAAATCCTTTTTATTGGAAATTGTATTGTTTATAAGAAAACAATACAATATGATGTACCTACCCAAAAAGATTCCGTATTCGAATGAATTCTCGGAAAATATCAGATATTGTTAGTACAAATATTAGATCGTAAGTAGGAGAAAATGTCTGTATATTTTTGATGTTTGTCTATTTATAAAAAAATACCCTCATTTATTTCTATTAAATAAATAACTCCCTCTCACAGAGAGGAGGCCTGTGTCCCAGCAGTGGGAACATTATAGGCTGATTATGTATGTGTATGTAAATAAATAAGTCTCCGAAAGACTAAACGAAAAAAATGCCGGGATATTACCAGTACCAGCAGCTGAATTAGCAGTTGAATTACCACCTGCCCTGAGCATGTTACCAATTAATACGTTTAAATGTAAAATGTTTGATTGGCTTTTAGACATGTGTTTATAATCCGTCAATGAATTTTTATTTACTTTTTGATATTGTAGTTAAGATCTTAATAATGACATTAGTACTTTACTTTGTAATTTTTCATTTTGTCATTATGATTTTTATTTTGACATTATGATTTATTCTTTGACATTATGATTTATATTTTTGGTTTAACTATTTACGGTTTTGACATTATAAGTAACGCATTTTAGGTGAATCTTACCCAGTCTATTAATTTGTCATTAAATTTATAAATTCATAAACTTAATACAAAATTTCATAACTTTGTATAATATTTTTATAATGTATCCAGTTCTGATTTGCATGTACCTAGCTTATTATTTATTATTTCTACACCAGCAATAGTATTATGTGTGAAACAATGTTTAATGTAAGATCTCGAATGTACCATATACTGAGAAGTATACACGTACATTCGAGATCTTACATTAAACATTGTTTCATTGTATCTAGCAGCCGCCATAACACAACTACTGCAGCCAGCTGCAGCGAAAGACTTTTAATTGAAAACGAGATGGTTAATCGTATTGTAAGTGACCCACGTATGCAACCGAATTGAATGTTAGTTCTGCTTACTATTCGAAGAAGGCTACGTAGCTTGGGGCTACATCACAGGATCCCCACTAGGAAACCGCTATTGACTGATCGGCACAAAGCTTTAAGATTGCAATTTGCCAATAATGACTTAAATTATGACTTTAACAAATTTATATTTGTCTATGAAAAGACAATCATTTGGATAATGCAAATGGACGCATTTCCCTTTATCGAATGGACAACACTCGTTATGAGGAGAGAAATGTATTGCCTAACAGACGGAGTGGCCGATTATCTTTAAGTTTTTGGGGATGGGTCTCCGCTTCAGGCCCAGGGGAATTGGTTGAAATTTCAACTCGTTTAAATGCTAATAATTAAATTATAAGGGACGTAGAACCTCCCTTAAGATTTCAATGTAATTCCTACATTTAGAAATGTATTTGAGTATGTATGTATGTATGTATGGATGTATATATGTATGTATGGATGTATATATATGTATGTATGTATGTCTATTTCTTTGGCACGCTCTGTGGCCTAAACGGCATGATGGATTTTAACATAAGAGGTGTCATTCGTTTCATTTTAATTGTAGTAATGACATAGGCTATATACTATTTATATATTGTCTGCAAATATAAAAAAGGGAGGGGAAGTTTTTTTAAAATAAATTACAACAATATTGATATCAAATAAAAGCTAGTAATAAGTCAATTCCATATATATATTAATAAAACTAAAAAGCTTGCAATAAAACAAGTTATTAAAAAAACAACAAACCCGACTGCAAAAACACATACCTAACTGAATAGCGAAAAACAATCATTATAATCTATAGAATTTTCGTATCGCAGGCAGGGAAAAACAAAAGTTACACCATATTCGTTATCCATATTATTCAGATTATTGGTTGGTTGGTGGCTCTTTTCAGTTATGTGTTTATGCATTCGGGTTTTTTGTTTTTTAAATAATTTGTTTTCACTTCAAGACACTTCTTCCATTCATAACTCTAGGTTGGTTCAACGATGGATTAACGAACAACACAATATTGAGCTGATAAGTTTGATTCCCAAGTCTCGCGACCCTAATATTATTGATAACGTGTGGGGTATTATGGTCCAAAATTGGGAGCCGTCTCAATTAAGGACGATTGACAATTTAACACAACATGTCTACGAATTGTGGGATATTTATCGTGGGTCGAACTTTTTTGAGATTGCAGTATATTTCATGCGAACTCATTTGCAAGACTTAATCAATGCTAATGGACAAGGAAAAAATAAAATAATATATGAAATGAAAATATTGAACAAGTTTTATATTTTTTTGCCACAAAGTGAAGTAGATAGATCTACTTCACATCATTGTGGACTTCACTATTGTTATTATAAGTCAAAGAATTATTATAGATAAGTTATGTTATTAATAGCAAGATGACAATTTAAATTTAAAATAAATGAGTTTAATGATTAGATAGTTGAATTATACGAATTTCACACACACATGGCGAAAATAAATTGTAGTCAATTTCGATAAAGAAATGCCACGCCAATAACTTCATGCATGCACGAAATGAAGGAAAAATAAGTCGGATGTATTTCCGTACTATTCTAAAATTTGAAAATAGAATGTCAGACCTATATACAAAAACCGAACATATTTTTTTTTTCAGAGCGTACACATTACAGTGTTCTTCTTGCTGTTAACGTAAATTTGCTACATTTAATTGAACATAAATCTGTCATACATCATGTTTACAAGTATTTTTAACAAACAATGACAACATCATCAAAGGAAGGACAAAGTTTTTGCTTATATATATATATATAATAGCTGCAACAAAACTCACTCTCACTAACATTAGGATCACCAGAAATCACAACAAAAAAATTATTCCATAAAAAAATCCGGAACGTTAAAACTGGACGAATGCAAAAACTGTTAGAGACGGGATGGACAGACAGTGGACAGCGTTATATTACTTTTCCCAAACCACATGTTACCAAAAGGATCTTTATTTAATAAACTAGATCAAATGAACAATAGATTTGGGGCTAGAAGAAGCATATTAGGATCAGGGCGACCCGTCCTCGTGGAATATCGTGAGTTTTTAGGGGTGCCGATATTTGGATTGCTATATTCTTTTGATTTTCGCTAACTTACTATGTATATCTTACTTCGTATGTATCCTGTGGCTGATGAAAGCTTAGTAAAAACTTGCACGAAATATTAAGCGTTTGGAAAAACTTACAAGTAGGCCCAACCCTTTTCAACTCATGCGTTTTCACATACAATTATATAATTAATGTATACAAAATAATATTGTAAAACATTTTAAAAGACTAACGGTGGAGTTTCTTGCCCATTCTTCTCCAGACGAAACTACCTTTTGGAAGGGGCGACTAGAGTAGATTCTATTTTTTCGTAAATTTTGACGTTTAAAAGTAGGTACCGTTTATGTGCCTATTTGAAATAAATAATTTGACTTTGACTTCAGTTTGAACGAACTTTGGCTTTGAAAATAACTATTAATATTTCGTGACTGGAGCAAAATTAATTTGCAACGGTTACCGATGAAATCTGTAAAACTGTGTCCTACTATAACTCTTTTAAATGCAAATTAAATGACCCTTCCTAATTTTCCAGAACTATATCCACCTGGGCCAGCCCTAAAGTGACCTCTGTCGAAGTCACAATATCTTTATCGATCAGGACCCGGGTTTTTATCAACATCGAAAACAGAATTCCGTATAACAAATGGCTGGTCGTTGGACGCTATTGACACAGGCCAGTTCACAGTGTTTCAGATAAGCATAATTTAATGATATTGTGAAGGGTGCATCGTTTATACAAGGTTTAGGGGATTTTGGTAGAGGCTTTTATTCGGGCAGGTTTTTTGTTTATCACTTTTGGTTTTGAATAAAGATTTTTGGATCGGTAGGGATGCTACACACTTGTTCGGGTCGGCACATTCGATTCGACAGTATTTGTTCTACAACTAAAATTTCTGTGCGGCATCTACTCCTCTCGGCACAATTGCAGCTAAGATGAGCGGCTTTTCCACGAATATATATCGTATGAGATTTTACTGCCCGGCTGCGCCGAATCATATCATACCATATAATCATATAATCACGCCGACCCGGATAAGTCTGTAGCACGCCTTAATTATTTTTTTTTGGTGAAAGTAAGTAGTGTGTGGTTATTCCTCAAAAGGCCATTGCGGACATGGATCCTCACATGATCTGACCAAGATTATGTTTGGACTTTAAAAGAAATTTTGACCCTGAGTTTATTTCTTCTCAGTCGTAGTCAGATTTATAGGAAATGTCGACTCCATCTAACTTATTTTTTTAATAACATAACATTACGCCGTGTTCTCCGAAGGGTTGGACAGAGGTGTACTTGTAGTACACCCCCATTTCACCAATTATGTTTAAGTGGCCAGTTATTTTTTTTTAATATGACGTTTTTAAGTGATTCCGATAACCTATTTACAGAATTAACAATTTAATTTAATTTTATATTAAACTGCCTCATTGGTCTAGTGCTCGTAAGCGCTACTGCTGAGCATGAGGTCCTGGGTTCTATTCCCGGCAAAAGTGTTATTGGATTTTCCCATCTGGAATTTCTCAGTAGCAGCCCGGAGTCTGGATTTGTGCTCGGTTGATGGCAATAGGCTCGCCCCCTATGCATCATCATCTGCCTATCCTTTTCCCAACTATGTTGGAGCCGGCTTCCAGTCTTATCGGATACAGCTGAATACCAGTATTTTAATGGAGTGACTGCCTATCTGACCTCCACAACCCATTTACTGGCCAACACGATACCCCTTGGTAAGACTGGTTGTCAGACTATCGGGCTTCTGACGACCCGTAACGACTGTCAAAGATCTACAAACGACAGCCGGGCCCAACGGCTTAATGTTCTTTCCGAGACACGAAGGGGTCTTGGTATGTGGAGATGGTCACCCATCCACGGACCAACCGCGGCAAGCGTAGCTTAATCTGATCGATCGACCCGTGCGGCTGTTCTTACTTAGCCACAAGCCCCTCTTGCCCCCTATTACATGGGACTTAAACATAACTGGTGAAATGTGGGTGTAGGTACCTGTTACACCTCTGCCTAACCCTTCGGGGAATGCAGGCGTGATGATACGTTTTTATTCATTTCATAACGTGTACGTCCACTTGTGAGGACTTATTTCATCACGGGTGCGTCCACTTGTAAGGACTTATTTCATCACGGGTACGTCCACTTGTAAGGACTTATTTTTCATAACGGGTACGTCCACTTGTAAGGACTTATTTCATAACGGGTACGTCCACTTGTAAGGACTTATTTTTCATAACGGGTACGTCCACTTGTAAGGACTTATTTCATCACGGGTAAGTCCCCTTGTAAGTACTTATTTTTCATAACGGGTACGTCCACTTGTAAGGACTTATTTCATAACGGGTACGTCCACTTGTAAGGACTTATTTCAGTGTTCAGAATTCACCAGATTACTTACATTAAAGGTAAAAAATGGTACCGTTTGTAATAAAGGCTCTTTCAAAAAGGACGGGTCGATGTTGAAATTAAATAAAACAAGCTGTATGTGAGATATTATAGAAATATTTTTTTTTTATTTGAAAGGCCCATTTATGCCATTATTTATGAAATATGACATCGTTTAAATGTCCACCGCGGCTTCAAACGGTGGCACGGATCCGAGAGGTTCAATTTTCAATTACTCTACTGAATAGATCGAACACTCATTTTGATAATAAAGTTTTATCATTTGGACGTGTTGCTCAATCATGTAACTTGCCATGGTGATTTGGCATCAGTAACTGAAGAAAAAACAACGCATTTGACAGATGAACAAGACAATATAGCCGCCACTAACTGCCAACATCGACCCGCCCTATTTGAAAGACCCTTTATGTCTCTACCAGATAAGCTTATGCTCGTGGCTTCGCCATCATGGAGGTCAGAAATTGTATCCCACGGGAACGTACTAAAGGAACAAAAAGGATCATACGTCCTAACCCTACTCATGGTGTACCTGTGAGCCAAAATTCATCGAAATTCGTCCAGCCATTAAGGCGTGAAAGGACTGTCTGTCGGTCTGTTGACAGACAGACAGAGTTACTTTCGCATTTATAATTTTAAGTACGGATAAGTAGACCAAAACGTATCCGGAAGTAATGACATAGGCACAGTTTCTGTGTAACATATAAGATACGTATGTCATGATGACAATTCCATTATTTCCAAAAAAAAAATGTTTATTGCATTATTCTAGTTACAATGGGAATAATTCTTTTAAGCATATAGTTTGTTTGTGTAAAGCAACTAAATATCAGTATTTTGCACACAGGTTCAGTAATCTGAACTCGGCCACCGAATTCCTAAAGTTGGATACAGCTGTAGAAACGGACAGGTTGACAGAACTTCAAATCAAATCCTATCACAGCCAGCCAGGGTTACCGAGGCCGCTGGCAACACAGGCAACCGAACGAATACGGGTGGGTTTTAGTCAGTAAGAGTCTGACACACCCTCCCGCTCCGCCCAGAGCGGGAGAAGTTATTTGATAATTTATCGCAGTACAACATTTATCTCCAAAAATGCGAAGATCGAGGGGATCTATTATAAAGCATATATCTGTGTATCTATTATATTATATTTATATATTTTTTATTTGCACCAAAAACAACCCCATTTATTGTACAGAAAATTACTATCCATTCCAAGGTTGCCTGCAAAAGATCGCAGTAAGCGATAAGGCCACCCATTGTATATTTTGTATTGTATATTATTTTTCTTTTTGTAATGGTTAATCCGGTGTATAATAAAGTATAAATAAATGACAGATCTTTTGATGTTTTAATTTAATTTTTATTATTAACTTCAATAGTTATTAATAAAATAAAATTAAAACAAGTTTATGAACAAGTGCATGACAAAACATGTTAAATAATCTTTATTTCAGGGTATTCATTATATACCTATGCGTTACTAACTACTTCAGAACTAAGAACTTAAGAATACATGGAGTGCAATCCAGTGTCTTTTTTTTTTTTTTTTGTGGATGGGATATCATCAAATAACTTCTCCCGTTCTGGGCGGAGCGGGAGGGTGTGTCAGACTCTTACTGACTAAAACCCACCCGTATTCCTTCCTGTTGCCTGTGTTGCGGGGGCCTCGGTGACCCATAAGTACCTTCCCGCGACCCCAGCAGGCATCGGCCCTAGTGGACCCCTACTATATGTGCTGACGACATCTCTTTGAGGCGCGCGTGGAATACAACGCGCCGTCGACCCGGGCCTGGTCCTTACCGGACGGTGAGCTACCCATTGCTCACCGTCCGCAAGCCCGCGCCTACGGTGGCCCTAAATCCGCCCGGGATTCCCGACGCCCAGGGCGTCTCCTGCGGCGGCTAGGGGCGAGAGGGCGCGAAACTTGCCGCAATCCAGTGCCTAAGAAAAGGATCGATGTTGTACATATGAAAACAATACGATACGTATCGGTATACGTATCGTATACCGATACGTAATCATCAAATAACTTCTCCCGCTCTGGGCGGAGCGGGAGGGTGTGTCAGACTCTTACTGACTAAAACCCACCCATATTCCTTCCTGTTGCCTGTGTTGCCAGGGGCCTCGGTGACCCTTTAGTACCTTCCCGCGACCCCGGCAGGAAATAAAATACCATTAAGGTATCGTTTTTTTTCTTCTAACTAGACAGACAGGTGCTGCTGGGGAGTTTGTTGCGCCACTTCTTCTTCCCAGCTAAAGCACTAGGAAGTGGTGAATGGCGGGCGTGTCGGGGGACTGTCTTATGTAATTTTGACGTTGAAAAAGTGCTGATTCTCAGCCTAGTTCAAATAAATAATTTTCATTCAATTGTTTTATGTGGCGGCATTTAAATCGCTACATGCGAGCTGCGCCTCATACTGACGTCACGCAAAATCCTGCATCGCGCAAGCAGAGTTTACCGCGCAACTAGCATATATACAACATCCCAACATCAACCGTCGGGCAGTAGCCCACCAGACACAACATCCGTCTGGTCGGAGGATCCTTCCTATTCTAAAGAGGATGAGTGAACTTTACACCCTGATCCTAATACCTCTATAACTCGAAATAAGCACAAAGTAATCTAGACCAGCTAAGGTTTCAAATTAAAAAAGAAATCTAACAGCAACAGCACATAATCGATGACGTCAACAATATCTTTCCCAAACAACAAACCACAACAAATAACAAAACGGTTTATGATAAAAGCAAATACGATTCTTTCGCTATAAATACGGTTTTATCTCATCTTATTTCTTGAGCATAGTGTAAACATGGACCGATCAGGCAGAGGGCAATGTAAGGCATGCGTCACATCGTCAGCGAGCAGCGAGTTGAAGGCTAAGTTATTAACAGCAGCGAGTGAATGGTGCTGTAGCGTGCTTTTGGGCTAAAGCTAAGGTGTCCTAGGAAAGTGTTCCTAGGACACCCTATCTTGTTCCGTGATATTGTAACTGCCGTCATGAAATTTTTCAATTTTTACCAGTATTTGATATTAAGGGTCGGGTAATCGCCGTTGACCTTGGCCATACAAATGTGCGTGGCGCTCATGTCACGCGGCCTTTCGGTTTCATAGGGAATATTTATTTTTAGTAACGAAAATATGAATATATGAAAAAAATCACAGATAGAATAAAATAAAATAGTCTGTTCTTGCAAAAAAAAACATGAAAATAATATCTTAAGCGGTTTGAAAGTATTATCGTTTTTTTATGCGTTGGGTAGACATTACTTCCTGAATTTATTTGATAAAGTATTTTACTACAATACTTAAATATTTACCTACAGGATTGATGTGTATGCGTTTTAGTTTAACATACATTTTTTGCATTACTTACTTGCATTATACAAGGTGTCGTTTTGCAACCTCGTCAAATTCAAGGAGGTAATTATGCTAATGATTCTCGACACGAATCAATAATAAAATAAGTAGGTTTTTTTTTCTAATTTTCGGAAACCGGCATGTGTAGAACACCCATGTTAAAACGCGGCCCGTGTGATATCCCACTGTAACTGCCCTTTTACGGGGTGATTCTGTTCTGTGAAAGTGGTGTATTCTAAAATACTGTCAAACTTAAATAACTAAAAAACAAATACGTATTAATTATCGAGCAGGTATTGTAATTTTATTTGAATATATATGATTTTCATAACAGCCTCCTGAAATTTGACGAGGATGCAAAACGACACCTTGTATATGAAGGCGTAATAACAGATTTAAAAGTCACTAAATCATATATCTGCGCCTTAAGGTGTCAAAAACGCTCTTTATTTGATCAGACATTAGTGTAACCGTTCATCGCTTTATTAAGAAATCAAAGTTTTAACGTGAATAGCGTTGGAAAAGCTCATCATCATCTGCCTAGACTTTCCCCAACTATGTTGGGGTCAGCTTCCAGTCTTACCGGATACAGTTGAATACCAGTATTTTACATGGAGCGATTGCCTATCTGACCTCCACAACCCAGTTACTGGGTAACACGATACCCCTTGGTAAGACTGGTTGTCGGACTTTCGAGCTTCTGACGAACCGTAACGACTGTCAAAGATCTACAAATGACAGCCGGGTCCAACGGCTTAACGTTGGAAAAGCTCGATAGCAACAATATTAAATGGGTGTGGTCATGTGTTGTTGTCTTCCCTTCAAGTGAAAGAGTCTTTTTTTTTTTTCGGTGGGAAAACTGGGCGGAGTGGGAGGGTGTGTTAGACACTTACTTACTAAAACCTCCCGTATTCCTTCCGTTGTCTGTGTTGCCAGGGGCCTCGGTAACTCTTTGTACCATCCCGCGACCCCGGCAGGCATCGGCCCTTGTAGACCCCTACACTTGTGCTGACAACATCTCTTTGAGGCGCGCGTGGAATACAACGCTACGTCGACCCGGGCTTGGTCCTTACCGGACGGTGAGCTACCCATTGCTCACCATCCGCAAACCCGCGTCTACGGTGGCTGGAAATCCGCCCGGGATTTCCGATGCCCAGGGCGTCTCCTGCGGCGGCTAGGGGCGAGAGGGCGCGAAATTTGCCTTTCCCTCAACCGTACCGCCTCCTCCTTCGCGAGCATTACTGCTTCGCAGAAGGAGGTGATGGCTGCCCATGCCCTCTCGCTGCGTACCATGGTCTGAACCAGGGCCGGACGCGAGAGATCTCTGCTGCCGATCGCCTCCACGTGAATACGGCAGTGCTCTACCCAAGCCGAGCAGACCTCCACCGTGTCCTCCGAAAGAAAGAGTCTCAGAGCGTATTTTTGTTTTGATAGCCATGCCCTTATGCCAAAGCTTAGAAACTACTGAAGCAAAGATTTTCATTCTTTACGTAAACAATAAGCTTTAATCACTTGTTATCAAACATTATGTTCAAAGTAGATTGTTATAACAGCTGTCTATTCAGCTCAGTGGGACCTAATTGGAAAGTTATAACTAACTAGCTTCTGCCCACGACTTCGCCCGCGTGGTAGTCAACTATATTATAAAATAAACCCTATGGTATTTGGAAATAGTGTAACTTTCTGCCAGTGTAAGGATTTTTTAAATCGGATCAGAGATTACCTCCTACATCCAAACTTACAACCACCCATCTCTCTTACTTTAATCCATCCAAAGGTTGTCTGTAAAAGATCGCTTTTAGCGATAAGACCGCCCATTGTGTCACCCTGTGTAAAATTTCAACCTTTACATTAGTAATTTTTATGGTGTACAAAATAAAGAGTATTATTCTATTCTTACAAACTTTGTCTCTTTGTGATTTTACTGAAGATGTAGATAATACTATTGTAAAGAATAATACGATTTATACTATTTGAGTAACTCACACACTGACCTATTACTTTAATTTTTTTAGGAAAACGTATACTTTTACAATGTTTGTAAATATGTGAGCACCACGATGCGACAATCTATCACATAATTAATCTGTCATTGCTTTCAATTATTTTTACCTATTCTGTTATAATAATTTCATTATGGTGGTCTTCACATTGTATAAATATGTAATACCCCGCAGTTTCACCCGCGTAAGTTTTGATCTCATGGGTATACCGGGATAAAAGTATTATATGTTCTAATCTAGGTCATGATCTACCTATGTGCCAAAATTCATCCTAATCCGTTCAGCCGTTTTAGCGTGAAAGAGTAACAAACATCCTTACACACATACTAACAAACTTTCGCGTTTATAATATTAGTAGTATTACTTAATGTACCTATACAAAACATTGTAAAATATTTTAAAAGAGTAACGGTGGAGTTTCTTGCCCATTCTTCTCCATACGAAACTACCTTTTGGAAGGGCGACTATGTAGAATCAGTTATATTTTAATGTCAATTTGGACGTTCAAACGCCGCGTTCAAAATTAATATGACTTTGAGAAGGTAGTTAATCGACTTGAAATGAAGAAGAATACGGTCTATTTTCTTCAGTCACCAAATAGTCTTTCGCTTGCCGACACTTCCTCGCTTGCAGTAGGGCAAGCGCCCTAAGTATAAACTCAAATATTTCTTCGGGAAAACTTCTTATAAGTTCTTTTCTGCTTAGTAAAGCTCTTGTGATTAATTAAGGGCATTTTTTTTTCGTTAAACAGCGAGAATTTGCTTCGACTAATTGCTTTACGATCGATTGCTTTCCAAAAGTGTTTGGGTGTTCAGTTTCTTTTACGTTGACTTTTTAGAATGTTTTTTTTTACAACATCTTTAGGGTGGGTGCTTCGTTTTTTGTAGGTGGCGTTAAATTGTGTATGACTAACATTAATGTTATGACAAGAAAATAGGCATTATAATAAAAATAAAGTTTTAGCGGGATAAACATATTTCTTTTGATATCAAAAACAAAAACATTTTTTTTTGTTTTATTGATGTCTAAACAAAGACAACATTGAACAACAGGTCAAAAGACAAATTAAAAATATTTCACGTTTTTCTTCATAAAAAGCACATGAATAATGA
Source organism: Atethmia centrago (assembly GCA_905333075.3). Lineage (NCBI taxonomy): Eukaryota > Metazoa > Arthropoda > Insecta > Lepidoptera > Noctuidae > Atethmia > Atethmia centrago. Next base: position 26,743,356 of record HG995374.1, read on the forward strand.
AAATTGTTCATTTCATTCCACTAGAAACTTCATAAGAATATTTTCTTGAGCCTCCTTTGTGAAACATTAGATGAATAAATTAGCTACGTAACTTTAGTTCAAGTTATAGTGATACGTTACATCGTCTTTTATTTTTAAGGAAAGTCTTTGTGTTTCAACATCAATCAGTTTTTATTTTATTTATTACTCAAAGACTTTTGCTAGAACCTGCCAGTGACAGGTAAGACTTTTTGTTCACTTTACTTTGTAAAATATTAAATGATTTTTTAATTATGTTGAAGTAGAGAACCCAGATATTTTGCTGTACATAGAGTATTCTCAAATATTTTTGAATAAATTTTAATCTAATACAGAATTTGGAAATGCTGCATCCATAACTTAAATATACCAACACTACGAGAATAATACTATAAATTTCTTTAATAATACTATAACACAACGATCCTAGAATGTACAATTTATTACTAAAGTTATTTAAAACTTAATCCTGCAGAAATCCTACTAAATATTAATTAGCAGAGTTTCCTACAAAACTCGTAGACGTGTTTAATCTGACAACTGACACTGTAATTTCTTTGTAACACAATTAAAAGTTAATTAAGACCAGCATGGATAGAGTACGGAAACATTTTAAATTTTAGGTACGTTTTTGTATAAATGATACCCAATACTGTAGTGATGTTTTTGTCTAATAAATTTTATTCAGACAATAATATTGTTTAAATAAAATTTATTACAAAAATAATTAATTTGTAAAATATATTATATTGTAAAAAGTAATGGCATTTTGCAGAATAGTAGGGTAAGATAAAAACTTTCTCCTTTTATACTTTGTTAAAATGCCCACTAAAGAATATGCCTACTCAGAGAATATTACAGTGACTTCGATCACCAAAAGCCAAAATTATTGTTACAGGTACAAACTATCTAGCTTTTTCCTAACAACTTTGTGGCCGGCTCCAGTCTTACCGGATGCAGCTGAATACCAGTATTTTACATGGAGTGAGTGTGGCTATCTGACATGGCTATCTGACCGCCACAACCCAGTTACTGGGTAACACGATACCCCTTGAAAAACTGGTTGTGATGCTTTTGGGCTTCCAACTACCCGTAACGACTGTCAAAGATCCAATGAGCAGCCGGGACCAACGACTTTACGTGCTTTCCGAGGCACGGAGGGGTCTCCCATCCAAGAACTGATCGCGGCATGCGGAGCCACGGAGGCCCTCAATGATGTTGCAGCGAATTATTATGAAACAACTGCTTCATCTTTGTCATAACTATTCAGAAAACACCTTCATCACTTAGCCCTATCCATTCCACCAGAATTCCGACCTCTCAACTAAAGCTTGTCACACACATAAGTAATGCAATGCAATAACAAGTCGCCGAGCTAACTGCGGTGCGCCAGTGTACCCCAGTTATTACTTCCCACCTACTACCCCTTCTCCGATCCCCGTTGTCCCATAGCGGCATTCTTATGTGACAACGATTTATCCACCATGTATTGTGCTCATTTAATTTATGGTCCCGTTTAAAATACGGCCGGAATTACGCTCGTACAAAAATTTGGGTTACGAATTTTGAAGAGATTTTTACCTGTGGTTAGGTTGAAAGAATGGTGACAAGTAATCATTTGATTTGATGGATTTTTCACTTTCTGTGGTGTTTGCAGCATGGAATATTATTTAATTACTTCATAGGATCGGTCCACTCAAACCTGTCCTGAAGAGACCACCTCAGAGACCTACATGGTCATCTGATCTCTGACTTTCAAAGAGATCTTGCCCTCTGAGTTTATTTCAGTGTTTCTTCTCAGAGTAGCTGGCTAGTACCTAAAAAACAACCTCATCCAAAAATTGACGTGTAAAGTGTTAGTGTTTACCAATTTACTAAATACATAATAAGCCTATAATGTTCCCACTGCTGGGACACAAGCCACCTCTCTGTGAGAGGGAGTGGGCCGTAGACCACCATGTGGGACCAGTGCGGGTTGATAGATGTAACACGTCTTCGAATTTTTGGTTCTAGGACATGCCGGTTTCCTGACAATGTTTTCCTTCACCGTTTTGAGAGCAGTGGTGATGAAAAAATTTACACAAAGATAAGCGCCTGTCCGGTTTTGAAACGACCTACAACTCGTAAAGTCACGGCCGTTACCACTGGTCCACCACTGCACTTTATCAATTACTAAATAAGAAACACATAATATAACAACACGCCTTATTTCCGCGAAGGGTTGGACAGAGGACGTCTAAGGAGCATGGGCAACAGCGTCTTCCTGTCTGCTAGTTACATTCAATTAAGATTACCTACCAGTCCATCTGTTAGGCTTGGTGGTTACCTGCCGGGGTCGCGGGAAGGTACCAAAGGGTTACCGAGGCCCCTGGCAACACAGGCAACTGAAGGAATACGGGTGGGTTTTAGTCAGTCTGACACACCCTGAAGTTATTTGATGATATCCCACACAAAAAAAAAGGCTTGGTGGTTAAGGTAGTTTATTTTGACCATTCATTGTAGGAGGTAGTCATTGGAGGGTTAGGTTCAGCAGTGGACATCATTTAATGTTAGGTACCAAAAACCATACTTGATTTAAGACTCCCGCAGAAAGGCGCGACGCGGCTCTAGTAGAAAAAAAAAATATGAAAACTTCACGGAAATTGTTCTACCAGAATCGCGTCACACCGTCGCGTCACGCCTGTCTGATTTGCCTTTAAATGTGAAGTCGTGTTTTTTTGAGATACCTAATATTACACAGATCGTATTAAGGCACTAACAAGAGGCAAAAGACCAAAATAGTCTTGTCTTAAGAAAAAAAATTGCCAAATCTGTATAGTTTGTGGTAGCGGAAAAAATATATGTTAATTTTGAACATATTTCCCAGAACTTGGTTGTTACCAAAACACGTTTTGAAAAAAAAACATCTCGATACAAACTAACGTTAACCAAACTTCTTACCTTGAGTTCCAATCCAAAATATCTGTATAAAATATCAACATACGTTACGTATTTAATTAATAACAATAATTTCTTATTTGAATGCAGAACTTGGTTGTTTTTTTTTATTTTCGATTACTCAACTCCATTTTGAGTAAATAGATAATTGCTTCGTATTTTGCCAAATAGATTACAAGCGTTGTGTCATCGCGCTTCTTTCTTTTCTATGCAGTCTGACAGTGACCGCGGTTTTAGGTGTTATCAGCGTCTTAACTAAAATTAATAATAATAACAGCCTATTATTGTCCCACAGCAGGGCAATTAGCCTCTTCTCATACAGATAAGGCACGAGCATAAATCATACAGGTCTCCTCACAATGTTTTTCTTCACCGATGTCAGTAATATTTAAGATAAACTCAGGTAGTACGTCATCATCATTCTCCTGCCCTTATCCCAATATATTTGTGGTCGGCGCAACATGCCCCTTTCTTCCATACTTCTCTATTAGTTGTCATCTCGGTAGTTACCCCCTTTCTAGCCATATCATCTTTCACACAGTCCATCCATCGTGTCTTTGGTCTTCCCCTACTCTTATAGCCATCGACATTCATACTCAAGACGTTTCTCACGACATCTTCCTCATTCCTCCGCATCACATGCCCATACCATGATAACCGATTTCCGCACAACTTTTCAGTCACCGGTGCCACTTTCAGACTTCCTCTTATGTACTTATTTCTTATTCTATCCATTCGTGTCATACCACACATCCCTATTAACATTCTCATCTCAGCTGCATGCAATTGCCTTTCATTCCTCCCTTTTGTGGCCTAACATTCTGATTCATACAAGACAGCAGGTCTTACCATTGTTTTATATATCTTCCCCTTAAGTTTAAGGGGAATGATTCCCGTGAGCTGCTGCTATTTCATCGATACAGTGTTAACTCTATGATTGAAATAATCAATCATATTAATAGAAAAGTCACAAACGAAAAGTATTAAAGACTGAAAAAAAATATTATCTTCTGCTCCTACGTCTGAACTGAGTTGATAGGATTAAAGTGTTATTTTGTAGGTATATCACATACAGTCATATTAATAAAATACGTTAATATCGCTGGTTATTTATTATTATCAGCAATCCGACTTAAAATATAAAAATATATTTCTAGTTTAGATTAATAATGATTTTCCTTTTTTCTGAGTTAATTTATAAAATTATCTGTGCCGTTTTAACGACTTGACTAGGTTTCATCGAGACTAAAAAAAATAAAAAATAATGTAAGTTTAACATTAATATACACATAAACTTTTCGGAATAAATTCTCTAAATTATGATAAAAAACCGCGTCAAAATCTGTTGTGCAGTTTAGACGAATAATGCGTGTGTAACCACACAGGCAGACATGAAAAGCGACTTTATTTTGTCATATGGATAGATGTTTAAATCGCGGGAGTTTATTGCTAATTAAGATACATTCTAAAGACACTGTTCAAATATTAGTATTTAGTAAGAGGGCGCGGGCTGGCCGCCGCGTCAAGGAACGCGCCTGCATTGGTGCCCCGTAGGGCCATGGACCGCACGACCCCCGAATAGAGGCTCCGACAAGAGGCGTTTGGATCCCAAATGGTATAGGTACTCCTGAGGTGGTCCCATATTAATTTGGTCAAGTTCTGATGAGCGTTATTCTTTCTTTCTTTCTTTATATGAGTGGTTTTGAGTTTATTTTTTTCACTTAGTGTATGTTGATGATGTTATAATAACTTCATGTCACTGTTATGTACATATCTAGCAAGTAGCGGTAAACAAATTTTGTGAGGGGTAGGTACTCGTATCACAACTAAAAAGTGAAAAATATAAACTTTTTTACAAAAAAAAAATCATTACTTTCCCAAAAAATAAACATTAACAAACACTTTAAAGTTACTTATTTTAGACTTTGTGTCAAAAATAAGTAACTTCGGAAGTGGATGTTGGCTTTGTATTTTTGTTTCTTGGCGATTTTTTTAAATTACCTATGTATTTTTTTATAATACCTTTGACAACATTAAATATTTATGCGCATAATTAAATATCAGAGAGCGTATTCCCTTTGTATGTAACCTAATTCATATTATCTAGGATTAAAACAAAACGTCAATATTAATCTAAGAGCTCAACAGATTTCAATATAACTTACTTATTTATTTATAATATATTTATCTTTCTGAAAGCAATATCATGATGAGATTCCCTTCAATTATTCCAGCTTCAAATAAATTTTGATATCTAGTCATTCTAAATTAAAATTTTCCAGACCAGATTTAAGTATTAACAAAAGAAATTTTTGAACGGTTTTAGAACCTTAATTTTGCGTGACTCGACGAAGATTCTATTAAATTTGCTAAATGTGATTTCAAGTTAATTTTATTTTGAACTTTGTTAATAGGCTTAAAGATCATAAGTTCGTTGAATTTAAAAGCCTTTTTTGGGTGATAACCAGTGATAGGAATAGGTAGTGCCTATTAGCCTTAACTTCGAAGAACAGAGACAAGAAACGGAGACTTCCTTAGGACTAAATTATTTCCGGCACATCTGTCTCGAAATTTCTAGACAATACTTAAATACATTTAAAAAAATGTGTTATTTGGAATAAGTAATTCGTCTATATTTATCTAAAGTTTGTCTATAAATGTGATAGTTTGTATGGATGTCCATTACTCAATGCCACTGAAAATGCTGATTTTGGTAGTGATATAGATTAAGGTGTGGAATAGCACATATGCTACTTCCTATTAAAAAAAAAGTATAGTTCCCATGGGATACAAAAATAATAGTACACGCGGGAAAAGCCGCGGGCATTAACTAGTTAAAAAAAAAACGTAAGGGTCCTTTCACACCACCGATATTGTCTGGCGATTTTTGGAGATTTCTATGCAAAAAAAAACGAAAGAAAAAATGCTCAAAAATCGCCGGTCGATATCGCTCTAGGTTCATTAAATAATTAATGGGCTCTAAAGGAAAAATAAAACACATAGAATATTGTTGTAACAAATATATGTATATTTATATTATTTTAAAATATGACGTAATTGGAAACCATGAAACAAAATGTACAGAAGGAAAGATTTAAGAAACAAATTTATGTTTATCTATCTTTAAATATCTATGTCATATTTATTTTACTGACGTTGAGGGATGCAATTTTTACTCAAATCAAAGTACAAATTAACCTTTGAAGTTTACAAATTAATATTTGAAGCATTTAGGACAATCACTTTTAATACTGAACTACTAACTGTTCGGTTTTGAAAAAGAACTTGATGCATCAAAAATTGCTAAGAATTTGAAAATCTTTATTTGTGTTACAAATACCATAAAAAATAAAGAACGATTTTAATTTAATCATCGTGATTCGATTCGTCAAGTTCAGTATCAGAACCGAAATTTTCTTTGTCAGATGAGTCATCTAAGTTAAAATACACAATCATATTTTTTTCTATATTTTCAACTGTCAGGCGATTTCTTTTTATGTTAAGAATCCATTTATAAGTTGAAAATGACCTTTCAACATCAACTGAGGTTAAAGGCGCGTACATATAGTATGATCGCTCATCCTTTCCTGCTGTTATCGCTTCACATATGTCTCTAATTTTATCTAAACCGGGATTTCTGTCCATGACATTTACGAGTTTATTTTTTATAAGCTCAGATGAACATCAGCTAAGCACAGTTCTCACGTGATCAAATATTTCAAAGGATTCCGTTAGAGTTAAATTCGATTTTTATAATTTCTTTAATCCAATTTGTATATCTTTAAAATATTCCTCAATGTAGTCCAAGTCCGATTTCAAGTTTTCCTTTTGAAGAACATTTTTGGCACACTTAATTTATTAAACTTTTCTCAGCAATGATTGCTCAGGAAGCTTTTGTCGATTTGTACAATTGCAGCAAATATATTTATGGCAGAATTTTTTGAAAGCGGGGTTGTTTACTTGAATCCAAGGTATATTACATAATATGAGAAATTGTACTAGGTCCAAATAAAATTGTTCATTTGGTTTTTTACTTGTCCCTTTGTGTTTCGGACCTTTAACGTGCCTCTTGACACTACTAAGTTTAGCTGTTATACTGCTCTCGCACTTAGAACAGTAAATCAAATTACTGGCCGGGTCGTAATATAATTCAGGATGAAGTCCAATCCAACTTTGTACTGTTGCTTTCTTAGGCTTGTTCGCCATCTCCAATCTTACTGGTCTCCAAAAAGATGTACGATGGCAAGTACCTAAAATAAAATAAAATTTTAAGTTTTTCATGCCTCAAAAGGAATAACGAACCTTTATAGATACAGGGAGGTGGAAAGGAAAGCGGGAGAGGTGCGCGCATTCCAGCTAGGTGCATCGATTGTATCGATTTAAAGATTTTATTCTTTCATTTTACGCTCTAATAAAGAAAAACGGCTAGATAATATGAACACGCGTAACATCATTGTTATTGAATTTTTTTTTCGCATTTTAGTCAATGCGCAAAAGACATATTCCTTTTTGGTTCAAATATTAAAAGAACCGGCCAGAAAAATAATATATTTTGATAGAATTCGTCCACCTTAGCAATTCTTTATGACACCAAAGATATAACATTACTATGCTTGGTAGTATTGAAGTTCACTTTTATATTTGAACCAAAAGTTAAATGCGTATGTTTTTTTTCTTTAACTACGTTTCATACACAATAATTATCTTAAAAACTCCACTAAAAAATATCAAGTTCATACAATTGCATATCAATCTAGACTGTCAAATTGCTAGTTTAAGATAAAATAATATATACATTAATGTTCTTTTTTATATCTAACTTACTGTTTGTTTCCCTACAAGAAATAAAATAAATAACTTTAGCCAAAACATTAAAAAGTAATAAATGTTGACTTACCGTATTATTTGATGTAGACAGACAGGAACAATGTTATTGCAGCAAATCGTAATCCATAAATTCAAGCCAAAGTAGTCGTATTAAGAAGATCCAATGAACCAAAAAACGAGCGAGGGTGAAAAACAATATTCACAAAAACAATACAGGAAGATGCGCACTTAACAAACCGAAGTACAGGATTGAAGTGAAGGTAACCTGCGCGCACGCGGGGCGGTAAGGAGTAGGGGGAGAGGGGGTATGTAGACCCTCCCCGCGCCGCACAGGTATGCGACCATGGCGGTTACCTTTTGTAATTTCTAAGAATAGATAACGAAACGCGCTGCCGTAAAATGTGATAACGTGATACCATTATTATGCAATTATTTTAATATCATGCACATTTTTAAATATACTTTAGAAATATATTTCATTAAGATGAAAGAAAAAAAGGTATTTGTATTTTCATTTGTAACTAAATATTTGCACATCATGTATAACGGTAGAATGTAAAGGGACCTCATTAATATTAAGATCATACCACTTTGTATACCTACATTCTGGCAAATAAATGAATTATTTATTTATTTTAAATACCGATAAAATCAAAATCAAAGCATTTATTTCAAATAGACCATTTACGGGCACTTTTGAATAGTCAAATGTCGGTCAGTCCAAGAAAAGTGAAGCTAAATTGCAGGTTCCAAAGAGTAGGTCTCTATGGAGAAGAACGTGCAAGAAACTCCATGGACACTCTTTTAAATCATATTATGTGTTACATATAATGCCTTTTTTACACTTGAACTTTAGAAATCTCATTAAACGTAGCCGAGAGTGAGCTAGAAAGAAGATATTTACTTCGAAACGTGTACGGCTTCTTATTCAAACATTGTGATTCATTGTGTATTACGATCAACACGTCATGTTCTCCAAAAAAAAATTCAGAAAATTTTATGGTTGTAACGACTGTGTATGTTATTCATTATGATATATCTAGTCGCAAACTTTAGGTAAATATAGACGAATTACTTATTCCAAATAACATTTTTTTTAAATGTATTTATGTGTTGTCTCGAAATTTCGGAACAGATGTCTCGGAAAAAAAGTTAGTCCTAAGGAAGTCTCCGTTTCTTGTCTCTGTTCTTCGAAGTTTAGGCAAATAGGCACTACCTATTCCTATCACTGGTGATAACTGACAAAATTGCCAACCACTGGTCGTAAAGTAAGTTACTATGATCAGTCACATCCCAGATATTAAGTTAACAAATTTCATGTGCCTGTTATTTCAACAGTGCCCACGCTTTTCCCATGAATTATGGGGGTAGGCAGAAACTACAAAATGTCACCTGTTACGATCTTCAAAAAGGCGTGAATTTATATGTATTTCAACAATACCTAACCATACTTTTACAACGCTTCAATATTTTAGACTGTATTCTTTCCTAAAGGGTATGTACACTGGCTTTCACCTACCGTACCAAAACACCAAATTGCATAAACTGGTTTAAAAGGATCAGCCAGAACATTATCCATAATACATTCCACTACTCGTGACCCTTAAACATAATTATGGGGTAAGATGAGCGGCTCGTACATAATTATGCGCTCCTCCCCTGCCCTCCAGGTTCCTCCCCCTCACTCCCCCATTTATCTGCACGCAGTTTTTATGATAATTACACTTTTATCGTTATGTCTTAATTCAATTTAACGTGGATGTAGAGTTGGGACGTGTTCTCACGGGATTTAAAGTTGAGTATGAAAGGGCTTTAAGAATTAGAATAGAATAGAATACTGTTTATTATGTACACCATAAAAATTATAGATACAATGTTGACATTTTACAAGGGGTGACACAATGGGCGGTCTTATCGCGAAAAGCGATCTTTTACAGACAACCTTTTGATGGATTAAAGGGGGAAGGAGAGATAATATTGCAGGCAGTCAGTAGTGTACCAGTTATATATACAATAAATACATACATAAAGCATATACTTATCTACATAATATATATTATAAATATACCTATATTATATTTATAGGTATGACATAAACATGAAACAAGATCAAGAACTATAATAAGTAATAGGTAATAGGTTAGGACTTTTTTTTACGTTTTTATGTATTTTTAACCTAGTTTTGTAGAAGTAAGCGGGGAACTATTTCTAAACAAATTGTTCCGTGTTATAAGCATAAGCCTAGCATAACCAGCTTATAATTTTCCCACTGCTGAGACACAGGTCTACTCTCTTCAAGTGGGAGTGGGCTGTAACCTACCACGCGAGCCCAGTGCGGGTTGGTAAATGTCACATGTCTTCGAATTTTTCGTTCTAGGACATTCCAATTTCCTCACGTTGTTTTTCCTTCATCGTTTTGAGAGCAGTGGTGATAAAATTATTTACAAAAAGTGTCTGCCTGGGTTCGAACCCACGACCTACAACTAAGTCGGTGCCATTGCCCCTGGTCTACCACTGTTCCTAATAAAATTCCTGGAAAAGTACTAATAAATGTACCTCTAAACGTAACTTAATCGTAATGTGTGTGCACTAACCTGCTAGTAATATCATTCAGACATCACAAAATTGCCAAAGCCTGGACATGTGACAAGACCAACCCACTTGCCAAGTACTGAGGGTTATGCTTCGCTTTGTGTGATCCCAAAGAAGGTATAAGTACCGTTTCTAAATAACATAGTAATAGGTTGGAAGATACAAGCCAGATAATATTATTTTAAGGATAAGAAGTGGCCAGATGATCAATTCGTTACAGCGAAGGCGACGACGCAACGCTGAAAGTATAATAAATAATTTTAATTACCCAACGCTTTTAGCTAATAAGTCTTGGTGAAATCTTAATGTTGAGTTTACATCTTAAGCCTTCTTAAAAAGTTATGTTATTTTAAGAGCTTTAAGGCTCGTAAATGGTTATATTAGGTGTAAAATTTTCAAAGAAGTGGCCCTTTATTAAGGTAATCATAGTAGAAAAAGTTGTTATGTTTATCAAGATTAAGAAAGCTACAGTATCTCTCAGCTTTGGGTATTGGATGTGGCGGCATCTACATCGCCACATGCGAACTACGCAACGCACTGACGTCACGCAAATTCCTGCATCGCGCAAGCAGAGTTTACCGCGCTACTAACATATTTACATCATCCCGATATCAACCGTCGGGCATTAGCTCACCAGACATGACACCCGTCTGGTCGGAGGATCCTCCCTTTTCTATGGGGGATCAGTGAACTTTACACCCTGTCCCTCATGCCTCTATATGGATGTCAAATCTTATAATATTGCTGATACAATGTTTTTTTTTAAATATTCGTTGGAAAGTAAAGAAAATATTGTTATATTGTTTGTAAAACCTTTCTGAACTGGTATGATCCCTGCGCGAAGAAAAAAACCTATTTAGTCCATCAGTCAGGTAATAAAAAAAATATGAGAAGTATTTTTTGCTTTATCGTATTAATAAAAAATGACTTAGATAAAACGCATTCAAGTTGGAGAGTGTGGGCTCGCTAAGTCACAATTTAGTATAAAATCTAGCAAGGTGTGATGTCATGTCACATTTCAACTCAATGTATCGCCGTAATCTTTTGATTACCTACGTAAAAAAAGAAAAAACACGTGTCCAATATTTTTTAATAATCTTGGAAAAAGACGGGCAAAAAAAAATTGTCATTATGCCTACTGCCATACCATTCGACCTTGTTAGCCTTAGGGTGAATTTCACCAATCAAACTGATCGAGATTAGGATATCTAAACCACGTACAAAAGCTGTTAGTATTTCACAACAATGACAATGACAGCTCTTGAACGCGGCTTAGAAGCGCTGATCGAGTTCGGTTTCGTTGGTAATGTAATTCAAAATTTCTAATTAAAAAAAAATATTATTTAAAAACTGCCTCATCTGAACCAGCCTTTATCAGACAGATACCAACCCCCTTCGGCTGAATAATGGAGTTTCAGGTTACACTTTTATTATAATTTATTACAAAACTTATTTGCTTTTAACGCTGCGGATGCTTTCCACTAATTATTCAGTTATTTCGGCGTCTTGAATACGATATACGATATTGGCAAGTAAATCAGCGGAAAATGGTTTAATTGAAATAAATGCTTTGAGTTTGAGTTTGAGTTTGTATGAGGGTTAGATAGCTTTCAGTGGAGGATTTCTAGATCATTTTCATTTTATGATTTTGCTCGCGGCTTCGCTCACTTGGACGTTGGAAATTATCCCACCAGAACGTATAACCGACATAAATTTCATCCAAATCCGTTCAGCCGTTTTAGTGTGAAAGCGTAACAAACAAACTCATTCTCGCATTTATAATATTAGCTAGGATTACGAGTATGATGAAATAAGTTAACTTAGTGGTGAAGTTTTTGTAAAAAAACCGAATAAATATTGCAATACCAGAATTCTGTAGATTATAATGCTTGTTTTTCACTTTTCAGTGACGTGTTTTTGCAGTCGGATTTTTGTTCTTTAAAATAATTTCGAAAAACATTACCCGCCCTCTGGGGCAGTCGGGTAATTAAAAGCAAATTCATGTATTCTAATTAATTTTGTTAATAATTTTATTCATCAAAAACATACAAGGTTTTATATGGTAATAATTTTGTTATATTTTAGGACATGTTTGTTTTTTAAATGATGAATTGAGGCGCAGATATATGATTTTAGTGACTTTTAAACGTTATTACGCCTTCATATAAGTTATGCAAAAAATATATATTAAACTAGAACGCATACTCACATATATCAATTATGTATTATATATTATATATATTATTATATATGTATTATATATGTGAATATTTAAGTATTGTAGTAAAATACTTTATGAAATAAATTCAGGAAGTAATGTCTACCGAAAGCATAAAAAACGATATATACGATACTTTCAAACTAATAGATATTTTCATGATTTTCCTATAGCCTATTTTATTATCTATAATTCTATTTGTGATTTTTTTCAAATATCCATATTTTCGTTAATAAAAATAAGTATTCTCTATGAAATCGATCAGCCGCGGCGTGAGCGCGACGCACATTTGTGTGGCCAAGATAATTATTTTATTTTTTAAGTAGTATTTGTTTTTTTTTTGTAGTACCATATAACTTACCAATCTGGTTACTTTTCACATTAAAACATTAAACTACATTTAAATAAAACGTTACCAAAGACCAAAAGCAGCATATCAAGAGATCAAGCAAATACGCCACGTTTATGCAAGTGCATGACTTGTAATTACACCAGAATTGAGGGCACGCTAGCGTTAAACTAAGATTAACTGTCGTTTAATGGCGACACGTGTTTGACAGTCTTTGGTGCTGGCTCCATGTTTAGTATGCGCTACGTGTTTTATGTACGAGAAGATCAACAATAAAATAAAAGCATGATATTTATGTACGAGAAGATCAACAATAAAATAAAAGCATGATATTTATGTAAGAGAAGATCGACATTTAATTAAATGAGTGATACTCGTATTTATGTAAACTGGAAAACATTTTGCAAAGGGGACAATATTATTTTGAATTTCTGATGTAGCATATTGCCAGGTCGTACAGAGGCACTTGTGGCTAAATAATAACAGCCGCACGGGTCGATCGATCAGGTTAAGCTGCGCTTGCTGCGGTCGGTCCCTGGATGGGTGACCATTTATACATACCAAGACCCTCCGTGCCTCGGAAAGCAGGTTAAGTCCCGGCTGTCATTTGTAGATCTTCGACACTTGTTACGGGTCGTCAGAAGCCCGAAAGCTCCATGTAATATACTGGTATTCAGCAGCATCCGGTTAGACTGGAAGCTGACCCCAAACTAGTTGGAAAAGGCTAGGCAGATGATAATTCCCAGGTCGGGCAAAGTATTGTTGGGTTTTCCTCCAGGAATTTCTCAGTAGCAGCCCGGAGACATCTGTGCCCAGTTGATGGCAATAGAACCCCTACCTCCCCTCTTTATATGGAACTTGAAACGTAACTGGCGAAATATTGGTGTGCACTGTACTATAGGTACACCTCTGCCTAACCCTTCGGGGATTACAAGCGTGATGTTATGTTATGTTTGTGTCATATAGCTCAAAGTTTTTAACATTAACTGTCATTTTAAAATCATCAGTATATACAACTTTATATACATATTGACATTGCTGAATATTATATACAAAATTACATGAATATTTACTTTGAAAAGTACTATACTACTTTAATTATTGTATATGTGAGCACTATGTGGGTCATGTTTATTTCTTTCTCAGTTAGTTTTAATAATGGTCTGGCATTTTGAGTACCTTTATACGGCCTACCCAAATGTCCTTTCCTTGGTATTGTTCGTCGAGTCGTTGAGCTCCTTAAGTCCTGAGTTGAGCTACATGATTACTGACAAATGCGTGCACTGACTGGACAGGTCCACTCAAATTTGTGTGGTCCTCAAAATACTATTTCAGACATGGATCTACATGGTCTTCACATGATCTGACCAAGATTATGTCAATTAAAGAGACTTTGATCCTTGAGTTTGTTTCGCCATTTCTTCTCAGATAGGATATGTCGACTCCATCCAGCTTATTTCTTTATTTTTTTTAATATGTCGTGTAAATGTGATTCCGATCTCCTATTTACAGAATAAACAATTTACTTTCATGTCGTTTTCTTCTTTGGCGCTTCTGGTAAACCGATCGATGGTGACTTTGGATCCGACCTGAACCTAAGTAACTTACTTTTAATTACTTAGGTTTAACTTAGTTTTAATTTAATTTAGTTAATATTAATAATCATCTTGTAATTTGGATAAGTAAATAAAAGTATACTAGTAACTTACTTAAGTATTCAATTAATAATACAAAATATAAATCGCTAGTCTTTCTTTAAACTAAGATTGACGGCCGTTTAACAACGTTAAAATCACGACACGCGTTTGACAGTTTTTGGTACGTTCGGGCAAATGTTTAGTATGCACTGCGCTGTGCGACAGAAATTTAGTTACGTCACGAGTTTTGACAGATTTTATTCCTCGAATTGTAAAACGGAAACATACTCGTACATACACTATACTCACGCCTTCTTCCCTAGGGGGTAGGCAGAAACTATAGAACGCCACCTGCTACGATCCTTTATCCTTTCGCTTCGTTTACGTTAAAATGGAGTCGTGTTGTCACAAACCGAAGATTTTCTTTTTAATTAGCGTCTGTTAGTCTTTAAAAAAATAAAAATATTTATTTGACACTTCAAAAAAAACATGTTACAGCAAGTCATAATAAAATAGCACACAAATGTATTGCCACAAATCTGATCCTAACCCCCAAACTAGGCCTGGACCTGTATTTTAGGGATCAGCGTTTACCCATGGGTTCTACAAAGTAGACCGCCAACGTTAATTGGCATTTGGTAACACAATAGGTAAATTGTATATGGTAAATGTAGGTTTGGTAAGACATATGGGTCTTTGATTAACATTTAATGTTGTCATAAATGTAACATGTAATTATTAATCTAAAATTGTGGTCGTAAGCCCAAAACAAATCTCATAACTTGAGACAAAAGGTACAGCCATTTAATCATAGTTTTAAGAAGACTTTACTTAATGTCTATGCTGAAGTCTTTGCCTAACAGTGGGACTGAGATCCTTAAAATATATAAGTCAGAGAAAGTGCACAACTGTAAGTGCGTGCATTCTGAAAATGGGCAACGTCGCAAATAGCTGTCAAATATTTCGCTGTTTTGATTAATTTGGCAACTTTACTGAATGGAAATATGAAATATAACTAGTCAATTGATTATGAAATAGAATGATTAATACGGTAACATCGAATATTTAGTTTTGGTTGTAAAAAACGTATTTGGAAACTTTCTAAGTCCCCTTTTTAAACCTAAAACGGTTACAACATCAAACTCAACGTTATAATTATTGCAATTCATTATTAATATTTTAGTTCACTAGCTAGCGATATATATCCCTACAGTAATATACAGTGGCCAGGGCACATCGCTCGCGGAACAGATGGCCGATGGGGCCGAAAAGTTCTGGAGTGGCGACAGCGTACCGAAAGACGCAGCGTTGGAAGGCCTCCTACAAGGTGGACCGATAACCTTGTGAAGGCCGCAGGAATCCGCTGGATGCGGGAAGCACAAGACCGGTCGAAGAAACAGTGCTTGGGGGAGGCCTATGTCCAGCAGTGGACGTCTTTCAGCTGAAATAATGATGATGATGATACAGTAATATTAACAAATTAATAAAAACAGGTAAATATTTGACAGCTATTTGCGACGTTGCCAACTTTTAGAATGCACGCAATTAACATAAGACTATTCTTCATGCTATTCTATTCAATTCTTCATCCATGACATAGCATAGCCTACGTGTGTCCTCTATCACCCAATGCGGAGGCAGTATAACTGGGACTACCATGCACATTAATCATGAGACGTTATTGTCTCAGGTTATGTAGCGACGTAAACGCAGGAATCTCCGCTCATTACTCTTATACCTCGCGACTTGCGTAGAACATTGACTAAGTTGGTTTGAGAACGGTGAAGTTTGATTTGATAAATTCGTTGTGGAGACAGGAATTTAGGTGAAATGATGATATGACGAGGACAGAAATGACATAAAGATTATACGTGAATAAAAGCAACCTGTAACAGAGAATTCGTTATACCTTGACAGCGAGCCAAAACAGCAAAAAGAATACAGAATACGTATTATAGGTAAGATCAGAAACCAAATTCATAGACGGATTGACATTATGAAATTAGTTATTAAACTTAATTTTTTCATTGACAGGCCTAATTATAAAAATCTCGCTAATCACTGATTAGCCACTGTTTAGCTAAATAATTCGTTAGCTCTCAACCAATGATTCACTTTTCTTTAATAATAATAAACGCTAGTTAGCGAGTGATTAGTCGCGAAACGAAATAGAAGTGAAATTATGTATTAAAAACAGAATTTTACGAATGTAGTTGTCAAAACCACGATTTTTGTATCTGTCATGACTTTGACAGACAAAAAACAAAAATTTCATTGGAAAATTTTATTTCATTAAAATAATTGATTAAGTTTATTTCATTGTGTTTGCGATGGTAGCAATGAAAATAATAAGCTCCAATCAATCGGAGTAAACAGGAAAAGGTATAAATCTTGAATTTATATCTATTTACACACTGTATATCTATTTTTTTTTTTGTAAACTGACGAAATTAATGTAAAAACAATAGCCGATAAAAGTATTTTTATGTTCTTTAAGCTTGTTAATACAAATATACTCCTTAAGAAATATATAAATAATAATAATAAGTTTATTTATTTTCTCCCACAATGTTTTTGTAGCACTTAACAGTTTTGAACTATAAAAGTACGTGTATGTAGGTCTATTTTATATTACTTCCTATTGCTTTTGCACCAGGGTTTCAGCGTCTTTTAAAAACAAATTATACTTGTTTACAGGTCTGAGTTTGACTGCTGCTATGAAAGCCACTAGCACCTAGCACAAATTCTATTAAACCTCGTAAAAACGGTGAGGGAGGACACCATTCTACGATGAGGAATGAGAGTGGCATGAGAAAAGAATGGCACCCATGTCTTTGGAGGACGAATATTGGAAATAAAAAATTAATGAATTTATAACAAAATATAAAATAGAAATGTAGCGTTATTATGTATCAAAATACATTGTTTTCTATAACAATGTCTCTTGTTAATTGTGTGTCGTGGCTTTTTTTAGTACTGGGTCTTAGAGCTGGCGTCATAAATGATAAAAGATAAATTATTTTTATTTCTGTAAGTAGGTTTATACAAACACTTTTACACGTCAATCATATTTTTTAAATAAAGCTAGATAAGGACAGCGTTTCCTATCGGACTACTCTGAGAAGAAAGGCCGAAACAAACTCAGAGGTCAGTCTCTTTTAAAGTCCAGACATAATCTTGGTCAGATTATGTGAAGGCCATGTACCTACATTGGTGTCTGAAATGGTTCTTTTGAGGAAAGAACCATACAGATTGAGTGGACCTGTCCAGTCAGTGCACGCATTTGTTTTGTTAGTAATCGTGCAGCTCAACTCAGAACTTAAGGAGCTCAATGATTTTTTTTTTTTTTGGGTGGGAATCCTACCCGTATTCCTTCCGTTGCCTGTGTTGCCAGGGGCCTCGGTGACCCTTTAGTACCTTCCCGCGACCCCGGCATGCATCGGCCCTAGTGGACCCTACATTTGTGCTGACGACATCTCTTTGAGGCGTGCGTGGAATACAACGCGCCGTCGACCCGGGCCTGGTCCTTACCGCAAGCACGCTCCTACGGTGGCCGGAAATCCGCCCGGTAATTCCCGACGCCCAGGGCGTCTCCTGCGGCGGCTAGGGGGAGGAGCTCAATGATGCTACGAATAATACCAAAGAAAGAACATTTGTGTAGACCGTATTAAAACAATATAAAAAAAAAACTAAAAAAACAACAATGACCCACATAGTCTTCACATTCACAATAATTGAACACAGTATAATACTTTAAAAGTAAATACCTATGTCATTTTATACGAGTATATAAAATTCATCAATGCCAATGTGTATAGAGAACCATGTAGGTTGGCGTCTGAAATGGTCTTTTGAGGAAAGAACCACACAGATTTACATAAGATGGGCACATGGGATAACACATTGGATAATCACTATCTCCCATGAGCTTCCTCACAAACTCATTCTCTTCAAACCTCTTGAGCACCTACTGAACCTCCACATGACTGAGCTTTCCCTATAAATCCTTTCATTATGTGTACTTCGAATGAAGACATTGTAATAGGTAACCATTCTCGTAGCGGATTTAAACGAACAAAGCTCGTTTAAATCCGCTACGAGGATTTTTCTTTGGTCTTCCTCCGTCTACTGCGGGTAGTAGACGGAGGAAGACCAAAGAAAAATTCTCGCTGTTTCAAAATTATTTTAATTCATCTATGTCGTTCTGAAATCCCATAAAATATTGTCGAAATCTATATTAATTTACAAAGGCTCAACTCGATATTAGGAACAAAATTACCTCGAAGCACACAATAATCTTATTGAATCGATCGGATTGAAATAAAATCCGCCATCTTCCCTCTTAGGATCTTCTTAGCAAGCTATAAACAATGCACCGGTGGTGTTTAATAGGACAGTTACTAATCAATTGCTTAGTGACCTCTTAACGCAAAATAGCGTTTATGAATAAGAATTTTGCTAATGTTGCTTAGCAATTTATTACAAATTAAGAGACGTTTATAAATAAGACTGTGATAGGTTCACGTGTAAATAGGTAATTGTGAAACTAACAATGAATAGGTAACTAAGTTTGCACAACTAATTTCATTATGTAAATTCGGCTTTAGTGTTGAAGTTAATTAGAGATTGCCGCCTTCTATAACTACTGTCAACATTTCGTTTCTAAATTATTTATCTTGGTGTCAATCTGCCATTGTTAGTCTTGTGGTGTAATAAAAAAACATTTCGTATTTTATCAAATTCGTAATAATTCAACAATTAAGTAGATACTAACCTTTCCACCTTCAGACTTCGAAGAAAACATTATCAAAATATTCTAAAATGATGAATGCGAATCAAACAATGTTAGAAAATCGTTAGTAAAACTTGTTAGTTTGAATTTATTCCTAAAAATAAACTATTTCAAAGTGTTGATTCAGCAAACTCAATAAGAAAAGTAATAACTCAAACGTTCTTTTTTCAAAGCTTAATGAAAATTCTATTTTTGAATTAATTACTTTAAGGAAAGGAACAATAAAAAGAAAAAATCAAGAAACAAAACCAAGTGGGATTAAAAAAAAAATGGATAGGGAATAAATTGGAAAGATAAAGAAATGTAGCCCAATTTGGAATATTACAGATTTTTTCATCCATAGATTTATGTTTTGGCTAGCTAGTTAAAACGAATGCCTCTTTGATCGAGTGGTTGCAAGCGCTACTGCTGAGCCTCATGCTCAATTCCCTGGGTCCTGGGTTCAATTCCCGGACCGATAAAGTGTTAATGGACGTGGAATTTTCTATCTATATTTCTTAGTAGCAGCCCGGAGTCTGGATTTGTGCCCGGTTGATGGCAATAGACTGGCTCCCTATTATATTGGACTTACACATAACTGGCAAAATGTGGATGTACTATAGGTACATCTCTGCTAACTTTTCGGTTAAACACAGCATCTGCCTAGCCTTTTCCCAACCATGTTGGGGTCGGCTTCCAGTCTTACCGGATACAGCTGAATACCAGTATTTTACATGGAGCGACTGCCTATCTGACCTCCACAACCCAGTTACTGGGTAACACGATACCCCTTGGTAAGACTGGTTGTCAGACTTTCGAGCTTCTGACGACCCGTAACGACTGTCAAAGACCTACAAATGACAGCCAGGACCAACGGCTTAATGTGCTTTCCGAGGCACGGAGGGGTCTTGGTATGTAAAGATGGTCACCCATCCACGGACCAACCGCGGCAAGCGTAGCTTCACCTGATCGATCGACCCGTGCGGCTGTAATTACTTATCCACAAGCCCCTCAGGCGTGGTGTTATGTTAAAACATTTGCAGAAAGGCGTGCTAGTGTTTTATTTTATTTTATTTTATTTATTTGGGTAAATAAACGGTTACACATTAAAGTATTATACAAAAGAGCTACAGAGTGAGTAAATGTTTAACCCACGACATTTTCCACATATAATAAAGACAAATTATAAAATTAATGCAATGTGCGCTTACATTTAGATTGGTACAATTAAATTACATTATGTGTTAATGATAAAACTAAACATTAAACAGGCATGCAAATAAAAAAGAAAAACAATAAATTATGAAGATACATTCTAAGACTCAAAAATATTACGGAGCAATATCCAAAATACTCGTAGTTCCATGAACAAGGCCTCTAAATTGATTAGCTGGAAAAGCGAAGATGTCAACATTTTGGAAGAGATTATTATATTGACCAGTAAGACGACGTAGGGGTGCTCGTAAGCCTGCGTTTGTACGACTAGAAGATACTGCAAATAGAGGTCGTGCGCGCACCCCTCGGCTTATGGTTGTTCTAGGTACTACGTAGCTAATCTTATTAGTGATATCCATACAATCACTTGCGTTATTACATATGCGAAAAATTATTTTAGAGACAATGTTTCTTTTTTATAAAGAAACAAACTGTTGCCAAACTGTTGCTGTTTTTAAAAGAAGAGTGAAAGAACACTATCTTTCCACTTTGCCATAGTTGCATATTATGTATTTATTATTTTATACTATTAATTATAAGTATATAAGTATTTTAGTGATATTTATTTTAGAAGTATGTATTTATGTAAGTATATTCTCATAGTGTATAATTAAATTAGTGAATAGTTTTATTTTATTTTTATGTATTTTGTTTTCTCTTTTACCTTACACACGTTGTCTACATCTCTATGTCTACTGTCCTATTGCAGGTATGCTGGAAGAGATTTCATTAGAAATAAGCATCACCTTTGTACGTTTTTTTCTGTTCCTTTCTTTTTGTCTGTTTATATGTGTGTACATAAACTGTTAAATAAATAAAAAAAATAAAAATAAATTGTCTCTAAAATAATTTTTCGCCGTCTTTCAGTTGGAGATCATAACAATCTTCTTGTTTATAGAACAGCACCCGTTTGCGTATAACATTTTCAATCACAATCCGCATTGCTTCATAGGTTTGAAAAATTCGTCTGCTCAACAATGTAAATAATGCAATGTATGTTGTTAAAATGTCGAAATGAAAGGCTTTACCATTGGAAGTGTGATACGCAATTATATATACGTACCCCTTATTCATAAAAATACTGTTTTGTCAATTTCATTCGAATTATGATTTGAGTTTGAAAGAAGAAGACAAAACACTGTTTTAACTAAAATAGATTTGTAGAGCGTTTTAGTTTTTTTTATGAATAAGGCCCCTCACCCACGGCGACTTTTTGTAGCAATGCAGTAGCGATGCTGTCGCGCGTCCGCATCGATACAGTCGCGAAGTGGTCGCTAGCTGTGTGCCCTAGCCCACGGGCCTAGATTCAGTCACGATGCAAACACGATACTGTCGCGCTTCTGTCGCGATGCAAACGCGATTCAGTAATGGCACAAAAATACCTGCGATCGCTACAGTTGCAAGATGGACTCCGTTGAGGCAACATTAGTCACGTTGTATTGTCGTTGCAGTAGCGCGTTGGCATCGCTTCTGTAGCGCGTTAGTAGCGCGTTGGCATCGCTTCTGAAGCGCTTTGCAAATGCGACTAACACGCGTTAGTAGTGATGCTGATGCGCGTTTACGAAACGCGCGACAGCATCGCTACAAAAAAACCCGTGGGCGAGAGCCCTAAGGGGTAGGATGTATATACAAGGTGTCGTTTTGCATCCTCGTCAAATTTCAGGAGGCTGCTATGAAAGACATATTATATAATAAAATTAAATTACGATACGTGCTCAATAATTAATACATACTTGTTTTTTTAGTTATTTAAGTTTGACAGTCTTTTAGAATACACCATTTTCACATAACATAATCACCCCGTTGCGTATGCGGTAGAGTGTGTGTAAAAGGGCAGTTACAGTGCGGTATCACACAGGCCGCGTTTTATCATGCGTGTCCCACACATGCCGATTTCCAAAATTTTGAAAAAAAAAGATCTATTTATTTATTATTGATCCGTGTCGAAAATCATTAGCATAGTTAACTCCCTGAATTTGACGAGGATGCAAAACGACACCTTGTATAATTACATAATGCCATTTTTAAATTAATTAACCAAAAAAAAAAAAACAGGTAATGCGTGTGTAGTGTGCAGGCAAAGTGTTAAGAGTGGTAGAATCAAGTGTGAGTGTGTAGGGTGTTTTTTACAGTCAAGAACCCTAAATTATTAACTACTTATAGCTTTGCCCGGTCCGGCTTCGCACGGGTAGCATTAAGTATCTATAATAACCTACCCGACTTACCTATCGTATCCTACCTACGTTAACCTACCTACCTACCCTACCTACCTTACTCTACCTACCTATCCTATTTCATCCAAATCCTATCGTGGATGATGATTGAAATACTATCTTGAATTCATGCAACCCTAATACTTTTTGTTAGGTTCATAGTTACTGATTTTTTACTACTTTCATTGCAATTTCTTTATATTTTCTCACCTTTTAAACCTTCCTTGGACTTCTACAAATATTTCAAAATGAAAATTACACAAATCGGTCCAGCAGGGCTAACATGACAAGCGCGAGAACGCTCTCTTTCTCGATTTGTCGAAATTTGTCTACGATTCTGACGTCATCCGAATGCCTAACATGACCGCTAAGCGTGAGTAAACTCGAGAAAGGCACTTTGACAGTTCTTTATCTCGCGACGAGAAACCGATGTAGCAAATTATTAAAAACAAATCATTTTTATTTTAGCAACATCGGCTCATTCGATAAATTTTACGCATGGAATTAGTATGTACTATAATGATTTTACATCCACCTCTATTAATTTATGTTGTAATTTTTTGTGTAACCGACCTTTTTTATTAAAATTTAATATTTTTCTATGGCATGCCGAAATTAAAATACAAAATGACGGAAACGAAAATGAGTAAGCCATTTTTGTTAGGGGAAAAACCTGTGGGTTCGCGTCACCAATATGTTAACCGCGTCACCGACATACTAACCACGTCACCGACATCCTAGCCGCGTCACTGACATATGAACAGCATACCTTGAATATGCAATCTGCGTCACCAACATGCTAACTGAGTCACCGACATGCTCAATGCGTCATCAATATGCTCAATGCGTCACCAACATGCTAACCGAGTCACCGACATGCTAACAGCGTGCCCTACCTGCTAGCAGCGTGCCCGACGTGCTGGCAGAGTCAACGACATGCTAACAGCGTCACCGAAATGCTAGCAGATTTACGAAATGCCAATCGACTTACGCCGTGATAACCGCGTCACCGACATTCTGAAAGCACTTGTTGACTTGCAATTTGCGTCACCAACATGCACACCGCGTCACCGACATGCAGACTGCGGCACCAACATGCTACCCAAGTCACCGACATGCTAATGTAACGTGTGCATCAGACTGGCGATGGCGTCGCGGAGCGGCCTGTGTACGTACATGTATACGCATATATATACTTATATATGTTATTCCAAAGTTTTAAGTTTTCATTTCTGTCACCAGTCCCCATGAATGCCATATTTTTTTGTATTATAATTTTGTCTACTCTTCTCGTCGTCAAAATCGAGGACGACTAAATGACAGCAGAATCGAAGATTATCTCGTGTTGAATTGTCAAAATACGAGATAACTTAGGTGCCATGTTAGTGTTTGTCGAGAAAATATCGAGTTTGACAGAACGAGTCGAGTATTTTGTATGGCAGCGCTGTCAGAAAACGAGAAAATTGACAGAAATAGACAAAAATTACTCGCGCGAGAGTGAGTAATTGTCGCGTGTGTCATGTTAGCCCTGCTGGCGTTCTGGAGCTTTTGTGAGATTAACAAACGTCAATTCGTTTTTATATAAATATATAGATTACGAGGCAACAATGAGTAGCTGCTCCGTGGCATCATAGCCCAAAGAAATCATCAATTCATGATTTTTCTTGTTTTTAAATGCCATGTTCTGAAATTTTATTTATTCCTATTGGCAATACAGCCAACCGCCATGTCGTAGCGCTGGTTCAGTTCGCAGAGAGCGGTCGATCTAGTGAGACGTTAAAATTGTAAAATGATATTAAAGTTGTGCTACTTGTAATATCGAGATTATATGTATGTGTCCATTTTGATATTAGTAAAATACAATTTATTAGTATAACAAAAACCGGCCAAGTACGCGGCGGACCACGGTTCCGTTGGGATGAATTTATCCCAAGAACAAGCTTAACATTGTAGATGAAAAACATGTTCTCCCATAAATTCCAACGGCAAATATGTATAAGTTTGTAAGCACAATATTGAGAGATTTTCCATGTTATTTTAAGACCATAGATTTGTTATAGGTTTTCCTGTAATCTGTTAGTATAAAACTATGTTCTGTATGTTTTTCAAAATTTTAGGCGCAGTAGTTTCGGAGATAAGGGGGAAAGGTAAATTTTTTTTTTTAGTTCTTTTAAAATGATTAAAAAACTATATTGGAGACCCTCACAGGCCCTTTCATTTAAAAACGTTTGTAAAACTTTTTTAAACATTTTCTAATTTGCATCCAAAAGTGACCATAATTATGTAGTGAAGTATTTACTTTATACGTCCTTGTTTGGGTCACAGAAATAAAATTCATATGCATACCAAATTTCAATTTAATCGGTCCAGTAGAATCGGAGCAAATCAGCTGTGACAGTCGGACAGAAACAGACACACTAGTGATGCCATATGGGTTCCGTTTTTACCTTTTGAGGTACGGAACCCTAAAAAGTGGTTTGTTATAAGCTGGCAGTAAATGCTATAGCTCAGTTCTAACAGTTATGCTGTGTGGCAGTGCTCTTAAAAGAGTCGCAAACTTTAAATGTCAGGTCAGGTCATTGGGTCTCAGACGATCTGAATGACAACGTTGATTTAGAGCGGGAGCGCAGGTTGCTGGCTGTTCGATGTAGGATGTTGGCCCGCAGGATTGCACGTTGTATGGCACAGGTCAAGGTGACGCTTTTCAAAGACTGCCAATCCTTTTACACGTGCAGCCTGTGGGTGAACTTTACGCAAAGGGCATATAGTGGCCTGCGCACACAATATAACAATACGTCCCGGGTGTTGATGGGGCTGCCGCGTTTTTGTAGCGGGACATGTTTGCTGACGCGGATGTCGATAGCTTTTCGGCCATCGTGCGCAAGAGATGCGCATCTCTGCTAGGCCGTGTTCGCGCCAGCCCCAACACCATTCTTAGAACTTTGGCTGATAGGTGGAAGAAGGTAGACTCTTCGAACTTGGGGAGGTGGATACGACTGCAAGCAGTCAAGTAGACATTCCCCAGGATCGGCGTGCCTCACGCAGCTTAGAATAAATGTTTTATAAGTACACTAACTCTAGTTTATAACTTTACATTGTTACTAAGAAATATGGAAGTGATTCTGAAATAAATGTTTTATTATTATTATAATCTTAATTAAGTTATAAACTAAATGTTACTCCTAGCTCCCAGACACATAATAAGATATACCAAATAATCTTTATCTCGTTTTTGGAGACAATATTAAGACATACAGCCCACAGGGTAGGCTAGTCGCCTGATGAATAAAAGAGTAGCGTCTAACGGCTAAATTATAAAGGATATTATAACGTTAAAATGGAGGTAAAGCGGGTAAACAGGCTCGTTCTTTGAGCCAGCCTATAGCTGGAAGGGAAACTATTACTTTTAAGGTACAAAGAAGCACCCAGTGAAGGTCGACGAGATAGTTTTGACATAAATTGTTGTTTTGTGAAAGAAGAAAATGTTTTTGAAAATATTGCAGGTAGGTATTCAGTAGAAGAAGAAGTAAATTTTAATTTGTATCCAATTTAATCATGAGTGATTAGGAAGCTTTATATTTTCTTTATTGTGTACTTACTTACTCGTATGTATCCAAACGTGGAGTTTCTTGCCGGCTCTTCTCCATAGGAAACGGCCCATTGGAACCGTGCACCTAGCTTCTGACGTTTCATAAGTGCCCATGTAGGTTTATGTGAAATAAAATATTTTGATTTGAAAGAGCGAGTAGGAAACTGTATATTTTCTTTATTGTGTATCCAAACACGAGTGGGTATTTTTTTGGTTTTAGAATAATCGAAGAATTGTTTTTGTTTTAAGACGATGGCGTCAAAATTGAGGTGTGGTTTTACTTAATGTTTTATATTTGGAAATAATGGGCCTTATTACAAATCAACGTTTGTCTTTAGAACCAGGTTTAAACCATCGAGCCATTTTTGAATTTTGAACTTTATTTCTACAAAGATTCTTCTTAATACAAAAACAGATTTTTAACCCGAGCCTAACTGATCAATTTCGTATAAAGAACTTTACGACGATTAAAATAAGGTTCAAAATACAAAAACTGGCTCGAAGGTTTAAGCTTGGATCAAAGATAGAGCTCGTTTTGTAATGATACGGAATAAGTTTAAGTTGTGAATGCCGATTTTATCTACCTTGCTGGCCAACATTCGTTTTCAACTTCATTAACCTTTTGACCGCCACAGTCATGTATAGATAACATACCAAAATGTGCCCAGCACGCCACGGTCACGACTACATGACAGATTTTAAGCTACGAGTAATTCGTAGCTTGGCGCCGAGGGCACGTTTTTGCTTTTTTGACGTGGCGGTCAATAGGTTAAAAACGACGACGTTTTTATCACTTACTACACAACATTTTAGTGTAAAAATAGTTTCAGATTAAAACAGTATCGTTTATACGAGTAAACATTATTATATCAAGCATAATCAGAAAGTTTCTCAGAAACTCGGCGAACTTTAAGCAAACTACAAACAAACATTTTCTATCTAGAATCTAGATTGTTATTCTTTTCAAGAGATGAGAGGTTACGGAATCTTAAAATATCAGTTCATTGACTCTGACACAATCACTGCCATATACCTACAAAACTTATCCACTAGTCACACATGAACTTGCTTAAGAAAAAATCCACTTAACAACCAAAGTGGGGGATCCAGCAAATGAAAAAAAGTTTGGGAGCAAAGACAAAAAGGACTGCTCCTAATGGGAGCAAGTTTGGGAAACACTTTAGCTAAACATCCACTAATGGAAATGGAAGGAAGCCAGCGAAGTAACACCGAATCGGTTGTTTTTTATAATTCACCCCTGTTGCCAAATCGAGTGTTTTTTGGGTTGAAATGGTAATATTTGCCAGTGATTCCGATTTTCAAGTTATAGATGTACAGCATTGATAATGATATGTATACCTACATACAAGGATAATTCGGAAAATTGTAATCTTCTATCATTGAGCTTCATTTAGACCAGGGATGACAGACACACAGACACAGACTTATAGAGAATAGGGGCCACTCGGGCACATTATGAGATAAAAGTGGGCCTCCGGGCCCGCCAAAAATAACTAGGTAAACGTTTTAAAAGAATTTAATTGGATACCTCTTTTGTAAAACTTACAATATTTAGTTTAAGGCACTGAAAAGACCCAATTGACCAAAATAGGCTTCTCTTAAGAAAAAAAATTGCCAAATCTGTATAGTTTGTGGTAGCGGAAAAAATATATGTTAATTTTGAACATATTTCCCAGAACTTGGTTGTGCACGTTGGGAACAAAAACACGTTTTGAAAAAATATCTCGATACAAACTAACGTTAAACTAACCTCTAACCTTGAGTTCTAATCCAAAATATCTGTATTAAATATCAACATACGTTACGTATTTAATTAATAACAAGAACGTCTTATTTGAATGCAGAACTAGGTTGTTTTTTATTTTCGATTACTCAACTCAATTTTGAGTAAATAGCGTTATGTCATCGCGCTTCTCTTTCTTTTCCATGCAATCTGACAGTGACCGCGGTTTAGGTGTTGCCAGCGTCTTAAGTGCTACCCGAATAGTTCCGATCGCAAGTTGAATCACACACGCTAATGTAGGTAATTAGGTATATAACATTGTCAACATTTATTTTCCACATTTTTTTAATTTGTTGGCGGGCCACGGCATACTGACAACGGGCCACGTCTGTGCATCACTGATTTAGATGTTGCGTTGCGTTGAAAGGTTGCTTTTTCTCAAAAAATATAGCAGGGTTCAAGTGAAATCAAACTTAAATAACAAAAAAAGAAGCATAGAACCAGATTCTTATAAATTTTGCTACCTACGTATATTGAGACACATTTAAAACAAAGCATAACAAAACCAATTGAAGACCTTTTCACCTAATAAAGCCTTAAAAAGTTCAAATAGAAAAATTTGAACACTTTACAAGTTCACGACTGAATCATTTGGGGGCCGTTACAAACACCTGTACCGCAGCACTTGAATTATTGCTCAAGTTTAACTTTTTTTTCACTTACATTATTAAACGTTTCAAAAAGCTGGCCAGCGATAATCTTCAAAGTTTCCGGATCTACTTGACACCTGGCTGGGCCGAGGATGCCGTTTGTATTTTTGAATATGGAAGGTGATAATTGGACGTGGGATGTGTAGTGATCGGTGTGTCGTTTTGAAAATGGAAAAGCATCAAAAATGTGTATCCGTAATATTGGAAAAAACTTAATAACATCAAGAAGGGAGGCTAACATGTTGTGCTCAGGTTTACGCTCATTCAAAAATATCAGCCTTAAACAAAATTATTGACCTTATTGATTACGATCCAAAGTGCTTTGCTCAATCGTTTCATCTGAGGACAGAATGTCGAGAGAATGTTGACTGTCAATCATCGCTATACAAAATCCAAAAATTAAAAACACTTCTGTCTGCAAACGTACCTCAACATAATAAGCGTACATTCACGTATAAAACGCTTGAAACCTTCGCACGATCGCTCGCTCCACAAAACAAAGAAACGTAGGCGACACACAACTCACAAAACCAATTTACTACAATTTTTAATTTACAAAGCAAGTTCCCGGGTACCCGGGTAGCCGTGTACCACACTCGAGTTACGAACCCACCTTGTTTACGATCACAGTTTAACCGATTGCTCTCATTTATTCCCGATAAGTTCCCGCTTTTGTTTTGTTTTATAAACAAATGGATACCATAACTTTGCCAGAGAATTTACAACAGTTTCAATGAAAAATGTAACTTCGCGCCAAGTTACAAAGTCCAATTTCAAATGATTGGTTGTCGTGTTATTATTTATGTTCGAATTGAAATTTTGTTCCTGTAATTGCGTAGGTTGGAGGGTTGAGCAGATCTGCTTAATTGTATAAGTTTGATATCGGAATAGGATTCATTTAACTTGTCTACCAATTCTGTAGATATCGAAAGGGAAAAGGGTTATTGTTCGAGTCTATAATCAAGAGTTATTCATGGCACAGGTACAAAATTGTTTGTTTACTGTTGATAGAATTACGTCAATACTTGAAAGAAAGAAAGAAAGAAAGAAGTAAATAAAGAAGGAAATAAACAAACAAAGAAAGAAAGAAAAAAACAAATAAATAAAAGTATTTATTAGGACTCCACAAAATTAAACTAAACTCACTCATAGAAATATAAAAAATGTATAAAAACAAAAGTAAAATAAAAATAAAACTGAAAGTCCTGTAGGAGATCAAAAGTCCTAGTTTAGCATTATGCTGCGACATTTAAAAATAAGTGTTGCAGCGCTGGTATTCTGATAGGCTATTGTCATGTCACGGACAGATACAGAAATAAATAATAGATAAAATAAAGTAAAAAAAATATATGTGTGAAATAACCTAGCGCTCACACATGCTTCAAACATTGTAATAGTAGGTGAAATGAAATGGTTTATTCTGTAAATAGGATATCGGAATCACTTTCACACGTATTAAAAAAAATAAGCAAGATGGAGTCGACATTTCTTATCAGACTACCCCTGAGAAGAAATGGCGAAACAAACTCAGGGGGTGCCGGGGTCGCGTGGCGTACGTGAGTCGCGTGGTGTGCCGGGGTCGCGTGGCAGTCCAAAAGGGTTACCGAGGCCCCTGGCAACACAGGCAACGGAAGGAATACGGTTGGGTTTTATTCAGTGAGAGTCTGACACACGGGCGTCGGGAGTCCCGGGTGGATTTCCGGCCACCGTAGGCGCGGGCTTGCGGACGGTGAGCAATGGGTCCGCTCCGCCCAGAGCCGGAGAAGTTATTTTATGATTTCTCATCCAAAAAAGAAAAAAAAGTGTGACACACCCTCCCGCTCCGCTCAGAGCGGGAGAAGTTATTTGATA
The DNA here is from genome assembly GCA_905333075.3 of Atethmia centrago. Lineage (NCBI taxonomy): Eukaryota > Metazoa > Arthropoda > Insecta > Lepidoptera > Noctuidae > Atethmia > Atethmia centrago. The sequence goes on from HG995374.1 coordinate 26,774,027, forward strand.
ATTACCCACTCAAAAAAGAAAAAAAAGGAGTCAGTCTCTTTTAAAGTCCAGACATAATCTTGGTCAGATCATGTGAAGACCGTGTAGATTGGTGTCTGAAATGGTCTTTTGAGGAAAGAACCACACAGAATGAGTGGACCTATCCAGTCAATGCACGCATTTGTCAGTAATCGTGCAGCTCAACTCAGAACTCAACGATTCGACGAACAATACCAAAGAAAGGACATTTGGGTAGGCCGCTTATATGACTCAAACTGCCAGACCAAGATTAAAACTAAATGAGAAAAAAAAAACAATGACCCACATAGTCTTCACATTCACAATAATTGAAAACAATATAATACTTTACAAGTAAATATTAAATTCCACACAATATATTAAGCTCCACAAAGTAAATATGTCATTGTGTTTTGAATAATCATTAAATGTCAAAGTGTCTAAATTAAATAAAAGTTTCAGTATTAATTAGTAATTGGAGCAGCTCAATCCCAAGCCTTTTTGTCCTCAATATAATCTTTAACGGTATAAAAGGCTTTCTGGCACAACTTACTTTTAATAAATGATTTGAATTTATTAAGGCTTAGATCTTGAACGTGGCTTGGAAGTTTATTATAAAAACGTATACATTGACATCTGAATGAGCCACCTATTTTATTGAGCCTTGTTGTAGGTACAACAAATGTGTGTTTGTTCCTAGTATTTAAATTATGGATATCACTGTATTTAAACAATTTTATGGGCATATAAAAGATTTTCAAAAATATACTGAGAGGGCACAGTCATTACATTAATCTCCTTAAACTCTCTGAGAGAGTGTCTCGGACTTAATTTATGAATTGATCGAACAGCTCTTTTCTGCAAAACTAAGATAGTCTGAATGTCCGCGGCATTTCCCCACTACAGAATACCTTACGACATTACACTATGAAAATAGCTAAAGTACACTAAACGGGCTGTCTCTATATCAGTTAAATTACGAATTTTTCTAACAGCGTATGCTGCGGAGCTTAGCTTTTTCGACAATTTATCTATATGTGGACCCCACTGAAGGTTAGCATCCAAAGTTAAGCCCAAAAATACTGTGCTATCTTCAGGATTCAAATCTTCGCCCTTTATCAACACATTAGTTTTCACCTGCCTAACGTGAGGAAGTGTAAACTTAATGCATTTGTTTTGTTTTCATTAAGAAGTAAATTATTAATATTGAAACAGTGAACTACTTTTGAGATCGCACTATGTACATCGTCAGTAACCAGCTGCTGGCGTTTAAGTTTAAACAAAAGTGAAGTGTCATCCGCAAACAACACTATATCATGATTATCTTTTATGAGGTACGGCAAATCATTAATATAAATAAGAAACAAGAAGGGACAAGAATTGAGCCCTGTGGGACTCCCATTGTTACTTTAGATCCGGGAGATCTTTTGCCATTAACGTCAACGCTCTGAATCCTATTACTCAAGTATGAAGTAAGAAGATCCAGAGCGTTACGTATCCCGTTGTGGCGGAGTTTCCTGATTAACGTTTCATGGAGAACGCAATCGAATGCCTTACCTGATGATGTCTGCCAGTTTACTCCAAGCACAAGCCTCCTTAAAGAAGCTCGTTTCAAAAAAAAAAAAAAGACTTGGTCCTCACATTCACAAAAAATAATGTAATATAAAACTTTACATAGTAAATATTCATGTCATTTTGTATATACCGGCTGATTTTTTTTACCGTCTCGAAAAACATAGTAGATGAACGGAGTAGAAGCCTATGACATAGTCAATTTATTTGTTTTTTTTTTCTTCAACCTGTAACGAAATTGATTTATCAATAAATACTCCCCATTTGAAGTAAACTTTTCATACTAAAACAATAAAAACAGAAAAAAAAAGAATAAATCGATGAAAAAATATCGAAATTCAAATCATACGCACCCTACTAAATGCGCAGAATTTATCAATGAATTCGTAGATCCGTTCTTTTGCAGCCGATAGGTACTCGCCGCACTTGCCGTCGGCTTCTTTGATATCAGGCGCACGAGCCGCTCGCTCGCACATCTCCGCCCGTCCGCGTCCCGCGCTTCAGTCTACGATTAGTCACGGCAGTGAGACGTCGCACATAGGAGTAATTTCATTATAAAAACGGTTAAAAGTCTAAAACAATAAGTTACTCAAAAAACCTTTTAAACCATTTGTTATTAAAGTTCGGTAACCAGTCCATCCATTGGCCGCAACGAAACATCTACCTGCTCGTGCTCTCTGACATAAAGGCCCGTAAAGTCCGGTTAAGTAGTCACGACCTCTCAAGGTCAACTACGAGATGCCTTAATAAAAAAAAAATCTGACATAAAGTCAGTCGGAACCCAGTCTCTGTTGGGATCGCATGTCTTTGTTCGCGACGCTTTTGTTTGTGTTGTTTAGTTCTCTCGCTATTGTGTTCTTGTGTGTTAGACTACGTAAAAAATATTTGATAAATATGGAAGTGAAAGGTATGTACCGTATTTTTAAATGCCATTTTATCGTTTTCTGTGTGTTTTATACGTATACGAACTATGTTAAACGTGACTTATTTGGGAAGTTAATTTTTACTTATAATTTTCATATAATAGTGTTTTTGTTTATGTGTCGCGTCTTGTCGAGCTAGATTTCTTTTATGGACTTAAAATTGAGGCTATTGGCAATCATATTGCACAATAAAATAGTCCGCCTTGATCCGCCATTTTGTTTTATATCCATTCAAAATTACTGTATTTAAAAATAGATTTATTTCAACATTGTAATTTTCTTTTGTAGAGCCTTCTCAAACTAACAGGAAGTTTACCAGAAGAGCTTTATATGACATCCTGAAAGAATTTAAGGGAAAGAAAATTGACGAAAAGTTTACTTTAATGGAAGAAAAACTTGTGGGCATGACTAAATGTCCTGCTGATCAAATATCCATTTTAAATCGGGCCTTAAGGTGTTTCAAGAGTGATTTTAAGAAGAAATGGACAGTCGCTACTTACAAGGATGAACGTTTCTTAAAAAATAATGAAGAATAGCTCACATCTTCGTTCGAATTGCCTTACTGGTCTGCACAAAAACCAGGACGCCCATCTAAAACATTCGAAGAGTTAAGTGACCGCAGCAAGCGTCGAAAAACGAGAGAACTACGGCAGCAGGTACCTGTTGAGGAACTGACAATACGATTGACAGTGGGAAGTAATACGCGGGGCCAACAAGAGTATTTACCCTTGTTATTCCCTTATAAAAAAGGCCAAAAACCAATGTTACCCCAATGAGCAATCGATTCGAGTGACTGAAACTTGCTCTGAGTTTGAACTGCAAGCTTTACTTGACCACACTGCATTGCGTTTATATAAATACACAGCAGAAGTTATAGAAATTTGTTCACAGGAAGAAAAACAAAACATGGTTTTAATTTCAAAATGGGGCTGTGACGGAGCGCAGCAGTCTCAATATAAACAAAAATTTGTAAATAATACTGACAGTGATGCTAATATTTTCCAAAGTTCATTTGTGCCTTTAAGATTAGTCGTAATGATTGATGGAGAGCAAAAGAAAGTCATATGGCAAAACCCAGTCCTTTCCACTGTCAGATTCTGCAGACCCATACGCTTACGCTTTATCAATGATGTTACTAAAAACGAAATAACGTACATCGAAAAGCAAGCCAAAAATTTAAAAGAAACAGAATTTTCCACTCCTAATGGATTAGGTAAAATAAAACATACAATGATACTCACAATGATTGACGGAAAAGTATGCAACGCTGCAACTGATACTGCATTCACAATGAGATGTTATATTTGTGGACAGACTTCCAAAGATTTTAATAAATTAATTGTAGCAGAGGAAGTCAATGAGGAAGCATTGAAGTTTGGACTCTCGATTCTTCATGCAAGAATTCGTTTTTTCGAGTCGTTATTGCATTTGGCTTATAAATTACCGTTAAAAAAGTGGCAAGCGCAGTCAGCTGAAGATAAAAAATTTGTAAAAGAAACAAAAGATAATATTCAAACCAAGTTTAAAGAAGAAATGGGTCTCCTCGTAGATATTTCCAAGCCAGGATTTGGGAACACTAATGACGGCAATACGTCCAGAAGATTTTTTGCTGACCCGGAGTGTTCTGCTCGAATCACAGGCATCAATGTTGATTTAATAAGAAGATTTAAAGTGATCTTAGAAGTGATTTCGTGTGGCAACAGCATTGATGTTTGTAAATTTGGAGCCTTTGCACATGAAACTGCAAAAATGTACAGAAATTTGTATGGTTGGCATCCAATGTCACCAACTTTACACAAAATTTTGATGCATGGCGCCAAAGTCATATCTACTGCAATCCTACCTATCGGTCAACTATCGGAAGAGGCAGCTGAGGCGCGCAACAAGCACATACGGTATTACAGACTGAATTTTGCTCGAAAATTTTCACGAGTCGACTGTAACAGGGACATATTAAACAGGCTGTTATTAAGTTCAGACCCGTATTTAAGTTGTAACAGACCAAAGCAGCACAAGAAAAGTAAGCCATTTTCGATGGAGGCAATCAGTTTAATGGTCGCAAGCACACCGCATTTACCTCCAAATGAAAATGATAGCGACGAAAGTATAGAAGAAGACGAAGGACGTGAGGACGAGTTTGAGTCTGACTAATGATGTCTTGATCACAAATATGTTGTTTTTTTTTTAAATAAACATTTAATATCATTAAACTCCTTCTTTCATTCGATGACCTTGCTAAAATATGCGAAAAATATTTTGACCGGTTTTATTATACGAATACTCCTATGTGCGTCGCGCTGTTTGTTTCCGCGTATGCACCGATCGTCCGCCCGGTGATAATTATCATATGTAAACATGTACGAATATTCTAATGTAGAGTACCTCGCAATGGTGCGATTTTATATCCTGTCTGGTGAAAACATAGCCAGTGCGAGGCGAATGTACGGAGAAGAAGAACATCTTCAGTCGCTGCGAAGGAACGGTATCCCTGCTCCTCAAATTCCCAGCACTTCCCTCATATTACGGACGTATCAGCGGTTAATAATCATTTAAATAACCCTCCTTTTTGCTGCGCCGTAGTCGGGTAACAAACGGCTCATCTCGACCTTGGACGGTTTAGTTAGTGATGGCACAGTGATGGGTAATGGCACTCCCTTTTACAAATCCATTAATACATTGAATGATTTGATTACTTGCATAATAAACACCAATTACCTAATTTAAAATCGACTTCGCCTAATATTTCATAACCTCACTTTATGTCAATTTCTATGAAATAATAAGTTAGTAGCTAATGATAATCTAACGAATACCTATTGTAAGAAAGAGTGGTTAACTTAAAACTTTCGAAATACCTACAGATTAATGTATTACTAATCATTCCATTTAGTCAGTGATTGTGTAAGAATACTACCTAAACAGGTTTGTTTAAATTTTGCAAAACAGGTCAGGCCAACTCACCATGGATAAATAATCATTGTCTCTGAAAGGTACCTACCTAAAGACCGCTGTAAACATTTCAGGTAGCGGTAGCGGTTTTTAGGTAGGTACCTTTCAGCAACAAAGATTATTTATCCGTGGTGAGCTGGTCTGTTTTGCAAAATTTAAATAAACCTGTTTGGAAACGGCAACACTGTGTGCGTTTTGCTCGCACGTTTACTTTCATTTATGCGCGATCGCAGCCTACGCCGCGCGCCGCTTCGTTTACTATCTCCTATTTTGGTTATTATTAGTTTTACGCACGGGCCGTAGGATGGATGGTTTTCATGATTTTTTTAGGAAATTCCGAACCTTGTCAATCTCAATGGTACTAAGCAAATATTCTCAGGTATGGCTTCTGTTCCTCTTACACAACACACCTTAATATTCTCGACACGGTAAAAAATGTCATCCGGTATAATATTCATCAATGTCAATGTGTATATAAAAAGGTATATTATAATGATAACTTTGTATAATAATTAAAATGTCTGGTTTTACGGTTTTGTGACAAAGGCTTAGCAGAGCGAGCAGCTCAATTAACTCAACATAACCCTATAGAGGCATGAGGAACAGGGTGTATAGTTCACTCATCCTCCATAGAAAAGGGAGGATCCTCCGACCAGACGGGTGTCGTGTCTGGTGGGCAACTGCCCGACGGTTGATGTCGGGATGTTGTATATATGCTAGTTGCGCGGTAAACTCTGCTTGCGCGATGCAGGATTTTGCGTGACGTCAGTGTGATGCGTAGTTTTGTATGTGGCGCTGTAGATGCCGCCACATCACTCCCCTCCGGAGACCGGAGGTCGATAGTGGGCTGAGTCGTGTATCTTGCGATGCTTGCCAGTGCCAGGTGGGGTTCCAGTGGGTCGGAACCGGTTGTCGCATAGTTCGCGGTGGGTCGGAACTGTCTGCGGTGATGCCCCAGTGAGTCGGGGTGGCGCTGCGTTATGCTCCAGTGAGTCGGATGTGGTACAGCGCCGGGTTGAGGGCTGACTGCTGGCGTCGACCAGGAGAGCGTTGAAGAGCTCTGCTTGTTGACCGGCCGAAAGTGCAGTGTGCTGTGCCAAGGTTGCTGATGAGGCTTAGGGTGATGACCAGGTATGCGCGGTCGCTGCATGCTGGTGGTCAGGATACCCGTTGAAGCCGTGGGTGCTGGCTGGCTGTGTGACTCGCCGCTCGAGAGCTTGAGGAAGTGTAGATGATGACGTCACGCTGAAGTAGTTGCACGAAGGCTGCGCTGACGTTCATATTCGAGGTCACCAGTATAGAGGCATGAGGAACAGGGTGTAAAGTTCACTCATCCTCTATAGAAGGGGAGGATCCTCCGACCAGACGGGTGTCGTGCCTGGCGGGCAACTGCCCCATGGTTGATGTCGGGATGTTGTATATATGCTAGTTGCGCGGTAAACTCTGCTTGCGCGATGCAGGATTTTGCGTGACGTCAGTGTGATGCGTAGTTTTGTATGTGGCGCTGTAGATGCCGCCACAACCCAATACGCGTTAATAACTGAATCTAAATTATTCCTTCCCTAAATAGATTCCTTCGCTGGGCAATTGCTATCTGATACACCTACTATTGGAATAGTGCAAGCAAACACGTTACTTAAGGCGCTGTTATATGATTTTAGTTTATTTTTAAATCTGTTATTACGCTTTCATATAATGCAAGTAAGTTATGCAATAAATGTATGTTAAACTAGAACGCATACACCTCAATTCTATATGTATATATTTAAGCATTGTAGTAAAATACTTTATGAAATAAATTCAGGAAGTAACGTCTATCCAAAGCATAAAAAAACGATATTACTTTCAAACTACTCAAGATATTTTCATGATTTTTTTGGTATGAACAAACTATTTTATTATTTATAATAGGCATGATAACAGTAACTAAAAATCCCTTATATTATGTATTTTTTCAATGAAACTTGAGTTAAAGAATTCAAAACGCGCATTTATTTTTTTATCAAGAGAGAGTTCGATAATTATTTTGATAAAATAAAACTACAAAATACGGCAATCCGCCATGATAAGTAGAACACTAATCAGAGCGTCTGACGTCACTTTTGAGTAAACAAACGAACTTCGTTAACAGATGATTTTATGATTTATTTTTTTTATTATTTTATTTCATCATTCTCCTGCTCTTATGCCAATTTATTTGGGGTCGGCGCAACATGTCCCTTTCTTCCATACTCCTCTATTAGTTTTCATCTCGGTAGTCACCCCCTTTCAAGCTATATCATCTTTCACACAGTCCATCCATCGTTTCTTTGGTCATCCCCTACTCTTATAGCCATCGTCATTCATACTCAAGACTTTCCTCATGACATTTTCCTTATTCCTCCGCATCACTTGCCCATACTATAACAACCGATTTCCGCACAACTTTTCAGTTACCGGTGCCACTTTCAGACTTCTTCTTATGTACTCCTTTCTTATTCTATCCATTCATGTCACACCACACATCCCTCTTAGCATTCTCATCTCAATTGCATGCAATTCTTCAATTCTCATTCTTGTGCGATCCCTCCTTCATGCAACAACTTATTGAAGAATAAAGTCAGCCACATAAGTTGAAGCCACTTATTTCTTATTGTTTTATTTTTTGGAATGAACAAATATAGCTAATTTGGAGTTTTTATTAATGTGTTACCACACTTTCGAATTTATATTAAATAACACAAAATAACTAAATTATTCAATGAGTGTCTAGCGCTTACGTTGTGATTACTCAAAGGTGACGTCACAAGCGTCGCACAGACTGTCCTGTAGAACAAGCTAGCTGGACAAAAAAACTAAGTAATTATTAAATTTATATTTCACTATTTTAGGTAATATTACATCGTGATCAATCGCCTTTAACATTACGGTAGATCTGTTTTGTATGTTTATGGAATAAATCGTAAATTTTCAGAAAATAAAACGAAAATAAAAATTATTTAACTGTTTATTGTAAAAAAAATCACATGTTGGCTCCGCGCCGTTTACAGTAGCTTCTAAATCAACTTAACAATAGCTAATAATAATAGAACAATAAAATAATAGAGAATAATAATAGATAAGTAATAATAATCATTTACAGATTTGGTTTCTGCAATAAACTGAAAAAGCTTTTTTTAGAACAGTTGTTACACTGTCCACATTATAGTGTCTTAATATGTGGTTCGCAATCACGGAAACACGATCTTTCTGAGGCACTTGATTCCATTTTTCAAAGAGTTCCCTTCGCTGCATTGCTTTTGAATAAATTCACTGAAAAAAAAAACTCTTAAGTCGCATGTTTCCGCATGAAACTACTATTCGTTATCGAAAGAAGAATATCATAACAACTTAATAAAAATGAATTACAACTCGACTGGACTCGGCTGTACAACTTTTCTATTATTGAAATGCAATAACATATGGAAAAACTACCTCAAAACTTAAGAATTGTTTTCTTCAAAGTTATTATTAGAAAATAAAAATAAAATTCATACCTGGAAAGTACAAATCTAGAAGAATCTCCAAACAACACATTTTTTATGTAGCATGCGCGATAGTACCGGTACACAACAAGTTCCATGGCAGACTGACGGGTGGCAAAAAAAGGGTTCGTTGCAACCTGATGCCTAAGCGCCTACCCAGAGAATAGGAATGTATCGGTAGTACGTTTAAGGTAAACTGGAGTCTTATCTTTAACGCAGTAGGGTTCATTAAAAAAAAAAAATAACACTTGATGTTTCGGTATTTTGTCCTGCTAGCTTGTTCTACGGGACATACTGTGCGACGCCATGACACTAACAAGTGTTTTGGTGCGGTTTAAAAATTTAAAAACTGAAGTATTATTTTTTTATATGTTATTCATTGTAAATAATATACATTTTCGAGCAATATAGGATAGTTTTTCTAAATTTGTCACCATGCCTATTCTATGTGTGATTTTTTTAAATATTCATATATTCGTTACTAAAAATAAATATTCCCAATGAAACCGAACAGCGGCGCGGCGGCGTGACCGCGACGCGTATTTGTATGGCCGAGGTCAATGGCGATTACCCGACCCTTAAGCAATATATTCCTTAATTCAGTATTATGAGGCGTCTGTCTGACCGCCGATGATTAACGAGAAACGAGTAGAGGTTGCAAATATTTGTTTATTGTTGGGGCTTCCACGTTACTGCAGTGCATCAGGGGGGTAACCATCACCTCTTATAGCAGTATTATTATAATATTACTTCACAGTGAGAAAGTGATGGAGCTATACAAGACTTATAGCTCCATCTCTTTCTCACGCTTCGGCAAACATTCCTGGGGGGTAACCATCACCTCTTATAGCAGTATTATTTCAATATTACTTCAGCGTGAGAAAGAGATGGAGCTATAAGTCTTGTATAGCTCCATCACTTTCTCACTGTGAAGTAATATTATAATAATACTGCTATAAGAGGTGATGGTTACCCCCAGAAATGTTTGCCGAAGCACATACTGATGGTTTCAATACCATCCTGTGCAAAAGGATTGCGTCCATGATGCGCAGAGTGCGTGGGAGCGTCAAAGGTCATCAGTTATAGCCATGTTGCGCCATTTTTTTTTTTTGTTTTGGATTTTATCAAAAAAACTTCTCCCGCTTTGGGCGGAGCGGGAGGGGGTGTCAGAGTCTTAGGTACTGACTAAAACCCACCCGTGTTCCTTCCGTTGCCTGTGTTGTGTGTTGGCCTCGGTAACCCTTTCGGACTTTCCCGCGACCCCGGGAGGCATCAACCCTAATGGACCCCTACACTTCTGCTGACATCTTATTGAGGCGCGCGTGAAACATCTCTGCTCCTTATCGGACGGCGAGCTACCCATTGCTCACCGCCCACAAGCCCGCGCCTACGGTGGCCGGAAATCCGCCTGGAATTCCCGACGCCCGGGGCGTCTCCTGCGGCGGCTAGGGGCGAGAGAGCGCGAAATTTGCCTCTCCCTTACGCGTCCCGCCTCTGCCTTCGCGAGCATTACTGCTTCGCAGAAGGAGGTGACGGTTGCCCATGTCCTCTCGCTCCGTACCATGGCCTAGACCAGGACTGGACGCGAGAGATTTCCGCCACCAATCGCCTCCACGAGGACACGGCGGTGCTCTGCCCAAGCCGGGCAGACCTCCACTGGCGCATTGGGTGCATGTACGTACATGTGTGCACGTACCCGGTGCGTCAGGTGAGTGCAACAGATATATGGATAAAAATTTTGAGTTACATTTGTTACTATCATAGCTTATAAGTGGAGTGTATTACTAACGTCATATGGATCAAGGTCTGAATTAAAGTATTTTTATTTTATTTTATTTTATTTTTATTTAAATAAAAACGAGTTGGCGAGCCACGAGAAGCGAGTTGCGCGACAGGGCGATGAGGGATTACTCGTACCAACGGGTATGTACCAAGCGTGAGTCTCTTAGCGAGTGTGCTGCTTGCCAAGAGAGCGTCAATGAGCGAGAAGGATGTTCTCTTGTTGCTGCGACAAACGAGTACTCGCCAGCGGTGTGAACAGTCAGCGATCAATTGTTATGCTACGACTACATTGTCACGATAACGCGAATTATAACTTCGCGCGTTCTCTCTCGCACACCGCTTGACGTCTCGCTGTAGAACAGAGAGCGCGCGAAGCATAGTTCGCGTTATCGGGACAATGTAGCCGTAGCATGAATATATTTCATTTTTACTTACACGGGTCCTACAACCGCTTGTACATCTCATGAGCTAGAAAATCGATGATAGCTACTGGCTTTCTCTTCGGCAGTGGGACATGAGACTGAAGCTCCCTAACCACAGACATTTTAATTCCGCCCTCAATCTATCGATAGATTAATAATAGGTTCAAGGTATCGTATCGGAACTAAGTCACCGATACACCATCATCTTAATTACCGTAGTTTAGATGGAAATCTACCTGCAAATCTAGGCATCTCAGAAAACACACAAAAAATAAGGAATGAATGGGTTTGAAATTAAAGCTTTCGTTTATAAAAACTTTTCTCATGTTAAGTGCTCGGTTCGTATCCTTATTAGGGTTCCGTACTCGAAGGTTGCCAAACAGAACCCTATTACTAAACTTCCACTGTCCGTCCATCTATCCGTCTGTCTGTCAGCGGGCTTTATCTCGTGAGCCGTTATAAGTAGACAGTTGAAATTTTCACTGATACTGTGTATTTCTATTGCCGCTATAACATAAAAATATAAAGTTGAAAATTAAAAGATGGGGGGACACATAAAAATTAGGACGAAAAAAAAAGAAACTAGGAACTACCCTTCATGAGCGACCACAACTTGCACTTGGCCAGTTTTTATTATCTACTGAGATAAAAGCTCGATTTATGTAATGTAAAATCTCGACATCCACATTAAAGGCTCGTGCAGACTAGCACGGGCGCGGCAGGCAGCAATATGCCTGTCACGCCCGCGATATCGCCCCAGTTTGCACGAGCCTTAATGAGTTTATCATTTTTACTAACCTCCTCATGATTCTGTTTCCAGACATGTTGAGATTTGTTATTAAATACGGAAGATATTATGTAGACTCATAAAGTATACCTTAATAAAAAGGCCTAAGTACAGTAGTTGCTCGTATAGTGCCAACAACAATATAAAATCCCTCTTCATAAGAACACACTTACTATAAAATCAAAAGACAAACGTTATCAGCATTAATTTAACTTTCAAACATCTCTGAGTCAAACAGAAATACTGAAAAGTCATCATAACAACCAGCCGAGTGTAAGTACTCCAAACATTTAGTTTTATATACAAATACTGAGCGAAAGTTCTATTAATACAATAATTGTTATGTCTGTTCGTAAGTTAATGTCAGCAACGGCGCTTCAACTTTTATCCTAATTAGCAATTAAGTTATCAAAATACGTACAGTTCATTTTGTGTAACAAACTGGATAATTAAAATTAGGTTGTTTAATTTGCTGAAATTACGGTGTGTTCTGGTGGACTACTGATGGATGACCGAGGAAGGTCATCCATCAATATGCAATTACAATAGCAACGACTTCTATTTTAACAATTCAACAACAGTAATTGTGTTCATTTATGTAGGTACATATTTAATAATAGGTATATCTAACAATATTTTTATCAAAATCAAAATTAAAAAAAAAATCAAAAGTAATTTAATCAAACTAGGCTGAGAATCAGCACTTTTCGAACGTTAAAGTTACATAAGACAGTCCCCCAAAAACGCCCGCCCTTCACCACTTCCTAATTCTTTAGCTGGGAAGGAGAAGTGGCGCAACAAACTTCTCAGCAGCACACCTGTCTGTGTATCGTTTGTTTCAGTGTACTAATACTCGTCAACAAGTGTCACAGTAAGTTAAATAATTAATTGTTTAATGGATTAAGGTTTTTATTTTATTTTTTTATCTCCGCACGTTTTCTGAACACATTGAAATTGGCAGAATTGTCGACATCGTCAGCATTGCCATAGAGAAAAATAGAATAGAATAGAATTTGTTTTCATTCATTGCGCTAAGCTGAATTTACATTACGAAATTGGTTGCGAGTACTTAGTTATTCATTGTTAGTTTCACGTGTAAATAGATAATTATTTACACGTGAAACTATTATTATGGTGAAATTGTAATAAATTTAGAGTTTAGTCAAATCAAACATGAATTTTTAAATGAGGTTGATATTAATTCTAAACATTTCAATTAATCATGCAATAACACATACCGATTATGGAGACATGACTTTTGACAACTTGATGCCGAGTGGAATCACATGAATATCAGAGCACTGAATGGAAATACTTTTGGTATAAATGTTTTGGTGTTTTGATTACAATAGGTTTATTGGTAAAATGTAGGTGTATGTGATACGGCTGGTGTGATTAATTGAGAATCGTTTACGAGTATAAGTATCATTTGCCCGCGGCTTTGCCCGAGGAGATTGGAAATTGTCCCACGAGAACGTACTACCGGGATAAAAATACCTCATATTTGTTAATCCAGGTTATAAACTATATCGACCCTTGAAAGGCAAAATTTACTAAGCGACATAGGGCAAATTTGACTTTACTTTATTAAAGTAAATTTTTCAGAAAAAAATCATATCAATTCTGATTCAGCTGATTAGATAAATAAGATTTCCAAAACAGTAAGATGTATGCCTGTAGGATGATTACATGAATTTATATGATTTTTTTTCTGAAAAATTGACATTAAAAATATAAAGTCAAATTTGCCCTATGTCGCTTAGTAAATTTTGCCTTTCAAGAGTCGATATGTATATGTGCCAAATTGGTTCAGCCGTTTTTGCGTGATTAAGTAACAATCATTAGCATAGAGTATCCGTATGAACACGCCAATCTAGCCTCTTGTCGAAATTGAACATCTAAATACTTAATATTTGAAACCATACACTTATATACAAACCATAACCACCAACAAGGCAATTGCAATGGTGAGGCATCACGACAAATATGCGCTGTTATTTTTATTGAATCCATCGGTGGTTTAGATGAATTTGGTGGTAGAAACGAAATTACTTTATTTCATATTTTCATTCAGCTTTGTCCCAGGACTCATCATATATCAAAGTCTTATGTCGTCTGCGTACGTTCTAATCAACTACGCCGCTTTCGTGGAACAAGGTGATCACTATTATCTGCCTCGCTTTCTTCGTTTTCCAATCTTACCGGATAGAGCTGAATACCAATATTACAAAGAGCAACTACCTATCTGACCTCTAGTTGCTGAGTAACACGGTACTTCTTGGCAAGACTGGTTAAAGATAAGGAGTGATGAAGAACAGTATTGGATAAGGAAAGATGTTATGAAATTAGTATCAAAAGTTTAAATCAATTAGGTGCTTTAAATACTCTAGTACTAGGCTAGCATAAAACATATTAAGGCGCTGACAAGACCCAATTGACCAAAATAGGCTTCTCTTAAGAAAGAAAATTTCCAAATCTGTATAGTTTGTGGTAGCGGAAAAAAATTATGTTAATTTTGAACATATTTCCCAGAACTTGGTTGTCACCAAAACACGTTTTGAAAAAAAAATCTCGATACAAACTAACGTTAAACTAACCTCTTACCTTGAGTTCTAATCCAAAATATCTGTATTAAATATCAACATACATTACGTATTTAATTAATAATAAGTACGTCTTATTCTAATGCAGAACTTGGTTGTTTTTATTTACGATTACTCAACTCAATTATGAGTAAATAGATAATTACTTCATATTTTGCAATAAATTACAAGCGTTTTGTCGTCGCGCTAATCTTTCTTTTCTATGCAATCTGACAGTGACCGGGGCTTAGGTGTTGTCAGCGTCTTAACAATAAAACATTTAAAACTGACTACGGTTCGTTATACCTTCAAGCGAGCATCACTAATGAAATGACTCGCAAATTGAATCGGACGTAACATGCAAAATGTTCATTAAACTCAAACTGTTTAATAGTCGCTAAAATCAGAAATGTTTTTATTATGTTCCATAGTTTTCGGGTTTTCATGCAAAATGTTAAAGCAATTATCACCTATCTTTATCAGTAATCATCGTCAGTCAGAGGGGTTCGTGGTTAAAAAAAACAACCGCACGGGACGATCGAAGGTTAAAATACGTTTGCCCAGGTTTATTCGTGGACTCTGAGCCTCGGAAAACACGTTATGACGCTGACAACACCTAAACCGCTGTCACTGTCAGATTGCATAAATAAGAAAGAGAAGCACGATGACACAACGCTTGTAATTTATTGCAAAATATGAAGCAATTATCTATTTACTCAAAATTGAGTTGAGTAATCGAAAATAAATAACAACCAAGTTCTGCATTCAAATAAGACGTTCTTGTTATTAATTAAATACGTAACGTATGTTGATATTTAATACAGTTATTTTGGATTAGAACTCAAGGTAAGAGGTTAGTTTAACGTTAGTTTGTATCGAGATTTTTTTTCAAAACGTGTTTTGGTATCAACCAAGTTCTGGGAAATATGTTCAAAACTAACATATATTTTTTCCGCTACCACAAACTATACAGATTTGGCAATTATTTTTCTTAAGAGAAGCCTATTTTGGTCAAATGGGTCTTGTCAGCGCCTTAAACTGTTGGTCCCGGCTGTGTTGAAAGTCGTTACGGGTAGTCTGACAGCCAGTCTTACCAAGGGTATCGTGTTACCCAGGAACTGGAGGGGTTGTGGAGATCAAATAGGCAATCGATCCATGTGTGTGTATTCAGCCCCATCCGATTAAACTGGAAGCTGGCCCCAACATGGGAAAAGGCTAGGCAGATTGTTTTTTTTTTTGACATAACAGTAATCATATTTTCGTGGAGTCAGCGCAGCGTGTCTTTGTGAATGAATACACAATTATATAATATGTACCGTCATAATATTACGGAATAATATGACTGAAAGGAGAATACTGATATATCAGTATTCTCCTTTCAGCTAGAAAGGAGGCGATATACGATATAGCTAATATCGTCGTTTAGACAATTTATCCATCGTTTCTTTGGCAAAATTACCAAATAATAAAATGAGACAATTTATGACAGCTTCACTGATAACTTAAAGCCGCCGCGAGCGTCGTTGCCAGCGGAACGGAATGTTGCAATTTAAATGTTACTTTTATATAAAGATTTAGAACTTGATTGAACTTTTGTAGTGTATTTAGTTTATTTCTTATTTTGCATCTCATTTTTATGCACCACGGGTTAACGTCACGTTAACGCCAGCTGTCGCTGAAAACCAGCGCTCTGGCTTTGTCTTGCTGGGGTCACAGCATTATGCTGAGTGATAGCCGTTCTGCGTGGTTGCTACGCATATTTTGTCCTAGCTTGTTCATTTTTGTTTGTTTTTTGTTTGCTTGTCTTACTAAAAAGCGCGCGCGCAGCCGTTACTCGTGTTTAAAAGACCCGTAAAGGAACATTACTTGTCGTTGTCCTCTTGTTCTCGTAACTATAGTTATCTCTAATCTTTATTAATTTTCGTTGCTTAAACATTATATTTAGTATGTATATATTTATGTATCTTTTATTTAAGATATGTATACATCTGTGTATGTATTTTAGTATAATAATATTTTATACTATTATTATTTGTACCAACGACAGCTCCACTTTATGTCCAGGCAAATCACTGTCCATTCCAAGGTTGCCTGGAAGAGATCGCAGAAAGCGATAAGGCCGCCCATTGTATATTTTGTAGTATTTGATTTATTTTTGTTGTGTATTTTTGTGGTGTACAATAAAGTTTAACTTTATTGCGTGTACAATAAAGTTTAAGTTTATTGTACACGCTGTTCGTGTCTGTCTGTGTAATCGCGATGTACATGGAGCGACTGCCTTTCTGACCTCCACAACCCAGTTACTCGGTAATACGATACCCTTTGGTAAGACTAGTTGTCAGACTGTCGGGCTTCTGACGACCCGTAACAACTGTTTTTTTTTTGAGGGTGGGAAATCATCAAATAACTTCTCCCGCTCTGGGCGGAGCGGGAGGGTGTGTCAGACTCTTACTGACTAAAACCCACCCGTATTCTTTCCTGTTGCCTGTGTTGCGGGGGCCTCGGTGACCCATAAGTACCTTCCCGCGACCCCGGCAGGCATCGGCTCTAGTGGACCCCTACCTATATGCTGACGACATCTCTTTGAGGCGCGCGTGGAATACAACGCGCCGTCGACCCGGGCCTGGTCCTTACCGGACGGTGAGCTACCCATTGCTCACCGTCCGCAAGCCCGCGGGGACAAAAGGCTTAACGTGCTTTCCGAGGCACGAAGCCTGGAATACCAAGACCTGGTATAAAGATGGTCACTCATCTACGGACCAACCGCGGCAAGCGTAGCTTAACCTGATCGATTGACCCGTGCGGCTGTTATTAACTACGCAACGGATTTTAACCACCAATTAGGGAATTTATAACTTTCTATTAATAAAAAAATCTCGATTTTTGTCGTGACGAAAAACAGTGCGAAGCACTCCGGGGGTCGCTAGTAGTGATATAAGCTAGGGTTTGAACATGTTTGAACAATGCTATGCTTATGCTATGCTAGGTAAATATCAGTGACGTTAGCGTTTTACAAGTGTTTATTTTGTAGTCTAAAATGTTGATTTATTCTTCGTTTAGCTCACTGAGTTTTGTCTTACATAAAAAAATCCTGGCTCGTCCCAAACAGTATGCTTCCTTCATCCCAAAATATAATTTTAATTATTTTATTCAAAATGTTTTGTATCAGAATAATGATTTAATTACTCGGCAATTATAGCGAATTTTTTCCACTTCTCGTTTTGACCACTACAATTCTCGTTGTGACTAATTTAAAGATAGTTGAAACGTTTCAGGATTATTCACAGAAACAGCTTCAGTCGTCCACATGTTTGCCCGCCGCACAGGAGAGGTAAAAATTTGTTATTTAAATCCTTTTGTTAGACGTTTGACTCCAGCAGCCTGTGGACAGCATATACGAAAGAAAAGACTGTCAATGCTCTGCGGGTCCAATACAATACGCATTCAGAATGCTGCTGAGGCTCCCTCCGTTTTACAGTGCGTCTGCCATGTTCATGGAGTTATGCACAGATAGTTTCGTGGCAATTTTACATCAGAAAGCGGCGTCACTGTTGCACAGAGTCCGTGTGAGTAGCAACAGCATCCTGAGTGTGATAGCGGTCAGATACGATCGTCCGTTCTTTAAACATTGTATGCGTTTATGTGTGAACTAAGATGGTTTTAAGTACTATTTTACGAAGAAAATGGATCATTTTGTCTGAATAAATAAATTAATAATACATATTATAAATATAATAAAAAACTATCATCTTTCTATGTTACTAGTTTAATCATGGTATTTTTTTTTTCGTTTTGGCCACTGAGCCGATGTCTATTCTACCAGCGTTATGTAGTGTCGGTAGCACAACAAGATGAGCCGTCGAACTTTGCACTTTGTGGTAATTGTTATTCAGGGAAATGAATTGCTTGTCAAATTAAGACAACGTAGCTGTGTTATAGCCACTTCATACAACTGTCAAAGAATGACAGTTGCGATTTGATTTAACGGGAATTTAATTTGAGAGTAAAATTTGATAAACAATTATGATCAATTATTACTTTTAACATCTCTTGTATGCTGAAAATGTGTCTTGTATGTCTTGTATTCATATTTGGACAAATAAATGATTATCTTATCTTACTTAATTTTCTTAATTTTACGTAGGGCATCTTGAAAGTTTCTGGAAGTGGCCACTTACAATAAAACAAAAAAAAAGCCATTACGGAATTCGAAAATGGAACTCTCTGGGAACATGTTACTTTTTAATTTGCGAGACTGTCTTTTGTTTTTTTCATCGTGGCGTCCTTTAAGTGTGTCGATGTTGCAATGAATTTAACTCGTGAAAATTTTCGCTTAAGGGGACTACAGGACCTAAACGCAACTTGTATAAGTTTTATAATGCCTTAAAGTAGTAGTAGCACTGCAGTAAACAAAATCAGAAAAATATATGATATTCTTAAGGATACATGATGGGTAGATACCTAGTGTATTGAAAATATAATATAACTAATTTGATACGATAGAAAAAAATCACGAAGATACCTCTAAAAATGTCTTTTAACGATTAAAAACCATACTAATATACATGTAACCATTCTGATTTTTTTGTCAGTATATTCTACAAGCAACATATTAGCATAATAGTATTTTTTTTTTTTTTATACAATCTATAGCTTTTTTGTAAATCGATAATTGCTTCATATTTTGCAATAAATATACCAGCGTTGTGTCATCGCGCTTCTCTTTATTTTCTATGCAGTCCGATAGTGACCACGCTTTAGGTGTTGTCGGCCTCTTAATGATTTTTACGCTTTTCGCTGAGGCTTAAGTCAACAAGAGGGTTCCCAGCGACTTCAATTGGCATTTGGGGATAAAGCTCCATGTCACAGCTCTGTGTATTTGTGGATTGGAGGATTTAGACGTGGACGTGATCATCTACATGACGATGTACGGGAAGGTCGGCCGGCGACGGCGGTTACAGAATCCAATATTGAGACAAGTGATTGAAACTGACAAAAAAATTACTTGTCATCAAATTTGTACTGTATTTAGACATTGGAATGAGCCAAGTGCAAAATATTTTGCATGTGCATCAGAAGGTTCGGAAGCTTTGCACTCGATGGATACCGCATGATTCAACGGAAGTCCAGAAACGACTGCGTGTCGAGTGGTGCCGTAGAATGATAAAACAGTTTAATGGAGGACAGTCATTGTCATTGACTGTCATTGTCATTGTCATTGATTGTCATTGACTGTCTATATAATATCGTGACAGGTCACGAAACCTGGGTGTACTATTTTGAACTGGAAAGAAAAAGCCAGTCGGGAGACTGGGTATTTCCTTTTGAAGACTTGCCGACGAAAGTTAAGAAAAGTTGAAGCATTTATAAGAGAATAGTTGCTTGTTTTTTCGGAAAATCAGGACATTACACAACAGTGTCGCTTGAAGATCAAAGGACAGTGACCGCAGATTGGTACTTCAATACTTGCTTGCCCAGAGTCATAGAAAAATCACGAAGAGCGTCCTAGAAGCAATGTCGTCCTTCACCACGATAACGCGTCCTCACATTCCACTAAAGTAACGGAATAATCAAAATCAAAATCGAAAGTCATTTATTCAAATTAGGCACTTTTCGAACGTCAAAATTACATAAGACAGTCCCCCGAAACGCCCGCCCTCCATCACTTCCTAGTGCTTTAGCTGGGAAGAAGAAGTGGCGCAACAAACTCCCCAGCAGCACACCTGTCTGATCAGTTAGAGAAAAAGGATTCTATACAATAGTATGCAAAATAACTTACACTACGCGCATTACAAGAGTAATATTATTAGCCATATGTCAGCTAGCATACCACTATACCAACAAAAAAAGAAAAATAAAGAAAAAGAGGCGTATTTGAAAGCTTAAAATGTAGAACTGCTGACGCATCTGCCATACAGTCCAGACCTCGCACCTTGCGACTTCTTTTTGTTTCCTAAAATTAAAGAAAACTTAGAGGCACACATTTTATGAATGAATGAATGCGTTCCACGAAGCCATTGAAGAGGTCCCTAAGGAAGACTGGTCGAACTGCTTTTTACAATGGTTCCAGCGAATGCAAAAATGTATAAACTGTGAGGGCGTATACTTTGAAAAACAATAAATGTATAATGTAAATCTAATATCTGGTCTTATTTATCACTTAACTTAACTTAACTTTTAGTTTGATCTTGTTAACCGTGTACGATCCTTTTGGATATAACGAAAATGTACAAATCTGATCCCTAAGATACTGACTAACGTGTAGTTTGAGGATCATCGTTCAAATTGCTATGTATGTTACTTGATTATTAATAAATAATTTCAATTTCAGTATCCAGAAAGTTTCAGTGATCTAAGTACTTGCACTCAGAAGCTAGAAACTGTTTGTAGGGTTCCCTAGTAAACAAGGAACCCTTATAGTTTCGCCATGTCCGTCTCTCTGTCTGTCCCCACTGTAGCTCAGAGACGCTTAGTACTAGAAAACTGTAATTTGGCAGAGGTATACATATTAATCACGCCGACAAAGTGCTAAAATAAAATCTTAAGTACCTCCCTTGCACGTAATGTGGAGAATATATTTATTTTTGTCGTCTATCCCATGGTGTGGGATATCGTTGGAAAGGCCGTTCAAAAACATGGCAGGTCTGTGAACACTACCTTTCGATTCAAGGATCCGTTTGCGTAATATTAACCATTAAAGTGCAAATTTTTGTTAGAGTCAAGTGTCCCCCACTGCCAGGTAATTAGTTGTTTATGGAGATATGAAAAAAATCATGGCAGTAATACATATCATTAAATTAAACGGAAAACTATCACAGCTAAGTGGAACTTACAAGTTACGAGTAATAGTTGACCAACTTAAATTTGAAGCTGGAAAATTGACCGTGGCATATATCGAGGTATGATAAAACATGTTTTTCAACTACAATGTTCAGGAGGGTAACCATCACCTCTTATAGCAGTATTATTATAATATTACTTCATAGTGGGAAAGTGATGGAGCTATACTGGACTTATAGCTCCATCTCTTTCTCACGCTGAAGTAATATTGAAATAATACTGCTATAAGAGGTGATGGTTACCCCCCTGTTTGTTTTTGGGATAAATTTATCCCAATTTCCTAACTGCGGAACCCTTCATTGTGCGTCTGACACGCACTTGGCCGGTTTTTTAGGTAGGTAGGCAAGTGTATGAAACATTTTTTTTTCGGTCGGAAATTATCAAATAACTTCTCCCGCTCCGGGCGGAGCAGGAGGGTGTATCAGACTCTTACTGACAAAAACCTACCCGTGTCCCTTTCATTGCCTGTGTTGCCAGGGGCCTCGGTAAATACCAGCAGGCTTAGCATGACACTCTCTATTTCTTCGAAGAATAGACACGGCTCTTTCTATACAAAGTGACATTTCGTTTCTCAGTTTTTGACATCTCACTGTAGAAATCCTTCTACAATCGGTCATCTTGTCTTTCGTTTCTAACGATCTTTGTCTAGGTCCTTTTTTATGTAGAAAGATTTCTACGGTGGGATTTCAAAAAAGGAGAAACGAAATGTCACTTTGTATGGAAAAACCGTGTCTATTCTTCGAAGAAATAGAGAGTGTCATGCTAAGCCTGCAGGGGCCCCGGTAGGGTCCGATACGCACTTGGCCGGTTTTTTAACTACTTCATAGACCAGTGTATAAACCATTGAAATTAAAATTATCACCATCTTCTGCTAAGTACATAATTCTTCAAGCCGTCACTTTGTTTATTAAATTCCATTTTATTTATCGACCCTCAACTTAACATCATTACAAAATTAATTTACTTTTCTTTTTACAAGCTTTTCTGAGCTCTTGTTTGTTACCAAAAGTTCGGAATCGTGTAAAAAGTGTTTCAAAATGTATTAAAAATAAAGTAATTATAATGAAAGCGGTTGTCTGTGAAGGAGGGCGATAAGCTTGATGGATAAGTTACTGATTAATTTAATAATAGAGATTAAAGAGGTTCTCATTATCTAAGTTAAATAGACCTTGTGAAGGCTGCAGGAATTTGCTGGATGCGGGAAGTACAGAACCGGTCGAAGTAGCGGTGCTTGGGGAAGGCCTATGTCCAGCAATGGACGTATTTTGGGGTAAAATGATGAAGATGATGATAGACAGGAGATAAATCCTGATAAGTTTTGCGTTTGACCAGTAGGTGCATTGCCTAAAGGTTTAAAACCTAAAATATATAATTACAATTAATAAATGTGTGTTCCGTGTGGTGCCGGACGTAAGTTCCGTGTGGTGCCGGACGTAAAGAATAGCACCATCCCATTTCTTCCCGTGGGTGTCGTAAAAGGCGACTAAGGGACTAGACTACTAGAGAATGGGCAGCAGCGTTCTCTATGCATTTTAACACCATACTGCGAACGCCTGCCAAGCGTGGCGATTATGGCAAACCCTCCCTATTGGGGGAGGCCTGTGTCCAGCAGTGGACGTCTTTCGGCTGGAATGATGATGATGATGAATAAATGTGGAAGCGTACCTAACGATTTTTTTTACAAATAATTTGTCTCTATTCATCCAAAGATCGTTTTATTACAACCAGATTTTTCCCGAGACCCGCTTGAAGGTCGGAAATTATTCCACGGGAACGTAGTACCGCGATTCACCACCATATCCTAAGTCCTAAGGTAAGGCATCCTAAATCCTGACCCAGGTCATGGTCACCTGTGTGCTAAATTTATCCAAATCCGTTCAGCCGTTTTTGCGTGATTGACTAACAAACATTCAAACATAAAAACTTTATTAAATAGGAACTTTATTAAATAAAATATACCGTACCCAAAAGAAAATGGTCAAATACCATTGTAGAGAAATAGAACGACGCATTAATTTCGAGCCACAATCCTTTTCCCAAGCACGTGAACGTCTTTCATGGGTGTTCGGCGTTTCCCATATTAAAGAGAAGACAGCCATTCGTCTTTGCTAAGGGTCCCGTATCGATGGACAGATCCGTCCTTTGTGGAGAGCCTTATCTTATGTTTGTTTGTCTACGAGTAGGTAGATTTTACATAATGTTTTAAGAGGAAAATTATGGTTTACATGAGGAACGAGATTTATGTAGGCGTTTGAGTTTCCAAAGAATCATGGAAGACGAAAACACTGTAATCATTTTAAAGAGCCTATTTTTTTAAATACTCGTGAAACGAGGTATGTGTATAAAAAGTTCTCTTTTCAGTTCATAATTACCCAGAAAAAAATGCCCTTTGCCAAAAATAAACCCATTAAATCATCCGCAGAAACGAATAACACAACAACAACAAAATATTGGCATAAATCGAAGGAAAAACTCGTTAAAATTTCCGAACCCATTCCTCTAAATCTGAAGTTAATATTCCGAGGGCAACGAAACTCCGAACCGTAAGTAATACCGGCCTTAAACCGAATCATATCAAGCCATCAACTAAAAATCGTAAAGCGAGAAAAAACATCCTACCCTCGTTTCAGATACGTTATTGCGATACAGCAACGCCATTACGATGGGAATGTTCTCGAATGTTCTATAATATGGAACAGAAACAAAAAATAAGCTCAAATTCCCATCCGGGGGAACCCTTGAAGCGTCTAATTCAACAGATTCCGATGCAGTGACAAATGTTAGGTTTTTCTCGGCCTCGGCGCCCGGGTAGACTGGATGCTGGGCCACGAATTTAGCGGGAAAGGAGGAAGGGAAGATTTAATAGTTTTAGTGCGCCTGAATCGTTGGATTGATTTTGCGTTTTGGTTGGCAATAATGATAAGGCGCCGTGAAATTAATTTAATCAGACCTTAAAAATGACGTTGTTGTCAACCTGGTTTTTCAAAATGTGCGAAATCCAATTTAACAAAAGAACTATTCGTAGTACGAAATATTACGTTTTCAATAAAATATTTAAATTAAATGACGATGATACGTTTTTTTTTATTTTCGTAATGTTGTGATATTTCTGCCAAAATAGCAATTTATAATTGGCGCCCAACGTGGGACTACCACTGTCGACTTTTTAATTGGACTCTGACGAAAGCTGAAATCTGCTATTATAGTTATTATTATTATTATAGTTCGTAACATGTATAAGATTATTCGAGTACAATAAAACAAATCTAAATTTTAGCTATACTTCTCTATTTCTTTAAGTATGTTTTCCTTTTTGGTAAATTGGCACCTTATTTCGTTATATAATAATGGTTCTATTGTATGTTGTATTGTGCACTCAATAAATGTTCTATCTATCTATACTTAGGTAAATGTACCCATCGTGGGCAATGCCCCGCTATCATCAATCAAAAAATCAAAATATTTTTATTTCACATAAACCTACCTGGGCACTTATGAAACGTCAGAAGCTAGGTGCACGGTTCCAATTGGTCGTTTCCTATGGAAAAGAGCCAGCAAGAAACTCCACGGTTACTCTTTTGAAAATAATTGGCTTTTACAATGTTTTCATATTACACAAATTAGGTATGGGAGAATAGTGTAGGCCTGTCGAGAAGTACTTAACAAAAAAAAAGAGAAAAGAAAACGGTCTACAAAAGATCTAGTCTATTAAGCCTACAACGTTCTCACATTCACAACGTACACAAGAATCCATGTAAAATAATATTAATAATATTAAGTCTGAAATATAAATTGTAGGTATGTAATGTCAAATAGTGAAAATATAATGTCAAAAAGTATATCTAAAAAATAATCATAATAAACATCGTAATTTGGGAGCAGTTAATAGACATTTCCATAGTCATGCCGTTTCTGATGTACCAGGGAAGCCACATGTGCAGAAGGAATTATTTCCAAACTTCCTTGTCTTCAATGTAGTCTTTAATCTTGTAATATGCGTTTTTGACAAGGACACGTTTGATGTGGGTTTTGAACTTTCCATCGCACGCACGCATCCATCTTGGTGACAAGCTCATTATTTAACTACGGCGGGACTTATTCTTATTTAGTTAAAGAGGATCCGTGACAATAAGTATTACCGACACACGGTGTAAGGTCGTTTCTCCACCGGGATCCTAAGGGACATCGAAATGCAAGCCGCAAAAGCAGGAACAAACAATCTGCTGAACGGAAACGGAAAGGGTAAAACGGGGCCCTCTTACTAAGACTCTGCTGTCCGTCTGTCACCAGGCTGTATCTCATGAACGAAATAGTAAGACAGTTGAAATTTTCACAGATGATGTATTTCTATTGCCGCTATAACAACAAATACTAAAAAACAGAATAAAATAAATATTTAAGGGGGCTCCCGTACAACAGGCAAGGTTTTTTTTGCCGTTTTTATAGATAATGGTACGGAATCCTTCGTGTGCGAATCCGACTCGCACCTGGCCGGTTTTTGAAAGATCTGTCGAAAAATGTTTAAGCTGGTGGGTCTAAATCATGTACTGAATTCATGGTAACAGTTTTTCCCTTACGCCCTTTAGAGTTGTGAACCATGTTAGTCCATGGTGTTATTGAAATAACTGAAAACTGGGAACAACCCTTTACACCTTCTATGTTAGT
Source organism: Atethmia centrago (assembly GCA_905333075.3). Taxonomy (NCBI): domain Eukaryota; kingdom Metazoa; phylum Arthropoda; class Insecta; order Lepidoptera; family Noctuidae; genus Atethmia; species Atethmia centrago. The sequence continues at coordinate 26,800,049 of HG995374.1, forward strand.
ACTAAATTTATTTAGCACTAAAGTCGCCTCTGAATCCGCTTCTCCTATGGCCTCTAGTAAGGCCTCACAAAAAACCGGTCCTAAGCGGAAATTCAAATTGAATGACAATAAGATTGACGGGCCGCAGCTTGATAGCGGACCCGTTTCATTTCGCTAAGGTTTTATATACAGCTTGAGGAGACATATTACTTTTTCGATGTCAAACGATACGTCGGATCAAGACGTGTTGAAGTATAGCTGGCTTTAGTGTCCCTTGATGTATTGGCGGGATCGATGGGATGCTCCAAGGAGAAGTTCTATCAATATACTAGGCCTAGATAGGCCGTGATAACAGACATTGGATATTATTGTAAACTTAACTTCACTTATTGTCCTCTGTGTAACTTGTCGTTACTCAGAGTCTATTTTAAATTAAATTAAGTTGGGACTACATTGTTGTATTGGGTTCCCACCTGTAAAAACAAATGTAAGTGGTAATAATAATAATAATAAATAATAATAATAAAGAGCTGGCAACACCAAAGTTAACAGAACGTCAAAAAAAATGTTTTCAGAATCTTGATATTTTTATTAATTTTAGACGCAGTATTTTATTTTAAGAATAATCTGCATCAAACCTGAAAAACCTGAAACAACTAAGATCACAATATAATTTAAAAATAAACAGAAAAATCAATAAACTATAATAGAAAAATGCCGAATCGGAGATGACACCTGTCATGTCATCTCCGACAAAACAGGAAGTATGAAGATGAAAACGAAATTCATAATATGTTAACGAGATCAGCTACACGAACACGCCCACCACCTCCGGACCCGTCGCTCAGCTCCGCCTCGCCGCCGCCGGTACCCAGCGCCACCGTGAGCGCTATGTCAACACCGACCGTGGCAGTTGCGTCGAGCTCGAGCGACGAGTATTTTTCCCCGCCGTCGTCGCCAACACCTGTACGTCGGCAGGGGAGAAGCCGGCCACCGAAGAGCTTGGGACTTAGGGGCCATCCGGCCCCAAACCGGGTCCCCGCTGCCGGTGGTTGTGTGCAGCGCATGAAATGGACTCAATCTATGAACGAGAACGTCATGCGCGCATATTACGGGTCTACAGAGGGGGGAACTAACCTCACTGCGTACCGTGTTAAGATGCTGTCTCTGTTTCAGGAACTAGAGCCAGCCGTCAACGTCTCGGCCCAACGATTGTCGGATCAGGTGCGAGTCATCCAACGCAATCGTAGGTTGGACGATGCCGCACTTGATAGGCTGCGTTCAGAGGTACTGAGCAACCATATCATCTCGACTCCGGCACAAACCGCGGTACATACCCCAATTATTGATGTAATCCCGCCGCGGTCCAATCACGGTGTTGAAGAAGAGGATGATAGGGCTGCCACAGTAAGTAGCCAGTGCAACGTCCGATTGAGGAGCGCACTGGAGGATGCGTTTCGCGAGTATAGGTCCACTCCAACCGAACTTAGACCCCGACTACCACGCCTACCCATGCACAAGAAAAATAGGGCGCTGATGTGTGCCTTGGACTCGCAGCTTAAGGTTTTTTTCGAGAGCAGCGAGGATCTCGTTGATACACACTCGATCCTGTATTGCGCGGCTGTTGCGGCATGTCGTTTAGCGAATGTCAAGTTTCCAAACTCTGACGGAGCTACTCGACCAAAACCAGCCGTACCAGCCTGGCAGTGCAGGATTGAGCGTCGTATTGATGGGGCCAGGGTACTCATCGGCAAACTCTACTGCTTCAGGGAGGGCAACACACGACCACGTGTGATGCGCTTTGTAAGGCGGGCATTCTCGGGGACTGGAATCAGCCCTCGAGAATACATGTCCCATATCACAGAGCGCATCGACTTCCTGAAGCAGAAAGTTTGTGCATGGGCGAGCCGTATTCGGCGGTATAAGCGGCGGGTTGATCGATACACGCAAAATCGCATGTTCCAGAGCGATGAGAGGTGGGTATATAGAGCTTGGGAGCGACCTAAACAAAACGAGACAGACGTGTGCCGCCCGGATGATGCCACCACAACTGCGTTCTGGCGCAGCATCTGGTCGGTACCTGTCTGCCATGTTGAGGCTGACTGGATGCGGGATGTCGAGCGAGTGTGTGAAACTATACCAGAAATGGAAGTAGTCATTATCACGCCATCAGATATAGCTAGAGCGGTCCGTCCGTTACCGAATTGGAAATCACCGGGACCGGACGGACTGCACAACTTTTGGCTGAAATGGCTAACTAGTTCACACACTTGCCTGGCATCTCAGTTCCAGTCATCCTTAGAGTCTGGGTCGCTACCGCAGTTTATGACGACAGGCATTACCCACCTGCTCCATAAGTCAGGTAGTCCCGCGGAACCCAAGAATTATAGACCGATCACGTGTTTGTCGACGGTCTATAAACTTCTTACATCCATTTTGAGAGCAAAAATTAACACACACATTGACAGTAATTCCATTATGTCTGCCTCTCAAAATGGATGTAGGAACGGGTCTCGTGGCACTAAGGAGGTACTTCTCATCGACATGGCCATTAGCCAACAGGTTCGTCGATCCCGACAGATCCTTCTGTCGACTTGCTGGATAGATTATAAGAAGGCCTACGACTCGGTGCCACATACATGGCTCATGAGGGTGCTGGAGTTGTACAAAATAGATATGACTCTACGCACCTTCCTTGAATCGTGTATGGGGCAATGGAGGACAGTCCTTCGCTATCCGGGGTGTCGACAGATCCAGGGGAATGATGAGTCTGTATGGATTAAACGGGGAATATTTCAGGGCGACAGTTTAAGTCCACTTTGGTTCTGCTTAGCCCTGAATCCTCTAAGCATGCAGCTGGAGGATTCAGGTCTAGGCTATCGGTTGAGGAGAGGTGGTCAGGTCATATCTCACCTCCTCTACATGGATGACTTGAAAATCTTTGCCCCCAACAAATTGCAACTGATGGAGCTACTGAAGGTAACTGAAACTTTCAGTAGCGCCATCAGAATGGAGTTTGGTGTGGACAAATGTGCAGTCATGCATGTGAAGCGAGGGGAGATAATGGAATCCGAGGGAATTCGACTTTCGGATTCCATACACCTTAGATCCCTCTCCTCACCCGAAAGCTATAAGTATTTGGGAATGTCGGAAGCGTTAGGCATCAACGTTACTGACATGAAGCAATCGTTGAAGGAGCGCTTTTTTGGCCGCCTGAAGAAGGTATTGATTAGTCTTCTTTCAGGCGGTAACAAGGTGCGCGCCTTCAACGGTTGGGTCATGCCGGTTTTGATGTACTCTTTCGGCATACTCAAATGGACTCAGACCGAACTAGACGCCCTGGATAGGAGGGTCCGTACACTGTTGACCGCAAACCGGATGCATCACCCACGATCATCGGTGATGAGACTGTACATCCCGCGGAAGTGCGGGGGTCGAGGCTTTTTAAATGCAAAGACCCTCCACAACCGCGAGATATGCAGTCTCAGGGAATATTTTTTGAAAACCGAAGTGGATATGCACCGTGATGTGGTTGCAGTGGACAAGGGGCTCACCCCACTTTCCATGGCTAAAGAGAACTGGTGCAAACCTGTAGTACTTACTACCGATGATCGCAAGGAGATATGGCAAAACAAGGAGCTACACGGGCGCTTCTATCGGGCTCTTCATGAGCCCGATGTAGATTTCTTAGCGTCCGTGTCCTGGCTACGTTTCGGGGACCTTTTCGGGGAAACTGAAGGTTTTGTCTGTGCAATTATGGACGAAGTTATCTTGACGAATAACTACCGGAGACATATTATGAAGGACGGGACGGTTGACGTGTGTCGGGCATGCCACCGTCCGGGTGAGTCTATCAGACATATTATCTCAGGTTGTTCTCGTCTAGCTAACGGCGAGTACTTGCACAGACATAACCAAGTAGCTAGGATTATTCACCAGCAACTTGCTTTGAAATATAAACTTGTGAACTCTGAGGTACCGTATTACAAGTATGTGCCCGACCCAGTTCTCGAAAATGACCATGTCACGTTGTACTGGGATCGGTCTATCATTACTGACAGGACTATTGTCGCCAATAAACCTGATATAGTGGTGATAGATCGATTAGCGCGCCGCGCAATGATAGTCGATGTTACCATTCCACATGACGATAACCTCGTGAAAGCTGAGAAAGAGAAACAAATAAAATATCTCGACTTAGCACACGAGGTTGTTGACATGTGGAATGTGAACTCGGCTGTCATTGTGCCGATTGTCGTTACGGCCAATGGCCTGATGGCCAGAAGCCTCAACCATCATCTCTCGAGGCTCACGTTAGACGGCTGGATTAAGGGCCTGATTCAGAAGGCAGTACTCCTTGATACGGCTCGCATCGTGAGGAGGTTCCTGTCTCTGGAGTCCTAACCACCGGTAGCTTGGACCCTGCTCCCGATACCGGCGGATCACTATTTTATATATTTTTAAATGTTTTTTAATATTTTTTCTAAGAAATATTTAAAAATGTATTTTATAAGACAAACAATATAATAAACGACATAATAATAAAATAATAATTAAAGGGTCTTAGAGTTTTGGGTGCGTCTTTGCATTGGGCGGCTAGAATCACTTATTTTTTTTTTTTTTTGTACATTTTGACGTTTAAAAAGTGCATATTTGAAATAAATCATTTGACATTTGATTATGACTTTTGTTGGAAAAAAAAAATTGTTGAGACGCATCAAAAATGTCATGAAAAAAGAAAATAGTTTTTTAAGCTAGTTATTTGCCATTAACTTATTGCCTTGTCTTGCCTACTTAAAGTTACGGCATGTGATGGCATGGTAGCGTACAGTCAATATTAAGATTATGATAACAATTATTGTAAGAAAGATCGTTCTTTCCTCTAAATGAAAGAACGCGCGTCGTCGCGTCGGGGGACGCTTAATGAAAAAACCAAGTTAACAGCAGCTATCCATTCTACAATAGCATACAGTCACGATTGCTGGGTACAGGCCGTGTTTGGCGATTTCATTAGCCGTCCCCGTACGCGACGACGCTTCGATCAAAATATGAACTACGACATACTTATATTGAACTTAAAGAGGTCGGGTTCTGACACGCAGTTTATAATTACAATCATTTTATTAAATAAATAAATATTTTATTTTAGAATACTAGCGCTGTGACACTTATTTTTAAATGTCGCAGCATTATGCTGAGGATCTATATCTATAGGAGCCTTTTGGCCTCGTATAGGACTTTGCGTTTTTATTTTCATTTTACTTTGTTTTTGTATTTTTATGTTAATTTGTGATCGCCTATGCGAGTCCCAAAATATACTTTTTCTTTTTTTTTCAAAGGGCCTATACATGTAATTTTTTCACTTTTCAGAAATTTTTCTTTGTGTCGGGGGTATTAATATTTTTATTTCCTACTTTTTAAACTTTATATATTACTAGTAGACATGCTGCGATCGACACGTGCCTGGCCAAAATCTGCGGAGCTGTACGTATTTTTCCCAAAGTGATGCTAGTTACTAATTTATCCTCATTTCATCATGATCCATCTATAACCTATTCAAGATACTTCTATTGTAAGTTGGTGACGGAGTTGAGTATCCTGCAAATTCCAGGTGATGCTGCAGAAACAGCTCAAGTTTACTATGTTCTTCTAATATAATACCAAATTTCGACTCGATGAGACATGTGAAAGACGCTCACATCATAAACTAGAAAAGAGTTAAAGTATAGAGAACTAGAGAAGACACTCTCGATCAAGTACCCTTTAAAAAAAAACAAAAAAAAACATAATCGATTCACATAGATACACACGTTAAACTTTGAAACTCTGAATTCATCGGGGTTAATAAAAATTGAGTTATGGATGACATATAAAAATCTATCTACCCTATTATATAGCCTTAATATTCAAGTAAGATACTTCCAGAAATACTTAATTCTTCCACACGATTATTTAGTTTAAACTGTCCAGCATTATTCGGAGCATGAAGTGGAAGTTTTCAACTATTTAAAGTAACAACTAGGAGTCTTAAAATATTTGCCTTGTATTTAAACAAAAATGGTTGATATTCTACAACGTTGGGGCTGGTCCACACTGTTGTAAGCTTACATTCTGTTACAAAGCCGACCCCGTTTGTCTTTAAAAAAAAAAAACAATAATTCTACTGGAACCACTTTAATTCACCACAGTACAAAAACACAGATACACAAGTTCTTGAGTACTTATATTTTGGCAATGTCCCTCTTAATTACTCCCTTAATCTGGGCACACTAGATTACGCGACAGCGTCCAGAATCTAACTAACTAAATTATACATATTATTTCTGTGCACTGGGTGAAAATGCAACATCAGTACTTTAGTAAAGGAAAAATACACTGTTTATAAGTAAAAGCTGACTTAGGCTTTACTGTCTTTTAATAAGGGTTATAACAATTCGAATGAAAGGAAGAATTTACTTCAAGGAGATTCAAGCAAAATCGAAAAATGTCTTCAAATATAATTATGTCATGTTTCGCAGGATGTGGTACACGCTGTGTTGCAAATATGCCAATTTTCTTTGCAAGACTCAACTGCCTCGACGATTTCTGGTTCATATGTTCATGGTGCGTGTCGGACTAAGTGTTTCTGATTTTTTTCTAATAAGAAATTCTTATTAGGAACCTGAATGTTACCCAATGGCAATATCTCGTTACATCGGAGTTTTATGGCATTTAGAGACCTATGGATTTTCCAGCTGAATAAAAAAACATTCGGACTTGTCGTTTGGCGTCGAACCTGATTCAAAGCTTTCTGATTTTCAATGCCAGTTACAACAGCAGATCGTAGAACTTTTTTTTAAACAAAATTGGGAAGCTCTTGGTCTTAGTCTCACCTGATGAAGTGATGATCAGGTTGAAGGTGGAAGTGACCTTCACCCGGAATCTTCAACCAAAGAGGAACTGCCTACCTTACCTCTAACTGCCGAAACACAACCATGCTTTTAACTTTGTTGTTATGGCGACAGACTTAGATAAGACTTTTAACTTAAGAATTATAACCATACTAGTTGCACCCCCGGTTTCACCCGCATAAGTCTTGATACCGTGGGAATATCGGGATAAAAAGTATTGTATGTTCTAATCCAGACAACGGTTTACTCATGCGTCAAATTTCATCAAAATCCGTCCAGCCGTTATAGCGTGAAAGCGTAAAAAACAAACAAACTCACTTTCGCATTTATAATATTAGTTTTGATGCTTGGAAATAAATAAGCATATGTATCTTCTTGTGTAGCGACATGTGTCGTAATTTTGCATCTTAAGGCTCGTGCAGACTGGCGCGATATCGCGGGCGTGTCAGGTATATTGCTGCCTGTCGCGCCCGCGATATCGCGTTCGATCGAGCCTTTATATGGACGAGTCCTTAGTCCTGAGAAGAGACAACTTGTTTATAGTAAAACAAATTGGCCTTTGCGGTTCTAAGTAGTTTAATTAGTGTTGAAGTGCTGTGCGCTGGTTACATGTCGTCTAGTCGCTTAAAGTAGTTTAACATTAAAAAGTGTTCTGTATTTCAGTTATATATGCAACCAGTGAGAGCAGTGGTGGCCCAGTGGTAATGGCCGCGACTTACGAGTTGTAGGGCATACTTTGTGTAAATTATTTCATCACCACTGCTCTCAAAACGTTGAAGGAAAACATCGTGAGGAAACCGGCATGTCCTAGAACCAAAAATTCGAAGACATGTGACATCTACCAACCCGCACTACCAATCCGCGTGGCGGATTACGGCCCACTCCCTTTCACAGAAAGGAGGCCTGTGTCCCAGCAGTGGGAACATTATAGGTTGATTATGTATGCAACCAGTAAATTAGGACTTATTGGCTGATTATTAAAATGGTGAAAAATCAATGATTTTTATTCCTGTAATTTTAATATTCTTACTATTAATATTAAGGCCGTTTCAAAGGACCTTTTGTCCCCCTGGTTCCCAAATAATAAGTAGTCTGAGGATTTTTTTATTCACCAATCATGATTTTAGTCCATGTGGTACATACTAGGTGCAGTCAAAAATTAATTTCAATAATAAAAACTAAAATGATCCTAATAACTCCGACTTTAAGATCGAATTAAGAATACTAGCATTAAAGAGAAGATAGTACTCTGCGTCCAAACTTTTACGGTCACACTTGGTACAACAACCCCAATGAGTATAAACAAAGCCTTAATTCGAGTTGAAAAACAGAAAATAACTGTATTCGTATGAAAACCGTTTAATTTATGCCCCACCGAGACATCGGGGATAAAACTGAAATGCTTTGGAATATGTCCAAGATTCAAACGTCTATTGCTCTAGTGATGTGAAACGCGTTACAGACACCGATACCGATACTATAGTGTGAAGTGTTATATTGGTAGCTGGCAATAATTAGTGTACTGTATGATTTATAAGTCGCCATCATTAATTTTATTTATTGTTTTATTTTGTTCTGATATAGGTGATAAAGTTGTCTGTCATCAAATGGAGTGATCCCTTTTTTTTTGAAACATACATACTAACAACTAAACTTCTTTAGGTGCACTTTGCGTTCTTTCTGACGAGTGAACGAAACGCTCGGATCGATGACGCTGAATCGTGTATACTCGGCTTTAGTCGGTCGATGACGCTTAATTGTGTTTACTCGGCTCCAGTCGGTTGGTGACGCTGAATCGTGTATACTCGGCTCGAGTCGGTCGATGACGCTGAATCATGTATAGTCGGCTCCAGTCGGTCGATGACGCTGAATCGTGTATACTCGGCTCCAGTCAGTCGATGACGCTTAATTGTGTTTACTCGGCTCCAGTTGGTCGGCGACGCTGAATCGTGTATACTCGGCTCCAGTCGGTCGATGACGCTGAATTGTGTTTACTCGGCTCCAGTCGGTCGGTGACGCTAAATCGTGTATACTTGGCTCCAGACGGTCGATGACGCTGAATTGTGTTTACTCGGCTCCAGTCGGTCGGTGACGCTAAATTGCGGATATTCGGCTCCAGTCGGTCGATGACGCTGAATTGTGTTTACTTGGCTCCAGTCGGTTGGTGACTCTAAATCGTGTATACTCGGTTCCAGTCGGTCGATGACGCTGAATTATGTTTACTCGGCTCCAGTCGATCGGTGACGCTGAATCGTGTATATTCGGCTCCAGTCGGTCGATGACGCTGAATTGTGTTTACTCGGCTCCATTCGGTCGGTGTCGCTAAATCGCGTATACTCGGCTCCAGTCATAAATTTCCAGTTCTATCGTGTGGTCATGAGCACACACCCTCTTTGTTATGTTAATTTGTTCTAAAACGTCCCATAACGAATGTTAATTTACAAGCAGATTTCAATTATATTCTATTACATGAACAATACTTAACGTCAAGAAATAATGCAAATTATTACCAATGTAACACGAGTACCTCGAGGCTATTATTTACGCTAATAATGCAGAAACCCTATATGTACCAGAATTATGTAAATAAGCTTAAACATAACAAAACATTATCGACACGTATACCTCTAGGCTATTATTTAGGCTAATAAATAATAATTCAGAAAATCTATCTACCAGAATTATGTAAATAAGCTCCAAACATAACAAAACATTATCTCTAACTATTATTCAAACTAGTGTCGACGTAACGAATGTGTAGTTTACAAATATTGCGAGAACAGTAACAACAATATTCGCATAATTTATATCCTGTATTATATGTTATATGTGGATTTGTTGAAGTCGCAAAATTAATAAATATACCCGGCTATTCAATAATTCCCAGCGTACAATCTATTTAGTAACGGCCAATGGTAACGGCCGTGACTTACGAGTTGTAGGTCGTAGGTTCGAACCCAGACAGGCGCTTTACTTTGTGTAAATTATTTCATCACCACTGCTAGCAAAACGGTGAAGGAAAACATCGGCATGTCCTAGAACCAAAAATTCGAAGACATGTGACATCTACCAACCCGCACTGGGCCCGCGTGGTGGATTACGGCCCACTCCCTCTCACAGAGAGCATGCCTGTGTCCCAGCATTGGGAACATTATAGGCTGATTATGTAATGTATACAATCTATGTCATCGTTCTGGCCTTTTATAATAGCATAAGATGCGACTGATTTGACTGATCACTCTTCTAAAATGGCGACGATATAAAGCGACTAGTGCCCCACTGTTCAATATACAAGCAAACACGTCTCTCGTCTCACGAAAAAAGCATGCCTTTAAAATACTAAACTAAACATGATATTAATGAAAGCAAAATAATTAGTGTTGACTACTTTAATGATTGGGTACCGATACAGTTTTAAGTAATTGTTTTTGTTAATTAATTGTATTGTACTGTCATTTCCTTTTTATGTTTAGTCTTAATTCTTATTTCAATCCACACTGGACAGTCCCAAAATTCTTAATTTTATTCAAAAATGAATATTTATAATTCGTATTTAATAAAATTATTTTTTTTTAATTTTATTTAATTGTAATGTACTTTATTGAACAATTTTTTATTTTTATTTTATATATCTGCGTAATGCTAATCTAATGGCACTTTTTGCCTTATTTTGCTAACATGCGGATAATGTAGTGGGCTGCAATATTGTTAATACTACTTATGAGCCTATATTATTGTTATTTGTAAACATTTCATATTGTAGATGTTTATAAATAAAATAAAATAAAACTAGTTTCTGGTATCGACATCCCCCATCACTAGAACCATACTAAGCCATTGCTATTCTCCAGACGTCCCTAAGCTACAAATGCAGGAAAACAGCACTATATCCTACTTTTGTAAACACTTCGCTAGGTTTAACACTAATTTACCTAGTTTATACTTACCCTGGTTAAGCGCATAGTTTTTGAAAAGTCACTTTAAGACATTTAAAAGGTATGTTTATTTATTCACACGTAGTGTATTCAGATCATCATTCTGATCTAAGGACAGTGATAAAAATCCCCGACATACTCATGTGAATCGATCAACAGAAGTGGAGGTGGGCAGGACATGATGCGCAGAGCCGTAACTTTCGCTTAAGTGGCCTCGGGGCAGGACAAAAAATGGGGCCACGTTCATCAATAATTTTCAATGCTTGGAAGGGAACAAAAAATATTTTTTAATAGGCATAGGACCCATGAAGGGTTCCGTACCACCGTAGAATATAAAATATTGTACGGTGGTAGTCCGACACTTAGCCGCTTTTTTTAAACAGCTGCTATGACATTGTGGTATGGGGAAGACAAAGAACACACCTTTTTCAGTTTATATCTGACAATAAATCCAGCACCCTAATTGCGTAGCGCACTATCACTCACAACCTGAATGATTTTGAACGTCACGAATTTAAATGCAATTTCATGAAACGCATTCGTCGTTGTTATGCCATCGCATAATATTGACATGTTTGACGTAGTTCACTAGAGCTGTCCATTAGATGGATCGATGGAACATATACCTATTGTTTTAGGGAAAATTATAAAATAGTTTACACCTATTCACTATTCCGTAAAAATATTATCAACTATCGGGTGCATGTAATCAAAGCCGCGAGCAACCGCTTTTTTTTTTTGCGATGGTTTTTTTTTTGGGTGGATAACCATCAAATAACTTCTCCCGCTCTGGGCGGAGCGGGAGGGTGTGTCAGACTCTTACTGACTAAAACCCACCGGTATTCCTTCCATTGCCTGTGTTGCCAGGGGCCTCGGTAACCCTTTAGTACCGTCCTGCGACCCCGGCAGGTGAGTAACAGCTAACAATATATACTTTTATTAGTTCATGACCTTAGGTCCTCTAGAGGGCGCCTTATTCAATTGAATGTGACTATCAAGACGCTTTCAACGATACCTCATTTGTTAAATTATTGTCAAGTAGTTTAGAAGTTATGAAGGAATCAATAAACATACATACATAGCGGCCAAAATCATAACTCGCCTTTTTGCTAGAAAAAATTGAGAATTTGCTAAAAACGGAGTAAATGTGCCGACGAGTATCAAAATAGCCAGAAGTTATGGAGTTCTAATTAATTTTTGTTGGTAAAGTCGGGGAAAATCATTCTTTATATTGACTACAAACAGATTGTCCAAAGATTACAAAACACAGCTGTCTTTTTGTGACAGTTGTATGAATTGGCTATAACATGTCAAACTGACGTAGTGTGTCAATCTGATAAAGAATTACTCACGTAGAAGCATTTAATAGGAAAGTAAAATCTTTTTTAGCTATGCTTATATAATATGCTTTACGCATATTATTTCGTAAATGATTTTTTAAGGGAATCATTTTAAATTGACATCATAATCAGCCAACAATTTTATTAATTAATTAATTTAATACTTTAAGCACAGAAATGTACAGAGGAGTTCCCACTGTTGGGACACAGGCCTCCTGTCTGTGAGAGAGAGTGGGCCGTAATCCACCACGCGGGCTCAGTGCGGGTTGGTAGATGTCACATTTCTTCGAATTTTTGTTCTAGAACATGCCGGTTTCCTCACGTTGTTTTCCTTCACCGTTTTGAGAGCAGTGGTGATGAAATAATTTACAAAGTAAAGCGCTTGTCAGGGTTCGAACCTACAACCTACAACTCGTAAGTCGCGGCCGTTACCACTGGGCCACCACTGCTATCAGATTAGATTAGAAATTGACATGCTCTTTTAGAAATGAATTTAATCTGAAATGTGTGTAATGTAATAATAATTTTGATAATAATGTTTGTATTGATTTTTTTGGACCTACGTTGACATTATATATTATTATATTTTTATTTTTGATTTTTTAATATTTGACAACTTTTTATGTAACTCCTATATTATTATAATTATTTCTGTATGAATTAATTATGTAATCAATCAATTTTATGTTATTTATTTATTTAAGTCATCATTGTCAATGTTAATGAATGTTGCTATTATTTTTTAATTCTAAACTTGTATTAATATTATTTTGTTTGCTTGTTTTATATCAAGACCTCTCCTTGCCTCGGGAAGCACGTTAAGCCGTTGGTCCCGGCTGTCATTCGTGGATCTTTGATAGTCGTTACGGGTCATTAGAAGCCCGAAAGTCTAACAACCACTCTTACCAGGGGATATCGTATTACCCAGTAACTGGGTTGTGGGGGTCAGATAGGCAGTCGTTCCATGTAAAATACTGGTATTCAGCTGCATCAGGTGAGACTGGAGACCGACCGCAACTTAGTTGGGAAAAGTCTAGGCAGATGATGATGATGATTTGTATTAATATTTGCACACCATGACAATATGGTATACATGTCAGCACAGCTCCATGTAGGTACTTATAACACGTTGCATGCTTTTTATTTGTTATAATTTTATGTACACACATTTGAGCAAATAAAGTTATCTGAATCTGAATCACCCTGACTTTATGAGGACAATTATTCGTTCCTATAAAAGTATATAGGTACTCAATCTAATTAATGTAACTTTCTCTAATTATCGAGTTTTCTGAAACAGGAATTACTGTCAAAGATAATGAGTACAGCGTGGGAAGGTATCCGGAGAAGACAAAAAAATAATTGACTTAAAACTTCGAGCGTGAGTGACTTGTTGACTTTAAAGTATAAGCGGTAGCGACAAAGATTTTTTTTCTTAGAACAAATGTTTAAGCACGGCTACCTGTTTACTGATTAACTAAATGACCCGACAGACGTTGTTCTGTCAAAATTTCAACATGGTCTTTTCATATAAAAATCCCATAGAAAAAATCACTTTAGTTAAAAAAAAAATTCTGTCTGTAAATACCAAATTCGGACTTCATTATAAACATTTTAAAAATAACCAAATTGGTTCAACCGTTCTCAAGTGTTGCGCTTGCGAACAGCATTTTATTTTAATTTATATAGTAAATCTGTAAGTAGTTAGAAAAGGTAAATAAGTCGGTGGTCGATTTAAGAATGGTATCTCCGAAAAACTAGAAATTATAAATAAAATTGCGAGCAATGAGACATAAAGCTAAGACAGAAAGAATGCATCGTAAAAAAACTACGTAAGCAATGAAAAATGATATTAAAAGAATGCTAGAGCTATGTGGAATTGAAACAGCACATACCTCCAACTGAAGTGGTTGAGTAATATTCAAAAGAGTTATTTTACACTTTTTGCTGGTATGTTAATATAGGAATTCCAAAAAGGTAGCTAAATGAAAATATTCAATTCCCATTTTAAAATGTAACTTCATGATGTACTTTAGAGTATTACTTAGTTTGAACTTAATTGAAAAGCTGTTTAAATATTTATCACTGAGCTGAAAGTACTGTTTATTCGAATACGATTCGGGATTGATCGATTTAATTTTCACGTCTCGAGTCTCTAAGCCAAATAATTTACTCGGGCCGCCCGTTTTTTGGCGGATTAAGTAAAAAAAATCGCCATCCATTTGTATCCAATTTAAAATCAAATTAGAAGTAAATACACTTTCTATTTTATCCAATCACGTGCGATCCCGAGCATCGCTTAAGTTCGCGAGGCGCGGTAAAGGAAAATTCCCCATTTCCCCAGCCGGGTGGGAGATTTACCCCAAATCGAATTCCGTTCTCCATCCGGAATGGCCTTAATTTAACGGACGAATTTGTCTAATTCCAATTCTTATGCTGTGACAAATGTAGTGATTTTTATTCAGCCTCCGTCTTTTTTCTCCAAGTTTCGTAAAGCGACAACATTCTTTTTTCCCCGCTTGGGGTTTAAACCTTTAATTCCCACAGAAGATAAAACGTACTTCGGAATACACTGAATATAAATTAATTACAGATTATGAAGGTCTAATGCTATTAAAGTTGGATGAGGTAAAAAGTTTTGTTTCGCCTTCAAACTGGCAGCTTACGAAAATTTGTTTTTAATCTATTCTCTAAAAAGGTTATGCAACAAAGATGGCTCCGCAGCTTATTTTGGCGCACAAATTGTTTTCAAGCATTGTTAAGTGTGGAAATAAAGAAGTTATGGATTAAAATAAGGAAAAATGTAAATTAACGACACATAACTTATATCACGCCTTGTGTCTCCGAAGGGTTGAGCAGAGGTGTACCCGTAGTACACCCACATTTCGAGACTGCTACTGAGAAATTCCTAATAAACGAGAAAAAGAAAACAATTGACGAGTGCGTACAAAAGTATATTTCAAAGGGAAACTAGGTATTTCAATCAATATGTATCTTGTATAGTGTCAATATGTTTTTATCTAGATACATATTGAGACATTATCGAGCCTTAATACAAATGTTTTCATTACATGAAACCTTTGACCTCGCATATATCGGATGGTCGGTATATAACGGCCCACACGTAACAATATAACCACCAAATGTTGCCGACGTATTATTTAGCCTCTCGCGATAAAATATTATTGGGCTTATATGATAATATTTTGAGGGAAGCATGGCGTAGTCTGGGAATATTACTGTATTAGAAAAATATAGGAGCATCTTCGTATAAATTAGATTAGTAAATATACTCTTATTTGGGTTGGGATCGCAGGTCCTTGTTTGATTCATTAGGTGGAATGTTGATTTTGGAATGATCAGTTAGCAATAGGCACACAATTTTCAGACTCGTTTTTAACTCTTATATGATGCAGAGACAAAATAGAATTATAGCTCCTGCATACTGAGGTGATATCGCGGGCGCGACAGGCAGCAAAATGCCTGACGCGCCCGCGATATCGCCCCAGTCTGTCTGAAGAGCCTTTAAGTCCTAATCAATCCTAATCCGAATCATATTCATTTGTTTAACATAGGTACAATAATAATGGTATATAAGGATAATAAAGAGTGCGCTATGTTATGCCAGATGGCAATTATCAGGAAATTAATGAATTAATCACAATGCTTGTTCATTACAATAATTTGGTGAAAATAAGTTATCAGATAATTAAGTTCGTGTTTTATCTCAATATTTTCATTACCATGAAAATGCATACGTGTCATACTGAAAGTGTCAATGGTGTCTGCTTGGTTCTGTATTACCACACGTTCTTTAGACAAGGTCGGGATTGTAAACCTCCAGCAGGTTTAGCACGAGTACCGTAGAGAAGCGTTTTGTCGACGGAAGAGTAGACAAAAATGACGTTTCCGTGTAGACAGTTGACAGTTTTGTGCCGAGAAATGTAGATAAGCGATTTCTTTTCTTAAATAGAGTAGAAATAGACAGCGTCATGCTAAGCCTCCTGTTTTGGCAACCAGTCAGCGAGCATCACTAATGCGATACCTACCTACCAATGTAAGTTACGTGTCATAATATACACAACCAATCTTGGTATACCAACGATGGTTTATAAGATGACTTTATCCATTCTTTGGGACGATATTATTTTGACGGAAGTCAGCAAAATTATGTGAGTAATATTTTGTCTGAACTAGGAACGTTGAAGGTTAATAGAAAGAATAATCTAAGTTATATTACATCCCTTATCTTGTACAAGTTTTATGTCTAAGAAAGTATTCGGGATAGCCTCGTATTATGTTATTTTATGAGCATAGATTTGAAAGACCGTCCTTTCTAATCATTGGATTAGGAAGGACGGTTTATATTCGATTTCCAAGCTTTAACATGTGTTTAAAATCTACTTTTTTAGAGGATGAATTAGGCGACTAACAAAAGGTATTTACAAAGCAGAGGTAAGTAAAAATGCGGGGTGGGGACCCCTTAGGACGACATATTATTGTGAACTAATTGGTGATGTTCTTCAGAAAGGTCAGGTGCATAGTACTCGCAACCGGTGCGCGTGTATTACCAGATGTATGAACGTAAACGAAGAAAAAGGAGTATGTAAGGAGCTGAGCAGTTGGCGTTCTATAGATTCTGCCTGCCCCCATGGGAAGTAGGCGTGAGTTTATATATGTAAGATCTACTTAATGAATTATCTTAAATCCACTCATTTATAAGCATGAAATTTTGTGTAAGAGATATCCTTATATAACAAGAGGTCCTTATATAAATAGTACGTGGCTTGTAATAAAGAAATTCTAACCGTGCATTGCATTTATATCATCATCTTTGAAAATACCAGGAGTGACGTTTGACGTCTGTGTCGGTGTAGCCCTGTCTGTCATTTTTTTATCATAAATAATAGAAAACACAAGTTTCAGTGTAAATATTCAATATAATTGTAAGCTTAGTGCAACATAACGTGACATACATTGGAGTGAATAAAAAAACAGTGCGCATAACGGACGTAAATAAACATAACAATAACACAGTGACTTGGCGTAATTAGCTGCTTACCCACTTATTACAACAAGTAATTGCGACACTAACGTGCTACCAGAGCCATCTATCTTTCTCGTGTCTATTGATCCAACGATTCGTATTGAGTCATCTCTGGTGCCATCTAGCGTGCCATTCTAGAACCACTCACGTAACAAGCTTGTCTCGGTTACGATCATGCCAGGTGTCAAGTGTGGAGGTTGCGGTCGCTTCATCTCAACAGTAGAGGGCGCTAGGTGTGGTAAATGCCAGGTACAATACCACCGAGTGTGTGTAGGCATTCCTACGAAAACCATAATAACTGCAAGCTGGCGTTGCCCCGAGTGTAAAAAGGACCTCGCTAGGGATAACAGGGCTGAGACCCCAGTCAGAGGCCCCGCGGAAAGTCCTCAATCAGAAACCCCAGTTGAACAAGCCTGCATGGAAACTAGTACGCCTAATACCTCTGTCGTCTGTCCAAAACCAGCGCCCATGCATACTGCGTGCCCATCTAATGACGCCACCCCCCCGCCATACAATGCCTCTTTGGTTGATGTCACGGCCCGGGAAGTGTCACTTATCGCCGGCTCCGACATGAGACTAATCATGGAAGAACTGAGGACGGTGCGTGCGGAGATCCAGGTCTTTCGTAAGGAAATGGAGATGGAGATGATGGAGCTTAAAACCTCTATGAACACCTGCAATACGCGCATCGATGGTCTAGAGGCCAGGGTGAATGCCTTGGAGCAGCGGACTTCTTCGGGTCCGGCGAATACCGGGGCAGTCGACAAGATCCTGGAAGACTTAAGGCGCGAGCTCAACGACAGGGATCAGGATCTCTTGGCGAATGACATCGAGTTGTCAAACATACCCGAGGCCAAGGTTGATAACCCGATCCATATAATCAAGGTCGTAAGCCTAAAGCTAGGGGTTAACCTTGAGGAACGCGACATCGTCAGCGCGGAACGAGTCGGTGGGAGGCAGCTCAACGCGACGAGCTCTGCGGGTGCGACAGAGACTCGCCCGCGCGCCATTGTCGTGCGCCTGGCGCGTCGTGATCTGCGCGATGATCTGCTGGCTCGCGCGCGAGTGCGACGTGGTGCGACAACAGCCGACCTTGATATGTCCGGCCCGGCCCAGCGATTCTTCCTCAACGAGCGCCTTACAAAAACAAACCGCCAGTTGTTTCGGAAGGCACGGGACGCTGGTAGTCTCTTCGGTTGGAGATTTGTGTGGACCAAGCGCGGCCGCATTCTTGCCAGGAGGAAACCAGGTGACCCCACACAAAGAGTCCGCACCGATGAGGACATATCTCGGATATTTGGACCTGTCAAAGAAGCAGCCTGATTACTGTCTAGTTTTATTATTTTTCTTAACGTTATTTTGTGCTAGTTTTATCATAATTATTTCTACTTGGGAGGATATGCGTCGCAACTGTTTCTTTCAGGTGCTTGATCACAGTTCGGCAGGTGCGCATAGTGAGTCTACGTTAATACCTTTTTATATTATTTTTCTATATGCACTTAAAAATCTTATTGCAACATACCCTAATTATATCCAAATATTATATACAATTATTCTAATCGACGCTATTTGCAATTACAGTACATTATCTCCCCATCATCTAAGCTCATTGCAGCCCACTGTTGGACATAGTTTCTACCGCCACATATACATATACTTACTCATACTTAACATGTATATACAGATACACAATACATACATACAATTCATCGATGACAAATGCAAATGACTCCTAGTAAATGTATTAAGTTTGGTCTACTGAATGCGGGCTCTCTGGGGACTAATCAGGATGAATTTTTGATGGCCATGGGCAACCATGTTGTGGATATCATGGCTATCAACGAAACTTGGTTGCGTAAGGGTGAGGAGGACCGAGCGCCTAGTGTACCTGGGTACAAGCTTAAGCATATACCGCGACCTATGTCTGTACGAGGTGGGCGTGGCGGAGGCGTTGCTTTCTATATTAAAAGTGGGGTTAATGCGCGTGTAAGAGCTCATCCTGAACAGCCCAATGTTGAACAGCTATGGTTAAACCTAAATATAAACAAGAAAAAGTTACTCATTGGCACTGCATATCGTCCACCATGGTTGGACTTGGAGCTTTTTCTCGAGGGCTTGACTGCCAGTATTAGTGGTTTGGCCCCCTACGATAATTTAGTGCTACTGGGTGACTTTAATGTTAATATGCTAGATGTCAACAGCCCAAAAACTAAACAACTTTTAGATTTTTTTAGCTACTTAAACTTAAATCAACTAGTCCAAACACCCACTCACTTTGTAGGTGATAGTAGTTCGCTTATTGACATAATCTGCACTGATGCTTCAATCCGTAATGTCGTGGTGAATCATATTAGTGAACTTAGCCATCACTCGTTTATCACATGCGAGACGATTTTCAAGAAGCATAAGGATAAACCAAGATCTGTCGTATTTCGTCCGCTCACAGACATATTAGAAGACTATTTTAACATAGATTTGAAAAGTATACCATGGTCGATTATTGGAGACGTGAGTGATGTCAATTGTATGGTGCAAACATTTAACTCATTTATGATCCAGTTATTCGATCTCCACGCTCCTCTTAAAAGAAAGACATTTAAAACGCGCCCTACTCCATGGATAACTGAAAACATCAGACTGATGTCGACTTTGAGAGATGAAGCCAGGGACAGATTTCGTAAATCTAAACTACCGGGTCATAAAGAGTATTATCTGGATCTGAAGCGCCAGGCAGTCACGGCACTAGTTAACGAGAAGACAGCTTATTTCGCCAAAAGCATCAATGACAAAATCAAAGACCCGAAACTATTGTGGCGCAATTTAAAATCGGAAGTGCTTCCGGACCATAAGCAAAGATTGCTCCCAAGTCACTTCAACAACCCTGATGACATCAATGCGGCGTTTCTGGACGTCCCAGGTAATTATCGTCACAGCATCTCACAATTGTCCAAGTTTGAGTCTCATAGGTTTGGCCCGGCCACATTCACACTCACAACAACTAATCCTGAGTCAATCCTGAAGATAATCAAGAGTCTAGGGTCAAATGCACAGGGGGTCGACGGTATAAGTCTCGATATGATATCTCTCACGTTGCCAACTTCCTTGCAAGCCATTACAGACATCATTAACCAGTCCATAGTCACACATACGTTCCCCGAACTCTGGCGATGCGCTATTGTACGCCCTATCCCTAAAAACAATAACCCGGTTAACATGAAGGACTTAAGACCGATCAGTATTTTACCTTGCCTGTCTAAGATCTTGGAACGTGTAGTATACTCGCAGGTTATTCAATACCTCGAAACCAATAATATTCTTCCCGACCTTCAGTCGGGGTTCAGAAAGGGTAGAGGTACTGTAACGGCTCTGACTGATGTTGTGGGTAATATCCTTGAAGCACGTGACGGGGGAGAGGGAACAATTCTGGCTCTGCTGGACTTTTCCCGGGCTTTTGACGCAATTAATACTACTCTATTGCTGACAAAGTTGGCTTTCTATGGCTTCAGCAGAGATGCGGTGGAGTGGTTTAATAGCTACCTCACTAACAGGTCTCAATATGTAGTAATGCATAGGGAGGACGGATCAACGGTGTCATCCGCCCCCCTCCCAGTGTCTAGGGGTGTCCCTCAGGGATCGATTCTGGGGCCTTTATTATACATTCTGTACAGTGCGGATGTCATAAAATCCTTTGTTAACTGTAAATATCACATGTATGCTGATGATATTCAGTTGTACATATCCTTCAAAAGAGCTGAAACATCCTTGGCAGTACAGAGAATAAACGAGGACTTGCATAGGGTTGTTGTATGGTCAGAGGAGAACTGTCTGTCTCTGAACCCCCTTAAATCTAAATTTATGGTGCTGGGTTCTAAGAAACAAGTTAGGGCGATACTGTCTGCCAACCCTGAGATAATTATCTTGGGAGAGAAAATTGAGAGAGTGGAGCAGACATGCAATCTGGGGCTAATTATGGATACAGAGCTGCGTTTTGAGGCCCATGTGACCAATGTTCTCCGAAATTGTTTTTATAGGCTAAAGGTGTTATATGGAATACGGAAATACCTAAGCATACCAGTTCGGAAACAACTTGTTGACAGTCTTATCCTATCTAAGTTAAATTACTGTGATACAGTCTACGGACCATGCCTACTTTCTAGAACGGAGCGTGTAATCCAACGTATCCAGAATGCCTGTGTTCGTTTTTGTGTTAATGTCCCGCGAAGAAGTCATGTTACTCCATACATTAATGAACTTAAATTACTAAAGATGGCTGCGAGGAGGAAGCTTCATTTAGCCAACCTGTTGTTTGGTATTGTTACAACTCAGAAACCTTACTATCTCTATGAAAAGCTAACTTGGAAGCAAAACCATCTAAAGTATAGTCTTCGCTCCATGGTAAGCCCACTGTCGGTGCCAATGCACAGAACTACAGCGTTCAGGGGGAGTTTCAAGTTCGCAGCCACACGCTGTTGGAATGATCTCCCACCACCAATGCGACGCCTGAAAACAGTACAATCATTCAAATTCCAACACAAAAAGTTACTTATACAAGAACAAATCTCTCTTTAAGCTCCCTAATTGTACTCTAGTAGTGGTTTTACTGTACCTCTGTGGTCATGGCCTGCAGGCTTTGGCTTGGGATCTCCTAGGGCGTGGGCTGCTTGGAATTTCGCTCTCTTGGTGGGGCTGTATTCGGTGAGGTTCGCTTCTGCATTCTGTAATTTACAGTTAACATATTTAATGTACTGGCACACTGTGCTGGTCAAGTATAGTTTAATTTATAAAAAAATATCCTAATTTATATAATTAACCGATCAATTTATTTAATAGTAATATAATTTCACTACAATCACAATGCTTGTATCTAATATAATTGTTTCACACTTACCAGTTTGTTCATTAATCTATTAGTTGAGCTTCTATAAGTCACAGTTTGTCATCTACACCATTTTACACGGTTTGCAAAAACTATTCCTACACAATCACCCAATTACATCTTATGTTTTTTAGTCATATCCACAGAACACTTAGCGAGTTTTACATAATGCGCCATCAATGTTAGATAATTAGAATTATGTTGCAATTATGTAACACCTGCATGTCAAAACGTCAAACAAATAGTTTTCTGACAGCTGCGCGCACAGATTAATTTAGGCCGGCGGCGCATACGTCGTTCTCGTCGGTACGAAATGTTGCCATTTTAAATATTTGTATTTATGTAATTTTTTTTTTTTTAATATTTGTATTTATGTTATTCAAATTACAATCTCACTGTATGCTGCACCGGTCGACGTCTTAACGTCAACGCCGGCTATCGCTGAAAACCAGCGCTGGGGCTCTGTCTCGCATAGGGTCGCAGCATTATGCTGAGCGTTGGCCGTTTTGCGTGGACGTGACGCATATTCTCCCCCAAATTGTTTCTTTTTTGTATTTGTGTTCCTTCCTTGCGTCATGTTTACCGCAAATAACTGTATTTTCTTTCTTTCTTTCTTTTCTTTTACCACCGGTAAGAATCTGACATCAATTTTTAAGTAAAAACCACACCAAAAATGAGAAACTCTTTTCGTTCACACCTAAATCACTTACCAAGAAAGTTTTCGAAATTTTCCCTTAAAAAGCGCAATTTTTTACCCTTAATGTACTATATAGAGTAGCACCGAGCACGTCAAGCTGTCTTGCACGGCCTATATTAGAGCTGTAACCAGCTCGAGTGGGAGCGTGACAACTAACACGGTCTTACGAGGCCATGACTGTCACTTGTCACCGGTCTTACGAGGCTATGAGTGTCACTTGTCACGTCATGAGATTGCGTGACAAATTGCGCGGCCTTGTTGACACTTGCACTTTTATTGCGGGGGGAAACTGGTGGTTATATGGAAAAGATTTTGTTATTTTTTCCTTATTTGGAACGAGGAGAATAAAACCCCATTTGTTTTTTAGACATCAAAGATATTCCATTAGTTGACGGAGTTCTGGAAACTAACCTAGATGGTGGAAATTAAGGCCAAAAAGCAGCGTATTTTTATGAGAACTTCTTTCGTGACATTATTGCATTACATACTTCGAGTTTCATAAAGAGACCTTGTTACACAGGTATAAATGACAGACACTCTGTGAATGTGTGTGTAAGCGCGGGAGCTTTCGGTACCGTCCGAGACACGGGCGAAGTCGGAAGTGTGTGTGTGTATTTACACATTAACATCGTGTTTTTACACGTGGTTACCACAAGTAAAGCGCGTCGCTTCGTCAGATAAAAATACGGTATTTATACAACATATCATTGTGATATCTACCTGCGAATATACTGTTAATATGACTACAAGTCTACAAAATGAGATAGATTATGGAATAGGCCTATTTACATGTTTACCAATGGGACTGCCGGGACAGAGGCCTCCACTCTGTGAGAGGTAGGGGGCCGTAATCTACCACGCGGGCCCAGTGCGGGTTGGTAGATGTCACATGTCTTCGAATTTTTGGTTCTAGGAGATACCGGTTTCCTCGCGATGTTTTCTTCACCGTTTTGAGAACAGGGGGATATGGGCAAGGGACATTAATTGGGTTTAATATTAGATAATGCATAAAGAATATCCTTAAAAAAACACCATTTTTTTCTAAAAAATGTTTTTTTTATATGAATGTTTTATTAAAATAGATTTCCTAATTTCGTGAATCAGTACGGAAGTACTGTTTTTCTGAATCTTGATTTAAGACGCTAAAAGTATTGAAATTAAGACTTCATCAAACAATTTTTCATAAATACTTATATTGGGTCCCATCGAGGGAAGAAAATGTAAAACTGGACCGAATTTTAATGAATCCATCTCTTATTTTCATTCGTACATTCATCATTACAGTCAGATATATTCCAACCCCAGATGACTCAGCAAAAACAAAGATTGCGGCTTGACTTACAAAAAGGTATGTTCTAAAAACGATGAATAAGAGCAAGAAAATCGTTATTATTTCTTTATGTGAAACATTTCACTTTGGAGAACACATGAGGGCCATATGATTGACCTCACTTGAAAATACGAAAGACAGTGGAACGTGGAGAAGACTGGGTAGTAAAAGAGCAGTAAATCAATACAGAGCTTATAAAAATAAATTATTTAAAAAACAAAAAAACCCGACTGCAAAAACACATAACTGAAAAGGGAAAAACAATCATTATATTATAATCTATATAATTTTGGTCTTGCAGACGGGGACAATCAAAAGTTACACCATATTTCAGGTTATTCGACTGTCCCCGCCTGCAAGACCGAAATTATATAGATTATAATATAACGCTTGTTTTTCCCTTTTCAATTATGTGTTTTTGCAGTCGGGTTTTTGTTTTTTAAATAATTTATTTTATTTCAAGCTTTTTAATTATATATATATATATATTTGAACATATTTTTTGTAATTGCAGATGCAATTTATAGATATTGTATAGCCTATGTCACTCCCATAATTAAGACGAATCGAAAGACACCTCATATGTTAAAATCCATCAAGCCGTTTAGGCTACAGAGCGTGCCAAAGAAATAGACATACATACATACATACATACTGTCGAAAAACATTACCCTCCTGAGGCAGTCGGGTAAAAAGATGGGATATCACGATGACTATTATTGTTATATTATATTATATATTATATTAACAGTATTTCAACTACACTGATGTTGATGGACCATTTATAAGACTCTGGGCTGGCAGACAGTGTGGCCATGTGTGTCGAAGGATCGATGGCCGGTGGAGCAGACGAGTCCTGCAATGGAGACCGCGTATCGGCAAGCGTAGTGTGGGACGCCCCCCAGCTACATGGACCGACGACCTTAAAAAGGTGGCTGGGACAGACTGGATGCGGAAGGCGGAGGACAGGGTGTTGTGGCGCAGCCTGGGAGAGGCCTATATCCAGCAGTGGACTGTTATAGGCTGAGTTGATTGATTGTTGATTGGGCTGGCAGATATGTGCGTGCACATGTTCATGTAGCCAATTAATATTTATAATTATTATATTATTAACATAGACTAAGTTCATACTAACACTATATGGGTCTATATGGTCTGGAATAAAAAAATAAATTTGAAGAAAGTTGAAAATTATATGGTGACGGCAATCATCTCAACATGAAAAGTCAGTAGCAATTAGTAACTTATCAGCGGTGCTATATGCTTTTTGGAAACTGCATGTTTCGGCACAGCCGGCCGACAAAATGAAATCGAATAATTATTTTTCCCTAAAGTGTAGCCCACCTACGTATCACGTATATTTATAATCAACCTCCAAACCCCGCAGGCAGTGCCTACCTTTTAGATTCGTGACTAAAACCAGAGAAATTAAAACAGCTCCAAAATCTACACCGAAATCTGCATGAAAATCAAAATTACTTAGAAGCGTTACACTAACAGCTCTGGTTGTTCCAATATCGGAGGGAGGCAGTTGCAATGTCATGCAATTACCTACGTGTTCGTTATGTGCCAGTCATTGTGCGCAGTTCCTTCTGCTCGAGAGCTTTGTGAAGATCGCTAGGGGATGTGGCGGAGTTTACTTCTGTTTTAGTCTCTCTGTATCTTTGGTGTTCATTGTATATGTTGAGTCTTTGTTTTTTTTAAATGTTTTTAATTTTCTTGGAGTGTTCGTTGTTCAAGATTTTTTTTTATCTCTTTGTTACACACGGATATAAGTTTAATTGTTCTTCTAGCAAACTAACAACTGTTGCAACATTTAACAGAGAGTCAATAATAATAACGTTTCAACATTTAAAAGGTTCATGCTTTCGCCTAACCGACCCGTTATTTCTATTCAAATCATACACGGTATTAATATATAGCAAAACTGGAATGCCATTAAATCTAATTGCCAGTTGCATAGCTCCCAGCAATCGGATATCAATCACGCACTTTACATGCAAAAAATAAATATACCTCTATGAATTTTACAACAATGGACGTGCAATATCCGGCTCGAACTGGTTTCTACCGGTGCGTACTGGAAAAGCCTATCGATGTTCTGAAATCGAAATTTCGACGAAGTCTTTGCTTGATTGCTTATCTATATTGCCGATTTCAGAATAATAATGATTTTCTGTTTATTTAATGTCCTTTGTTAAGAAACGATTTACATAATTTTTGACAAGAAACCATTTTAAATGGCAGTACCAACAATAGCATCAGTATTCCTCCGAACCTAAAATAAACAGGAAAATATGAAATTCCCAAATAAAAGCACAAACAGTTCTCCGTATAATGTAGTAACTGCAGTAGGCCTCAGTTCACACTGGTTTTGCGGGCTCGTTCGGCAAATTTGCAGTGTGCGCTCATTTAGATGAACGACATCGGTATATCGATGCAAATGACCCGTACAGCCTGTTCATTATCATCCACATCGGAAATTAATTCTCAGTGGGATTTGTCGAATGTTAGTTAAACTGTTTTACATCGAGCGTTTGATTGCGTATGTCATGCCATCGTTATACCGGGAGCGTTTCTTATAATTTGTAGTCAAGTTTATTAGTCAAGTCAAGTCTATAGAAAAGGATTGTTTGTTGAAATTAGATAAATAAAAAGGTTGAAAAATTGTACTTTCTCAATAGGGTTGTTGCAAGGATCTACCTTGGGGCTACATTCGATGTGTTTAAATGCGTTTAGTCTTTGTAGATTATTGACAAATTTGACTGACAAAGCTCTTTTATTTCTCAAATGCTAACTTATAGGATTTAGATCACTGTCTTGGTAAAGGACATTAATTTACCTTTGGAATGTGTAACGATTACAAGAAGGTATGTAACCTTTATAAGGTTCCTGAACCTGGTTCCTGAAATTGAATAAGCATACAAATATTATTTGATCAGTTATAATAATAGTAATAATTATAATGTCTACTTTGAACTTAACGGAATAGATAGACGATACTCAAAACTATTCTCACATTTCGTTAAATGAAGAACAATATACCACACGTCATCAATCCCCATCAGAAATCGATAACGCCACATACTATTCCATAAATGCATAATCTTTATTCCCAACATGAACTAAGTGACAACAAACTAAACACTGCTATTTATGCATCACCTAACAGCATCCAGAACTGCCAATATAGTTCCTCAAATCCCATTAAATTTCAATATAATATTAGTTGACTTTCAAAGTCAAACACCGGTGGGAATCGCGGGAATCCATCGTGGAATGGAAACAAAATCTGCGGACGAGAATATGGTAATTTAAGAGCTTACATCGCGATGTGTGCTTGCTTGTTTGTATTTGTAAGAGCTAGGTATTGGTAAAAATGAGAGTGGTATTGCAAAGGATCGGTGTTGAATTAGTTATGATGTTGTATGCAACTGCTGTTTCAGTTTTTGTATTCCTTTTTGGCGGTTTTGTTTTTGTCTTTTTAACTTCACATTTTTTCGTTTCTAACTGTTTCTTTTACTAATGTAGTGCTTTTATGTGTATGTCACTGTCATGTACTAATGTCTGCCAGTAGAAATATTTTCATAGAAATTCATTCAAGATTTTGCCCATGAGCTTAATTTTATTTGCTTATGACTTGATTCGTACTTAAGGCGCTGACCAGACCCAATTGACCAAAATAGGCTTCTCTTAAAAAAAAATGCCAAATCTGTATAGTTTGTGGTAGCGGAAAAACATATGTTAATTTTGAACATATTTCCCAGTACTTGGTTGTTAACAAAATACCGTTTAGGTAAAAATCTCGAAACAAACTAACGTTAAACTAACCTCTTACTTTGAGTTCTAATCCAAAATATCTGTATTAAATATCAACATACGTTACGTATTTAATTAATAACAAGAACGTCTTATTTGAATGCAGAACATGGTTGCTTTTTATTTTAGATTAATCAACTCAATTTTGAGTAAATATATACCTAATTGCTTTATATTTTGCAATAAATTACAAGCGTTGTGTCATCGCGCTCTTTCTTTTCTATGCAAACTGACAGTGACCGCGGTTTAGGTGTTGTCAGCGTCTTAAAATATAGCAATTGCCATAAAATAAATTTCAACAACCGCCATCAATGCGTACAGCGAATGAAGTTACAATGATTCAACGAACATAATGATAATTCTAACTAATATTACAAATGAGAAAGTGTGTTTGTTTGTTTATGTGTTTGTTACGCTTTCACGCTAAAAAGGCTGAACGCATTTGGAGCAAATTTGACACATGGGTAGACCATGACCTGGGTTAGGACAAGATACTGTCAATCCCGATATTCCCACGGGATCGAGACTTATGCTAGTTAAATCGCTGGGCGCAGGTAATTAAATGTATTATTCCCGATATTGCTATGTCAGTCTATCATCGCTACATTAGTGTATTATTGCCATATTATCAGTTTGCACTGTAAGCGACAGCCTGTGCAAATTTACTCTGTGGGATAGCTACCACCATTTACATCAATAATGACTGAGATCGTTAATGATTGATTTGGGGTTGCAAACTTGCAGTTTGGTTAGATGTGAAGAGTAGATCCGTTTACGTGAGTGTAAAAAGCCCCATCATGGAAAAGCTGAAAATGCTGGGAAACGACCTTTACTTTTAAACCGACTTCAAAAAAGGAGCAGGTATTATGTTCGTCTGAGTCATCGATATTTTCGTCAATATTGTGGTCCAATTTTGGAAATTCTTTTGGTAGAAAAAGCTTGCGCGGTGGTCCCATATAAACTTTGTTTGGGTAGTTTTTTAGTTAGCTTCAAAAATACGTATTTTTCCCACATAGTCTACGTGGATTTGTTATCAATAGTATCCGCTTTTATGACAAGTTGGCAAAGCCAGTTACAGAACTTAGCGATGGAAAGTTCAAAACCCACATCAAACGTGTCCTTATCAAAAACGCATATTATAAGATTAAAGACGACGTTGAAGACAAGGAAGTTTGGCAATAATTCCTTCTGCACATGTGGCTTCCCTGGTACATCAGAAACGGCATAACTATGTAAATGTCTATTAACTGCTCCTAAATTAAGATGTTTATTATTTTTTAGACATACTTTTTTGACATTATATTTTCATTATTTGACATTATATATTTTGATTTCAGACATGTTGTAATGGCAAACATGTCATTTGGTTTAAATAGGTTTTTATTTTTATTATTTTAATATTATTTTACATGGATTCTTGTGTACGTTGTGAATGTGAGAACGTTGTAGGCTTAATAGACTAGATCTATTGTAGACCTTTTTCTTTTCTTTTTTTTATTAAGTACTTCACGACAGGCCTACACTGTCCTCCCATACCTATTAACACTATAATTTAAAAACATTGTAAAATCCAATTATTTTTAAAAGAGTAACCGTGGAGTTTCTTGCCAGCTCTTCTCCATAGGAAACGACCAATTGGAACCGTGCACCTAGCTTCTGACGTTTCATAAGTGCCCATGTAGGTTTATATGAAATAAAAATATTTTGATTTTGATTTTTTGGATTATGTTATAATAACTTCCTGTCACTGTTTTTTAACATAGCAGGTAGTATTTGTGTGGGGTAGTTACCACAACAAAAAAGTGAAAAATAACTTTAATATTGGAAGTCGGTGGCAAAAATGAAAAAAGAAACCAAAGACACCAACTTCCGAAATTAAAGGTATTTTTCACTTTGTAGTGTTTTAATTTTGAAGATGGTTGTCTTTTTTTATAAAAAATGTTTTGTGTGAAAAATAGCCGGTTACGGCAGCGTGCAATGAAATGCACGCATTGTGCTTCTGGGTTCATTTACGAACTGTAAATAAACCCAGAAGCACAATGTTGTAAATCTAAAAGTTGATTTCGTTAAAAATAAATAAGATCAATATCTTCAATATCTCTGTAACCAGAAGGTTCCCAGGTATGATTCAGTACAAAGAAATGATCATAATGACGGGAAGAACAACTGATTCTTGACTTCGCTAAGCGTATTTTTACACCCGTTATTTTTTGTACCACAAATACACTTGAAACTTTATTTATTTATTTATTAATCATAAAATCCTCAGCTTTTATTATATTAATTGTTAAATACCTTAACATACTTATTGTACTATTATTATAACCAATTACGGATTTACAATTGATTTCATTACCTACAAAAAACAATGCAACAAAAACATAGAATAACAAAAACATAATACTTGAAAACTCGCATGAAGTATGTACATTATATGTTATTGAACTATGTATATCGAATGCCTTTAAATACTCGAGTAAAACTCATGTAAGAATTATCTAAATATGGGTAGATCTATTCACTGTTTATTACTCGACTGCCTCAGGAGGGTAATGTTTTTCGAGAGTATGTATGTATGTATGTATGTATGTATGTATGTATGTCTATTTCTTTGGCACGCTCTGTAGCCTAAACGGCTTTATGGATTTTAACGTGTTAGATTCGTCTTAATTGTGGGAGTGACATAGGCTATATAATATTTATAAATTACATCTGCAAATACAAAAAAGAGGCGGGGAGGTTTTTTTTTAATTAATTGCAACAATATTGGTATCAAATAAAAGCTAGTAATGAGTAATTTTCAAATATATATATTAATAAAACTAAAAAGCTTGAAATAAAATATATTATTTAAAAAAACAAAAAACCCGTCTGCAAAAACACATAACTGAAAAGGGAAAAACAAGCAATATAAACTATATAGTTTTGGTCTTGCAGGCGGGGACAGTCGAATAACCTGAAATATGGTGTAACTTTTGATTGTCCCCGCCTGCGATACCCGCTTGCGATATATCTGAAAAACAAACTTGTGTTTGTAGTTGCAAAATATTTTTCCCATACATCGATATACGTCACGGTTTATAAAAAAAATTGATGATGCAAAAAAGTAGCATACTTTATTCTTAATTTGTATAAATCCATAATTTATAGTAGTTAAATCATTTACTATTTGTTAGAATCTCAGATAGCACTTATGTATTTAAAGCACTTGAGTGAGATACCTGAGATACAGGTTTATTCCTAGTTCAGGTAGAATCCAATTATTATGTATACCTTAATCTCTAATTTAAGGCCTGATTTTGTAAATATTTATGTTTAATAATCAATTAGTTCAATAAAAAAACAATTCTCCAACTGCAAAACTGCAAATTTAAGTAGGTCATCTATTACCTTGTTAACTTCTAAAGCCTACTTATCTATGATAGTTTTCCTTTTAATTTCATTATGTGTACTACTGCCATGATTTTTTGCACATATCCATAAATCACCATTTAGCTGGCGGTGGGGGGGGGGGGGGACTCTTGACTCTAACAAAAAATACACTTTAAAGCTTGATATTACGCAAACAGAGTCCTAAATCTAAAAATTGTTTTGACAGACCCACAATATTTTGAACGGTCTATCCAACGATATTCCACACCATAGGATAGACCAGAAATAAAAATGTCATCCCCACGTTACGTGCAAGGGAGGTACCCTAAAAACAATGTTTTTTCAAAATCAAATTTTACCATTTTGTTGGCATGATTAATACGTATACCTATGATAAAATACAGCTTTCTCGTACTAAGCGTCTCTGAGCTAAATCGGGGAAAGACAGACAGACGGACATGGCGAAATGGCGAAACTATAAGGGTTCCATGTTTACCACGGAACCCTAAAAAGCAATAATCCCAAAAATATTTAAGAGATATTTTAACATAACTGAACCCATCAAAACCTTTGTAAACGAACTTACTAAAGAAATAAAGAAAACAAACTGACGCGGAGCTGGTACAAAGTTACGGAGCTGCCTTAGTGCCGCTGAAATATGCAAAATGGTTCTTATAGACATTATCTTTGAACCTATTATGCAGGCATAACCCTCTCAGCGTAAATAAAACTAATGCACGTTTTATTAATTATTCAGAGTGCATCGAGCAAGCACTTCGCAAGCGGTTGAAAAAGTCCATTCCCAAGTCTTTATACTGAGCTTGTGTGGATTTAGTTTTTCGTTTATTTATAGAGCGTTTTAGATTAAAAGTCTCTTGGGATGTTTGAGATACAGCTCAGAATTATGTTTTTCTTAGTATTCTTTCTGTGTGGTTATTTTGAAATGTTATTGGATAAAGCAAAGCTAAGACGTTACCTGGACAATTATTCGTAGATTATTATCATCTGCCTAGCCTTTTCCCAACTATGTTGGGGTTTGGGTCTAGTCTAACTGGATACAACTGAATACTAGTATTTTACATGGAGCGACTGCCTATCTTACCTCCACAACCCAGTTACTGGGTAACGCGATATCTTTGGCTAGACTGGTTGTCAGACTTTCGGGCCTCTGACTATCCGTAACGACTGCCAACGGTCTACGAATGACAACCGGGACCAAAGAGGGGTCTTGGTATCTAAATATGGTCACCCTCTCACCCACCATCCACCATCCACGGACTAGATCAGATAACACAAGTCCGTAATTATATAAAAACCTAGTTACCTAAATACAATAAAATTGGCCCGTCGCGGGACGCCTGGCAGATGTG
Organism: Atethmia centrago; assembly: GCA_905333075.3. Lineage (NCBI taxonomy): Eukaryota > Metazoa > Arthropoda > Insecta > Lepidoptera > Noctuidae > Atethmia > Atethmia centrago. The sequence goes on from HG995374.1 coordinate 26,832,704, forward strand.
TAACAACGAAACAGTTTTGTATCGAACTTTGTATGCAGTTTAAGACGCTGACAACCTCTGCGCACTGCGTGCGTGGCTGCGCGACGCCGGTACACCAGGCACCGCAGGCTCCGTATCAAACCTCCGGATATGGAAGCCATTCAGGCGGAGCTGTACGAGGGATACAGAGCGGCGAAGACCGCCCTCCAAGCGGAGATCCTGCGGGCCAGGGGGTTGGCCCGCGAGGAGTCGCTGGGGACTCTGGACAGGGACCCGTGGGGACGCCCGTACAAAGTGGTGCGGGAAAAACTCCGCCCATGGGCTCCCCCGCTGACGCAGAGTCTCCGGCCCCAGCTTGTGGAGGACGTGGTGAGCGCTCTGTTCCCTTCCCGAGGGGAACACACCTCCCCGCCTATGGCTCCGCCTACTGCGGTGCCCGATGCGGACCACACCGCCAACGACGACGGCGACGACGATGCTCCGGAGGTGACCGAGGTAGAAATGAGAGCGGCGGTACGCAGGCCAAAAATACCGCCCCAGGACCCGACGGCTTACCTGGGAAGGCCTGGGTCCTGGCCTTGGAGGCTCTCGGGCCTCGACTTAGGGGGCTCCTAAGCGCATGCATGGAGAGGGGCCAGTTCCCGCTTCGCTGGAAGACGGGAAAACTGGTCCTCATAAAGAAGGCAGGGCGCCCTGCGGACTCTCCGTCCGCTTATCGGCCCATCGTGCTGCTCGACGAGGTAGGCAAGCTCTTTGAAAGAGTCATTGCAGACCGCCTCGTCGGCCAGCTGGTGCGGGTGGGGCCGGATTTGGCGGAGAGCCAGTTTGGTTTCCGCAGAGGGCGCTCTACGGTGGACGCCATCATGCGTGTGCGAGCCCTGACGACGGGCAATGCTGTTGCCCAGGATGGGGTCGTCTTGGCGGTGTCCCTAGACATCGCCAATGCCTTCAATACCCTGTCCTGGAGTTGCATCAGGGAGGCACTCCGGTATCACCGGATGCCGACCTACCTCTGTCGTGTGGTCGAGGCCTATTTGACGGACAGGGCCGTCATCTACCCCGGTCACCAGGGAGTGTGGAACCGGCAAGAGATGTCGTGCGGTGTCCTACAGGGATCGGTCCTGGGGCCGCATCTGTGGGACATCGGATACAACTGGGTGCTGCGCGCCGACCTCCCTAGCGGCATCAGCGTGGTGTGCTACGCTGACGACACGTTGGTCCTGGCGCAGGGGAGGTCGCACCAGGCGGCGGCCGAATTAGCGGCACGCGGGGTTGCGACAATCGTCGAAAGGATCCGGCAATTGGGACTCGAGGTGGCCCTGCACAAGTCCGAGGCCATGTGTTTTCATGGTCCTCGGAACGTGCCACCGTTGGGGTCCCAAATAACGGTAGGAGGGGTTTCTATCGGCGTCGAGTCGATGATGAAGTACCTGGGACTCGTCCTCGACAGCCGGTGGAACTTCGTGGAGCATTTCCGACATTTGGCTCCCAAACTGGAGCGGGCGGGTGCTGCATTGAAGCGGCTCCTGCCCAATCTGGGGGGTCCAAACGCCTCCTGCCGGAGGCTCTACGCGGGGGTCGTGCAGTCCATGGCCCTCTACGGGGCTCCTGTATGGGCACGCTCTCTGGCGCTGCGGCCAGCCCGCCGGTTGAGCGCGGCCCAAAGGGTCATGGCCATCCGGATGGTCCGGGGATACCGCACGGTCTCCTGTGAGGCAGCGAGCCTCCTTGCCGGATTGCCGCCATGGGATCTGGAGGCAAAAGTCCTCGCGCACGTATGGGAGTGGCGCGAGGAGGCGAAACGCTGGGACGTTAGTCCGCTGCCGCGAGAAATCGCGGCACAGCGGACGGAGCTCCGGAGGGATCTCATGGTGTCATGGAAAGTACGGTTGTCGCAACCCAGTGCTGGGCACGCCACGATTGCGGCAATAAGTCCCCTCTTTGAGGAGAGGCTGGAGAGGCGCCACGGCGTCCTCACCTTCCGCCTGACGCAGGTCCTCACCGGACACGGCAGCTTCGGGAGGTTCCTGTGTCGGATAAGGCGGGAGGAAACGTCCGGGTGTCACCACTGTGTGGATCGCCCGGAGGACACGGTGGAGCATACGGTGGAGGTCTGCCCGGCTTGGGCAGAGCACCGCCGTGTCCTCGTGGAGGCGATCGGCGGTAGAGACCTCTCGCGTCCGGCCCTGGTTCAGGCCATGGTACGGAGCGAGAGGGCATGGGCAGCCGTCACCTCCTTCTGCGAAGCAGTAATGCTCGCGAAGGAGGAGGCGGAACGGTTGAGGGAAAGGCACGTTTCGCGCCCTCTCGCCCCTAGCCGCCGCAGGAGACGCCCTGGGCGTCGGGAATCTCGGGCGGATTTCCAGCCACCGTAGGCGCGGGCTTGCGGACGGTGAGCAATGGGTAGCTCACCGTCCGGTAAGGACCAGGCCTGGGTCGACGGCGCGTCGTATTCCACGCGCGCCTCAAAGAGATCGCGCCTTCCCGCGACCCCGGCAGGCATCGGCCCTAGTGGACCCCTACTTTGTGCTGACGACATCTCTTTGAGGCGTGCGTGGAATACAACACGCCTTCGTCTTGTCAGCGCCTTAACATTTTTTCCGAGGCACAACTTCGTATGTACCATATTCAACAAATACCCCTCGTATTTGTAGAATATGGGACATACGAAGTTGTTAGACCTATAATAGGTATAAATAGTTGAAAGACACATGCGCCACTGAAAATGGCGCATGAATATTTACAATAAGTATATACTAATCGTAATACCGGCGGGAAAACAGACGGGATGTTTTGTTTACTACTCATTATTTCTTATTACAGTAAATACAAATGAATTGTGAAAGAATGAATTCTTTGTATAAATTATTTGTTTGTTTCATCATCATCATCATTTCAGCCGAAAGACGTCCACTGCTGGACATAGGCCTCCCCCAAGCACCGCCACTTCGACCGGTTTTGTGCTTCCCGCATCCAGCGGATTCCTGCGGCTTTCACAAGGTCATCGGTCCACCTTGTAGGAGGCCTTCCAACGCTACGTCTTCCGGTACGCGGTCGCCATTCCAGAACCTTTCCAGAACCTTGTTTGTTTTACCTACCATAAACCTGTTGAAAATATTTGTTACATGTTGTTTAGACCTGTTTTGAGGGGCTTGTGGCTAAGTAATAACAGCCGCACGGGTCGATCGATCAGGTTAAGCTACGCTTGCCGCGGTTGGTCCGTAGATGGGTGACTATCTTTACATATCAAAACCCCTCCGTGCCTCGGAAAGCACGTTAAGCCGTTGGGGCTGTCATTTGTAGATCTTTGACAATCGTTACGGGTCGTCAGAAGCTCGAAAGTCTGACAACCAGTCTTACCAAGGAGTATCGTGTTACCCAGTAACTGGGTTATGGAGGTCAGATAGGCAGTCGCTTCATGTAAAATATCCGGTAAGACTGGAAGCCGACCCCAACATAGTTGGGAAAAGGCAGATGATGTTGTTTAGACCTGTTTTATTAAACTACGACGGATAAAGAAGTCTGCTACGTTGGTCTAATGGTCGCAAGCCGTACTGCTGAGCATGAGCTCCTAATAGGTTCGATTCCCGGATCGGTTAAGTGTTATTGGGTTTTTCAATCTGGAATTACTCAGTAGCAGCCCTGAGTCTGGATTTGAGCACGGTTGATAGCAATTGGCTCGCCATCTATTTAATGCAATTTAAACATAACTGGCGAAATTGGGAATGCATGGCAAAAACCCCGTGATGTTATGTTAATAACAATAAAAAGGTAGGTATGCACCTCAAAATTATTTGTTTATACTTTCGCCCACGTCATTATATAAATATCAATCCAAATCAATATATTTTATTTCACATAAACCTACATGGCTAGTGATGTGACTCATCAATTTTATTTGAGGTTGAGGAAGGACTCATTTTACCTCGTGATGTCCTCACGAGGCACCCCTCATTTGAGGTGAGGAATCGTCAACGGCGTATTCACCTCACGACTCGTGAGCCCGAGCCGAATTCACCCGAACGTACGAGGGAGCGAGGCGGGCGGGCGCGACGACGACCCACGAATACTCACGAGTCTCTACTTACTCGCAAGTCACGAACTCGTTCGCCTCACCCCTCGCCAGGATTTCATATTGTCAATGTCAATTTTTGAGGACCGTCAACGAGTGATGTGTGGTGAGGAAATTCGAGTAACTCTTTCAATGTGCGATCATGAGTACCTCAAACGAGGGACCTCATGAGTGAGGGACTCATTACTATACATGGGCATTTATGAAACGTTAGAAGCTAGGTGGAACCGTAGTTCCAATTGGAAAATCGCTGGTATATAAGCTGGAATTATCTATTTATATAAATAATAAAAATTAAATTCTGTTCGTTGGTAAGCGCATCACTTGAGAACCGCGGCTGGTCCGATTTGGCAATCTTTTGCTTTAAAATGTTTGTAATAGTATGAATTAGGTTCTTACGCAAAGAAAAATTGGTAAGTTTCCCGGAAAATCAATCACAAATTCGGGAAAACTGAACGATCTTTTTAGGGTTCCGTACCCGAAAGGTAAAACAGGATCCTATTACTAAGACTCCGCTCTCCGTCTGTCTGTCTGTCTGTCCGTCTGTCACCAAGCTGTATCTCATGAACTGTGATTATGAGACAGTTGACATTTTCACAGATGATGTATTTCTAGTGCCGCTAAAGTAAATACATACATAACGTAACAGAATAAAATAAATATTTAAGGGGGCTCCAATACAACAGACGTGATATTTTTGCCGTTTTTGTAGATAATGGTACGGAACCCTTCGTGCGCGAGTTTGACTCGCAATTGACCAGTTTTTTGTCTAAATTATTGAAATTTAGACAGGGCGTCAGTACGGTTTGCTAGTTATCAATATTTTGGGTAGTACGATGACTGTTTAAAAAAAACATAAGAAATTATCATAACATATTGCAAATGATCTGCAATATTGATAATATGATCATTTCTTGAAAGGGTCGGTTCTGTCCTACATTATTATTATTTAAACTGGTGTAACGAGAATTTTCAAGTCATTAAAAGATTAGATTGAGTTCAAGCTCAAGATTTCAGTCAAATAGAAAACGCCAACGCGATTTTCTTATAAAGCAACTCTACGGGGGAAAATATATTAAGTCTGTTTAAATATATTAACCATATGATAAATATCATGCTCTTTGAAAAGCAGAACATGACGATAATCCTCTTATAAGTAATAATATGAGTGGGATGCGAACTTATTCACTTTTCAGTTTACATCTACGTTGATAAAGTTGCTTAGTTTTCTGTTTTCTGTTTTATTAAATTATAAGATGTGCGTTCCCATTGAGGCACCACATTTGAATTTTGAGCATTTGTATGCGTCAGCCTTTAGTAAAAGTTCTCAAACAATTGTAAATTCAGCCTTTAATTTGTAAAAGTAGCCACTCAAAAGTTACAATCGGTTTAAGGTAGTCCCTCAGTCGTGATTAATCGGGCATCCATATCTCAAAACCTGGTTAAATTTTACAACTGCTATAAATTACTTCTCTTAGTATAAGATTTGTAAAACTAATTTATTGAATAACAACCCTTCCTATTCACTTCCTGTAAGCGGCTGAACTTAGCCGCCCTACAAGTGATCTTAAGTGAGGACTGCATTGCAGCTTTGAGTCAAGCGTGATTCCCAGGAAAACAGTATTTTCGACGAATTCGGGTATTTCCTTATTCAATACAACGTGACATTCACTACTTCTAACTTTTAGTAACGTGAATCCTATTCATTTAGTTTTTTTCTCATTTAATACTAAATTATTTAGAGTAAACCAATTATGGACTTTAAGCATAGCGTTATTTACATCGTCAAGCTCCTGTGCATTTCTGAAAAATCAATTATGTGTCATCAGCAAATAATGCCATTTGTGGTCGGTTTCTCAGTAAATAAGATAAATCATTTATTTGTAGGTATACTAAAAAGAGGAAGGGACCCAATATTGAGCTCTGCGGTACACCCATTTTCACTCTTAAACTCAATTAATTCACACCGATTATTAGAACTTGCTGCAGTCTATCATGGAAATATGATTTTACTAAGCTAAGCGCAAGTTTAATCAGTCCGTAATGCTCAAGTTTCAAGAGCAGTGTTTCATGATTTACGCAATCAAATGCCTTGGATAGGTCGCAGAAGATGCCTATTTCATCTTGTGCCTCTTCCCGTACGTTAAAGATTTATTTCAATAACACCGGTGACATTTGTACAACATCCTTTGTTGAAACTATACTGTTGATCTTGTAGGATGTTATTACGATTAAAATGATTGAGCATTTGATTTAACATTACTTTTTCAATCACCGTGCTGAAAATCGGCAAAATCGATGCGGGTCTATAATTATTAGTGTCTTTGCTGTATTTGAAAAGTGGATAACTTTACTAATTAGCCCTCTGCAATCTGCGCTCAAGCCTGGGCATAACACTGTTTCCACCCTCCTTAAAGTGACTGGCGATATAAAGGGCCGTAAGGTATTCCCATTGTTTGTCTTATCTGTTTTAGTACATTCGTGTATTTATGTATATTTATTTGGTTTCATATTTATGTATATATATATTATATTTAAAGTTTTTAATTGCTATATGTATATCCTTATTTTTAAATAAATATTTATTCCACAATTTTCGTTATTGCACCTAACACTGTTTGTCTCTGCATCACTCAAACTTAACTGGTAGATAATGCCTATGGCATTCAGTCCGCTTCTGTACATTTGTGTGCTTTAAGTATTAAATAAATAAATAACTTTACTTTATTAAATCTGGGAATCTCCCCTCCCCCCTCCTCTGGGGATCCCTTGATCTACACACACATTAAATATTAAAGCTAGATAGGGTGCAAATAACTCAATAATGGATTGACAAACTTTAGTAGACGTGCGTTTAGATCTTCGGTAATTTTGATCTTAAGTTGCTTAAAAGCCTAAACAACGACCACAATTTAAATTGCACAGGGCAGGCTGAAACATTCGTTCTTAATAGATCAATAACGTAGTGTAAAGTTTCTGTAGTTTTAATTGAAATATTTGTAAAGAAACTTGCAAATTCCTGAGCAACATCGATGTTATCGCTAGCGAGGCTGCGGGAAGTTTCAGTATGTAATCAGTGTTATGTCTTTTCTTCTTGCTTGTTTCATTGTTAAGAATTTTCCAAACTGTTTTTATGTTATTGTCTGCTTATTTAACCTTATTGCTAATGTATGAAGCTTTAGCCGTTTTGTAGATATTTTTAAAAGTTTAAAAATTAAGGAAATAATCTTTTCCTACTTTTTCTGATACTTTAAGATACTTTAAGTCACTCACTAAAAATTTTGGGGCAAATAGTAATACTTAGTATTCTTCTTGAAATAATTACTGAACTCGGTTTGTACTAATGAAAATAATTCTTCATACAAACTATAGCCATTGCTCATATGTGCACCCTGAGCACTTAACTTACAAATTAAAGTGCTATTAATTTTATTTAATTTACCCGACGATATTGGTCTGGTTTGTATCTGCACTTTATGTAATGGTGTGTTGGTTTCAAAACTAACGGTTTGACCGCTGTGATCATAAGAGAGATAATTTAGGATGGCTTTATCTAAATAAGTGCAGCAACAACCGTAGTTATTCGCGTTGGTTCTAAAAACACAGTTTACTAATTGAATGATTTGAAGGGGGTTAATAATCTACTCCTATTTGAGTTATTTTCCAAAATTTGTTTAATATTAATATTAAACTCACCACTATTAATATTACTGATTTATTACCAGTTACAAATTTTGCTAAAATACTCGTATCGTCCACTACTGACTCAATTATAGATTTGTTTTGATAATTTGGGGATCTGTATGCGCACACAATAAAATGCTTATCTAGCTCAACACAGGAAAATTCAATGCTATGTTCAACAGCTAGTTCCATTAATGTCTTTACCAGTCTTCGATTGTATACATTTTTTTTTATTAAGATCGGTAAAACTTCCCGAGCATGGATTTTCAGTTGTCTTAACTGAAAATCCATTCTCATAATTCTTCATCTCATGGTTCTCATAATTAATTAGCGTTTCATAATCTTTCAACCAGTATTTAGTACACACAGCTGTGCTGCTGAGGAGCTTGTTGGCCACTTCTTCTTCCCAGCTAAAGCACTACGAAGTGGTGAAGGGTGGGCGTTTTGGGGGACTGTTTTATGTAATTTTGATGTTCGAAAAGTGCTGATTCTCAGCCTAGTTTGAATAAATGACTTTTGATTGATTTGATTACAAGTAATATCAAACATTGTTTTCAATAGTTCAATTTAAAAAAAAAACAAAACAGTTCAATATTTTGATGAAACAAATTCAAGGAATTCTGCTTAGCTTAATTCTCCTTTTTTACAATAAACTAATTGTGTGCTAAAGATACCTTGTTGATGGTGAGATTAACTACATTGTTACTGGTACCTTCTATTGTCTTACTTGACTAGTTTACATTACTTAAGAAGCTTACAACACCTAAAGCGCGGTCACTATCGGACTGCATAGAAAAGAAAGAGAAGCACGATGACACAACGCTGGTAATTTATTGCAAAATATGAAGCAATTATCTATTTACAAAAAATCCATTGATTGGAGAAAAAAAAAAAACACTATTATGCGAATATGTTGCTTGTTGAATTATCTGACATAAAATCAGAATAATTGCATGTATATTAGTATGGTTTTTCAGCGTTAAAAGATTTTTTTCGAGGTATCTTCGTGATTTTTTTCTATTGTATAAAATAAATTATATTATGTTCTCAACACACTATCTACCTAGCATCTGTCTGTCACTATATCCTGAAGAATATCATATATTTTTCTGATTTTGCTTACTGCAGTGGATCATATACTTTTACGCATTATAAAACATACAAAATTTGCGTTTAGTCCTGTAGTCCCTTAATATTAGTATTATTACAAATTTGTGTGGTGCTAGTTACAGCAGACTTCGAAATAAAACTTATGTCTGAGTTTATAACAAAAACTAATAGCCATGCTATTTGACGTCTAAAACTAATAGGCAGATACGCAGCACCTATTCCTAGTCAACTTTAAGTTCTCAGCAAAAGTATCGGTGTATAGTATATAAGCTTGTCACTAAAGTGAGTAACTAATAAATGCATATGATTATATAACCTATGTATATTATGATTTGCCTACTTGACAAATGCTGAAACTATGGCAAATCTCTCAATATTATCTTCCGAAAATTAATCTTCATGATTTCAATGACATTGGCAGTGATGTCATGTTTTTTACATTAGTACTATTACTTACAAATACAGAACTAATGGCATTCGGATCATATTAATTTCTAGTTACTGATGACCTTATATCTTCGTAGTATTTGCCTGGCATACAATAATTAAGGTGTAAGGGGGAGCACACAACAACCGGACTCCCCAAATGTCAACCTCACCTGCACGCGGTACACCCTGCCACTGAAGGACGAGGCGCTGACGACCGGCCGATGGCGGTATAACCATGCAAGAAGCCAATCTAAATTCTCCAGAGCGATGACGGGCAGCAGCGTCATCGGTGCGAAAGGATTGGCACTGCGGTCACCAACCCGCTTGCCCAGCGTGGTGACTATGGGCATTAAAAACCTCCCAACATGAATATAGTGCTAAAACAACGGCCCCCAGTTCCCGGTGGTCCCGCTATTCCTGGTCAAGGTAGCGGTCACGGTAACGGCGGGACGGGGGGTGCGAAGAATCCCCGGGCTACGGCAGGCTACCAACGACGACTACATCTAGCGACGTACAATGGACGTTCGTTTAGGCTGGACCATAACCTTGCCGAACTCGAGGCAGAGTTAGATCGCATTAACTGGCATATACTGGGGTTATCTGAAGTCCGAAGACAGGGGGAGGACACGATAACCCTGGAGTCAGCTCACCTATTCTACTTCCGCGAAGGTGATCAGCTCTCCCAAGGCGGTGTCGGCTTCCTTGTCAACAAGGATCTCACTAGCAGCGTTGTGGAAATCAGTAGTGTGTCGACACGGGTAGCGTACCTTGTACTGAAACTCACTGACGAGTACTACCTGAAGGTGATACACGTATATGCGCCGACTTCGACATGCTCTGACGAGATAGCCGAGGCCATGTACGAGGACATTGCCAAGGCAATGCACAGTACGACAAAGGCCCACTACAACGTTGTTATGGGTGACTTGAATGCCAAAGTGGGAGTACAAGGATGTGGCGAAACGAAAGTTGGACCGTTCGGTTTGGGGCGCAGGAATCACAGGGGGCAAATGCTGGTCAACTTTTTAGAGTCTCAGGGGCTCTTCTTGATGAATTCGTTCTTCGAGAAGAAGCCCCAAAGGAAGTGGACCTGGCAGAGCCCCGATAACGTGACAAGGAACGATTCATTATGACGGATAAGAGGCACATACTTAGAGATGTCTCCGTGATCAATAGGTTTAATACCGGAAGCGATCACAGGCTTGTTCGAAGCACTCTAAATATCAATTTTCGAGCCGAGAAAATCCGAATGATGAGGCCTACTCTCCGACCTACGCAGCTTCAAGCCGCTCTAGGATCCAAGAAGTTCCAACTGGAACTTCAAAATCGATTCGCCCTACTGGAAACCACAGGCACTGTTGATGAGAAGGCCGACGAGGTGGTCAAAGCACTTTTTTTTTTTTTTGAGGGTGGGAAATCATCAAATAACTTCTCCCGCTCTGGGCGGAGCGGGAGGGTGTGCCAGACTCTTACTGACTAAAACCCACCCGTATTCCTTCCTGTTGCCTGTGTTGCGGGGGCCTCGGTGACCCATAAGTATCTTCCCGCGACCCCGGCAGGGTCAAAGCACTACGCGTCGTGTCCCGCAGACTTTTCCCGTCACAACGTAAAAGTAAAGTGTCCAAACTTTCCTCGGAGACTCTCGGACTTATGACGCAAAGACGAGAGTTAACATCCACGCCGCCGTCTTCGTCAGATAAGAGGGCCTTAAACCTAAAAATTAGAAAGCTGACACGTCGCGACATTCGGTGCTCTAACACTCGTGACATTATTGAACACGATTGAGCAGAACCGAGGGTAGAAAGTGTTCGCTCAGCAATTAGGGAGGCCCCATCTGACGAAACTGAAAACTGCGGATGGTAGGATCGTGACTTCGAAGTCCGAGATACTCGAGGAAGTCGAGGATTTCTACGGGCACTTGTACTCAACGCGGATGGTGAAACCAGCGGGGCATAGTGAAGATGACCATCGAGTCGAATTAACGCGCCACCACACGGAAGACATCCCGGATGTCGACCAGTGCGAGATTAGGGCGGCTCTCGAGCAACTAAAGAACAACAAGGCACCTGGTGATGACGGAATAACGACAGAGCTCCTTAAAGCGGGCGGGGCTCCAGTCCTGAAAGAGCTTGCGAGTCTCTTCAACTCCGTCATCCAAGAAGGCACAACGGGCTGGCGTTGTGCCTTCTTGGATGACGGAGTTGAACGCCTCTGGAGGCGTGGAGCAGAGGTGCGGTGGTTCTGTTCTTCAAAAAAGGCGACAAAACCTTGCTGAAGAACTATAGACCCATCTCACTTCTGAGCCACGTTTATAAGCTGTTTTCGAGGGTCGTCACGAACCGTCTCGCCAGGAGACTTGACGAGTTCCAGCCACCAGAACAAGCCGGTTTTCGAAAAGGCTTCAGTACCGTGGACCACATCCATACTGTTCGGCAGATTGTACAGAAGACCGAAGAGTACAACCAGCCGCTGTGTATGGCATTTCTGGACTACGAAAAAGCCTTCGACTCCGTCGAAATATGGGCAGTTCTGGCCTCTCTGCAACGATGTCGAATTGACTGGCGTTACATCGAAGTGTTGAGGTGTTTATATGACGCTGCAACGATGACTGTCCAAATCCAGGATGAAAAAACCAGCCCTATCCAACTGCTCAGGGGGATGTGATATCCCCGAAACTTTTCACCAATGCTTTGGAGGACGTGTTTAAGACGCTGGACTGGACTGGGCTGGGTATCAATGTAAACGGCTAGTACATCTCACACCTTCGTTTTTGGGAAGGGCAGGCATTTTTGGGGGACTGTCTTATGTAACTTTGACGTTCGAAAAGTGCTGATTTTCAGCCTAGTTTGAATAAATGACTTTTGATTTTGATTTTGCCGATGACATCGTCATAATGGCAGAGACGCTGGAACAGTTAGACCAGATGCTGCACAGCCTAAATGGAGCCTCTCGGCGGGTTGGCCTCGGCATGAATTTGGACAAAACGAAAGTCATGTACAATTCGCACGTCTTGCCGAGTCCAATCCACATCGAAGGGTCGCTTCTAGAAGTTGTGAAGGAGTACGTCTACCTAGGACAAATTATCCAGCTCGGTAGACACAACTTTGAAAAAGAAGCCGACAGGAGGATCCGATTGGGTTGGGCAGCGTTTGGAAAACTTCGTCAAGTCTTCTCGTCGTCAATCCCGCAGTGTTTGAAGACTAAGGTCTTCAACCAGGCATCCTGCCCGTTATTACATGCCACACTGACAGTCGGGCTGGTCCACAAATTAAAGGTCGCTCAGCGCGCTGTGAAGCGGGCTATGCTCGGAGTTTCTTTGAAGGATAAGATCAGAAATTAAGTTATCCGGAAGAGAACCGGAGTTACCGACATAGCCTGCAGAGTCAGCAAGCTGAAGTGGCAGTGGGCTGGCCATGTGTGTCGAAGGACCGATGGCCGGTGGAGCAGACGAGTCCTGGAATGGAGACCGCGTATCGGCAAGCGTAGTAGTGGCAGTTTTTCTTGGTATAACAGTAGATGCAAAACTTCAGTGGGGCCCTCATATATCAAGCCTAGCGGGCAGGCTCAGTTTGTAAAGTAAGACAATACACTGACGTTGATACAGCTCGATTAGTTTATTTTAGTTATTTTCATAGCGTTATGTCCTACGGTATTCTGCTGTGGGGCAAAGCCGCTGTCATTCAAAATATATTCGTTCTTCAAAAACGAGCTGTTCGAGCTATTTACCAGCTTGGTGCCAGAGTTTCTCTGAGAGATTTTTTTAAAGATGTTGGTATTCTCACGATGGCATCACAATTCATCTTCGCCAACATCTTATATATTAGGCAAAATATACACTTATACACTAACAATAGTGATATTCACAATATTAACACCAGAAATAAGGACAAATTACGAGCTTCATTTCACCGGCTTCATAAGGTACATAACTCATTTGTTGGGCTTGGTATAACTTTTTATAACATGCTGCCCTCTTCTTTGCTAGATTTGCCTTTTAATGCGTTTAAAACTAAAGTAAAATCCACCCTTTGTTCAAAGGCATACTATTGTATCAATGACTACTTAAACGATAAGAATAGTTGGTCGCTGTGATTAACTCAAGACAATGTTTATGTTCTTTCTCCAGAATTAGCTTACCTACTGACAGGTTATATGAGTTCATATAATTGATTATTTTTTTATTTGACTGTATAAGTCAATGTAAATTAATTTAGTTAAATTTTAATTTATTAGTGACATAATCTACTCATTACAATGTGTGTTTTATGAGTTGTATTGCAGTAAGTGGTTAGCTAGCGTCCTCGATTATTGATTATACTATTCTTGCCTGAGCAACCGGCAGCAAGCTCGTCATGCTCCCGATGTCACTGCCTGCGGTAGCGTCGGGGGTCGGGTTGCCTCCTTCCCTCCAATATGGCGAGGGGGTGATGGCTGATTTTTGCGTTATGCTCGTGAACGGGTGCTGCTTGTGGTGACTGGTCGTCTTGCTGATCATGGTTTTAATTGTTATTAGTAATTGTTTACTTATTTTACTTCGATGGGGCTAGTTTATCATTTCTCACTTCGAGCTACAGCAATTGCCTTATGTAAGCGGGCACGCCCTTTATGCCTGGAGGCTTTTATTTAGGTATTAAGTTCTAGTTACGTTTTTTTATGTTGTAATTTTTATCTGCTTGAGTACAGTTTGTTCATTGTTTTGTTGGTATACTGGCGCGTGCTAGCTAACGTATGGCAAGTGTGTAATTTAATCCAATGTTTTGTGTTTCGTAATGTTAATTACGATTTGTATAGAATCAAGTTTATATTACTAAACAGACAGTCGTGCTGCTGGGGAGTTTGTTCCACCACTTCTTCTTCCTAGCTAAAGCACTAGGAAGTGGTGACGGGCGGGCATTTTTGGGGGACTGTCTTATGTAACTTTGACGTTCGAAAAGTGCTGATTTTCAGCCTAGTTTGAATAAATGACTTTTGATTTTGATTTTGTAGTGTGGGACGCCCCCCAGCTAGATGGACCGATGACCTTAAAAAGGTGGCTGGGACAGACTGGATGCGGAAGGCGGAGGACAGGGTGTTGTGGCGCAGCCTGAGAGAGGCCTATGTCCAGCAGTGGACTGCTATAGGCTGAGTTGATTGATACAATAATTAACAGCAGAATGACGAACGACGCTTGTTACTTAATAATTTACCTAATCCTCTCCCTAAACTATATCAAAACCTAATGGAATAATAACAAACTTTGCTAGAACAATGGAGAGAACAAGTCTCTGTCTGTGCTACTTGAGGTGAACGTTGTACAACATGTGGTAAATCTTGATCGAAGATACAGTCCCGAACTCCTCCAAATTGGGACGGGTCCTCGGTTGCCTCAGATTGGAGACCCTCAAGGTTGGCTTCCCTTTGATATGAACATTGCGCGGTGCTAAGAGTCAGTCCACTCTGTCTGCCTCATCATTAGACATTTCCACTAACTTATCTTGTTTGCAGCAAGGATGTTGTGCCCTTTATTTGTTTTTGAGAGCTCACATACTTAATATAAAATAAATGTAGTGATTCTTCAAGAACATAAATTTCACACTGTAATTGTTGAGTGTCAATTTGATAAATGTTTTTACTGTCTTCTAATTTTATATTCTAGTTCTTTTAATTATTTATAAGAAAAACATGTTCTCTGCTTAGTTTAATAATATTGGGACTGTGTTTTTGTTGTTTCGTAAATTTATTGCATCTATTTGTAATTTTATTTAGTTTTTCATATTTTTATTTTAGTTTGACTTACTTTATAACTATTATGTTTCAATATATAATCTTCAGGAAGGTCTATTGTTAAAGAAATGAGGGTTGCAATTAGTTTTAAATAATTCACTATCCTAGTTATTAGTTTCCTTAGCTTAAGATTCTTTTTGTTTTTGCACACACGCATGCTCTCTGAAAAAGTTTAGTAATACGCTTAAACTAAAATCAAACGATTTTTTGTCCGGTGCACATAAATAAAGAGTTAGGCTCAACAGTAACGCACCATCAAAGCATGTCAACAAAAAACACTCAAATATTTTCCCATTTAGCATTTAACAACCCGTTTTTACCGCCTGAACAATCAAATCCCTTATTTAACATCACAACTTGACAATCAACATGTCAGATGAAGTGTGAAAAAAAAATCCACAAACAAAAATTGAATAATTTTTATATCTCGCTATGCGAACACTGGCATTATTGCCGGTTTATATGAATAAAATGGCGTAAACGTCCGGGCTGTTAGGTTATTGCTTCCGTTTAAACGCGTCGGTGCTGGTAGAACAAAAATGTATAAAATGTCTGCGTGTATTGTTAATATGGCCCATATATTTCTTGTAACTATTGTCTGGGTTATATATGGGCGGTGCGAGGCAATTGTTTTTTTTTTAATTTTTCGGAGGAGCGCTTTCGCGGGGTTACAAAGCTACAACTACTTTTTTTCAGTTTCAATGGCGGCCCTAACTTTTGTTTGAATTTGGAATTGTTCAATTTAGAAATGAGTTTTTGTTGAATTATGACTCGGTTTTAATTGGTTTTTTATTGCTGAAGGCTGGTCAGCTACGTTGTTAATATTTTTGGTACCTATTGGATTGGTGGACGAATTTATGTTTTTGAGTAAAGCTACAGTTTCCTATCAGAATACCAGTGCTGCGGTATTAATTTTTTAAACACCGCAGCATTGTCCTAAGATATGAGCCTTTTTGGCGTCGCACAAGTCGTTTTTAGTTATTTTCTTGGTCTTTTTTGTTTATTCAAAGAAATATGTAATTTTTGTTAGATTTAAATGCTCCTTTTTTAGTTGTTTTTTTTTGTGCGTGTCGCAAATAAAATATTTTTCTTTCTTTTCCTAGAAGACCGGTAGCCACCACATATCGTCTGCAATTTACCGGCGAATGCCGTTACTGAGACGTTATATATGAAAGTAAGTTGGTGGGTTTTTCTAGAGAGCGTTTTTAATAGATTTGGTCTCACCGTAGATACTTAGTCACGCGAAAAAGTGTCCATAATAAGAATAGTGAGCTAACACGTGATTAAACAACGTTTCCATGACAATCAAGTCAAGCCTGCGTCATCCATGGGATCTGGAGGCAAAAGTCCTCGCGCACGTATGGGAGTGGCGCGAGGAGGCGAAACGCCGGGGCGTAAGTCCGCTGCCGCGAGAAATCGCGGCACAGCGGACGGAGCTCCGGCGGGCTCTCATGGCGTCATGGAGAGTACGGTTGTGGCAACCCAGGGCTGGGCACGCCACAATTGCGGCGATAAGTCCCCTCTTTGAGGAGTGGCTAGAGAGGCGCCACGGCGTCCTCACCTTCCGCCTGACGCAGGTCCTCCCTGGACACGGCAGCTTCCGGAGGTTCCTGTGTCGGATAAGGCGGGAGGAAACGCCCGGGTGTCACTACTGTGTGGATCGCCCGGAGGACACGGTGGAGCATACGGTGGAGGTCTGCCCGGCTCGTGGAGGCGATCGGCGGCAGAGATCTCTCGCGTCCGGCCCTGGTTCAGGCCATGGTACGGAGCGAGAGGGCATGGGCAGCCGTCACCTCCATCTGCGAAGCAGTAATGCTCGCGAAGGAGGAGGCGGGACGGTTGAGGGAAAGGCAAGTTTTGCGCCCTCTCGCCCCTAGCCACCGCAGGACCTGGGCGTCGGGAATCCCGGGCGGATTTTCGGCCACCGTAGGCGCGGGCTTGCGGATGGTGAGCAATGGGTAGCTCACCGTCCGGTAAGGACCAGGCCTGGGTCGACGGCGCGTTGTATTCCACGCGCGCCTCAAAGAGATGTCGTCAGCACAAAGGTAGGGGTCCACTAGGGCCGATGCCTGCCGAGGTCGCGGTAAGGTACTTATGGGCCACCGAGGCCCCCGCAACACAGGCAACAGGAAGGAATACGGGTGGGTTTTAGTCAGTAAGAGTCTGACATACCCTCCCGCTCCGCCCAGAGCGGGAGAAGTTATTTGATGATTTCCCACCCAAAAAAAAAAAGCCTGCGTCATTGAGCGTCAGAGGTGTCAAAACAAAACGGAAACGCAACTATCTTTTGACGCGGTAGGGCGAATCTAACGATTAAATCGGTCAAGGACAGCTAATGTGACACAATTAATTTTTTATTGTTTGTCACCACATGGGGTACATACGCTGCAATCATTTTCATGACAGCCGTCATTGCGGCCGTAATATGCCACCACAGGTCTTCTAAGACCTTATCTTAAGTAGAGCGATGGCTATGGAAAAAGCACGAAAAACATGCTACTGACTGACTTGAGGAAGCGTTCCTACTGAACAAATACACAATTTCAATCAAATCCGATCTACAAAATGTTGTTTTTCCGAACCAATTTGTTGCCTTAAACATGTTCAAATCTCAAATAGAACTAATTACTCATTAATCGATGTAAAAACAATACAAAAGTCGAGTCCCCAGAAATGGGTACTGGACGATTAAAAGAAATATCTTTATTAAAAAGCTTTGTTTTGTAATTAGGGGGGCGTCCTGCTCGGCGAATCATTAGCGTAATAGCGTTAATGGGGAGCCTCCACTAGAGGTGGGAGTTGTCAAAAAAGATCGATAATTTTCACTTTCTTGAAATAAATAGTATCGTTTTAGCCTCCTTGGGCAATGTACTGTGATAACCACCGCAAATATGAATTTAAATAGTTTTTTACGAAAAAACTATGGTTTCATGGTAGATGTAAAACATGGGCCTGGGGGGAGGCGGGACGGTTGAGGGAAAAGGCAAATTTCGCGCCCTCTCACCTCTAGCCCCCGCAGGAGACGCTCTGGGCGTCGGGAATCCCGGGCGGATTTCCGCCCACTATAGGCGCGGGCTTGCGGATGATGAGCAATAGTTAGCTCACCGTCCGGTAAGGACCAAGCCCGGATCGACGGCGCGTTGTGCTCCACGCGCACCTCAAAGAGATGTCGACAGAACAAGTGTAGGGGTCCACTAGGGCCGATGCCTGCTGGGGTCGCGGGAAAGTTCGAAAGGGTTATCGTGGCCCCTGGCAACACAGGCGATGGAAGGAACATGGGTGGGTTTTGGTCAGTAAGAGTCTGACACACCCTCCCGCTCCGCCCAGAGCGGGAGAAGTTATTTGAAAATATTCCAACCAAAAAAAAAAGAAAGATGTGAAACAAAAATCTTTATTTTTAAAATTATCATATTGAAGGGTCTTTATAAATATTGATTCTTTGAGTAAATGAAATGAAATCCACATACAAAAAGTAGTATTTTTATAACATAACACGATATTACGAGTGTGTTCCCCGAAGGATTACGCATACGTGTACTTATAGTACACCCACATTTCGCCAGTAATGTTTAAGTCCCAGGGGTGAACATAGAAAAGAGGCGAGAATACCAAGTAATAGGGGGCGCGCAGAATAGAATTTGGATGTGACGAAAAAATTTAGAGAATTTAAATTACAATACAAATCAGATAATCTGTGGGATTTCGAAAGGTAACAAACAGGTTTAAATAAATAATCTCAATAACACAAATCATCAATCTTATAAAGAACAAAATGAAATGATTTAAAACTCAATTTCAAGTTATTATCATAAAGAAATACATTAAAAGGATTATTTATGTACATATGTGTCAGTATAAGTATAAAATAAAGGTTTTAAAAAATGGAATATCGATATCGATAAAATCTACCTGAGCCCAGTAATCCAGCGTATCTCACTTAACAAAAAAGTGCCAAGGTTTTTCATGAATTTTCGTCGAAAAGAAAGAAAACGCGATAATTCCTCGTAATGAATATTTAATTATTGTTTTTTCTTTTTTAACGTTTTATCGTAAATTAAACGTAATTATTTCATGGCTTTACACGTTTTTCTACTCCGTTTGAGATTAGTTTACTTTGTTTCTTAACGTTTTCTTGTTTTAAATAGGAATTTAATGTAATGGTGGGACGCTATTAGCAAGAAATTAAGGTAAAGTTCTATCCGTAAAGAAAAAAATTGGGTGTCTTGTAATTTTTACTGCTGTTACAAATTCAATAATATTCTGTATCTTGAAAGTAATAAATTTCTGTCATAAGTCGACCCAGTTATTAGTATAACGGAAACTCTCATACAAAGAGTGTCTTTAAATCTGCGCACAAGTAACCTTTCAACTTTTAAAACAATAATTTACAGGTTAAATTGCCATCAGTGACTTATCAAATGCACATTACTTGGATTTACGGCTAAGCATTATTGAAACAAGAACTGCAGAAGTCAATAACCCTGAAATTATCTCACTGTCATTTGCCATGCCATTTAACAGTCACAATAACTGCTCCCTTTCTATAAAAAAAACTGTAACATAAGTACTCTGGAACTAAAAGCAAATCCGAACTAACTAGAGAAGCAATAACCAATAATTTCTCGAATGCACCGATTACTGTCTACCCTCGATATTGCATAGCTTCGATAATGACTGAAAGACTGGCTAAATTTATTCCGTCTAGACACGGGAATCTATGCACCGTATACAAGATGAGGTATCGAACAGGGATCACTATGGCAACTAGGTATGACGGAAATGTTTGCCTTTTTGTGAAAACGTTTATTACGTCTCTTGAGCAAAAATCGCTCAAGAGACGTAATAAACGTTTTCTGGTTTTACGCGTTTTGAGTGTTGCGGCTGCTTAACTCAAAAAAGCTGTAATAGAAATTATCCCTTATTTCAAAAACTAGGAAGTCTGGGTTTTTTGTTTTGTTTCCTTTCCTGCAACCGACTTCCGAAACTAAAGTTATATTGCACTTTGTAGTGTTTCGTTTGGAAGTCAGTTGTTTTTCAGTTGTGGATCGACCCCACATAAATTCCTGGGTTCGATCAAAGTTTAGTGTTCTTGTGTCTTTCCTTTAGAATTGTTTCAATAGCTGCCCGGTTTCTGATATGGGACATACCTAAACATAATTGGTGAAAGATGGGTTTATGAGTTGGGTTATTCATTACACGTCTATGCCTAACCCTTAGGCAATACAAGCAAGGATTTATGTTATGTTTATAGATTTTAGCCTACTAAAAACTGATATCTAGCTTTAATTAAATGTAGTTTGAAATGAACAACTCTAGATGGATTTCTAACATGATATTCATGCTACTTCTCTTAGCTACCGTTGTAATAATGATTATAGTTCTCCAGACCGAATTTCGGCCATGGCGACAAATCTGAGCGGAGCAGCCTTCGCGCGGGAAATATGATATGAATCAGACACGACCGTAGAGATATCAGAATCAGGACCAACGAAATAACTTGCTTTCCGAGGCATTGGGGTATCACACCGCCAAACTCCGGGCTGACTAAGAAATTCCTAATGGAAAAACCCGATAACTTTTTGCCCGTCCCGGGAATTGTGACGACGATACCAACGGGGCAGCTACCGTTGTGATACCTGTTCAAAAACTCACCCTGTCTAAGTTCAACGTTACCATTCGATACATGAATACGTAGTTACGATCTTCGTTTGTTTGTACATCTGTATTTTGAGAACGATGTCTAGACGTCTAATGCAAAGTTGTTTATTTCAAGGAATAAGCATGAAAATAAGTGGCTCCATTTATTTTTATATGCCGTGAAAATTATTGTTACTGATTTTGTTGGATAGAGCAATGACCAACAAAAGTCATAGTTAAGCAACTGTTTATGTTTGAGAAAGTTTTAAAAACTGTAATTTTGGATAACTAGCTTCTGCCCGCGACTTTGTCCGGGTGATTTACTTTGTTTTAACATAAAATGTATCCTGTAATTTGTTTTCTATTAATTGGTCAAGGACAGCTAATGCGACACAATTTATTTTCTATTTTTTGACTCCGAATCTAGCGGGGCTTAACAGGATAATAGTGCTATTGTGTGTTGTGCTATGTCTTTTGTGTGCACTGATTAAATGTTTTATCTATCTATCTATCCTATAACTCTCGCCAATACTGTAGCTTCAGATTAGTGAATGAATTTTCGGTATCGCATCCGTAGTACCGTAGATAACCCTACATACAAACTCACAAATTTTACCACATTATAAAAAATAAAAAAATATTGGCGCCCTGCCTTCTTTATGAGGACCAGTTTCCCCGTCTTCCAGCGAAGCGGGAACTGACCCCTCTCCATGCATGCGCTTAGGAGCCCCCTAAGTCGAGGCCCGAGAGACTCCAAGGCCAGGACCCAGGCCTTACCAGGTAAGCCGTCGGATCCTGGGGCGGTATTTTTGGCATTAAGCCTGCGTACCGCCGCTCTCATTTTTACCTCGGTCACCTCCGGAGCATCGTCCTCGTCGGCGGTGTGGTCCGCATCGGGCACCGCAGTAGGTGGAGCATGGGCGGGGAGGTGTATTCCCCTCGCGAAGGGAACAGAGCGCTCACCACGTCCTCCACAAGCTGGGGCCGGAGACTCTGCGTCAGCGGTGGAGCCCATGGGCGGAGTTTATCCCGCACCACTTTGTACGGGCGTCCCCACGGGTCCAGAGTCCCCAGCGACTCCTCGCGGGCCGACCCCCTGGCCCGCAGGATCTCCGCTTGGAGGGCGGTCTTAGCCGCTCTGTACCCCTCGTACAGCTCTGCCTGAATGGCTTCCGTATTCGGAGGTTCGTTCGGCGCGTGCGCTCCTACCGTGCGAACGCGACACCTATGACTCAATTCATTATTGACTGTTTACGGAATACTATTTTAAGAAATTAACCGAACGTGATGGTGCAGTGCAAGTCATGTAAACTGTCGCTGGCCCGAGTGAAAGGCGACAGTCTTGCAAAGTGTAATGGTGACTGTGATGGTATCTTCCATAAAAAATGTGTTGCAAAAATCAAGGCATTTAGTGACACCGGTTTATGCGATGAATGCCAAATCACGCCGAAGTTTCGCCAGCCAAACATAGAAGTCGACATGTCCCGTACGACACCAGAAAAAGTGCTGGCCGAAGTTAATGAAAAGCTAACAATAGTCTTCAATATGAAAAAAACTCTTGAGGCCATGTCAGACGACATAAGCTTCTACGCTGAAAAGTACCAGGAATTGATCGAAGAGAAGGAAAAACAGACAAAAAGATTAAAGCATTGGAGCATAAGTGCGTTCATTTTGAAACCTGTAATAAGGCACTGGAAGAAAGGATAGTTTACTTGGAGATACGTGAGAAGGAAAAAAATGTAAAAATATTTGGTTTAGAGGAACAGCAAAACGAGAATTTGGAGAATACAATTAAAATTATAGCAAGCAAATTAGGAGTAGAAGGTGGATTGATATGTGAGGTAAAGAGGGTGGGTGAAGAAATAAAAACCGAGAAGCCGCAGCGCGAGAAAAAGCCACGCCCAGTGGTTATCACTATGGCTACGCGTGCTAGCCGCGACAAATGGATAGCCACAAGGAAATCCCACCAGCTTACAAATGATGATATATTTGCTAGCGGAAATAGACAACGAATCTATGTAAATGAGGATCTCACCAAACATATGCGCAACCTGCTATGGACGGCAAAGAACGAGCTAAAACAAGCATTTAAATACATTTGGATACAGAACGGTAAGGTGCTGATAAGCAAAGATGATCCGAATGACAACAAAATCAAATCGATTCGCACACTTAGCGACATTAGTGCGTACGCAGTATAAAATGACGTTTTTTTTTTTTTTGTACAGTGCGTCATAAATCGTGAGTAGCCCTTATTTCAAAATTCGATAACCACGCTTCACACGTAACATCTAACATTGAATACAATAAATACATATGTACAGAAAGCTGGCAGGATGATTTACTACAACGTGATAACAATGTCAATATTATACATTTGAACATAAGATCACTTAGAAAAAACTTTAATCAACTACAAGTATTGATATACAATTGTAAAGAAAAACTGGATATTATTGCATTAACGGAGATTAACATCAGAAAACACGAACTGTGTTTATACAGTTTAGAAGGATATGACACATACATAAATACAAGGGAAACTAAAAGGGGAGGGGGGATTTTAGTCTATGTAAACAACAAGTTAAATTTTACTGCCACCACAATTAAATCTAATTACTATGAGATGATACACGGGCAGCTTTTCCAAGATGGAAGTAAAATTATTCATATTTTAGCTATATACAGGCCGCCAAATACAAACAAACATGGTTTTGTTGAGGAAGTTCATAGGCTGTTATCCAGGATTCACTTAGGCTGTGAAGTGATTATGATTGGTGATAAAAACATAGATTTATTGTGCAAAACCGGTGTAAGCAGCGTTATCAATAACTACACAAATAATATGAGCGAAAGGAAGGAAGAGGAAGTGTACGGAGACACAGTGACGCGGTCGTGCATCGACCATGTGTGGGTTCGAACTCAACGTGCATTATCTGCGTATGTGTTGACTGTGAAGATATCAGATCATTATGTTGTAGGTGTGTGCCTCGCTAGTAAATCGGTCTTGGAGGATGTTCCGAGTGCATTGAAATCTTATAGGACTATTATTTGTGATAACGAGGTATTAGAAAGACTTGAAAAGGTTTCATGGAATGAGCTGTTAAATTGTGAATGTCCAATAGACCTATATAACAGATTATGTTCAACTTTATCTCACGCTTATAATGAAGCTAAAATCCAAGTAATGGTGCGCAACAAAAGGAAAAGTAAACCCTGGATCACACAAAAGCTTAGGGAAATGATAGGTATTAGGGATAGGTTGTTTGGAAATTGTGAAAATAACCCAGAGGATATGAATTTGCGAAGACAATATAACAGATTTAGAAATAGATTAAATAAATGTATAAATAAAGCTAAAAGTAAATACCGCCAAGAACAAATAAAGAAATGTAAAAAGAATATTAGAAAGATTTGGACTAAAATAAATTCATGGATAGGTAATGAAAAAAGAAGTGTAGATTCTGTTATTTTAAAATACTTGGGAAAATTAGAAGGTTCGGTTGAGGGTATATGTAATAAATTTTCAACAACCTTTACCAAAGAAATATTAGATATAAAACATGTCTGTAGTCATAGGTTTTTGGAAAGATCTACCTATGTTGATTCCGGAAAGGTTTCACTACGGTTTCAAAAAGCTTATCCAATGGATATAGACAAAATAATAAATTTGCTAAGTTGTGATAAGTCTGAAGGAGTAGACAAAATTAGAGTTAAAGAAATTAAATTATTAAAAACTAAGTTGAGCCCTGTTATTGCTTTATTTATTAACTTGTGTGTTGAAAAGGGGTTATACCCCGAAAAACTAAAAACAGCATTAATTAGACCTATTTTTAAACAAGGTATACATAGTGATTATGCAAACTATAGGCCAATAGCCTTATTGTCAGTTGTAAATAAAATAGTAGAAAAGTTTATTGTGAATCAGGTAAGTGATTTCTTGGAAAAACACGATATTCTGACAAATGCACAACACGGTTTCCGACGTGAACGAAGCACGGCGACGGCTTTGGCGCGATTCGCGGACGACGTCAATGAGTGCTTGGGTCAGCGGAAGCAAGTGGTGGTGGTCTACATTGATTTCAAAAAAGCATTTGACACCTTGGGGCACCACCAGCTGCTTCAAGCCATGGAGGAGTGCGGGGTCGCGGGACCACTGAACAGGTGGTTCCGTGCCTACCTCACAGACCGGACACTGCGAACGGTTATTGACGGCGTCGTCGGAGAGCCCAGACACGTCACGTGTGGTGTGCCAACCGGATCCGTGTTTGGTCCCGTCGGATACATCATGCACGTCAACAGCATGTGTAATGTGATTCATAAATGTCGCATATATATGTATGCTGATGATACTTGTCTAGTTTATGCAGGAAAAGATTTAAATTTAATTGAAAGTAACATTCAAGAGGATTTTACTAATATCATCAAATGGGCACACGACAATGGAATCATAATCAATATAAATAAAACCAAATGTATGCGTATACGTTCGCCTTCGCCCGGGATTCCCGACGCCCAGGGCGTCTCTTGCGGCGGCTAGGGGCGTGAGGGCGCGAAACTTGCCTTTCCCTCAACCATCCCGCCTCCTCCTTCGGAGAAGGAGGTGAAGGCTGCCCTTGCCCTCTCGCTCCGTACAAATGGCCTGAACCAGGGCCGGATCTTAAAAAGATCGAACGTCTGCCGCGCATAGTGGGGCATACCTATGAGTGTCTGCATAGTGGTGGACTGGCGTTGTTGAGTGAGTTCACGAAACTATTAGTAGATAAAAACACAAAAAACCGTTGTAAAAGTAGTGATTACGAAGAATTATTTTTGGAATGTAAAATGCTGCCGGTTCATGAGAGGGTAGTGTTGTCAGTAGCTTTGGAACAGTATGGTAGCAATGAATTTAAAAGCTACATTATACGCACAAGATCTCAAAGGAACAATAATATGAGAAGGTTTGTTGTGCCCACTTGTAATAATAATTATTATGGTCGAAGGTGTAGAAGTTTTTTAGTCCACACTATTTTTAATAACCTTCCAGTCGATATAAACAGTTGTATCACAAAAACTGCCATTAAAAATAAAATACATAAGTACCTCTTTAATATTTTTTGTCAAAGCCTCACTGAAGAGAATATCTAAAACGAAAATTGTATGTCTGTTTTTAAATTTAAGAAATGAAGGAATAGTAGCTTACCTTTATGTGAAAAAGTGTCAAAAATTTAAATAAAAAATATAAAATTATGTAAAAAACAAAAAAGGAGCTACGTCTGCCGACAAACTGCTTTGCAGTTTGGCAGAGGTAATATGTGTTCACTGTAAAGAATATTTCTATGAATAAACACTTTTTCATTTTTTTCATTTATTTTTTTTTTTCTATACATAATCGATACTTGACATAAGCAAAATGTAATATAATTTAGAAACATTAATTGTTTTGTACAAAAAATAATGTGTGTGTATATGGCCTAGTATATTAGTATAATACCACTTATCGCTTATCGTATCATAGTATATTATCACTTGAAATAATGTTTACATGATATAATTTTCATATGATATAAAAACAAATAGCCTAGTTTCATGTGATCTAATGTCACATTTCATATAAACTTCTTTTGCTCTAATAACATTTAATATAACGTTAATTTCATATAATTTTCATTTTGTATAATGCTCTTTTTATATAACGTTCAGTTGACCTAATTTTCATATTTACTCACTTTCAGCCAAAATGATGTAATGAATATGTAAATACCAGAAAATCATACTGTTCTAACCTATGCTAACCCGGATGATTCACCAACAATAGAGGGGACATGGCGATTGGCGGCCGCTGTTATATTAAACGTTACTATAGAATTGTATTATTATACTAAATAAGTACAATATACTAACTGAATATTAGTTCAAATGTGCATTATAGAAAATGTTTATTAAATCATATAACATTAGGTAAACTGAAATTATATCAATAATTCATTATATCATTCTAAAAAAAAGTATATTAAAAAGTATGGTAGAACTATGACCACACAACGACCAGATTTCCTCTTTTGCAATGCAAGTATGCATGGTAGATTAGGTTTATTTTTAGGTTTCCTTGTGAATAAAAAACTGTATCGTATAATCATATATTAATTAATATAATTCATGAAGTAGCATTGTTGTGCTAGTATGGGCAAATGAATATTATGGTGAATAAATGTTATGGAAAACGACATTATAGAAAATGAAAAATATAGCAAATAAATTTATGGATTCAAATTATTATGACATCTATTATGCATACCAATGAAATTAATGAAAATGATTTTATGTAATTTCACGATTATGGCAACTGAAGCGTTATTTCTAATGAAATTATGGCAAATACAAGTATGATATATTAAATTATTGCATTTTAAATTATGGGAAACATTAGTAAATCAAAGAAAAAAATTAATTGATAACAATAATTGTTTTTGTGTGAAAACTTATCTTGTTTATAAAGTTTGTGACAAAGACCGTGCGTCACTTTCATGATAGCTGTATTTTGGTAAGTTTTTAATTTATAAATATAATTAAATGCAAGTTCTGTTCGATATAAGGATATGTTTTCAAATAGGCCTTTGTCCGTGGTCCCTGGCCCTGACATCAAGCAATGGACAAGATTGTCAAACTTTTATGGCTTGAATACGAGGCTTTTGGCTACGTTGTATGTGTGTATTTTTTTTGTAATGTGCGTTTTGTTTGTGCAGAATAAACAATTATTCTTTCTTTTTTTTTATTGACAGTCTTGGTATATGGTACGCAGGAGCACCGTATCGCCGTATTGTTTTTTCAGATTCGGCGTGTGACTGAAATTCGTCATGAAATTAATTTAGTTAGGTAACGTATGTGACATCACGTTCGTTGTCGTCAAAGGGTTTTTATTTTTTTTCATGTCAATTATTTAAAAAAAAATATTTGACATGAAAAAAATTCAGTTCATCTCTCAGTAATTATTGTTCCCAAATTTATACAATGTACCTTTGGTTTAAAACAACAGAGGTTTAAATTAAGAGACTGATTATGATTCATATTATGTTATTTTTCGTAGTCTTTATGATCACTTTCGTTACTTACAAAAAAAAAATATTGAGATTTTAAGCTATATTTCTATAAGCTTTAATTCTATTTTACATAATCAGCCTATAATGTTCACTGCTGGGACACAGGCCTCCTTTCTGTGCGAGGGAGTGGGCCGTAATCCACCACGCGGGCCCAGTGCGGGTTGGTAGATGTCACATGTCTTCGAATTTTTGTTTCTAGGACATGCCGGTTTCCTCACAATGTTTTCCTTCGCCGTTTGGGGAGCAGTGGTGATGAAATAATTTACACAAAGTAAAGCGCCTGTCTAGGTTCGAACCTACGACCGAACCTAACTCGTAAGTCGGGGCCGTTACCACTGGGCCACCACTGCTCTCCGTATTTTATTTTATCTGTGATTAATATGCGTGTTCTCGTCCACAATAAAACAAATTAAATCAAAATAACCACATTTTAATTATTTTTTATTTAGGTAATGTCACCCAAAATAATGCTCCAATTACAAATTAGATGGGTAATGAAACCATGTCATAACGATGTTTGCAGTTTGTAAACTATTGCGAACAGCTCAACAATTCAATTAGTTGCCGGGGGCGCGCGGGCGCGAGTTGTCAATGTTGACGACCGACCGGAACAACAAACAACTTTGTAGCAACTTACCACAAAAGCCTTAGGCCTCATACGCACTCCTGATTAACCGCAGGGACAGTCCCAAAATTCACGCAATATTTGAATTATATTTAATTCAAATTAAATTCATTTAATTTTTTTTTTCATTTAATTTATTTAATTTGACTCATTTTAAATTATTTTAAAAATGTATTTGTGGAATCATAAAGTACATAGGCTAGCCTAATATACGATGTGCTATTTCATTCATAATCCTAGGGTTACGTATGGAATAGCACATGATATAGCACAGTTTTCTATTGAATTCAAGTCTTGTGTGAATTTTGGGACACCCGATTTTGCCGATTTCAGGGTGTCCCAAAATCGCCATAAAATTTAAATCGCAGCGGTTGAATTAATGACCGCAGCCTGCTTCGCGGCTAGCCGCCGCACAGTAGGCTGATATCAAATATCGATATGAAACCAGAGGACTTAGGAATAAAAATGCAAATGAATACCCCTATCAAATACAATATAATATAATGAGTGAGTCATACGTATAATGCGGTCTGCAGGGGCGTCGACATCGATGTTTTCAGTACTAGCATTTCGAAATTGAAAAGGACTCTTTGTAATTTCTTTTTTGATAACGAAAACTAATTGATACCAATTTACGCTGCTTTAAACAAATTTTTACTGAAACTGTTTTTACTTAAAACATTGTCTACCCTCAAATATTACGATTTTGTTTATAAATATGCTCTCTTCTATCTGTGAAAAAATTTAATTGGCTTTATTTTTGTTACTCTCAATCGTGCATAAATGTTTAGCTGTAAGTTTTGCTAAAACTGTAAAATAAAATAAAATAAAATGTTCTATTATCTTTACGTTTTACCCATTAATTTCAATGCTATGAATGTTTAAAGATTCTTTGTATGAAAAAAAAAAAACATAAATTCATGAAACTCTTGTAACACTCAACTTTTCTTAAAAAAATGGATCGGAGATTTGAATAGGACAAATTATTAGCATATTTTTACATCTTATCTGGTACTGCGATATCTTGCGATATTGCAAGATTTTTTTAAATTCTCCTTTCCACCCTACCGCAGAGGCAGTAGAGAACTAGGCGCGTTTTTTAATCAGTGGTATCCCCAGTAAGCCTGATCTACTACAGCAAACGTTCTCCATTCTGTGACAAAGACATCATTTATTATTCAGAAGAGACAAATTCGGGGTCGT
The DNA here is from genome assembly GCA_905333075.3 of Atethmia centrago. NCBI lineage: Eukaryota > Metazoa > Arthropoda > Insecta > Lepidoptera > Noctuidae > Atethmia > Atethmia centrago. The sequence goes on from HG995374.1 coordinate 26,862,285, forward strand.
AATGCAATAATGGGTCCACATTTAAAAAATCCAAGTTCTCTTGATCATTATCGTCAAAAAATGTCTCCGTAATAATCAACAAACCTATTGCCTCTTTTGAGAGGGCTTTGTATTTTCGCAATAGTTTGTGACGTATTTTTGATATATGTGGGTCAGGGCTGATAAATTATTTATATTTTCATTTGTAGCCTTCCTAGAGAATTTTCTCGAATGATTTGCGCGATATGTCCTGAAGTTTTTATTTCGAGCTTCACAGCTTCTTGGGACAGTTTTCTAATCGGCACTACTTCTCTCAACTTCTAATTTTTCAATTAATGGCTCCGTGAGCAATACTGAGCGTGGCTTTATATACATTTGTAGGCATGTAATACCAATTCCGCAACCGAGTTTGTTGCGCCACTTTTTCCCAGCTAAAGCACTAGGAAGTGGTGAAGGGCAGGCGTTTTTGGGGGACTGTCTTATGTAATTTTGACGTTCGAAAAATGCTGATTCTCAGCCTAGTTTGAATAAATGACTTTTGATTTTGACAATTATACAAATAAACGTACAATTTCTTGGTGGCTTCGGGTAGTCTAAGAAAAGGCCATGTTCTGGACATAAACAAATGTCTTCACGGAAGTGGTGTGGAATATCATTGCACGTACTTACAACAAAGTCTAATTTGGCTATATTTAGCAATACAATTCTAATACATCAAGATATATTTTTTTATACAATATTGAAACTACTTATAACTTTCAAAGTAATGGGTTTATGAAAAAAGTCACAAAGCATAAAAATATTTTTTTAAATATGTAGATTTCAAAAATGTACATACGAATCCTTAAGTCTGTATTTCGCGATTTCAGTCCACCGTGCGCCGTCTTGTCTGTACGCACTAGGCGGTTCATGGGTTTAGTTTGCGGCGAGCTACCGGTGGGTTTGCAAGTTCGCGTTCGTGAATTGCGCAGCCACGAACTTCGACACAGAGAAATTAATGTATTGTTGGAATTCAACAAAGACAAGCTATTTGGACTAATTGTGAACGAGCAAGGAGGATTAAGAATGAAGATTTAATACGGAGACAATGAGATTTTTGATTACTTTTCCTTGTTTTCGGGATTATATATAACACAAGATACCTCGGCGGCGTCCATTTTGTTTATAGACTGACATCACTACCCTGCCTGCGAGCGATCCGACCGCTTGCCATGGTTCAAAATTAAGGCCTCACACGCACTAGCGGTTGACCGCCATGACGGTCAGCCGCTATTCCAACCGCGTCGAGCGGCTGGCCGCTCAAACGAACCGCCTAGGCAGCCAACCGCTAGTACGTATAAGGCCTTAGATATAAAAATCGTATTGCAGGTGATTAAGGAATGAAAATTCTTTAACGTGTCATATAGTATCAAAGCCGGCAATCTCTAGTATTGATAAAAAAAAATAATGATGAAAATATTTTCTCTATGGTCAATTCTCCATATTATAAAATAAAATTCACTTCAAAAGTGGCATTTTCTCATATAATACTCATTCGTAATAAAAGTGTTGGTAAAAAAATCAGCAATCTCCATTAATGTTTCTTTCAAATATGGCCGTCTCCGCGCCTCGACCTATCAGAGCCCAGCATTTAGTACCTATGATGTTTGCCCAAACGTTCAAATCAAATACGGCAATATCCACCACTGTCCGTATCAAAGTGACAGTCTCCGCAAATACACATCAAATCCGGCAATCTCCTTTTCAGTTTTAAATCAATGTATTAGTAAAAATAATGAAGAACATTAAATTGATAAATTTATTTATTTATTAAAAATTTTTACTTTAAAAAAATACCGTACAAAGGCGGACTTAATGCCTGAGGCATTTTCTACCAGTCAACTTTAGGGTGATGCTAAGGGTGAGGGAAAGGCAAATTTCGCGCCCTCTAGCCCCTAGCCGCTGCAGGAGACGCCCTGGGTGTCGGGAATCCTGGGCGGATTTCCGGCTACCGTAGGTGCGGGCTTGCGGACGGTGAACAATGGGTAGCTCACCGTCCGGTAAGGACCAGGCCCGGGTCGACAGCGCGTTGTATTCCACGCGCGGCTCAAAGACATGTCGTCAGCACAAGTGTAGGGGTCCACTAGGGCCGATGCCTGCCGGGGTCGCGGGAAGGTACTCCTACTAAAGTCCGAAAGGGTTACCGAGGCCCCAGGCAACACAAGCAACAGAAGGAACACGGTTGGGCTTTAGTCAGTAAGAGTCTGACACACCCTCCCGCTCCGGCCAGAGCGGGAGAAGTTATTTGATGATGTTCCATCCAAAAAAAAAAGGGTGATGCAACGAAGACACATGGCAGGTGCAACACGTACATAGATAGATAACACGAAAATAACTATACAATACAAGAATAGATACGTAGATACTCGTATATACGAGTACATATAAACAGAATAAACTTTGTCAGGAGAAATGACGATCGGTAGTGGGGAAATAACGATCAGTAGAGGAGAAAACGAATCCAGCAAAATATCAGCGCTGGGATGTTTCTGCCAACTTCTTACGTATGTATATGTTCACGTGCCTTCAGTTTAAAAGACAACCGACTGGTCGGCGTCGTGATGTTCAGAGGGAGCGCATTCCAAAGAAAGACAGCTTGGATAAAGAAATAAGAGTGAATGAAACCAGAGCGGTGAGAAGGACATCGAAGAATTGTTGGTGGTATAAATGTTTTTATAAACTGTCCCTAAAATAGAAATCACCAATTAATCATATTTTTTAAATGTATTATGAACTAAAAACGCTTTTCATTGATAACTCAAATTTGTGACAAAAGGAGACTACCGGCTTTTATACTAAAAGACTCTTTTGTTTTTCCGTGTAATACTAATACATCATTATTATCGATCCCTATTTTTTAATTTTAATTATTATTTTTAAATGGATATAATTGTATTTAATTTGAATTTTATTAATTGCACTGTAATCTAAACTTGAATTATGACATTAATATTAGTATTTTTATGTTATTGCTAATAATTATTAAATGTGTACTGCATGCTTTATGTATAACCAAGATGTAAAATCTAAATACTTGCACGGCTGGAATGCCGAATATAGCGAAACCCATAGATCCTAAGAACTTATGTCAGCTACCTATATTCTTGCAAATAAATATATCATATCATATAATTACGAGTATATCATATCTGATGTTTGATGAATAGTGAAACAATTGAATTTGTTATCGAGTTCAGCGTACGAGATTTGTTGTTGAAGCGTTACGCAATAACAACACACATTACATTACATTACAATATAACATCGCCCCTGTTTTCTTCTAAGGGTCTAGGCAAAGGTGTACCAAATACCTACTCACATTTCAAAACCTTTCTCATTTAACAATGTTTTAATTTAACAATAAAACATACACAGCATAATCAGCTTATTATGTTCCCACTGCTGGGACACAGGCCTCCTCTTTTCGAGAGGGAGTGGACCGTAATCTACCACGTGGGCCCAGTGCGGGTTGGTAGATGTCACATGTCTTCATTTTTATGGTTCTAGGACATGCCGGTTTCCTCACGATGTTTTCCTTCACCGTTTTGAGAACAGTGGTAATTAAATTACTTACACAAAGTAAAACGTCTGCCAGAGTTCGAACCCACGACCTACTACTCGTAAGTCGCGGCCGTTAATATTATTTTTATTGAGCTGTAAATAGATAGCATAGTCGTGATATCGACGAGAAGAATATCGTTAATCATAAGCAAAAACATACCTTATGGAGTTCTGCTTTTCTATTTATTTGCTAATACGAGTAACCTTTGACATTGACATTCACACAAAGTAATTTACCAATGTCGGTCGTGCTCACACATGTCTCGCACCTCATATCACGTTCGTTTTGACAAACAACAATAATATGTACTATGTTTTATTCAGCTTTGGTTACGTGGAAAATCATGGCTAATATTCTCGCATAAGTCTCCTAATAATATTTGTATATTATGGTAATAAACAATAGTCTGAGATATTTATTTACATAACCAAATTACATGATGATTATTAACAAAATAAATTAAAACTAAGTTAAGCCTAAAAAAGGCACTCGGGGCATTGTACCGAGGATGCTGGCGGCATTTACTCGCTGAATTGCAATGCTGATGCATTGCGCGAGAAAGCCGCCAACTTTTTGGTCCCTAGTTACATCAACTAGACGTTTCGCGATTTCCGCAAATAACTTAGGCGCACTGGGACCCCACGGACCGAGGGTCTCGACGCCAAAGGGCACAAATTTGTACTCTCTGCCAAGGCCTCCATATTTAATAACTTTCAGATTTTTGGCATTTTCTGCCGCTGCACCTGCTTTAGAAGAAGTCCGTTGGAGGTGGGACGGTGCCAGTGTGTCTACACAGGTAGCGTCCCACACAAGAATCCGTCCCAAACTCCACGGAATCAAAGACACACCATCAGGTCTTTTGCCATCGTCTTTGACAATGCCAGTCGGCTCAAGAAGAGCAGGCACATTGATGCAGTACAGTAACAATACTATAGTACAGAAAGAAAGAAGAAAGAAAATACATTTATGAATTATCAGTACTTATGTAATACCTACAGTCGATCACCAAGTTAAGTTACCCACTAAAACATGAAAATAAAAACGTTTCAAGGTTCCAGTTCTCAAAAAGAAAAAACGGAACCCTTATAGGATCACTCGTGGTGTCCGTCGGTCTGTCACAGCTGATTTGCTCCGAAACTACAGGACTGATTAAGTTGAAATTTGGTACACATATGAATTTCTGTGATTTGGGTCACAGAAATTCTTATGTGTACCAAATTTCGCGGACGTTTAACGTAAATAAATGAATTTTGAATATGAGGGTCACTTATGGGGGCAATTTGGAAAAAGAAAACTGTACCGTGTGACATATCAAATAAAAGGTCTTGTGGTGGGGTCACAAATATATTGTTTCTATAATTTTAAAATAAATAGTTTTAAACTTAATTAGACCATTACTTCCGAAACTACTGAACCTGAAATTTAGAAAAAAAATACAGTACATAGTTTTTTACTTACAGATTACTGGAAAACCTAAAAAAAATGGTAATAAAATAGCACGGTACTTTTCTAAATATTGTTTGTACAAACTTACATTTGCAGTTGGAATGTATGGCAGAACATGTTTTTCAACTACAATGTTAAGTTTGTTCTTGGGAAATTGTGAAAAATAACTTTATTTTCGGAAGTCGGTGTCTATGGATCTGTATTTTAGTTTTTTGCCACTGTTTATTAGTTGGAAGTTGGTTGATTTTTGTAAAAAAGTTTTTTTTTTCTCTTTTTAGTGAGTCAGTTTGTAATTGATTTAGTTACAATAGCCCAATGTTAACTGCTCATCACCATTTTACAAAATATATATTTTCCCGATGCAGGGACGTTATGGTAAAGCCACCATCAGCTCCAATTCACTATATGCACTGTGACGAGCATAAATTTCTTAGCAACCATATTAAAGTAATCGAATCGGAATCCGTGAAATACTTATTATTGAGTAGGTCTGGTAGCCATCTGTGGTCTTTATCATCAGTTTCACTTCACTCAATAGTGCTTTCCGAGAGAAAATGCACGAGTTACTATAAAAAATACCCAAATCGCTATAAGTGTGCCTATAAAATTTGAGGATTTTCCTCGATTTCTATGGGATCCCCTCATCAAATTCTGAATGGTGAGAATAGGACCACCTCGAGAGCATACCTCTTCAACCAACAAAAAAAGAATTTTCAGAATCGGTCCACAATTGACGGAGAAATCAGTGGACAACTTAAAAAAAAACATACTGTATACAGCCGAACATAAATAACGTCCACCTTTTTTGAAATCGATTAAAAAAGGCACAAAGTATTTTTATTGGTAGCACATAATTTGCATGTTTTTTAGAGAATTACAAGTAATGTAGAAATTGGTATAAGGAGGAACTTCCACCTATTACAACTGAAATGCAACATAGCTCACATCCACCTTCGATGCCTTAAATTGTTGTCGTGTTTTTTATTTTAAACGAGAAGTAAAATTGATGTGCCTCATTACTGCGGTACCCATTCCTTTCAACCCAGAATACAGAAAAACTTTTGTAAAAATAAATAATTTTGGAACTTTGACTTACCTTTAAGCTTTAGGCTTTATGCTTTTTGTGGTTTAATTTCATCAATTGGAATACTTAAATATCTAGGTACCTATGGTATTTCTAATTTAGAGATTACCTCAATACGCCTGTCAGTACCCCTTTCAAACAGCCCCAAATGGTTGCAAAGCACAAGGGTTTCATTGCCGCTATATACATATGTATGGGGTATACATAAATGTGCGGTTTATACGATCTTGGGTACCAGGATAAAGGAGATACAACATCTGTTACGTACGTACATGTGCGCAAGATATACAGGTAGGTTAACGTCCATAGACACGTGTAAACCAGTAGTGATATTCTATAAAGTTTACTTCGGACCTTACTCGAGTGGCCGGACATGATTCAAAAGCGACACCGTTTTTTTTTAAAGGAATTGATTGTGGATTAATATTTCGATACTGTTCGAATTTCGAAGCGTTGTTAAAAGCGTTTACCCCGGGCGAAGTGGTAACGTCGTGTTTCTAATGGGTTTTCGTGATTTTTTTATTAAATTTATAACAAAGTACTATTTTTTACAGCTATTTTTACAGGTAGATCAATGTATTTTTTAATTATTTTTAACATTTACTCTATAGTAAAGAAAAACATTCAATCGTAATACCGCAAATAGAATATAATTAACATGTAAATTTTTTTGAGTAAATACCGTAATACCTGTCAAAAAATAGCATTCATACTTATACCAACGATCTAGTACTTGGCTGAAAAAAATAGTACTATGATTTAAATTTAATAAAATAATCACAAAACCCTCTAGAAATTTGCCAGCTAGCGCGGGATGAACGCTCTTAAGAGATAATAATGATAGAAATAACGCCGGCGCCATCTAGTTTTAAAATATATTGACCAAAACATTTATAAAAGATTAGAATTCATTTATGTATAAGTTAGATAAAAGTTAGGGTATAATTTTGTTATTTTTATTATTTAAATAGGGACAAAATGTATATATATATATATATATATATATATATATATATATATATATGTTTTCATTAGAATAAAAAAAATGATTGATTGAAACTAATTAAACAAAAAACAAAATTGTAAAAGTGTGTCATAAGATTAACTTACATAAATAAACGTGCTTTCATAAATCATTTCAGAGAATAATCTTGCTGTAGGAGCAAAATGTAAAAATAGAACGGCAGATACAATAGATAATGCGTAGGTACCTACCGTAATACCGGTAAATATAGTTTCGTTATCAAACGTGTCTTCCGCTAACAGTAGGTATTGGCCTATCCAATAAGTGTCAGAATACATCAAAGTCAAAGTAAAATCATTTATTTCAAATAAGCACGTCAAAATTTACAAGAAAATAGAAATGATTCTAGTTGACCCTTACAAAAGTTCATTTCGTATGGAGAAGAATGGGCAAGAAACTCCAAAGTTACTCTTATAAATGTTTTACGTACAATATTTTGCACACATTAATTTTATAATTTTATGTGAACACGATATACCTAGAATAAAATGACTTATAGGTAAACATAATTAAAAATGGAGCAATGACTCGGATGAGATTTGCATATTTTGCGATTAACATAATCAGCCTATAACGTTCCCACTGCTGGGACACAGGCCTCCCCTCTGTGAGAATGAGAGGGCCATAATCCCCCACGCGAGTCCAGCTCAGAATTACCGATTATTTATTGGAAATAAACAAAACAAAAAGTGTCAAACTTTGGAAATGGCTGAATACGTTGGAAATATGTCTAGTAAAATATCCCGAAGAATCTACAAGAAATCTTCGTCCGAGAATTATTCCCCTATAAAACTCTGCCCTGACCTTCTGCCCTACTGTAAATTCAACATCGATAATCTTCCGAAGTATTCATAAAAGCAAAGTTAGTCCATATATGCAAATACGTGATAATCCAGGGTGACGGTAGATAGATCCGAACTATTTGCTCGCACACAAACAAGAGACTAAAACGCAGTCAACGCTAAACATTACCTTTGCTTAGTGGACCGGAACGCTGGCAGTCGACAAACAGCCTCAATGCTAGAAGCCAACACTGGCAAATATTTGAGTGATTGCCTACATATAGAAGGATTTGCCGATTCTGCGTTCCGCGTACCGTTAATACCCGGGTATTGAAGAACACCAATATCCATGTTTTGAGTGAATCTGAATAGGAGTGCGAGTACCACTTTAGAGGCAATCTTTTGAGGTTTTGTGGATAATTATAAAGTTTTGATGGGATGAATGGGTTTGATAACGATGAGTTTTATTAATTAAATTTTTGTTTTTAATACAATATGTACAAAAATATGTTTTTTTTTTGTCAATGAGTTTGCCACAAAATGTCGTATTGTGTTCATTTAGTGATTTGCTATTTATTTCAACATTGTTTACTGTACAGCTTCTAAGTAACAACATACGAAGAACAACATGAACTTAATTAATTAATTTTACTTTAGATACCACATCCACATACGCTTGAAAATTATCTTAATAGAATAAAGCGCTGTTTTCAACTATTTCAAGCGTTTGTGCAGCGATAATGGCGGAGCTATCGGCAATCTTCGCCGCAACAGCTCACATACTCCCTAAGAATAGTTTCCATCAGCAAAATAATTATGTTTACAATGTATTTTTTCATTTTTCATATATTTGCCAAGATGCAGCGTTCTGCAAAACTTCTCGTAGCAAATTGCAGTGCAAGTCGGCTGCTGCAAATATTTGAATTGTAGAGTGGGATTGGTTTGCCTTCTACGTATTCAAACGTTGTGTTTACACCGATAAATAAAAATTCTTAGCGATTTGCTACTCAGCCGAGATCCCAAGTCAAAGAAAATTTCTCATGGAAAATATTGGCCCGGCTTGTTTGTGTTGAATGAGGCCAATTTTCTAGTATATTTCCAGTTGCCGGGTTCAGGTACTGCATAATGTTGTTTATTGGACCGTGACGAGCCGTGAAAGCTTTCGATCCGTTCGTGATTAATGTCGAAAAACGTTTTAAATGCTTCGATAAAAGCGATGATTTATTCGAATCGGAGTGTTTCAACGTACAGTAATAATAGTATTTATCGCATTTATTTCACTTTTATTGCTTTTCTGATATTGAGTTTGGATTAACTTTTACAGCGTATTCTACCTGTAAGCGATTGCTCGAGGCATATCTGTTTTAATTATGATATTTGCACGATGTCGATATTATAGAATAGAAATAGAATACTCTTTATTATGTACACCATAAAAACAGACACAGATATAAATGTAGACATTTTACATAGGGTGACATTATGGACGGTCTTATCGCTAAAAGCGATCTTTTAAAGACAACCTTTGGATGGATTAGGGAGAAAGGACAGACAATACTTCAGGTAGTCTGTAGTGTACCATTTACATATATACAATAAATACATACATACATAAAACATTTTAAAATTATCTATATAATATATTCAATTATAATCATAAATCAAGTGTTAAGAACAAAAACAGGTGCAAAGAACAAAAAAAAAAAATGTTTTAGGAGAGAGATAGTGTTTCTTTTGTAGTGGAATGTTATAACTTGCCCGCTTTTTAATAAGCCATTACTTAAAGAAGTCAGTTTATTTATGTGTAAATTAAGACAAGTATTTATCATTGAAACGACGTGGTCAGTTATGCAAATATCTGACCGACGTTGTTTGCAATTACGTCCTTTATTCGGTACTTCCATTGAACATTATTTTCTTCATATTTTTATCTCATATAGTAGTCATTTATTTAAGCCACTTGGATCAATAAATAACCTGAATTTGATCCTGATTGGTTTAAAATGAACTCCACAACTCTATACTACATAATTAGGTAACCATCCAGGGTGGATTTTTGAGACGGGACGGTAAGGGCTGGTAGGTACATTAACCGTTGGTACAGGAAAACGTTCTTAAGAGTCTGTAACCCTAACTTTTTAAGTAAATTATTTACTGCTTGATGATTTGTAGCTTTTTTAATCTTTATACGAATCTGCAGTAGTAACAGTTGGCATAATAAAAATAAAACGAGAGATTTGACTAGCTTTTTTTGCGTGGGAATGTATCAAATAGCTGCTCCCGCTCTGGTTGGAGCGGGAGGGTGTGTCAGACTCTTGCTGACTAAAACCCACCCGTGTTCCTTCAGTTGCCTGTGTTGCCAGGGGCCTCGGTAACCCTTTCGTACCTTCCCGCGACCCCGGCAGGGAGATTTGACTAGCTGACTGTACATTTTTGCAAATTCTGCGAATGCAGTTAAAACTTACTTAAAGATAGTCCACAAATAACTTTTTCCTGAGCTACAATGGTGGCAGGAACCTCTGCCCTTACTACCTCGTTTCGAAAATCTACCCTGCATTCTAAAATTTTCGCTTACCTCCCGCCGCATCCCTTGTCCCAAGGACGCTCGCTATCTGCGGCCGCTCCTCATTGATGACCAGCTCGGCTTGCTCGCTGTATACCGAATGGACCGTGCTGATACAGGTCAGTCTCAGCTGGCCGCGCTCGAAGCTGTCAGGCCTCACCATGAACGACAGCTGGCTTATTGATGCCACCTGGAAAATGTTCGTTTTGTTGATTTTTGTACTCAGTTCGCCCTATCACGATGTGTGATGGGTCCCGGGAGAAATATTTTTAAAGTTTTTTCTTGGGCTTTACCCGTTTTCATTGTTAGGCTATTATTTGTAATACCTGCTTTATTATTTAATATATTTTTTAATTTTAATATAATTTTCATTTTCATTTTATTTATAATACTTAATTAATTATTTTTATATATATTTATTGTGATTCAAATTTTGATTGTATTTGAATGTAAAAAATAATTATGATCTTAAAAGCATTGAAATAAATATTTTTTTTTTGTATATGAAAATAAGAAGGAAAGAGTAAAGGAAGATTTTTAACTTTCATTTACTGATGAATGATTCCAAAAAATCAGGAATCCTTACTCCCATCTTGTTGAGATAGTTGGATGCTGACTAAAGACTGATGCACCTTATAATTCCATTCGGAAAAAGATGTAAGTTACTCGTATAATAATAAAACATTTATTTTCGTTATCGTGACGCTAGGAGATCACTTCTAGCGTCATTAACTCATTACCGATTTACTTGAGACTATATTACACTAGTATTTACAAAAATAGTTTGTCGCTACCACAATAACACAGTTTGTGGTTTCTTGGATCTCAACATTTAATTTCTACAAATTGTGTATTTGTCTGCACGTTACAGTATTGATGGGCGCTATTGAAGACACCAAACTCGTAGTCAAATTCAGGGCCACTTCATTTCACATTGCCATCGACACGCTAAGAAGAAGAGGCATTTCGTTTTGTAGAAATCACTTCATAAAGTAAATGTATACAATATGTTCGATTTTAGGGTTCCGTACGTCCGAATGAGAAAACGAAACCCTTATAGGATCACTCGTGCCTGTATGTCACAGCCAATTGCTCCGAATCTAATAAATCGATTAAGTTGAAATTTGGTACACACATGAATTTCTGTAAGCCAAGCACAGATGTTTAACTTACAAATTTGGATACTTTTGGGAGGGAAAGAAGAAAATAAAAAATATATAAAATGCAAACTTTACCATGTGACATAACAAATGAGAAAGCTTACTGTGAGGGTCTCATTTTTTGACAGATATTAAAAAAGAGACCCCCTCATAGTAGACCGTTAAAAATGTTAAAGTTATTAAAAAAAAATGATGAAAATTGACTCATTATCTCCGAAACAATTGAGCCTTACAATTTTGAAAAAAATCCAAAAATGGTTCTCTCAATATGGTGCGTAAAAATTTGCAGTTCAAATGTATGGGAGATCATGTGTGTACAACAACAATATTAAATTTGTTTCAGGATACATTCATCCCAACTACGGAGCCTTTCATTGTGCGTGGTCACGGACTTGGCCGGTTTTTAATATTTTGAATAATACCGAATATGTATTATTATTAGTATTTCAATAATTCAACAACAATAAGTTGAATTATTCAACGAATTACTAATTATTCTTATATCACACCTTGTTGGATGTCTCTGCGGTGGGCATCGGATCTGTGGCGTCTTCGTCTATCGAAATGTCGTGATGTCTGGGCGACGGTAACACCACTGTGTCTTGACTTGGTAATAATTCACCCTCCTGTAAACCAAATATTATATTTACTAACAAAGCAAAAACTTGAGATAGACTTTTATTAATAGTGTGTGTTTTCAAAAAATCTGCAGTGCCCTAACTAAACTGAGCTTTGAACAGTTTTAACTCTGACTTTTGTCTTGCTATAGCTTTTTTTTTGGGTGGGAAATCATCCAATAACTTCTCCCGCTCTGGGCGGAGCGGGAGAAGTTATTGGATACTCTTACTAACTAAAACCCACCCATATTCCTTCCGTTGCCTGTGTTGCCAGGGGCGTCGGTAACCCTTTTGGACTGCCACGCGACCCCGGTAGGCATCAGCCCTAGTGGACCCCTACACTTGTGCTGACGTCTCTTTGAAGCGCGCGTGGAATACAACGCGCCGGATACCCGGGCCTTACCGGACGGTGAGCTACCCATTGTTCACCGTCCGCAAGACCGCGCCTACGGTGGCCGGAAATCCACCCGGGATTCCAACCGCCCAGGGCATCTTCTGCGGCGGCTAGGGGCGAGAGGGCGCGAAATTTGCCTTTCCCCCTACCGTTCCGCTTCGCGAGCATTACTGCTTCGCAGGAGGTGACAGCATCCCATGCCCTCTCGCTCCGTACCATGGCCTGAACCAGGGCCGGACGCGAGAGATCTCTGCCGCCGATCGCCTCCACGAGGACACGGCGGTGCTCTGCCTAAGCCGGGCAGACCTCCACCGTATGCTCCACCGTGTCCTCCTATCCTGTCCTCCTCCTAATCCTGTGTCTTGCTATGGCTAATCAACAGAAGTTGTATTTCTGTGTCAGAGTGTTTATATTGATCACGCATCGTAGTTTATCCGCTTAGCTTATTGCAGGCTTCTGTTGAATATAAACTTGTCCTAAGGTAGGAAAAAAATATTAAGATGCTTTGTAAACCATCCAAGAATGAATTGCCAAACAAAAACAATAATTTTTGTTTACACCACAAGAACCGATGCCAAAATACTACAATTTCACCCTCCATAATGAATATGTTCATGGCAGCGAAACGATTGGGGGTGAGTAGCGTGCTTCATCACATCATTAATCAATGTCAAAAACCAATTAGAGAGCAATATTTGTTGCGAAGGTTTCTGTTTTCTATAGAAAATATCAATTTTGCCGATTATACGATAAAGTTGATTTGTTTTAAGTTGGATTTGCGATGAGGTCTCACAATTTAGGTTTAAAACCTCAAGGGGTTTGCTCAGGTTTTGATTGGCAGGTCTGTTTCTGTCTCCCGTAGGTGTCGTCAAAGGCAACTGAGGGATTACGGCAGACAGATTGTCAGTAACATCCTCTTTTGAGGTTGTACAGTCACGAGCTTAATTTGGGACCCATTTCCTTCAAATGTTGTTAGAACATTCACAATGCAATAAGGTCTAAAATTTCAGTTCAATAATAGTGGTGAAGAGTCAAGATAACACAGTTAAATGTCTTATCAAATGGGCCCTATGGCCCTATGCGTCAATTGATAACCTCTTTGCAAAAAGCTATCATTACGTTTTTCTGATTACGAACATGTGTCAGTGTCAGACAAGAAAATTTATTGATTACTGACATTTTCGCGAAATATAATTTGCAAATTTATAACAAATCGGAATGCTTGCAGCAAATCGTGAGCAACTAAGACTCCAAATTGTTAACCTACACGAACAAGGAGTAGAGATTCTCGAGATATCGCGACAGTTAAATATGACTCGAAACGCAGTTCCCCGTTGGGTTCGAAGATTCAATGACGTAGGAAATCTTAGTGACTTAAGTCAAAACAACCATCGCCCGCATGCTTTAACGGAAGAGCAGTGCCGCATGATGCAAAGGCAATACATATTGGAGGGCTTAACGCCGACCAGAAAATTTGCAGAAATGTTTGAAGTCCATCCTTCAACAGTCAGAAGGCACCTACACGCTACAGGACTGCACCACAGGCGCCCTGCAAAAAAAATGCTTTAACAGAGGACCATACCTCGACCATCGCTCGACTTATGTTCGCACGTCAATATTTAAATTTCGATTGGATGTCTACGGCTTTCATTGCTGAAAATACATTTTTATCTTCGCAAACGGGCAGATTACATTTGTGGCGCATTAACAGCACTCGATACACAGAAGACCACGTCATAGCTAACAATGCGTCTGGTCGCATTACTGCTAACATTTTCGGCGTGCATTGGAAATTCACAAGTTCTCCAAAGCCTGCTGCACTAATCCAATGCAGCAGGCGTTGGAGAACTTGTGAATTTACCACCGAGAGCAACTGCTCAGGATTATGTTGACTTATTAGAAGAGAGTGTGTTTTCGACCTTGCGAATATATTATCCACAACAATGAGTCCCTAGAATTAATTTTGTGCAAAACAATGCAACCATTCATACAGCAAGAACCGTTAGAAACTGGTTTAGTAATAACCGAGCGAATTAAATGTAATTCCGTGGCCTGCAAAGTGTCCTGATTTAAACCCAATAGAAAATTTATGGGGCTTAATGGTCCAATGGAAAGAACTAGAGAAGCACTTATAGATCACTGTCACACAGTCTGGGAAAGTTTTAGGGGTACTGACATATGTCAGCAATTGATTGGATCCATGCGTGACTGGCTTCTGGCCGTTATTCAAAACCGAGGTTTTGAATATTGCCTTCGGCGATAGCGTACGTTTTCTGCTCCGTTAATACTGCTGTCTATAGATAATTTATTGTCTTAAAAGAGTTAGTTGTATTATGTTATAATGAAAATGAAAGAAAAAAAAAGTTTATTTTGTTAAACATTAGATTGGTAAAACATTGTGGCTGGAATCTCCTAACTACTAGTTTAATTAACTATAGCTTAAACAGTTCACAATAAAGGAAATTATTTAAAATTTATGTTTTTTATTTATTTTCGTAACACGAACAAACAATAATATGGCCGGAGAGAAGACAAGGCCAAAAATACGAGTGACAATTTAGCCGGAAAAAATTGGAAATGATCTTTTGACTCGTTCTTCCGCCCGGCTGATGTCACTGAGCGGTTGGTTGCTCCTAGACACGTATAAACGTAAGTTGTCTATAGCAAACTTTATGACACTCCATTAAAATATGAGCTCTAGATGTCTTCAGTTTGCTATACGATATTCCACCTTAGGTGGGTCCCAAATTAAAGCTCGTGACTGTACCAGCATTTTGCGAACACCAATCCTGTTGCCAAATGGTGTTCTATGAACATTTTCCCACGCTATGTTTCATTGTTGGTATTTATAGCCCACTTAACCAGTGGTTGACCTGGAAAAGCTAAACTGCGTATTATTATGTCGCTATTTTGAGACATATCACTCACATCCACATACCCACCAATTTTCTTATTTCTGATCACAAATGTTCGAGCTACGTTTTGAAATGGTTCTTAACGAAATGATAGAAATTCAGTGCTTTTTTGTTCACAGTTGATTTCTCAAATCATTACTTACTTTAATTAAACAATAATAAATGAATTACAAACATTATTCAACTTCGTTCAATGTGGCTCATGCTGTCCAGTCATCTTACAAATTGTAGGTAATTTGTAAGATGACTGGACAGCATGATAAATGTTAATAAAAAAATACTTATTTTCTTATGGTCTAAGTAAGCCTTTCATCTCCAAATGTTCATTATTATTTGATATTATTTCAAGTATTTCTTAATGGGCTCTCTAAGGATAAAATATTTTCTGGAGTTTTCTGTAGTAACAATAAGGTATTAATTAAGTAGATCTTTGATAGTCTGAGAAAGATAATAATGCATGTTCTCTATCTCTATATCGTAGGAGCACAGAAGCTTATAATCATTGTTATCTCAGGATTGAATGCTTTCGACTTAGATATTGAACGCTCATCTTACACCTCTTGCTTTATATATTTTTATTTTAATCTTCGGCTAGAGTGCAAATAATCTAATCTATTAACTTCTATGAAGTCTTATTTTTTTTTAGCATAGAGATTAATCAGCCTACATCGTTCCCACTGCAGGGTCATGTGAGAGGGACTGGGCTGTAATCCACCCCCAGTACGGGTTGGTGGATGTAACATGTCTTCGAATTTTTGGTTCCAGGACATGGCGATTTCCTCACGATGTTTTCCTTCATCGTTTTGAGAGGACCAGTGATTAAATACATTACACAAAGTAAAGTATCTGCCTGGATTTAAACCCAAGATCGTAATTCGGGGTCCTTACCCCTGGACAACCACTGCTTTCACGCCAGGTGTTAAAAAAATGTTCAACATCGAAAAAAATCAATTTTTGACCACATTTTTCCACTACACATTTTTTTTACAAGCCAACCTAACAAAGGGGAATTCCTGCCCAAATTTTTTGGTTTTTTGGTATATGTCACATGTCTTCGAATTATGTCGTAAAAATATTTCGTACCTGTATGGTGTCGACAAAGGGCCCGAACGCCTTCCATGGGCTGAATATGATGTTGTTGTGATCATCGACAGGAGTTGCTGTACTCCTGTATGTGTGAGGGGCGTCGATGGACACCACAGGACTTGGCAGAATTCTCTGCTGGATTATTGGC
Source organism: Atethmia centrago (assembly GCA_905333075.3). Classification (NCBI taxonomy): domain Eukaryota; kingdom Metazoa; phylum Arthropoda; class Insecta; order Lepidoptera; family Noctuidae; genus Atethmia; species Atethmia centrago. The sequence continues at coordinate 26,879,084 of HG995374.1, forward strand.
TTGCCTTGGATCTGTGAAAAGAAAATTATTTAAATAAAGTGCAATCATTGTAATAACAAGATAACCTTGAAAAGTTGGTGGTGTTGGACAAGGTAGAAGGGGAAAGACCTCGTGATCACCTAACCGCTGGCAGACCAAGTAACCGCCCTCGCTGGCAGACCAAGTAAACAAAGTGGAAGTACATCATACATAAAGCCACGAAGTCCTTTCAGGGACCCGACTTTCAGTAATTAAGGCGCTGACAAGACCCAATTGATTGAGGCTTCTCTTGCGAAAAAAAATTGCCAAATCTGTATAGTTTGTGGTAGCGGAAAAAATATATGTTAATTTTGAACATATTTTCCAGAACTTGGTTGTTACTAAAATACGTTTTGAAAAAACATCTGCACACAAACTAACGTTAAACTATCCTCTTACCTTGAGTTCTAATCCAAAATATCTGTATTAAATATCAACAAACGTTACGTATTTAATTAATAATAAGAACGTCTTATTTGAATGCAGAACTGGGTTGTTTTTTATTTTCGATTACTCAGCTCAATTTTGAGTAAATAGACAATTGCTTCATATTTTGCAATAAATTACAAGGGTTGTGTCATAGCGCTTCTCTTTATTTTCTACGCAATCTGACAGTGACCGCGGTTTAGGTGTTGTCAGCGTCTTAAGTACACGTACTTAAGACGCTGACAACACCTAAACCGCGGTCGTGACAAGAAGAAGAATTTCATTAACCTATAAAAGATCAGAAACCTAGGTACCAACTTAAATCTCTAGCGTTTTAAAAATAGAATGACTAAACACAAAAGCTTTTTGTAGTATACTGAATTTTCGAAATGCTGAATGAAAATAATACTGCCACATAATCTGCAAAACAAAAGTTAAGATTTCTAAGGAAATTAATCATAAATATTGAAAATAAAATTAGGCCAAACCAAGCAGAACGACTGGAATTAGGTAAGTAGCCGTTATTAGAAGATGGCTACGTGATCGATGTCGCGTTTGTAGGCGAGAGTTACAGGGAAACGTTAAATTATTCCATCTCTACATTTGTGACCGTTTAAAAGGAATTATCGGAAAAGATTTAAAGGCTTTTCCCATGAAATATTTAAAAATATTGCGATTCCACGTTATTCCACATTTACTGCTTTGTTGGTCTAATGGTTGCAAGCGCTGAGCGCTGAGCGTGAGGTCCTGGGTTCGATTCCCGGGTCCAGCAATGGAATTTCTCAGTAGCAGCATGGAGTCTGGATTTGTGCCCGGTTGATGGCAATAGGCGTGCCCCTGTTACGTGTGAAATGTGGGTGTACTATAGGAACACCTTTGCCACTTAAGGGATTACAGGCGTGATGTCAAAGTCAAAGTCAAAGCCAAATTATTTATTTTAAATAGGCAAATAAAAGGCACTTTTGAACGTCAAAATTTACAAAAAAATAGAATTGATTCTAGCTGCCCCTTCCAAAAGGTAGTATCGTATGGAGAAGAATGGGCATGAAACTCCACCGTTACCTTTTTAAAATGATTTACAAAATTTTGTATGGGTACATTATTTAATTATATGTGAAGACGATGCACCTAGAATAAAATGAATGTACCAAAATAGGTAAAAAAATAATTAAAAATGAAGCAATGACAGATAAATTAATTATGTGATAGATACATGATGCTCACATGCTTACAAATATTGTGCAAGTACATCATCATCTGCCTAGCCTTTTCCCAACTATGTTTGGGTCAGCTTCCAGTCTTACCGGATACAGCTGAATACCAGTATTTTACATGGAGCGACTGCCTATCTGATCTCCACAACCCAGTTACTGAGCAACACGATACCCCTTGGTAAGACTGGTTGTCAGACTTTCGGGCTTCTGACGACCCGTAACGACTGTCAAAGATCTGCAAATGACAGCCGGGACCAACAAGTTAACGTGCTTTTCGAGACACGAAAGGGTCTTGGTATGTATAGATGGTCACCCATCCACGGACCAACCGCGGCAAGCGTAGCTTAACCTGATCGATCGGCCCGTGCGGCTGTTATTACTTAGCCACAAGCCCCTCAAAATATTGCGAAAGTATATGTTTTCCTAAAAATAATAAATAAAGTAATAGGTCAGTGTGTGAGTTAAAGTAATGTTATGTTATGTTTCAGTTAGTTGGTGGTTCAGAGTAAGCAAAATTACAAAGCAAGACTTTTAAAGAAGAGAAGAAATGGCTGACCCCAGCATTTGGACTAGATTTTTAGAGATAGTCAGATAAGTAACGTCAACTCCAGCAGCTGTAATAATAACCTAAAAACAGACTTGTGAAAATCCTTTTTCTGATATTTTAAAATAATTATCTAGATCTTGGACTTCCCTTTATAACAGAGTGCAAACTAGGTAATAATAAAATACCGAGCTATATGTATAGAATATAACCATTATCGTGTAACAAAAAATATTAAAGGAAACTTTGCTAGTTTTAATTAACTATCAAGTTGACGTAACGGCCGAACACACTTCGGCTAGAGTCCTTTGCGTAATTTCAAATTAAAACTTTGTTCAATAAGTACCTTTAGAAGAATTAATTGGTATAAACTTGTTATAATAATAATATACAGAATCGTCAGTCAGCGTTACTAATAGTTCAGTTTTAATTATGGTTAGAAAGTTTCACCTTTGTTTCTGGTCGGGAGGTAGAGGGCGTTTTAGCTTGAATGTTACCAGAGATTACTTTGAGGGCGTCTGGCTGTGCTTTATTGAAATGCGCTATATTATTAAAACAATGTTTTAGTAGCAGTATTTAAGATTTGAATTCGTAAATGAATATTTTGCAATTACTCAGTAGAAAAGAATTTGAATATTGTTTTTGGTCTTTCTTTTTCTACTTCTGACTTGCGAATGCTACAGCAATTTATACAATCAAAAATATATAAATTAGTAGTTCGCCGAACAGAAGACCTTGCGAGCGCAAACTGTTTTCCAACAATTAATAAACTAGTAAAGTTATTTTATTTGGATAGGAGACAATACATTGTCCGAACAAAGCTGCACTTTGTTCGAAGCTAAACTCTGCATTTGCTGCAGGCATATCCTAAAATACCTATCGCTGATATGAAGCATAGGTCAACATCGACGTTGTCGAAATTAATTCCATTCGACGTGCCATACACGACAAAGTGTTTCTGAAACCGACTGATAAGACTGTGTAATAACCCTATGCTTTTGACGGAAATCGTAAAACCAAGACAAGATCCCATTTTAAAATCTTTCTTCGCCTAGACCTCACGAAAACTATACTCTCGTTCAAATACCCATCTTTCTCTACAATAGAATAAAAACCCTTTACAACTAAGACTAGACGGTGATCAGTCAACGTTATATAGAGTCCAGGCGTCTCTAGATAGCGACGATAGAGATGCGGCGATGATTGAGCGTTACATCGCTCATTGCGGACAGAATGCTCTACCGAGAGAGATGGGGATTACCTACACCTTTTATCGATAAACTTTAAGAATCTCTTTTTGTAACTAACTCTTTTATTTAACCAATTCTGAACAGACAGTGCAATTTTATGTAATCTATTGCAAGACATTAGATTGCTTTTAAATAATAAAGAATGACTTAAATTGAAAATGCCTCTCAATGTTTACTTTTGTCTCAGGTGTTTTATTTACATTCAAGAATATTATATTTACATTCTTGAATATTATATTTCGATATTACTTTTAAGGTTCGATATATTAAAAGTTGAACTGTGTCCCAATGCCTACAAAAGAAATGAGTTCATTTACTCACTGTGTCTCAATTAAGTGTACCAAAAAATATTTTTAGGGTTCCCTAGTAAACAAGGAACTCTTATAGTTTCGCCATGTCCATCTATCTGTCCGTCTGTCCCCATTGTAGCTCAGATACACTTAAGACTAGAAAGCTGTTGTTTGGCATAGGTGTACATATTAATCACGCCGACAATGTGCTAAAACAAAATCTTGGAAAAAAAATCCCTTGCACGTAAAGTAGTGATGATATTTTTTTCTCGTGTATCCCATGCCATGGGATATCGTTGAATACGCCGTTCAAAAATATTGCGGGTCTATGGAAACCATTTTTTGATTCAAGGATCCGTTTGCACAATATTAAGCTTTAATGTGCTCATTTTTGTTAGAGTCGAGTGAATACCTACCAGCTAAATGATTGTTTATGTAGATGTGAAAAATTGCATTGCATCGCAAAATTTCATGGCAGTAGTACATAGGCTTTACAAATTAACGAGTATTAGTCGACCAACTTAAATTTGTAGTTGGAGAATTGACCGCGACATAAATCGATGTATGGGAGAACATATTTATCAATTACAATGTTAAGTTTTTAGGATAAATTCATCCCAACTACGGAACCCTTCATTGCGTGGTCTGACACGCATATGGCCAGTTTTTTTTATTATTTAGTTGGTACAATATGTTGGTTATCGTCTACCACCTTTGATTTAAAAGAAGTACTGCGAATTATTACTACTTTTAATACTTTAATGGTTTTACCGATACCAATATTTTAGTGTGTTTTTATGTTACTGTGTTACCGATTGACTTCCCTAGTATTTACAATAGGAACATCTCACCATCAAGGAAATCAACAGAAACACAATCTTAAACGGGAAATATATGAAGAATACTTCACAAATGCGCCACGAAAATGATGCTTAACATCAAAATGAATATCCTATAAATCGGCATCCACTAATACACTAGTTACAATAACATAATTGAAAATGATTTATTTACCGAAAAATATTTATCGATAACTATTAAATCCATCACTAGTAATGAAGCGAGCAATGTTGGGGTTTATTATGAACGGAACTGTCATCGGATGCCTATTACGTCCAATTGCCTCATAAATTTCCGTTTCAAGAGCCTACTGTGCTGTGAAACATTGTTTTGTCATCCATTACTGTTTCACCACGATATTTATGTAGCTTCCGTTGGAAGCCGTAATGAACCGCTAAGTGAAAAATGAGTATCGGATTAATTTTGGGTAAAGGTTTTCACACAGGAGCGTGGGGATCCGCACAAGAAGAGAGAGGCCTATGCCCAGCAGTGGGTCAATTCGGGCTGTGGATGATTATGATGAAAGGTTTTTGTTGCTTAATTCAGGGATAAGTTTTGTTGTTCGCAGAATATTGTTTTATTACTTAATTATACTTGAGTCGATTTAGCGTGGCAATAGCAGTCATTGACCCACCTACATTTTCTAGCATACTTTATTTCAAAACAGAAATAAAGTCCGTTAACGTCCTGAATCAATATTTAAAGTGATTTTCAACATGTTCCAATAACGAAAAACGATACATAGTTTATTGTTTCGGTTCCCACGGAGAGATATTGGGAAACGGCAATGATCGATATTGCCACGCTAAAGCGACTCAGGTATAATTATTTAATTTACTGCCTAGTGCAAATAGTTAGTTGTGTTATATATATTGAATAAAGCACTTTATTGTTTATTATTACTATTTTAGAATAAGCCTCGTACAAAAGCCATTTCCGATTCCCTATTGTACTCTCATTATAGTAAATCAAGTGAATGTGAACCGATCTGTTATTCGAGGAATAGAGTTTCTGGTAATTCCTGATATTAATTATGTATAGAAAAAAAATACTGTTGCTGCTAGTAAAAATACCTTTGTCTGGGAATAAACTATTTGTATTTCAGATACAGATAGCTTTAAAAAGCAGCTGATATTTTTTTATTTTGATGTTTTTGAATACCCGTTTCAATCGGAGCATATAAGTAAGAGTATTTACAGCACGTCAGTGGTAACAAAGCCAGTATAAGAAAGAAAGAATGAAAAAATAAAGAAAGAAAGGAAGAAAAAGACAAAAGAAGGAAAGAAAGAAAGAAAAAAGAAAGGAAGAAAGAACAGTAAAAAAGAGCATTAAAATTAACAAAATTTACATTTAAAAAAGAGCTGTGGGAGGCCATAAAGGCTACGATCTCAGCATAATGCTGCGATATATAAATACTGCAGCGCTGGTATTCTGATAGCTGACCTCTTCTTTGATTGAAACTGGGAATTACGTTAGACCGGATCAAGGTCAAAATCTTAATCTGCACTGACGTGAATAATCATAATCAGCCTATACTGTTCCCTCTGCTGGGACACAGGCCTCCTCTCTGTGAGTGGGAGTGGGCGATAATCCACCACGCTAGCCAAGGGCGGGTTGGTGGATGTCACGTCTTCGAATTTGTGGTTCTAGGGCATGTCGGTTTCCTCACGATGTTTTCCTTCACCGTTTTGAGAGCAGTGGTGATGAACTAAAATACATATGCCTGCCTGTATGAACTCACGACATACAACTCGTAAGTCAGGGTCGATACCACTGGGCCACCACTGTTCACTGATGTGCGCCGGCCGCACGTCAGTGGTAACTCTTTATAAATATGAAAGTAAAACATTAAAAAGCATAGTATATTTTTTAATCCTTCAATAACTTGTTATCCAGTATGAAGCGTACCTACTCGTAAAGTACGTTTTTCTATTGGGATCTAAAAATAAAGCCTCGCCCTTCAATGTACAAAAGTAAAGACTAAAAGATATCCCCTATTATTGCTTATCCATTCCAGCTTGTCCAATTTATTTGGGATTAACGAGATTGTTAAGTATATTTGGAATTGGGTATACCTAATTGGAAAAATACTGGGTAGTACTGATAATACTAGGATTTGCGCTGGAGATACAATTGGGCAAAGTCCTTTATTTTTGTGGATTTTGTGAAAGGTGATTTTAATGGGATTACTCATAAAATGGGTTTTAAGTATATTCAGGAGTAGACAATATTCATATTCTTATTTTAATCATTGTAATATTGAATCCACTAATTAGTTAAATTAAATCTCCAAACGGCTGGTTGACACTTCCCGTGACTCAAGGGCTGATTTTTATCTCGGCCAGAGGCTAAGCATTGCCATACAACATACAACGTGGCAATGCCGCCAGTCTCTTGGGTGTAACATTACCAGTCGACAGCGATGTGGATAAATTTTTCGACGCCCTATTTTAGTTTGTGTATAGTTTTAGTTAAGTTTTTTTATTAAATAGGTTGGTTTAATTTGGTTTAAATAGGTTTTTAATTTTATTATTTTAATATTATTTTACATGGATTCTTGTGTTCTTCGGTTTGCCGACGATATAGTTGTCATGGCTAAGACTATGGAGGACCTCAGTACAATGCTCGATGACCTCAGTAGAGCTTCCGTAAGAGTGGGTCTTAAAATGAACATGGACAAGACAAAGATCACGTCAAATGCCCATGTTACACCCACTCTCATGAAATTCGGAGACGCTACGCTCGAAGTTGTGGACGAGTATGTTTATCTAGGACAAACTGTCCAGTTAGGTAGGTCCAACTTCGAGAAAAAATCAATCGTCGAAATCGACCCGGCTGGGCAGCGTTCGGGAAGCTACGCAATATCTTCTCGTCCCACATACCAGTGTCTCAAGACGAAAGTCTTTGACCAGTGCGTGTTGCCAGTGATGACCTATGGCACTGAGTCGTGGTCGCTTACAATGGGCCTTATAAAAAAGCTAAAAGTTACTCAAAGGGCAATGGAGAGGGCTATGCTTGGAGTTTCCCTACGTGATCGAATCAGAAATGAAGAGATCCGTAGGCGAACCAAGGTCACCGACATAGCCCGAAGAATTGCCAAACTTATGTGGCAGTGGGCAGGGCACATTGCTCGCAGAACAGATGGCCGATGGGGCCGAATGGTTCTGGAATGGCGACCACGTACCGGAAGACGTAGCGTTGGAAGGCCTCCTACAAGGTGGACCGATGACCTTGTGAAGGCCGCAGGAATCCGCTGGATGCGGGAAGCACAAAACCGGTCGAAGTGGCGGTGCTTGGGGGAGGCCTATGTCCAGCAGTGGGCGTCTTTCGGCTGAAATGATGATGATGATGATGATTCTTGTGTACGTTGTGAATGTGAGAACGTTGTAGGCTTAATAGACTAGATCTTTTGTATACCTTTTTCTTTTCTTTTTTTTTTGTTAAGTACTTCCGACAGGCCTACACTGTCCTCCCATACCTATTAACACTGTAATTTGAAAACATTGTATAAGCCGATTATTTTTAAAAGAGTAACCGAGGAGTTTCTTGCCGACTCTTCGCCATAGGAAACGACCAATTGGAACCGTGCACCTAGCTTCTGACGTTTCATAAGTTGTCATCATTCATCATTCTCCTGCCCTTATCCCAATTTATTTGGGGTCGGCGCTACATGTCGCTTTCTTCCATACTTCTCTAGTTGTCATGTAGGTTTATGTAAAAAAAAATATTTTGATTTTGATTGATTAATTAATTAGGTATATTTGTTTTGTATGTTGAATACTTAAATATATAATAAACAAAAATTTGGTAACTAATTAGTTAGGACATACATTTGTTATTTTTATTCATTGATTAGGTATATTTGTTTTTTTTTTATGTACATAATTATTATTTAAACGATTAGGTGTAGACTATTACAATATTATGTAGTATTTAGAGGTTCATTATAAGCAACTACCTAATTATTATTTCAAGAAAGTTCTGTTTTCCTGTAACCTAGCTATTTTATAGAGAACTGCATTGAGGAACAAAATCCACACGGTAATTATAATCTCTGCAGAATAATTACGTTTGTTAGTGACGAATTTTGTATTTGGTACACAATTAATTCATTATATAACTTATTGAAATTCTTGGTCCTCCATGACCTCCTGAAAACGATGAAAACTAACAATCAATATTGCCAGCATTGGTATTGTTTACCAAAAACACCACTACAAGTCCAAACCCAAAAAATAACAAAAAAAGAAATATTCCAAATCGCATTAAGAATTTCTCCACGTCGCCGCGTCGCGTCGCGACCGCTACAATAGTTTTGCTCCACCGTGCACCGTATGAAACAACGCTTGTGACATCACGGAAAGGTTCTTTTTAGAGTAAACTGTCGCTGACATGTTGTCACGCGCAAAGACATGACGCGTGGTGACAAAATTCCGGTTTACGGAAGGTTGATCAAGTCATTGAACAGTAAATCTAATGTTGCACGTCAGGTTTGCTGTTGTGATTGGATAGCTAAATGACAAAACTTAATTGTGCAAAGTGATAAATGATTATTTTAGATTAAATTTTGTCTTAATAGTCTTTAAAAACTGTTTAAAAATACTTCATCAAATCAAAACTTAATAGAAACGCTCAAATGTTTCTATTAAGTTTTGATTTAGTTTCACGTTAGATTGTTTTTTTATGCCACGTTTTCACTTTGTCAGCTGCCGTGAGCGATATAGTGAAACGATAAAACACTTTCGTAAGAAAACGAAAGTGTTTTATCGTTTAGTGAAACTACGATCTAATTAGAATAGTTCAAGCTTAGATTAAAAGATTAATCTTTCGCATTCGCATAGTTTACGAAACCAACAAAAAAACACATTTTAATATTTTCCCCACGTCGCGATCGCAAACGTTGCAATAGATTTGTTCCGACGTGCACCGTTTAATTCGGCGCATGTGACGTGAACGGAGGATTTTTTTCTTTTATTGTAAACTGTCCCTGTCACGGTGTTACGCGTGTGTCGTGAGCGTGATGCGGTCAGCGTGACATCACTGACCGCACGTGTATTAAATGGGAACCGTTATGGAATTTGTAATTGAAAAGTTTTTACGGATTTTTTACGGACTTTTTTATAGAACAGTTTGTAAGATTTAATTGAGTGTTTAATACGAAACCAATTAGGAGGGATAGGTGAAAATTAGGTTCTGGGCAGTAAATAATAATGTCAGTTTTTGTATTTTCCATGATTCAATTGTGATTGTGTCAATTTCGCCATACTTAAGACGCTAAAAACACCTAAACCGCGGTCACTGTCGGATTTCATAGAAAAGAAAGAGAAGCGCGATGACACAATGCTTGTAATTTATTGCAAAATATGAAGCAATTATTTATTTACTCAAAATTGAGTTGAGTAATGGAAAATAAAAAACCACAAGTTCGGCATTCAAATAAGACGTTCTTGTTATTAATTAAATACGTAACGTATGTTGATATTTGATGCAGATATTTTGGATTAGAACTCAAGGTAAGAGATTAGTTTAACGTTATTTTGTATCAAGATTTTTTTTCAAAACGTGTTTTGGTAACAACCAAGTTCTGGGAAATATGTTCAAAATTAAATTAACATATATCTATTTTTTCCGCTACCACAAACTATACAGATATGGCAATTTTTTTTCTTAAGAGAAACCAATTTTGGTCAATTGGGTCTTGTCAGCGCCTTAAGCAGTATGTACGCCAGATTTCAACGCTGCTGTAAATTTTGTTACATCGTCCTTCAAGCGTTACAAAGTATCAAGAAAATAATGTCTTCATGTCATTCCTTTAAAAATAACTTTATTTACTTGAACAAACTTAAATTGAGAAAACATTGACCGATGCCCGCTTTGTTGGACGCACGATACAATAAAGACGCTGTCAATTTTTATAATAAAGAAAAAGTTCCCATTTTTTGTGTTCATCGAAAAGTATCGGACAGCCAAAGAAGTGTTCGGATATTATTTTGTTTGAAAAAATAATGTTTACTTACTTTGATGTTTAGGGACGCAATATTTTATCGTTGTTAGAAACGAAAATAAGTCGATTATTTGTAAAAGTTTTGACGTGGGTAAGTATTGTTGTGTATGGGGGCGCAGCGATGAATAAAGCTGTTTAAAATGTTTTGAACAAAATGTTTCAAAAGAATGTTTCAAAAAAATATAATAATAATTTCAAAAGAATATATATGTTTCATAATAATATAATAAATCATAAAGACTTTCATAAGTTCTTAAAAAGTATATTTGTACGAAACCTAAGATTAATTAAAATAAAATTTATATAAATGAAATTTTCCACAAAAATCCTAATAGGGAACTTCTTAGCACAATGAACACCGCCAAACAGCAAACAAAAAACGGCAATTCATCAAAAATAAAAAAAAAAGATTACCTACTACACAGGATTTTACCAAGATCCCGTTGAATATTATAACGACGTGCCCCCGAGGTAAATGACATCAGAATAGAAAAGAATAAAATGGAATTAGCAACACAAAGAGGCAACCGCGGACGTGAGCTGAATAAATTTCTCATACATGACTTTTGTACCTTTGCCACAGCGAAATTAGCAGAGAACCAACATTGTTGGAAACAAGAGGTGTTACCCCTAACCGTTGGATGGTGTACAAATAATTTATCGCCGGATAATGTTTGGGTATAATAATATATTAGACCCAAAAAAATATTATATAGTGTAATAATTTTCGTGTTAAGTTATCCGGGTATCTCTTCTTGCTTTCGTTGTGATTGTGCTGCATCTATCTTGCTTTTCGTTCACGGATGAGAGAGAAATAGAGTGTTCATTTGTAAAAACAGAATTGATATATGTACCAAGTCATATATCAATTCTGTTTTTTTATTGCACTGGAATTCCTGATGAAAATCCTAAAGTTGATATTTTTTGCTACCAGTCCAATTTTGATTTTAGGCTATTATAGAGGCATGAGGAACAAAGAAAAGGGAGGATCCTCTGACCAGACGGGTGTCGTGTCTGGTGGGCAACTGCCCAACGGTTGATGTCGGGATGTTGTATATCTGCTAGTTACGCGGTAAACTCTGCTTGCGCAACGCAGGATTTTGCGTGACGTCAGTGTGATGCGTAGTTCACATGTGGCGATGTAGATGCCGCCACACTATAATGTCTTCGTGTATAAAAAATTGGCAGGCATGGGTACTGCCGACAGAAGTTACAACTTAATACTTTTGAATAACATATATACAAATATATGTACACAAGCCGCTGCGCGTTGCCAGTCCCATTAGCATGTCGGTGACGCGAACCCATAAGTTTTTCCCCTACCAAAATCGCTCAACGCGCCTACTTCAAAAACTAATTCGATTTGAATTCATTTTTATTTCACTGCACAAGAAAATACATTAACTATGCTTTTCACATAGTAACCCATTGTCTTACTTATAGTTCTATTCTATATCATATCCGCCCTTACTTTAAACTCGGCGTATACATTTAAAATTTATTATCTACACCTAGATAAGTCTAAAAAATGTGACGCGGGTTTTATGAATACATTTTAATGAAGCAGCGGTTTTAAATGAAAGAAAAATAGAACCTCGGTTACATTGAGAGACAGGTTAGTTAGCTACAGGTTATTTAGTTAAGTTTGTAAAAGTTAAGCTCGAAATGTGTTGGAAGAAAATGTTCGGAAAATAAAAACATTTTTTTTTTGTTATAGAAGGGTCGCCTTTTGGGGAATAGTGACGTCAACAACAGATTTGATCTTGGTCAGACCTTGTTCATGGGGTTATAGGACGCCTCAAACTTTATGGCGGCTCTGAAATGCGCTACTCGCTGCGCAGTACCGCACCGCTCACCCCCGCTGACACATGAATTCGTTACTGCGCAGCGACTCACCTCATGTTCCGAGCCGTTTGAATCGGGCAGTGCTAGCATGTATATTTGTAGTATGTAGATTAGGATAGGGATTAGGGGGGGATTAGGGGGGGGATTGGGATAGGGGGCTTGTGGCTAAGTAATAACAGCCGCACGGGTCGATCGATCAGGTTAAGCGACGCTTGCCGCGGTCGGTCCGTGGATGGGTGACCATCTTTACATACCAAGACCCCTCCGTGCCTCGGAAAGCACGTTAAGCCGTTGGTCCCGGCTGTCATTTGTAGATCTTTGACAGTCGTTACGGGTCGTCAGAAGCTCGAAAGTCTGACAACCAGCCTTACCAAGGCGTATAGTGTTACCCAGTAACTGGGTTGTGGAGGTCAGATAGGCAGTCGCTTCATGTTAAATACTGGTATTCAGCTGTATCCGGTAAGACTGGATGCCGACCCCAACATAGTTGGGAAAAGGCTAGGCAGATGATGATGAGATTAAACAATTGATTGATTGTTTCGAGATGGTCACGCTATTTAATTGTGTCATAGTAAAATCGTCCAGGGGCTAAAGTAGAACATGGTAGTGGCAGACTTTGGACAAGCCAGATAGACAAGCAAGCCAGCCGTTTAGAGAAACTTGAAAAAAATAAACTGAGACAAAAATACGGGTACGGAATACATACAAAGCGTTAGTTTTCAAAATGTCTTCAGTAACTAATTATTCGTGGAAATGAGAATTAATAATAATATATCAGTTTTAATTAAGAGAAGATTAAAAGAAAAACTAAAGCTGAAATCAGATATTACGTAATATCCGACTGTTATCAACAGCAACTTCTTTTATTTCGGATACTCGTGAATACAAGACTTAGTTCCAAGAAATCTTTCTATTTGTATGAAAAACCTATAAGAAGTCTAAATAATCCCCAAATAATATGAAAAATCTCTCAATTTTGGACGTAAAAACTTACATTAGCAGTTTACGGAACCCTTCATTGTGCGTGGTCCGACACGCACTTGGTCGGTTTTTTTTTCTCTAGCACGAGCTTACTACGACAAAGTTGTAATTATCCCAAAACTTTATATAAAAAAAATCTCGCTTTCGACTTAACAATGGTATATTAGCTGACTTTAAAAAAGAGGAATTTCTATTCAGAAGTTTAAAAAAGGAGTTTGTTTAAAAAAGGGCATGCATGGAGGCTGAAGAAACCGTTGCACATCTGCTCTTTGAATGCACAGGCGTCACCCAGATCAGGACAGAAACCCCGGTCATCCAGATCTTTTACAGATTTCCTAAACAGACCAGGAGACATAATCAGCTTCAGGAAGGTGGGCTGGTTGGAATAACCACCGACAGCCGCAATAGCTGACGCACAATGGTCCCCCATGAAGGAATAAGTCCGGGAACCAAACCCTCTAACATAGATAGATAGGAGGAAGTTCTCTACACAATTTCTCTTTAAAGGTTATAATTACATAACTAGCCTATAATGTTCCCACTACTGGGACACAGGCCTCCTCTCTGTGAGAGGGAGTGGGCCGTAATCTACCACGCGGGCCCATTGCGGGTTGGTAGATGTCACATGTCTTCGAATTTTTTGGTTCTAAGACATGCCGGTTTCCTCACGATGTCTTCCTTCACCGTTTTGAGAGCAGTGGTGATTAAATAATTGACACAAAGTAAAACGGTCTGCCTGGGTTCTAACCTACGACCTACAACTCGTAAGTCGCGGCCATTACCACTGTCCTACCACTGCTTCAAAGGTTATAATACCATTTTGTATACCTATGAATAAAAGGTTAGTGAACTCGTGTCTGCGCAATATAGTACATTATTAAGCACTATTATAAACCGTATCACGTGTGTTATCAGTATTTCAAATCTAATCATACATTATTATTATAATAGATACGTGATTAGCATCGTTGATATTCATGGAAACCTCACTCTAATCAATTTTCTTTCATATTCCCCTCCTCTCAATACATTTGGTTCAGGGTTGGCGTTCCTTCTGAATTCCTGCGGGTTTTGAGGGGAGACATTTTAAAATAGTTAAGATAGTCGCAAATTATGGGAAATATTTTACTGAGACTCTAAAAACTTGTTGACCTTTTAATGATGTATTACATTCTTTTAAATTAATAAACTCTTAAAACTTTTTGGGCTTCTAATGGTGCACAATTTCTTAATAACTGAGCCCTTAATAAACTGGCCTTTCTCACAGTTAGTCGCAGTAACTAAGCTAGAATACCCGACCACACGGGTTAGGCTAGGTTGGAACTCCGAGAAACCAAGCGCGAGCCGAGCGAGCGAAGCGAGCGGTGCCGTGAAAACAGCCGGCAAAAGCTACATCTGTACTCCATATATTATAGCATTAGAAAAAGTCGATCGCAGTTAATTTGTTATTTAGTATTTTTAGGATCTCAAAATAGGAATGATTGTAAATTCACAAAAGAGGCGCATTCATTATAACTATAAACGTGCTTAAGAATATTTTTAGGAAAGCAAAATGGGAATTATTTGAGTTTCAATTAAATACGCGCCGTAAATTATGTTGTCAGTCTGCACAAGATGACTATTTTAAAATAAGATTTATTTGGTTTCATTTAAGAGTGGCGTTAGTACACTGTGTTGTTAAATAAAGTGTGCCTATCTACACTTATCTTTACCTATGCTTAGCATTTAAAGCAAAAGGTTGATTAAAGGCTGGTTGATACAAACCTATACAAATGCGTAAATAAAATTGAAGTGTCTGTTTATAATGTCTAAAAAACAGCTTTTTACTAAATGCATATGTAAGTACTTATAACAAAAAAAAAACATTATTTAATATTTTTGTCTGTTTGTCTATCTGTTTGTTCCGGCCATTCTACGAAACGGCTAGACCGATTATGACGGGACTTTCACTGGCAGATACATCATTTTACAAGGGATAATAAGTTATTTCAACCAACGACGAATCTCACATTTACAGGTTACAACAGCTATAGTATGTGCATAAAATTGTATAAAAAAATACCAAATTCCATAAAAACGCTACCATTTTCTAGATTTAGAAATAATTTGACGAGGTTTTTATGTGAAAAATGCTTTTATAGTGTACACTGCCCATTGATTGTTGGTGTAACAATCTGGTTTTTCTTTATGAATAAACTATATTATTATTATTATGTATAGAAATAGCGAGCTTTTTAACTAAGATGATGATAAAATTCTTAGTCCTAATACCCATGAATACTGTCAGTAGCTCAGCAATTATGGAAAAGCATATATATACCACAACATTCAACACTGCGCAACATAAATTATTATTTAATAGCCTGAACCGCCTCACATTTCCTTACTTAAAACCAAACCACTGACTACCCTATCCAGCAAAATACTGAATAAAACAATTCCAGCTTCGAGTCCATTCCATAATTGGAAGTGGCATCCCTAGCTGTAAACAATACAATAATTCACGCTCTTCTGCGACACATATCGAATAAGTAATTCTATAAAGTCAGACGCAAACCTGAGGGAATGGCGGAATAATGCAACACGTTGGACCGCGCCGGGGGAATACAAAAGGAGTTTTTAAACAGTGGAGGTTTGTTTAGAGGTTCTGTTTAGTTTTGGTTAGTTTAGGGCAGGGATGCACAGACTTATAGAGAATAGGGGCCACTCAGGCACATTATGAGCCCGAAGAAGAATAACTAGGTAAACGTTTTAAAAGAATTTAATTAGGCACCTTTTTTGTACAACTTACAATATTTAGTTTAATGCATGGCATTGCATTGGTGGGGGCTTGTGGCCAAGTATTAACAGCCACACGGGTCGATCTATCAGGTTAAGCTACTCTTGCCGCGGTTGGTCCGTGGATGGGTGACCATTTTTACACACCAAGACCCCTCCATGCCTCGGAATGCACGTAAAGCCGTTGGTCCCGGCTTGTAGATCTTTGACATTTGTTACGGGTCGTCAGAAGCCCGAAAGTCTGACAACCAGTCTTACCAAAGGGGTGTTGTGTTACCCAGTAAATGGGTTGTGGAGGTCAGATAGGCAGTCGCTCCATGTAAAATACTGGTATTCAGCTGCTTCCGGTTAGACTGGCAGCCGACCCCAACGTAGTTGGGAAAAGGCTAGGCAGATGATGATGAATTCCTATTATTTTTGGGGTCGGCTCCCAACATAGTTGGGAAAAATCAAGGCAGATGATGATGCATGGCATTGCATTGACGTGCCAATTATTTTTTTATTTGGCTCCAAGTGACTTGTCGCGACACGTAACATTGCTTCCAAATGTTCATTTGCTAGGCGGTTTCGATTTGTTAAGATTCATAACTCAAAACGTTTGTTCACAAATATACGTCGATCCAAATAAGCTTGCGCGAGCATTTTTCTTTTATTTTCCGCATTTTTTTTTTATTTGTTGGCGGGCCGCAGGCGTACCGAATGCGCCCGCTGCATGTGGCCCACGGGCTGCAGTTTGTGCATTTCTGGTTTAAGGTTTACTGTGATCAGTTTCACGTGGGGTTTTAGTAAGGTTTGTCTGTCACAAGGTTATACAGGGTGGCCCAAAAGTCGTGGATCAAACGCAACTAGGGGTTAGATGGGGTTATCAGCTGCAAAAAGTTGTTCTACGGGATACGTACGGGGTAATACAGGGTCACTTTTTGGTAGAGTATTTTTTTTTCACAGTGGGGTCCGAATTAAACAAAAAGAAATGATTTGAGAAAAAAAAAATCGTAAAACTTAATATTATCTTCAACACACTCAATAAACAACCATAAATAGCATGTCTAACGCAAGGACTCATCAGTACCAATCTAGTGAAAATTATAAAAAAGATACAGTATGTAGATTTTTTCGAATTTTAATAAGAATTAGTTAAAAAAAGTCAATTTTCATAAAAACAAAATAAATTACCTCTGCAAGGGTTGACCTTAAGGACCTCCCGTAGAACAACTTTTTGCAGCTGATGACCCCATCTAACCCCTAGTTACGTTTGATCCACGACTTTTGGGTCACCCTGTATAATATATAATATTTGTATTTATAAACGATTTTCTTTACCTAATTGAAGCAACCACTAAAAAAACAACTCCTTTTGGTGGTACGGAACCAGACTCGCTCTTGTTATAAAACTCGTAATTGGTTAACTAATATATAATTCTATAAAGTCAGACGCAAACCTGAGGGAAGACTGAATAATGCAACACGTTGGACCGCGCCAGGGGAATACCAGAGGAGGTTTTTCAACAGGTTTGGTTAGTTTACGATTATTTTTATGTGTTATCGACACGATAAAGAAAGCTCGTGGCTAAGTAATAACAGACGCATGGGTCGATCCATCAGGTTAAGCTACGCTTGCCGAAGTTGGTCCGTGGATGGGTGACCATCTTTATATACCGAGACTCCTCCGCGCCTCAGAAAGCACTTTAAGCCGTTGATGCCAGCTGTCATTCGTGAATCTTTGACAGACGTTAGGCGTCAGCCAGTCTTACCAAAGAAAAATTTTGGTGTGGTTTTAGCTGCTCGTTTCGTTTGTTTGATAATAATCTACCTGCTCGCAGAAAGTGACTAACGGATCTACGTATACCTGTCGTAATCATTAATGAATCAAAATAACTCATACATTCTACTTTTCAAACATACAGCGTGTATCACAAAGGCGAGGTCATATTTAAGGGTGTGGTCTGTACCACGCCGAAATGAGCAGCTAAAACCACACCAAAACTTTTATTCATCATTCCCTAGCCTTTTTCCAACTTTGTTAGGGTCAGCTTCTAGTCTAACTGGATACAGCTGAATACCTGTATTTTACATGGAGCGACTACCTATCTGACCTCCTGAACCCAGGAACTGGTAATATGATACCCCTTGGTAAGACTGGCTGACGTCTAACGTCTGTCAAAGATTCACGAACGACAGCTGGCATCAACGGCTTAACGTGCTTTCTGAGGCGCGGAGGAGTCTCGGTATGGTCTGTACCATCGAACTGCACAACTTTCTCCATGGGACCAACATCGTAAACATACATTTGGGGGTTGAGCAGGTATTGAAGTTTTATATGGGACACTTTATACTATTCTGTTCATGAATATTTGAATGAAATATTTAAAATAAATATAATCTGTGTGTAAAATTAAAATTAAAATGTTGCACCCTTCAGATTCATATTATATATAGACTTACTTAAAGACTTACTATTCTTTGTTGACATTTTTAATTCATTTATTATTTATTGTATACAAAATTCTGACTAAATACTATCTATTTGTTTATGGCACCGCCTTAATTTATTGACATATAGTACATATTACTGTTTGGCATGCAATCGTGACATTTACCTACTTATTGACTTTATTGTTTTCATTCTGTTAATGTGTCATTCGATTAACTAATAAGCTATTTTGTATATCAACCAACTATAAAATAGTATGGACCAACATTTATTACGTTTTACAACTCAGCCTATAACAGTCCACTGTTGGACATAGGCCTCTCCCAGGCTGCGCCACAACACCCTGTCCTCCGCCTTCCGCATCCAGTCCGTCCCAGCCACCTTTATAAGGTCGTCGGTCCATCTAGCTAGGGGGCGTCTCACACTACGCTTGCCGATACGCGGCCTTCGCTCCAGGACTCGTCTACTCGGCTATCGGTCCTTCGACAAACATGGCCAGCCGTAACTTCGGTTCTCTTCCGGATAACTTCATTTCTGATCTTATCCTTCAAAGAAACTTTTATGGATTTTTTTACGGATTTTTTATGTAAGATCTGTATAATTATACCCTTTGTTCATAAAATGAATAAATTAATTTGATATTTTTTTGCGATTACGATGTTAGGCCCATGGAGAAAGTTCTACTACACCTTTCTCATACATCCTGTACAAAGGACACATTTCATTCAGCACCTTGTTATTTCAATATTATCATCGAGATGCAATTCTACCACTCAATCGGTAGGTAATAATAGTAGGTGCATCATTATATTAATACGTGAAGCGAAAACTTTGTATCCGTTTTTACGAGAATTACGCGGAGTTTTTGTTCTTATAAAGTGACTGGTAGGAAATGCCTACGGCTTTTCCGTCCGTACATTTGTGTGCTTAAAGTATTATATTAAAGATTATTCTATTATTATCATATTATTATTATGTTTTTTTTTTTGTTTGGGAAATCTTTAAATAACTTCTCTCGCTCTGGGCGGAGCGTGTGTCAGACTATTACTGACTAAAACCCACCCGTATTCCTTCCGTTGCTTGTGTTGCCAGGGACCTCGGTAAGTGGTAACCCTTTTGTACCTTCCCGCGACCCCGGCAGGCATCAGCCCTAGTGGACCCCTACATTATGCTGACGACATCTCTTTGAGGCGCGCGTGGAATACAACGCGCCGTCGACCCGGCCCTGGTCCTTACCGGACGGTGAGCTACCCATTGCTCACTGTCCGCAAGCCCGCGCCTACGGTGGCTGGAAATCCGCCCGGAATTCCCGACGCCCAGGGCGTCTCCTGCGGCGGCTAGGGGCGAGAGGGCACGAAATTTGCCTTTCCCTCAACCGTCCCGCCTCCTCCTTCGCGAGCATTACTGCTTCGCAGAAGGAGGTGACGGCTGCCCATGCCCTCTCGCTGAACTACCATGGCCTGAACAGGGCCGGACGCGAGAGATCTCTGCCCCCAATTATTATCATAAATTAATATGTTAATATAATATAGATGAAGCAAAAACTTTGTAACCCTTTTTACAAAAATAACGCGGACGGAGGAGTATGAAATTTGGTACAGTTAAAGTTTATATGGAAGAGGAGTGCTAATATTTTTATACAATAATGCATTAGAAATAAATTTAATAGTTGCGTATGTATTTGGTCGAGGAGGAGCAGTGGAGGCCCAGTGGTAACGGCCGCGACTTACGAGTTGTAGGTCGTAGGTTCGAACCCTGACAGGCGCTTTACTTTATGTAAATTAATAATCACCACTGCTCTCAAAACGGTGAAGGAAAACATTGTGAGGAAACCGGCATGTCCTAGAACCAAAATATTCGAAGACATGTGACCAACCCGCACTGGGCCCGCGTGGTGGATTACGGCCCACTCCCTCTCACAGAGAGGACGCCTGTGTCCCAGCAGTGGGAACATTATAGGCTGATTATAATGTATGTATTTATTATTTTAAATAACACTTTTTTTTAATATATTAGTGATATCTATTTTAGAAGTATGTATGCATGTTCGTATATTCCCAAATTATTTGTTTTGTGAATAGTTTCGATGTTATGTATTCTATTTTCTTTTCTGCGCTTACACACGGTGTCTACTCTTTATCTACTTTCTCATCGCAGGTGTGCTGAAAGAGTTTTCTTTAGAAATAAGCATCACCTTGGTTTGTACGTATTTTTCTGTTCTTTTCTTCTTGTCTGTTTCTGTATGTGTGTACATAAATGGTTAAATAAAAGATACATAAATTAATAAAAAAAAACTTAACACACACTACCATCCATTTGATACACACACGTACACACACATAGTACCAGTGCCTCATAACTTCAAGATAGATAGGTGACTGAAGTGACAGCTTGAGCATGGAATTAGTAAGTACCTACTACGAGATATAGATTGTAAGTAGAGGGGTCAAATTTCGACCAGTAGGCGACCTCTAGTATTAATAAGTTTTCATCTAGACTACTTCTGGCTCTAAGAAAACACATGAAATACACACAAAAAGGAGATTCATTTTAATCAATGAAAACATAATCAACAACAATCTTAAGTTAACAATCTTAATATAAACTTCGCTTGAACTAATAAAATAACACGCTTAAAAGTGTTTGTAACTACAATGCTAAGACAAAAGCAACTGTTTTAAACTGTCAACTTTTATTTGCCTAACAAAGTTGTAATGATCGATCATTTAGTTCTCGAGTCTAATACTAGATGGCGTTACTAGGCTCGCCGCAGTTGTTTTAATAACATATTAATAGGCGATTGACAAGTGACGGTAACAGAAAAATAATGATACGAGAGAAATGTCAAATTGGTGAAAAGACAGAAAAACCTAACGGTTGCTCCGTAATTGACTTGCATAATTTCTGGAAATTAAAGCCATCCGTATAATATACATACGTATTGTCGTTGGTGCAATATTGTGAAATAGTGTGCGAGTAGTGGAAGTAACGGGGTAAGTGTTTGCGTCTATTTAACGAAGTGTAGGTCGATAGTTGGAGATGTTATGCAAGTCTGACTGTTCTCATTTTTCCTCAGCTTGCGGAAACGCCCTTATCACCCAGACATAGTGTGTCACAAATTAATGCCCGGCTTCGATTGATAAGGCAGCACTTATTACAAAATAACGATCGACATTTTCGCCACGGTCAACTAGGACCGGCTGGTTTCGCGGTACGGAACGCCGGATTAAGAACACTACTGGTCGGGTTCGATCCCAGCTTGAGGACATTCTTTTTGCATTGTTTAATGTATTTTTATTTGTTTATGCATGTTGTTTACTTATAAGTTGTTTTTTTTGTTTTTACATTTAAATTTCAACGACCGTTGTCGGTCAATTAATATTTTTAGTTATTAAGTTTATAGTGTCTGGTTTACAAATAAGAAACTTCATACCACCTTTAAACATTAAAATTGTGTAAACTATCTATGTTCTTCTTTCAATAAATAATCAGTTTACTTGGAACCCCGGTCATCACATTGGCGCCCACGGGTTAACTGAATGAAAGATAAACAAGGTGTATAACGGTGGTTATTCTGTTTATTTAGTTATTTATTCCGGACAAACGTCTTGCTTATATTAAATTTGTAAGTTCACCAAGCTTTGTTGTGTCACTATAATTCGGAACAGAGATCGATACATATCTTGATAAATTAAATTTACTGCGGTTTATTTAAATTTTATTTCTGTGTCTCATCATGGATGTTAATGCATTGCATAAGGATGAGCTTGAGTTTGAATTAGCTTGTCGAGGGATTTCAGACTGTAAGACCGTGGCGACTATGCGAAAATTTTTGCGGGAAATTTTAGTTCGAGAGCTATCGGGAGAGTCATCTATTTCCTTTAAGGTTCCTAAATCCTGCATTGATAACCCGAGTAATGAAATATTAATTTGTGAAAATAAATTATCGGCAATCATTTCACTTATGTCAGAAGTATCGCACAGTCCGGAACATTCATTTTTCAGACGCATACACTCTCGTTTGACACACTTATCAAACCGTGCAAAACTTATTATACCTTCTGAGACCAGTGACGTTGACAAACATTTGACGTTACTGAAGAACATCCAGGATACCATGTCATCACTAAGGCAGCTTGAGAAAGAAGAAGATGAGGAAGAGGATGTGATTTCCGAACATGATAAAGACATTTTACAGAAGTCTCTGGGCGAAGAAGCTATACAGATAATGGAACGATTGGAAAAGTGCCGAAACTCTGGAAAAACCTCCTTACCAAAGGATGGTGACACGGAAATTCACCAGAATCGTGCCACGCAATCTACTGTTGCCGACACCAACATACCACGAATCTCCTTAGAGAGACCTAGTCTCCCCTCGCGGCATCCAGGCTTACAAAGGTCTTCCACATTTGATAATGATTTCCACAAACGGAAGTTGGTTCCCATTAAAGATTGGGGTGTCAAATTTAGTGGTAAGGGAACTGTAAGTGTGAACGCATTCTTAGAAAGAATTGAGGAACTTAAAGAAGCGCGGAATGCTGCTGATGGAGACTTATTTCGATATGCCATAGACTTCTTCGAAGAAGAAGCTTTGATATGGTTTAGGGCCAATAAAGGTGCAGTAGCAAATTGGTCTCAATTAGTGAAGCTCCTGTTGGACACATTTCAGCAACCCTACTACCAAGAGGAGCTATTGGAAGAAATTAAACGAAGAACCCAAAGCAACCAGGAAAGCATTTTGATTTATATAGCTATTATGCAGAATATGTTTAATCGGCTACCGACTCCCATTCCTGAAATACAAAAATTGTTGATACTAAGAAGGAATTTACAACCCTATTTTCAGAAGGCTATATGCCGAGACACGTTTGACTCAGTGAGTGAATTAACATCAGTCCTAAGGATAATTGAACGCACTAAGTTAAGCTGTGATAATTTCAAGGAACCAACTCCAAGTGAGCACTCTCTGGAAAGAGATTTAGCATATAAGGGAAGTACTTCGAAGATATCACGAAATGAAGACACAACTGAGCTGGCAGTCATAAATGATAAGGAAGTACTTCTAACAAAATGCTGGAACTGCAGAACTCCAGGACATCGTTTCAGGGATTGTAAATTGCCAAAACAAAGACTTTTCTGCTACAGATGTGGACGTTTCGGGAAAACGACAAATAAATGCTCATGTCATGCTACCGATAAGGGAAACGACAATTCGGAGTCGATGCCTGCCGATCGTACCCCGAGAAACTAAGTCATTCTACCTCGGATGAGTGGCAGCAATGGCTACACACAGTTTCGATTTTTTTCAAAACAGGAGAGATCTGTAATATCAATAAGTACAGTCAGGATAATCGATATTATGCTGAAATAAACATTTTAAAACAGTCGTTTGTGGGACTATTGGATTCAGGAGCTACTGTCTCAGTGATTTCGCAGAGATTTGCAATGAAAATTATGAAATTGGGGTTTTCAGCATATAAAGTCAACAAAGAAATGATCTCAACGGCTGATGGCACCTACCATGCAATGGATTCCGTTGTTCATTTACCAATTGAGTTTACGGGAAAATATAACGTGGTAGATTTTTATATCATGGACTGCTTAAAACATGATATTATTTTAGGTATGAATTTTTTTGAGTCATTTAATTTAGGTATAGGGGCGGGAAAATCGATTGCGGACATTACAGAAATTAACGTCTCGCAACCAGTGATTTCGCGCGATGAACTTTCTGTTGAACAGAAACAGCGCCTTGACAAATTGTTAGCGGAAATGGCTGCAGAGATTGGTAAAGGTTTAGGAAGAACATCATTAATTAAGCACAGAATTGACACCGGGGACAGCTTGCCCATCAAACATAGACAGTACCCCTTTGCTCCTCCAATTATGGCAGAACTTGAGAAGGAAATCCAGGATATGCTGGACAATGATGTCATAGAACCCTCGTTTAGTTCATGGCGTTCTCCTGTATTACTGGTGAAGAAATCTTCGGGTAAGAATCGGTTGTGCCTCGACAGTCGTCAGTTAAATAAGGTAACAGTAAAAGACTCTTATCCTTTGCCTAGAGTTACCACCATCTTAGACGGTCTAAAAAACGCTCGGTTCCTGTCAACTATTGATCTCCGATCAGCATTCTGGCAGATACCACTCGAAGAAACAAGCAAGGAAAAGACTGCTTTTGGATTAGCTGGAAAAGGACTCTATCAGTTCAAAGTCATGCCATTTGGACTAAGTAATGCATCTCAAACACAACAACAGTTGATGGATCGCTTGTTCACGCCGGAATTTGAAAGTAGGGTGTTCACTTATTTGGATGACATCGTCATATGCGACGACAGTTTCGACAGCCATTTATCGTCATTGTCACATGTAAAAAACCAGCTTAAGGAAGCAGAATTGACAATCAACCAGGAGAAATGCGTATTTGCGCGATCATCTTTAAAATACTTAGGCTATATTGTAGACAAGGAAGGATTACGTACGGACCCGGACAAAGTAAAAGCTATACTCGACTATCCCAGACCTACAACTTACACGGAGCTAAAGCGATTTATTGGTCTAGCTAGTTGGTACAGGCGTTTTGTGGAAAACTTTGCCATTGTCGCAGCTCCACTTCATGAACTAACTAAGGGAGGCAAGAAGACTAGAAGTATTACATGGAATAAAGAGGCTGAGGATTCTTTCTTAAATCTAAAGACTGCCCTTACTTCAACACCAGTATTAAGAGTGCCAGACTTCACAAAACCCTTTTCTGTTCAATGTGACGCTTCTAACAGGGGGACTGGTGGAGTTTTAATTCAAATGGCCGATGGTCTGGAGGTTCCCATAGCTTATACGAGCAGAAAACTGTCGGAAAGAGAATGCAAGTACTCAGCGTCTGAGCGAGAACTATTAAGTGTGCTGCATGCTGTAGAACAATTTCGTCCATATGTAGAAGGGAACCATTTTAGGGTTATTACGGATCATAGTGCCCTTCAGTGGCTTCATCGTAATAAGGACCCTCATGGGCGTTTGGCAAGGTGGGCTATGCGCTTACAACAATTTGATTACGAAATAGTTCACCGCAAAGGTAAATATAACACTGTACCAGATGCCTTATCGAGAGCTATTAAAGAAGAAATTAACATATTAGAAATAAAACCAGAAGATAAAGATGACTGGTATAAATCAAAAGAGGATTTGGTTCTGACGGGGAAGAACGACCCAGATTGGGAAGTCAGTCAAGAACAACTGTGGAAATACATGAGATTAAAACAATTTCCTAATGAAAATGACAGTTGGAAACTTGTGATTCCAGAAAAGCTTCGTGAAGGAATCCTAAAGGAATGTCATGATGACCCCACATCTGGTCACTTTGGTGTTAAAAAATCGGTGAATCGCGCGAGACAGCACTATTTTTGGCCGACATTGATCCAGGACATGAAAAACCACGTACGAAAATGTGAAGTGTGTGCAAAATACAAGCACTCAAATAGTAGACCATCTGGATTAATGGGGAAACAACGAGAGGTAACAGAACCCTTTCAAATCATATCCATGGATCTAATGGGGCCTTTTCCGAAATCTAAGCATGGCAATACTATGCTGCTAGTCATAACATGCTGGTTCAGCAAATTCTGTTTTCTGTATCCACTCAGGAATGGAAAATCATCAACTATAGCCCAAATACTGGAGGAACATATATTTTTAATGTTTGGAACCCCTAGTGTAATAGTTTGTGATAATGGAAAGCAATTTGTATCCAACCAGTTTAAGGATCTAGTTTCAGGGTACGGTGTAAAACTATGGTATACCCCGTATTACCATCCTCAGGCCAACCCCACTGAGCGGGTAAACAAAGTCATTGGCTCAGCTATAGCTTCTTACGTTGAAGATAATCACAAAGAATGGGACAAGTATATACCGCACATAGGACACGCGATCAGAACATCAGTTCATGAAGTGACGGGGAAAACACCAGCCTATTTGTTTTTTGGACGAGAGACGATGATCCAGGGCATGAGACCTTATAGCTTTGAATCAGACGAACCGATTACCTTCGACAAAGAAAAATTTGAAAGAAATTTAACTTTCAGAAATAAGATTTATGACGAAGTTTGTGAAAGGATACGGGAATCACATGAGACCAACAGCAGACAGTACAACAAGAGACGTCGCATATGTGACTATAAAGTTGGTGATCTGGTTTGGAAACGCTCTAAACTCCTATCGAATGCTAACAACGCTTTCATGTCTAAGTTAGCCCCTAAGTTTGAAAAGGCAGTCATAGCAGAGAAGATATCAGGCGACGTTTACAGACTAAATACTTTCAGAGGCAAAGATTTAGGAAAATGGCATTCTTGTGACCTTAAACGTTTGGTTTGAATCCGGTTGGATTCTATGGAGGAGAGGGGATATTGTAATGATCGATCATTTCGTTCTCGAGTCTAATACTAGATGGCGTTACTAGGCTCGCCGCAGTTGTTTTAATAACATATTAATAGGCGATTGACAAGTGACGGTAACAGAAAAATAATGATACGAGAGAAATGTCAAATTGGTGAAAAGACAGAAAAACCTAACGGTTGCTCCGTAATTGACTTGCATAATTTCTGGAAATTAAAGCCATCCGTATAATATACATACGTATTGTCGTTGGTGCAATATTGTGAAATAGTGTGCGAGTAGTGGAAGTAACGGGGTAAGTGTTTGCGTCTATTTAACGAAGTGTAGGTCGATAGTTGGAGATGTTTTGCAAGTCTGACTGTTCTCATTTTTCCTCAGCTTGCGGAAACGCCCTTATCACCCAGACATAGTGTGTCACAAATTAATGCCCGGCTTCGATTGATAAGGCAGCACTTATTACAAAATAACGATCGACATTTTCGCCACGGTCAACTAGGACCGGCTGGTTTCGCGGTACGGAACGCCGGATTAAGAACACTACTGGTCGGGTTCGATCCCAGCTTGAGGACATTCTTTTTGCATTGTTTAATGTATTTTTATTTGTTTATGCATGTTGTTTACTTATAAGTTGTTTTTTTTGTTTTTACATTTAAATTTCAACGACCGTTGTCGGTCAATTAATATTTTTAGTTATTAAGTTTATAGTGTCTGGTTTACAAATAAGAAACTTCATACCACCTTTAAACATTAAAATTGTGTAAACTATCTATGTTCTTCTTTCAATAAATAATCAGTTTACTTGGAACCCCGGTCATCACATTGGCGCCCAAGGGTTAACTGAATGAAAGATAAACAAGGTGTATAACGGTGGTTATTCTGTTTATTTAGTTATTTATTCCGGACAAACGTCTTGCTTATATTAAATTTGTAAGTTCACCAAGCTTTGTTGTGTCACTATAATTCGGAACAGAGATCGATACATATCTTGATAAATTAAATTTACTGCGGTTTATTTAAATTTTATTTCTGTGTCTCATCATGGATGTTAATGCATTGCATAAGGATGAGCTTGAGTTTGAATTAGCTTGTCGAGGGATTTCAGACTGTAAGACCGTGGCGACTATGCGAAAATTTTTGCGGGAAATTTTAGTTCGAGAGCTATCGGGAGAGTCATCTATTTCCTTTAAGGTTCCTAAATCCTGCATTGATAACCCGAGTAATGAAATATTAATTTGTGAAAATAAATTATCGGCAATCATTTCACTTATGTCAGAAGTATCGCACAGTCCGGAACATTCATTTTTCAGACGCATACACTCTCGTTTGACACACTTATCAAACCGTGCAAAACTTATTATACCTTCTGAGACCAGTGACGTTGACAAACATTTGACGTTACTGAAGAACATCCAGGATACCATGTCATCACTAAGGCAGCTTGAGAAAGAAGAAGATGAGGAAGAGGATGTGATTTCCGAACATGATAAAGACATTTTACAGAAGTCTCTGGGCGAAGAAGCTATACAGATAATGGAACGATTGGAAAAGTGCCGAAACTCTGGAAAAACCTCCTTACCAAAGGATGGTGACACGGAAATTCACCAGAATCGTGCCACGCAATCTACTGTTGCCGACACCAACATACCACGAATCTCCTTAGAGAGACCTAGTCTCCCCTCGCGGCATCCAGGCTTACAAAGGTCTTCCACATTTGATAATGATTTCCACAAACGGAAGTTGGTTCCCATTAAAGATTGGGGTGTCAAATTTAGTGGTAAGGGAACTGTAAGTGTGAACGCATTCTTAGAAAGAATTGAGGAACTTAAAGAAGCGCGGAATGCTGCTGATGGAGACTTATTTCGATATGCCATAGACTTCTTCGAAGAAGAAGCTTTGATATGGTTTAGGGCCAATAAAGGTGCAGTAGCAAATTGGTCTCAATTAGTGAAGCTCCTGTTGGACACATTTCAGCAACCCTACTACCAAGAGGAGCTATTGGAAGAAATTAAACGAAGAACCCAAAGCAACCAGGAAAGCATTTTGATTTATATAGCTATTATGCAGAATATGTTTAATCGGCTACCGACTCCCATTCCTGAAATACAAAAATTGTTGATACTAAGAAGGAATTTACAACCCTATTTTCAGAAGGCTATATGCCGAGACACGTTTGACTCAGTGAGTGAATTAACATCAGTCCTAAGGATAATTGAACGCACTAAGTTAAGCTGTGATATGTTGTATGTTTATGCATGTTGTTTACTTATAAGTTGTTTTTTTTGTTTTTACATTTAAATTTCAACGACCGTTGTCGGTCAATTAATATTTTTAGTTATTAAGTTTATAGTGTCTGGTTTACAAATAAGAAACTTCATACCACCTTTAAACATTAAAATTGTGTAAACTATCTATGTTCTTCTTTCAATAAATAATCAGTTTACTTGGAACCCCGGTCATCACAAAGTTTCTAAAAGCTGCTATTTAACGATAAAGGAGTTTTATTGTCCGAGGGTACTTGTACATTTCAAGTAGTTACTGCGGATGTAGGTACTGTGTATTTGTAACTAGTTTGAAAATTGTCTGCTGGACAGTTTTATAAGGCAGCTAGGAGTTGATGGGTTCGCATGGCTGAGCGATTGGGTACAAATTGGGAGTCAACTTCGCTAAATTTCCTTGCTGACTGGTTAATATTTTTACCTGACTGCCCCAGAAGGAGGGTAATGTTTATCAATGTATGTATGTCCATTTCTTCGGCACGCTTTGTAGCCTAAACGGCTTGATGGATTTTAACAATATTGATATCAAATAATAGCTAGTAATGAGTCTATTTCATAATATATATATATGTGTATATATATATATATATACATATATATACATATATATATATATATATATATATATATATATATATATATATATATATATATATATATATATATATATATATATATGTATATATATATTAAGTCAAATAAAATGCTTCAAATAAAACAAATATAAATAATTCAAATAACATAAATAATTTGTTTTAATCTGGTATCGCAGGTGGGGACAAACCAATAACCTAAAATATGGTGTAACTTTTGTTTGTGCCTGCGCTACCAAAATTCTATAGATTATAATGCTTGTTTTTCTCTTTTCAGTTAGGTGTTTTAGCAGTCGGGTTTTATATTTTATAAATAATTTGTTTTATTTCTAATTCAATCTGTCTAGCCTTTACTTAGAGTTGCCTTTTCCTAGAGTTTCCTAGAGTTGGCTTTCAGTTAGGAAACGCCGACCTCATCTAGTTTTATTTTAAAAATATGATTGGCGTGTAAAAGTGTTTGTACAAACCTACTTACAGAAAATAAATCATTTATCATTTAGTCTAACTGGATTTAACTTAATAACAGTATTGGTTAAGGAGAACGCACTGAGGTAGCCCGTAAAATTAAAATTTTCTTACATTTTTTTGCAATTTTGAAGTCAGTGTCAGGTTGTATATTTATTAAAATATCAGGTTCTATGTTTATCTAAATACGATTCGCGACCATAACAAATATGGCTTTACAGAATTATAATCATTAGAATCTGCACTGCAATTCCATAAGTTGGAATTTGCCTCAAACAGTATACCTAATAATAAAAATAGTAATTCAATATGGCAATATAAGCTTAGAGAGTTGTATTGATGATTTTTATGATTATAATTCTATAAATAAATATTTGATACGGCCGCGAATCGTATTTAGATAAACATACAACCTGATACTGATCTGCTAATTGCAAAAAACTTAAGACAATTTGAATTTCGCGCGTTACCCTGACGTTTTCGCCTTAATATTATTTTTTTATTATAGCATGAATTATAGTAAAAATATTTACGTCACGTACGTTAGTGTCGTCGATATGAGTTTAAAGATGGGGGATTCTTCTCGTATTATTTCAGATCCTGAAAGCGGTTACAATCGACTTCTAAATACTGCCAATTACGTATACACTACATGTGCCCTGTATTTTATTTTTTCTTCTAAAAATACACTCGTTTTTTTTTCATTACTACCTTTAAAAATGATCACCAAAACTTTTCTAGTCGTCTTTTGAAGTCGGTTGTTTTTGTTTTTTGTATAAAACGTTTTTATATTTCACTTTTTAGTTGTGTGGGGGATGGCCCACACAAGTTTAAATACCACTATGTAAATAACAGTGACAGGATGCAATTATAACTTTATCCACATAGACTAAGTGGAAAAATACATATTATTGAACCTAACTCAAAAACTACCCAAGCAAAGTAAATAAAATGTATATGGGAGCACCTAGGAAATAATTATACCCTTTCAAGCTAAAAAACAATTTTCCAAATCGGTCCAGCCGTCTTGGAGTAATCGGGGAACAAACAGAAAAAAAAAATCCGACGAACTGAAAACCTCCTCCTGTTTTTGAAGTCGGTTAAAAACCTTACCTCCAACAAAACATAGCTAGCTAAATAATTCCGTTTGAGCCTTTGACAAAACCAAGCCTAATACTAAAAATAGCCTCCCAATCTACCAATTAAAAACTCTTAATGAATACCTGACCAATTAACACGACACATATCCTTTACCTCACACGTAACGTTGGTTAACAAGTTCCGTAGTCCGTACTTTATTTGGCAACGGATCCGGAACAAAATGTGCGTGAGCGTTCCGTAATGGGTTTAGCTAAACCTTTGATCCCGGCAGAATCTGACATTTAATTACATTTCCGCCGTTATGTTAGGCCCGATCATAACAAGGTGGCCTGACGGACAGGTGGCACCGTTATTGGGTGTGGGGAACGTATGATGGATTTTGGAGTTCACTTTACTTACGGTGAGAAGGTTTGAGTATCGTGGTATGTTAATCAAACTCATATAGGACTTAAACTTTTGGATATGTAAGAGGTGAATCAATGCTCTGTCGGAACCTTGTTTTCAAACGCCCAATGTTTACGTGAAAGAATAAGCGGTCAAGAGCTAGTATTTGAGCTAAAAGGCAACCCTAAAATCTATCAATAGGTAATTTTTGTGCTGTTTATATGTAGGTAGTTATAATTTCTTCAACCTTTGTCTTTTCACTAAATCGTTTGTGTAATAATTCTGCATCATTTTCTCTAAGCCCAGTCTTTCTTTCTGCTTCATTGGTTATAAATCAAAACAAGAAGATAATTAATAACTCACGTTACACAAACAAAATAGAACAATGACATATAAACTAAAACATGTCCGTTTTAATCCACTCGCAAAGCCCAGACTAAAACTTGCGCCCGAACATTTATCATGGGAAGCGTCAGAAATTCGACCTAAATCGTGGAAGGTTGTCAAACAAAGTGACATAGACGGTACAAAGGACCCGCGATGGGACTCCATACTCCCATCGCGATAAAGGGTTGAAAGGTTTATTAAATAGGTCGGGTTTATCAGCCGAGTATCTCCGAAGCCTGCCGAATTAAAATACAATTACGTGTACGTAACAATCATTTCGGACGTCCGTTTTCATTTGAGGAAGGTTGATGAGAAGTGGGTGTTTAATTATATTTTTACGCTGCTAGGTACGTCAAATTTGGGTAATGAAGGATATATGGGGACGTTGTTTGGTATTTTTTTAGTTTGATTTTTGCTTTAAGGACACAGGACCTAAACGCAAATTTTGTAAGTTTAATAATGCCTAAAAGTATATGATCCACTGTAGTAAACAAAATCAGAAAAATATATGATATTCTTCAGGATATATGCTAGGTAGATAGTGTGTTGAAAACATAATACAACTAATTTGATACGATAGCAAAAACACGAAGATACCTCAAAAAAAAATATTTTAACTATTAAAAACCATACTAATATATGTACATGCAATCATTCTGATTTTTTGTCATATTATTCTACAAGCAAAATATTAGCATAATAGTGTTGTCATTTTTTTATCCAACGAATAGTTTTTTTGTAAATAGATATTTGCTTCATATTTTGCAATAAATTACTAGCGTTGTGTCATCGCGCTTCTCTTTCTTTTCTATGCAGTCCGACAGTGACCGCGTTTTAGCTGTTGTCGGCCTCTTAATTTGTATGGCAAACATTGGGTGGGATTTTGAGATCCTATTGAGATGCAAAGGTAGCAGAGTTTTGGAAGGCTATTTGAGATGACTCTTGGGAATAACAGAATTCTTCCTAAATACAAGGTTATTTTAATTTGCTAGCTAAACTCCACAGACGCGATCGGTATCAATATCTATCCATGATAAAACAAAAATAAAAATAAATAATTATTAAAATTCAAAAACACGCCTGCCTTGTCAAAAAGTTAATTACAAAAATTGAACTAAAAAATTAAAAACAAGCTAAATGATTTTGAACTGAATACATTGGTGTTCAGCTCAAAATCATTTAGCTTGTTTTTCTATTCATTGCAGACCTGTAAAGAACTGTTCCAAGGAACCGTCCCCCGACAAGACACTTTTTGACAAGGCAGGCGTTTTTTTATTATTTTTTTTTCTTGATGACCTTTTAGTGATGAAACGATATTTTTTTCATAAGTTTTTCTATGGGGTATTGAATAGTAGGTAGCTACCGTTATTTTTATTTAATTTATTTTGATATGTTATTAGTCAACGAATGCATATTGAATACTACTGTTATATATTTTTGTTATGTACTAAGCAAGCTGTAGACGATGATAGTATAAGTGGTAATTTTTTTATGAAAAATAAAGTTTTGTTTCATGAACCATGGCACGAAAATGTAAACAATATAATGGGGAAGCCCATTATATTGTTTACATTTTCGTGCCTTCTAGCCTATGTGACCCGGGGTAACGCAACTCTTCTAACGATACCACATACATTGCTATTGGTTAAGCTGTTTAGAAGTTATGGTGGAATAAAGAAACTCACATACATACATACATGAAACTTGAAAACATAACAACGCTTTTATTAGGCAGTCGTGTAAAAAAAAAATTCATAATTTTTGTGGGGTTTTATTGAAGTCACTTGAAACGTCAGTTTTAAAAAATCCGGTTTTTTGTGTTAACTGCACAGACACGATGTGTTCGATATTTAATCATGATAAAACATAAACAAAAAAACAGATTTTCTCAACTCATACTTCACTCATAGCGGTCGTTGACCTCCCAAATAATTTTATTTTATATTTAAAAAAATATAGGTATCTATTATTATTTGTATTTGTAAAATATCTATATATTAATATTTATATCTGTAATTTTTAGGGTGTACATAATAAACAGTATTCTATTTTATTATATTCTTTATCGTGTTTACATAATTATCGATACCTATCGCGTCGGCGGAGTTTATCTAGTCAGTTTAAAATAACCCTGTATACCTTAGGTCCTTTATTTTTGAACCACGCAAACAATAACAAATATACCTCAACATTTTATCTCAAGTTCCATCAATTGAAAATTTTCTAAGTACAATACTTTTCTGCTATCAACTAATAATGGTTGTTGGTTTAGCTCATTATTTGTAAGAGAACGAAGCAATTGAAGAAGTATTGCCCGACTCTGGTCCGGCAGTAACTTGTAAAATAAAAACAACAGCTAAGAAAAATGCGGCCAATTATTATAGAAGAGAGGTATACTTCTTAAAGTATTGTGTTTTTAGTCTTTTGTTTTATTTTTAGGGTTCCGTACCTCAAGAGGAAAAGCGGAACTATTTGAGGATCACTTACTTGTCTGTCTGTCAAGACCTTTTCTCTCAGGAACGCGTGGAGGTAGGTATCAAGTTGAAATTGATATCAAATACTTAGTCTACGCTGCCTTGGTAAGCATAAAGGTATTATCTGAAATTTTGAAGTATTTTTACTGTTTTGCTTATTTAGCACCATGGCAACACTATTGAGGTACCTACAAAACAAAACCGTCCTATCTGTACATTTACTTACACAAACTCATATTTCCAGTTTCTCCTATCTGCCGTTTAGCACCCAGTTACAAAGGATTAAAGTCATATCTAACAATTTTCTATTGAAAGGGATTCGATTAATTATACAGCAGAACTAAAACAGTTTTTTAATCTAAACAATCATATACTTTCAAACACTTTCACAAAAACCTAAATAGTCGGCATTCGCTTTGCTTTTCCTGTAAAAAATACATTTGGCAGATACGACTTATACGCTTTACAGGGCAATATGGTCCCTTCTACAGAAAAATACGGCCATTTATGCGACACATTTTGAAACTCGCAAATAAAATCCAAACCTACATATGTATATACTACAAATATCTTTGCTTCTTGCCAAATTTCATGATTCTAGGAGTCAAAGCACGAAATAGAAGAAAGCATTAAAAAAAAGTGTGATAACAAACTTACATTTGCAGTTAGAGAATTAACCTGACGTATATTTATGCATGCGAGAACATTTTTTCAACAACAAACTTGAATTTGTTCTTAGGATAAATTCATCCGAACTACGGAACCCTAGGCCGTTTTCTTCAAGAGTTACCTACACATCCGATAAGGATTTTTTTATAAAGAATCATTTCAAAATTAAATCACTCTGCCTAGCGATTTACCACCTTTTTTTGCGTGGGAAATGATCAAATAACTTCTCCCGCTCTGGGCGGAGCGGGAGGGTGTGTCAGACTCTTACTGACTAAAACCTACCCGTGTTCCTTCCATTGCCTGTATTGCCAGAGGCCACGGTATCCCTTTCGGACTTTCCCGCGACCACGGCAGAGCCTTTTACCACCTATGTTGGGGTCGACTTCCAGATTAACCGGACACAGCTGAATACAAGTATTTTACATGGAGCGACTGTCTATCTGAACTCCACAACCCAGTAACTGGGTAATACCAAGTGGTACCCAGTTACTGGGTCTTGGACCCAGCTGGGTAATACGATACCACTTGGTAAGACTAATTGTTAGACTTCTGGGTTTTTGACAACCCCTACAGCTGTCAAAGATCCACGAATGACAGCCAAGACCCGACTTAATGTGCTTTCCGAGGCACGGAGTAGTCTCGGTATGTAAAAATGGTCACCATCCACGGACCAACCCCGGCAAGCGTAGCTTAGCTTGATGGATGGAGCCACGCGGCTGTTATTACTTAGCCCCGATCTCCTTTTATAAAGAAATCATTTTTAATACTCAATTACTAATATTTTCCACATAGACAAGCCACAGTACATGTAAAATTCCACATAATGTTCCAATTTAAAAAACGTTTTCAATTATCTTTCTCTAAGTATTTCATAATAACTCGGAATAATTACATAAAAAAAACTATGTACATTTTCACAACAAATACAATAAAAGGAATACTTAATTGAAAAATAAAACTAAATTTAAATAAAAAATAAACATTAAAAAGTAATTATGCTGCAACTACTCGTATGATAGAAACTGTGTTTCGATACGTAATATGGACTTAGTCTCAATATTTTTTAGAGATTACCTACATCAACTAAAAAATATTTAAAAGGAAATACTTTTTAAATATTTTTAAATATTCTTTTTAACTCGATATCTTTTAACGTAGTTTATTTTACCAACATAATGATAAGCTAAAGACTAGAATTATATTAGTACCTACTTTTAACTTTAAAAATACCGTTCTAATACTCGTTTCAAGAAACCTTTATATGCATGCAACCAGTTTTTCTAATAATTGTTTTTTTTTTTTTGAGAAATGAATGTCTTAAACCATACAAATACTCTCTTAGTATTTCTTAGTCTGTGCAAGATACTACACCTACGCGTACTTACTACTCCCAGATCACTTTGTAGGAACTCTCGACTTTCCTTAAGCTTGTTTTCCTCGTGATCGAGTAAAGTTCTTTGTGTATCAACCGTTTGTTACCGTTTAAGGCCCATACTTAAGGCACACATATATGATTTTAGTGACTTTTGAATCTGTTATTACACCTTCATATAATGCAAGTAAGTTATGCAAAAAATGTATGTTAAACTAGAACGCGTACACATCAATTCTATATGTGAATATTGATGTATTGTAGTAAAATACTTCATGAAATAAATTCAGGAAGCATAGAAAAATGATGTAAAAATGTAAAAATGTAAAAATCATGTCTACACAAAGCATAAAAAAACGATAGTACTTTCAAACTAGGTAAGATATTTGCATGATTTTTTTTTATGTGAACAGACTATTTTATCGTCTATAATTCTGTCTGTGATTTTGTCAAATATTTATATTTGACAAAATCACAGACAAAATATAACCTATGAAACCGAACAATGGCGCGGCGTTAGTGCGACGCTTATTTGTATGGCCAAGGTCAACGGCGATTACCCGACCCTTAACACTTTTACTGTCCATGCATTACCTGTACTGAAGACGTAGCCCTATAAGTCCGAGCATGACATGTAATGCATTGTTGAGAATGATATCGACGGTTAAAAGGTAACAAGGCATAAGCGACATTTTGGTCGAAAATGATTTATGAATGCAATACTACTTAGAAATAGAGATTAAGTAGAACAAACTAACATAACATCACGCCTTGTTTTCCCGGAGGGTTGGGCAGAGGTGTACCTGTAGTACACCCACATTTCGCCAGTTATGTTTTAAGTCCCATGTAATAGGGGGCGAGCCTATTGCCATTAACCGGGCACAAATCCAGACTCCGGGCTGCTACTGAGAAATTCCAGATAGAAAAACCCAATAACACTTTGCCCGACCCGGGAATCAAACCCAGGACCTCATGCTCAGCAGTAGCGCTTGCGACTACTAGACCAACGAGGCAGTCCTATTAAGTAGGATGGCATCCTGCCGGGGTCGCGGGAAGGTACTTGTGGGTCACCGAGGCCCCCGCAACACAGGCAACAGGAAGGAATACGGGTGGGTTTTAGTCAGTAAGAGTATGACACACTCCCCCGCTCCGCCCAGAGCGGGAGAAGTTATTTGATGATTTCCCACCCTCAAAAAAAAAAAAGTAGGATGGCATTCATAACTCATTTTCGACCAAAATGTCCATTATGCCTTATTACCTTTTAGCCGTCGATTTGTGTTGGTTATCTGAGGGTGATAGACAAATTTTCGCTATTTTACAAATAGTTTGGGGTTCCAACATGTTTAATACTTAAGCAATAAAAAAAAAATAGCTATAATAGAACCTAAATTAAAAGTAGGTATTTAACTACAACATTCTTA
This sequence comes from Atethmia centrago, assembly GCA_905333075.3. Classification (NCBI taxonomy): domain Eukaryota; kingdom Metazoa; phylum Arthropoda; class Insecta; order Lepidoptera; family Noctuidae; genus Atethmia; species Atethmia centrago. The sequence continues at coordinate 26,917,232 of HG995374.1, forward strand.
ATTAAATTTAATTCCTATTATTTTTTCTTAAAAATATCATTTATTTACATAACCAAATTACAAGATGATTATTAACATTAACTAAATTAAATTAAAACTAAGTTAAGCTTAAAAAAGGCCCTCGGGGCATTGTACCGAGGATGCTGACGGCATTTCCTCGCTGAATTGCAATGCTGATGCGTTGCGCGAGAAAGCCGCCAGCTTTTCGGTCACCAGTTACATCAACTAGACGTTTCGCGATTTCCGCAAATAACTTATGCGCACTGGGACCCCACGGACCGAGGGTCTCGACGCCAAAGGGCACAAAGTTGTACTCTCTGCCAAGGCCTCCATATTATTTTTAATTATTAAAACATTCATAATAAATTAGTTATCTATTGTGATATGTGTGTGTGTATGTACGTATGTGTGGAAGGTGTGTCTGTATGTGTATGTGCTTGATAGTATACTTAGGTAGATTATTACGAACGGGATATGAATACCAGGACATATTTAAATCATAGGTAAGTATGTGTCATCAGATTTTCTATCTCCTCATACATCACGCTTTGGTCCGTGAGCGCTCTACATTCCCGTGAGATATACACATACATAACATACATAATCAGCCTATAATGTTCTCACTGCTGAGACACAGGCCTCCTCTCTGCGAGAGGGAGCGGGCCGGGAGCGGGCCACCACGCGGGCCCAGTGCGGGTTGGTAGATGTCACATGTCTTTCGAATTTTTGGTTCTAGGACATGCCGGTTTCCTCACGATGTTTTCCTTCACCGTTTTATGAGAGCAGTGGCGATGAAATAACGATGATGATTGGCGTGAGGTATGTGGATATATATTTAAAACCTTATTTACTCTGTTGTACAACTGACAGGTGGGTATTTTATTTGACAGGTGGTTTTATCCATGAGGAATATTGATGTCTAGTTCAAAGTAGTATCTATAAATTAAATTACTTTAGCTGTAAAAAAAAAGTACTCAATTATTTACTAACCATAGATTATGCACAGACAGAAGATATACTTGTTATCTGCAAATATAACTGCTAACATATTATTTTACTTGTATTTACCTAATTAAATAAATATAGTTTTTAATTTATATTCCTTGTTAGTTTATTAAATTTAGTATTTATGCACTTTCTAGCCTGAAGCACAGGTTCAACCTAGTTCAGGTCAATAAATAACAGTGCTCTATTTTAATTATTATTTGGTCAAGGACAGCTAATGAGACACACACCTGTTAAGCCCCGCGCGACACCGATTCGGAGTCAAACAATAGAAAATCAATTGTGTATCATTAGCTGTCCGTGACCAATTAAGGTTATGTCTTCTGTACAATACATTTTAAGATTTACCAGTATCAATTGTTATCATACTAATCCTACTAAATATTATGAATGCGAAAGTTTGTAAGGATGGATGGATAGATGGATGTTTGTTACTCTTTCACGCAAAAAGTACTGAACGGATTTGGATGAAATTTGGCACACAGATAGTTTATAACCAGGAATAACACATAGAATACTTTTTATCCCGATATAGCCACGGGGTCAAAACTTATGCGGGTAAAACAGCGGGGCGCTTCTAGTATTATTATATTAGGCAATAGATATGAATAAGATATTCATGTTAATCACCATTTTAGGTCTGGTTTGTTTATGATCTCTCGAGTTTATGATCACAACATAAAATAGAACATTAAAGCGAGTTTTCTGATGTTTTCTTCGTATCTGCTATCAAAACGATGACGGAAAATATTGAAAACACCCAGGAAAAACTCAGTCAATTAAAAAACGCCAAATTAAACGTCAAATGTTTTAGTATGGATTTTTAAACGGGCAGTATACAAAGAACTTTTGCTCTGAGCACGAGAAAAACAAGCTTAGGCGACGTTCGAGTTTCCGATAAAGTGATCCGAGCGCAGAAATAGTACGTCTCGTAGTTTGTGTCCTGTCTGCGTGAAATATTGAGGTTTTTTTGTTTTTAAATTGTTCTCATGCAAAATTGTGTTATTGAATACTGGGTTTTGGCTCTTGACTTTATTTGTTTTGGTTTTACTGTGCGAAGTTAAAGGACGATTTCCCAAATATCTTGCCTCAATCTAGTGCACCATAACAATATTTTTTTTAATATTTTCCAAATAGTTATGTTTCTTCTTCACTGGTTTAGGCTGAGCGTTGTGTGTCAATCAGTCAAAAAAATGTTTCGTAGATATATAAAGAATCGATTGGACGACATTGAATCAATGTGTGTGACATTCGTCTAGCGATTAAAGATATTAGTAGACTACTTTAATAATAATAATAATAATTATCATTTATTTATAAAAAGGGGCACATTTACAATAAGTAACTTAAAAGGCAAAAACGAACTGGAAATTCGCTAGTTCTCATTAATTACAGTATTGTCTCTCTTGCCTTTTATATCTATATTTAGTTAAGAATGACATTTATAAATATTTTACACCATATACTATAGTAGAATGTAAAGAACTTAGGTATAAAATTATAAAAAAATATACTTTATAAAACTACCAGCTTTCTTACAAATAAAAAAAATCTGATTCTCATAAAAACGACGAAGATAGATAGTAGAAACTCATTTACAGAACAAATATAGTTCGTTCGTTAATACAAAGTTCAAAACACCAAAACTCTTCTTCTTAAATGCTTAAAATTATCACTTATCACTTCAACATCTACATACCTGCTTAAAAATAGCTCCAAAACGGCAACGCGGGGAGATAAGTACCCAATATAGTTCATGTTAATGGTAATAGCTAGGTATCTATGGCCTCAGCCGATATTCACTTACGAGGCACGCTATATTGCCCCCAGTACTGCACGCTTTTAAAATTCTGTTTACACTAAAACGAAGTAAGTGAGCTATATTTTAAAACGAGTCTAGCCCGCGGTTACGTTCGCTATACAGGGGTGAAAAGTACCACGTGGAAACGTTTTTGATTAAATATTTATGTATTTGGCGTAATAATCAAATTTAATGGAGAAAATGCAACACTGGAACTAAAACAGTTTCATCTATGGTAGACATAACAGTTTTTTCCTTAAGTTAAACAAGTTTTTTGACAGATTCGAGACAATTTTGAATGTATGATTTGATAGTTGGTTTGGATTGGACTTAATTTGATAGTTTCGTGTGGTTGTCGCCTGTAAATAAGTGACTTATTTATGTCACTGTGAATTTGAAGTCCCTAGTTCAAAATGATCTTAGAGTCGGCTAGAAAACGTTGTTTTATTGGATAAGATTTGAACGTTCAGAACTAGCCGGTTACAGCTATGCTTCTGTAAGCGGCTTTGCCGATAACGTGGTTAGGTAGGTATACCAAAAAATACTTTGTTACTTCTTAATCCAACTAGCTTGTGCCCGCGACTACGTGCGCATGAAATTTGGCCTCCCGACCTACCGCGTCGCATCGCATCGCCCACCTGCGCTGTTACTTCGTTGTCACTTAGCGTACTTGCTCGGCTCCTCAAAGTCGCAACGTAATGTTAATAATAGGATCTCCAGGATCTAGGATTGGGCTGTCAAATGCCATTTTGTTTAAATTGCTACCAGTCCAATTAAAAAAAAATGGCATTGGAATGTATTGATTCCAGAGATAGCGCGTCCAAACAAACAAAAAAATAAACAAACTCTTCAGCTTTGCTATTAGTATAGATACTGTTTAAGTAGCAAACCAGTAAGTATCTACCTAATATTTGGATTTGAGCCCGACGCTGACCATAATATCACGTCCAACCCGCATCAGATGTTCCCAACACGTTACATCACAAATCTCAATAAAATTCCGTACTAAAACACTTATGCTGCCTCTTCAAAGCCAGCCTTTTAACTTGGAAACTTAAACTGCGCGTTTAATCCAACCGATACAGAGGTACATCAATATTTGAGTAGTGAAATCCCACTTCGCTGGAGGCGGGTAGCACTCAATATTTTGTTCGATTCGATTCAATTTGTTCAAACTCCAACATATTTCAGAGAACGCTGAAAAGCCTCTCTATCATCGGATTTGATTTGCTAACAGTTTGAATAAAAAACTGGCCAAGTGCGTTTCGGACCACGCACCATGAAGGGTTCTGTAGCTAGGAGTAGGGATGAATTTATCCCAAAAACAAACTTAACATTGTATTTAAAAAAAAAGATCTCCCATACATCGATATACGAGTACGTCACGGTCAAACTATTACTCGTTAACTTGTAAAGCCTACTTTTTTTTTTTTGAGGGTGGGAAATCATCAAATAACTTCTCCCGCTCTGGGCGGAGCGGGAGGGTGTGTCAGACTCTTAGTGACTAAAACCCACCCGTATTCCTTCCTGTTGCCTGTGTTGCGGGGGCTTCGGTGACCCATAAGTACCTTCCCGCGACCCCGGCAGGCATCGGCCCTAGTGGACCCCTACTTTTGTGCTGACGACATCTCTTTGAGGCGCGCGTGGAATACGACGCGCCGTCGACCCGGGCCTGTGTGTAAAGCCTACTTAGCTGTAATAAATTTCATTTCAACTACATTATTGGCACCACTGCCATGATTTTTTTCGCATCTCCATAAACAAACATTTAGCTGGCAGGGGGAGGGGGGGGGGGGGCACTTGATTCTAACAAAAATGAGTACTTTAAAGGTTAATATTAAGCAAACGGATCTTTAAATCGTAATTCTCGATTTTTGTTTAGCACTTTGTCGGCGTGATTAATATGTATACCTATGCTAAATTACAGCTTTCTAGTAGTAAGTGTCTCTGAGCTATAGCGGGGACAGAGACACATAGACGGACATGGCGAAACTATAAGGGTTCCTTGTTTACTACGGAATCCTAAAAATGAATATGTGAAAAATGTGGGTGAAGTTTTGGTTTTACAAAAAGGTTACTGAAGATTTACTCAGAAGAATCAAATTGCTTTGCAAAAAAAAAACATGAGTCTTCTAAGATCGTGTGACCTTGCGTCCGAACCGAAAGTGACTGTCGGGCACACACGCGATTACGCGATCGTTTACCTGAATAATGCGACTTGATTGATCATGCGAGCATGTCATATTTATTTAGACGACCATGACAATCGCGTGCTCACGCGAGGACCGGTTAGGAGGCGGCCTGATGGTCAAAATACCAGAAAAATTATGCGTATAGGCACACGCACATCATATCTATATGATGCTGTCGCAGAAGGGTAATGTTTTTCGAGAGTAGGTATGTATTTATGTATCATCATCATCTGCCTAGCCTTTTCCCAACTATGTTCGGGTCACCTTCCAGTTTTACCGGATACAGCTGAATACCAGTATTTTACATGAACTGCCTATCTGACCTCCACAACCCAGTTACTGGGTAACACGATACCCCTTGATAAGACTGGTTGTTAGACTTTCGAGCTTCTGACGACCCGTAACGACGGTCAAAGATTTACAAATGACAGCCGAGACCAACGGCTTAACGTGCTTTCCGAGGCACGGAGGGGTCTTGGTATGTAAAGATGTTCACCCATCCACGGACCAACCGCGGCAAGCGTAGCTTAACCTGATTGATCGACCCGTGCGGCTGTTAGTACTTAGCCACAAGCCCCTCTATGTATTTATGTATGTATGTCTATTTCTTTGGCACGCTCTGTAGCCTAAACGGCTTGATGATTTTAACATAAGAGGTGTCGTTAGATTCGCCTTCATTGTGGGAGTATGATATTTATATGTTGCATCTGCAAGTAAAAAACGGACGGAAAGGTTTTTTAAAATAATAAAAATATTGATATCAAATAAAAGCTAGTAATGAGTCGATTCCATATATATATTAATAAAACTAAAAAGCTTGAAATAAAACAAATTATTTAAAAAACATAAAACCCGACTGCAAAAACACATCTGAAAGAGAAAAACAAGCATTATAATCTATAGAGTTTTGGTATCGCAGGCGGGGCCAAACCGATAACCTGAAATATGGTGTAACTTTTTTTTGTGGGCCTGCGATACCAAAATTCTATAGATTATAAATGCTTGTATTTCTCTTTTCAGTTATGAGCTTTGCAGTCGGGTTTTTGTTTTTTTACAAATGACATCCTCCGTTTTAAAGCGTTCGCAGTTATGAAATGTGCCGAAGGCAAAATTATTAATTATTTAGGTTCTTAAGGTCACAGTTAACCTAACCTAACCCATTTGGTCGGGGTGCCCTAGCTTGGTTACTGCGACCAATAAATTCAGCTCGCGCGTGGTTGGTCACAGTTCCAACCGAACCTCAATTAATGTCGAAATTATAAGAATTTAACTAGTTGCCAATTTAACTTCGGCATTTTTCATTACTGCGAACGTTTGTAAACGGACGGCGCCGTATGTACATACATATAATGACGAATCATACAATCTACCTGCGACATCTTATACTACATTACTTCGCAATACCAAGAAAAGTAATTAAATTTTATCAAACAATGATACAGTAACATAAAGATTGAATAATATAAAAATGAGTCTTTAATAAATCCTATTATAGAATTTGAGATGGAGTATCTTGAACTTGATACGAAATCAATACATCAAATCTCAAACATTAATCATATCGAGTGACATTCAATTACAAACTCATTTTACCAGACAAAATCTTCTCAAGATGATTACTTCTTAAGGTTTCTATTTTTAGAAAATAATGTTTTAATCGAACCTGCATCAGATACAAAATAATTACTTAAGGCGCAGATATATGAATTTAGTGACTTTTAAATCTGTTATTACGCCTTCATATAATGCCAGTAAGTTATGCAAAAAATTTATGTTAAACTAGAACGTACACATCAATTCTTTATGTAAATATACTACAATACTTAATGTAGTAAAAACCTATATGAAATCAATTCAGGAAGTAATGTCTATCCATAAACAACGATATTACTTTCAAACTACTTCAGATAATTTTATGTTTTTTTTTTGTATAAACAGACTATTTTTTATCTATTTTATGTGTGATTTTTCAAATATTCATTATGTTTTATACTGAAAATAAATATTCCCTATGAAACCGAATGGCGCGGCACCAGCGGCGCGGGGTGAGCGTGACGCGCATTTGTATGGCCAAGGTCAACGGCGATTACCCGACACTTAATACAAGAAAACTAATTATTTGAGAAATAAGAAAGATAAAGCAGGTATGCTGGAAGAGATTTCTTTAGAAATAAGCATCACCTTTGTACGTATTTTTCTGTTCGTTTCTTCTTGTCTGTTTATATGTGTGTACATAAACTGTTAAATAAATAAATAAATAAATAAAATGACAGACGGCACTTTAGGTGCCATAGCAGAGCAATTGGCTTCTGTGCTAGGGTCACGGTTTTAGTTTCCACTTACAACAATAATTTTATTTTATGTAATAAAATAACAAAAGTGAATAGACAATTAAGATATATTACGTTATGCCAATGATAGGTACCAATAGCATAATTAAGTAGTAGAGATTTTAATCGATTACTTTGAAGCATAAAAAATCAATGTATAACTAGGCCTAGATCTAGGGATCTAGGCCGAACTATACATTTTTGATGTGTAACGTCTTTCCTCTCGCTTCCTGAGGGAGTGATTTCGTTAAAAGGGACGGGAGTGTGTAACAGAAAGTGACAGTTTGAATCAGAATCCGAATCAGAATTTAATTGCTATGAATGCAGGTACAAGTATAAGATGTTGTACTTAAATGAATGAGATGGGCTACAGTCTACCTTACGGCGTGCAAATGATTACATAACTTAAAACATTAAAACAAAAAAAACAACAAAATAAAGTAGAAATTAAAATCAAGTCAATTAATAACATTATAGTCTTTTACAAAGTCTTACATGGTCAAATTACAATTAATCATAACAATCACAATCTGGATAAACTCATATCATTTATAAAGTCTTTGACTGAGTAATAACATTTCCCTAAAAGTAGTGCAGTTACTTTAGATAGCCAGCTTGCTTTTGAGCATAAAATAACTAAGTACTTTTTAATAGCATGGAATTAGTATACATAATCAGTCTATAATGTTCCCACTGCTGGGACACAGGCCTCCTCTCTGTGAGAGGGAGTGGGCCGTAATCCACCACGCGGGCCCAGAGCGGGTTGGTAGATGTCACATGTCTTCGAATTTTTTGGTTCTAGGACTAGCCGGTTTCCTCACGATGTTTTCCTTCACCGTTTTGAGAGCAGTGGTGATGAAAATAATTTACACAAAGTAAAGCGCCTGTCCGGGTTCGAACCTACGACCTACAACTCGTAAGTCACGGCCGTTACCACTGGTCCACCACTGCTCTCTTCAATTAGTATGTAGTTTTAAAAGCATGGAATTAGTACACTTAGAAATTAGTAAGTACTATTCAGATTGTAAGTAGAAGAGGTCGAATTTAGACCAGTGTAATTGTTGGATTATCGCCGATTACCTGTCGCCCGTCGGGTTTCAGTCCCCAGGCAGGCCCCAGGTTCGCCTGGCTGAGATAAGTAGCAGTATATTTGAGATTTCTGATTATTGTACCTACCCGCGATAGGGAGAAATTCCTATCAGCAAAAAAACAGAACCAAATAAAGGAAATATTTCACATAGAAAAATAAACATTGAAACAGTGGTATGAGATAAAACAAGTGAACTAGTTGTTCGGAGTCATTTATCAAGTGTCGCGACGTACAACAACGAACAGTGACGCCGGGACAGCACAAATTGATTTCATTATTGTTGTTGTGTGAAGTTATCTTTTTGTATTATTGTTCTTCTGTTTGTTTCCGAAATAAAGTACTCAGGGATGCTGTAAATGCACCATGGTAAATTAGAAATGACGACCTCCACCGGCATGACCCAACCATTGAAGGCGCGCACCTTGTTTCCGCCTGATAAAAGACTATTTAATACTTTATTCAGGCGGCCAAAGAAGCGCTCCCTCAGCGATTGTTTCACGTCAGCGGCGTTGATGCCTAACGCTTCTGACATACCCAAATATTTGTATGTTTCGGTTGAAGAGAGTGATCTCAGGTGTACGGAATCCGAAAGTTGGGTTCCCACGGATTCCACAATCCCCCCTCGCTTTACATGCATGACTGCACATTTGTCCACACCAATCTCCATCCTGATGGTGCTACTGAAAGTTTCGGTTACCTTCAGTAGCTCCATCAGTTGCAAATTATTGGGGGCAAAAGTTTCAAGTCATCCATGTAAAGGAGGTGAGACCTGTATATATCGCCTCTTTGCGAGAATACTGTAACATCTCAAAAAAGGCAATTTTACAGGACGCGTATTTTAAACTTTCGAAATGTTATAAAATCTAAAATAATAGAGCTAAAGCAACAAAACCTTCTAGTGATTTATAATTTAACTATTAATTCATCTAAAACTATAGTAATTGTTGCGCTATTGGCTATTTTTCGGTATAAATTAACAGGATTAAAAAAAAAGGGATATTTTGTCACACTATTACTGAAAAAGTTTTCAAGGATCGATGTGACATATGAACTTGTCACATTGTTGATAATATATTTTTTTGTGTTGTGTTAGGTTATATGATAAAAACACATTTTAGAAATAAAAATGTTTATTAAATCAATGAAAAATTTGTAGGAAAAGAAAATCAAGCATAAACATTAGTCATTATAACGTAGGTAGGATATACAGTTACCTACTTAAATACAGTAATTCAACAGTTAACGATCAACAAAGTTAACAAAATGAAACTATAGCTATCAGTTCTTAATTAAAAGTATACTGTTATTACTAAATTTGTTATTATTATTTTAGATCTAGCTAACCAATCAGTCTCTTCGTAACATTAGTCTTTGTAAATAATCACTAGGTTTATTCTAAACCTACTTTAGGTGGACCATAATCTATATTTTAACTAAAACAAAACCATCTCAATAAGAATAATAATACATACTAAAAATATTTTTATTCATATTGAGATAGGTTTTAAAAATAAGTATCTAAAATTATAAGTATTATATACTTGCAAAATGTATTAAAAACTTGAGTATTTATCATTAAGTACTATAAAATTACGACTTAGGAACTTTTCATTATAAAATATCACATAGGTATTGTACTTAAAGGAACCGACGTTTCACTTATCTCACATAAAGTAATAAAAAATAATTGTTATAAAAATTACAAAAATAGTATAAAAAATAAAATAAAAACATTCTTAGAGCGATTCGTAAAAGCTCCTATGAACTCCGGGAATTAATTTCTTATTAATCAAATCCATTAGGTCCGATTTTTTTCGTTCAGCTATCCCGGGTTTATTATTATAGACATTTTTTATTTCTATATTGTTGTTTCTCTTTTTTCTCAAAACGACGGCTTTTTTAAAGTCCGTTTCAGCATAAGAATTTTTATAAAATATAGCATTTGTATCATCTTTACTAACTCTTATTACTCTTACTTCTGATAGTTTAACTACATGGTTATCTTCATCTTTTGTTAAGTTAAAATTAATTTGATTACACACACTTTTCCAATCATAAAAATCTTCGAAACACATTTCATTGACGTGTATTGGCTCACTCTTTTTCCTGGCTGTTTTTATAGCACCGATAAATCCGTCGGGAGTGTATATAGGACCGGATCTTAATAGCCTCTTTACTTGTCTCTCAATCTGGGAATGGGCAGAGTCGCCTTCGTTCTGGGTATGGCCTTTTACAAGATATTTGTGTGTTATGGATTTCAGGTTAGGCAAGGTCTGTACGGCATATAAATACAGGGCAATCATGAATTTGTTTTTATTTTGCCCTGCGCAGTTGTCTGAATAGAAGACAACCTCTAAATCTTCAGCTGAATTTGACATTTTGGTAAGGTAATTAAATACACAAGTACCTATTTCATTTATGCCTCTATTTGCATGTGACTCGTCCCATACGTAACTTTCAACAACATTATTCTGAATATTATAAATTGTTAGATTAAGAACATTAAGTTTGCATTTGTAGTAAAATACAGAAATATCGCCCTTAGGGCACTGGAATACAGCTTGGAGATCGTAAACAGCAACTAAAATATTTTTATTGTTCTTGTCATTTGTCTTTTCAATGCGTGATAATTCTTTTTCTCTGATATGTTTTTCGTAGTCTTCTTTTTTCAATTCTTTTTCTTCGGGCGTACTATTTTTATAAACTTCGCATGTATCGCACAAATCTTTCTTCGGCACAAAAAACGATATATTAAATTCTTGTGTAAATATACGATAAAACATTAAATAACTTGCATAGGGTATATTTTTAGATTTACATTGTTCAACGTAGTCTCTATGCAGGTCTGTAATTGCTTTGCTGCCGTCAATGTAATGTCTTTTCGAGTTTGCTCGAATATAGTGCGATTCTATTTTTGGTATCGCTTCTATAAATTTTCTTATGCTTTCTTTAATGTTTTCATCAACTTTACTGTGATTTAGATGAGTGCCACGGTAATCTTTCATTGACGAGATATTAGTGTCATTATTTTTCTTTTTCAACGCGGTCTCTATAGGGCGGTTATTGATAGCCAAAGTGTTTTTGAAAAACAATTTACATACTCTGATCTTTGCACCAGAAATAGTCAAAAAGAAAGCGTTGTTGTTTTCACGCTTTGCAGCAATATTTCCGTCTGAGTCCACTTTCACATATCGCTGTTTTGGAATAACTAAATCGACATTATTAGCTATAAACGTCCATTGTTTCTCAATTTGTCCTAAACCCCAATATTCGTTTAAAATTTTCTCACGTTCAAGCTCTGAGAAGTTAGAGCTACATTTAAATTTACAATTTTCTCTGCAAGGTGGTTTAAGCTGGCGTTTTGGAAAGGGCTTATTAGTTTTTGTTGAAATATATGATAGTCCACTATTTCTTAATCGCTTAGCGATGTTCTTCTTCCAATTTAACTCTTGCCTTGGTCTTTTTTTTCCTACTTTAGTTGGGGTGATGTTGGAAGTGGTTGGCTCTATTGGCATAGTGGTATCATTCCCAACTACAAGCGAATTATTCTCTGTTGCGACCAGATCTATCTGATTTGTATGGTTAACTATTATGTCTCGATTTTCTGCTGAATTACTTACCAATAACATGTCAACTTGCTCTATGGTGTCAACTGAAGCAATATTATTATTTAAATTAAACAAGTCTTGGTCTTTTGAGAAGTTGTAGTTAGTGCTGGCACCTTCTTCTTCAGAGTCTGAAGTATGTATATTATTACTTTTTGACTTCTCCTCTTGATAATTGGGATCCTTTACGGAATCATCACTATCTGGGGAAAAGTTAAAAGAAAATTAGTCCCAAATAATTACGTTGCAAACGTTCGGCATCCGAAATGCACAGAATTGAACACAAATTATTACATAAATTGAATAAGTGCATTTATTAAGAAATAGTAGTCTCTGCCTACCCCAATGGGAAAAAGGCGTGACAATAATAATGTATGTATCTATTAAGAAATATAATAAATGCATTTATATAAAAACTTACTACCTTCATAAAAAGATGGTCCACTGCTTGAGGAGGAACTCGAAGAAGAACTCGAAGAGCTACTTGAAGAGCTACCGGTACTACTAGTTGACTCACGTCGACGATGTTTTGAGTCATCGTTACTTTTGTCTAAAAGAAATATAAATAATAATAACTTAAACAATAGAAAAACTTTATGAAACATAAGTACCTAATAGTTTAAATTTTTGTTTTAAATTCTTAATTTAAAACAAAAATTTAAACTAAAATCGAGGTGTTTACATAATTATCTGTAGAAAACACACTAAGACTCCTTATAATGTTGCTCAATTTGTTTCTTCTTCTCAGCCGATGGACGTCCACTGCTGGGCATAGGCCTCATGTATGGATTTCCAATATTGGAAATCCAATTTGTTTAAAATCTATGAAAATGTAAGCACCTAAGTTCGTTTCGTATTAATAGGTACTCATTTTAAATAACTACATGACAACAGGCTCGCCCCTTGTTACATGGGACCGAACATAGGTGGCATTTAGTCTTTACAAAAATATTCTTTAAAAAACAAAATTATTAAGTCTTACCTTCTGGAATCATTGCGTTTATATTAGAGTCATCAACTTCCTCGGCTTGGATACTGGAACTATCATTTACGTTACTATCAACTACGTTTTGCATAGTTGCTAATTGTACTAATTTTCTGGACCGCGATCCCATCTGAAAAAATAAATATTTATAATTCATTTGTTTTAGTATTTACAACGTGACATAACGATTTAATTTACAAAAAAACTTATAATTTATCTAGAAAAAAGTAACATTAAAAAATACTCCGAATCCATTTTATGGTTTGTAAAATATTTCATTGTCAACAACGCGTCATCTTATGATGTTACAAAACAAAAACGATATCTTTTCAACGAAAACGTGATATCAAAAGTAATAACAAGTTAAAATTGCATACTATTTTCAACAAAACTGTGTCAATTCAACATATCACATTACTTAATAAAAAAATATCAAAGAGTTCAAACTTACCTTAGCAATCGTAATGTGGTATCTTCGTGATGTCACGTTTTTGCACAAATACGAGAGCGCCCTTCCCTCCAAATGGCACGCGCCGACTGATGGGACACGTTGTCGAAACAAATCACGAGGCAGAAAGAGACAGCGCGACAACACAAAATATTGCAGTTGTCTTGTCTCTTTCGCTCATAGACGCACCGTTATTGTCGAAAAAATACCTCGTTTTTATCGAAAATAAAGTTCAATACGGCGGTTTTGATTATGGAATAAAAAAAAAAATCGATTTTTCTGAAATATCACAGTATTCTTGCAAAGAGGCGATATATTATTATTATCTTTTATTTCATTTTATACACATTATAATTATATTATGAATATAAAAAAATATATAAAAACATTTAAAAATACAAAAAAAATGGTAGCCCACCGGTATTATTATTATTATAGTTTTATATTATTATATTTTAAATATCTCGGTACCATGTGGTCCCGGACCTTTGGAAGGAGTACGAGGGGCCGAAGCCAACTCGCAATGGCGCCTTAGCTTATTTTAAGTCGAATAAAGCACCAACCGAGGATTATCCCTATTTCCGCTATGCAAGTGCACCCAAGGACAACTCCCGGTTGGTGCAGGACTATTGCAGAACAAGGAAAACATATTGGGCTATGGGTTTCGGTGGCTATAGTGAATTGGTAACATAAAACTATGGAAGGATCATGTCCCCCGCCTGATCAGTTATGTAATACACGGATAAAATGGCAGCGGGTGACTTTCCTGCCGGGGTCGCGGGTACTTATGGGTCACCGAGGCCCCCGCAACACAGGCAACGGAAGGAATACGGGTGGGTTTTAGTCAGTAAGAGTCTGACACACCCTCCCGCTCCGCCCAGAGCGGGAGAAGTTATTTGATGATTTCCCATCCACAAACAAAAAAAGGGGGTGCCTTTCACAACACTCAATAATTATAATAATATTTATTCAGTTTAGAAAAAAAACATGGTGCAATATTTAAAAAAAACTAGTAACAGATTACAAAGGGAGCCTTAGGTGCTATAGGTTTTATAAATTCCCTGTGTTGCCTGTAAACCATTTGAGGTAATGTTGTGCATAAATATTGAATAAATAATAGTAACAATGCTTTGCTATACATGTAACACATGAACAGAGTGTTTTCATCAAGTATCAGACTATAAGAAATGCAAGGAAACTGTATAAAAGTGCAAATTGACACTATTCTTAGTTACAACATAATCTGTCTCGTCAAATATTCAGTTAGAATTAAATTAATTATTAGTCTATAAGGCTAGATTGTGATCAATTTTTATTAAGAAATTTAGGTAATTAGAATTAAAATCTGTTCGTACCATTATGTACGAATTTTTTGTTAATAACTCATGTTGTGGTAACAATCAAATCAAATCAAATCAAAAGTCATTTATTCAAACTAGGCTGAGAATCAGCACTTTTCGAACGTCAAAATTACATAAGACAGTCCCCCAAAACGCCCACCCTTCACCACTTCCTAGTGCTTTAGCTGGGAAGAAGAAGTGGTCAACAAACTCCCCAGCAGCACAGCTGTCTGTTCAGTTAGAGGGAAAAAAAAATGGGTTCTATACAACAGTATGCAAAACAATTTACATTACGTGCAACATAAAACATTAAATTATCAGCCATATGTCAGCTAGCACACCACTATACCAACAAAAAAAAAAGAAAAGGAAAACACCGAAAACTATTAATTCTCAAGCAGAGATAAAAACGTAAACAGAACTTAATGCCCAAATAAAAGCCTCCAAGCATAAAAGGCGTGCCCACTTACATATAGCTATAGCTGTAACAGTCACAAATGATGAACTAGGACCATCAAAGTAAAATAAATAAACAATTAATTACTAATAACAAAACAAAACAATGATCAGCAAGACGACCAGTCACCACAAGCAGCACCCGTTCACGAGCATAACGCAAAAATCAGCCATTACCCCCTCGCCATATTAGAGGGAAGGAGGTAACCCGACCCCCGACGCTACCGCAAGCAGTGACAACTAAGGGAGCATGACAAACTTGCTGCCGGTTGTAAGAATAATATAATCAGCTATAGAATACTGAGCTAATCAGCAATCAAAATGCGTAATCAGTTTTAATCACAATCCGAGAGTTTTGAAGTATAGGTATTGCTAATCCATTGCTTCATAGGTTTGAGAAATACGCCTGCTCAGCAACGTAAATAACTCAATGGACGTGGGTGAACTGTCAAAATGAAACTGATTACGATCAATTGACATTTTATGTGTGTTACGCAATTGCCGTGTTACGCAATTGCCCCGCTGATTGGTAATCACGTTACCTGCTTCAAATTGCAATTTCTTTCATTTTGAGTCTTTTTTTTGGGTGGGAAATCATCAAATAACTTCTCCGGCTCTGGGCGGAGCGGAGGGTGCATCAGACTCTTACTGACTAAAACCCACTCGTATTCCTTCCGTTGCCTGTGTTGCCAGGGGCCTCGGTAACCCATTAGTACCTTTCCCCGACCCCGGCAGGATTTTGACAGTCTGAAAACATTCATTGCGTTGCTAAGCAGACAATTTTTTAGGGTTCCGTAGCCAACAAGGAACTCTTTTAGTTTCGCCTTGTCCGTCTGCCTGTCTGTATCTTAGTCCGCGGCTTAGATCAGAGACTTAGTATTGGAAAGCTGTAATTTAGCATGAGTATACATATTAATCGCGTCAACAAAGTGGTAATGTGAAATCTCGAAAACAATTTTGAGGGTACCTTCCTTGCACGTAAAGCGGGGATGATATATTTTTCTCGTCAATCCCATTATGTGGGGTATTGTTGGTTAGGCCATTTAAAAATATTGTGGGTGTGAAAAAAACATGGGTCACAAAAATTCATATGTGTTCCAAACTTAATCGGTCCGGTAGATTTGGAGCAAATGAGCTGTGACAGATGGACGGACAGATAGATAGACAGACAGACACACGAGTGATTCTATAAGGGCTCCGTTTTTTCCTTTTGAGGTACGAAACACAAAAAATAATTATGCTGTATCATCAGAAAGTAACGTGAAAATTGGATGATTTTTCCCAAAGGAAGATATTTACGGTAATAATGTCCCAATTCATGTATTTTGGTTTGAAGTAGGTATTGTAAGTAATGCTAGTCACCTTAACAGTACTTATGACAAAGTTACTAGGCGCTCATCACCAATGTAGTGGTTACAAACGTGATGTGATACAATTATGTATGTAATTTATCTTTACATACCTAATTCTTCCGTACTTCTGTATGTTACTGAACTCCTCCTAAACGGATTTTTTTTGGGTGGGAAATTATCAAATAACTTCTCTCCCGCTCTGGACGGAGCGGTAGGGTGTGTCAGACTCTTACTGACTAAAACCCACCCGTGTTCCTTCCATTGCCTGTGTTGCCAGGGGCCTCGGTAACCCTTTCGGACTTTCCCGCGACCCTGACAAGTCCTAAACGGCTGGACCGATTTTGATGATTTTTTTTACGTGTGTGAGTAAGTTGGTTCCAGCAGGCTTAGCATGACACTCTCTATTTCTTCGAAGAATAGACACGGCTCTTTCTATACAAAGTGACATTTCGTTTCTCCATTTTTGACATCTCACCGTAGAAATCCGTTTGAAATCTGTCATTTTGTCTTTCGTTTCTAATGATCTTTGTCTAGGTCCTTTTTTATGTAGAATTTCTACGGTGGGATGTCAACAAAGGAGAAACGAAATGTCACTTTGTATAGAAAGAGCCGTGTCTATTCTTCGAAGAAATAGAAAGCGTCATGCTAAGCCAGCTGGATGGTTTAGATTCATAATTTGATCCGGTAGGGTGCTGCTATTGAGTTCTAGGAAATAGGACAACGTCTGACCGGTCAGCTAGTATATGATATACATACATATGATGCAATATCATCAGACAGAAACATATAATTTACATAATAACAGCCGCATGGTTCGATCGATCAGGTTAGGCTACGCTTTACCGCGGTTGGTCCGTGGATGGGTGACCATCTTTACATACCAAGACCCCTCCGTGCCTCGGAAAGCACGTTAAGCCGTTGGTCCCAGCTGTCTTTTGTAGAACTTTGACAGTCGTTATGTGTCGTAAGCTCGAAAGTCTGACAGCCAGTCTTACCAAGGGTCTTAGTAACGTGTTACCCGGTAACTGGGTTGTGGAGGTCAGATAGGTAGCCGCTCCATGTAAAATACTGGTATTCAGCTGTATCCGGTAAGACCAGAAGCCGACCTCAACATAATTGGGGAAAGGCTAGGCAGATGATGATGATCATCAGACAGAAACATATTTTTATCTCAAATCACGTACGTGTAATGTTAGTTTGAAGTAATGCTAGCCCCCTCAACAGTATCACAATGTACTAGGCGCTCATAACTAAAGCAGTGGTTACACACAACAAAACGATCGATGCTAACGTCGGTAATTCATTGCTCATTAATTAACTCGGCGTCGCGAAGGATGCACGCTGATGGCGACGCTAACGAGCCGGTGTTATGACGTCATCATAGTGACATTTATTGTAGGGCTTGAAGGATGACAAGATTTGGGTTGGATCTTCTTTACGTTGTTGTTATCTTGGTATTATAAGATACCTTTTAATTTTATACAACTACTAACTCTACCTTCTTTTTTTATCTTATAAGATAAAAAAAGAAGGTAGAGTTTTTGAAAACATACAAATACTTTATAAAGTATTTGTATGTTTGCAAAAACTTAGGACTTTTTATAATAACAAGCGTTTTCCATGATATAAATATGTTGTAACCATGAAATTCTGATACTCAAATTTAGATTAACATAAACAAGCAAATCATTTCTTATCAACAGTATCCGCTTTTATAACAAGTCGCCAAAGTCGGTTACAGGACTTAGCGATGGAAAGTTCAAAATCCACATCAAACGTGTCCTTATTAAAAAAGCATATTATAAGATGAAAGAAAAGACTACGTTGAAGACAAGGAAGTTTGGCAATAATTCCTTCTGCATATGTGGCTTCCCATTTTTATTTTTTTTGGTGGGATTTTATAAAATAACTTCTCCCGCTCTTGGCGGAGCGGGAGGGTGTGTCAGACTCTTATTGACTAAAACCCACCCGTATTCCTTCCGTTGCCTGTGTTGCCACGGGCCTCGGTAACCCTTTCGAACTTCCACGCGACCCCGGCAGGCATCGGCCCTAGTGGACCCCTACACTTGTGCTGACATCTCTTTGAGGTGCGCGTGGCATACAACGCGCCGTCGACCCGGGCCTGGTCTTTACCGGATGGTGAGCTACCCATTGCTCATCGTCTGCAAGCCCGCGCCTACGGTGGCTGGAAATCCACCCGGGATTCCCTACGCCCAGGGTGTCTCCTGCGGTGGAACAACTCCCTCTCACAGAGAAGAGGCCTGTGTCCCAGCAGTGGGAACATCATAGGGTGATTATGTATACCCAGTGCGTGCTGTCTGTCATTGAACGAATAAATGAATTTAAGATTTTTATTATGCAGATTGCAAGAAAGTAAAGGGCATCATAGATATTATTGAAAACACAAGCCTTGAAATCATTTTGATCACTATTGTTTCAGTTCTGGATTGATAACATCGCTGCATCGGGTCTGAGCACGCTAGTGATAGCCTATCGGATATCGAATAGGTAATTCGTAGATGTAGTGTGGCATATGGGGAATTGAAAGATAACAAGACACTACAAATTCTCAGGAAAAACAATACACAAATCTACTTTTCTACCTTCCAGCCAAACACTAAATGGTTTGGTAAATAAAAACCTCTTGTATCGTAGTTATTTCTAGTAATTATTAGCCACAGGCAAAGTTCACGTCTGACGTACTACAAAGTTTGAGAACGAGACGTAGCTCGTAGCACGTCGATACTACTACGAAAGCGTAGCTAGCGTAGCAGTGACGTCATTGCATGAGCTACGTCGTAGCATTTTGAGTATTATTGTATTAAACGCATTTACAGTTTCATTTCAGTGTTATAATAACGCATGGATTAAAGATTTGTATGGCTTGTTCATTAGATTTCACACATAAATATAACATTACGCCTGTTTTGCCCAAAAGGGAAGCAGAGGTGTACCTATTATAGTACACCCACATTTCGTCGGTTATGGTTTTAAGTCCTGTGTAATAGGGGGCGAGTCTATTGCCATGAATCGGACACAAATCCAGACTCCGGGCTGCTACTGAGAAAAAAACCGAATACCATTTTATCCGACCTGGGAATCGAACCCACGATCTCATGTGCAGCAGTAGCGCTAGCGACCACAATACTGCCCTGCTAAGCGTATAAGTCCTATCTGCTAAAGGTATTTTTTACAGGAAAGGCAAAAACGTGTTTTGTTGAATGCCGACGATTTATGTTTTTGTGAAAGTGTTTGAAAGTATATTAATGTTTAGATAAAAAAACTGTTTTAGTTTTTCCCATAATTAATGTATTCCCTTGCAATAGAAAATGTTAGATACGACTTTAATCCTTTGTAATAGGGTGCTAAACGGCAGATAGGACAAACTGGAAACATGAGTTTGAGTAAGTAAATGCACAGATAGGACGTTCTTGTTTTTTGATACCTCAATAGTGTTGCGATTGTGCCAAATAAGCCAAACAGTAAAAATACCTAAAAATGTCAGATAAGACCTTTATGCTTAGCAAGGCAGAATACCAACGCGTCACTAATTGAGTTTGAGCGGAATTTCTGGACTTAATTATAACAAGCCCTCAACGTTACAAAAAGTATTTTTTAAACTACACTAAAGTCTGTTTTTTAATCTCGGAGACTAATTTGACACATGCAAATGTCGAACTCCAAATTTAAAAACGAACAACAATCATTTGAAATGTCAATTTAGTCTCTGGGATTAAAAAACGAACTATATGTAACGTAAAAGTATGCTTAAACTCAGAATCATAATTCGATCTTGTTACTGAGCAACGACAAGAACATTGAGGGATACCAGCATCTTATTTTAGTTCGCTGTATTTTATTATTAGGAGATGACATCTTCTCAAATATTTTGCAATGTTATTTACGTAACAATATTACAAATAAGTAGACAGTAACAGCACCACCCACCAATCATCACCCAGAAGTAAATGTGTACTTAAATCAGCATTAAATATAATAATAGCAGAAATCAATCAACTCAGCCTATGGCAGTCCACAGCTGGACATAGGCCTCTCCCAGGGTGCGCCATAATACCCTGTCCTCCGCCTTTCGCATCCATTTTGTTCCAACCACTTTCTTAAGGTCGTCGGCCTTAAGCGAGCATAGAATATATTCTATTCTATTATATGATTATATGCTATTACTCGTATTATTAGCATAGTGTGAGACACCCCCCAATTTCTATTATAATAAAATACTCTTGCACCTTCTTCTTGTATCTTTTCTCTCTGCATTATTAGCCTTTGATCCCCCACAGGGGTTGGTAGGAATCGACTTGTCAACTTCAAAGTTGCTCACGGCCTGCTTCGAAGGTCCAAGTCAAATTAAGTTTCAGGTATCGGTAGTTCAGGGTTGATAGGGGCGTACCTATGTGACATGATGATAAACTATTTATAAGGAGAACAAAATAGAAGGAGATAAAAAAAAACAATTACTTTTCTAAGTTTTCGTTCCGTCATTAGTGCTACCTAACTGTAAAAACAAAAGACAATCAGAAGACTATGTGCCTTTGATCCTTATAGTATTTAAACGAGTTTTATTATCTTATAACGAGTACAGATACCTATTGACATACCTACACTGCCCTCCCATGCTTATTAGCACTGTAATTTGAAAACATTGCTAATTATTTCTTAAAGTATTATATAACCGTTGGAGTTTCTTGTCGTTTCATAAGTGCCCATGTAGGTTTATGGGAAGTAAATAATATTAAATTTAGAGCTACTCACATCTCTTCCATTTAGCAGCCACGTCAGGTTGGCTGGTGGGTCAGCTGGTGGTGACGTGCACTGTGCTCTGAGGGAGTCACCTGACGCGTACCATCCCTTCTCCGCCTTTATCGTTGGTTTTTCTGGAGGTAGTTCTGTGGACAAAAACAGATGTGGGTTAGAAATGAGAGAAGTTGGTCTTATCGTTAACCTTCCATATCCTTAGCAAATAACACGATAAAAAGTTTAGAAGCTGTATAATGAATGTATAAAGAGTATTCCAATTAATTATTGCTTTAGATCAAAATTCTAGAAAACTAAGTTTGGTTTATTTATTTCAATTGTAAACCTGTTTATTTTTTGTTACATTTTATATTTTCATAACATTCAAACAATCTGTAAAAAGAGTCTTTACAATTCAAAATTCACAGACAATAGACGTGCCTATAAATTCAACAAACAACAAATAAACTATTTTTTTATTTTTTGTAACAACAACACAATTGATTTAAAACATTTCCTAAATAACACGCAACAATTGATTACATGTTTCTGCAATCTAGGAATCGTTTGAGCCCCCAAGCTCCCAATTATAATGATCTAAACGTAGTGCAATTATAAGTAAGATGAAATATGGGGACTACCCCAAGTCCCCAGGGGAATTATGTAGGCCCTCGGGGATTCGAATGTGACACGAATTCCCTCTTTTCGTGGAATAAAGTTGATTAAATTAGGTCAATTTGATTTTAGTTCGTTAAGAGATTAGGGTAGTTACTTGGTTATGTGATTAGGATGTGCTTCTTTATTTGATTTATGTTATTAGATGTGTAAGATGTGCGTCTTTTGTTTAATATACCCTCTTTTATTTTGGTCTAATTAATCCTGGCTTGTGGCAGGGCTTGTCCTATGCCAATTGCCATTGATATTGTGGTTGACTGAACTTAATACGATGGGCGAGCATGGCATGGGCAAATAATTAACTAGGTAATTACTGCATCACGACAAACGTTAAATAGAAGAACGACCATTGTTCGTTTGCTCGCTTATTAGCTAATTTTCTTTACGCAATTTTCCTGTTTCACGAACAGTCTTTCGCTAGCCAGGTTTCGAAAAGAAAACCTATAGCATACATAAAAACCTTCTTGTTCAGATAACTCTAAACAACAACAAAACAGGAAAATACCGCTCATAATCTGAAACGAAAATCCACAAGACACATTTTATTCCCTAAATCCCGAATTCCAAGAATCCATTTCGTACATAATCTGCCTTCATATCTCAGTTAGGTCTAAACTTGTAAAGTAAATCTGCACACATACGTGCTCCCAGCTAAGGTCGAGGTATTAGCGTTACCGACGTCTACCGCCTATTACATTCAAACATACAAACTCGTTGCGTAACGTAAATGTTGCGTTGCGTGTTGCATAACAATTTGGTATGTTCGTCTAAACTTATGTCGATTATTTGCTGTTGTTTTGATAGTAAATATTAATTCAATACGCGGCTACCCTTTTGTATACAGGGTGACATTGAAAACATGCGACAAATTGAAATGGGAGATTGTACTCATCATTATGAACAACTTTTACTAAGGGACCAAAGCTACAATCCCAAAAAAAAAAACTGCTGTCCCCTACATTTATGTTCGCAATACCTCATCAAAAAGTAGGAAAAGCAGATTTTTTTTTTTGGGATTACAGCTTTGGTCCCTTAGTAAAAGTTGTTAATAATGATGTATACAATGTCCCATTTCAGTTTGTCGCAAGTTTTCAATTTCAACCTGTATAATTTTCGGATCTTTAGATGACATAAATATTATTATTGATGTTTGAACTGAATTATGTTACTCATCGGTCAATTTCTCGTATTGCAATGATATACGTATTTGTGTTTAGGAGCCGATATGCCGGCGATACAAAACAGGTTTGATCTTGTCCACACACTGCCGTGGCACCGCGCCGTTCACCCGGTTTTTGTTTTAGCTATCATGCCAAGTTCAGTCGCAGTGGACATAATAATGATCGCCGTCACCGGAACGTCACTTCGGTTCGAATAATCTCGTTTCTCAGTGACGATCCAGTGACGGCGGTGGCGGTGGACATACTTTTGAGGATTTTTCGTGTTTAATTCTGGACGGCTTCCTAGTCAAGGCAGACTAGTACCAGGAATACTCAAAGATTAAACAAATATATATAATGGTTTATGTATGTGACAAATGTATTATTTTATTCATATAAAGTAACTAAGTAATTTGAGTTAACATTGAACTTTTTATTTAATTTTTTATTTGGTTATAATTTTTAAATGATCTATCCTTAATTTTTGTGAGTTGACATCGAATAATCTTGTTTTATATTTTTTATCATGATGCTATTCTGATGATGATGTAAGCTATGTTGTAATTTTTTTAAAGTGTTAGGTACTGTGTTACGAATGCTT
The DNA here is from genome assembly GCA_905333075.3 of Atethmia centrago. Taxonomy (NCBI): domain Eukaryota; kingdom Metazoa; phylum Arthropoda; class Insecta; order Lepidoptera; family Noctuidae; genus Atethmia; species Atethmia centrago. Next base: position 26,941,024 of record HG995374.1, read on the forward strand.
TTTTAAATTATTTTTACTATATACTTATAATTAAACTTACCTATTATTATTTAATTAATTTTTACTTATTTACTTTTATTCGTTTTTAAAAATTAGTTCAAACACAATGTAAATTGTTTATGCATGAAATGAATTGAATTGAAATAAGGCTTTATGTAATCAAGCAGTTATTGTTACAGCAACAGTTTGTGTAACGTGTATTAAATCCTAGGCTTTAGGGTTATCCTCACGGTATGAATTATGAAAACTTTTGATAAATGCTATAAGGCCAATTTATTTTATTGCGTATAAAACATACAGTGATCAGTTTAAAAAGCCAAATCGTTGATCTTTAGAGTTTCTATTTAGAAAATAAAATCGTAAATCATGAGGAGAAAATATTATAACAACTATTTATTAGGTACAAATATTAGGTACAATTTTAAGTGATTTCTCAGTACGGAAATGATTTACTATTATATACATACATTTGGCATTGGCAAGTAACTGATGTTACGTCGGGTTCTGACACGCGTTTTATAATTACAAGAATTATATTAAATAAATATTTTATTTTTATAATTCAGATTCTATCAGAATACCAGCGCTGCAACACTTATTTTTTTAAGTACCGCAGCATTATGCTGAGATTGGAGCATCTTGGCCTCGTACAGGACTTTTTGTTTTATTTTCATTTTACTTGGATTATTTTTTTATGTTTCTATATTGTTTTTTTTTAGTTTAGGTTGTAATTTCCTGTGCGAGTCCCAATAAATATTTTTCTTTCTTTTTTTTCTTTCTTTCTACTAGCAATATTTTACAGACTCAAACCGTACATCTTCCTCGCACACAATCTAATCTGTTGGAAAATTAAGTAAAACCTTTCCAAATTACGTTATAATCTTTTACACAAAATTTAGTACCGCAGGACCACGATAAGATCTACAAATTAATGGTTATTTATTAACTTAAGCTCTCCGTGGTTTAGCTTTGTACAATTTCGTGTTCAACTCATAAAAATATGCTTAATTCCTTAGGTAATAAGTATAAATATTGTAAAATTTTCGCAGCCGCCATCTTGGTTTTACATTTTGACCTCACTATCGTCTTTAGCACCCTGAAACTGATGGTATATGATAAATTATTTTTATTTTTGTAAGTCTTGTAGGTTTGTACAAACACTTTTAAACGTCAAACATATTTTAAAATCTAGATGAGGTCATTGATGAAAGCATTTATTTCGATTAAAGCATTTAGAGGCACTTTTGAATTGTCAAGGAGTCGGTCAGTCAGTTCAACATGAAGCTGAATTTGTTGCTCATTCCTAAGCGTAGTAGCTTCCTATGGGGAGAAACGGGCAAGAAACTCCATATAAACTCTTTTAAATCAAAATATTGATACCTAATGCAAGCAAATCAATCTGTCTAACTTTTACCAACTATGTTTTGGTCGGCTTCCTGTCTAATGGCTGCAGTTAATTACCAGTACTTTACATGGAGGAACTGCCTATCTGACCCCATCACCCAGTTACTGAGTAACTCGTTACTCCTTGGTAAGGCTGGTTATCAAACTTTTCGGCTTCTGACTACCCATAACGACTGACAAAGAACTATGAATGACAGCCGGGACAAACGGCTTAACGTAATTTCTGAAGCACGGATGGGTCTCGATATGGATAGTCACCCATCCACGAACTGACCACTGCAAGCGTAGCTTAACCATCGATCGACTCGTGCGTCTATTATCATTTAGTCACGATTCTCATTGTTACCTAATGCAAGCATGAGGAAAATATCAATGGTTTACTGTATCAAGTTATAACAAGGTAAATAGTGAATAGATTGTATTGATGTTTACTCTATCCTCTGTATCAGAGCTCTGTATCCTCCCTATCTAAAATTGTGCACCCTGTAAAGCCTCTTCGTATCTGTCAGTTTATACCGTCTTCAGTCAAGTAATTCCACGTATACCTCTAAGCTTTGGGTACAAGTATGGCGGTAACGTTAGAGTGAGTCCTCTCACGTAGTGGCAAGACCCTCTTCTTCAGATGATTGCTTATGGCATATAAGGAAAACCGCCAACTCTCATGTCCCTAAAAACAAAGAGAAATAAATGTTTCACTGGGTCGTCGTATTTTGTTTTTTTGTTTGTTTAATTTTAATATGTTTAGTATCTACTTTAGAGAAAGAAGTAAATAGTGCATTACTGCATCGGCCTGCAAAAGAGGCATTGATAGACGAACGTGAAGATGTGGGCCGAGGCGAAGCCAAGGTACAACATACATCCATAAATACCTGGTTACAGCCACGGCTTGAATAGTACTTTTCTCAAATAATGCGCGGAAATTCAAATTAAGTAAATTAATTATAATTGCCAGAAAATAAAATAAAATATAATATTAAAACGTTTATTTTCTCTTCTCAAGTTATGTACTTATTGCCAATATTTGAAAATAGTGCACGAACGTGGAGCTAACTTTGTCAGAGACTGGTGCCTGAAGTAGGTTTATGTATTCAATAATCAATGACGAACAACAATAATTATTCACGCGCCATTATATTCATTGTTTCTTATTTACTTTAAACAGCTCTTTTTGCAAGCCACTTCACTCCATAAGTTGTTAAATCCTTGATTTCGAAGTATAACGTTCATTCCATTTTTTTATTACATGATAGATATTAACTTGCATAGTAATTTATTCAACCGCTAAAGACGACAGTAATGGATTTTCACACTAACATTGCCGGCCGCTGCTGGCACATTTTTGACCAGGTATAGCATTTTCGATTTACCTCGAAGAAGGTAGTCAAAATAATGCTCGAATTGCCAAGCATTTTTGAGAAAAAGTAGTTCGTTTTAGTGGCAAATGTATTAAAATAAGCTATCAATAAACGAGCTTTGTAAATATTTGATGTCCTACTGAATTATTGTACTTGAACGACATATAACCGCTATTTCAGGGTTGATAAATAAATTATTATATTTTTTAAGTTACTTTAGAACCACCATAGTTAATGTTTTTAAGGGATTACATTAACATTAACATTACATTTTTAGGGTTCCTCTACCAAATTACAACGAAAAACCATTATCCAACACGTAGCTCACTTCCTGCTTTTTTTAAATCGGTAAATACAGAAACAAAACATTTAATATTTCCAAGATTCCCAGTCTGTTGTAAGAATGGCGGAAAATAAAGTGAATTAGTTGTTCGGTCCGTGCAAGTTGAAAGACTTTAAGTTTCCGAGTTGTTCATTCTGGGTGATGAACTAGCAAAATTTTACGTATTCTTCTTTATACGAGGATTTTTTGGAGTATTATTGATAAACTTCGTAGTATCGGTATAGATAGACGTAAAACATGCAAGCGTTTTTATGCAGGACGTTATACGAGCAGCGTATTTTGTGATTTACCTATTAATGATTTTCTTCAGAAAGGACAAGTGCGTAGTACTCGCAACCGGCGCGCTGTATGACCAGCATCATATTTGCATAACCCACTGTCATTCACAATCTGAATGATTTTGAAGTATGTTGCTAATCACTGCTTCAAATGTTCGAAAAAATTGTCTGCTCAGCAACGTAAATAACGAAATGGACTTTAGTAAACTGTCAAACTGAAACCCATTGCGATCAATTGTCATTATATGTGTGTTACACAATTGCCTCGCAGAACTTAATACCGAAATAAAAGCTTCCAGGAATATAAAGGGCAACCTTATTGTAACGATTTTAAAGATCGAACTGTCCAAATTAAACCCATTGCTACCGATAGTGTGTTACACAATTACCCCGCATATTATGAACGTAAACGTAGCAACAGAACACCACAAGCAACGATCCTTAAATACTCCCTGTATTTAAGGATCGTTGCTTGAACCTTATTGTAACGATCATAGAGATCGAACTGTCCAAGTGTCCAAATTAAACCCATTGTTACTGATAGTGTGTAACACAATTACCCCGCATATTATGAACGTAAACGTAGCAACAGAACACCACAAGCAACGATCCTTAAGGCACTGACAAGACCCAATTGACCAAAATAGCCTTCTCTTAAGAAAAAAAATTGCCAAATCAGCACAGTTTGTGATAGTGGCAAAAATATATGTTAATTTTGAACATATTTCCCAGAACTTGGTTGTTACCAAAACACGTTTTGAAAAAAAATCTAGAGACAAACTAACGTTAAACTAACCTCTTACCTTGAGTTCTAATCCAAAATATCTGCATTAAAAATCAACATACGTTACGTATTTAATTAATGACAAGAACGTCTTATTTGAGTGCAGAACTTGGTTGTTTTTTATTTTCGATTACTCAACTCAATTTTGATAAATTGATAATTGCTTCATATTTTGCAATAAATTACAAGCGTTGTGTCACCGCGCTTTTATTTCTTTTCTATGCAATCTGACAATGACCGTGGTTTATGTGTTGTCAGCGTCTTAAAACTCCCTGTATTTAAGGATCGTTGCTTGAACCTTATTGTAACGATCTTAAAGATCGAACTATCAAAATGAAACCCATTGCTACTGATAGTGTGTTACACATTTACAACGCATATTATGAACGTAAACGTAGCAACATAACACCACAAGCAACGATCCTTAAATACAGGCAGTATTTAAGGATTGTTGCGTGTTCTGTCGTTTCTGCCTACCTCCACGGGAAGAAGGTGTGAGTTTATTTATATTTAACAACATTCGTATACACTACAGAAATTACAGGAAGCAACAGAAAATCAAGAACTTATAGAGTCATGAGGAACAGGGTGTAAAGTTCACTCATCCTCGAACATCCTCCCATAGAAAAGGGAGGATCCTCCGACTAGACGGGTGTCGTGTCTGGTGGGCACTGCCCGACGTTTGATGTCGGGATGTTGTATATGTGCTAGTTGCGCGGTAAACTCTGCTTGCGCGATGCAGGATTTTGCGTGACGTCAGTGTGTTGCGTAGTTCGCACGTGGCGATGTAGATGCCGCCAAAAACTAAATGTAACAAACAATTCGAGGTAGATACAGCATTTTCTTATCATCACGTAGTTTATGTGTGTTTAAAAAAAACATATTGCTTGTTTACTGTTAGAAACGGTTAGCCTTAACTAGTTTACAAAATAGCTAAATTCAATCGTATCGCCTAGTTCTAGTATACTGTGCATAATTCTTACAACGTACTTTACACTTTCTTATTTGCAGAATATGTTGTCTGCCTTTTTAACCGACTTTAAAAAAAGGATGAGATTACAGATTAGTGTCATTTCTTTTTCATTTATGTAATTCCTGTCACTTTTGCAAGTACTGGCATACTAATATTTGTGTGAGGTGTTTTGTGTGTCTCAACAAAAAATAAAATACGTTTTTACAAAAACAACAGCCGACTCCCAAAACCGAGGTGTGTAGTCTGTGCTAAATAAATGTGTTTTTTTTTTCTCTTTTCTTACTATTACTTCAGTCAAGCAATGCACGCCCACTGTTGCACTTAAACCTGTCTCGAGTTAAGCGACTACTTTATGTCCACCCTTTTTTTTTGGTGGGAAATCATCAAATAACTTCTCCCGCTCTGGGCGGAGCGGGAGGGTGTCAGACTCTTACTGACTAAAACCCACCCGTATTCCTTCCGTTGCCTGTGTTGCCAGGGGACTTGGTATCCCTTTAGTACCTTCCCGCGACCCCGGCAGGCATCGGCCATAGTAGACCCCTACACTTATGCTGACATCTTTTTGAGGCGGGCGTGGAATACAACGCGCCGTCAACCCGGGCCTGGTCCTTACCAGACGGTGAGCTGCCCATTGCTCACCGTTTATGTCCACCCTGAATTCGTCACTTTCCCAAGAACTACAAAAAATCATCTAATGATTCCTTCGATATAACTCCTTTGATGTACGAGTATCTTCGAAAAAAATTAGAATTTTGTTGAAAAATGTTTTAAGTAATCCAGGCTTTCATACTTTTCAAGAATTCAATTAGATTGTACCAAGTTTCGAATCACGGGCCTGTTGTTCGTCGCCTTTTAGTGTCACTCGCAGATTTCGAGTTTGGCGATGAAAAATAAATAACTTTGGTTGAGTTGGAAACTCTAGGTTTGTGTGTCAAGATCGAGTGATGTCGGTAAATATTTGTAGTTAGGTAAATATATGTCGCCGTAACATTGTGAGAACCATTAGTTTATAACTTATTGGTATTATTTCCGTTATATTATAAACTGTCGAAAAATTGTGAACTTGGTGAAATGGGTTAGGTTAGGTTAGAAATGTGAACAACCGCTCGCGAGCCGAGCGAGCGAAGTGAGCGGTACCGTGGCTTCCAAGTTGCTCGCAGCTAGCAGGCTATTTAGTATTAACGCAAGGTGCGTTATGTCGCAAGCAAGTTTGATACCGGTTTACAAATAGTCTGTTTCCCATGGATAGATTATAAACTATCGAAAAAGAATACAATAAATTGTAAATGGTTTGTTTTTTATACATATTAAATAAAAAATACGCAGTTTACAATTTTTTATACATATTAGTTATAGGTAGAAGAGTACGAGTTAAGAAAACTGACCAGATGCACAAGGTGACGTATTAGTGAATGTGACCTATTAGGGATAGCGACGAAATAGCGATGTGGTGAATGTATTTCATACCCAATAATACAGGGTTTTCGAGATGGGACTTGGGATAAATAGAACAGGGTTCAAAACAATCATGAGCACGATTTTGGAGACACAAAATCTGCATTTTTTTCAGTACCTCCTGTATTGTAGCGAGTTTTATTATTTTTATTTAAATACTTTAACGCCCCAGGTCTTGGTCTTTGGCGACAGCCATTGAATTTCTATATTGCAATGATATTAAAATCATTTATTTACAACTTTGCTTAATGATGAAATGAAATGATGAAATGATTTTATTTTCTGTAAGTAGGTTTGTACAAACACTTTTACACGTCAATAATATATTTTTTTAATAATATATCGTTTCGTAATATATTTACAAGCGATTCAAATTACTCTAACAGATATATATTAATTATTCTCTCAAAATCTAATTAGTACTGTTTGATACTAATCTGTAAGTATTGAAAGACTAGATGTATTAAATATTTAGATATTAGCATTGCTTGCTAAACTACACCTGAATTAATCTTACTTAAATAGATTTAAATCACAGACAAGTTCAGCGTTCATATTTCATGGACCCGTCGATCTGTAAATGGTTTACTTACGTATAGAGTTAAACCCTTCGAACGTATTATTTAACGTTATTTTCATAGTGAACTTCAAACTTAATCCGTCTAGACTGGCACAGATTAAGTTCAGAACTGTATAGAAATCATATTATGAAAGTTGGCATCGAATTGTTATTAACAACAGATGTTAGGACTTAGTACCTTATTAGTTTGGTCCTAAGAATCGAAATGATTTATATGTTCGCATATCTGATAATCTGGATTATAATTCGAGGCTTTAGAGCCCCGTCTTTGGGGATTACTAAGTTATATATGTTGAATAGTTGAGTAAGTATGTGCTGGAGGATCAAAGTTTATGAGTTTGTTTTTTTTTTTACTTATCTTTTAAAATAATCGTTCTCTGCAAATGCTGTCTTTAAATAGTTTTGGTATCAAAGTTATGCGAGAAAAATATGGTTTTAAAGCAAGAATGTTAAATCACATAATTGTCTACCCAAAGTCTACTTATCTACAGTCTGTTTAGGTCTTAAAGGGCATGAGGCAAATCTTAGCCATGACACTCATTAGTACAGTTTCCTCCAATCTGCCCACTTGGAATAACTGACATTCATCATGTATGTCAGTCATTCCAAGATAAGTCATCATCTGCCTAGCCATTTCCCAACTATGTTGGGGTCGGCTTCCAGTCTTACTGGATATAGCTGAATACCAGTATTTTACATGGATCGACTGCCTATATCTGACCTCCATAACCCAGTTACTGGGTAACACGATACCCCTTGGTAAGACTGGTTGTCATATTTTCGAGCTTCTGACGACCCGTAACGACTGTCAAAGATCTACAAATGACAGTCGGGACCAACAGCTTAACGTGCTTTCCGAGGCACGAACGGGTCTTGGTATGTAAAGATGGTCATCCATCCACGGACCAACCGCGGCAAGCGTAGCTTAACCTGATGACCCGTGCGGATGTTATTACTTTTTTTGCGTTTAGAATAACTTTATTTCTCATAAAGAATTGCATACACTAACTCACTTACAGAGAAACAATAACTAATAACTAAGTTTAATAATTAGAGCGCACAGATGTACATATATAAAATGACAAAACAAAAGAAAAAAACAAAAAACGTGGGTAAACAGATAACAAACTCGATCGTAGGTTATTAACGAGGCACAACTTGGATGTATGATTTAATTTTTTACTTAGCCTCAAGCCCCTCTTGTCATTCCAAGATAAGTGTGGTGATATTTAAGGATGTGGTAAAAACTGAATAATTTCCTTCATGGGACCAATACCGTAATCACGAAAAAATAATTCAGCTGTCCCATACAAAACTTCAAAACCCGACCCAAATGTATGGGGCAAGTGATTAAATGTTGGTTCCATGAAAAAAGCAGTTCAGTTTTATGGTCTGTATCATACCCTTAAATATCACCACACCTTTTTGATACACGCTGCATTTATCATTGTTCCACAAGTAAGCCCAAACTCCATACATTTCCCTTCCCTAATCCAGATTAAGAACTAAAGCGACATTCCAGAAACAAAAGACACAAAAACTTAAATACACTAAAGTTTTTCAATCTACGTTCCGTCTCGAAATAATATTTGCCATGTCTCCCCAGTGATGGGCTCGTTAGCCTGGCTTTGCCTTCGTGTTGAGTGTATTGACTTTGCCAGTTCGTTGGATTCAAGAGGCAATGTTTTACTTTTTTGCGAAGCATGACGGGTGACGCGGAACGAAGCAATCGTTTTTTTTCTGTTACACATTCTGTTCGAAAGTGAATTGGTAATGTTTGTTCTTCATGGATGATTATGATGCTTGAGGTTTTGTGGAGCGTGAATTTTTGTTCGGGTGTGGATGTGTGTGATTGCATTGTTCTTTGTTATACTTGAGGATATTCTTTATGAGTCGATGCCCTTATCAAACGAATGTCAGACTTTTTATCAACAGGCTATTCATTTTGAATGAAAGAATTTCTCTCCATTTTGTTTTGTACTGCAGATTAAACCAAAAAGACACATTAAGCTCTTTTAGTAACCTTGACAGCTGACAAAAGGACAGGTCACTGGTGCGAAGTACAGACGCAGTCCAAATAATGTTGTCTACAAATAAAATTAAAATTAGTTCAAATATGAATAACTAATATCTTTACATCATTCTAATGAAAATAAATTAACGTTATCGTCGTTGTTTATTCTGCTTTGTAACGAAAGCTATTAAAACTCCTATAGTTATTTAAATCTTCAAAATAAGGGACATTTTGTGAATGAGTTAAAAAGACCCAGAGGGGTAAACTGGGCCGACCCCTTTAATTACGAAAATTTTCGCGCCCACAAGGGACAAATTTGTGTTGAGATAAATTAGATTTTAAAAATTCTAATGAATTGGGACCGAATTTTGAAGCGATTATCAATGTACTTGGAATTGAACCTCTTTGAGCAAATACAAATAAGAATTTGTTATGAATCTGTAGCGTTTTTTATATAATTACAATTAAAGTTTACACATTCTCTTGTGCATTTAACACTAAATCAAAAAACGTTAATTCTTTAAGTCGTCAATATTTCTAGTTTTGAACATCAATATTTATAATTCCTGGTCCTTCGGTTCCTCATTATCTTTATCCTACACATCGTTACCCAAATCATTATAACAATTTATTGGGGGAATGATTATTTGATGCCCAATGAGCTCTTTCGCCTTTTTGATATTTTTATTATATACTTGTAAATCTTGTGGGTATCTTTTAAAGTTATTATATAAAGTAAGTTACGCAATAAATGTACGTAAAACTAACAAAAAAAATGAAAACAAACTTCAAACTGACACATAAAACTAAAGTGCTTACAGAACATTGACCCTGAAACACGACAGAGGTAATCGCATATACAGACAAAACAATCTGAAATAATACGGCATTACGATCTACTATACACTGAGATCACGTAAAACCCTACAAAGATCCCTTTTCAAAGAAACAAATTCACCCGGATGCAAGGACTTAGGATGAATGTATTATGTACGAGGGAGGTACATGTCGGATTGGGTAAAAATGGTTTATAGATACGGCGAAATAAATAAAACGAAAATCCTCAATGTTTTGGAAGTAGAAATAGATACTTATTTTTTTTTATTTATGTTCATTTACATATAGCAGTGATGGCCCAGTAGAGACGGCCGCGACTTACCGAGTTGAGGTTCGAACCCAGATAGGCGCTTTACTTTGTGTCAATTACATCATCACCACTACTCTCAAAACGGTGAAGGAAAACATCGTGAGGAAACCGGCATGTCCTAAGACCAAAAATTCGAAGACATGTGACATTTACCAACCCGCACTGGGCCCGCGTGCTGGATTTCAGCCCACTCCCTCTCACAGAGAGGAGGCTTGTATCTCAGCAGTGGGAACATTATAGACCGATTATGTGTATATTAATTGTATTGAAAGTATATTATCATCGTCGTCATCGTAGAAAAGGGTATTTCTAATCACGAATAACTACCTTATTTTTGTGTCTAAAGTAAAAATACTCAAAAATTAAAACGTGGTCCTTCTACACACATTTTAGTCTTCGAAAACACTCACTAAAGTACAGTCGCGGCCTGTCGCTGAATTTTTGGTTCTAACCAAAAAATCGAAGACATGTGACATCTACCAACCCGCACTGGGCCCGCGTGGTGGATTACGGCCCACTCCCTCTCACAGAGAGGAGGCCTGTGTCCCAGCAGTGGGAACATTATAGGCTGATTATGTATGTATGTACATATATTTTAACGTAATAAACAATCTAACACTAAAACATTTGTATGATGTACAAATAAATGAAGGGAAATAGGAAGCGGGAAGAGCTCATTGGGCACAGAAAAATTCGGCCGCATCTCTATCGGTGGGAAAAGTAAAAATTGGGTTATGAGCGTAGAGTGTTTTGTTTCATTTTATATTTATATAGCTAAGTTATTGACACGCGTGTGAATGTTATTATCTACGTTTTCATTGTTTTGTTGGTATATTGGCGTGTGCTAGCTAACATAAATGGCAAGTAATTTAATTTAATGTTTTGTGTTTCGTAGTGTTAATTACTTTGCATACGATTTGTATAGAATCAAGTTTATCTAACTAACCAGACAGGTGTGCTGCTGGGGAGTTTGTTGCGCCCCTTCTTCTTCCCAGCTAAAGCACTAGGAAGTGGTGAATGGCGGGCGTTTTTGAGGGACTGTCTTATGTAATTTTGACGTTCGAAAAGTGCTAATTCTCGGCTGAGAATACAAAACCACTAAAAAAACCAAAATCAAAATCAAAAGTCATATATTCAAACTAGGCTGAGTTTGATGACTTTTGATTTTGATTTTGGTTTTCAGGGGCTAAAATGGCACTAGAGATAAATTTTTAATCGTCAAGTCTTTGAGAAATAATGTTATAGATTTTATATGTATTAAAATAATTGTCAAACATTTTTTGTATAAACAGTCTCTATACTAATCTGACCAAGATAAAGTCTGGACTTTAAAAGAGACTGTGACCCATGGGTTTTGACCTGATCTAGTTCTTAAATTTTATTATTTCATTTTGACGCGTTAAAGGGTTTTTAAACTATTTGACAGAAATAAAACATCACCTTACTTCTAATATTATAAACGCGAAAGTGAGCTGGTTTGTTTTTTAGGCTATCACACTGTAACAGCTAAACGGAATTGGATAAAATTTGGCACATGGGTAGACAATGACCTACTTATCCCGATATTCTGACGGGATCGAGACTAATGCGGGTAAATCCGCATGGTCTGCACCACGCGGTTTTACCTTTTCGCGGTTTCTAGTTCACAATAAATCATAGAAATAATGTAGATATTACAAAGTGTGATGCATACATATTAACACCTTGTTAAGAAGTGGAGTATGAAAATATAATTAAAATAATAAAAAAATAAAGCACTCTACTAAGAAGGACACACGCAAATATGAGGACCAAATTCTTGAAGTCCGCAAATTACAAAATAAATTCTTCATTATTATGTATAACCGTGAAATTTTAATTTACCTCGGTAGTACGTTTCCGTGGAATTATTTGCGAACTCGACTCGGGCGAGGCCGCGGGCAAAAGCTAGTATTTCAGAATCATCATCTGCCTAGCCTTTTCCCAACTATGTTGGGGTCGGCTTCCAGTCTTACCGGACGAAGCTGAATACCAGTATTTTATATGGAGTGACTGCATAACTGACCTCCACAACCCTTTCACTGGGTAACACGATACCCCTTGGTAAGACTGGTTGTCGGACTTTCGGGCTTCTGACGACCCGTAACAACTGTCAAAGATCTACAAATGACAGCCGGGACCAACGGCTTAACGTGCTTTCCGAAGCACGGAGGACCCATCCACGGAGCAACCGCGGCAAGCGTAGCTTAACTTGATCGACCGACCCGTGCGGTTCTTATTACTTGACCACAAGCCTCAGCTAGTATTTCAGAATATCTCATCATAATTATCATATCACCACTTCAAAAATTAAAAATGAAAATAAAATCCATTACATCATACCTACTTAATTACAGATGCTTGTACCTATTAGATCTTACTTTGTAAAGGTCTTATCCGACCTACCAGGCAGGGTCTCATGTCTACTCGGTGACCGCGGATACCTACCATATTTCACATTCGTGTTCGTGGGTTGAAATTTAAATAGTCTGTGGATTTTCATATTATTAGCATTATGGAAATATAAGGGAAAGCTTGTTGGATATAAGTAATTTGAATTAGGTTAAATTTAAATATATGAAAGCTATAACTTTTTTTTTTGTATAATAGTTGTTCAAAAATGAAATTTGGTAAAATCCTAATCCTGATATTATAAATGGGAAAGTGAGTGTGTTTGTTTGTTACGCTTTCACGTTAAAACGGCTGAACGGATTTGGATGAAATTTGGCACATGGGTAAACTCAAACTCAAAGCATTTATTCCAATTAAACCATTTACAGGCACTTTTGAATTGTCAAGGAGTCGGTCAGTTAGAAATATGAAGCTAGTTAGTTGCTCATGCCAAAGCGTAGTAGGTACCTATGGAGAACGGATAAGAGACTCCATGGACACTCTTTTAAATTATATTGTTGCCTATTGATTAGTATAAATAATGTTGAGTTTATAACTAAATGGGTGTGTAAAAAAAAACGCGTCCATAGTACAACAAATACAGGAGGAATACAGGGATAATACAGAAATAATACAGAATACAGGAGAAATACAGGAGGATACAGGAGGAAATTCTAGTGTGGGGCAACGTTTTTTAAAAAAAATAAAAACAAATAAACAAAAAAGAAAAACAATTTAAAAATAAAATAATTGAAAATAAGCTAAGAGATGACCAGTCCCAACTGACGGTGCTTGTTTGGATTAGCACATGAGATTTTTATCCTGACATTCCCACGGAATCGAGACCTACTCGGTTAAAACCGTGGGGCGTAGCTTGTACACAATAAATCATAGAAATAATGTATGTATTACAAAGTTTGATGCCTATTGACCCCTTGTTTAACGAGACTAGAAGTGGAGGATAAAAATATCATTAAAATATAAATTAGAGCACTCTACTAACAAAAACACACGCAAACATGAGAACCAAATCCTTGAAATCCGCAAATTACAAAAAGAACTTTTCATTATTCCGGACAACCGTGAAATTTTAATTTGGATCGTCGAAAATCTCCGCACAAAAGTCAAGATGTTGATGAAAATAAGACGTTTGCCTTTAAAATCCACTTTATTACCATATAATGAACCACTCAGTTTTTTATAGCTAGCGATTTAACGAGCAGAGCTGAATGCTTATTTCTCACCAATTCATTTATTCTTATTTATTTAAATTTTAGCAGCTTTTCTTCGCGTCCTTATTTTTAGGGTAGCAGGATTTCTTTTTGCGTGTGGAATGAAGTTGTCTAATGAATACGGATCATACATTGATGATTAAGTAAGAATAAAAATTTATTATTATAACGATATGTTTTTTTTTTTGTTTATAAAAGGACCCAAAAACTCTATTATTTCTACCTAGATGTTACTGCTCAGTTATGAACAAGTTTGCCACCAATAAAAGAAAGCTACATCCAGATTCCAATTAGAAATAAAATACACAGTTAAAGATAAAACAAAAAGGCCAGAACCCAATCCAAACTTGTCTAAAATGCGTACAGTCGGTCACAAAAAACGCTGACAAAACCAGACACAGAAACATTGGGAAGCCGCTAATACCCAGAAGAGATACATTATTGTGTCTCTGCTTATTTCGCAATAATGCGTAGTTCATTCGTTTTACTCAGACCGTGCGTGACACATGTCCTTCGTTTAGAAGACAAGTCGAGTTGACAAGTGGGCAGCGACTGTACTTTAGTGAGGGTTTTCGAAGACCAAAACGTGTGTAAAAGGACCACGTTTTAATTTTCGAGTATTTTTACCGTAGACAAAAAAATAAGTTAGTTATTCGTGACTAGAAATACCCTTTTCTACGATGACGACGATGTCAATATACTTTCAACGAAATTGATATACACATAATCAACCTATAATGTTCCCACTGAGATACTCGTACAAGCCTCCTCTCTTCGGGAGGGAGTGGGCTGTAATCTACCACGCGTGCCCAGTGCGGGTTGGCAGGTGTCTTCGAATTTTTGGTTCTAGGACATGCCGGTTTCGTCACGATGTTTTCCTTCACCGCTTTGAGAGCAGTGGTGATGAAATGATTTACACAAAGTAAAACGTCTGTCTGGGTTCGAACCCACGACCCACAACTCGTAAACAAGTCGGGGCCGTTAACACTGGGTCACCACTGCTCTTTACAATTAATATGCTTTCGATAATTGGTTGTTCAGCCGATCTTCAAGCAATGCATATAAATTAATTGAAAGGTCGCAATTGATTGAATGAGATTGATAAATTTAATGTTAAATATTGATTGATTTGAAATTCGAGACGACCTGTTAAATAATTGGATATCAGCTGCGACTCCTATAAAATATTAATCAGTCGTATAGGTCATAGGATTGATTGAATTCAGCAGCTTTCAGTGTTACCATAAAACCTTTTTGATTTAATTTAAAACACAATAAATTACAAGTTTTTCCTTTGTTTCGTTTATAATTATTTTATTGAATATCATTTTAATAATAAATATTAAGCTAAGCTACTCTTGCCGTGGTTGGTCCGTGGATGGGTGACCTTCTTTACATAACAAGACCCCTTCGTCTCTCAGAAAGCACGTTAAGCCGGTGGTCCCGGCTGTCATTGGTAGATCTTTGAGACGTTACGGGTCGTCAGAAGCTGAAAGTCTGACGACCAGTCTTAACAAGGGGTATCGTTACTGAGTTGTGGAGGTCAGAAAGGCTCCATTTAAAATACTGCAGGTATTCAGCTGCATCCGGTTAGACTGGAAGCCGATCCCAACAAAGCTGGGAAAAGGCTAGCAGATGATGATGTTGATGATTTATTATTTTAATATATGCATTTTGACAAATATAATCTGAAAGCAAAACTCAACTACCAATATTAATAAAACTAATTATTTAAAAAACAAAAAACACGACTTTAAAAACATACCTAACTGAAAAGAGAAAAACAAGCATTATAATATATAGAATTTTGGTATCGCAGGCGGGGGACAATCAAAAGTTACACCATATTGCGGGTTATTGGTTTGCCCCCGCCTGCGATACCAAAATTCTATAGATTATAATGCTTGTTTTTCTCTTTTCAGTTAGGTATGTTTTTGCAGTCGGGTTTTTTGTTTTTTAAATAATTAGTTTTATTTCAAGATTTAGTTTTATTAATATATATGGAATTGACTCATTACTAGCTTTTATTTGATATCAATATTGTTGTAATTTATTTAAAAAAAAACGTTTCCCTCCCTTTTTTTTTGTATTTGCAGATGCAATATATAAAAATTATATTAGGCTATATAAATTTTTGTCACTCCTACAATGAAGACGAATCTAACGACACCTCTTATGTTAAAATCCATCAAGCCGTTTAGGCTACAGAGCGTGCCAAAGAAATAGACATACATACATACATACATACATACATACATACATAGATACATACTCTCTAAAAACATTACCCTCCTTCTGGGGCAGTCGGTTAAAAATAAGTTAAAATCTGGAATTACATTACCGGTATCAGAACGAGATTGGCTTTGTGCCTTATGAAGTTATGAGGTATATCATAACATAATGAGCCTATACATGTTCCCGCTGCTGGGACACAGGCCTCCTCTCTGTGAGACGGAGCGGGCCACCACGTGGGCCCAGTGCGGGTTGGTAGATGTCACATGTTTTCGAATTGTTGGTTCTAGGACAAGCCGGTTTCCTCACGATATTTTCCTTCACCCATGAGGAAATTAATTGTATATAAAATTGGCACATTGTTTCTATCTTCCAAGTTATAGCAATTTAACAGAACTGTCTACGATTTTCAGTAGTGATTCCAATATTTGGACAATTTAAGTCGATAGTTGTTTAACTATCGACTTAAATTGTCCGAATATTGGAATCACTACTGATTCATTCTTGTTTAAGAATGGCTATATCCTCCATGTGGTACGAGGAGTAAGACACGGTAACTGACTAGTAGTGGACTATATTACCAGGTTCTATAAAGGAAAACAAACGGTCAACTTGATTTGAATCGCAGGCGATAAAATGAATAATATGCAAACGCTCAGTATGACGGACGATGACGCCGTCCGGTCAGTGTTGCCAGATCTAGTTTTCAATTTACCCCAGTCTTAGTCTCAATTTACCCGAGATTCCTAAATACCCAAAATTTGTTCCGTCAGTTTTTCTTACTTTACAAATAAAATAACTCTATTTTTTTTTTATTCGCACATCGCAATTAATGTTTCCTCTGCATCGACTACAGCTTTATCTTTTTTTTTTTAAATACTATAGTTAAATTTGTGTATCATTGTTTTTGACGGTGCAAAGTTAGTGAAAGATATATCAAAATAATATTATAGTAGTAGGTATTATATTCGAAACAGGCCGTGCCCTAAAAATACCCTAAGAAAATGAATACCCTAAAAATTAACCTGCTGTATTAGTTTTACTCTAAATCTAGGGTAAATTACCCTAAGTTGGCGTCACTGCGGCTGGTGCGTGCCCCTGGTCGAGCGCCCCTTCGCGACCTTAGCTCCCACGGTCACCCGGCACGTCGTGATATCTAGCCCTTTTTTTTGGGTGGGAAATCATCAAATAACTTCTCCCGCTCTGGGCGGTGCAGGAGGTTGTATCAGACTCTTACTGACTAAAACCCACCCGTATTCCTTCCGTTGCCTGTGTTGCCAGAGGCCTCGGCAACCCTTTTGTACCTTCCCGCGACCCCACCGCCTACTTATCGTAAGCGTCATTTTTACGAAAATATGATTTATATCCTAAGTAATATTTAAAATAATATGGTGTACGATAAAAATTGCCTTTTCGTAAAAATGCCGCAACGGCGGTAAGGGCTCGATATTCTCGACAATAGTCAATTTGATTTTAAAAAAAATTAACTTCCTAAACAATATACCAAAAAGCCACCAAAACACCTACAATTTCAAAATAGAGGCCCTAAAAATAAAATATTCAACACTTCGTTTGCCACGCAAACCCTTGTTAGTCTGAACCTGAACCAGGAATAATCTAGATTGTCTGTCTGTACTGTCCGCAAACAAGCCTAGGTATCAGAAACTCATTTAATAAACCTCAGCTGATCCCTTTAGAAACTATTATAAAATTAACTGGAAACTATCACAGGATTTAAAACGGGATTTTGAAAGCGGTTGAGCTGTAAGGTCAGCTGAGCTTTGAAATAAAGCTGTTCTGATTTGGTAAATATTTTGAGTAATTAATTTAGGATTTTAGGACAGTTTGGAAGGTTGGAGATTAAATCTGTTAGGAAAATGGCCAGATTTATGTTTTTTTGTCACAGGTCTAAATTGGGACTGTCGGTAAATTTTCTGGAGAAATTCTTTTTCTTAGCGTGTCAATGGCAATATAAATAATAATCGGTCCAGAATTTAGCTTCAAGTTTGACACCTTCAGTAGCGTCCATCGGTTCCTGTAACGTGCAAACAGCGGGAGACGCTGAGCACCATATTTATTGGTACACAAGGATCAAGTCCCAACAAAAAACCAATAGACCAACGGTGCACAGTCATGGATGTCGCCAAGACAGGGAGAATGGTTATAATCTGGTGGTCATTGGCAAATCTGAGTCTGCAAGCGTTCTCCGACAGTCATTTCTCCATTGGACTGATCACCGAGAGGGCATTTCGTTTTTGAGAGATTCGTCGATAGAACGTTTCACCTATAGACATTTCGCCGACAGAACCTTTCATATGCGTCACTTTCGACGACAGTAATAGAGGGGATCTGGATTTTGGTTATCGTTAATGGTCACTGTTCTAAACTAACCTTTTATTTTTTTTGTTCCGGGGTGGAAAATCCTCATGGATGTCCTCCGCCCTGGGGCAGGCGGAGGGGTCTGTCAGACTCTTACTGACTAAAAACCACCCCGGTGTTCCCCTCCCACACTTGCACCGGGGATCATGGGATCTAGTGCGAATCTCTCAAAAACGAAATGTCCTGTCGGTGATCAGTCCAAAGGAGAAATGATTGGCAAATCTTTAGCTATGCACGTTAATTGGCCTATAAAATCAAGTCAAAGTCAAATCATTAATTTCAAATAGGCACATAAAAGGACACTTTTGAACGTCAAAATATAGATAGACATCACAATTAATGTTGTGCGATTCTTGGGGGATGATACCATTGTTAGCTATGAAAGTGTTTTGTCTCAAATGATTATGATTATGATTATGAATATCATGTAATATAAACGAGAGTAGGAAACAAGACCCCAACAAGAGCTAAAACTGTGCCAAACTTACCCAATATGAAACAACTAACAATCGCAATAAATATTGCAAACCTAATCCTATTTCCTGACCTAAAGCACAAGCAACGCGACATAATTCACTATTTACCGGATTTAAAGGCGTTATAAGACGCATTATTAAACCAGGGCCGCACTCAAAGCAGTAGGCACTTTAGTTAGCAAACCTCATATTTCGAGGTAGCGACACGGGAAGGCGCGGTCGACTTTGTAATTCAAATCCGGCCAACGCGTAAATAGAAATGCTACTACGACCGTGACGTGAGACGAGGTTGGTTACAGTTTTTAAGGGGCATTTGATAAGGAAAGTGTCGGAATCTACGACGAACTTGGTTCTGTTATAAGTTGAATACTCGTATACATACAACATTTCATCTTGATGGGAATAATTGAATTACACCAAAAAAAAAAAATACTTCATAACTGACGCAAAAGCAAAATGCTTAACTTATCGCAGTGTTATTCCATACCGGGTGTAGATAAAATGTTGCAATTATGAAAGCATCTTCGATACGTGGGAAATCCTGACGTTTATAATATGTATAAACAGCTTCAAGTATACTACGTACAAGTTCGTAATACATAGGTTTTTTTGGAGATAGGTCTAAGTCATCTCACTACATGTTAGCCACGGGCTAGCAAGAAGTGGTATTTGATAATACGCGACTGGTAAGGGCGTTAAGGCGATGCGATATTTAAATTGCGGAATATTAGATTGAAGTAATGCTTTTGACTTTGAACGAGTCATTTTTGTAAATCTTCTAACGTCTTTTCATGTACCGCTTTGCTTTCATGTTTTGGTATTTTAAAGTCAGTTATAAGAAAATATAATAAGATATTAGGAGAATGCGTTTGGCTGTTTCTAATGTAGTTAGGGAGTTCTTTGAAGGACCTTATGACTTTTTGGCTCATTCATATAATAATGATTTAAGTTGTGCTGGATCTGCTTGAAGACCGAGATAAAGCAGCCTGCATCATTCAATATTAAAAATTAGAATGTTTCTTTATTTTAAAAAGTAAACTATTATACATTATATTATTTATGCAATGCTTGGTACTTAACTTTTCAGTAATTATTATAGTCATAATAATTTCAAGAATTTTCTTCTTTGAATTTGCCAAAATGCTTAAAAATTGTTTCTGTAAAAATGTTTCCAAAAAAAATACCCACACAACAAAGCAATTATTCAATATAATTTCAATAAAACACCCCTACGCACCTGGTAAGAATATCAAAGTAAAATAATTTGCCGGAAGACATGATTACGCAATTATAATTACATCAAGGTAATCTCTATAACGTGCGATGTCAAAATTTTACAAGGAAATCACTTGGAGGTGAACCCTCGTTAGCCTATATGATGTTACGAAATGAGATCGAGTTAAGATTAGCGTATGGGGAATTATTTTGCAGTAGCGCCTTAAAGGGAATTATTTTGGAGTAGCGACTTAAGTGGAACGGCTACTTTTGGTTCGGATTTTTGAGATAAATGATAAATGATTTTATTTCTGTAAGTAGGTTGTACAAACACTTTTACACATCAATCATATTTTGATAAAGACTAGATAAAGTCGGCGTTTCCTATCTGACTACTCTGAGAAGAAAGGCCGAAACAAACTCAGAGGTCAGTCTCTTTTAAAGTCCAGACATAATCTTGATTAGATCATGAGAAGACCATGTCGATTGGTGTCTGAAATAGTCTTTTGATGAAAGAACCACAAAGACTGAGTGGACCTGTCCAGTAAGCGCACGCATTCGTCAGTAGTTGTGCAGGTCGACTCAGAACTTAAGGAGCTCAACGGATCAACGAACATTATCAAAGAAAGAACATTTGGCCAGGCCGCAAAAAATACTCAAACTGCCAGACCATGTTAAAAACTAACTGAGAATATAACAAAACTAAACAATGACCCATATAGTCTTCACATTTACAATAATTAAAATAGTTTTTAGTTTTAGTTCCTAGTATTTACATTATGCATGTCATTGTATTTTTAAAACAAATTAATATTTTTATGTGCGTACAAAAGATTTACGCGTGTGTCAGATAAGTGGATAAGTGGATGGTATACTATACTCGTATGTATAGGTAATGATATCCACTAAATTAGCAAGTTTTGAGTGTCAGAATGGTTACTAGTTATGTACTGTGTATGAAAGTACCTATGAATATGGTGTGTAGGGAAAGGATTTCATGAAGAAAAGCACAGAAAGACAAGACTAGTTATTTATTACAATAAGACTTGTCAGTTAAAGAGAAAACTAGTTGTCCGTTCCTAAACTAGGTCTTCATGGAGAAGAAGGACAAGAAACTCCATGGCAGCTTGGTTTAAAGTATTTTATCAACACTTTTTAAATTAGTATACATTATCTTTATCACATTAATCTCTTCGACCATTTGTCAAAGCTATAGAAATATAAACAGAATGAAAAAGAACATGAATATTCCTTAACTCGATTTAACACTTATGACATATTATAACACATACAGAAAAACATAGTTATCAGCAATAATCAAGTAATAGGATCAATTAACTTACGGAACATTACAGGTAGTCCATCTTTCACAACAGTTGTATCAAAAAGGTCCTTTAACTCGCGGGTACCACCATCTTTTCTAGTCTCCCCATATTCATCAAGTACAACCCACGTTGCCGCCATTTTAGACCAATCGCCGATGGTCACCAATTATTGTTTAATCATTTCTAATTTAAGTAATAATTAACAAATCGAAGGTAGTGGAACCTTTTTAAAACTTAATAAGATAATTTATCAATTTAGTATGTACTTATTTGTAATCGAAAAGTAAACTTATAAGTTATTAACATCAACTTACAATTTCTGGAAATCATTTTAAACTACTTGTTATTTGAAAATAGCAGTATAAAATCGTAATAAACATTATAGTATAATATTAATTATAGCTTAATCATCTATTGTAATTCTAAATAAATAAACATTTGTTTTGGTTAATCTAAAAACCACCAACCATAACTTAGGTTTTGATATACCTACTTTTCGTCTAGAAACGTTGTTCGTAATAGTAGTCTTTTAATCCACAATAAAAACCTTTGGTAAAGAACAACTTATACATCGAAATAGCATATAACATAAATCAAGGAAATATTTTAAATACTATTTATAATTTATTCTGTTATCATTTAATTTTAGGTGAAAGTAAGATAAGATTTTGTATTTATTTAGACTGGCTCACAGATCACAGGTTTCGTTCGGAATTGACTGTTCGTCTAGAAATACAGCGACAGTTTAGGATAATAATTAAATCGTAGATTAATTTTATATGATGCTACATATTCTGACACGTGCGTACAAGAGATAGGGAATTTACTTAGGTAATTATCGCAATCATTATTATGAACTACAGGTGCACCTCTGCTTAACCATTCGGGGAATATAGGCGTGACGTTTTGTTAGGCGTGTTATTGACGCGTTTCAAAGTTATTTTATCTTTGACTTTGCATCACTGTCAAAATGACAGTAATCTTTAAGACCGTTACAATAAGGTTGCCCATTATATGCCTGGAGGATTTTATTTGCCTGGAGAATTTTATTTAGGTATTAAGTTCTGCGGGGCAATTACGTAATACACATAAAATGACAATTGATCGCAATGGGTTTCATTTTGACAGTTCACCCACGTCCATTGCGTTATTTAAGATATTGAGCTGACCAGTTTTTTGCATTAGCAATATCTTTCAAAACTCTCGGATTGTGATTCTGTGCAACTGTGTGTGCGAACAGCACCCTAATTGCGTACAATTAGGGTGCTGTTCGCGAGCCTCCTTGCCGGATTGCCGCCATGGAATCTGGAGGCAAAAGTCCTCGCGCACGTATGGGAGTGGCGCGAGGAGGCGAAACGCCGGGGCGTAACTCCGCTGCCGCGAGAAATCGCGGCACAGCGGACGGAGCTCCGGCGGGATCTAATGGCGACATGGAGAGTACGGTTGTAGCAACCCAGTACTGGGCACGCCACAATTGCGGCGATAAGTCCCCTCTTTGAGGAGTGGCTAGAGAGGCGCCATGGCGTCCTCAGCTTCCACCTCACGCAGGTCCTCACCGTACACGACAGCTTCGGGAGGTTCCTGTGTCAGATACGGCGGGAGGAAACGCCCGGGTGTCACCACTATGTGGATCGCCCGATGGACACGGTGGAGCATACGGTCGAGGTCTGCCCGGCTTGGGCAGAGCATCGCCGTGTCCTCGTGGAGGCGATCGGCGGCAGAGATTTCTCGCGTCCGGCCCTGGTTCAGGCCATGGTACGAAGCGAGAGGGCATGGGCAGCCGCCACCTCCTTCTGCAAAGCAGTAATGCTCGCGAAGGAGGAGGCGGGACGGTTGTGGAAAAGGCATGTTTCGCGCCCTCTCACCCCTAGCCGCCGCAGGAGACGCCCTGGGCGTCGGGAATCCCGGGCGGATTTCCGGCCACCGTAGGCGCGGGCTTGCGGACGGTGAGCAACGGGTAGCTCACCGTCCGGTTAGGACCAGGCCCGGGTCGACGGCACGTTGTTTTCCACGCGCGCCTCATAGAGATGTCGTCAACACAAGTGTAGGGGTCTACGAGGGCCGATGCCTGCCGGGGTCGCGGGAAGGTACTAAAGGGTTACCGTGGCCCCTGGCAACAAAGGCAACGGAAGGAATACGGGTGGGTTTTAGTCAGACACAGCCTCCCGCTCCGCCCAGAGCGGGAGAAGTTATTTAATGATTACCCACACAAAAAAAAGAAAAAAAAGTGCTGTTTACGTTTTTATTTTTTTTCCTACTTGAGTGTAGTTCTCGATGTTTTTTGTTGGTATAGTGGCGTATGTTAGCTGACATATGGCAAATCATTTAATTTGATGCTTTTTGTTGCGCTTAATGTAAATTATTTTGCATCCTATTATATAGAATCAAGTTTTTCTAACTGAACAGACAGCTGTGATACTGGGGAGTTTGTTGACCACTTCTTCTTCCCAGCTAAAGCACTAGGAAGTGGTGAAGGGTGGTCGTTTTGGGGGATCAACTGTAATTATGACGTTCGAAAAGTGCTGATTCTCAGCCTAGTTTGAATAAATTACTTTTAATTTTGATTCTGTTCGATTGGCTGTCAGAGGTAATAACTGTGAAGAATGGACTCATGTGTGAAATGTTTCAATGCATAAATAAAGTTTGGGCCTTAATGAACGACAATACCCGATTAGAGCTTTTAGTAGTTAGTAGAGAACAGGAGAGTCATGCCTACATTTATTTTACGCCAAAATTAATTTATTTAGAACGGAAAAGTCCCGATACAGTTTATATTATACCTAGTCCCGCCACATAAAAATATTTATGTAAATATTTTACCCATTTTTTACATAAAAACCATTTTAAACTCACGCGGTGATATTGTAATATTGCCTTGAGTTGGCGCCTGGCAGATATTTTACAGCGGGCCTTTCTTGAATGTAAAATAGGTGAAATATCAAACTTATTATAATATTATGTGGCAATGAAATGAGCGTACCGGTAAACTTCGCCGATCCCGGTTTCGGTACCAAAATAAGCTTTCTTTTACTCGTTTCGGTACTAAATAAAAGCCGAAATACCAGCCTTATTATGTTTAGTGATGTAAGAAAATATTAAACGCGTTTACCTTCATATTTTGGAAGAGCGCCAAATCCGGTAAATGCCATAAGGTAAGGTGCATTGCATGCCATACAGATGTAATATTAACAATATTCTAAAAATTATGTTGATTTTGATTTGACATTATTTATTAATAAGAAAAAGTACTTTCAGTTGAATTAACTGGTTTAAAAAGTTGCTTATAGCCTGATTTATACGGTGCGACTTAATTGCCTGTGACGTACTATAAGATGAAGCAAAAATAAAAGTTGCACCGTCTGAATATTGTTCAGACAGTGACGGATCTACCATTTTGATATCAAACTATTTATTAGTAGCTTTTGTGGACTGTATACTAATACAAGACTTATTACAGTTGTAATGGCAAACATGTCATTTGGTTTAAATAGGTTTTTTATTATTTTATTAATATTTTACATAGATTCTTTTATATTTTGTGAATGTGAGAACGTTGTAGGCTTAATAGACTAGATTTGTAGACCATTTATTTTATGTTAAGTACCTGGCTGGCCTACAATGTCCTACTATACCTATTAACACTAATTTGAAAAATTGTAAAAGACAATTATTTTTTAAAGAGTAACCGTGGAGTTTCTTGCCAGCTCTTCTCTATAGGAATCGACCAATTGGAACCGTGCAACAAGCTTCTGACGATTCATAAGTGCCCATGTAGGTTTATTTTAAATAAAATGTTTTGATTTTGACGATGCAAGTCATTTGTTACTTCATATTTGACATTATATTAAACTTTATATCTTGAACTGACATAGGTATAACTTTGACATCAAGTAATTTTTTTGCTCCTTATGTATGAGCTCTTATTTGTTGCTGCTGATTTTTTAAATTGAATTAGAATAATAACATTGTGCAGGATAAAATTAAATATTTGCACACCACATAAAATGCTAGGATGTAAAGGAGCCATTATAGCTTTAAACCTACATTGTAAACCAACATTCTGGGAAATAAATGAATTTGATTTGATTTTATTTGTTGTATTCTATAGACAAGAAACTTGAATTGTGTTAATGAGGCTATTGTTGTTATTATTGCTATTCTGTAATAAAAAAGACCAACGAGTTATGATGAGCCAATATCATAACTACACAAAACATAATAAAAAACCAACGAGTCATGATGAACCAATATTAAACTACATAAAACATAATAAAAGCCCAACGAGTTATGATGAGCCAATATAATAACTACAAAAAACATAGTAAAAACCAACGAGTCATGATGAGCCAATATCATAACTACACAAAACATATTAAAAAACCAACGAGTCATGATGAGCCAATATCATAACTACATAAAACATAATAAAAGCTTATGTGACAAAAAGCAAAAATGCTTAAGCAGAATTCAATAGGTCAAAAACCATATTCCGTAACGTCACGGCTTCTCGCGTTAAATCACAATACTGTACCAACTGACGGCTACATACTTCCCAAACTCACTTATGCAAATCAAGTAGCTTAAAACGCCCGCTCCGTAGGAATGGTTGACGCGGAAACCCGCACATACTCATAAGTCACGTAATATTCGCTTGTGCGATGTAGATATGAGGTGGCAACAGACAGGCCCTGCTGCATGGCATTTTAACACTGAATAGCGACATGGAGTCTCAAAATGTAGTCCATCTTTGTTTTTGGTCAAGGTTGTAGGTTGAAATGAACGAAAGAAATAAGGTCAAGACAGCATAACAAGATAGCCTGGTGAAAGTTGGCAATTCGATGCAATGGTGGCTGACTTAAACCGTCAAAACTGTAACTATCTATAGTCTTTATTTATTTTCTTTGCTTATACTTTTAGTATGTATGTATTTATGTATATATTATTTAGGATATGTATTATTATATATCTGTGTATCTTAATTTAGTGTATATTTATTATTTTCACCAACGACAGCCCCACTTCATGTCCAGGCAAATCACTGTCCATTCCAAAGTTGCCTGGAAGAGATCGCAGAAAATGATAAGGCATTGTATATTTTGTAGTGTACTAGTAGAATTTAAAAACTAGTCTAGAACAAAAAAATCGAAGACATGTGGCATCTACCAACCCGCACTGGGCACGCGTGGTAGATTATAGCCCACTCCATCTCGAAGAGAGCAGGCCTGTCCCAGCAGTGGGAACATTATAGGCTGATTATGCTGTTGGACGAAAGTTAACTTTAAGGTTGATATCTAAATTCTAAAAATTAGTATGTACGTGTGAGGCAGTATGTGGCATACGGCGAGAAAAAAGATAAATACATAAACGGCCTATAATGTTCCCACTGCTGGGACACAGGCCTCCTCTCAGTGAGAGGGAGTGGGCCGTAATCCACCACGTGATCCCAGTGCCGGTTGGTAGATAATAAAAAAAGATGAAAATATATATAATCTGGCAAAAGTTTTACTCATGGACAGAAGCTTTCTCTGGTCAATAAATAAACACCATTAGTTGGTAAGTATCACTAATAATATTATCACACTAGCAAGCCAACCATAAATCGCTAAAATCATAGCCATACACTTAGTTCAACAAGAAAAACACATTTGCGGCAAGTGAAAACTTTCGCCTCGGCCGGAGAATTCAATGGCCTAGTGATCTCAGAGGTTTATGGCCTGACTTTGATGGCCCGATCTGCGACGATATTGAATCCGGTCCTGGATTAATTTAATTTGCAAGTTGGCCTACAATGCGAGGGTCGGAAGGTTATTAAGAAATCTGTTGTCGAAAATGAAATAAAATTTTACATTGGACATTTTGGGACAGGTGCCAGGTTATGGGTGAAATTGGAAAGCTTAAGTGATTTGTAGTTCCTCTTCTGTTTTTATTAGACTTTTGATTATCAGAAATTTATCTGGAACTACTGTCCTAACAAACTAATTAAATTTTGGAATATATCTACGGGTAAAAATATATTTCTATGCCTCCATTTTATATTAGTCTCAAGGGGGGGGGGGGGATTTCTGTTACCTTGTTGAACTTACAATAAGTTGTTGCCTTTCGAACCAGAAAAGAGCAACGCTTGTTAACGGCAGAAATACGTATCGTTTCCGCGTTGAAAACATGATAGCTAGAAAAAATATTTTCTGTTCATCACAAGCACGCCATATTGGAAATCGAAGGGGTACAAAATTAAAAGTCATTTATTCAAACTAGGCTGAGAATGAAATGAATAAAAGCACTTTTGAAAGTCAAAATTATATGAGACAGTCCCCCGAAATGTCCGTCCTTACCACGAGTGCTTTAGCTGGGAAGAAGTGGTGCAACAAACTCCTCAGCAGCACAGCTGTTTTAGTTATTAACATTACAAAAAACCAAACATTAAATTAAATTTTTTGCCATATGTCAGCTGGCACACGCCAATATACCAACAAAAACATTTAAAACGTATAGTTTTATTTTCAAGCAGAAATAAAAACTAAAAACGTAAACAGAACTTAATACCTAAATAAAAGCCTCCAGGCATAAAGAGCGTGCCCGCTTACATAAAGCTGCAGCTGTAACTCAAAGTCACAAATGATAAACTAGGACCATCATAGTAAAATCAATAAACAGTTAATTACTAAACCATGGTCAGCAAGACGACCAGTCACCACAAGCAGCACCCGCACGGTTAACTCTTTGTTTGAAACCAATGATGGCTTAATTAATAAACTACATATTTTGATAGTTACTGTGTGTTTGAGTAAAGCCTATACAGGGCTATTGTGTGCGGAAGCCATTATTGTTAATATCATTATTCGTCAGGGTGATTGACATTCAATTAATGATATTGATTCGTGGCTCCATATTCATAAAATAGTTACATAGTTTCACATGCCCGGGTTTTGGGAGCGCCCTACGAGTCTACTCCTATTACTTCGTCAATTTCAAAGGAGAAGGTTACTTGTACCAAATATGTATAAGATGAAATGAACATGCTTTCCGTATAATCTGTCATATTTCATGTTTCATTTCAGGCTGATCGTGGTAAATTTTTATTTCCGGATATGAATTTCCTAATAAAAGTTCCGATGAGCAGTCAAAGGCGATACCTACTTATTATTTACTCGGTACTTATTTCAGAAGACAGGATAAACCTATTCAAAAATCGGTCAAGTGCGTGTCGGACCACGCGCAATGAAGGGTTCCGTAGTTGAGAAGTTGGTTATCCCAAAAACAAATAGAATAGAATAGAATAGAATACTCTTTATTATGTACACCATAAAAATTACAGATACAAATGTTGAAATTTTACAAGGGGTGACACAATGGGCGGTCTTATCTTAACATTGTAGTTGAAAAACATGTTCTCCCATATTTCGATATATGCCACGGTCAATTCTCAAACTGCAAATTTAAGTTGGTCGACTATTACTCGTTAACTTGTAAAGCCTACTCAGCTGTGATAGTTTTCCTTTTAATTTCATTATAATGTACTACTGCCATGATTTTTTTCAAATCTCCTTAAACAGATCCTTGAATCGAAAAGTGGTGTTCACAGACCTGCAATATTTTTGGACGGCCTGTCCAACGATACCCCACACCATGTGGTAAAAAAAAATATCATCCCGACATTACGTGCAAGGGAGGTACCCAAAATAAAAACATTTTCAAGATTTTATTTTAGCACTTTGTCGGCGTGATTACTAAGTATAACTATGCCATATTACAGCTTTCTAGTACTAAGCGTCTATGAGCTACAGCGGGTACAGACAGATGGACATGGTGACAATTACAACAAAAAGGATAGGTTCTGTAATATGGCACAAAAACATTCACACCAAAAAGCATTTTAAAATAAATGTAAGTACATCAATCGAACCAATTATAACCGTCGTAATTCGATATTTTGCGTCCCACAGCTACAGTATCGAGCGATTCGATATAACTTGAGTGGGATTCCGATTCCAAACCGAGTTGAGTCGATGACAGCTGTGATTATGTCACTTAACTGTCATCGTGATAGCTGGTCGGATGGTCGGACTGGCTTTATCTAGCCGATAGTGTTGTAACTCGTACTTTTGTGTGTGGTCGAACTTTGGTTACCGTTGGCTGTTGGTGTTACTGTTTTGGCGTTCGAGATTTGTGATTGGAAGTGCCGTTTTAATTGGTGAAGCAGTGACTTTATGTATACATTATTGTGGGTATAATTAGTCAAAAAAGAAAGTAGAAATTATTATAGTAGTTGTATAAAGAAAGTAGAGATTTTAGATTTGTATCATGAATTCATGACTGTTATTTTGTTGCTTACGTCCCTCATCAAGATCATCGTTATAAGTAGTAAAAAAAATGATTCGCTATTCTTAAAGCTAGGGTTTTTTGTTGTATTTACTAAAAAAACAACTTTTGGTACTCTTCTAACTGCTCCAACTAGGTTAAGCATTGAAATGTTTACCATTACGTTTGCCAATCTTCTAGCAATAAGCTCATAAAAATTAGTCCCTATAAGAAATTTCCAGATTTGTTACCACCCTCAAAGCCTCCAACCATCTAACATAATATTTCAATAAAAATATTTACCAATAAACTCCATCAATCTTCCTAAGTCCGTGGACACACGAGCGCATCAGCACGCGATCATTTATCGCGACTCGCGAGCATATTCGATTCGGTATGAGCCGCGTGATTTATCGGACCGATTCGAACGATCGCTTCGGTTCGACGATTGCGATAATCGATATGTAGCCCGCTTCACTTTTATTAAGGCTTGTGGCGGGCCGTGACGATTGCGTTGCAACTTTTCACGATATGAATTTCTTTGGGGATTATTTTTTATTGAATGCTTGCGCTTCGCGGTGAAATTAAAAATGAGGTGTTGCAGATTGTTAGAGTACTAATATTGGAGGGTAATAGTAGCGTCATTGATTCTTATATTAGCTTGTGTACGATGCCTTGGCTTTAGCGGTTGCGTAATTTCTTTTTTAATATCTTGACGTTTGTATTCCCCACATGGGTAAGCAAAAGTGTATGGTATACTCACATAATTGAAGTGAAGGCACGTGAACATATACGTAAGTGGAGGCACGGGAACATATACGTAACATATACGTATGGAGTATTGTAGCCACCTTTGAGATGGCTCGGCTAAATACCAACTTGCCGCGCTTGACTCGGTGGAACGCAGAGCTAAGAGGCTCATTGGCGATGTAAATCTGGTGGATGCCAAGCTTCACAGTTTGGCCCATCGTCGCAAGGTTGCCTGCTTGTCGGTCTTCTATAGATTGTACTTCGGAGAGTGTGCCCAAGAACTCCACGACCTCATTCCACCGGCCCCCTTCTATTATCGGTCATCTAGGCGCACTTCAGGTTACCATCCCTTCCTGGTGGCTATCCCACCAACTCGCACTAAGCGTTTCCAAACTTCTTTTATAATGCGCACAGCAAAGGAATGGAACTCTCTGCCTGCGTCTGTGTTTCCGAACGCATACAACCCTAATCTCTTCAAAGTGAGAGTGAACAGGCTTCTTCTGGGTAAGCTCGCTCCATCGTCGACTTTGTTTCTGTCACCTCTGACATAGACTAAGGTCAAGAGCAAACCCATCAAAAATAAAAAAAATAAAAAAAAAAAAACGTAAGAAGTTGGCAGAAACATTCCAGCGCTGATATTTTGCTGGATTCGTTTTCTCATCTATTGATCGTTATTTCCCCACTACCGATCGTTATTTCTCCTGACAAAGTTTATTCTGTTTATATGTATGTATGTATCTACGTATTTATTCTTGTATTGTATAGTTATTTTCGTGTTATCTACCCCATATGTTGCACTTGCTATGTGTCTTCTCTGCATCACCCTAAGGTTGACTGGTAGAAAATGCCTCAGGCATTAAGTCCGCTTTTGTACATAATTTTTTAATTGAGCATAAAGTTTTAATAAATAATTATTATCATTGGGTGGTAGGGTGTATCAGAGTTTACTAAGAGGTCGGTTTAGTAGACCAAACGAGCATAGAACCAGAACCAGAGCATTTTTTTGTTGATATTCTTGAAATTTTTGTGTGAATAGACTAAACTTACCAAAATACAAAATTATATTAACTGCCTCGTCGGTCTATTGGTGGCAAGCGCTACTACTGAGCATGAGGTCCTGGGTTTAATTTCCGGGTTGGGCAAAAGTGTTATTGGGATTTTCCATCTGGAATTTCTCAGTAGCAGCCCGGTGTATGGATTTGTGCCCGGTTGATGGCAATAGGCTCGCCCCCTATTAGAATATAATATAATAGAATACTCTTTAGTGTGTACAATGTTGAAATTTTACAAGGGGTGACACAATGGGCGGTCTTTTCGCTAAAAGCGATCTTTTACAGACAACCTTT
This sequence comes from Atethmia centrago, assembly GCA_905333075.3. Lineage (NCBI taxonomy): Eukaryota > Metazoa > Arthropoda > Insecta > Lepidoptera > Noctuidae > Atethmia > Atethmia centrago. The sequence goes on from HG995374.1 coordinate 26,973,019, forward strand.
GGATGGATTAAAGGGGGAGGAGGGACAATACTGCAGTCAGTGGTGTACCAGTCACATATACAATAAATACATATATTATACATACAACCATACCATATCAACCATATCCATAAACATGAAACAAGATCAAGAACTATAATAAGTAATGATGATGTTTAAGGAGAGAGAAAGTGTTTTTTTACCTGAATTACATGGGACTTAAAAAACTTAACTGGCGAAATGTGGATGTACTACAGGTACACCTCTGCCCAACCCTTCGTGGAAACAAGGCGTGATGTTACACACAAAAGTTACAAGCAACGTTGTTATAAAAAAAACGGGTATGGCACTCATAAACTAGTATTTATGAAGGGTTAACTTCCGTGATACTCCCATGAACGTTTATTATAGATAACCGGCGTGTTTATGGTTTTTCCCAATTTCTACCATTTACAACGGTTAGGCTATCATGTTTAATGGTACGTTCGTGTTTACTATTAAATGACGACAGAAAAAGCTCATTATGACTAACTGCGCCCCGCGGTTTCACCCGTATAAGTCTCGATCCCTTAGGAATATCGGTATAAAAAGTATTCTATGTCCTAACTCAGATCATGGTCTACCCATGTGCCAAATTTTATCCAAATCCGTTCAAATGTTTTAGTTCGGGAAGGTACTAAAGAGTCACCGAGGTCCCTGGCAACACAGGCAACAGGAAGGAATACGGGTGGGTTTTAGTCAGTAAGAGTCTGACACACCCTTCCGCTCCGCCCAGAGCGGGAGAAGTTATTTGATGATTTCCAATCCAAAAAAAAAGGATGCTCATGACATTTTGGTTGGACAGTTAGGTAATATATGACACAACAGTAATTTATGAGGAGAATTAGGTCAAATTTAAGACTAAATAAACGGTGGATAGAGTGTGTGAAGGATGATATGGCTAGAAAGGGGGTGACTACCGAGATGACAACTTCTAGAGAAGTATGGAAGAAAGGGATATGCTGCGCTGACCACAAGAAATTGGGATAAGGGCTGGAGAAAAATTATGATGAAATAAAAAGTGTAGGTATGCCACGGAACAGAAAAAACAGAGGTATGCTATATAGAGAGAAAGAAAGAAAAGAAAAATATTTTATTTGGGACACTCACAAGAAATACATAAAGTAAAAAAGGAGCATTTAAAACTAACAAAATTGATATATTTGTTCGAATAAATAAATACAAAAAAAGCAAGACCTATACGACGCCAATGCCTTTTTAAAAATTAAAAAAAAAAAATTCAAACTGATTCAAATAAAAGAAACAATAAATTTACGCGACAACTAGAAGAGTTTTGTTCCAGAGATTTTTGGGAACATTCACAATTTTTTCAATAAAAGTTACAAGCAATATTGACAGGAATTTTGCTAAGTAGCAAACGTCAGTAACATAATTTCTAACTTTTCCCATATCCCTGGGGATTACATACACAACGTATTCAAAGTTAAAAGTGTTAGATTTTGTAAAATAGGGTACTTGACTTATTTTATTTTTAGAAACCTAGAAAAAATTATTCTGAATACTCCAAAAACTATTATTGAATACTCTAACTAATAGAATAATTGCGCCTCTTTTTGTGAACTTTAAAATGATTCCCATTCTGGGGTTCTAAAAATACTAAATATCCAAGTATCTGCGACCAACTTGGATGTAGCGCTCGTCGGTCGCAGGCAGTTAAATATTTCCAGTTCATAAAATAAATTAGAGGGTAAATCCATATTCAAACACAATTCGTTCTTCATTTAAAACCAGTGATGAGTCTAATTTGTACGTACCGGTACCCAGAACCGGTTAGTTCTAGTGAAATGGAGCGCGAGAACCGAACTCCCGGGAAATAACACCGATGAAGTTGGCGCTGTTCGTTTTAATAATTAATATTGTTTTGCTGGCCGTACCGCGGTTCAGGGACAAATATTGTCATGCAATTTCGTTTACTTTTTTGTAGCGTTGTCAGAAAAACAATGGGTAAACTAGTAATTGAGTTTCTAAGGATTTATGTCTGTTTTTATTTATTTGTGGATTACCAAAGAAAGATAAATGGCTATGATTGTTCAAATATATACTTGTTCAGTATACTAGAAAGGGGTTGACTACTGAGATGATGACTTATAGAGAAGTATGGAATAATAAATTGGGATAAGGGCAGAAGAATGATGACGTTCAAGAAAATAATAGGCATGGAAACTATACTTTAAATGTATGATGTATACAACAAAATTCCACCAAAAGTGTATAGTAGATAGGTACAATCGCCAGCACAACAAATTACCACAAACTGTAAAATTTTCTCATTCGATTTTGAACTTAACCAACAACATTTTAAGGTTTAAAATCATTTGGGGAGATTTGACAGTTTAGTATAACCTCATGTGCTGTTGACTGTACTATTAGTCATAGTATCAGGCTGTAATTGACTTACATTCGGGAAAAGGAATGAGCATGGTCACCATGCTTGCTCATCTATATTTTAATGTCAAGTCAAAGTCAAATTATTTATTTCAAACTCAAACTCAAACTCAAAGCATTTATTTCAATTAAACCATTTACAGACACTTTTGAATTGTCAAGGAGTCGGTCGGTTAGAAATATGAAGCTAGTTGCCCATTCCAAAGCGTAGGAGGTACCTTTGGAGAAGAACGGGCAAGAAACTCCGTGGAAACTCTTTTAAATTATATTGATACATAAATAATGTTGAATTTATAACTAAATGTGAGGACTATGTAAATAAAACGCGTCCATAGTAGCAAAATAAACAAAAAAAAAAAAAAAAACAATTTCAAAATAAAATAATTACAAACAAGCCGAGGAAGCTAAGAAGTGACCAGTCCAAACTGACGGCGCCCGTTCTCGATCATGACGCATGGATCAGCACCATTCAGCTCAACCATTTTGAAGGGAGCTAAATGATCCAACACACGCGCCACCATCAGCGAGACATCTGAGTGAGCATGACATACTCTCAGCCGCCAGGGCACATTCTAGTCAATGACGTATTAACCGGTATTTCAAATAGTCACATAGAAGGCACTTTTTAACGTCATAATTTACATTAAAATATAATTGATTCTAATCGCCCCTTCCAAAAGGTAGCTTCGTATGGAGAAGAATGGGCAAGAAACACCGATTGTAGTAGTTCCAATATGTCACAGTGTTACTGCATGAGAATATTTTGTTCCTAACGAGTCACAGTCTTGACATGGTGTGTGATCCGTTGGGAATAAACACAAAAAGTTGTCATAACGAGTAACAGTGGTTGGGATTTTTTATTTACAATTTTTCCCAACGAGTCACAGTGTGACGTTACAGTGTGACTCGTTGGGAACATTCGATATTTTGAATAGGTACATTAATTATATAATAATTGGTAATTTAATATTTGGCATTTTAATTTAATATTGTTTTTATTTTTTTATTTTTGTAATTTGTTGTTTAAACAATTATTGTGATTATTTTTTATTTTATTTTTTGTCATTTGAAATTAGTTATGTTGTGTATTTTAGAATAATTAATTACTATTGTCACTAAAATTCGCATGCCGAATTTAGTAGGCGGAATATGAAGACCTATTGTATATTTGTTATAAAACCTGTAAAATACCATATTTCAAGCAAATAAATGAATCTGAATCTGAATCTAATTATATGTGAAGACGATGCACCTAGAATAAAATGACTTCAATAGGTAAAAATAATTAAAAATGAAGCAATGACAGATAAATTAATTATGTGATAGATACATGGTGCTCACATATTTACAAACATTGTAAAGTATACGTTTTACTAAAAATACTAAATGTAATGCACAGTAATGAAACATTGAACTCCAGCTAACCAGAACTGGAAACAGTTTCGGGTATGAAAGCTTTTCGGTATAATATTTTCGGGAGCAGAATTTTATTAAAAAACGTGTTTAGACCTGTTTTAGAAATATATAGTTTATAGTAAATAGATAGAAAACTCTTTATTATGTGCTCTATAAAAAATACAGATATAAATGTAGAAATTTTACATAGGGTGACACAATGGGCGGTCTTATCGCTAAAAGCGATATTTAACAGACAACCTTTGGATGGATTAAAGGAGGAGAGACAATACAGCCAGTGGTCATCAGTAATTTACGTATACAATAAATAGATACATATATAAAGCATATACTTATTTCTATAAATATATATATGTATACAAAAATAAACATGAAATTATTTTTAAATTGTTATTTTCCTTTTGATTAATGTATTTGATGTATTGACAAGTACCAAGTTTTTAATTTATATTTTATCTTTATTTTTCCATGCATACGAGAATGAAGTCATAGGTAGTTTTTCATTTTGTTTACTCTGATTATTTTTAACGAATTTGTTTTTGATTATCTGGTCATCTCATCTGCCACAGCTTATTTCAATTTTTGAATTGTTTTTTGTATTTTATTACGGACGCTTTTAACGTGCACGTCTTTCTACATACATCGTTCTCAGATGTATTATTTCAACATGATAGTACTTTGATTTAAAAGAGTGTCCGTGGAGTTTCTTGCTCGTTCTTCTCCATAAGAAGGTACAAAGCTAGGCTTTGGAATGGGCAACTACCTTCATCTTTCTAATTGACCGACTCCTTGACAATTCAAAAGTGCCTGCAATTGGTTTAAATGCTTTGCGCTTGAGTTGAGTTTTGAGTTTGAATTAAATGCAACTATCCACAGAAATATTTCCTAGAATTTACATACAGAAGCTTTGCTACAGTTATCACTTTATTAAGCACAATACACATTGTACTTGAGGAACAATAAAATATCCGAACTACAGTTGTTAGTTTTCGCATACCTATCCGATAAATCCGTCGATTGTATCCGCGGCATTCTCTTCGCAATTCGAAATTCGCGTATGAAATATTTGCTAGAGTCACGCACGATCCTTTTGACGCGCGTGTGCACCCTGTCTTATCTTATGAGATTAATGGCATTTTGTCTTTGCGCCAATTGCTTGCAATTTTTGTGAGGGTATAAAGGCGGGCACAGACGGTTCGTGATTCCAATTTTGCGAAAATTAAATCAATTTCGTTATTACACACTTCACCTGACCAGAGGGCTGGCTCGTTCTTTGCCCAAAGAAATAACATTGCCATTCAACATGGCAATACTGCCAGTCTTCTGGGCACGTTTCCGGATGACAGCGATGCGGATGAAAACTTTGACGCCTAAGTGTCCTTTTGTTTTTGTACGAGTATTCATTTGTATATAGTTAGTAATTTAATTTAGTGTCTACCTAGTGTAAATAGTTAGTAGCATCAGTATTGTATAGTTGTCTTTTAAATTTATGAAAATAAATATCATTCCGTTATTATTATAGTCATGAGATAAACCGTGCAGAATTTTAATACACCCCAAGCAAAACATGAAACATTTTTCGAATATAATTCATAAAACTTTTCTATCCTAAAATATTTCACGAAGACACGCTCTTAAATAAAAAAAAATAGAACATGGCATTGTGGCTTCCTATGCGTCCACGCAAAAAAAAATTGTTAAAGGATGTATTTAAAATAATTTCAAAAGTTACCTTTTGAAGTAACTACCAAAGGCATTTTTCCTTGAAATTGTATTAAAAACATTAATTAAAAAGATACGGTTCCTTATTTTCTTCTGTAACATTCACCCACTGCCGAGTGTATGCCTCCACTGATATACTCAACTTGTTCACCCTTATCAAGTACTTTTTGTTTTAGTTTAAGATGAGTATGTCCATCTTCTTTTTTTTTCTCTTCCTGTCTTCTTTGTGTTTTTGTAACTTGAATATTGATTTCACTATATCATAAACTTAGATAATCTGTGAAAACGTCGTGGTTTGTGTATTTATCCACTTCCAATGTCATCTTAGTTGTATTAAATAATGTACAATTGCTGGTTTTCCCTAACAAAATAAATAAGTAAATAAACAATTCTTATTTTTCATTTAAAATAAAAGTTTCTTCTTAGTATTATTCGAAATACGACTTAATTTTCAACAAAATAGATGTCACTTAACATCAATGCTTTCAGAAATAGACCGGCTGCCATTACCATTATTACAAGTTCTTATTTAAATACGTATTAAAATAAGACCCACCCACTTATCTCTGTTCAAACTTCTAATTTGTCGTCTGTCGTTTCTGTGTACATCAATCAAGCGATTCCTAACCGTAAGCCTTTCGAATCAAAGTGGAATTTCGCTTATCAACCAGTCAATCAGTATCACAAAGAAGAATCACCGACTTTGCGTCAAGCGGGCGATGTGTTGACGCACTGACAGACAAACAGATTACTCTCACACTGACAAATGTTCGCTTCCATCATTTACTCCATTTCTCAAATTGAACCTTACGTAGACTGCGTAAAGTGTAAAATAGAGTCGAAGGTTTATTTGGAATTTAGGTACGAGAAAATTCCTTGGGAATTTATCTCATGCAAGTCTGTTTCTTTTCCAACTAGGAAACTGCAGAAAGGCTAGTACTACAATATAATGGCCTGTATTTTTCTATAATTCAGGAGAAATGTTCGGTTTATCTCTTTATGCTTACACGGTTTTGATATACAGAATATTTTTCATTTCATACTCGTTGTTATCTTACTTTATTATTTCTGTGAACAGAATATACCTACTAAAGGGCTTGTTTAGCGATGTTACGAAAAGTAAAGTTGCAGCAGATCCTTTACAACTTCTGCTGTTAAGACGCTGACAACACCTAAACCGCGGTCACTGTCAGATTGCATAGAAAAGAAAGAGAATCGCGATGACACAACGCTTGTAATTTATTGCAAAATATGAAGCAATTATCAAATTACTTTAAATTGAGTTGAGTAATCGAAAATAAAAAACAACCAAGTTCTGCATTCAAATAAGACGTTCTTGTTATTAATTAAATACGTAACGTATGTTGTTGTTTAATACAGATATTTGGGATTAGAACTCAAGGTAAGAGCTTAGTTTAACGTTAGTTTGTATCGAGATTTTTTTTCAAAACGTGTTTTGGTAACAACCAAGTTTTGGAAATATGTTTAAAATTAACATAGGTATATTTTTTCCGCTACCACAAACTGTAATTTTTTTTTTTTCTTAAGAGAAGCCAAATTTCTTTCCCAACTACGTTGGGGTCGGCGTCCAGTCTAACCGGAAGCAGCTGAATACCAGTATTTTACATGGAGCGACTGCCTATCTGACCACCACAACCCAGTTACTGGGCAACACGATACCCCAAGGGGTATCGTTAACAAGTCTTACCAAGGTAAGACTGGTTGTCAGACTTTCAGGCTTCTGACGACCCGGGATCAACGGCTTAACGTGCTTTCCGAGGCACGAAGGGGTCTTGGTATGTAAAGATGGTCACCCATCCACGGACCAACCGCGGCCTGTTCGATCGACCCGTGCGGCGAAGAATACCAGAACAATACAACGTTTATATTTTTCTAGGTTTCCTGAGTTGGCGTCGGCTTTTAATCTTAAACGTGGCCCGTGTAAGTAATTAATCTATCTAAACTAATATTAACACGAAATCACGCGTCTAATTCTAAAGAGGTAAAATAGTTTTTTTTTTTAATATTTGGATGTTTTATTACTTTTTTACCTTTTTATGAAGTGATTATTGTATAAAAGGCTTAATAATTTATTTTGTTTTAATATTCTGTTTGATTTTTTGTTATTTAAAAAAATATATTTATTTACATAACCAAATTACAAGATGATTATTAACATTAACTAAATTAAATTAAAACTAAGTTAAGCCTAAAAAGTCCCTCGGGGCATTGTACCGAGGATGCTGGCGGCATTTCCTCGCTGAATTGCAATGCTGATGCGTTGCGCGAGAAAGCCGCCAGCTTTTCGGTCACCAGTTACATCAACTATTTGTAATTATTTGAAAATATTACAATATTATTATTATTCTTTGATTTCTTAATGTATTGTTATTTTAAGGGAATGTTTTAATTTATAATATTTCTTGACTTTTGCACGTCATGTGATGTGGCAAACATGTCTGTATTTTTTTTTTGGGTGGGAAATTATCAAATAACTTCTTCCGCTCTGGGCGAAAGCGTAATAAACAGATAAATGAACAAACTTAATTTCGCATTCTACATAATATCGGTTACGTTAGGATTCTGTTGTCTCTGTGTCATTCTGCAATAGTGTAACTTTCGATCAGTGAAATATTTTTTGTAGTCATATCAGTACTTTCAGTACAGTCGGAGCAGTGGTGGCCCAGTTGTAACGGCCGCGACTTACGAGTTACCTATAGGTCGTAAGTTCGAACCCAGACAGGCGCTTTACTTTGTATATTATATCATCACCACTGCTCTCAAAGGAAAACATCGTTAGGAAACTGGCATGACCTAGAACCAAAAATTCGGGGACATGTGACATCTACCAACCCGCACTGGGCCCAAGTCATGGATTACGGTCCACTCCCTCCCCGAGAGGAGGCCTGTGTCCCAGCAGTGGGGGGAGCATTATAGGCTAATATTATACTATGCTATGCATTGCCTACGTATAACAACCGGGATGATTAAACGTGCCCTCTGAGGCAAGGTCATAAAAATCAATCAATTTCCCTTCAAAGCCATAACACGTACGCACTAAAGACCGAAGTCTTGCACTCAAATTTATTTCTACAAGATAACATATGGGTGCTTTTTTAAGTGATTCCCAACACGTTTTTGCAATTTAAATCTGAAATATCACATGGATACTTTACTTGCGGGGGACCGGATCTTTCTCGGGACTGTCCTTGCATTTGCAATTCTAATCATTGGCTTCCGAAACGGGAAGGTTTTTGTTGCCTCGTGTCTTGGCGTGAAGAATGTGTGCTTTGGTTTAGTTTAGTTTTTGGGTGATTAGAAAGATAAGCGAGTGTTTATGGTGGGTGGAACGCTGGTTGGCTTAAGTTGTTGCTACAGGTTTTAAGTTGGGATAAGGATTAAGGATATTGAATTGAAAAAATTGAATTTTAGGGTTGAAACTCTTGGGCCGTGTTGGGTGGGGTCCGAGTGCTCATGGCCTTTCTAAGGAAATCTCCAAACGGCTGATTGACGCTTCCCGTGACCCAAGGGCTACAATGCCGCCAGTCTCTTGGGTACATACCAGTCTAAACTTTGACAGCGATGTGGATGTATTTTTCGGCGCCATATTTTAGTTTGTATAGTTTTAGTTAAGTTAGGATATAATTTTGTTATTTTTTTTAATTAATTAGGTGTATTTATTTGTTTTTTATGTATATATAATTTTAACGATTAGTTGATTGAATTACAATGACTAAAATAGGAAATTGATAAATAAACCATTTCTTCTTTCAATATACTCTTCACTTTAAAGTGCTTGTCTTGTAAATGAAGTTTGATAAATACATCAGAGGAAATACTGTGTGTGGTCACCAATAACGACTTTTATTTTCTTAGTGGTGAAATTTCTTATATCAATGTTAGGGGTGCCATTCCACTGTGTGGATCGCCCGGAGGACACGGTGGAGCATACGGTGGAGGTCTGCCCGACTTTGGCAGAGCACCGCCGTGTCCTAGTGGAGGCGATCGGCGGCAGAGACCTCTCGCGTCCGGCCCTGGTTCAGGCCCTGGTTCTGGCAGCCGTCACCTCCTTCTGCGAAGCAGTAATGCTCGCGAAGGAGAAGGCGGGACGGTTGAGGAAAAGGCATGTTTCGCGCCCTCTCGCCCCTAGCCGCTGCAGGAGACGCCCTGGGCGTCGGGAATCCCGGGCGGATTTCCGGCTACCGTAGGCGCGGGCTTGCGGACGGTGAGCAATGGGTAGCTCACCGTCCGGCAAGGACCAGGCCCGGGTCGACGGCGCGTCGTATTCCTCGCGCGCCTCAAAGAGATGTCGTCAGCACATAGGTAGGGGTCCACTAGGGCCGATGCCTGCTGGGGTCGCGGGAAGGTACTTATGGGTCACCGAGGCCCCCGCAACACAGGCAACAGGAAGGAATACGGGTGGGTTTTAGTCAGTAAGAGTCTGACACACCCTCCCGCTCCGCCCAGAGCGAGAAAAGTTATTTGATGATTTCCAACCCTCAAAAAAAAAAAAAAAGGGGTGCCATTATTGCTCTTTTGAGCACAGGAGTGTTCACTCTATGTCACTTATATGCAGTTTACGTACTGCTGGCCAAAATATAATATAGCCTTCACCCAAAACAGGATAAAATCCCAAAACAAGATAAACCTTTGTGGGTAAAATACGAGTACCTAGCAACATAAAGTAATAAGGGTTATTTTGGTGTAAATATAGAAATAACATACTTTTACCTCGTCGTTCCCTTTCAACGGGGACATTCGCGTTATAACTCAGTTGTAACCCCACAAAAATAGTTGGCGACGAATGTTCCACGACCCGTACTGGGGAAACTCACCAAACTATCTATTGTTTTGTGAAAGTGTAGGTTAACATTCAGTTCTGTCATGAATATATGAATTATAACATTTTACCTATTGGACTTCACCCGTTGCATTTTACCCGTTGCATTAACTTGTGAAGCCCAGCGTTTCCTATTCGGAGCAAAACAATGGAAAATCAATTGTGTCTCATTAGCTATCCTTGACCGATTAAAGTTTTATAATAATTCATATAAAAAGCTGTCCGTGTGGTGTCGGACGTAAAGAATAGCACCATCCCATTTCTTCCCATGGGTGTCGTAAAAGGCGACTAAGGGACTTACTAGAGAATGGGCAGCAGCGTTCTCTACGCATTTTAACACCATACTGCGATCGCCAACTCGCCTGCCAAGCGTGGCGATTATGGCAAACCCCCCCAATATTGGGGGAGGCCTGTGTCCAGCAGTGGACGTCTTTCGGCTGGAATGATGATGATGATGATGATATAAAAAGCATTATTATTCACTAGTGAACCGCTTTGCTTAGCACAGTTTTTATGATGTGACATAAAACATCGAGATTTGTTTAGTCACGCTATGTCGCTCGGGGCACTATGTCCTTCGGCAGACAATTAGTCTTTCGTACAAACTTTCGCTATACAGTTAGAAACTCACTGACTTAAAAATTATCCCGGGCACTACACAACACGGTTCACCGCCTCACACGTACGTCTTTGTCAACAGCCGGCGCTTAGTCGGGCTTAATTATACAAGGTGTCGTTTTGCATCCTCGTCGAATTCAAGGAGGTAACTACATTAATTATTCTCGACACGAATCAAAAATAAAATAAGCAGATATTTTTTTTTTTCTAATTTTGGTAAATCGGCTTGTGTGGGACACGCATGTTAAAACGCGGCCCTTTTACACACACTACCGCATAAGCAACGGGTGAATTTGTTCTGTGAAAGTGGTGTATTCTAAAATACTGTCAAACTTGAATAACTAAATAACAAGTATGAATTAATTATAGAGCAGGTATCGGAGTTTTATTTGATTATATATGTCTTTCATAGCAGCCTCCTGTAATTTGACGAGGATGCAAAACGACACCTTTTATAATTAAATTTAATCTATTAAACACTGAAACTCTCCGCAATAAATTCTCTAAATGATTTTGAAAACCGCAACAAAATCCGTTGCGTAAACAGACACGAAAAGCGACTTTAATTTATAATATGAATAAATTAAACCTATCTGAAGAGTGTCATGAAAACAAAACTTAATTGGAGCAAAGTATAGCTTTTTATAGCAATACTTTGTATGACTTAACTTTAGCTACGCTAGAACGAATTTTAAAAACAGCTTTAAAAACGACCAACACTATATCAATCTCATGTCGTATTCATGTAAAATCGCGTACAATTCATGAAAACATACTTAAATTCCACTATCAGTCTCGTCAGTTATCAAATGTGTAAGCTAAAGCCAAAACCAAAAATAGTCCAATTTTTTTTTCGCGGCCGTCATTCAAACATTATTAATTAGATGCAGAATGATATGAAGAACAAAAGTTAATATGCGGTAACATAACCTAACATCAGTTTGAACCGAGTTATATGGATAATAAAAAAATATTAAATATTTTTTTTACTTATTTGTCATTTAAAAGCAAGTATTTTACAGAATAGAGCGTATTTTTTACACAACAATTCAAGTTCGAATATAGCATCTCGGACTGCATTTGTAGAAAAATTGTTTATGAATTCATTTCTGTGACAGGTTTTTCGTTTCAACGATGGCCGCGGTATAAACCCAAACGCGCCACTTCCCATAGTGATTTGGCCATTTTCCTTTAGTATTACGATTAGCGTATGTTCTTACAAAATTTTACAAACCATAAACTCAACCCTGAGGATACACTCCCGAAGTTCGAAAGTAACTCGATCTCTCCAAAAACATTGGCAACATTAACGTGCGATACAGAATCGTAAACAAGAAGTACTATCCAACAGTTACCATATAGGGCAAGATGACTTACAGCCCACTTACCAAGCGAATTCCGCCAGAGAGCAAAGTTCCCTAAGTTGGTATATGGTAATATCATGAAGATTTATAATAATTCCACCCCACACGTTATGGCGGTCGTTTTTTTATGGTAGCAACAATTTTCGGGGCTAATGTAAGGGGAATAAGTATTTTTCGGCAAATTTTCACTGATTCATCGGCCCTCATAGGGTTAAGCGAGCGCTTTTGTTTGTGTGATGTAAAATGTAGTATTTTTGTGTCTTTGAAAGTTATTTTTGTTTATGAATGGCTGTTTCCGTGTTTTTTCGTGGATTTCCTTCGTGTGCGCGGGAAATTGGTACATTTACTGAATTAATGAATGAATGTTTGTTCCATCAAATGATCAATATTTTGAAAATTTCTTATTGAAGATATGATTTGGTCTAAGAGGCTGTATTAAATATATGGTCCTTGCTTGCGTATGGATATTATTTATTAATAAAAATAATCCCAGTGCAAATAACCTATATTTTCAATCCATTACCTAACTATTGATTTGGAAACCATTAGTAAAAAACACCTCTACAAATCTCTATAGTATCTAATTTAAAGGTCAAAAGTTCCTTGACACAAACAGCAAAGTCCACATAATATATTTAAGATCAAATTCACACACGACAGACTACATTAAAGTCACTTTGAACACTGATACGACATAAGTCATTGTACATGGCTTCAAGTTACATTAAAGGTTCACAATGTAGCTGAAATTTCAAGAGAATTACTATAATGTATCAAATCGGGGCGCTGAACAGTGAACAATATCGGCGAAGAATGTTTAGTGAACTTGTGATGTTCACACGATTTAGTGTAGAGGTCGATTAGAAGGTTTATATTCAAACTCGCGAAGGCTCGTGCAGAGTGGCGCAACATGTCGCGTGACGCGACACCAGCAGGCTTAGCATGACACTCTCTATTTCTTCGAAGAATAGACACAGTTCTTTCCATACAAAGTGACATTTCGTTTCTCCTTTTTTGACATCCCACCGTAGAAATCTTTCTACATAAAAAAGGACCTAGACAAAAATCGTTAGAAACGAAAGACAAGATGACAGATTGTAGAAGGATTTCTACGGTGAGATGTCAAAAACTGAGAAACGAAATGTCACTTTGTATTGAAAGAGCCGTGTCTATTCTACGACGAAATAAAGAGCGTCATGCTAAGCCTGCAGTAGAACAAGCTCTATGAAAACTTCACTGAAATTGTTCTATCGGTGTCACGTCGCGCGACAGGTCGCGCCAGTTTGCAGGAGCCTCGACTCTCCCCTCCTTCGCATGATTTTTACGACTTGACAAAACATCAAGATTTCTTTATTATATGGAAGTTTAATAGTAACGTATTATACACACAAAACCTTATGGAATAAATTCTGTAAACTATGGTGAAAAACGGTTCAAAATCCGTTGCTCAGTTTAGAAGAACAATGCTGTCACACAGACAGACAGGAAAAGTGACTTTAATTTATAATACATGTCGGAAATACGTTAGTCACTCGTTTGACTAATCGGGACGCCAGCGCCACCAAGCGGCGCTTGACAGGGTCTACAACGTAACGCTCGACCCGAGTTAAGGGCAGTCTGTCAATGGCGGTCAAGGAGTGAACACGTTGAGAAATTGTCGCGTGTTCCGTATAGTTGTGTCGTGTACCTACAGTGTGTGATTATTTGATCGTAAATTATAATTTGATTTAAACTGCAAACGGTTTTTCTATTGTGCAATAACCAACACTTCGCATTGTACGCCCACAGTAGTTAAAATATGGCTGATGATAACAAGCGAGACGTACCTTCTCCGTCATACATAAATTTACCTTTGGGCTTCTGGCTAAGTTATAACAGCCACACGGGTCGATCGATCAGGTTAAGTTACGCTTGCCGCGGTCGGTCCGTGGTGGGTGACCATCTTTACACACCAAGACCCCTCCGTGCCTCGGAGAGCACGTTAAGCCGTTGGTCCCGGCTGTCATTCGTGGATCTTTGACAATCGTTACGGGTTGACCGAAGCCCTGACAACCAGTCTTACCAAGGAGTATCGTGTTACCCAGTAACTGGGTTGTGGATGACAGATAGGCAGTCGCTCCATGTAAAATACTGGTATTCAGCTGCAAACTCAAACTCAAACTCAAAGCATTTATTTCAATTAAACCATTTACAGGCACTTTTGAATTGTCAAGGAGTCGGTCAGTTAGAAATATGAAGCTAGTTGCCCATTCCAAAGCGTAGTAGGTACCTATGGAGAAGAACGGGCAAGAAACTCCATGGGGTTAGAACTGCATCGGGTTAGCCTGGTTGTCAGGGCTGATTAGGGTCAGCTTACACAATTTTCTTAGTTGGGAAAAGGCTAGGCAGATGACGATATAATTACTGTACTCAGCATGGTCAGAATCCCTAGGACAAACACGTAACGTTAACGTAACGTATATTCGAACGATCTTTGAGTCGAGAATACAACTATCCGAAAGCATTTTCATTGATATTTTTGCGAGAATGCACAATTAAAAGTCAGACTATAGTATCACACATAGACATGAATAGAAAAAAAAAAGAAAATTGGTTAATTGCCACAGAAACGCGTCGAATCCCTAACTAATATTAGATGACCCTATGAAATTGCCGTACATAAAAAACACTTTAACTTCCTGTATACTAATATACAGGAAGGTATAGTGTTTTTTATGTATTTTTTTGTTTATTTCTAACAATCAAAACATGTACTCATGCTATCGATGCGTCTCTGCCAGCGCAGTGGTAATTTTTCAATGCCCTTCTTGAAGAAGTCAAGTGTACGGGAGCCAACAAACTCTTCAAAGGCATTTTTTACCGCCTCTCTGGTATTTAATGTTTTCCCTGCCAAGAAGTTGTCCAAATTTTGGAAAAAGTAGAAGTCTGTCGGCGCAAGGTCCTTTTTTTTTTGGGTGCGATTTCATCAAAGAACTTCTCCCGCTCTGGGCGGAGCGGGAGGGTGTATCAGACTCTTACTGACTACAACCCACCCGTTCCTGCCTGTGTTGACAGGGCCCTCGGTAACCCTTTTGTACCTTCCCGCGACCCTGGCAGGCATCGGCCCTAGTGGACCCCTACACTTGTGCTGACAACATATCTTTTAGGCGCGTATGGAATACAATGCGCCGTCGACCCGGGATTGGTCCTTACCGGACGGTGAGCTACCCATTGCTCATCATCCGCAAGCCCGCGCCTACGGTGGCCGGAAAACCGCCCGGGATTCCCGGGCGCAAGGTCTTGTGAGTATTAACTTCTAACCCTAGCTGTTGTATCTTAAATACCGTCTGTTGTACCGTATGAGCATTGTTGTGCCGTTGGGCGTTGTCGTGTAGGAGCAGCGAGAACGAACGATTAACCACTGGCTGGCCGGAGATTTGCGAACTTCTCCATCATTGTGTGCAGTTCCTCACAGTACACATCCGCAGTAATTCTGGTGCCATTTGGTAAGTAGTATGATGAATTATACCGGCACTATACCACCAAACAGAGACCTTGACTTTTTAGGGGTACGTTTTCGTTTGGGGCATTGCCTAGGCGCTGAACCAAGATCTAACCAACATGATGACCACTTACGATTATCAAAAAGAATCTATTTGTCATCGCTGGTGCAATGGGGTTCAAAATCCCTTTGTTTCTGTGTCTGTTAAGCAACGCAAGGCATACGTCAACGCGTTCGTTACGCTGGCGATCGTCCAGTTCATGCGGCACCAAATTATCAATTTTTTTGCCTTGCCAATTTGACGCAAATGGAACAATATTGTTTTGATCGTTGAAAGCTGCTGCTAACTCAGCCGTAGATTGAGTATCATCAGCTTCCACTATCGCCTTTAATTCGTCGTTGTTGACTTTAGTTTTCGGTCGACCACGGGGATCATTTTATGGATCAAAATTTCCATGTCGGAAGCGTTCAAACCAATAACGAGTCGTGCGTTCGTTTGTACTCGTAGTGTTCACTCCGCACACGTAATTAACGTTGCGAGCCGTTTGTGCGGCATTGCTACCGCGACGGAACTCGTATTCCATAATTACTCGTATTTTTATCGTGTCCACGTTGATGAAAAAGATACAAATGTAGTGAAAACAAAACACTAATCAATAAACAAATGACTGAATTTGAAAATAGAATTCCATATTTTTTTAATAATATTCATTTGATTTTTAAATTTATTGCCAGCTATACATAAATTACGTTTCAAATGGCCAGTATTGTAAAACGGCAACCTAATAGGTAAAAACCTATTATTATAAATGCAAAAGTATGTTTCTTTGTTACGCTTTCACGCTAAAACGGCTGAACGGATTTAGATGACATTTGGCACATGAGTAGACCATGACCAGGATTAGGACATAGAATACTTTTTATCCCGATATTCCCACGGGATTGAGACTTATGTAGGTGAAACTGCGGGGCGCAGCTAGTAAAGTTATAAAACGAAGTAAATAAAGCACGAAAAGAGTATTTTCAATTTTAAAATCGTTAGAATTTACTTTACATTAACTTCGCGTAGTAGTGCTAGGTGCACAGTTTACAGATAGGTGATCATCTTTACACTCACAGACTATTCAGGCTTTGGCTTATTGCTAGACATACGAATCGTGGGAAAGTCCGAAAGGGAAAACGAGGCTCCTGGCAACACAGGCAACGGAAGGAACACGGGTGGGTTTTAGTCAGTAATAGTCTGACACACCCTCCCGCTCCGCCCAGAGCGGGAGAAGTTATTTGATAATTTCCCACCCAAAAAAAAAGACATGCGAATACTTATGACAACTCATGAAATTCGTTAAAGAACCTGAAAAACTGGAAAGTCACAGTATCTGATTAGATTGGGGTCTGACATATAAGCATTTATGAAAACAAAAGGCATTTATGTTATGTAGATTTGTAGATCATTTTCTATTTTGCTAAGTACCTGGTACTTCTTGACAGGCCTACATAACACTGTCCTCCCATACTTATTAACACTGTAATTTGAAAACATTGTAAAAGCCAATTATTTTTAAAAGAGTAACCGTGGAGTTTCTTGTCGGCTCTTCTTCATAGGAAACGACCAATTGGAACCGTGCACCTAGCTTCTGACGTTTCATAAGTGCCCATGTAGGTTTATGTGTAATAAAATATTTAGATTCTTTGTTGGTATTAGCAAAGTTTATAGAATAAAGTCAAATTATTCTATTCTATTTTTCTCTATGGCAATGGTGCCGATGTCGACAATTCTGCCAATGTCAATGTGTTGAGAAAACGTGCAAATAAAAAAAAAAAAAAAATCATCGCTGTCAACAGGAAAAGTACCCAAAAGGCTGGCAGCATTACCACGTTGTATGGCAATGCTGATTCTTTGGCCAAAAAATAGACCAGCCCTCTGATCACGTGAGGAGTCGACCAACCGCTTGGCGATGTCTCTAAAAACTAAGTGGGCACTCGGACCCAAGTGTGGCCCTAGTGTTTCAACCCCAAACGGCTCGAACATATAAGTCCCAAAAAGATTTGAGTACTTGCGCCGTTTGAGGTTTTCCGCACCTGCCGCAGCCGCCCCAGCACAGCCCGCCATGCTAGGAAGATGGGATGGCGCAAGAGTGTCGACACACGTGGCATCCCACACCAAAGGCCTACCTACCTTTCAAGGCATTATGGTAAAATGAAATTATGAAATCTATTAATTTGTTGATAAAATAATTAATTATTGGGTTTCGTGTGAAACTTGTTGACGAGTATTAGTACACTGAAACAAGCAGATAAAAATATTATTAATTCACTGGAGAATCAGTCATGTGCTTGCTGTCACTTCGTTTAATAAAATAGTCATATTTATGGTAATGGTGATCGTTTAGTTTAATCGATTTATATAAGTGTAAAATAAATGTATAAATAATTGTAGAAGTCTACAATACAATTAATACAATAAATATGACCATTTTATTACATAAAGTGTCAGCTAGCCCATGTGGGATTACTCCAGTGAATAATTTGACTTTACTGGCGCCGATTCACTTGTTCACAAACTAAATTAAATTTAAGTTCTGTGCATCTTTTTCTTTCTATTTCATTAAGAGAAGGACAGAAGATAAATTTTAGTTCAGTCCTGTCAAATTAATCAGCGCTTGATGTAAATTGACGTAATTTTAGTAGGCAAGTTTTTAATCACGTCTAAACTTGTATGGAGTAGTGACAGGCGCTGATTAATTTGACAGGACTAAACTAAAAGTTATCTTCTTCTTCTTAATGAAATAGAATGAAAAAGATGCACTGAACTTAAATTTAGTTTAGTTTGTGAACAAGGGAATCGGCACCAATATGCTAGTTTTATCTGTCACATGTTGTAACGTTACGATTGGCTGGAGGGCCAGTCGTAAGTCACGTTAAAAAATTTGAGTAATACTAGATATTAAAAAAAAGTTAGAGAGTTCATTGTGGTTATGCTTTTCAGCTGTGGTGTTTAAACATATGTAAGTAAGAAAGTGAGAGACATAACAATATGATTTCATGTTTGAAGCAAGGAAACAGTATAGAGATTATAACAAGAAATATTAGACATAACAGCCTTTTAAAAGGTAAATTTATAAATATAACTTAATGATGTGGCTTTGTGTAGCAAAATACCACAATGTACAGGCAAAGTTCAACTGGCTTTTTTTTTAAAAGGCCTTATTAAAAGGCAACTCAAAGGGCAACGGAGAGGGCATTTGTTTTTTGATTGGGAAATCATCAAATAACTTCTCCCGCTCTGGGCGGAGCGGGAGGGTGTGTCAGACTCTTACTGACTAAAACCCACCCGTATTCCTTCCTGTTGCCTGTGTTGCCAGGGGCCTCGGTGATCCTTTAGTACCTTCCCGCGACCCTGGCAGAAGTTCAACTGGCTTACGCATAAATTCGCTATAATTATCCAGCAACCTGTATGTTATAAAAGGAGCTGATGAGCTTTAAACACAAAATCATCACCCGACAATCGCCCATTTCCTTGCCAATATTATAAAATTGGTTGATTAAACTACAATTATGGGTAACATCGTACATCATCGTTTGCTATGTAAAATGTTCGGGCGACGCATTATGAGCGACATCAATCATCATGGTGCTGCAAATTATACTGTCATACTTATTATGTTGCCATGTGAAATTATATGGACGGTTGTGTTATTGTGAAGTGGCAATACTTTGATGATAAAATTATAATTTTGAAATTCGAATTATTGATAGATTGAATCGTATATAATAGTAGAACGATTATTTGCTTGACATCAGTTAAGAAATCGGTGCCATTAATTACGAATAGTTTCGCTTTATGATTAAAAACTGGTCAAGTGCGTGTCGAACCATGCACTATGAAGGGTTTCGTAGTTGGGATTAATTTATCCCAAGAATTAACTTAACTTTCTAGTTGAAAAAATGTTATCCCATACGTTACTGTCAATTCTCCATCTGCAAATGTAAGTGAGTACTCGCAAAAAAAATCTTGTAATGTGATAAAAGTATAAATGAACGATTTTCGGACTTTTGCCTTTACTTGTGCTGTAAGACCTTACTTCTTGCCAAATTTCATGATTCTAGGTCAACAGAAAGTACCCTATAGGTTTTTATTTATTTGCGAGTATCAAAATATGTCGCCTATATGTGGCCGTATTAAGGCTCGCAGACTGAGGCGATATCGCGGCTGCGACAGGCATATTGTTGCCTGTCACGCCCGCGATATCGCGCTAGTCTATACCTACTCCGGTCTCAGATCTTCATCTGCCATTCAAAAGTGTTGAAAAGTTTTTTCTTGGAATTGTATGTATTGTCTATAATTTTGTTAATATACAAAAGGTATAGGACTTGCATGGTTATGAAAGTTATATATTTATAAGAAAGAAAAAGAAGCGTTAGATAGATAGATACTAGATTTCATCATCGTTCGTAATTCCGAAGATAGACGATGATTCCCGAAGCGCATAATTTTCTTTGGAAAGCTGTACATGTATTTATGTAAAAACCAATTACATTAAAGGCAGACAGCTTATTGAATCAAATAGACTGCAGCGCCTTGAATAAACTAAAGAAGCTGAGATGAATAATATACGGAAAATCGCAAATTGAGCAATGTAGCATTTTTTTAACTCTTTGAAAATATACTGCAGTATTCAATTTGTTAGGTTCTGCTAGGATGCAAAACAGACTTCAAAGATATTATAATAATAATTGTCCTACTTGGGTTACTTTGGGTTCCGTACCTCGAAAGGAAAAAATGGAACTCTTATAGGATCACTTCGTTGTTCGTCCGTTGACTGTCTGTAGAAAAAGAAGAAGTATCAAGTCGAAACTAACATCAAATGCGTAGGTCTACGGTTTCTTTGAGCTCTAAAAATCAAGCTCTTGGGAGCTGACTTAGGTCAACGCAATAAAAAAATATGGCCATGTATGTTACATATTTTGATACTCGCAAATAAATCAAAACCTGTGTACCTCCCGTTGACCTAGCATCATGAAAGGCGAACGGCAGGCTTGTATGGGAATTTCGTACCGCTACTAAAATTTCGTGTTTTGGAATATTTTTTGTTTTAATTTGTAGTTAATAGACAAGCTCTTTTTAATTCTTGAATTTTAGAACTTGGGACGTAAAAGTTATAACCAGTTTTATTTTTAAGGTTATGTACTAGTGTACCCATGTAGATTGTTACATAAAGGCACTTAAACATTGTTTCGGTAAAGTATATGTTCTAGATTGCTTGTCGCTATTTTTGTAGTATTTTACTTACTATCAAGTACGTAAATTGAGATGAGGATTGTACCTACTCGGCCGAGTGCATTAGAAGATACCTATCTATGTCCAGCAGCTAACTGCAACAGTTTGATAATAAGTCCTGATGGGGTTTTGAGTGTAGATAAATAAAACAAAACAGTTAATAGTTTTTTTAAGTACATTTATTTTATTTATAATTAATTAATTCTTAATATTACTTCATCTAAGAAGGGGGCAGGTCGGGTAATACCCTCATGGCGAGCATAGCTTAAATACTGCGTTTACTGTACGACTAATTTACGTGTAGTTATTAAATTTTTTTTCTTATATTATTAATTAATCCGAACTTCTAAAAATAGTACACTTACATGAAAATAAATGGCTTATTTGCCTTAGTATGTGGTACAAATTCTATAACAAAACAACAAAAAAGTAAGTTGTACGAAATCTGCCGTTCACCTTTAGCAAGAAGCAAGGTCTCACAGCACAAGTAAAGGGAAAGGTCCGTAAATCGTTATTTTTACATATTGAATAAATAAATAAAAATGCGATTACGAACTTACAATTGCAATTGGAGAATTGAACGTGACGTCTTCGATATATATATATCAGTTCAGTTTGTTCTTGGGTTAAATTCATCCCAATTACGGAACTTTTCATTGTGCTTGGTCTGACATGCACGTAGCCGGTTATTATTTTTCTTTCTTCTATCATTTCTTAACATGAACAAAGAAGAAAAGAGCATCAAACACACTACATTATAGGTGAATTCAGACGGTTCAGTCCACATTTGTTTTGTACACTATAAATCAGTTTAACTACAATAGTGACTAAACCGGAGTCCTGATTGAAAGCGATCGTCGCGCGAATACACGATCTAGGGATGGTGATCTGAGATCGATTAATCGAAGAATTGATTTCTTGGACCAAAACAATCGATGTTTTAATCGGTATCTAGTACTGAATCGACATTCGAGATTCGATTTTTTCTGTTTTGATAGGAACCCGAAACGTAAATTATTTACAATTAGTTGAATGTACTACCCAAACAAATGTAAAGAATTGTCAATTTTCACTTAATTACTCAAAAACTCACTAGATGGCTGTGCAGATACTCAGTTTCCTTCGTCGTTCCTTAATACGTAAAATAAATAAAAATATACGTCTGTATTAAGAACGTAGTATTTAAAACTAACAAAGAAAATAAACTCGAAAAGAAAATCGAAAAATTATCGATTTTTATAGGCCTTGATTTTTATTGTGTATCGATGATAAATCGATACACAATAAAAATCAAGGCCTTCGATTCGAATCGATTTAAGAATCGATCTTTTCCGGAAAGAATTGCCATCCCTAACGCGATTGTCGCGTGCATGTGTCACTTTTGTTCGACGTGGCCTAACAAGAGAAAAGTCAGAAAAATCTAGAATCAAGAATAGAAACCAAATCATATGTTTTATAACACAAAACCTAGTCAACGATAAAGAATCTAAACTCAACTCCACTGAACAAAAACCAACTATATTATTCGATAGCTACATCAAAGAAAGCAAAGTAACAAAGCTTACAAATATACCACGAAAATAGAGGTTTTATTCGTAAATGGAGGATTATTCGTAAATAAAGGAGACATCTGAACCACACTCATCACTGATTCCGAATAATGTGGCTAATAAAAACCACCCCTTCTTAGAGTCGTATAATATTTTCTTCTGGCAATATCTCTGTGACTGATATTTTTTCCAAATATAGTCGCTGGGTCGTGCTTGCAAAATTATGCCTGTATGTTGTAACTTCTTTCATTATAAACACCGTTGACAAGACAGTCAATTATTTGAATGTAGTAACCCATTTAGTTTTGTTGTTGAGTGAAAATAAATTGATTACAGTATTTATTTCGGATTACATTTCAATGTTTTTTATTTAGAGTTCAAGAAAGGGGAAGGTTCTCTGTTTGACACTCAGTATTTCTTTTTTTATGTATGTTCACCGATTTCTCCGTCAATTGTGGACCGATTTTGAAAATTCTTTTTAATAATGGTAGAAAAAGCTTGACCGGTGGTTTCATATTAATTTTATTAACTTCGCTTCGGTAGTTTTTGAGTTAGCTTCAATAATACGTATTTTTCCACTTAGTGTATATTTATGGAGTTATAATAACTTCCGTCACTGATATTTACACAGCAAATAGTGGTATACTATATTGTGTTGGGTAAGGACCACAACTAAAAACTGAAAAATAACATCTTTTTTCCAAAAAAAAACTGCCTTAAAAAAACACTACAAAGTGAAAAAAAACTTTAACTTCAAAAGTCGGTGGCAAAAAAAGTAAATACATAACAAAGTCGCCGACTCCCAAAATTAAAGTTATTTTTCACTTTATTGTGTTTTAGGGTACCGTACCTCAAAAGGAAAAACCGGCCAAGTGCGAGTCAGACTCGCACACGAAGGGTTCCGTACCATATCAAAGAAGATTTAAACGAAGAATATTTTTCATCTTAAATTTATAAAATCGCAAAGATAAATATGTTTTTCTTAATGATATTGTGATTTTTTGCAGTTGCACAAAAACCGCCCTTATTTAAATAAAATGCCTTATAAATCGGCGTTTTAAATATTTATTGATTAAATACAGTATTTATGTTACATGATATACAGAAGTTTCAAATTTCTAACTAATAGGGAATAGGAAAACTTCCTAATAGGAACATGTGTTACAACTACTCGTATGTTAAGTTTGTTCTTGGCTTCATCCCAACTACGGAACTCTTCATTGTGCGTGGTCCGACATGCCCTTAGCCGGTTTTTTAGGGTTCCGTAGTAAACAAGGAACCCTTATAGTTTCGCCATGTCCATCTGTCTGCCCTCTGACCCCACTGTAGCTCAGAGACGCTTAACACTAGAAAGCTGTAATTTGACATAGGTATACATATTAATCACGCTAAAAATATTTTTTAGGATACCTTCCTTGCACGTAATGAGGGGGTGATACTTTTTTCCTCGTCTATCCCTTGATGTGGATAGGCCGTTGAAAAATATTGCGGGTCGACGAACACCATTTTTCGATTCAAGGATCCACTTGCGTAATATTAAGCTTTGAAGTGCTAATTTTTGTTAGAGTCAAGTGTCCCCCGCCCCTGCCTGCTTCCTGTGTGTGCCCTGCTGTATTGTTGTGTATAAAGATTGGAAAAAAATCATAGCAGTAGTACATATAATGAAATTAAAAGAAAAACTATCACAGCTAAATAGGATTTACAAGTTAACGAGTAATCCTGCCGGGGTCGCGGGAAGGTACTAATGGGTCACCGAGGCCCCCGCAACACAGGCAACGGAAGGAATACGGGTGGGTTTTTGTCAGTAAGCGTCTGACACACCCTCCCGCTCCACCCAGAGCGGGAGAAGTTATTTGATGATTTACCATCCAAAAAAAAAAAATGTTAACGAGTAATATTCGACCAACTTAAATTTGCAGTTGGAGAATTTATTGATCGTGACCTAACGATGTGTGGGGGAACGTGTTTTTCAACAACAATGTTAACTTTGTTTTTGGAATAATTTCATCCCAAGTAATCCCAATTACGGAACCCTTCATTGTGCATGGTCCGACGCGCACTTGGCCGGTTTTCTTTTGTAATATAGCAACAGTGTGGTCCTTTTAGACGGTTCCGTAATTTGTTATGTATGAAAGGCCATTTTCTAGTGTTACGCACTTTCCAAGTTAATTCAAATAGCCTCTGGCTATGGATACAATAATTTAAAATTCAAATGATTTTTTTGCAAAATATGGATAAAGAAAAAAAATACATTTATTGGCGGTAACATGACGCAAAGAAGCAACAAAAATACATAAAAGAAAAAGTTAGGGGAATATATGCGTCACATCCACGCAAAACAGCCATCGCTCAGCATAATGCTGCGACACAGAGACCCAGCGCAGGTTTTCAGCGCCGACGTTAACGTGATGACGTCAACCAGTGCAGCATACAGTGAGATTATAAATACACAAAACCAACCTCTAAAGTAAAGCATCTGTCTGGGTTCGAATCTACGACCTACAAGTCGTAAGTCGTGGCTGTTACCACTAGCCCAATCATTGCTCACTGAGATTATAAATAAGAAATAAAAATAAAATTAATGAAAACTATTTAATTCTACATGTTTACGTAAATTACGAATTGTCGATCGTGGTTTTTAAACCAGACAGGCGCTTTACTTTGTGTAAATAATTTCATCATCACTGCTCTCAAAACGGTGCAGGAAAACATTGTGAGGAAACTGGAATGTCCTAGAACAAAATTTCGAAGACATGTGATATATACCAACCCGCACTAGGCCGGCGTGGTAGATTACAGCCCACTCGCTCTCGAACAGAAGAGGCCTGTGTCCCAGCAGTGGGAACATTATAGACGAATTAATTGATTATGCATACACGTGAATTATAATATTTCAAATGGCAACATTCCGCGGGTAGACTGCTGATGGCAACTGGTGGTATGAATCTAGATATTGGGTTTTGAAGGGACCATTAAAATCTAGTTAAGCAAGCGTGGTGATCATGCTCATTCCTTTTCCCTAATGTAGTCCAATTACAGCCTGATATTATTACTAATAGTACAGTCAACAGCAAATGAGGTTATACTAAACTGTCAATTTTTTCCAAATGATTTTACATCTTAAAATGTTGATGGTTAAGATCCAAATCAAATGAGAAAATTTGTGACTGTACCTATCTACTATACAATTTCGGTGGAATTCTGTTGCATACTTCATACATTTAAAGTACAAGAGTTGCCATGCTTATTATTTTCTTGAACGGACCAGTATGTGGATATTTCTGAGAAATGATTACATGTAAATACTAGGACATGTGAGACTTCATTATAAAAGTAATATTCTCAATGTCTGATCCTGTTATTTTGAAATTACATTGTATTGAAATGTTCTTCTGTCAAGATCTGTCAATCAAGTCAATTTAATAAAATAATGTCAAATTGACTTGGTATACAAATCAAAGTAGCATAGTTATAAAAATAAACGTATCTGAAGAAATAAATAATGTAAACGTAAATTTACTCAAAGTCGTTCGATCGTTTTATTGAATAGAAGCAACACTCAGAATACTTATTAGAGAGTAGAGAAAACTGTTTTTATTTTTGTTACGTCTTCAGGCGTAGTGTCTACGGCGAATACAAAAACAACATTTTATTAGAATTTCCACGGTTTTATGGAATATAACAAAATGTTAAGGTCGCTCTTAGCAAACAGAGTGGGATATAGTCCCAGTGAACTTGTCCTTATAACAATGATGAGTACTATGATTCACTACAACCTCGTAGGCGCCGTAGCTGGCGTAGCCGTGACGTCATTCTTCAGCTACGTCGTAGCAACTGCTATTCGACTTAAGTTTTAGACTGCATTATTTTTCACGCCATTTCTACTTCAAATCTAAGGTATAAAGTGATATAGTCATTAAACTTATTTTTTACTTTAAAAGGATCCTTAATTAATTTTATTTATTTATTTAATTCAGACACAAGTGTACCATATTTTTGTTAGTATATTTACTTAGGAATTATGTTAGTAACCAAAGTATAATACAAAATTTTACAATTGCAACCAAAATTAAATAAATGATTTAAATAAATAAATAACGCTAAAATCCCACAGAAATTGTAGTGGGTACATTAACTCCGAACTGTACTCTAATGCTATTTAGTTATCTAGCTCAGCATTCGATTATTTCAAAATACTACAATGTAGTTGCCAGATTTTATAGTCATCTACATTAATAGCATAATCCTCTCAGTTTTATTTCACTTTCCATTTCAGCCACGGCATTAAAACCGCAAATCCGCAAAATCCCTAATTGGTGGTTTTATACGATTTCATTTAGCGACTCAACAGTTGCGCGATTATGTTGCTCATGATTCGTAGCTGGCCTAAAACGCTTTGGAAAAAAATAAATACTAAATTCTGTTGTCTTAATATTATAATCTTTTTATCAGCTCCGTGACTCTATTGGTTTCAAGCGACTTTTGACGTTCTAAAAACGTCACTGATGAAGTCAGGGAAATTAAATGCGATGCAAAGTGACTATCAACTGAAATTGGGGGACACTTGACTCTAACAAAAATTAGCACTTCAAAGCTTAATATTACGGCCGTGGATCCTTGAATCGAAAGTGGTGTTGATAGACCTGCAACGTTTTTGAACGGCCTATCCAACGGTACCCCATACCATGGGGTAGATGAGAAAAAAAAAATATCATACTCACATTACGTGCAAGGGAGGTATGGTAAATTTTTTTTTTCAAGATTTTATTTTAGCTCTTTGTCGGCCTAATTAATATGTATACCTATGCCATATTACAGCTTTCTAGTATTAAGGCTCCTACATACTGAGGCGATAACGCGGGCGCGACAGGCAGCAATATGCCTGTCGCGCCCGCGATATCGCCTCAGTATGTAGGAGCCTTTAAGCGTCTCTGAGCTACAGTGGGGTCAGACAGACAGACAGACGGACATGGCGAAACTATAAGGGTTCCTTGTTTACTAAGAAACCCTAAAAACGATATTACTTTCAAACTACGAGTACTTAAGATATTTTCATGATTGTTTTTGTTTGAACAGACTATTTTACTACCTATAATTCTATCTGTGATTTTTATCAAATATTCACATTTTTGTTACTAAAAATAAATATTCCCTATGAAACCATAGGCAACGGGGCGTGAGCGCGACGCGCATTTGTATGATCAAGGTCCACGGCGATTACTCGACCCTTAATATGTATTAAGGGTCGAGTAGTCCCATGTGGGACTAATAGTATAATTGGCCAAATATTAAAGCCATAAAGGCATTCTGAGGCGATATTGCGGGTGCGACAGGCAGCAACATGCCTGTCGCGCCCGCGATATCGCCCCAGTCTATAAGAGCCTTAAGAGAATAAAGACGTAAATTTACAATGTAATTATTTATCGTTCTTTACCACATTTAAATCCACTTTTGCTTAGTAAAAGATGTTCTGTCTCCTATATCTTAAGAGTCAAAACAAACAGTTTGTCAGGCAAGCGAGCTGGCTTAATGACGGAGCTTCGTCTACGTCAGTCGCACTAGATTATAGTGTATTGCTGCACCAAGTTCCTGTGTGAGAGTTGCATTGTTGTGCTGGTAACATTGACGTGTAGGCGATTAAATTAATTAGCTGTTGAAGTTTGTACATAATCGTGTTTTTTGGGTTAAAAGAAAAAACGGAACCCTTGTAGGATCACTCGTATGTCTGGCTGTTTTTACGTCTGTCAAAGCCGATTTGCTTCGATTCGCTTTACTGGACCGATTAAGTTGGAATTTGGTAAACATGAATCTGTTTTTTTTTTTGGGCGGGATTTTTAACTTGCTTTTCATTTTACTATACATACAAGGAAAGTGTTTTTTCAAAAGAATTAAAAACAAAACTGTAGTGTTAAATATTGTACGGCGGCACGGAACCCTTTTTTTTTTGTTGGGAAATCATCAAATAACTTCACCCGCTCTGGGCGGAGCGGGAGTGTGTGTCAGACTCTTACTGACTAAAACCCACCCGTGCTCCTTCCAATGCCTGTGTTGCCAGGGGCCTCGGTATCCCTTCCGGACTTTCCCACGATCCCGGTAGGCATCGGCCCTACACTTGTGCTGACGACATCTCTTTCAGGCGCGCGTGGAACACAACGCGCCGTCGACCCGGGCCTGGTCCTTACCGGACGGCGAGCTACCCATTGCTCACCGTCTGCAAGCCCGCGCCTACGGTGGCCGTAAATCCGCCTGGGATTCCCGACGCCCTGCGGCGGCTAGGGGCGAGAGGGCGCGAAAGTTGCGTTTCCCTCAAACGTCCCGCCTCCTCCTTCACGAGCATTACTGCTTCGCAGAAGGAGGTGATGTCTGCGAATCTCTGTGACCCAAACACGGACGTGTAACGTAAATAAATAAATTTTAAATATTAAGGGTTTCTGATTTGGGGAAACTTTGAAAACTAGAAATTGGTTTTGCAAACTATACAATGTGACATATCAAATAAAAGGGCTTGTTATAAGGATTTCAAATATTTTAAAATAATCAGTTTTAAAGTTATTAAAGAAAATAATTGAAAATTGACCATTCATGAAAAATCATTAATATTCGCAACAAGTTTTCCGAAAAATGACGCGTGACTTACGTCCGATTATCTTTTTACAAGAAACTACTTTTGATTTTGAACATTAAAAACAATCATTAATATCATCTCGTACTTGCACGTTGAATGGCTTATTTTTTTTGTTTTTTTTTTTTGGGTGAGAAATCATCAAATAACTTCTCCCGCTCTGGGCGGAGCGGGAGGGTGTGTCAGACTCTTACTGACTAAAACCCAC
The DNA here is from genome assembly GCA_905333075.3 of Atethmia centrago. Taxonomy (NCBI): domain Eukaryota; kingdom Metazoa; phylum Arthropoda; class Insecta; order Lepidoptera; family Noctuidae; genus Atethmia; species Atethmia centrago. Next base: position 27,002,542 of record HG995374.1, read on the forward strand.
CCGTATTCCTTCCTGTTGCCTGTGTTGCGGGGGCCTCGGTGACCCATAAGTACCTTCCCGCGACCCCGGCAGGCATCGGCCCTAGTAGACCCCTACCTTTGTGCCGACGACATCTCTGAGGCGCGCGTGGAATACGACGCGCCGTCGACCCGGGCCTGGTCCTTACCGGCTTACGTTGAATGGCTGAACCACTTTTTCCAACTACATTACAAAACATAAAAAATAAAGAAACACAAGAAATAAAGTTGAATAAACCATTTTTTTTTTTCAAAAAAACCGGTCAGGAATGTATTTTTTCGTATTATTCAGCAAACCATTTCAAGTTTACTTTTTATCTCGATATTCCAACGGGATCGAGACTTGTGCGGGTGAAACCTCGAGGCGCAGCTAGTAAACTATATTTTCGAGAGCGCAAAAGTGATTAAAATATTAACTGGTGTTGTGACTGATACGAATGGTTTAGCGCCACGAAATCTGCCTTTTTTAGACTTAATGTTTCAATAATTTCTCGCAATTAGACAAGAAATTGACCAAAGAGGGTATTTTTCATTCACGGAGCCTTGTTTTACAGCGCTGCTCATACGCACATGTAACTATATCATAGATTGACCCCGATTCTAAAGTTGAACTATTTTATTCCTGGCAAAATGTAGGTGAACGTTAACGGCCCATACAACGAACGCTTTTGACGTCAAAATTTACAAAAAATGTAATTGATTCTAGTCGCCTCTTCCAAAAGGTAGTTTCATATGGAGAAGAAATCGTATAGCAAGAAACTACACCGTTACTCTTTTAAAATGTTTTAGAATATTGTGTTTACATTAATTTTATTATAATTAATACAAAATATTGTAAAACATTTAGTAAAATGACTATAACACAACAGGTAAAAATAATTAAAAATGAAGCAAAGACAGATAGATTAATTATGTGATAGATACATTATGCTCACATATTTACAATCATTGTAAAAGGCATGTATTTAAACTAATCTGATTTAGGGTTTTAAATATAATTAAAATGGGTAGCAAAAATAATAGGTAGGCAGCTACAGTGAATTAGCATTTAAAGTATAAAGTAGCAGCTTAATACTCAATTGTTAGCTTTGTTTTAATTTAAACTAGCATCGATTTTTTATTTCGCTAACTGAGAGTCACCAACAATCGAGGGGATCTGACGCTCGGCGGCCGCTGCCGCGGCACGCTCGCTTCGCTCGCTCGCCTTCGCGCGTTATTGGTCACTGTTCCAACCTAAACTAACCCAAAGGATTTTATACTTAAAACGCTACTTCACTGTAGCTGCCAACCTATTATTTTTACTACTCATTTTATTTTTTTAGTTTCAAATAGTTAGTCGCCCTTTAAGTTGTTAGTCACCTGGAAAATTATTAGCCATTGTAAAAGTTAACGATTTTCCTAAAATTGTAAAGTAATAAGTGTGTGAGTTAAAGTAATCACAGAATGAAAAATCAATGTCATAAAAATAATGAATTATACAGTTAAATTAGCAACCAGTTTGATTTTGTCTAGACTAATCTAGATTGTCCTATGGAGCAGGACCAGCTTGTTTCCAAGCAATCTTATCTTGGATATAATGAGGTCATGAAGTTTACTTGAACTTTAACCTTTCGATCTTTCAGGTACCTATGATCTTAGTAAATCAAGAGCTTGTATTCCTAATCCCATAGTGCTCTAGTTTCAGCAGAAATGTTTCATGGTTGACGCAGTCAAAGGCCTTGGAGAGGTCGCAAAAAAGTCTAATGACATCTTGGGCTTCTTCCCGGGCATTAAAAATGTTCTTAATTAGGTTAACACGTCAGGTTAGGTTCGGGCGCAATGGTTTCGATGATAGATCTACAGCCTTTTACAGCCATTCCCCAGACATCTACTGTAGCTACCTCTTTAGAGCTTACAGGCGTGATAATTACCTAGAGGTTATGTTAATTAAAGAAATTACATATTTTATTATTTTTTATTAACAGTGATTTTCTTCTCTTTACGAGATTTAACCAACTTTAAAGCTCCATTTATACGGTGCCCTGTACTGTATTGCCTGTGGCATACCATCAAATTGAAGCAACAATTGACTGGCACCGTGGAAACAACATTAACAGTTGTTGCACGATACGGGCAAGTTAGTTGCCGTTCAAAACTGCTAAAGGTGTAAACAGTACGTACAATAAAATTGCGCTTACAATAAAATTACGCGTACAATAAAATTTCACGTGTTATAAAATCGTATTCAACTCTACAAGTAGGACCGATTGAATTAAGTTAAAAAAAATTGAGAAGATGTTCAATAAAATTTTAATTAAATATTTGGCAGCGCAAATACGAGCAATAGGTTCTTGAATCAATTGTACAAACACGTGCAACTCTGTATTAAGATGAAGCAAAACTTGCATGCAAAAAATTGCCTGCAGTTGTAAGTCCCATGCCGTTTTATTGAACGGCAAAACTTGCATTCAATTATTATTTGCCTTTTTATAGAAATCGCACGCGTGTAAACACTTGCATGCAATTCTTGAATGGCAATAATTGAACGTGCTTTATGGTATGCGATTGCTCTTGAACGTTGAACCAGAAACTTGCACCTGTAACTGCGGCTTTCAACTACATTCTTTTTCAACTTTTACACTTCCCATGTGGGAAGTTGTTGCTAACATTAACGTGAAGGCGATAAAATTAATTAGCTGTTGAGGTAATTAATTTTGTTTTATACCTAGTAATGTACAAATAGTCACGAGCGAGAAAATAAATTAAAATAAGTTGAACGATAGTAATGATACTCAGTAGTGGGACTATGGTGATGGCTGATAGAGATATTATATGAAAAAAGAAGACATACTGTGGTTGACCCAACAAAATATGTATAGTAATTATGTAAGCGGGCACGCCCTTTATGCCTGGAGGCTTTTATTTAGGTATTATGTTCTGTTTACGTTTTTATGTTGTAGTTCATATCTGCTTGAGTACAGTTTTCATTGTTTTGTTGGTATATTGGCGTGTGCTAGCTAATATATGGCAAGTAATTTAATTTAATGTGTGTTTAGTAATGTTAATTACTTTGCATACGATTTGTATAGAATCGAGTCTATATAACTAAACAGACAGCTGTGCTGCTGGGCAGTTTGTTGCGCTACATCTACTTTCCAACTAAAGCACTAGGAAGTGGTGAAGGGCGGGCGCTTTTGGGGATCTGTATTATGTAACTTTGACATTCGAAAAGTGCTGATTCTCAGCCTAGTTTGAATAAATGACTTTTGATTTTGATTTTGAAAATGGAATAAGACAGGATGATTACTTTTCGACTAGTGTGGCGTCAGCTAAAAGGTGCTTAAGACGCTGACAACACCTAAACCGCGGTCACTGTCAGCCTGCATAGAAAAAAAAAGAGAAGCGCGATGACATAACGCTTGTAATTTGTTGCAGAATATGAAGCAATTATCTATTTACTCAAAATTGAATTGAGTAATTGAAAATAAAAAACAACCAAGTTCTACATTCAAATAAGACGTCTTTGTTATTAACTAAATACGTAACGTACTCGTATGTTGATATTTAATACAGATATTTTAGTTTGGAACTCAAGGTAAGAGGTTAGTTTAACGTTAGTTTGTATCGAGATTTTTTTCAACTCATGTTTTGGTAGCAACCAAGTTCTTAGAAATATGTTCAAAATTAACATATATTGTTTCCGATACCACAAACTATACTGAATTGGCCATTTTTGTTCTTAAGACAAGCCTTTTTTTTTTTTTTTTGAGGGTGGGAAATCATCAAATAAGTTCTCCCGCTCTGGGCGGAGCGGGAGGGTGTGTCAGACTCTTACTGACTAAAACCCACCCGTATTCCTTCCTGTTGCCTGTGTTGCGGGGGCCTCGGTGACCCATAAGTACCTTTCCGTGACCCCGGCAGGCATCGGCCCTAGTGGACCCCTACGCTTGTGTTAACTATACGGAATTGGCAATTTTTTTTCTTAAGACAAGCCTATTTTGATCATTTGCCTCTTGTCAGCGCTTTAAGCCATTTTTTTCAATTGATCACTTAACCATACATTCTCTCGATTATTACCTTTTTAATTTTATTATTTGTTCTCCTTATAACGTAAACCAAATAGTTTTAGACAAATATGAAACCTTTTAAACAACACAATGTATTACGTATTACTGTTGTTTGTTCATGTATAAAGTTCCAATCTAATTCTACACGTGAAGACTTGTAATTGGCTTCCTGTCAATTACGGTTATCTTTTTAGGGTTCCGTAGTTAAGAAGGAACCCTTATAGTTTCGCCATGTCCGTCGGTCTATCTATCTGTCTGTCTGTCCCAACTGTAGCTCAGAGACGCTTAGTACTAGAAAGCTATAATTTGGCATAAGTATACATATTAATCACGCTGACAGTTTTAAAATTTTTTTTTTTTTTTGGGTAGTTATCTTGCACGTAACGTGGGGATGATTTTTTTTTTGGGATGGTAAAATATTGTGGGTTTGTGAACGCCACTTTTCGATGGATGGATCCGCTTGCGTAATATTAAGCATTATAGTGCTAATTTTTGTTAGAGTCAAGTGTGGATTCATTGCGGACGGTTAGCAATGGGTAGCTCACCGTCCGGTAAGGACCAGGCCCGGGTCGACGGCGCGTTGTATTCCACGCACGCCTCAAAGAGATGTCGTCAGCACATAGGTAGGGGTCCACTAGGGACGATGCCTGCCGGGGTCGCGGGAAGGTACTTATGGGTCACCGAGGCCCCCGCAACACAGGCAACAGGAAAGAATACGGGTGGGTTTTAGTCAGTAAGAGTCCGACACGCCCTCCTGCTCCGCCCAGAGCGGGAGAAGTTATTTGATGATTTCCCACCCTCAAAAAAAAAAGACTCCTGGCTGCTACTGAGAAATTCCAGATAGAAAAACCCAATAACACTTTGCCCGACCCGGGAATCGAGCCCAGGACCTCACGCTCAGCAGTAGCGCTTGCGACCACTAGACCTATAAATTAAGTTCATATTAAATACCAATCAATTGTAAAGTTATGATTATAAAACTAGGTACGAGTACTTAGTTGTTTAATAAAACAAGAATTTTAACTATCAAAGTAAAAGCTTGGTTTTATTATACGATCATGAAATTTTGAAATTACTGTAATAAAATATTTACGATTCACACGCGAAGGTGGTTCATAAAATATCTCAAGAACTGATTAGAAACCATCGAATAATAATTAATTATAAAACTTTATTATGAACTCCTTCATCTTGAAATGCATTGAAATATCTGAAGAACTGTAAGCATCATCGATAATTCGCAACTCAAACATAAGACTAATGCTATCTCGTTAGATCGTGCATATATTGTAATATTATGCAGATTGCTATCTCGCTCTATCACTTACAATGAGCATGCAATATTATCCAGCAATAGTTTGGTGGATAGTTCTGGTTTCTAGCACTATGTAATCTTATTTACACAGAGTATAATGGATACAGAAGCCTCATTCACGCGTCAGCACAAAAAAAGACGCTGAACAGAAAAATATCACTTGCAATTTGCGACTACGAGTATTTTCTGTTATAACAGTTTATATTGTAACTGTTAGTTTAAAAGAACTGTTAGCGCTGCTTCACTCTACGTCTTGTACTTAATAAATATCTTAAATTAAATAAATCATTCACTGCAAATTTTGGACAAGAATTCCTTAAATAGCGAAAGTGAGTACAACGGAAGGATTTCTGAAAATTAATCCCATAAAGAGTTTAAATAAGAGATAAAACTTTGTATGAAAGTCTGTCGATGTAAAACGGGGACATGGTTTTTTTATTAATAATTTTTCTATGTAATTAACAAAATACAGTCATATCTGATTTCATACGTAAATACCTAATATTACTTAGGATTCGACGCGTTTCTGTGGCCATAAACCAAATTACTTTCTTTTCTTCTATATATTCTTTTTCTTTTGAGCAGTGGTGGCCCAGTGGTAACAGCCACTTACGAGTTGTAGTTCGTAGGTTCAAACCCGGACCGGCACATTACTTTGTGTAAATTATTTCATCACCACTGTTCTCAAAACGGTGAAGGAAAACATCGTGTCACGGTCAAACAAAAATTCGAAGACATGTGACATCAACCAACCCGCAATCGGCCCGCGTGGTGGATTACGGTCCACTCCCTCTCACAGAGAGGAGGCCTGTGTCCCAGCAGTGGGAACATTATAGGTTTCGATGTGATAATGTTTGGTTATCTTTATATAATTTGAAACCAAACCAACTAAACCAGCTAGCAGAAAGATTATGGTTTGAGACTTATTTTATTAGCAAGTTTTGCAATCTCTTAACTCTTGTGTCAGCACATGAAACCACCTAACTCATTCAGAAATAAAAGGATGACCAGTCAGCAACATTGCACTGACTTACAAGGAAACACCTGACACACTTTAAATTCTGTCACTCATATAGTCTCTTTCAATGCACTCCAATAAACCATGCTTCAGTGTCGTACATATAAAGCTACTGTACTTTCGTTCGTTGTTAAAAGTGGGTCCTCTGTCAATTGTTACTCTGTGTCATCAGTGTAAAAGCTACAGCAGTCTGCGTACTTGTGAGTGATGGCTCCTGTCTCTGTGAATATTAATTATTTTAGCGATATATTTAAGGGTGGATTTCGTAGTCATAGTAATTATACCTTTGCAGAGTGCGAAGTAAATGCTTTGTTTAACCACGGCTTAAAATAGAAAGTGTTTATGTAAATTGTGCTTTATTGCTAAAAACTCTCACCATATAGGTATTATAATAACTTAACTAGTTAAGGCGCTGACCAGAGGCAAATGACCAAAATAGGCTAGTCTTAAGAAAAAAAATGCCAATTCTGTATAGTTTGTGGTAGCAGAAAAAATATATGTTAATTTTGAACATATTTCTAAAAACTTGTTTGTTACCAAAAATCGTGTTTTGAAAAATTATCTGGATACAAACTAACGTTAAACTAACCTCTTACCTTTAGTTTCAAACCAAAATATCTGTATTAAACATCAACATACGTTACGTATTTAATTAATAACAAGAACGTCTTATTTGAATGCAGAGCTTGGTTGTTTTTTATTTTCGATTACTTAACTCAATTTTGAGTAAATAGATAATTGCTTCATACTTTGAAATAAATTACAAGCGTTATGTCATCGCACTTCTCATTCTTTTCTATGCAGTCTGACAGTGACCGCGGTTTAGGTGTTGTCAGCGTCGTAAATGATTGAGTTATCTTTTTTGCTTTAACATCAGATTTTTTTACCAGGTTCCCCTCGTTTCGAAATAGTTTGTTTCGATACGTGAAATACGAAAAAAATGATGATGAATGAAACTAAATACGTAAATGTTACACAGACATAACAATTCCGGTTAAAAAAACAATCTTAATGCACGTTTCCTTTGCCCCTAAACCCCATTTATTAAATTAAAACGCTTCCCACTATCTCCCTCACCTTCCTTAACAGTGAAGAATTTCATCAGGCAAACAAGGAACTAATTACCGACACCCCACGGTTGGAATCAGGGGATCAAACTGGCGGATAAATTGTGGGAATGACGCATTTTTTGGTGCCAATACGACAGAAGAAGAAGCCATATTAATAAATACTAAACTAAATTTAGTACGTTGCTAATAATATGACACCTCGCCATAAAGAAAAAGTTCGGTTTTAAAGAGCGTCGTGTCTGCCAATCTCAGGTACAATATACAAGGTGTCGTTTTGCATCCTCGTAAATTTGCAGGAGGCTGCTATGAAAGACATATATAATCAAATAAAATTACGATACCTCCTCAATAATTAATACATACTTGTTTTTTTAGTTATTTAAGTTTGACAGTATTTTAGAACTTTCACTGAACAGGATCACCCCGTTGCGTATTTTTTTTTTTTTTTTGAGTTTGGGTAATCATCAAATAACTTCTCCCGCTCTTTTCGGAGCGGGAGGGTGTGTCAGACTCTTACTGACTAAAACCCACCCATATCCCTTCCTGTTGCCTGTGTTGCGGGGGCCTCGGTGACCCATAAGTACCTTCCCGCGACCCCGGCAGGCATCGGCCCTAGTGGACCCCTACCTATGTGCTGACGACATCTCTTTGAGGCGCGCGTGGAATACAACGCGCCGTCGACCCGGGCCTGGTCCTTACCGGACGGTGAGCTACCCATTGCTCACCGTCCGCAAGCCCGCGCCTACGGTGGTCGGAAATCCGCCCGGGATTCCCGACGCCCTGGGCGTCTCCTGCGGCGGCTAGGGGCGAGAGGGCGCGAAACTTGCCTTTCCCTCAACCGTCCCGCCTCCTCCTTCGCGAGCATTACTGCTTCGCAGAAGGAGGTGACAGCTGCCCATGCCCTCTCGCTCCGTACCATGGCCTGAACCAGGGCCGGACGCGAGAGGTCTCTGCCGCCGATCACCTCCACGAGGACACGGCGGTGCTCTGCCCAAGCTGGGCAGACCTCCACCGTATGCTCCACCGTGTCCTCCGGGCGATCCACACATGGTGACACCCGGACGTTTCCTCCCGCCTTATCCGACACAGGAACCTCCCGAAACTGGCATGTCCGGTGAGGACCTGCGTCAGGCGGAAAGTGAGGACGCCGTGGCGCCTCTCTAGCCACTCCTCAAAGAGGGGACTTATCGCCGCAATCGTGGCGTGCCCAGCACTGGGTTGCGACAACCGTACTTTCCATGACGCCATACCCCGAAGCGTATGCGGTAGTGTGTTTGTAAAAGGGCAGTTACAGTGCGGTATCACCCGGGCCGCGTTTTAACATGCGTGTCCCACACATGCCGAATTCTGAAAACTAGAAAAAAAACATTACCTACTTATTTTATTATTGATTCGTGTCGAGAATCATTAGCATAGTTACCTCCTTGAATTTGACGAGGATGCAAAACGAAACCTTTTATATCCGGGACAATCTCTTTACTCATCTAGATGTGTCATATTCATATTAAACTCCGGTTACTGATGGTTAATCGGTCAAGTTCAGCTAATGAGTCACAATTGATTTTCTATTGTTTGATACCGAATCGGTGACGCGCCGGGCTAATAACAGTACACTGTACCAAAAAAAAATCCTTCAACCCTTAATCCCATTTATTAAAATAAAACGCTTCCTGCTATCTCCCTCACCTCCCTTAACTCTGAAGAATTTCATCAGTCAAACAAGGAACTAATTACCGACCCCCCCCCCCCCCCCGCGCTCGGAATCAGGGGATCAAACCGGCGGTTAAATCGCGGGGATTACACTAGGGTCCGCCCGCATTGGCCCGAGTTCCGACCCTCAGTGACAGGTGACGGCCCTATCACTTATTGGCGATCTTTTCTTTACAAGTTACGAGATTTATCGATTTTGTTCAGGACATGGATGTATACCTATGTAAATTACTTGTTCTAGAATTATTTATTTATTTATTAATTTTATAGAATTATTCACTTGTTCTAGAATTATTTTCAAGGTTATAAAATAATTATTTACAAGTAAAAATTGTGATACCGTTTTTGAAAAGTGTCAGAATCGACGACGTGTGCAGCATTCTGACCTTGGGGTATATTCGATTTTTTTTTAATTTCTGACCAGGGGATCCATATAGTGTTAGTACGAACTTAGCCTTAGTAAACTCAATAACTTAAAAATACATTAATTAGCTACATGAACACGTCTGCCAGCCCAGAGCCTTATAAATGGTCCATTAACTTGTCCGAAAGTGTAGCTAAAATACTGTTAGGGCTACCCCTCCTGCCGGGGTCGCGGGAAGGTATTAATGGGTCACCGAGGCCCCCGCAACACATGCAACGGAAGGAATACGGGTGGGTTTTAGTCAGTAAGAGTCTGACATACCCTCCCGCTCCGCCCAGAGCGGGAGAAGACATTTGATGATTTCCCATATAAAAAAAGGGACTACCCCTGAATCGCCGCAACATCGATGCACATCGTTTGCGCATGATGGCATGAAAGTTATCTATTCGCGCTTCCGCAAACATGTCCAATGCACTGCAAAACCGAGGCAGCCCCAACAATATCCTCAGCGCATTGTTATACTGCACGCGCAGAGCGTTGCAAGCCTTCTGCGTATACCTAACCCACAAGAAGCACGAGTAAAACGACTGGCAGTAGGCTCTAAAGAGCGTCAGTTTTACCTCGACAGAGCATCACGCAAACCTGCGGGCAAGCACACTGCATCGGGCTGCCAACGAATACAATAACAATAACTGGCCCAAATATGTAATCCTATATTCCCGCGTTTATGTTACCCAGTAACTGGGTTGTGGAGGTCAGATAGGCAGTCGCTCCATGTAAAATACTGGTATTCAGCTGTATCCGGTAAGACTGGAAGCTGACCCCAACATAGTTGGGAAAAAGGCTAGGCTGATGATGATGATGATGATTTTCGCGTTTATCATCCAACACAAGTTGCCATCTTAAATTAATAGCATTTATACAAAATGACGCATGCCAATTCACATGGAAATTCATAAATAAAATAATTACATGCCAAAGAGGAATGGAAAGCAATATGGTAATTGTTAAAAAATACAGAAGATAAGATATACATAAATAAGAGCTAAGACAAAAATGATAGATGCTCTAAACCACGCTTTAAATTTTAAATTTATGTATATGAGCTGGTTACAACATGGAAAGGCCCACAGGGCAATCGCTACAAAGGAAGACCTTACGCGCGATGGGATGACGACATCAATTAAAAAAGCGGGACAAAAATGGCATCTCATAGCTAAAGTCCGGGAAAAACGACAATCTTTGAAAGAGGCCTTTCACCTCGAGTCCCATTCCTATTACCCAAAAAATGTAAAGGAAATGATTTTTGTTTACTTAAAACTTGTTATTTTTTTCGTTAAACTTATCTACTTATTCTAATAAACTGTAAACCAATAGGAAACAAAATGGCTTTTTATTTTATTATTATTATCCAACATGACGCAGGTAGGGCCTATGCCAATACTAAAAAAAACATTAAATATGGAGGCCTTGGCACATAGTACAACTTTGTGCCCTTTGGCGTCGAGACCCTTGGTCCGTGGGGTCCCAGTGCGCATAAGTTATTTGCGGAAATCGCGAAACGTCTGGTTGATGTAACTGGTGACCGAAAAGCTGGCGGCTTTCTCGCGCAACGCATCAGCATTGCAATTCAGCGAGGAAATGCCGCCAGCATCCTCGGTACAATGCCCCGAGGGCCATTTTTAGGCTTAATTTAGTATTAATTTAATTTAGTTAATGTTAATAATCATCTTGTAATTCGGTTATATCATTAAAAAACATCGTTTCAAAATTGACCATCATTTGCCCACTAAACACGATTTTGAGCAAGTGATTTTATATTTATCCTACAAATGTATCTACCAGGGTTTGCTCCAACAGTAAAACAAAACAAGGTACCATCCACTTGAAACTCTGCTGACTGCCTGCAGCATCGCTCACTATGCATCCTGATGGCAAGTGGACATTTATCGCCTTCACCGCTAATGCACGGAAGCTATTCGCTTTAATACATTTTACTTAGTTACTGTAAACTCAAGCGGTAATAGTTACGTGGTTAGTTTGCGAGATAAGGACAGGGAATAGAATATTCACGTGTGGAAAGCGGAAGAAGCTATCTAGAGAAAATTACAAAGTATTTTCTTCCAACGTATCGATTGACTGCCTCGTCGGTTTAATGGTCGCAAGTGCTACTGCTGAGAATGAGGTCTTGGGTACGATTCCCAGGTCGGACAAAGTGTTATAGGGTTTTTCTATCTGGAATTTCTCAGTAGCAGCCCGGAGGCTGGATTTCTGCCCGGTTGATGGCAATAGCATAGCATAGCATAATCAGCATAATAATGTTCCCACTGCTGGAACACAGGCCTCCTCTCTGTGAGAGGGAGTGGACCGCAATCCACCACGCGGGCCCAGTGCGGGTACAGATGTCACATGACTTCGAATTTTTGGTTCTAGGACATGCTGGTTTCCTCACGATGTTTTCGTTCCGTTTTGAGAGCAATAGTGATGAAATATTTTCACAAAGCAAGGCGCCTGTCAGGGTTCGAACCTACGACCTACAACTCGTAAGTCGCGGCCGTTACCACTGGGCCACCACCTCTCATCTGATGGAAATAGCGTGTCTATTGCCTTCAGGTGAGCAGTGGTGGCCCCCTATTACATGGATGTAATAGGGGGCCACCAGTTGGAACTTAAACATAACTGGCGAAATGTGGGTCTGTATATACAGGTAAACCTTTGCCTAACCCTTTGGGGAATACCGGCGTGATGTTACATTATGTATGTATCCGTTGAATTTGTGAAAAAAAAATATATTTAATTGTACCTAGGTCCTTGTGAGAATGAATAATGCGCCTTCCCATCTTCCTAGCACGGCGGGCTGTGCTGGGGCGGCTGCTGCAGGAGCAGAAAACCTCAAACGGCGCAAATATAACAATCTTATTGGGAGCTATATGTTTGAACCATTTGGGGTTGAAACACTAGGGTCTTGGGGTCCGAGTGTCCATCGAGTATTTCGGGATATCGCCAAAAGGTTGGTAGAGTCTTCACGTGACCAGAGGGCTGGCCTTTTTCTAGCCCAAAGAATCAGCATTGCCATCCAACGTGGTAATGCTGACAGCCTTTTGGGCACTTTTCCCATTGACAGCGATGCGGACAAATTTTCTGATGTTCAATGAGTTCTTCCGCCTTTTTGTTTGTGTATAGTTTTAGTTATAATAGGATATAATTTTGTTATTTTTAATAATTAAATAAATAATTGTGTATAAAAAACTATCTAATTATATACAGCAATAATTCTTATTTACGGCACAGTAACAGCTGCGTTTGGCAGGTCTTATAATATTATTTATAATAATCTAAAGCAAGGCATTGAACATTTCTAGTACCTATACCTCATAAAGGCATGTGAGAATGATACTTCAAAATAAAATTATTTTACACCTGCTCGCTAATGTCAAATGATATGTCATGCAACTAACTTAAGGCGCTGATAAGAGGCAAATGACCAAAATAGGCTTGTCTTAAGAAAAAAAATTGCCAAATCTGTATAGTTTGTGGTAGCGGAAAATATATATATTAATTTTGAACATATTTCTAAGAACTTGGTTGTTACCAAAACACGATTTGAAAAAAAATCTCGATACAAACTAACGTTAAACTAACCTCTTACCTTGAGTTCCAAACCAAAATATCTGTATTAAATATCAACGTACTTGACTTATTTAATTAATAACAAGAACGTCTTATTTGCATTCAGAACTTGGTTGTTTTTTATTTTCGATTTTGAGTAAATAGATAATTGCTTCATATTTTGCAATAAATTACAAGCGTTGTGTCATCGCGCTTCTCTTTCTTTTCTATGCAGTCTGACAGTGACCGCGGTTTAGGTGTTGTCATCGTCAAGCAAGTCTTTAAAGATCTAGGTCCTAGCTGAATATTACTGAATTTCATTATGACCCGCTGGTGCATAATGTGATTTGAATTTGGAACCTCAACTAAAAATATCGTATGAGAACTTTTACCTTTTTTATCTACACCCATGCTACTAATCCTCAGTTAAAGTTTCTGAAACATTTCGCTTATTGCCAACATTAAAACAACCAGTGTCATTGTAACCATAATATCATCCAAATGAGTGTTATAATGTTGTACTAAATTTCATTATGCAACTTCCACGTAACACAGCGCCGTAATAAAAAAAAAACTAAACTAAAACTTTGTTGTTTACAAAAATGAGTGATACAAGCTTTGATAATACACCACCAGATATTTCTAATGCAGCAAAGGACATTTCTAACCTATTATTACCAGAAACTTTCCATGACTTTACATAGTTCAACTACTGTACAACACCCTATGGTTTCAGAACCTTTTATAGAGGATTCATATCATGTATGTAGATTAAATTTTTTCATGCAACTGTACAAAATTAGGTATTAAAACACCCAAGTGATACTATTATCGTAGTGTTATAGTGCCCACATTTGTGTTTTAATACCGCTTAATATACAACAGTTGCATAAATAACAATTTTTTTTATATTTAAGTTCAGCTCGTCCAAAAAGTTTACACTGCATAGGTTTTAGTTGCCGTTGACGAACAAAATTATTTAATTACAGAACTTAATAGAAATATTATGTGGAATAATAAGTAACAATAATGAACATTAATAAAATAGATCAAAGAAAGTAAATTACAACAATATAGACAATCGTTTTCTGCATATGACAAAGTCTAAAATGATTAAAGAATGTGCATTAGACTCTCCCAACCGCTGTTTCTGCATCATCTGTGGCGATAATGGCGGCACGTCATAGCAACAGCTGATCGCGTTGCTGTACCGCATACGTAAAACTTTTGTAAACTGTACCGTGTGGTACCTAACTCTTATCTCGGTAAGGTAGGGTCATTTGATTGATTACCGAGAATTTTACCAAACTCACGGGAGCCATTCTGGGTTAAATACTTTATTAAAATGAGATAAGACTGACATTGCAATTAATTACTAATGATTTTATGTTATTTTTGGTGGATTCGGGCTACTGAAATCAGTGGTTTCTTGTAATCATCTGCCTAGCCTTTTCCCAACTATGTTGGGGTCGGCTTCCAGTCTTACCGGATACAGTTGAATACCAGTATTTCACATGGAGCGACTGCCTATCTGACCTCCACAACCCAGTTCCTAGGTAACACGATACCCCTTGGTAAGACTGGTTGTCAGACTTTCGAGCTTCTGACAACCCGTAACGACTGTCAAATATCTACAAATGACAGCCGGGACCAACGGCTTTACGTGATTTCCGAGGCACGGAGGGCTCTTGGTATGTAAAGATGGTCACCCATCCACGGACCAACCGCGGCAAGCGTAGCTTTTGATCGATCGACCCGTGCGGCTGTTATTACTTAGCCACAGGCCCCTCCAGTGGTTTCTTGTATTAAAACTTATTTAGTACATAATTTAGTGAAAAGTTTAATTTAATTCATGAACCGATATTTTAGAGGACGTACGACGAACAGCCAAGTCAACCGCATCAATTTGTCTTTGACCGTACACGTGGTTTCTGGCTTCGGCTTAATATACAAAAAAACCGGCCAAGTGCGTGTCGGACCATGCACAATGAAGGGTTCCGGGATTACTTGTGATGAATTTATCCCAAAAACAAACTTAACATTGTAGTTGGAAAACATGTTCTCCCATACATCGATTTACGTCACGGTCAATTCTCCAACTGCAAATGTAGTTTATAATTGCAAAAAAAATATTGTTTTATTTGATAAAACTACAAATTAACTATTTTCGTTTTTTTCTGTACTTGTGCTTTAAGACCTTGCTTTTTGCCAAATTTCATGATTCTAGGTCAACGGTAAGTACCCTATGGGTTTTGATTTTTTTGCGAGTAGGTATATCAAACGGACTTGTCATGAGGATTTCTAATATATTATTTATAGATTTAAAATAAATATTTTTAAAGCTATTCAAGAAACTTTATGAAATATAACCATTCGCCCTATCTCCGAAACCACTGAGCCTAATTTTTTTTTTGAAATACTGAAAATTGTTCTAGACTTATAGATTACAGGAAAATCTCTAAGAAGTCTTACCAACGTAAAAGAGGTCTTAAAATATTTTAAAAAATCTCTCAATATTGTAAAAAACATACATTTGCAGTTGGAATGTATGGGGGGAACATGTTTTTCAACTATACAATGTTATGTTTGTTTTTGGGATAAATTCATCCCAAGTATGGATCCCTTCGTTGTGCGTCCTACACGCACTTGGCCGGTTTTTTATTATCTCGCAGTAAGTGCAAAAAGTAGAGTAGGTATTCTCCTCAGCGATAAAGGTGTCTTCGTATTAGGCGCGCTTAAATCCCTCGCTGCACCCAGGATTCTAGTCTTCTCCCTCGCTTCATTTAGGAGTTTACTCAAACCAGGGAGGTTTGAGTAAACTCCTGCACTCGGGAGCCCTAGAATCCTTCGTTGCGTTCGGGATTTAAAATAGCGAGCAACCGTTACATATTGAGACCCCTCCGTGCCTCGGAAAGCACGTAAAGCCGTTGGTCCTGGCTGTCATGCGTAGATTATTGACAGTCGTTACGGGTAGTCAGAAGCCCAAAAGTTTAATAACCAGTCTTACCAAGGGGCATCGTGTTTCCCAGTAAAAGGGTTGTAGAGGTCAGATAGACAGTCACTCCATGTAAAATACTGGTATTCAGCTGCAACCGGTTAGTTGGACTAGAAGCCGACCCCAACATAGTTCGGAAAAGGGGCACATTGATTTTATTAGGAGAAATAAAAAAATCTATCCACCTTTCCTTATTTCGCACGTCCATTTGTCACTCCTTTAATTAAGCTACCACGAAATTACCTTTATAAGATCTATTCTATTTCTCACCAAAAAAACAGTTTTATTCTGGTCTGATTTGTATCCAAGAATCTCAAGACTCGAGCTATAAATCAATCGATTAATTAATCACTTGTAACCACAGTGACGGAGCTGTTTCACTGGAATAACGTTTCAAAGTAATATATTCAGTCGTCCTTTGATTAAGACAACGATTTATAGTTTTCGCTTTGAGAAGAACCATTTTTAACTGCACGATTTTTTATGTAAATCAAAAATCATTTATTAAAAATAAAAAAATAGGCTGATAATCAGCACTTTAGAACGTTAAAATCAGCTCTGGGGCTCTGTCTTGCATCTCTGTCTTGCAAACCGGCGCTGGGGCTCTGTCTTGCATAGCATACAGCATCACACACACACACACACACAGCACGCACATTGTGCTGTGTGTGTCACACGTGTTGGGTCACAGCATTATGCTGTGCGTTGGCTGACACATATTCTCCCCCAAATTATTTCTTTTTTGTATTTGTGTTCCTTCTTTGCGTCATGTTTACCGCAAATAAACGTATTTTCTTTCTTTCTTCCTTAAGACAGTCCCTCAAAACGCCCTCCCTTAAAAAAGCGACCATCTTAGGGGGCCCCCAGCCATGAAAAGCACCAGCCTTTGTAATGAAAGAAATTCAAAATGTAATTAAGATGGTTCCATAGTAATACTGATTTTTTTTTTGTCAATAGTGTAATTATACATAAACATAAGATCAAATACACATAAGATAACATCACGCCTTGTTTCTCCGAAGGGTTGGGCAGAGGTGTACCTGTAGTACACCCACATTTCGCCATTTATGTTTAAGTCCCATGTAATAGGGGGCGAGCCTATTGCCATCAACCGGGCAAAATTCCAGACTCAGGCTGCTACTAAGAAATTCCAAATAGAAAAGCACCTTGCCCGACCCGGGAATCGAACCCAGGACCTCATGCTCTAATAACAAATAAATACACATAAATACACTAATATACTAAAACAGATAAGACAAAACATGGGAAAACATTACCATTGTGATGATACTACCAGCTTCTTACAAATATGCTCATTCACAATACAATATTAGGAATGTATATGCAACTAGCTGCGTCCGGCGGATTAGCTCCTAAAAGTCTCGACCCTGTGAGAATATCGGGATAAAAGTATCCTATGTCATAATCCAGGTCATGGTGTACTCATGTGTCAAATTTCATTTAAATCCGTTCAGCCGTTTTAGCGTGAAAGCGTAACAAACAAATAAACTCACTTTCACATTTATAATTTAAGTTAGGATTTCGATAGCCCAACTAACATCCTATCGTCACCATATTTAGATAATCAATATGTTCCATTGACATTAACAAGCTACGGGATTCTTCAATTATTGAGTGAATAGGTTAGTTGAACTAACCTATAGTTCAACTAACCTACAGTTGAACTGCATATGTAAACGTGCACCATCGTCGACCGCTTGATATCAATCAATCAAAATCAAAATGTTTTTATTTCACATAAACCTACATGGGCACTTATGAAACGTCAGAAGCTAGGTGCACGGTCCCAATTGGTCGTTTCCTATGGAAAAGAGCCGGCAAGAAACTCCACGGTTACTCTTTTAAAAATAATTGGCTTTTACAATGTTTTCAAATTACAGTGTTAATAGGTATGGGAGGACAGTGTAGGCCTGTCGAGAGGTACTTAACAAAAAAAAGGTCTACAAAATATCTAGTCTATGAAGCCTGCAACGTTCTCATATTCACAAGGTACAAAAGAATCTATGTAAAATATTAATAAAATAATAAAAATAAAAACCTATTTAAACCAAATGACATGTTTGCGAAACGATCATCGCTTATCATCAGGTGAAATAGTTGTCGAACGCGAGTTAATCAAATTCAAAGTCATGCAAAATCATTTATAGGCACATAAAATGCACTATTAAACGTGCAATGTATTAATAATTATAAAAATCAATATAAGAAAAAAATCTAGTTGGCCCTTCCAAAAGAGTTTCATATTCAGAAGAATGGGTAAAAAAATAAACTCCACAATATAATATATCTCTGAAATGAAATGATTCTATTTCCTGTAAGTAGGTTTGTACAAACACTTTTACACGTCAATCATATTTAGAAAAAAGAACTAGATGAGCTCGGCGTTTCCTATCTGACTACTCTGAGAAGAAAGGCCGAAACAAACTCAGACGCCACAGTCTCTTTTAAAGTCCAGATATAATCCTGGTCAGATCATGTGAAGAGCATCTAGATTGGTGTCTGAAATGGTCTTTTGAGGAAAGAACCACATAGATTGAGTTAACCTATCCAGTCAGTGCACGCATTTCTCAACTCAGAACTTAATGAGCTCAACGATTCGACGAACAATACCAAATAAAGGACATTTGTGTAGGCCGCTTAAATGACTCAAACTGCCTGACCAAGATTAAAATTAAATGAGAAAAAAATAAAAACAATAACCCACATAGTCTTCATATTCTCTTAAAACTCTCTTAAAACTAACTCTTTTAAAATAAATATGAACAATTTAAATTAACAAGAGAAACACGACACAGACGT
Source organism: Atethmia centrago (assembly GCA_905333075.3). Lineage (NCBI taxonomy): Eukaryota > Metazoa > Arthropoda > Insecta > Lepidoptera > Noctuidae > Atethmia > Atethmia centrago. The sequence continues at coordinate 27,021,506 of HG995374.1, forward strand.
CACGGGTATCGAAAGCAAATCATGTCTCTTAAAGTTATGCCAGTTGATTTAATTTGACCCTGTATAAAAAAAAGACCACATCCACAGCATACAAAATCCAATTAAGCTTAATGACTTAACTTTAAAAGACTGACGTCACAAATCAGTGTGACGCAGTGAAAAGAATAAAACGAAATCTCCTTGGAACAAATTATGTTAAATCAAGAACCAAGGAGCTCCTTTAATCCAGACAGCGATTTTATTTGATTACGTCAAACGTTTGGGATGATTTAAACGTTTTTAACATCTATTCTTAATGAGTACTGTTACTTTTTACGGCGAGAACATCTTGTCTTTACTGAGGATGATTTGTGTGGATATTGGTGTCTGTAGGCTGAAGGGAATCTTCTGTAGTACAAGCACATAATCATCTTAAAGGACTTAAAAGGTAGAGGTTGATGCCAAGGTTTCGATTTCATTTTGTATGACATCAAACTGCTTAGCCTTTTTCCAAATAATATGTCAGCTTCTAGTTCAATGAGATACACAGCTGATGAATATCAGTATTTTACATGGAGCAACTGTCTATCTGACCTCCACATCCCAGTTACTAATGGTAACACGATACCCCTTGGTAAGACTGGTTGTCAGACTTCTGGGCTTCTGACTTTTAAAGATCTAGTTACGAATGACTCCCAGGACCAAAGGCTTAACGTGCTTTCTGAGGCACGAAGGGGTCTCGAACCAACCACCCATCCACGAACCGACCGCGGTAAGCGTAGCTTATCCTTAAATCGACCTGTGTGGCTGTTATCATTTAGCCACAAGCCCCATTTTATATAACATCAAACAAGCAACTAAAACCTATAAATTGTAAATTGAGAAGTGAGTACGAATATGAAAATCCATTGCAAGTCAAGAGCGATTAGTTTATTTTACGAGTATCAAATCATACCTGGACAAAAATGATGCTGATAAAGAAATATTTTATACTAGATGCGCCTCGCGGTTTCACCCGCATAAGTTTTGACCCCGTGGGTATATCGGGATAAAAAGTATCCTATGTGTTATTCCTGGTTATAAACTATCTGTGTGCCAAATTTCATCCAAATACGTTCAGTACTTTTTGCGTGAAAGAGTACCAAACATCCATCTATCCAGCCATTCTTACAAACTTTCACATTTATAATATTAGTAGGATACCTTCTGTGTTTGAATATGGGTTGCTACCATAATAAAAGATATTCTCTGCAACATTGAGGTAAGCAAATATAAATTGTGTCGCTAACTATCTGAAAACACACATAACAAACATCAGCCCTGTATGCCCCTAAAGATGGCCAAGGTGCAAGGTACACTCATATTTCGCCAAGTCCCATGTAATAGGGGGCGAGCCTATTGCCATCAACCGGGTTCTAATCCAGACTCCGGACTGCTACTGAGAAATTCCAGAGGGAAAAAGCCTATAACTAAGTGTTATTGAGTTTTTCCATCTGGAATTTCCTAACCACATGCTCAGCAGTCTGTAGCTCTTACGATCATTAAACTAACGAGGCAGCAACATTTAGGTATAAGCAAATATTAATCATCTCGCTATGTCGCCTCGGCACCGAGGTGCAGACAGTCCAAGAAGGCTATGCCATCCTTGGATAGTAAGTTAACCAGGCGCTTGTTACGCCTGGACAGGACCGGCCTGCGCCTGTTGACGGGGACCATCACGGGCCACTGCTCGCTAAACAAATCATCATCATCATCATCATTTCAGCCGAAAGACGTCCACCGCTGGACATAGGCCTCCCCCAAGCACCGCCCCTTCGACCGGTTTTGTGCTTCCCGCATCCAGCGGATTCCTGCGGCCTTCACATGGTCATCGGTCCACCTAAACAAACACTTCCACACAATAGGCAAAACGGACAGCCCTCTGTGCAAAGCTTGCATGGAGGCAGAGGAAACCGTTGCGCATGTGCTCTTCGAATGCACAGGCGTGACCCACATTAGAACAGAAACCCTCGGGGCACCCAGATCCTACACAGAGATTCTAAACAGACCGTATATATTATCAACTTCTGGAGGGAGGCAACCAGCCCACTGGTTGGAATAACCACCAAACGGCCGCCATGGCCCACGCACAATGGTCCACCTGAAGGACTCAGTGCGGAAACCGAAGCCTCTAACATAGAACATAGAACATAATCATCTCGCTGTCTGAAGAAATCTGACTAAAAGTAAAATCACCTAATTGCGTAACAATATCACTCACAATCTGAATGATTTGAAGTACATTGCTAATCCATTGCTTCATATGTTCGAAAAATTTGTCTGCTCAACAATGTAAATACCGCAATGAATGTTGTTGATCTGTCAAAATGAAACAAATTGCTACTGATATTCTGTTACGTAATTACCCCGAAGCGATATAATTTCTTACGAGTACCCAAAATATAAGCCGGCGATACACATGTAATTTTTCTTTTACTCAAACAAGATGTGATCTCATGTACTTTATTCTATAAAAAGACCCGTTAACTAGATAGAGAGGACAAAAATGACGGCCGAGTTAGCTAAGATGTTAAGGGCCGAGTCACACCGGAACGGCAGAAGCTGGCAGCGGCCGGCAGCAACGCGAAAAGGCCGGTGGAGCCGGCCGCGGCAGGCTCACGTCGTCGCCGGAAGCCGCTAGCGGCCGCGCGTAGCCGGCCGACACCACGCGCCTGGACCGCTTGACCTCTTGACCAGTTTAGTTTTTACTGGCCTCTTGATCAGTTTAGTTTTTACATTCGGCAAGTGTAAATGATGAAAATGATGGAATTGGTTATTATAGCACTTATTTCTTAAGAAGAAGAAGAAGAAATAAACAAACAAAGGAGAAAAAGAAAAAAGGGTATGTGGGTCCATGACTTGGAAGAAACGACGACGGATTTTTTTTTGGGTGTGATATTATCAAATAACTTCTCCCGCTCAGGGCGCAGCGGGAGGGTGAGTCAGACTCTTACTTACCCACCCGTATTCCTTCCGTTACCTTTGTGTTGCCAGAGGCCACGGTATCCCTTTCGGACTTTCCCGCGACCCCGGCAGGCATCGGCCACTACACTTGTGCTGACATCTCTTTGAGGCAAACGACGACTGTCGGAAGAATTTCCGAAGCGTAGCAAGCGGCCTCGTGTTGCCGCGAGCGGCCTCTCATCGCTGCGGGCAGTACAAGACGCACGCTGACAAGACGCGCGTGGCCGCGAGGATGCTCGAGGCGACGCGGGCGGCCGCGTTACATTTTCGAGCTTTTCAAGCGACACTGTTCTTTTAATTATGTAAATAAAATTTAAAATTATTTCACACTGAAAGTGCTCGCCGCGCCGCTGCTTGCCGCTGCTTGCCCCGTGTGAATCGGCCCTAACAATGAACTACTAAATCTTATTACTACTCTCCTTTCTAGTTATATTTGATCCTTTTAATAAATTTGCCGCGTCTGACCAAGTTGATAACTTTATTTACGAGGTAAAAGTCGAAAGAATTGTTAGTTGCACGCGACTGTCTCGAGGGATTCTATTCGCTTACAGGTTAAGGATGTTTGTTTGAAAATATTGTGAGTATCAAGTTGTTGATGAAATGTTTGATGTTGAAATTAGTTGTTGTTCTTGTAAACTGACTGGTAGAAAATGCCTATGGCTTTGAGCCCGACTCTGTACATTTGTGCGCTTAAAGTATCATATTAATACGTGAAGCAAAACTTTGTACACCTTTTTACAAAAATGATGCGGACGGAGGAGTATGAAATTTGGCACAGATGCAGTTTATATGGAAAAGGAATGCAGAAAGCTAATATTTTTTATATAATATGCATTAGAAATAAATTAAATTAATAAAAAAGACATTACACACAATACCTACCATGCGTTTGACACACACATATACGAGTAGTACCAGGGCCTCATGACTTGAAGGTAGATAGATGACAGACGTGACAGCTTGAGCATGGAATTAGTAAGTACTACACAGATTGTAAGTCGAATTTCGACCAGTGGGCGACCACTAGTATAAATAAATAAGGTATATTATTATCTAAAAGTCACATGTGGCAAAGATGGTTTCTCGTTTGTTTTCAAAACAGAACGCAAAAGTCAGTCAGACATTGAAACGGGAAAAGCTAAGTATTATATAAACATTTAATTTTAATATAAATATAATATTTTTAAATTGCTTCGTATTATGAAAAATAACTGTAAAACATAAAATAAAGAATATCTACATTTTTCGCGGAAAATTGATTCGTTCAATTGTATTCATTCATATTTTTGAAGCTCTTTTTTCCTCAAAGTAAATTTTTCATTTCATTGGGCCTTTGTTGAAGTATTTTCGTCGAAAAATGTTTGATATTATATTTTAATAACGGTTCTATTTTACTATTTCCAGGAATGATACTCGAAAAATGAAAATGTGTTTCGGCGATTTATTAGGCGTAGGTACGCGCACTTACCTGTGCAGAGAGATGGTCACATTTCACTGGAAATTATACTATTTTATCAGTTATTCTTGGACATTATTGCCATTGGTGAAGGACAACATCATGTGGAAACCTGAACTTATAATCAACAACAAGAATAAGAGTCGGTTGAAGTTAAAAGAGTGTTTCGAGCTCAGAAGAAATGCGTCGGCTCAATTTGTGGACCGCTCCCACTGGACAGCTGTGTTTCACTATTTAAGAAACTTAAAATACTGCCACTTCGAGCACTATACATTTTTGAAATTTGTACCTTTGTACATCAAAACAGACATGAATTTGATTTGTATAATGATGTTGTATCCAGACCCAGCCGCAAAATGCATATGCTTAATTTTCATAAGTGCAGATTTTATTTTTTTTCTAATAATGTATACTGCATGTTCATTACTGTTTATAAAAAAAATACCTGATGGCTTCAAAAATCTCAGCCTCAGAACATTTAAATGTAAATTTTTTAACTTTCTTTTTTGCAAATGTTATTATCCGACTGGAGATTTTATGAATGAAAAATTTACCTAAATATTTGACAATATTGTCTGTATTGCCTATAAATCATAATACGAGTATATCATATTCTTATTGAATTTTAACCTATATATTGATTTATTTTACAACTATTGTTCAATTTATTTAAATTATCTGTGATTAAAATAATAATTTAATTTTAATGTAATGATGACCCGTAATTTTATAAACTATATTTGTACGCCAGAAAACGGCAGAATATTCTGATCATAATACAGCACATAACAACTTTGTAGAATATTCTGACAAATAAATGCATTCTATTCTATTCTATAAGTCTGAAATCGCCAATGCGCCTTGAACAAGCGCAGTGATCGATGCTCATGCAGTGTAACAATAACAGATTTGTACGTATTATGATAGCAAGAAGACGATACATGTGGGTAGATAGAGCATAATTTTGGGTAGCATTTTATTTAAACAAAAGTAATTTGTAAATAATTCAGGATAATTTAGTCATGTCCAGTTAAAAACCAGCATCAGGCACTAGTTGTCTGGCATTTTTGCTGAACTGGACCTATTTGGCGCAGCCATGAGCTAATTTCTTACAGCGTACTGTACACTATTTATTAGATTTTTATAGATTTGTTTATCTGCTGTACTTTATACTGTGTGCCTTTTAGTTTGTGTTAATAAATGTATTTTCTTTCTTTCAATTTCAACACCAGATGAATTACCAGCAAATCACAAAGCCTTGATTCTAACAAGTATTTTACCACATAGCCCATATATACCACATACGACCTACTATCCCAAACAAAAAAAAAACATGTATGTGCATCATACACAATTTACCGGCCAAAATATTCAAACAGGTTCGTCGACACCCAAATTAAACATAATCTGAGGGTCATTATGACCGACTTCACCTAGATAAGTAAGGTTAAGCACTTCAAGACCCAGAAGGTAAAACGGCTTGAAAAGGTTAAAGTGGAGACCCCTAGTGGTACATAAGCGACAAGTAAAGTAAATTCAAGTAAATTCTCTAAAGATAAGGCACTTGATATTAAGTTGTAATCCAGGGCAAACCACTTATTGCTTATTAGTTTGAGTGGTATGGAAATGTGGACTTTAACGCGAAGTGATAAGGTTGTAATTTCAGTGGAGGTCGTCAATGTCAGTTATTTTCGTTCATTATTTAAAATTGAATGAATTGGTGGTTTATTTTCTTTGAATTACTTGTGTGCATACTGTTCCACATTTTTCGTTTAATGAGACATTCGATAATTCTTTTAAAAATTGTTGCCCCGTTTTACATGTTTAACACTATATCACTGACCAAAAATGAATACTATACATTTCAAGTACCTACCCGGAAGTGCTTAAAGAAGTATAGGTAGGTATCTACTATGATTTTATCTTGCCTCGAGCTCATAAAACAGATAAGATAAGATAAGACAACCAAAACCCCACACATGAGTGTAAAGGCTCCTACATACTGGCGTGACTTGTCGCGCGACGTGACGCGACACAAAGACACCGCGTGTAGCGCCACAAGCGGTGCCTTTGTGTCGCGACGCGTCGCGCGACAAGTCGCGCCTGTATGTAGGAGCCTTGACACATGAGTACATTTTAAGGTCTTATAATTAATATGAGGTAGCTACATGTTTTGCCATTTATGGCGTACACTAGGCAACAATAAAAACTATAACCAAATAATACAACAAAAAAATAAAGAATGAAATTACAATGTCAAAATTTAAATTATAATTACATTACATTAGTATTTTAGTGATATTTATTTTAGAAGTATGTATTTATGTAAGTATATTCTCTAATTGCATATTTAAATTAGTGAATAGTTTTTTTTTTTGTTTTTCTGTATTTTGTTTTCTCTTCTACTCGTACACACGGTGTCTACATCTCTTTGTCTACTGTCCTATCGCAGGTATGCTGGAAGAGATTTCTTTAGAAATAAGCATCACTTTTGTACGTTTTTTTCTGTTTCTTTCTTCTTGTATGTTTATAGGTGTGTACATAAACTGTTAAATAAATAAATAAATAAATACAATGTCGAAATTTTAATCAAAATGACATCGTCAAGATTTGAATTCAATTCAATCAACCGAAAAGCTGGCAGCTTTCTCGCGCAACGCATCAGCATTGCAATTCAGCGAGGAAATGCCGCCAGCATCCTCAGTACAATGCCCCGAGATCCTTTTTTAGGCATAACTTAGTTTTAATTTAATTTAGTTAATGTTAATAATCATCTTGTAATTTGTTTATGTAAATAAAAAATTGAAAAGTCATTCAATTCAAAATTAAAATGCAGCGTTTACAGATTCTGCTAAAACACAGCAAGCAGTCTAGACATCATAACAAAATTAGCCTCAAACTAAAACCAACGTCACAAGTAGAAAGAAAATATCTATCACCTCACCATGTTATGTAGTATTATATCAGTTAGAACTCTCCATAATGTATTCAAGAGGGTCGTGAAAAATAATGGAATTTTTTCCCTTGTATTAATATTCATTAGTAAGACAACAGATACGTTTGTTTGTGATCTCGAGTACAATGGTCTTTGCTCTTTTAAAAGGTGTACAGAGTTGTAAGGACATTCAAAGGGAAAGAATTTTGTTTTGAAGTGCTGTCGGATTCGTTGTTTTCTGTTCTGTGAACCGTGAGAGAAGAGCAGTAGTAGCCCAATGGTAACGGTGACTTACAAGTTGTAGGTCGTGGGTTCGAACCCAGGCAGGCGCTTTACTTTGTGTAAATTATTTCATCACCACTGCTCTCAAAGCGGTGAAGGAAAATATCGTGAGGACACCGGCATGTCCTAGAACCAAAAATTCGAAGACATGTGACATCTACCAACCCGCACTGGGCCCGCATGGTGGATTACGGCCCACTCCCTCTCACCGAGAGGAGGTCTGTGTCCCAGCAGTGGGAGCATTATAGGCTGATTAACATAAACCGCGAGATGCCGCCTTAAGGCTTGGTCGAAAGTTTTGGAATCAATTATTAAGTTAAATATCGAAACGATAAATGAAATTTGGTTTGGTTGGTAGTAAGGCTTATTCTAATTCCGCCTGGCTAGATACCACCATCTTATCTAAGTCTGTCGCCATAGCAAAAATGTTGACAGCATTATTGTGTTTCAGCAGTAATAGGTAAGATAGCCAGTTTCTCTGTGGTTGAGGATTCCAGGTGAAGCTCGCTTCCACCTTCGGCCTGATCATCACTTACCATCACGTGAGATGAAAGCCAAGAACTGTCCAGTTGTAGTTAAAAAAAGCCTTTATTGCAGGTTCTACAACATTTTTTAAGAATTTCTATATTTCACCTACTCAAGATTATTTTCTTTAAATATCGACGTTCGAAGCACTCTTTTTTAACAGTTTGTCCTTCGAAAAAGGCCTACTCTAATAAAATAAATAAACTCTCTAAAATAAATAACTCTATGAAATAATTATTGGAACATACTCGTAAGTATATACTCGTATAACGTATTTTTCAACCTTTTTCAAGTCATGCGTAAACTTCTTTTCTGGTAGAAGTTCTAGACTTACAGAACATTGCTCATTCTAGCGCCAAATATCGAGGCAATACAACGAAACCCTAAACGTTTTATGTTCTGAGCGTTTTATCTCATTTTTTTATTTAAAATCTGAAACATCAAGAACAGTCCGTTTCAAAAGTTCATGTATATCAAAGCTTATAAAAGTTACAAGTCATGTTTTTTTTAGGAGAAGTATTTTTAATAGTGTATTATACATGTATTTCCAGTGGAGGAACTCCTTGCTAAGTAATAACAGCCGCACGAGTCGATCCATCAGGTTCAGCTTGTCGGGGTTGGTCCGTGGATATTGGTGACCATCTTTACATACCGAGACTCCTGCATGTCTCGGAAAACACGTTATTCCGTTGGTCCCAGCTGTCATTCGTGGATCTTTGACAGTCCTCAAAGGTGGTCAGAAGCCTGAAAGTCTGACAACCAGTCTTACCAAGGGATATCGTATTACCCAGTTACTGGGTTGTGGTGGTCAGATAGGCAGTCACTCCATGTAAAATACTGGTATTCAGCTGCATTCGATTAGATTAGAAGCTAATCCCAACATAGCTGGGAAAGGAGACGCCCTGGGCGTCGGGAATCCCGGGCGGATTTCCGGCCACCGTAGGCGCGGGCTTGCGGACGGTGAGCAATGGGTAGCTCACCGTCCGGTAAGGACCAGGCCCGAGTCAACGGCGCGTTGTATTCCACGCGCGCCTCAAAGAGATGTCGTCAGCACAAAGGTAGGGGTCCACTAGGGCCGATGCCTGCCGGGGTTGCGGGAAGGTACTTATGGGTCACCGAGGCCCCCGCAACACAGGCAACAGGAAGGAATACGGGTGGGTTTTAGTCAGTAAGAGACACACCCTCCCGCTCCGCTTAGAGCGGGAGAAGTTATTGGATGATTTCCCACACTCAAAAAAAAAAAAAACATAGTTGGGAAAAGGCTAGGCAGATTGATCGATTTCCAGTGTAGAGTTCATGGCAGTAGACTCGGCCGCTATTACATGGGACTTATAACATAAAAGGCAAAATATGGGTTACCTATGTATGTAGGTACTACGACCTCTGCCCAACCCTTTGGGAAAACAGGCGTGAAGCCGGCATGGCGTAGTATTCATGTTGTATTTTCAGAAAGTCTAACTGTAGAATCCTCAAATATCTTCTCCCGCTCTGGACGGAGGACTCTTACTGACTAAAACCCACCCGTATTCCTTCCTATTGCCTGTGTTGCCAGGGGCCTCGGTGACCCTTTAGTACCTTCCTGCGACCCCGGCAGGCATCGGCCCTAGTGGACCCCTAACTTTGTGCTGACGACATCCCTTTGAGGCGCGCGTAGGATACAACGCGCCGTCGACCCGGGCCTGGTCCTTACCGGACGGTGAGCTACGCATTGCTCACCGTCCGCAAGCCCGCGCCTACGGTGGCTGGAAGTCCGCCCGGGATTCCCGACGCCCAGGGCGTCTCCTGCGGCGGCTAAGGGCGAGAGGGCGCGAAATTTGCCTTTCCCTCAAGCGTCCCGCCTCCTCCTTCGCGAGCATTACTGCTTCGCAGAAGGAACTGTAGAATCCTCTTGACCCCGTATTGAAGTTGATTATTATCACCGGTTCAGCCGGCAGCGCTCATTGCTGGCAGAACAGATGGCAGATGGAACCGAAAGGTTCTGGAGTGGCGACCGCGTACCGAAAGACGTAGTGTTGGTCGGCCTCCTACAAGGTAGACCGATGACCCTGTAAAGGCCACAGGAATCCGCTGGAAGCACAAAACCGGTCAAAGTGGCGGTGCTTGGGGGAGGCCTATGTCCAGCTGTGGGTAACTTTCGGCTGAAATGATGATTATCACCGGTTCTATGCGAGAAGCACAGAACCGGTCGAAGTGGCGTTGCTTGGTTGAGGCCTATGTCCAGAAATAGACGTCTTTAGGCTGAAATGATGATTATCATTCGACTAGCTTACTACCGCACCAAGCCTCTCGTGCAAGACCACTTCACTTCAACCTTTTTCTGCCATTCGTGGTGACTGGCACATGACAATAGTGACAGCAGCCAGTTCAATAATTGTGTGAATGAGACAGTATTTACATAACAATTAATCGGTCAAGGACATCTAATGAGACACAATCGATTTTCTATTGTTTTACACCGAATTGGTGTTACGCGGGGCTTAAGAGTTTAAATAGATACACTACATTATCCATGTTTATCACCAAACTGACTTCACTATCTCAGTTTAGAGAATTTCCTCCACATGCTCGTACGTTGCCCAAGATCCATCTAGGTCAACCCATGCTTAAGTGCGTCAATCAAGGGATTTATGTACACGGCCGATTCCCTTCGTTACTCCTCCCTTTTCAGCGTTACTCTTGGCAACGATACTGCTAGCTATTTGAATCTGCGAAATGGTGGAGGTACTTTTTTGCTTACAATTTCTATGCATTTGTGGATATTCTTTTTGTTCCAAACGCTTAAAGAATTGTTAATATTAACGAAACTACAGCTACGTCTATTAAATTTCGCTTGGTTCTCGTCACAGATAAATCATAATATCTGGAACGGTATTGATTGTGTGAAAATAGAATGCTAATGCGTTCGTTAGAAAAAATAATATAACAATGAAAATTAGAATTGAATTCACTTATTCATTGAACAACAATGATTAAATAAGACAGCTTCTTATTTTTTTGCAATGTGAATGACTACCGACTTCTTGTTACTACTTCTATTTAGATATTTGCAAATCGCATGATTCATGAAATGAAATGAAATGATAAAATGAAATGATTTTATTTTCTGTAAGTAGGTTTGTACAAACACTTTTACACGTCAATCATATTTAGAAAAAGAAACTAGATGAGCTCGGCGTTTCCTATCTGACTACTCTGAGAAGAAAGGCCGAAACAAACTTAGAGATCACGGTCTCTTTTAAAGTCCAGACGTAATCTTGGTCAGATCATGTGAAGACCATGTAGATTGGTGTATACCATGTGTGTATGTTTTGTAACAATACCAAAGAAAGGACATTTGGGTAGGCCGCAAAAATTACTCAACCTGCCAGACTATGATAAAAACTAACTGAGAAATAATGACCAACATAGTCTTCACATTTACAATAATTAAAATAATATAATACTTTACAGAGTAAATATCCATGTCATTGTATACATAAAATTCATCAATGTCAATGCATATAATAATCCTGTTATAATCTTGGTCTGATCATTTGAGGACCATGTCGATTGGTGTCTGAAATGGTGTTTTGAGGAAAAAACCACACAGAATGAGTGGACCTATCCAGTCAGTGCACGCATTTGTCAGTAATCGTGCAGCTCAACTCAGAACTTAAGAAGCTCAACGATTCGACCAACAATACCACAGAAAGGACATTTGGGTAGGCCGCTTAAATGACTCAACCTGCCAGACCAAGATTAAAACTAAATGAGAAAAATGCAATGACCTACATAGTCTTCACATTCACAATAATTAAAAACAATATAATACTTTACAAGTAAATATTAAATTCCACACAATATATTAAGCTCGACAAAGTAAATATGTCATTGTGTTTTGAATAATCATTAAATGTCATGTTCATTTATTGCGTACCCTTACTGTATAAATAAAATATGTTACGAAATGGTTTAAAGCTAGGTACACATTATGGACCTTGTTACGGTTTTGTTTGTCTTTCATCTCACGGAGAAAACTGTAATGATGTAATTATCGCTGAATGATCACCATTCAACGACGCTGACAACAGCTAAAGCGCGGCCACTGTCAGACTGCATAGAAAAGAAAGAGAAGCGCGATGACACAACGCTTTTAATTTATTGCAAAATATGAAGCAATTATCTAAGCAATTAACTCAAAAATTTGTTGAGAAATTGAAAATAAAAAACAAACAAGTTCTGCATTCAAATAAGACGTTTTTGTTATTAATTAAATATCAACGAGCGTTCATATTTAGTACAAGATTTTTTGGATTGGAACTGAAGATAAAAGGTTAGTTTACCGTTAATTTGTATCTAGATACTTTTTCCAAACGTATTGTAGTAAGTTCTGAGAAACATTTTCATAATTTACATATATTTTTTCCCCTGGCGCAAACTGTATTAGATTTGGCAATTTTTTTAAGACATGCCTACTTATATATTTACCTCTTGTCAGCGCCAGAACCTCACAATTCGATCCCCAATCGTTTTCTACTAACCCACGACCTTCCTACCTCAAAAACTGTTGGAGATTTCAGAATGACGTCATAGGTTGAATAAAATGCGGCCATAAAACAAAGTTGGCATTTATATCTGTTGGGTTCCCAAAGTTACTGTTTCGGAAGACGAGTACCAAGTTTGGCGTAAATAGTGTCCTGTTCGTGAGTAGAAAACTGATAATTATATGATAACTATAGATACCAAAAGGCATAAATAATTTTGACCATAGAAGGCGGTTAATAAGATCTCTGGCGAGATAAGATTGCGCGTTTTCCGTGCTTATAAAATGCATTGTAAACATTTCAGTAGTATTTCTGTTAAGATTATTGTATCATAACCCACTGTACCTTCCAATGATTGTTTTCTCCTAGACTTTCCTCAAGACAATACCTAGAGATACTAATATAAATGAGCTAACGTATATTCTATTTAACTTTCGCACCAGGATCACTTACCTAAACCCCACTCCTCCCGTAACCCTCTAAACAACCCATATTTACTGCCTCACCAAAAATATTTCAACAAAGTACACTATCATTTCAGATCTTTGCCCCACAGAGATTACTAGGTGAAGACGCTATTTGCGGAGCTCGTCTTAGGAGAAACTAACACGGTACCATCGAACTTTCGACCGCACTCAAATCGGTCGATCTTTTATGTATAAGGCCATTTTCACACATAGCTGAACGTATAACGGACAAGGGCGGTCTCACCTCAGAAAAGTTGGGAAGCGAAGGTGTGTTTTTAAGACGGTTTTTGTTGAGGCTGTGTTTTGGCGATAAAGTTATTTGTGTCTAATATTAATGTCGCTTACTTAAAGCATCTATGCCATAGGATTTAATTACCTGCACTAAGTCCCTAATCGGTACATCTACAGACAATCTCATCAATATATGTACCTACCTAAATAGGTAGGTAGCCAGAAAAGGCAACACGGGGATATCCCCGTGTTGCCTTTTCTGGCCAATTTGTTATAAACTCATGCAAGTTATGCAACAATGAATCAGTTTATTCCGTGACTGTACTGACATACCCAAGAAGCATGATTTACTTCTGACAACAGCTAAGTTAGCTCTTAGTTATTTTAATGATTATGATAAGATTAATAAAATATTGAGACAAGTTAATGATTTCATTGTAAATTGTAATTGACAAATAAGTCAAGCCGGCAACACTTCTTTGTATGTAACATTGTGATTACAATACGCGTCACGAAAGATGAGACATGACGAGCATCACTAGTGGGGAGCCTGCGCAGGTACAGTCGTGTACGAAATATGTAGTTAATAAATGACATAGTTATACGAAATTGTTAGTGTTATATTTTTTAGTTCAAAATAGTAATTAATATCATTATCGTCTACTGCGCAAGTCATACCACGTGGTGTGTCAAGTCTCATCTTTACCTGCCGGGGTCTCGTGGCAGTCCAAAGGGTTACCGAGGCCTCTGGCAACACAGGCAATGGAAGGAATACGGGTGGGTTTTAGTCAGTAAGGCACACCATCCCGCTCCGCTCAGAGCGGGAGAAGTTATTTGATGATCTCCCACCCAAAAAAATAAAATAAAAAAAGCTCTCATCTTTGGTGAAAGATGAGAGCATTTTTTATTATTTTTTTATTCTTTTTACTCTTACTGACTAAAACCCACTCGTATTCCTTCCGTTGCCTGTGTTGCCAGGGGCCTCGGTAACCCTTTTGTACCTTCCCGCCACCCCGGCAGGCATCGGCCCTAGTGGACCCCTCACTTGTGCTGACATCTCCTTGAGGCGCGCGTGGAACACAACGCCGGTTTAATACCTAATAGTTTCTATTAAAAATACTTTATATAAGTAGTCATAACTTAACTTGGAAACGAGCATGAAGATGATAAAGTGTGTCAGCTGCTTACCTGAAACAAAGGAAACAGAATACATTAGTGTTACTTTGTGGGAAATTTTGTAAGAGTAATAGTGGGTTACATACTGCGTGGAACACATGTTATAATTAATGAAATAATTGGTGTAACTTGTAGCTTATTGTGAAGTGAGAGAAAAAATATCAAACTTTATGATATAAATGTAAATAAAAACCGAACAGAGTGTAATATCGGTACACTAGATATATATTAGGCAACCAGGGCCCCAATTCTGTATGGTATTTATTTATTTTATTTAAACTTTTTACACAAAAAGATACAAAGGCGGACTTAATGCCTTAGGCATTCTCTACCAGTCAACCAAGGGTGGTGAAGAGATTTGATGGCAGGTGCCTGTTTGGGAGGTACAATGAGAATTCTTTATTAAAATTATATCATAATGAATTATAAATAAAATAGGTACACAATTACATAAAAAGATTATTAACTTATAATACACATACATATATATTATATAACATTTAGCTATATTATAAATATACATATATATATAATTTAAAGGGAGAAAGGTGTTGAGATGACTCTATTCAATTTATTTTGATAAAAACTCTGCAATTTCCACTTAAATGCATACCGACTGGTGGCTGTCGTAATATCAAGAGAAAGCGCATTCCAAAGAAGAATTATGATATGGTAATTATTATTCCCCCTTATATCTTACCACGTGCAAAACACGTCAATATCGTGTCTTGTAGAAACCCATGTCACGGCAAGGAATCGAAATGTCAAATTCTATAAATGCTCCAAGACACATTGCCTATGGCACATTATGAAATCACGCGTGCGTTTTGAAGTTTTATTCGACAGTATTTGATCTCAAACCTGGTAGTTCCTAATGTATCGTTTTTTATTTTATTTTATTATTATATATTACATTAAAAACCGTATGGCAATTTGTTATTAAACAAAAAAATACAATGACAATACTTTGACAGCAGTATTAAAATTTATTGAGATTAATACTTTGGAACGTACTTAATTACGTCTGTTTTCAAAAGCTGTCCGAGTGAGTTTACGTGTACATATTTTATTTGTTTTAAGGGTTCTTGTAGATTTTGCAATAATATATTACCAACAATCACTGATTGGATCATTTCGTGCCATGATTGAAGAGAATACCTACTCGTAAGTATTATCACTTTTTTTTAATGGCATCTCGTAGTTGACCTTGAGAGGACGTGACTACTTAACCAGACTATCCTGTGGCTGCCTTAAGCGAACTGAAAGCCTCCAGCCAGGGGCGAATTTCTTATATTACTAAGCGACTGCACGCTAAGGGCACCCCCTGTGGGGAACGAACCTCGGCTTAGGGCGTCGCTGGGAGAGGACAGCAAGGTGGGACAGGCTGGATCAGAACAATTATTATCATTTGCCACCTACACTATTTTTATACAAAATTTTACTAGTTGGAGTTTTATAACCTATATTGATTCATTTGTATTTACATTTATTTCAGTACAAAAAATGTATGCTGTCATCTGATCTCGGGCTGTTAGGCGTTGGCGTCATCAACAAAAAAGTATATCAGAGAGCATTTATTAGAGCATCACCTTAGAATTTCCCGTGTGAATTTACTCGTACTCGTATATATACGAAAAACAATTGTGATCTTCTTCAATATAAGTTTTGCTGAATTTTACCCGAACACAGTCTTCCTCTAATCAAAACTACATTTATAACGATACGGTTTTCGAGCGTGGTATTTTGACAGTTCAAAACACGTCAACATCGCGTTCATTTCGCGCGGTTTCGATCATTGTATCATAGAGAATACGATAATAGGAGATGTCGTGATTAGATAAGAAATTGACGAGATTTTTGAATCATTAAGTAGTCATGGGCCTAAGAAAATATTTTACCCACAACATTAATTACAATACGCGCCACGAAAGATGAGACTTGACGAGCGTCTGCAGTGTCCCCATGCGCAGGTACAGTCGTGTATGAAATTATTATTCTCCGACTAGTTATACGAAATAGTTAGTAATATATTATTTTAGTTCGAAATATGTATTAGTATTGTTATCGTCCACGGCGCAAGTCAAAACACGTGGTGTGTCAAGTCTCATCTTTAGTGGCACGTATTGTACTATGTTAGCTATCTCAAAGTCATAAAATCATACACAAATAATAAGGACATTAAGTTTGCTCGAAGTGGACTCAATATTGTCTCAATCAAGTGTTGTTTTACGAGAAGATGTTATACCTAACCTTCCTTCCTTCAAACATATGGTATAAAATCTCGTGAAACACCACTAATACTCTGCGTTATATTGATTAATATATTGCTCAATGTCTACATCTACTGTTACGTGATTTAGTAACAGCACTGTTAATCTAATGGCGTGACCGTCGGAATGCCAAGTCATAGGTCTCGAGTTCCAACCAAAGGCATTCTGGCGCGCTCACTGTCGGACTGCATAGAAAAGAAAGAGAAGCGCAATGACACAACGCTGGTAATTTATTGCAAAATATGCAGCAATTATCTATTTACAAAAATCTATTTATTGTAGGTACAAAAAAGTTAAGACACTATTACGTTAATGGCGCCGATTCCCTTGTTCACAAACTAAACTAAAATAAAGTTCAGTGCATCTTTTTCTTTCTTTTTCATTAAGAATAGGACAGAAGATACATTTTAGTTTAGTCCTGTCAAATTAATCAGCGCTTGACGTAAATTGACGTAATTTTAGTAGGCAAATTTTTAATCACGTCTAAACTTGTACAGAGTAGTGACAGGCGCTGATTAATTTGACAGGACTGAACTAAAATTTATCTTCTGTCCTTTTCTTAATGAAATAGAAAGAAAAAGACGCACTGAACTTTAATTTAGTTTAGTTTTTGAACAAGGGAATCGGCACCAATATGTTGTTTGTAGAATAATCTGACAAAAAAACAGAATTATTGCATGTATAAGGTTTTTAAACGTTAAAATATCTTCGTGATTTTTTGCTATCGTGCAGTTGTAAGTATTATATTTTCAACACACGATCTAACTAACATACGAGTATATCCTGAAGAATAACATATAATTATCTGATTTTGTTAACTGCAGTGGATCATAATATTTTAGTCATTATAAAACTTGCGTTTAGCTCCTGTAGTCCCTTAATTTCCTGTAATACAAAAACTCCCCACACAAGCCTAAACCCAGTGGCATATAAAACCTACGCTTTCGACTTAAAGCCCCCAGTTATTGATTGCCTTCGCTGGGATTTCATCAAACTTGAAGGTGGATAATCAATTTTCTCGCAGCCAAAGCCTCAAAGACTGATTGGAAGTGAGTGTCAGAATCCATTGCGACGCAATACTTCTCCAGCAGCTTAGGTCTGCGGCATGGTTTGAAGCAATTACTGATTGGCGATGTATTGTCCAATTATCGTGGCTTGTGTTACTAAGGTTCTTCCTTAGGTCATAAATTTGTGAGATTAAGGTAAGTAGATAGGTATAATTGTACAAAAATAGTTTGGCGTGCGGCCCAAATCCGCCATCTTGTTTTATCAATACATTTTATAATAATAATATTTATTGCCATAAAACTATGTTACATTTATATATGGAAACCCCTGCGTTGAAACCTGTGTTACAGGAATCAGTGTTTTCTCCCAGTAATTTTACACAGATGTTATGAAATAAAATTTAAACAATTTTAAATTATACAATACCAGCTTGAGGCGTATGTGTGAGCGTGTGAGTGTGTGTATGTGTGTGTGAGAGGGAGGATGCTTGAGCGTACGTGTGAATGTATATCACGGTATATATGTATATATTTATCGTGCATGTTTACAATGGGACCTGGCAATTGCAGGGTTTATGTTATTATTTTTTCAGTCTGTATGTAATCCAAAGTTTGTAGAAATATTTTACAAAATAATTGCACAAATGTTTACCAACAGCGCCCCTCTATCAACGTCATCGAGCGCCAAAAGATCTTTGTAGCTGTGTACAAGAAGTACGTGTGTGTGTGTGTGCTTGTAGTGTGTGTGGTTTTATAATACCACAACATTTCTGTCATCAAATATATTATTATCTTTTCAGGTAGAACACAACAAGACTGCAAAACTTTGTACTGTCGATATTTTAGCATAGGTACGACCCTATAAGCACGTCTTTTTTAGAGTTCCGTACCCGAAGGGTACTAAACGGAATTTAAGCTTCCGCTGTGCGGCCGTCCGTCCGTCTGTTTGTCTGTCAGCGGGCTGTATGTCATGAACCGTAATAGGTAGACAGCTGATATTTTCACAGATAGTGTATTTCTGTTGCCACAATAACAACAACAAAAAAAAAACCATCGAAGAACCGTGTTTTTTTTTTTCGGCGTTTTTTGCTAAATATAGTACGGTGCTACGGAACTCTTCGTGTGCGAGTCTGACTCGCACTTACTTGGCCGGCATTTTTTATGTGTGAAACAAAAATTGTGATAAAATTGACCATAGGTACTTAAAAAAAGCAGTCTCAAAGTTTGAAAATAAACGAACGAACGTTGACTGATCGCAGCGTGTCGCTGTCAGCAACTGGATTTGTCAGGAACTAGATCTACTAGCTACTCAGCTAACTAGCACAACAACTAATCAATACAAAATATACTTGCAACATACCAAACAAAAACTAAACCCTATGCAAGCGACGCGGTACATTTAGCCCGATTCTTATCGTCGCAGTCCATAATAAAATAGCGTGCTAACTGTACACTGACACGGAACCCATCACAATCGATCCCGACATAAAAACATTTGCATAGTAGAAACTTTTTTAGGGTCACGAAACGAACGGCTCAAACATTTTATAGGACTGTTTTGAGACAAAGAAAGTTTGCAGACTTTTTGTTATACCCGGTTTAATTTCCGCCCAAATACGAGGAAGTGGAATTGAAAGGAAGGATTTATAATGAAAAAGTTAAGTGAAATTAGGTATGGGTTTAACTCTTTGCGCTTGTTGTGGTTTGTAAGATTGAGCTCTGTTTTTGTAAGGGATTATTATTAAGCCTCGTCTTTTAGTTAATTGAAGAATGTTTTCATAACAGCCTGTATTTCTTGAAGCGGTGGCACATCCACATTCCGCTTGTGTAATAGGAGGCGAGCTTATCAAACATTATCAAAACGCAGGGTTCAAAAGTGTAAAAGGTTAAAAATACAATAAACGCTATTCTAGTTTTTTTTTTGTGTGGTCTTTGCTCTCGCTTTCCTTGGTTCTTTGGGAGTAATTTCGTGAAAAGTAACGGAACTGTATAACTGTAAGTGACAGCTTGAGCATGGAATAAGTAAGTACTATTATACAAGGTGTCGTTTTGCATCCTCGTCAAACTTCAGGAGGCTGCAATGAAATACATAATCAAATAAAATTACGATACCTGCTCAATAATTAATACATACTTGTTTTTTTAGTTATTTAAGTTTGACAGTATACAATACAACACTATAGAATACACCACTTTCACAGAACAGAATCACCCTGTTGCGTATGCGGTAAAATGTTTGTGTGTAAAATGACCGCGTTTAAACATGCGTATCCCACACATGCCGACTTCTGAAAATTAGAAGGAAAAAAAACAGACCTACTTATTTTATTATTGATTCGTGTCGAGAATCATTAGCATAGTTACCTCCTTGAATTTGACGAGGATACAAAACGACACCTTGTAGATTGTAAGTAGAGGGGGTCAAAATTCGACCAGTGGGCGACCACTAGTAAAGAATAATTATTCGAATAAATATTTCAGTATTTATCTTTTTTACATTTTTGAGGTTAATTTCTGTTGCTGCTCAGTTCCTTATTGCCAAGGTGTGATGTCAGATGTTACACATCATATGCGACTACTGTAAGGCTCACTCTTTTAATTACTAGCCTACGCTGTTCCACTCCTGGGCCAAGGCTTCCTCCACTCCTTTGATCTTTTGTGAGCCCGCGCGTTTTCCTTCCAGTTTTTACGGAACCTATCCAGTTCACCCGCTATCATCGTCATCTGCCGTAACCCCGTTTCACTATCTCGGCGCACCATTTCTGTGATATTTGGGCCCGGAATTTCTTCGGCATGCGGCAGATATGTCCTGTCCATTTAATTTGGGCAGCCTCTTGAGTCAAGTCAGCTATCTTTGCTTTGGAGCGCAGTATTATTTTTCGAACACGATCCATTAATTTAACACCCAGTATACTGCGCTCCATTGGTCGTTGGCAGACCTTGAGTTTGGACTTCTGGATGTTACTCATAGACCAAGTCTGTGCACCTTAGGTTACCACGAGAAAAATACACATGTCCATGAGCCTGCGATTGAGTGCCATACGCAACTCATTCTTGAATAGTTCCTTCATGGACCTTGGAATAGCTCTTCTAGGCGTTTTCCGTTAGTCTTGTGATGTCTTTGTGTTGCCTCGTCTGGAAAGAGACTACTTGGCCCAAGTAAAGGTATCCCTGGACATGTTGTAGTATCTCCCCGTATACCTGGAAGCATAAAACTTCCGGGTGTTTTGTTGCACATAACTCTGGTCTTCGACATGTCTTATGTAATTTTGATTTTGCTGATTCTCAGCTTAGTTTGAATAAATGACATTTGTTTTTATTTTTTACTTCTGCCATCGTCATCCTCAATCCAATCTCAAGCCTTGCATTACTAAGTTCTTAGAGCATCCGTTCAAGTTCAGTGGCTGAGGATGAAAAGAGAACAATGTCTTTGGCGTAACGTAGATTTATCAGTCTCGCTTCGCCGAGGGCAATGCCTCTTTCCCTTCATTTGGCTACCAACTTCCTGAAGATTTCTTTGAGGGTACTGGTGAACAGTTTAGGAGATAGTGGGTGGCCCTCTTTGACTCCTTTCTCTATTTTAAATTTTGTGGCAAGTGTTCATATTTTATGGCAGCTGTACTACTTTTGTAAATGTTGCGTAATAGACTTATATAGGTGGGATAAATGTTTTTAAGGCGTCAAAAATGGATGTGTGTGAAATGCTGTCGAAAACTTTGAAATAATCAACAAAAGCGAGTTATGGCGGGATTTTATATTATTGATGTTTTTTTACGAATTGGTTGACTGCACGCAGATGATTTGTCATAGAAAGTTCAGGCCCGAAGCCTGCTTGCTCAGGAGGTTGATGTTTATCTAGTTCGCCAGATATGCGATTATTTATTTAATTATTTAACAGTTTACTCGTATGTACACACATATAAACAGACAAGAAGAAAGGAACAGAAAAATACGTACAAAGGTGATGCTTATTTCTAATGAAATCTCTTCCAGCATACCTGCGATAGGACAGTAGACAAAGAGATGTAGACACCGTGTGTAAAAGAACCACCGTGTGAATCTATTATTTTGATGAATGTTTTGTAGATAATATCTACAAAACTTTCATCAAAATAATAGATATGTCATATTATATCACTGTCGATGTCACCTATTATGTGATATTAAACTACTGGCTGTAATTATTCATATCGGATTTATCACCCTTTTTGTAGAGCAGAATAATATTACAGTCACAAAAGTCTTGAGCGAAGCTACCTGAATGGAGAATACAGTTAAAGAGCCGGGTGATATACATCACCCGAATCTATTCTCTTTCCATACGGAAGGAGAATAGATTCGCGTAGTTTCCAGTGATTCTGTGCTAATACAATCTTCGCCACATGATCTATTGTTTTTCATTTTAGTGAGAGCTACATGAACGTTTTAGTCTCATTATTATTATTATTAAATAATAAAATAAAAAATATTTGTAGATCTTAATAGATTTTAATCCGTATTTTGTATTTTCCCTGGTCTTATTTGGTACCAGAACTAAATTCATTAATGTATGGTTTTGCTCATGTAATGTAGGTACACAGGTACTTTGTTAACAAGGTGCAACATTTTTAATTCACAATGACTATCACTAGGTGTGAATAAAAATTCTCTGATTTTTATTTCAACAACACAGAAACTGAACGCTATATTTGACATGTCACGGTAGACATTTCACTATAACGTTACGAGGATAAAGATAAGAGTAAATAGCGCATAAGCGGTAACAGATTGCTGGCTTATCCCCTGCAGCACCACAGCGATTCATTTTGCTTGTCTGACTGGTAGGGTGGCGATACACTGTCAGCTAGCGTGAGTTTTGTTTCATAGCATAACTCATTTGAAAAACTATCATCCTGAAAAACTACAAATATCACAACAACATACTCACCATGTTGTTGTGAAAACAGCGTGATAGTTTTTGAATAAGTTTCATATTACATGATGAATAAATAATTCAATTCTGTATTGGCATAAATTGGATTACTAATATACACTCTCCCACTCTGGGCGGAGCGGGAGGGTGTGTTAGACTCTTACTGACTAAAACCCACTCTTATTCGTTCCGTTGCCTGTGTTGCCAGGGGCCTCGGTAACCCTTTCGAACTTCCACGCGACCCCGGCAAGCATCGGCCCTAGTGAATCCCTACACTTGTGCTGACATCTCTTTGAGGTGCGCGTGGAACACAACGCGCCGGCGGCGGCGACCCGAGCCTGGTCCTTATTGTATGACGAGCTACCCATTACTAACTGTCCGCAAGCTCGCGCCTACGGTGGCCGGAAATCCGCTCGGGATTCCCGACGCCCAGGGCTTCTCCTGCAGCGGCTAGGGGCGAGAGGGCACGAAATTTGCCTTTCCTTCAACCGTCCAGCCTACTCCTTCGCGAGAATTACTGCTTCGCAGAAGGAGGTAGTGGCTGCCCATGCCGTCTCGATCCGTACCATGACCTGAATCAGGGCCGGACGCGAGAGATCTCTGCCGCCGATCACCTCCACGAGGACCTCCACCGTATGCTCCACCGTGTCACTAATATACATTAACCTAGCTAGCTCTGAAGTCAGCTCCAGGTTAGAGCATCTGTATTTCAGGCGCCAGTAACTTATGTTTCGATTAATTGGGCAACCTATATTCGGGTCTAACTATTTACTCCCGGTGTTTTGTTAAAAATAAAACTCTTAGTTTTGGCTATACTCTTCCTAGCGAAGTGTAATTTATAATGTCAAAATAATGGGATTTTCCGTCATTTTGCTGCAATACTTATGAGATGACCTTTTTATTCTAGATAAGACACCGGTGTGTGTTCAAACCTACATCTTAAGTCACCGTTTATACTTGTAGCCAGTGGACGTCTAAATTAAAAATCAAAAGTCATTTATTCAAACTAGGCTGAGAATCATCACTGTCCGAACGTCAAAATTACGTAAGACAGTACCCCAAAATCGCCCGCCCTTCACCACTTCCCAGTGCTTTAGCTGGGAAGAAGACGTGGAGCAATAAACTCTCCAGCAGTTCTCCCTTCCGCCTTCTCCAGGCCATAAGATTTTTACAATAAATAAATACAAAACAGCAGATTAGCACTCGGCGGTCGCCGTTTTCGGGTTGACACGAGAACATTCAAACATCAAACGAACTTAACCCTACAACCACTGCTTTACTTACATTCACTTGGTTTATCAGGATTGATCTGTTGTATCAGAAACTGATATGATAAAGTGGCCAAGTTTCTTTGAATGCAGTAATATTCCCGGAAACTCGTACCAAATATATAAATGTAACAAAAGAAGAAATTGATAAGATTTATTAGATGAGTTATCTAGCGAAGATTGTGTTTGTAAACAAATGTTTTCCATGCTTATCTTACTTTTGACAGTTGTTATTTTTTGATATACATAAAACACGCTGTCTAATATGATGCCGAAGTTAGAAAAAAAAGATTTAGTTTTAAATTGGATGGTTTGGTAAAGATGGTTTACAAAAAAAAAATACGACCGAATGTGTACATTTGGCTTTTTTTTTGTAGTTTTTCCTACTAAGTGTACTCTCACTGTCTTTTTTCCTTTATAAAAAAATAAAATACGTATTTTTCTGTTAATTTATTCTTGTCTGTTTATACGTGTGTATATAAACTGTTAAATAATTAATAAATAAATAGAGCATAATATTTTTTTGTAACATTAGCTTCCCCAAGAGCGTGTGAACAATGCATGCCTTAATACAATTTAAAAGTATTGATTATTGATTTAAAATCACCATAGAAACAATCTTAAGTTCGTTTATATTTTCCAAAGACTCTCTGTATTTGCATACTACTATACAATTATAAATTAAAGTCGCTTTTCGTGTCTGTCTGCGTTGTTCTTCTAAACTGCGCACCGGATTTTGATGTAGATTTCACCATTATTTAAAGAATTTATTCCGAAAGGCTCAAGTGTACAATACAATAATATTTAACTGAGATATAATAAAAAAATCGTCATATTCGTAAAAACCATGCGAACGCTAGTCAAATTATAAAACAAGCGAATAAACAAACATAAACAAAATTCTAAAAGACAACGTACCTAATAATTCAGAAGAGCCATTCATCTTCGTTGCGTATTTCGAAATCCCGAAAAATACAGCAGCGAGTCTTTTACACTCATATTACAAAGAAAACAAACCTAATTAAGGTACGAATAATATTACAGGTGAAGCTTCCTTGTTAATAAGAGGCTTTTGTATACGTGAGTGATAGAAGAGATGGCTAATCGGCTATATGAATGAAGAGGATAGACTGATTAAAATTAAGCAATTACAGTCGAAAATGCAGCTTTTGTGTTTAAGTGAGTGAACAGCGTTGCTTCCAGTGAGATTGTAACAGGGTTTTAGTCAATCAGATGAAAATATTGATGTGTAAGATCTTTCCTCTCGCTTTGTGTGGGAGTTGATTTCGTGAAAAGGGGCGGATATGTGTAGACAGGACGTGTCAGCTTGAGCGTGGAATAAGTAAGTACCTTTTAATAGCATGGAATAAGTGTACTCAATGGAATAATCATAGTCAATCAGATGAAAATGGAATTAGTAAGTACTATATATATTGTAAATAGAGGGGAGGGGGTCGAATTTGACCAGTGGGCAACCACGGTAAAAATTTAGTATCGTTTGGCAGGAGAAAGGGGGTGGGAGCAGGGGGGACGGTGAGGGGGTGCGTCCTGCCCCCTGGCACCACTCCCATGAAAAGGTAAATTATTGTAACCTAACCTCAAAACACTTAGTCACTTAAAAGGCATAGTGTTTGAAAAATAATAACCACGAAGGGGATGGCGGGGTCTGAGTTCGCTCTTAACCTGTCCGAGTCGAGGTGCCCCAAATCCCGAGCTCACTTCGCTTACTCTTGCATCCTAAGTTCTCCTAGTAACAGTAGTAGCATTGCCTTTTGAACACACATACGATCAGTGCTACACTAACTTACTTCGGAGAGATTTTTAGGTTTAGGTAGAAAATCGGTGTCCAGTGTACAAGCGTAGAACAATCGTGAAGGCAAACAATTCAAGTCCAGAGGATAAGCGAAGAAAGCTACAACAAAAACACCACTAAGCACAAAGAACACATTCACTTGCAACTCGAGGAGAAACGGAATGATCGAAAACGAATGACAGTGACACATGACGCAAATGGTATACCTGTTTTTGTTTTACGTTCCGTGATATCGACTTTGCCCGACATTTTACACCACGGACTAATTACTGGATACTGGATACGGATACTGGATACTGACTACAGATAGTGGGACAGATTTAGTTGTCAATCGCCCATTTTAACGTTCCGTTTTCGCTTCTTAACTATTTTGAGGTTAGAAACATGTTTTTTAATTTCTCGAAAAATATGCATTACCTTTTAATAAGAGTGGTAGCATTATAATCGGGGACCCAACGCTTACCAACTTTAGCCCCTTTTACCCCTCAACTCCTGCCAAACGATACTAGATGCAACCCTGTCAGATGTTACACATCATATGCGACTACTGTACTGGCTCGCTCGTTTTTTTACGAAGATAAAACTAGCAATGTAGGTACTTTCTATTTTAACTTGGACTCTACTCTCTTGACGTAACAGACGTGAAATGACAATGTATCGTAATGTTTTTCATTTTGGCAGTTCAGCTACATTCATTTATGCATGAGATTGGAGATGCCGATGCATTCCACCAGTTTCTATGATAAATCTTTTACGGCTCAAGCAGTACGGTTGTGGAATACCTTGCCCGTGTCGATAAGGCGTGCTCAATCTCTGTCCATTTTTAAAATTATGGTAAAAAAACACTATCTCTCTCCTTAACCATATATTTTTTTTAGTTTTCTCTGTTCTTTGCACCTGTTTTGATTCTTAGCGCTAGTTTTATGATTAATTATTATTGAATATTCTACTATATAGATAATTGTAATATATTTTATGTATGTATGTATTTGTTGTATATATGTGAATTTTACACCACAGACTACCTGCAGTATTGTCTCTCCTATCCCCCCTAATCCATCCAAAGGTTGTCTTTAAAAGATCGCTTTTAGCGATAAGACCGCCCATTGTGTCACCCTATGTAAAATTTCTACATTTATAGCTGTAATTTTTATGGTGTACATAAACAGAGAGTCTTCTATCTATCTATCTATCTATGTATGTATGTTACTGAGTCGACGAATTTTTCAAATCTATGAAGCAATGTATTAGGAATTTCCTTCAAAAGGCTCGGATTGTAGTTGAAATTGTTACGCAATTAGGTTGCTGGACTTATGTGACTGAAAGCGTCAACAGGCAATGAACAAGCTAGATCTATGCTCGTTCCTTCGTTGTGCGAAATAGGCCTTCGCCCCACAAAGTGCCATTTAGGTATAAGTTGATTTTACAAATACCATGTTTCAGATAAAACGAGGTCCACGAGTTGAATTTAAATTGCAAATAACAAGCATGGCAAATAGGTAAAACAACCTTCCAAAATCGGCATCCAAAGAGCAAAAGCATACGTCACACAATATGATACATATTCACCCAATAAAAAACGAAAACCCAATACGAAACAATCTATCAATACATTATCTATACATTTTTGATCGAAAAAGACAATTTTCTTCGGCGATAGCTGGGCTATAAATATAACGGGCCACATATATCTCAGTTCCGAACTGCGACTGAACGACAGTAGTCTTATGATTTATACACACGCGAACCGTTTTGTGAGTCCTTTGTCCTTTTTAAACAAATTTAGTAAACTATAAACACGCAAATTTAGCCGTTGTAGTGGTTAATTTAGTTATGAGAATTACTAAATTGCGGCGAAAAAAATGGGAATGAGTTTTTTGAAGTATTCATTAGTAGGCGATTGCCTTTTCACACGCTCCGGTTACCCGGTTCCGGGTGCCCGGTGACAAATGTATGGGATATTCGTCACAGGGTCGGTACCCGGTTATCCGGCAGCCGGAGCATGTGAAAAGGAGCGTCAGTAGTTTTGGAAGGCCGTTTTCTTTTGTTCTCCTGACGTGCCTAAGTTTGCATTATTGTTAACTTCAAGATCTTCCATACTTAATATGTCGCCATTAGATTATTGTGAAAACCGTTAGTTTATAATCTATTGGTATTATTTCCGTTACATTATAAAATGTCGCAAGTATGGGAAGAGAACGCCTGGATGGTTTTAGTCAGTAAGAGTCTGGCAGAGCCCTCTGCCCGCCCCAGGGCGGAGGACATCCATGAGGATCTTCCACCCAGGAACAAAAAAAAAGAACTGTTACCGCGAGCGGTGCTACTTCCAAGTTGCTTGGAGTTAGCAGGCTATTTAGTATTAGCTCAGGGTGCGTTCCGTCGCAACCAAGTTTGATACCAGTTCATTATTTGTCGGTTTCCCATGGATAGATTATAAACTATAGAAAAATAATGCGTTAAATTGTAAATGGTTTGTTGTTCATAATTTTTCGACAGTTTATAATCTAACGGAAATAATACTGATATATTATAAACTAACAAAGTTCATAATTGTACGGTATTGTATTATTTTAATACTTTATGTACACAAATGTACAGAGGCGCCACAGGCATTTTCTACCAGTCAACCTTTGGGTGGTTACATAGTAGGGGTCCACTAGGGCCGATGCCTGCCGGGGTCGCGGGAAGGTACTTATGGGTCACCGAGGCCCCCGCAACACAGGCAACAAGAAGGAATACGGGTGGGTTTTAGTCAGTAAGAGTCTGACACACCCTCCCGCTCCGCCCAGAGCGGGAGAAGTTATTTGATGATTTCCCACCCAAAAAAAAAAAAAAAAACCTTTGGGTGATGCAGAGACAGACAGTAGTAGGTGCAATAACGAAAACTGTAAAAGAAGTAGATCTTCTTTTTCAAATTTTCGGTAATCAGTATGTGCGGGATACGCATGTTAAAACGCGGCCCGTGTGATACCGCACTGTAACTGCCCTTTTACACACACACTACCGCATACGCAACAGGGTGATTCTTTTCTGATAAAGCGGTGTATTCTAAAATACTGTCAAACTTAAATAACTAAAAAAACAAGTATGCATTAATTCTTGAAGTATCGTAATTTTATTTGATTATTATAATGTCTTTCATAGCAGCCTCCTGAAATTTGACGAGGATGCAAAACGACACCTTGTATACATACATATACCTATTAAAACTTTAAATAAAATACCCATTCCTAATTAAACATAATTATAAGACCAAATAATATAAATACACGAATATACTAAACAGATAAGACAAACAATGGGAAAACATTGCCGTTGTGATGATACTGCCAGCTTCTCGCACTCGTGTCGTGCATTTGTATGGAATTTGGCACATGGGTAGACCATGACTTGAATTAGGACATAGGATACTTGTTATCCCGGTAGTACGTTCCCGTGGGATGATTTCCGAATTCTACGAGGGCGAAAAGCTAGTATTGCTATAATATTATGTAGAAGGAACTGTCGGCAGTGAAGAAAGACGTATTGATCAGTAGTCATATAATACGTATGTGTAACTGAGCTTTGGTTCGGGTTATGAGGTCAAATGAAGGCCGAATTTCACAAATTCCCAGGTTGGCATAGCTTTATTGTTTACTTTTATTAAGGCCATGGTGTCAAGTCAACGGTAAATAATAGAAATAATTTCAAATTGATTCCAAATATATTTATATTTTTTTAAATAATATAATCGAATGTTTTCTTCAATATTACTATCTCTGTATTTTTTATAAGCACAAGTCCACTGTAATGTGTTGATCGAGACCAAAATTATCCACTATTTATTTCATCCTGCTATACAAAATAAGCAATTCTGTAAATCGCCCCTAACGATGATAACAGAATTCAATAATGTGTTGAGTACATCAAATCACAACCTTCAGGACATTAGAGTTACCCCTGATGGTAGCCCCTTTATACTAAGTTAAAACTCCCCGTTATTAAAAGCAACTTGAATTTGAAGCTTTTCTGGTGATTACTTGCCAAGAAATAAGATGCTTTGGAGCTGGATATGGTTTTTGCCGGTGTCCACAGTGTATGAACCATGGATTGTGAATGGTTAAGCTATACAGGTTGGCAGGATCAGAGAAGGAGGTTAGAGTATCGACGCGCAACCTGTTCGACCAAAACCAAAAAAATTCTCCTTTCTTTTATATCTGCTGTTTCCTACCAAAGTGCACCTACGCGGTCAAAATGTACGAGTATGTAACAGCATTTTTATTTAAATAAACGACCAAAAATTTCAATGCAGGGGGGTCCAGAATCATGTATTGAATCCATGTTTTAAGGTTGTGTGTCGATGTTCCTACCACCCTGTATAACACTGATAATAGATAACGCTGATACTATCCACCAGACATCTATATCTAAATCTGAGCTCACAGTTGTTGAAAGTAAGTTTTTATGACCTTACTGAAAGTTCTGTCAAGCATCGCACATCGTAGTAACGTAAAAAGAAAGGATCGAACAAACGTAGAACAAACAAAACACGGTATCCAAGATAAAAAAGTATAAAATTCACCTCGTTCAACCAGTCGAACTATCAGCGATAACCAGCAAACTTGCTTAGCGATCCCTCGCTCCCTACGTTGCTATACCATCGTCTATTGCGTTTTATTGAAATTTCGTGTATCGTCGTCCCGTAATGGGCAATCGGCTGCCGAAATACTCGTCTTACCAAAGCTTTGGTGTTAAATCGTGCGTTTTGGGTTTAAGAAACGATTTCGCGTTGCAATCTTTTAGCTATTTCAATGTCTGGCTTATTTTGCCTCGGATTAGAGGTCGTGGGGCATGCAACATTTTGGGAATGGAAAAGGGATCGCATTAGCTGATTGGGTTATGATGAGCCGGTTGAGGATGATTACGTATTATTTTTGGGTATGTGAGTGTAAAAAAAACAATTTGAGGGTGGTGGTGAGAAAACTGGCAATGCAATGAAAAAAGAGAAGATCACAGTAGGCATGTTTAATTTTCGTCGAACATTTTTCAATGAGAATGTAGAGGATTGGCGAGTAGAGTATTATATGTCGGAAGTGGGTCATGAAACGGCATAAATAATACAAAAGATATGAAAAAGCATAACTAATAGAAACATGGAATGCAGAAAGAAAAACCTTTTATAACTTTAAAGCCACGAGTGAAAAATTTGTTTGACAATAAGTCACTACCATTCCAAATGGACATACACCTACTACTAAAAATAAGTAAACATCTATTCGAGAACGCCAAGCAGTCGCTTACAGCTCAATCGGGTGGTATTCAGTCACATTTCGCCCGAAGCAGAGGATGTTATTCAGGCCGGTAAACCTGCGATGCCTAACTGTATTGGTATTTGAGAAGACACATTTTGAGAACCGGTCGAAGATCGATAAAAAGATCACGAATTGCAATATTTTTGTACGGGGTAAAGACTCTTGAAAAAATTGCACGTGCGTGTGCACGAGAGAGAGAGAGAGATTTTTTGTTGAGACATATTTTTGTTTTATCAGTGACAGTTTTCCAATTGAAATGTTTTGTTAAAAGTTTTTGCGACTTGAAAGAAAGATAAATTTTAAATTTGGTTACGCCTGGAAGTGACGCTTATTTTATTAATCTTAGCTCTTCTTCTTCTTTTCATTTTACGTTCGGGCGTGGGTTGTCTTTAATGTAGTCTAGGCAATTAATCCCTCGTTTAATTTCCCACTCTATATTAAAATCAATAACTTTATTGTGGACTAGGTATTTTTAAACGGAAGCCTTATGAAAGTTTACAAAGTTATCAAATCGTCTCAACGAACGGTAAA
Source organism: Atethmia centrago (assembly GCA_905333075.3). NCBI lineage: Eukaryota > Metazoa > Arthropoda > Insecta > Lepidoptera > Noctuidae > Atethmia > Atethmia centrago. The sequence continues at coordinate 27,053,175 of HG995374.1, forward strand.
ATGAAATTATCACTATCACTCACTGGTCTGAAAAAATGATGTTTCTGTACATCTTTGCTAAGCCGCTTTGAACTCACAGTGAAGAATAGGCAAAATCCTACTAATATTATAAATGCCAAAGTTTGTAAGTATGGATGGATGGATGGATGTTTGTTACTCTTTCACGCAAAAAGTACTAAACGGATTTGGATGAAATTTGGCACACAGATAGTTTATAACCAGGAATAACACATAGGATACTTTTTATCCCGATTAGTACTTTTTACTCGGATAAGTATGTATACCTACGGGGTCAAAACTTATGCAAGTGAAACCACGGGGCGCATCTAGTATATCTATACTACAAGCATGGTTTGCCTATTCTTTTTCATTATTAAATTTCTTTTTCATTCTTAGCAAGTTTTCAACACTAAAGCAAACTTTCCAGACATCGTTTCCATATCGTTTTTCCTCCGTTCTCAGAATCCCTACCATATCAAATTCCGTTCACCTATTTGTGTCGGGCTCCACGCCAGAGGCATTACGTGGCCAATTTGATACGCGGCTTCAGATCAGCAGTGCAATAGTTTATGAACCCATACGTAATGCGCATTTAACTATGCTAGCAACAACAAAATATGAGCTTGACCTCATATTTACTTAGCCACCAGCTCCCAGCTGGTGGCTAAATAATAACAGCTGCAGCTGGTCGATCGAAGGTACGCTTGCCGAGGTCGGTTTTGTATATGGGTGAACATCTATTATACAGGGTGGCCCAAAAGTCGTGGATCAAACGCAACTGGGGGTTAGATGGGGTCATCAGCTGCAAAAAGTTGTTCTACGGGAGGTCCTTAAGGTCAACCCCTGCAGAGTTATAATTTATTTTGTGTTTTTATGAGAAGTTGACTTTTTTTAACCAATTCTTATTAAAATTCGAAAAAATCTACATCCTGTATCTTTTTTATAATTTTCACTAGATTGGTACTGATGAGTCCTTGCGTTAGACATGCTATTTATGGTTGTTTATTGGGTGTGTTGAAGATAATATTAAATTTTACGATTTTTTTTTTCTGAAATCATAACTTTTTATTTACTTCGGACCCCACTGTGAAAAAAAAAATACTCTACCGTGAAGTGACCCTGTATTACAAGTTTTGGCGCATTTAATAGGGATTCTGAAAAGGTATTACACATGGCTCTGAGTGGCTCTAATATGTTTCTAGGACGAAAAAACAAAACAACGATTGTGAAACAATTGTTTTATTAATCAAAACATTTTACAATAAATGCTCAAAATTCCTGCCTCTGACCATAATACATAATCTGCACCGTCTAATAAAATTCCTACGTAACCTACGGAATGCACCTCTGTTGTTAGTAACTTGTACCCTAGCAAATTCGAGCTTTTGTCGTGGTTCTTGTTCGCTATTGATCTCTCCTTGGTAAACTATTTCTTTAAAATAGCCCCAAAGAAAAAAATCTAATGGATTCAAATCGGGCGACCGGGGTGGCCACGCAATATGTCCGCCTCGACCAATCCACCGGTTGGGGAAGCGCTCGTTCAAATGATCTCTAACTGCTCGAGCGTAGTGAGGCGGGGCGCCACCATTGCGTTTGATCCACGACTTTTGGGCCACCCTGTATATCGGAACCTCCCCGTGCCTTGAAAAGCACGTTAAGTCGTTGGTCCCAGCAACACGCATACAAGGTGTCGTTTTGCTTCCTCGTCAAATTTCAGGAGGCTGCTATGAAAGACATATATTATCAAATAAAATAACGATACCTGCTCAATAATTAATACATACTTGTTTTTTTAGTTATTTAAGTTCGACAGTATTTAAGAATACACCACTTTTACAGAGCAGAATCACCCCGTTGCGTATGCGGTAGTGTGTGTGTAAAAGGGCAGTTACAGTGCGGTATCACACGGGCCGCGTTTTAACATGCGTGTCCCACACATACCGATTTCCAAAAATAAGAAAAGAAAAAAAAAGAAAAGACCTACTTATTTAATTATTGATTCGTGTCGAGAATCATTAGCATAGTTACCTCCTTGAATTTGACGAGGATGCAAAACGACACCTTGTAGAAGCCTGAAAGTCTGACAACCACTCTTACCAAGGAGTAGTATTACCCAGTAACTGTAACTGGGTTGTAGAGGTCAGACAGGCAATCGCTCCATGTAAAGTACTGGTACCAGCATCCGATTAGACTAGAAGCTGACCCCAACATAGTTGGGCAAAGGCCAAGCAGATCAACATAACATCATTGTTGTATTACCCGAAGGGTACGGCGTAAGGGTAAGAAGTGTACCTATAGTACACACACATTTCGCCAGTTATGTTTAAGTCCCATGTTATAGGGGGCGAGCCTATTGCCATCAACTGGGCCCAAATCCAGACACCGGGCTGCAACTCAAACTCAAACTCAAAGCATTTATTTCAATTAAACCATTTACAGGCACTTTTGAATTGTCAAGGAGTCGGTCAGTTAGAAATATGAAGCTAGTTGCCCATTCCAAAGCGTAGTAGGTACCTATGGAGAAGAACGGGCAAGAAACTCCATGGACACTCTTTTAAATTAAATTGATACCTAAAGATTAGTACAAAAATAATCCTGAAATTATAACTAAACGTGAGGACGATGTAAAATAAAAAAACGCGTCCATATTAGAAAGAGAAACAAAAACAATTTCTAAATAAAATAATAACAAATAAGCCGAGGACGCTAAGAGGTGACCAGTCCCAACTAACGGCGCCCGTTCACGAGCATGACGTATGGATTAGCACCATTCAGCTCAACCATTTTGAAGGGAGCTAAATGATCCAACACACGCGCCACCATCAGCGAGACATCTGAGTGAGCATGACATACTCTCAGCCGCCAGGGCCCATTCAAGTCAATTACATAACCGGTAAATGGTAGCTCTATTATACATAGTACTCACACCTGTGCAATGCAATTATACAATACAACGTAGGTTGAATTTATACAATGCAAAGATAGTCTTACAATGTTCAGCTGCTCCAACAGTATTTTCAAATGTTAATTATTCAATTGGTTGTGGTTGTGGAGCAGGACCAGCATTGAGCCAAGCATTTTTATCAGCGATGTAATCACCCAACTTATAATATGCCTGCCTGCATAGTGTGCGTTTGATACAAGATTTGAATTTCATTTCATTCAGTTGAAGTATGTGGGGTGGAATTCTGCTGTTGAGAAATTCCTGATCCAATGACCAAACAACTCTTTGCCCTATCTTAGAATCGAACCCAGGACCTCAAGCTCAGCAGTAGCGCTTCTGACCACTAAACTAACGAGGCATTTTGTTTTTGTTTCAGATTTATCCGAACTTTCACACTCCTGGTTTTAATCGCAGACAATTTTTTTATGAGGTCTAGTACTTTAAAGCACAATTTCCAAACGTAAGTTCGATTCTGGCCGCGAGAAATCGCAGCAAAGCGGACGGAGCTCCGGCGGGATCTCATGGCGACATGGAGAGTACGGTTGTCGCAACCCAGTACTGGGCACGCCACGATTGCGGCGATAAGTCCCCTCTTTGAGGAGTGGCTAGAGAGGCGCCACGGCGTCCTCACCTTCCGCCTGACGCAGGTCCTCACCGAACATGGTAGCTTCGGGAGCTTCCTGTGTCGGATAAAGCGGGAGGAAACGCCCGGGTGTCACCACTGTGTGGATCGCCCGGAGGACATGGTGGAACATACGGTGGAGGTCTGCCCGGCTTAGGCAGAGCACTGCCATGTCCTCGTGGAGGCGATCGACGGCAGAGATCTCTCGCGTCCGGCCCTGGTTCAAGCCATGGTACGGAGCGAGAGGGCATGGGCAGCCGTCACCTGCTTCTGCGAAGCAGTAATGCTCGCGAAGGAGGAGGCGGGATGTTTGAGGGAAAGGCAAGTTTCGCGCCCTCTCGCCCCTAGCCGCCGCAGGAGACGCCTTGGGCGTCGGGAATCTCGGGCGGATTTCCGGCCACCGTAGGCGCGGGCTTACGGACGGTGAGCAATCGGTAGACCAGGCCCGGGTCGACGACGCGTCGTATTCCACGCGCGCCCCAAAGAGATGTCGTCAGCACAATGTAGGGGTGCACTAGGGCCGATGCCTGCTGGGGTCGCGGGAAGGTACTAATGGGTCACCGAGGCCCCCGCAACACAAGCAACGGAAGGAATACGGGTGGGTTTTAGTCAGTACGAGTCTGACACACCCTCCCGCTCCGCCCAGAACGGGAGAAGTTATTTGATGATTTCCCATCCAAAAAAAAAAGCACATGTCAGATTACTTCAGTGAATTAATAATTCGACTTAGTAGGTGAGTGGGTACGTAGGTATATGAAATTAAAAAGATAGAGTGTTTACCCAATAAATGATGATAAGTTCGTCCAACATTATCGTAAGTTTATTCTTTATCCGGGATGTATGTACTTAATTCAGGTCACCCATCTTTACTACGGATACGAATAGATAGGTTAAAATATAACCAGTGTATTGTAATCTGTGGAAACCATCTGAATTCTGTTGTAGCTATATACTTGTATAATTAAGTTTGTTATTACATCTGTTTGTTTCCCAAACCAAGTAAAATAAAATTATACCTTCGAAAAAGCCGTGATAATTTAGTATAGGGATTATTCATAAAACCTTACAGCATCAAAATATGCAGCTGCAATTTTCTTTGTATGCAAGTATTAGTTATGTTGGCAACATAAGCTGGGTATGCTAACAATTTGCCAGAAGCTCTTTGAATGCGACAGCATAATTTGTATGAGCCGACTCTGCCAGAGGTAATGTGATTGTAACACTTCTGGGACATAACACTTCTTCGAGGTGTGCCGTTTTTGGTATTTTATACTACACACGGTTTTTTGAAGAGAAAACTTCTTTGGCCGCGTTGAGGAATTTTTGGTAGAGGCAAAACTTATGGGTTCACGTTACCGACATGCTAATGTAACGTGTTGCGCCAGAATGACGATGCGCAGCGGCCTGTGTAAATATATACGCATATATATGTATATCGGGACAGGGGGCTGATTTGAGCTGGATTCTTAACCGTTGAACATTTTACTGGGCGTAGATGAGTGCAGCGGGCGAGAAGAAAAAGTTTGAAGTTGATTATTGATTTTTAGGTTATATTTGAACTTGACAAAATTTATAATTCGAAACGTTGGACAGTTTCTAGGCACTTGTTGTCTGTACTATATGCGATGCTCAAGAGGGCCCCTTCCGATCTATACATATGTTTTTCCATAGTTTTAAGTTTTCTTTTCTGTCGGCAGTCCCCACGACTGTCAATTTTAACTTGAAACTAAAGGCAGCATCATTTTCCTATATGAAATCAGGCCTTCAAATACCACTGTTCAACATGGGGCTTTCTAGAATTTGTGGCTAGAATGGAAACAGCACTATCATACGCTTTCGATTTATGATTTACCTTTTAAGGGTTCCGTACGTCCGAATGAAAAAACGGAATCCTTATAAGATCACTCGTGTGTCTGTCTGTCGGTCTCTCCGTTCGTCACAGCCCATTTACTCCGAATCTACTGGTCCTCTTAAGTTGAAATTTTGGTTGCATTTCTGTGACCCAAACACGGGCGTGTAACGTAAATAAATGAGTTTGGAATATGGGGGTCACTTTTATGGGGTGTGAAACCACCATCAAATAAAAGTATTTGTTGTAAGGATTTCAGATATTTTTGTATTATAATTTCAGAAATATTAAAAATATTTAAGAAAATAGAAAAAAAAAATAACCATTCTCCCACATTTATCTCCGAAAATACTGAGCCTAAAATTTAAAAAAAAATCGAAAATAGTTCCATACTTACGTATACATTACAGGAAAACCTATAAGAAGAAAAATCTCTCAATATTGTGCGTACAAACTTATATTTGCAGTTGGAATATATGGGAGAACATGTTCAACTACAATATTTAGTTTGGGATAAATTCATCCCAACTACACCCTTCATTATGCATGGTCCGACACGCACTTGACTGGTTTTTGGTACATCGAGACTACTAGGCATTTCGACAGACCACAAACACAACATGAGATTTAGACGAGACGTCCACTGCTGGACATAGGGCTCCGCCTACGTCCAGCGGTGGACGTCTTCCAGCTAAATGATACAGATAATGAAACCGGAGAGTATATAATTGTCTTACTACAATACCTTCATAATATACCTTCGGATAATATACTTACATTACTAATACATATTTGGGTTGATGCGATCAGAACCTCAAATCCATATGTTTTAGACAAGGCATAAATTTGTTTAAAAACCCAATTAAAACCCATACTAGAGTTTTTGTTCCATACTTACATACGAGGGCTGCACTAAAAGTATCGGGAATGGAATATTTCCACTGTTCCTGTCATATTAAAATCTTTTTAATTGAAAACTCCTTGGTTTTAAAAATCGAATACCATTTATTTATTTAAAAAAAAGATTCTCGGTCTTGTCACAAGGTTTTGTCAAACTTGTTTAGTCGTTGAGAATATGGAATTGACTCGAGAAAATTCAAGAGCGATGATTTATTATGACTTTCGAAGTGGTTTAACACAAAAACAGTGTATTGACCGGATGATTTCTACATTTGGTGATGAAGCCCCATCCAAAACCACAATTTATCGCTGGTTTGCTGAATTTCAACGTGGACGTGTCAAACTCAGTGATGATCCCCGTCAAGGTCGTCCAAAAACTGCAGTCACCCAAGAAAACGTTGATGCTGTGCGTAAGCTGATTGAGGAAAATCGACATGTGACATACCGCGAAATTCAGGCAACTTTAGACATCGGCATGAGTCAAATACAAATAATCTTGCATGAACAATTAGGTGTAAAAAAGTTGTTTTCCCGATGGATACCGCATTCGCTCTGTGAAGAGCTAAAAGCAGCTCACGTTATTTGGTGCATCAGAACTCTCGAAAGATTCCACGCAGGATCCTCAAATGCTGTATACAACATCGTATCAGGTTACGAATCCTGGATATACGCGTACGAACCCGAAACAAAAAACCAGTCACGAGTTTGGGTGTTCGAAAATGAGTTAAAGCCAACAAAAATTGTTCGTTCACGGAGTGTTGCAAAAAAAAAATGGTGGCCACGTTTGTCTCCAAAACCGGCCATGTTACGACTATTCCTCTTGAGGGACAAAGAACGGTTAATGCAGAATGGTATGCTAGCATTTGTTTGCCACAGGTCGTTTCTGAACTCCGTAAAGAGAACTGCAACCGCCGCATCATCCTCCATCACGACAATGCGAGTTCTCACACCGCGCACAGAACAAAAGAGTTTTTAGAGCAAGAAAACATAGAATTATTAGACCATCCGCCGTACAGCCCCGACCAAAGCCCTAATGATTTCTATACTTTACCTAAAATATACAAGGTGATGAAAATCTCTGTCCACGCAATTTATAAGAATAAATTGCGTGGACAGAGATTTTCATCACATGAAGAAGCTGTGGACGCCTACAAAACGGCCATTTTGGAGACCCCAACTTCCGAATGGAATGGTTGCTTCAATGATTGGTTCCATCGTATGGAAAAATGTGTCAAATTTCGCGGAGAATACTTCGAAAAGCAATAAATACATTTTTAAATAGTAATGTTGTGTCACTTCCTTGATTCCCGAAATTTTCAGTGCCGCCCTCGTATATGTGGGTTCTTCTCGGTGCGGTTTTATAAATTAAGTTGAACGTTCTGGGGGGTAACCATCACCTCTTAGAGCAGTATTATTTCAATACTACTTCAGTGTGAGAAAGAGTTGGAGCTATAAGTCCTGTACAGCTCCATCACTTTCCCACTGTGAAGTAATATTATAATAATACTGTTATAAGAGGTGATGGTTACCCCCCCCCCCTTTTTTTGGATGGGAAATCATCAAATAGCTCTGGGTGGAGCGGGAGGGTGTGTCAGACTCTTACTGACTAAAACCCACCCGTATTCCTTTTGTGGCCTGTATTGCGGGGCCTCGGTGACCCATTAGTACCTTTCCGCGACATGGTTACCCCCCTGAATCCCCCCTTTTGTTCATATTACGGAACACACACCTAAATGGTCTTTATGTATGCTGCTCGTCCTCTTTCACACGGTTTTTTTATCATCATCTGCCCAACCTTTTCCCAACTATGTTGGGGTCAGCTTCCAATCTAACCGGATGCAGCTGAATACCAGTATTTTACATGGAGCCACTGCCTATCTAACCTACACAACCCATTTACTGGGTAACACGATACCCCTTGGTAAGACTGGTTGTCAGACTTTCGGGTTTCTGGCGACCCGTAACAATAGTCAACGTGCTTTCTGAAGCACGCTAAGCCGAGGGGTCTTGGTAAAGATGGTCACCCATCCACGGACCAACCGCGGCAAGCGTAGCTTAACTTGATCGATTGACCCGTGCGGCTTCTATTACTTAGCTACAAGCCCCTCACATGGTTTCTAGTGTATAAAGTTTGCTTGTAAGATTAACTAAATGAAGGAATTCATCGTATCCCTGCTGTCTTTGGTGTCTTGAATACTTTTTTGCCTAAATGTTTTGTGATACAGACAGAAATTGTTTCCACGACGTAAAATTCGATCTTATAGGTTCTCATAAACTAAGCCACGGCTTCTCATAAACTTTGTAATCACATCTGAAAAAAAATCTACAATGAAACTAAATATTCAACAAAATAATAAAACAGCTTTGACGTTAGAAAACTACGAAATTCGCCTACAAAATCTATCCAGCGAGCTTCTATTTTCATTCTAAACTTTAAGAAAAGAAAATTCGAACAACCATTCTTTCGAAATACCTACAATATGTGGCTTGTACAAATTTAGAGGAGCATTACGAATCGGTGGAAACAGTTGCAAAGGAACAACGAAAACGAACTTAGACCATGAAAAGTTTTGAGAACAAACTCGGCCCTTGAAGAAAACTAGGAAGTTTGCAAAATGGGGAATTTTTCCCACAATCGAATTTTAGATAAAGTTTCCATTTTCCTTGTTAGGATTGGAGAGGGGTTTTGGCATGTTAATTAGCTGGAATTCGGAGTTTTGGACGTTAGGCACATTATCATAATCAGATCCACTGGCAGTACTTGAAAGTTGGCAACGCGAGCATGGTTTTGTTAGATTTACGACGTGAATGTGTGAATCACAAGAGATAAAATTACGTGCATTGTCAAGTTAAATATTATAAAAAAATGGTAATCAAGAATGTTAGTAAAGTACTATTTGGCACTACTACTAGTAGTAGTAGTTTAGTACTAGTTGGCATGGGCAGCCGTCACCTCCTTCTGCGAAGCAGTACCTAATGCTCGCAAAGGAGGAGGCGGGACGGTTGAGGGAAAGGCAAATGTCGCGCCCTCTCGCCCCTAGCTGCCGCAGGAGACGCCCTGGGCGTCGGGAATCCCGGGTGGTTTTCCGGCCACCGTAGGCGTGGGCTTGCGGACGGTGAGCAATGGGTAGCTCACCGTCCGGTAAGGACCAGGCCCGGGTCGACGGCGCGTTGTATTCCACGCGCGCCTCAAAGAGATATCGTCAGCATAAATGTAGGGGTCCACTAGGGCCGATGCCTGCCGGGGTCGCGGGAAGGTACTAATGGGTCACCGAGGACCCTGGCAACACAGGCAACAGGAAGGAATACGGGTGGGTTTTAGTCAGTAAGAGTCTGACACACCCTCCCGCTCCGTCCAGAGCGGGAAAAGTTATTTGATGATTTCCCATCCAAAGAAAAAGGATGGTTTTGTTAGATTTACGACGTGAGTGTGTGAATCACAAGAGATAAAATCCATTATGGAAAAGTCTCCTCCATGGAATCATAATGGATAAATAGAAAACAACATTACTATTCAAATTCTCCACTCCAAATTCAAAAAACCTTGGAATTCAATAAAACATTGAAGTAATGTAATGAAATTGAAATAAGGTACTTTAATAATTCATAGCTGTAAGAGTATTTTGTTGGCTATCTTAAAAATGTTTTAGTTTTATTTGTAGTTTACTTAAATACAAGAGAGCTTGTAAGGCTGCTTTTATTATTGAGTACTGCCTGAAAGTTTTAGTAAATGATGTTGTTGTTAAAGGTTTACGAGATTTTTCCAACGACAAGTCTAGTTTAGAACAAGCCGCGGGAGCCCCGAGCTCGCTCAACTTTGTTCTTACAGAGCTTTTTGACGATAGTTAGACACGAATGAGAGTTTCACGAGTGATTTCCTTGAATTTAAAACTTCCTAAAGATGCTTTGGCAGCACATCGAAGTTTCACGACCTTTTCAACGCAAAAAATACTCCAAACTCAGAATAAGACCACGATTAACTGCGGAATCAGTGAGCTCCCACGAATTCTTTATTGAAAATTCAAATAGCAGTTTGTATAGATTTATTTTATAGAGTAAAGTAAAGGTCACTAAACGCCGCCGAAGCGACCTATCAAACGAAGTTAAAAGCAAATTCTCGAGTCTCGAATGCGACTTAACTTCGAATTTTATTCCGACTCCGGGGCGCTAATGGCGTCCGCTCTGAACAAAAACTCGCTTGATTAAAATCGTTTGTCGTAATAAAAGGAGCACTAAAAAGTTACAACCGTACGAAACGCGAGACCGGTAGGCCCGTAAAATCGATCACCCGCCGATACTGATCACGGGGACAAAAATTTAACGGCGCAGCTCGAGATTACGGGCCGGTGTTTAATTTAGTGCTCGGAATTAAAGGCGAAATATTAAATTGTCACCGAGCTTCTTGCCGGCGCGGGCGTCTCGAGCTAAATGAGCCGTGAACTCTGCCGGGTATATTTTATTAGCGGCCCCCCGCGCCCCGACCCGCCACTGACGTGCTCCACTCACATCCTCGCGCCTACCCTATTTACATTCACGAGTGAACCAACGGCGTGTGAAATTTTATTTCTTCGACAATCTGAGATGAGATTAGCTGTAAATTGAGTTTATGAGGGAATCAAATATGCGTACCCCCCTGCCCCCCCCGCTCATCGTCACTACTCTCACGGTTCATCGCATTCATAAATTTAGTATTCGCTTTTATTCTCACGACTTATTCTGTCTCATCTAAATGTACCTACTGATCGGCGTTCGAATGTAATATTATTTCTTACGGTTCGCTCTATTCAGATTCACTCCATTTTATTCATATTTTTCGTAGTAAACTATGATTTATTGGTCTATCAAGTAAATCAGAGAAAGTTAGATGAGAATCGGTTGGATAGTTTTTAATGGGTTCCTTTAAATGTTTTTTGTTTGGTGTGGAATGTTATTAGGGTGTTGTCAGTCACAGTGAGTTCCCATCGGCACGTAGGAGGTAATTGTATCGTGACGACGCCACTTCGACCCCTCTTCCCCTAAAGCTTTCTCAGGCGTTAAGCGGTACATTATTTTGTATATTTTTCTCTCCTCTAAAAATACTTACTCCCCTTTCTTTATGAATATTTATGTGCTGGGATATAGAATGCGAATCTAGGAAGCTGTAGCAGTCATTGTCTATCATTAGACGTGGATGTCATGGACTATCGAGTGATGTTTTATGTTTGTGACGTTATAAGTAATTTTAATATAGCCTTTTTTCCATACTGTTGATCTTATAATACCGACCGACAAAATGTAATTATGCAATTAATGAAAAGAAAGTTTCAAGTCCATTAATTACAAAAAAAAATACTGTTTTTCCTAAAATAAACGCGTACAAAATATATGATTGTGTCAACCAAAAACTCGGATATTAAAAAAAGAATCACCCAACTAGTGCTGGGACACACTCATAAATTCTGTTGCACATAGCAAATAAAGCATTCAAAGTAGCAATAACAGTTAGTCGTGCGGATACCCGCGGATATACCGCCATGCGGATATTCGGGTATAACAGGTGATCAGGGCAGCCAATTAACTCGTCCCGTATAATGACGGTGCACTGTTTAACTATTTTATTACCGCCATAATCGTAAGGAATTAAAAAACATGTTGGAAAAGAAAATTAAAGTGGGGTTTCAGGGCACCGCGGAGGAGTAAAAGAAGTTTATGTGTTATAACAGGTTTATATCATGGATAGTAAAGTCTTGGGTATGAACCGTGTTATTAGCTTTTCTATTCCTAAAAGCTTTTTATCTATTACAGTCCTCTCAGTCTAACATAATTTTCCCCTAGACGTGATTCAGCCGAAGAAACTACAAAAGTAAACCGAACAAATCCTTCAGAAAATACAAACAACGATACTACAGAAACTTTCGGCTACTCCTAAGTTGAAATCTCTTCAAAAATCGTCTACTTAATACAACAACACTGATTAACAAAGTTTTTACAACATCTTATCTGTTGATCGGATCTCGAATGCTTATACCACGAGATACCGACCAACAACACGATCGGTTCCTCATAAAATGGAATCAAAACTTTTTCATTGCCAAACATTAATAATTTGGGCAATAAAACTTTTTGATGACCTGACTTATTATCTTGTGACGTATATTTTATTATACGTAGGAGATTACGTACGTATTAAGTGGAGCGTAGTCTCGGTGTCATAAAACGTACGAATTCCTCAGCGATAATAAGTCATTCTTATTCCATATATTCACTGGATACGAGTATGACTCTTTTGTCAAAGAATTTTGCAACTTTAGGTTGTATTAACCTAGGTTTACTGCTTTGCTGCGGCTTTGTTATTATTGTTTGTATTTTTCTTAGTAAGTGGTCTTCGTAGGCGTTCGTAAACATTTTCGTAGCACTGAGCTACGAAGTTTAAAAGCACTGAAATAAGTCTTTTATTGAAAAGCCTTTTGTAATGTTACCAAAAATTTAAAAAAAAACAAGAGATTTTAAACGAATAGAGTAACCCAATTCATCAAACCTTTAACAGAATTCCAAAAGAAGTAAAACAACAGCTTACGCAAAAACAATTTGCAAGCCTTCGCCAAAAATAATGCTGTTTCGTTTTAAATGTTATTTCTGTGCAGAAAAACATGGTGACGGCATTTTCCTCACGATTCCTCTCGCCACTTGCAATGGGAATTTTAATTTATTTGACCGAGCATAACATTCGGTAAGTTCGTGCCTCGCATACCGTTACTGAGTTTTATGAAAATTCGGGGAAAAATGCACGCTGTGTCTGACGTCTTGGGAAATGTGGTCGAATTAGGGTATTAATATGGGCTTTGATAGTGGGCTTAGAATTTGAATTTGTATCTATTATTTTTGTAATCCTTAGGTACTTCCTTATTAACATTATAAATGTGAACGTAACCCTGATTGTCTGTTCCCATTTCACTCTTAAACCGCTAAACCGATCGTTATGAAATTTGACAAGTAGCCTTTCGTAATTTTTTTTTAAAACAAAATACACGCAAAATAAAGTCGCGGATGATAGCCAGTCGTTTACCTATTCATTTCCTTGTTCGCACTTTATGGCAGTTTTTTAAAGATTAATTAGAGAAGTAACTTTACTGGCTGGCATCATTCCACACACTCCACAGTGGGAAAATAAATATGCAAGATGTCGTTTTGCATCCTCGTCAAATTACAGGAGGCTGCTATGAGAGACTTATATAATCAAATAAAAATACGATACCTGCTCAATAATTAATTCATACTTGTTTTTTTAGTTATTTAAGTTTGACAGTATTTTAGAATACACTACTTTTACAGAATATAATCACCCCGTTGCGTATGCGGTAGTGTGTGTGTAAAAGGGCAGTTACAGTGCGGTATCACACGGACCGCGTTTTAACATGCATGTCCCACAGATACTTCCGAAAATTATAAAAAATAATAATAAAAAGACCTACTTATTTTATTATTGATTCGTGTCGAGAATCATTAGCATAGTTACCTCCTTCAATTTGACGAGGATGCAAAACGACACCTTGTATGTATTTCTTATAATCTTCAATTCAAAGGCCCATGCGTGGCATAAAAACACTGACACCAGCTGGGTGATTACGGAACACACCATCAGTAGCAATTTGTTTCATTTTGACAGTTCAACAACATTCATTGCTGTATTTACGTTGTTGAGCACACAAATTTTTCGAACATATGAAGCAATGGATTAGCAATATACTTCAAAATCTTTCAGATTGTGATTGAGGGTAGGTTATGCAATTAGGGTGCCGGTTAGTCACTAACCACCTAATCATACGAAAAAGAAAGAAGATTGACAGAATTCTCAGAAAATGTTTAGAATATTCATTTCATTTTATAATAGCCCGCACTACGTTATTTAGGTTATGTTTATAACAATAATAAATAATAATAATAGTGTGTTTTAGTTTAGTTTAGTTAGTGTCAAATTTTTCGTGAATGCTTAGAATATTCACTTCATTTTATAATAGCCCGCACTATGTTATTTAGGTTATGTTTATAACAATAATAAATAATAATAGTGTGTTTTAGTTTAGTTTAGTTAGTGTCAAATTTTTCGTGAATGCTTAGAATATTCACTTCATTTTATAATAGCCCGCACTATGTTATTTAGGTTATGTTTATAACAATAATAAATAATAATAATAGTGTGTTTTAGTTTAGTTTAGTTAGTGTCAAATTTTTCGCGTATTATGGATCTCTGGTCGGAAAATAAAGATTCATTAATATTATTATAACGTACATAATGTCTTCAAATGCCGCCGATAAATTGAATTGATATGCAGCGGCCGTTTACTTCTAAAATAAAACAATATTGTGCTATCGGGGTCAGCTGAACCAAGCTGTGTGTGAAGCAATAAAGCGGTAACAATCGCTTATAATCCAAGATGAATATTTTAGATAAGATATTTTAATAAATAAAATTGTTTTAAAAGCTTTCCTGCTTGTATGATCTTAGAGTAAATATATGGCAAGTAATTTAATTTAATGTTTTGTGTTTCGTAGTGTTAATTATGATTTGTACAGAATTTAGTTTATCTAACTAAACAGACAGATGTGCTGCTGGGGAGTTTGTTGCGCCGCTTCTTCCCAGCTAAGGCACTAGCAAGTGGTGAAGGGCGGGCGGTTTTTTTTGGGACTGTCTTATGTAATTTTGACGTTTGAAAAGTGCTGATTCTCAGCCTAGTTTGAATAAATTACTTTTGATTTTGATTTTGATAGGACTATTAACTAGTAAATGGATGAAGAACTTTCTCTCAAAATAATATAGATGTTTGTACCGGACAGTATTATGCAATCGCTCGATCAAGATTCATTTGCATGCATCTGCGGTATTTGATGTAGAATGCCAACGCCATCTGCGTAGGTATGCTGTAGCCCTAAGCGTAATAAAATAAAATACACCGAAGACATTATCATAGTTAATGTTTACAACCGCATTAAAATTCATAGCTTTTCTGTAACCTTATTTTCTATTCAAAGGAAGCCTAGTGAGTATTCATTATAAAACCAGAAGCTTGGCATAGTTTTACACGCATTCTTCATGAATCCGGATCAAAACTATTCATTGTTTTAGTCTAGGGCTTGGTCTATCCGTGTGCCCATTTTCACTAAAATCCTTTCTGCCGTTTATGTGTGATCAAGTAACAAACACCTTCACTTAACTACATATTATTATTAAGTACCTTCAAATGTTCCTTTCGGTATTTTTGCTAGAAGATAAGAAGAGCAGAATCATTAGACAAAACACAAAATCTCTAAAAATAAATAAGAAGACCACAGAGAACTTAAAAAAAACTAAAAAAAAAATCTGCCCATATCCTAAGCGAATATAAGCATATCCATTTTTCTAAAACCCCACAAATCTAGACCGCTGCCGAGGACAGTATTATGCAATCGTTTACCCACAAGTCAAATGCATGGCTATCCAAATTATTAATGCCTTGAATTTAGACTCGATAATTGTCCCAGGCGACCACAGTCCAAATGTGGTCAGAGTTCGCGACAATTGAACTAAACCGCTTAATATAATATATTAGGCTTATGGGAGTGTGGTTTGGGCTGGTGATAAGTTATCTAAGGGTCATGCTATTATATAATGTGTAATGTATCTGTAAAAATTACACTACTTTATTCTGGCTTTAAGTAAAAAAGATAATGTCTTCTTGGCAATATTAGATAGATAGACAGGTAATACATTTATTCAGTGCACACAAAATACATAGCACAATTAATAGATAAACAATTACAGGGATATATATAAAAACAAGGTGCCAATGCACCAAAAAGGAATACATACTTAAAGAATCAGAGTGACACTATGACATACTTCAAATCAATTATCGAATACAAAAGTCGCGGTGTGCGTCTCAAGATTGCACCAAATGGGAGTCCAGCTCAGTATGCGTCAGGCAAATATACCTGACGCTGATATTCTGCTGTATCCCTGCAGTGACATACGAACGTCGAGCAGATGAGATAAATTGGTGTTTGTATGTATTCTACAGTAAAGTTTTGCTTTGGGAAACTTTCTTGTTCGTTAATGTGTTGATTACAAAATATCAACAAACTATTCAATTATTAGTAATATTATTACCATAGATACATCCCACTCTACTCGTATACTTCGAGTATTTTCACTTCTGTTGTAATAACATAGGTATGATTTAGTTTTTCTTTTCGCCAAGACGAGCCAAGCGAAGCGCAACTTTGTCTCGAAGAGGTTAGTTGTTTTTTTGAACCCTCATAACTTGGGTTTGGATTATACAAGATAAACAAAATTCTCGAAATATGATGTCAATTGTAGGTTTATTAAACGTATAAAGTTTCAATTGCATAGCTTTTATACTTTAGATTTTATTGATGTCTAAAAAACCCCGATTTCGTCACTGACTCACTGATTATCAAAATTCTTAGGGTACTTCCTGAAGTCCTAGAAAGCTGAAATTTGGTATGCGAGCTAGTATTAGTACACAAACAACAAAAAAAAACTAAAACTTTAAACTTTTACCCCCCAACCCTTAAACTAGGGGATGGAAGTTTGTATGAGACGGCAAATTTTTATGTTGTAGGTTTGAAAGTTGATATTTCCTATATCAATTACCTCATCATATTTATAAATAATAGTAAAATAAACCCAAAAAAAGAAAAAGTAAATAAAAAATATTGTCATAAGCAACTTACAAAAAGAAGTGAAATCCCACCAAAAACTTTTCATGTAAAATGTTGCCAAGACGAGACCACATGGCTCGCACTGTCAAAAAGTTATCAAATCTCATGTAGAGCCAAGCTTGTAACTCTGCAAGCCCTAACTTCACACATTCTACACCTTAGACAAAATATGTGGATTGGCTGTTTCCTTACTACAAGAACAATTGTATAACAGAAAAGTAATGAACAGTGAATAAATTTTTCACTTTACGCCCATGTGAATGTAGCGAAATGGCCAAGTCATATATTTTGACTAAGGTGTAGAGTTTGTGAAGTTAGGGCTTGTAGGGTTAGGGCATGTAGAGTTAGAAGCTTGGCTCTACATGAAAATGTTTTTGGTGGGATTATGTTTATATTATAAAGCTTTGTATAGCATTAACCTGAGGCAAAGAGTTCTCTTCAAACATATACAGAAAAGACGAGCCTCGAAGTTATGACCACGCTTGCTTAGGTATATTTCAGCCAACTTTTTCCAGGTCTCGGTTTGGACATTTAATCGTTCAGATTTGTATGCCCCTGATAGAAACAATCTTTGAATATTCTGCGTTCATTTATTTCATTTTTAGCAGAAATATTACTTTGAGCTAAAGTTTTTCTTTGACGAATATTTTTAAAAGTTGAACGTACCTTTCGTCAGACATTTCAGTCGTGTTTTTATGAAATTCAAAGAAGTTTTTACTAAGAAAGGAAAATATTGATATTATAACATACCATAGGAATGAATACCCATTTTATCATTTTTACCAAAAAAAGTTAAGAAATTATGGATAATAAATTCCCGCTTGAGCTATGTCACTGGTGACATGAAGATCCTAACATCTGAACATTGGAGAAACACAGATGCTAGTTGTTTTGTATTAAAAATGTGGAGGCAAAACCATTGCATAAGCCATGACGTCTCCCACACCACGTAACCACCCAAACCTTTTCCAAATTCAAACAAACATCCCTCAATCCTTCACTATCAAACTTCACAAACCTCACTCTAGGTGTATCTAGATCTAGGCCAACGATCCAGTCCTAAGCACTATGTACTGCTCAATATGTGCAGGTCAACCGGCACAATGGCATTATGCCAGCTAAGCTAATCTTTGAACGAGCCCGAACTTGCCAATTGTCGACGGTTTAGACGGCAAAGAAATTTGTGTGACACTGCCAACTTGCCGACAGATGTCGTTAGTAATTCAGCTTCGAGTGTAATTACTGAGCTTGCGTGTACGTGTCGTTTTTGGTGTAGTCGTTTTTCCGATGCAAATTGTATGTGCTGCAGGCTTAGCACGAGAACCGTAAAGAAGCGTTTTGTTGACGGAAGAGTAGACAAATATTTGTTTTGTTGACGGAAGAGTAGACAAATATTTGTTTTGTTGACGGAAGAGTAGACAAATATTACGTTTTTTATTAGATAGTTGACAGTTTTCTACCGAGAAATTTGGACAAGCATTTGATTCTACAGTAGAGTTCAGGTGAAACGAAGAGAGGCCCAGTTTCAGAAAAAAATTTTTTACGGAGAGACAACAAACTATTTATTTTAGAAATGAAAACAAGAATATGAATAAAATATTTTTTATTTTGAAAAGTATTCTTAAAACTATAAATGCTTACGAACATTTTTTCCTTGCTTCTTCTAGCGACTGCGTTCCACGTTCCTGCCTTCCAGTTATTCTTGCCTTGTCTTCTTCTTATTCTGGGCTTGTCTTCGATTCGATGTATTTGTCTATGATAAAGTATGAATATTGGGCCGTTCTTAATACGACCACATAGAAGTATATAAACCAAAAACGTTTTATATAAAAAAAACGCTATTATGAAAAGTTGTCGAGTGGGCCCCTCTTCGTTTCACCTCTTTTATTAGAAAGCATCATGCTGAGCCTGCTGGTGCAAAAAACTGAAGAAAAATGAGAATTGGTGGCTCCATGTTCACTTTGAACTAGCATACTAGAAAAGAGGAAGTACGAAAGCTATTGGTAAACAAAATATTGGTCGATATACACTACACTATCTGTTATAAAAACAGAACCGCCCATGGAGCCCGTTCTTCTCCAGAGGGACCTACTACGCTTTGGAATAGGCAACTAGTTTATTTTTTCTGACTGACCGACTCCTTGACAATTCAAAAGTGCCTGTAATTTGTTTAATTGAAATAAATGCTTTGAGTTTTGAGTTTTTATTTGCAACTTGCATAGCCACCACGTAAAACATATACCGCGAATTTGCATCTCTGTTGTTTTGACGAAAGGCTGACTTGTGGTTGTGTAGCGCAGACTCGCACAGTATTCTAACGCTTTTGGCCTATCACCAACATTTTATTCTTTGCCTCTTGCGTGATGAATTTTCATCCCTCGCATATGAACATTTTGTGAAAAATGTGACGCCCCAAATCGCCTACAAAGTCGAAAAGATCGTTAGTCGGAATCGCTAGATAAATCGTTTCAAAATTGTAACGTGTATGTCGCAATTCCTTCTGTCATTGGATTTCTAACTGCTATCTAGCAAAACTTTGATATGAAAATCGATTGGCTTAATCACCCCAGAGTAGTACCTACGTTTACCTAATACTGAAATACCTAGAATCCACTATATAATGTTTTCAATTAGGATCATCTTTTTCTCATTGTTTATTAGATGTACCTTCGTTCACAATAAGGATACTTCTTAAAAAATAAAGAAGTTGAGTACAAAATGAAGAATGAGCTCCTTTCATAATACTTATTATTTTAATAATAAAAATAACCAGTTCTCTTTAGCCACCATTATTTTTTTGGGTGGGAAATTATCTTACTCTTACTAAATAAAACCCACCCTTTGCCTGTGTTGCCAGAGGCCACGGTATCCCTTTCGGCCTTAGCCGTGAGCTCGGCAGGCATCGGCCCTAGTGGAGCCTTACACTTGTGCTTACATCTCTCTTTTTAGCCACCTCACCAGTTCACTTTAGCCACCCAGACCCATAATCCAATATCTTAGTTTCCATATCCTGCAATAGTCCTACATCAACCGGGGGTTGTCCCTGGGTGCACTTGCATAGTGCGCCCATGTGTGTAGAGATAATCATCGGTTGGTGTATTTCTTTTAAAACTTCTAACGGGCACCTGCGAGTTGGTTCGGCCCCTTGTACGCCTTTCAAAGGTCCAGGCCCCTAGGGTCCCGAGATATGTCAAAGACATTTTAAAAAGTAATCACAAATATGTTCGCAAAATCTCTACTCTATTTCCTCGTTGTCTTAGAAGTATCTTATTCTAGTGTTACATTAACGTTTTTAAGTACCCAATTACAAGGAAAGGAAATTGTGCCCTTAAACCAGAACATTAATTTACCAAAAAGACACAGAGAGGTCTCGCTTGATATTATTTTCAAGTTCATAAAGTCTGTTAATTGTTGTTGTGTTATTTCAACTGAACCATTAGATTACCTTCCGCATTCGCTATGCCCCGCGTAGACATACCTAGATTTTGTTATTTATGTTAGCAGTACTTATATCATTTCATGCTAATGTTTAGATAACAGTTTTCTGCGACTAATTGAATCACAAGAGTTAAAATTATGAGGAAATGCAAGAAGCAGAAGAAGTGGAGATTTGCTTTATAAGTATGAAATTTTATATTCTGCATGTTAACATAATTTATTGTTTTATACCTACTAGGCAGGACATAATGGATCTGTAATTTACCTAACATCTGTCTGCATAACCTATGCCCAAAATAAAAAGATTTGATTTGATTTGAAATAAAAAAAAAAGTCGCTTTTCCATATAAAAGTGTAGATTTGGTCTCATAGTAAACGCGTTATTCACATTTATTTTATTTTATGACTTTGTACCATGAGTATGTAACCTGTAAAAGTTTGTCCAGGTATTCTTTTTCAATTTATATGATTGAATATTGATCTATACCACCAACCCATCAACGTCCTATTTCCTGCTGCATATGAACCAGAATTCCTCGACTGCCTTGTTGGTTTAGTGATCGCAAGCTCTACTGCTGAGCATGAGGTCCTGGGTTCGATTCCCGCGTCGGGCAATGTGTAATTGGGTCTTTCTATTTGGAATTTCTCAGTAGCAGCCCGGAGTCTAGATTTGTGCACGGTTGATGGCAATAGGCTCGCTCCCTATGTGACTTAAACATGACTGGCGAAATGTGGGTGTAACACAGGTACGCCTCTGCCTAACCCTTCGGGGAAATAGGCGTGTTATGTTTGTGTTATATGTTATGAACCAGATACATATCCAGTAAAATCACCTAAAGTATCAAAATTGTGGTTGATTATAATGCGGGAATTATACCGTTTTCGATGCCTCCACTATGAACTAATGTTCGATGCAAATTACCATTGCATACATTCTGAATTTTCCGCCAAATAGGCTTTTCAATTATGTCATTTCATTGCATTGTGATAAAGCCTGAAGCATTAAATTTGTGCTTTGTTCGTTTGATAGTTTTCGAATGGCACATACGTTCTTAGTTTAAATTTAAAGTATGTTTTGCTCTAGGGACATGCGTTTAGCGAGTAGTGGACTAATTGTCATTCAGTGACAGTGTGCCTTGCATTTTCCTAGTCCCTATGTTTGTTGACTTATGCTGACACCCATAATTTTATAATATTATAAAATAATATAATATAATTAATAACAATTAATTAATTATAATTATATTAATAATATTACCATAATATTAACATACTTTTATATTATTTTTATGTCTTTTTTATAGCAACACTAGCTGCGCCCCGCGGTTTCACCCGCATAAGTCTCGATCCTGTAGGAATATCGGGATAAAAGGTATTTTATGTCCTAGTTCAGGTCATGGTCTACCCATGTGCCAAATTTAATCCAAATCCGTTCAGCCGTTTTAGCGTGATGCCGTGACCAAGGGAAATAGGGATTCATCTTTATATATATAGATAATCAAAATATTATAGCTACTTTGCATAACCATTCCTTGAGGATTCTGTATCACTACAAAAACAGTAATCCTAACGAATTTTCTCAGCAACTAAGTACTAAAACAATAGAATAATTCGACTCTATTCATTCCCAATTTTATCGTGAGACGCCCAATTGTCAGCCGGTCACAACTTAAATAGAGCGGACCACAATCAAGACGAAACAAAATTCCATTTCGTAAACAGCGAAGCAGGTGGCCGTAGCAGGCAATCTCGTTTGTCTTGACTCCGAAGCGTCGACCCACCGAAACACTAATTGGACCATTTACCCTGGTAATCCAAGCAGCCGATTTAATTTGTGTTGCGTTTGTGGGCCGTGCGTCGGAACTATCTGAGGGTATGTACCCACATATACGTATGTATACGAATGGATAGGCTTAAGTTTGGACATTCAGAAAGTTGTTAAGGAAGAATGTGTTGGGGATATTTTTACCATTGTTCTTGCTCTTCGTAAGAAGGGATTAACTACAAAAAACCTAATATTACATTTACACATGGCTTTTCAGATTATTTTTAAGCTGATTTCTATTAAGTAGCTCAATACTGAGTGGTGTAGAAGATATACATATTGATAGACTAGCTGCTGCCCGCGGCTTCGCCCGCGTGGCTTATTCTAAAATAAAGTACTAAGTTACTAAATTAATAAGGATATTACATCAACTATCTGCCAGTGAAAGTCCCGTCAAAATCGGTACAGCCGTTTCAGAGATTAGCCAGAACAAACAGACAGACTGACAGACAAAACATTTAACAAATGTTATTTTGGTATATGTACCATACCATATGCATTTAGTAAAAAGCGTCCATATTAATATTACAAACAGACACATCAATTTTATTTATCTGTGTAGATAGCGGAAATAAACGAGTGAATAACTGGTACGATAGAGACGATTTTCAGCTACCAATCAACTCACCCAGCATATTATATTGGTATAACTTCGACTTGCGAGCGATAAGCGTGAATGAATGGGACTATTTCCATTCAACTAACAACCAACCAACCAACATCAAACCCACTTCTATAAATGAGGTTCTGATTCCATAATCAGAGGCTCTTTTAATAAGTTGGTTGAATGACACTTGTGTTTCACATAAGCTTAAGCTTTCTATTTAAAAAAAATCGAAGATTTGTTACATCTACCAACCCGCTCTAACCCGCGAGATGGATGACGGCCCGCTCCCTCTCACAGAGAGAGGCGCCGCCTGTGTCCCAGCAGCGGAAATATACGCTGATTATGAATTATTGTTATAAGCTTTATATGCAATTTTCCAAGCCGTATAAAAACATTTAATTACCAAGGTTTAATTCCGCTTATTTTTAGTTAATTAAAAATTAAAAAACACACAGCTAAAAATACTTTGTACCCTATTTATATCTGTTTTTTGTAGAAACAAAAACACGATTGTTATCATTTCAATGCGTACACACTGTACCGCAAAAATTCAATTTAATTACCATTAGCTAAGGCAGAGGGGGTGAGTGCATAGTGTAGGAAGCGTTTTAATTAAATTGTTGTAAGAGTAAATTTGTCGTTACATTCAATTCAATTATAGTGATTTTCATTTCGCTTAGTTTGAATAAAATTCAGTCGTCAACGATGTCATTTGAATGTTACCTACTTCTATTTATACTAACTTTGAACTAAATTATACAGATGTATAAATCGTGGCTAAAATCATACATATTTAGCTTTACCGATAAGTAAGTACTCATACCTAGTAAATTATGGTTCCTTTCAAATTTTAAAAAAGATCATTACTTGATTACATTCTTTAAAAGACATTAAAGTATTCTTTTAGTAAGGACTAAGAACTAAATCCGCCTACTTCACACATCTTATAAAGCCTGCACTACACTACTCGTGAAGTTGATCGAAGTTAAGCGAATACTAGTGTAGAAGGGCAACTTCGGTTCACTTCGTGCAACTTCGGCTCGCCTCGAGCGACTTCCGATCGTTGACGGTTTTTGTGTCCGAGTCAAAGGACTCAAAGCGTCCTGTAGTTCTTTGCATGAGCGTATAGTCACATACTTCGCAGCACTAGTATAGTCTCAAATACTAAAGTTCATTGGTCATGTCTCAAGGCGGAATAAAGGCAGGCGGCAAGAAGGTAAGGTATAAGGTGGCAGTCCTACCACACGCCGATTACCTAATTCGCTGCCCCATTGGCAGCGATTTGGATATTTGACGTTATCTGTGTAATGTGAATGTGATATTGTATATGTATTTATTACGTTTTCTATATATGTATTTATTGAAAGTTGTGTGTGGATTTATATGTGGATTTTATATCTGGAAATAAAGATAAAATAAATAAAATAAAAATAAATAATGACTCCATAGAACGTCTAGTGGTGCAGCAGGCTTAGCATGACTCTTTCTATTTCTACGAAGAATAGACACAGCTCTTTCTATACAAAGTGACATTTCGTTTCTCCATTTTTGACATCGCACTTTAGAAATCCTTCTACATAAAAAATAACCTAGACAAAGATCGTTAGAAGCGATCTACGGTGCGATGTCAAAAAACGGAGAAACAAAATACCACTTTGTAGAGAAAGAGCTGTGTCTATTCTTCGTAGAAATAGAAAGCGTCATGCTAAGCCTGCTGGGCAGAGTAGAGGGTAATAGGCCACGCGGGAGGTCACCGATAAGGTGGACCGACCAAATTAAATCCACGGCTGGAGGCCCTGTTAATGCATACACCAGACTGTCAACTAACAGAATCAGATGGAGAGAGATCGTGAGGCGAGCAACGACTAGACCTGCGTATGGACACACTTCATTGTGAGCACGACCGCTCTGTCAGGAGCAAAGCGAAAAAGAAGAGAATATAGTCACGTACTTCGGACTTCGGTTAATTTCGACTAGTACTTCGTCGAAGCAACTTCGCGAGTGTAGTGCATGTTTAACACCCTACAAATCGCTTCCTCCACCACACTGTGAGCATCCTTTATTTTTTCGCTCGTCCGTAGGAGAGGGACAAAAAATGCGGCCATTTAGGTTAATGTGTTCCACAGAAAATGTATCGTCTAATTACGTAAGACATGATTCGCACATAGGCCTAACATTTTTTTCTGTAGACCATACGTGAGTTAAGAAGTCGAGGCTTTTTTGCTTGAATAGACTCGCTCTAGGGTGATTCTGATAATAATTGATTAAAGCATCCTGCAGATAGGTAAATGGGTGAGTAGATTTTTTTTTAGAGAAAGTTTAGATCTGAAAAAGTCAGGCAGAATTCTATATCAATGCTTGGTTTCTCCTATTCCTTATCATGGTAAAAAACCAATCTTAATTACCTCTAAACAGGGGGCCTACTCTCTAAGTACTAAATCCGTAGTTTCGGCTGAAGTTACGGACATTTCCTACTCCGAACCTATCACCTACGGACATAATATTACTTCGGAGAATGAAAGACAACTCGATTTTGACAGTTGTCCCTACTCGCAATGTGATTTTGCTTTTCGAAAAATTTAATTTATCACTTGTATTGACGGATCAACTACTTTCCGATGGGCCCGATGACAGAATTAGAGAGTAGTCCCCCTGGTTGTATCTGTATACGAGTAAGCACGTAAACATTCTACATAATTTGAGGCACTCGAAGCCCCATTTAGACGGAGCAAATCAGGTAATTTTCCATGGAATACGGAAGAATAAATTATTCCATCAAATGGGCCTTAAGATTATAATTACGTATTTGAAACAAAAGAGAAACGAAAACAAGTGCTTCTGTTTTTAATACAGCTTATTATTGTTTTTATTTTTAAATTGCTTTTACACTGTCTGATCTAAAACAACAGATGTTACAATTGCTTAATTTGTGTTTCTTTTTTCACTAATTAGTTTACAAATAATACAAATTACTTAAAAAACAAACAAATATTTAGTAAAACCACCACGTACATTTGGCTCTTTAGAACAGCTTGCACAGTGTTGCTAGTGTTGCACGCATTAAACTTAGGTGAAATGTTTCAAGTTACAACTTATGTTACACATACACTACGGACTGTGTTGCGTGCCTGCTGGTAATGCCATGTTTAGCTTTGAAGCTGAGATAAGAAATGTTATTAACGTTTGTTTAATTTAAGAATGATATCGGACCCCAAAATCTATGTAGTTACAACAACCTGTAAGTAATGTAGCAGATGCGCATTGAAAACTTGATTGTTTATTTCAAGCACTTGGAGTAACCTTGCAGTAACATCATTCACCTAATTTATAAAGCTTAGAAAATAACAAGTGAACACAATTTCACGACATATTCATCATAAATCATAGTATTACAAATACATAACAAGACCCAATTTCATCATAAAATAAAATAGGTAGACAACAAATCAGCACGTGTATCAAATTATACCAAATCTATTACATTATACATATAATAAAACCGTAGCTAACTAAAAACTGTACATTGAATATTTTTGGAAAAAAGCAATTGCTACGAGGTCTGGGAAATATTCTAATGCCGCAAATATAGTTTTCAGAAATGTTCAGCATCACGCAAATACTACCTAATAGATTCAAATTTTGCATAGATGTTCCCTATAAGTCTGGTCTGGTCAGTATGTAGGCTATATATTATCACGCTATTTGCTATGGGGGATGAGCAATATTACATTATGTTTGGATTCCTCTATACTCGTACATACATAAACTTACGCCTTCTTCCCATGGGCCTAAACTAGGCAACTAATAGGCAGAAATTATAGAACGCCACCTGCTACGCTCCTTACACACTCCTTTTGCTTCGTTTACGTTCATATATCTGGTCATACATGCACGCCGGTTGCGAGTACTACGTACCTGACCTTTTTGAAGAACATCATCAATGAGGTCACTATATGTCTTCCCGGGGCGTCCCTTCCCGGCGCGCGGCGTTTCCACTCACATCTGCCTTGTAAATACCTTTTGTTAGTCGCGAAACTTGCCTTTCCCTCAACCGTCCCGCCTCCTCCTTCGCGAGCATTACTGCTTCGCAGAAGGAGGTGACGGCTGCCCATGCCCTCTCGCTCCGCACCATGGCCTGAACCAGGGCCGGACGCGAGAGATCTCTGCCGCCGATCGCATCCACGAGGACACGGCGGTGCTCTGCCCAAGCCGGGCAGACCTCCACCGTATGCTCCACTGTGTCCTTCGGGCGATCCACACAGTGGTGACACAGGAACGTCCCGAAGCTGCCGTGTCCGGTGAGGACCTGCGTCAGGCGGAAGGTAAGGACGCCGTGGCGCCTCTCTAGCCACTCCTCAAGGAGGGGACTTATCGCCGCTATCGTGGCGTGCCCAGCACTGGGTTGCGACAACCGTACTCTCCATAACTTTATGGGGTTAAGGACTCTATCATATTCACGACATATACAGGGTTGATTTTTGAGATGGGGCAGTAAGGGCAGGTACCTTAAACGTTGTAGCTACACGAAATCGGTCTTAGGAAACTGTCCTTAACTTTTTGAGACATTTTGATTTGCATTCACAGATAAAAAAAAAATATACAGTCAGCAAGAAAATGGGCAATATTCATAAAAGAGCTTTTTGATACTAATAGATCCTGTTTCTTACAAGGATCAAAAAACTCTATTAGATCAACTGAAGTTTGAATACTAGAAAAGTCAAAAATCGCAAAAAGCTTTTCCCATACATTTCGTAGGAAATGCGACTCCAACTTAGTTTTTTAAGATGAATAAGTCTGTTCAAGATGAATAACTGGCAGAAGACAAGAGGATAGGAGGATGAGTCCCTCCTCCTATCCTCTTGTCTTCTGTCAGTTATAATAAAAATAAATATCTATGGTTGGTGACTGTTAATGAGATATCTTGTGTGTTTACAATCTACTTTTATTAATTTAGTGATAGCCGTTCTTCAGGAATAACCTGTAAGAATACATCAGTTAGTGTATCAGTGCTGTGCCATTAGATAGTATATGCAGGAACGCAGGCGTTAATTACACACATACATAATCAGCCTATAATGTTCCCACTGCTGGGACACAGTCCTCCTCTCTGTGAGAGGGAGTGGGCCGTTATCCACCACACGGGCCTAGTGCGGGTTGGTAGATATCACATGTCTTCGAATTTTTGGTTCTAGGACATGCTGGTTCTGAGAGCAGTGGAGATGTAATAATTTACACAAAGTAAAGCGCCTGTCTGGGTTCGAACATACAACATACAACTCGTAAGTCGTGGCCGTTACCACTGGGCCACCACTGCTAACTCACTATAAACGAGAAACTTCGCAAGCAATGAAAAATTGCTACTGCGGAGACAACCTAAAAACTAACTGCTTCTCACATGGACAACTATACGTCGCTTGTTTCCACGTCACCAGTCCTGAGTCTCTGTATATCTTGGTACAAACCTAGTGTAAAGGAAAGTTATATGAAAATAACATAACATGTCATTCACACCTGTATTCTCGAAGGGTTTTGCAGAGATGTACCTATAGTAAGAACCCATTTCGACAGTTATGTTAAGGTCCCATGTAATCAGCGGCGAGCCTACTGACATTGTGGGACAGCGCCTGCAGGTACTAACATGCTGCTACGTCCTGCAGTACCGACGACGCAGCTGTACGTGTCCCGTTTGCACCACTCTACGAAGACTGAGAACATCGTAGGGTACATACGGGTGAAGACCGACTGGACCTTGAGGGTGGAGAAGCTGGAGGCGCGCCATAACACCAATTTCAAGTCGTTTGTAGTGCGTGTTCCGACTCATCATTTGGTGGTCTTCCTCAAGGAAGAGTTTTGGTCAAAAGATGTGCTGTATCGGCGTTTCCGCGGTCGGCTACGCGACACCTCGCAGCGTAACACGACGCCGTCACTTCGTGTGCAGTAGTTTTTAAGTTTTTTTTGTAGCAAATATGTATTAGTTTATAGTTATTGTTTTTTTATACTTATTTATGTATTGTGTCTTTATGGGCCTAAGTTGCCTGAAATAAAGGATATTATTATTATTATTATTAAGCGGGACAAATTCAGACTTTTGTTAAGGAATTCCAGATTGGAAAACCCAATAACGCTTTGGCTGACTTGAGAATCGATCCTAGGACCTCATGCTAAATAGTAGCCCTTACGATCACTAGACCAACGAGGCAGTATTTTTATTAACATGTGACTGCTATTTTAGTTCTGTGGTGGCGATTTCCACGCGAAGTCGCTGGCAGAAGCTAGTACTTTAATACACGTGTATCAAAGTATACCTAAAACTGATACACGTGTTGTGTATAAAACAATCAATGTTTTTGAAAACGCCTTTATTAAAGCCTAACCAAGATAAACTTTGGCAAATATAATTTATAGTAAGTCCTACGGTAACCATAGCAACAAACAGAAAACCCGGTAATACGTATGATTATTCAGGATATGTATATATCTGTGTATCTATTCTTTTTTTTTTTTTTTTTTTTTTTTTTTTTTTTTTTTTTTTTTTTTTTTATTTGTGATGGTTTTGCTCTTGACCTTAGTCTATGTCAGAGGCGACAGAAACAAAGTCGACGATGGAGCGAGCTTACCCAGAAGAAGCCTGTTCACTCTCACTTTGAAGAGATTAGGGTTATATGCGTTCGGAAACACAGACGCAGGCAGAGAGTTCCATTCCTTTGCTGTGCGCATTATAAAAGAAGTTTGGAAACGCTTAGTTCGAGTTCTATTCTAGTATATCGTATATATTTATGATTATTTAGGATATGTATATAACTGTGTACCTATTGATATTGTATTTATTTTTTTTGCAACAACGACAGCCCACCTTTACATCCAGGTTCTAATAATCACTGTCCATTCCAAGGTTGCCTGGAAGAGATCGCAGAAAGCGATAAGGCCACCCATTGTATATTTTGTAGTGTTTGATTTATTTTTTGGTGTACAATAAAGTATATATAAATAAATATTAATAACCACCTACCATTATAGTTAATACTTTTTTCTTGCACTTAAACTAACAACATTATCACTTGGCATGTAGCAGTTAATAAGTTTCATACGTGAGTGAGATATTAACTTTCATATAACGACAGTTTTTGTCGAATTACCTCCCAATAAAGTATTCTCGTACAATCATAGGGATAAGCGTTATGAAAGATATATGTTTTTCATACTAATTATGTGTGAAATGAAGAATCGACACGTGTCGTTCATACAGGAAATGTTTTTTATTTTGGTCTTTTTTCTGTGAATAAATTACCTGTAATGAGCGAAAGGAAAATTTTGTGAGCAAATAATACCTAAATATTAAAAAATAAAACAAAAAATAAATGATGACGGAATACATTGATTTGGCCATATTGAAATCAATGGAGAGTAAATTTGATTCTGAGATTCTGTAAAATTTCACAGTGAGAACTTAGGTGACATGTACTTGAAGCGAGTCGTCTATCCATAGATATTTCACTGGGGGATCCAGCAGAAAATCAGCGTCAGGTATATTTGCCTGACACATGCTGAGCTGGACTCCCAGTTGGTACAACCTTGAGACGCACACCGCACCTTGTTCGATAATTAATTGAAGTATGTCATAATGTCACTCTATTTCTTTAAGCATGTTTTTCTTTTTTTTTGTATATTGGCATCTTGTTTTTTATATATATTCCTGTAATTTTTTGTCCATGAATTGTGTGCTATTGTGTCTTGTGCTATGTCTTTTGTGTGCACTGGATAAATGTTTTATCTATCTATCTATCTAGATTCACTAGCGTCAGGTACGATGACAGTTCACTTCACCCATTTTCACGTGACGTTTTACAAGGAATAGACCGACAGAAGTGAAAGTGATCACTGATCAAGAGCTGTCAAATTCATAAATACCACGAATGTCAAAACGACGCGCAACCGTACAAATCCTTCAGTTCATCCGGCAGTTGCAACGCCACAGAGTATTTACTGACTTCCAAAGCCGAAACACTGTCACACCATCAGGTGCTAACTGTGGCCTTACACCCCTGCCTACCCCTTTACTGAATACCACCGCTATTATAATATAAGACACACCGGTCAAAGCTCGGCCGCTGCGGCTTCTCAAACGTTCCAATACTAACTATGTCGCGGCTGAAAACTGATTGCGATCTCGTTTTGGCGAATATTGGGACACACGCATTCAATATAACGATCGTTTTTTGTTTATTTTTAGTTCGAACTTAGGTACTCATGTTTTTTGAGTCCATAAACAAATATTATCTATCTATTGTTTTCAGAAAAACAAAGTCAAACTAAGAATAGCTTAAAATGCCACTAATAATGTACCGATCCTCTGATCTGTTGTCACACCTCGCTATCTTTACTAAAGCTTTTCATCTTTATATACCAATTGGGTACGTGATACACCGGTCAACGTTCGGTCGCTGCGGCTTCACAAACGTTCCAATACTAACTACGTCGCGGCTTTAAACTGAGCGCGATCTCGTTTTGGCGAGTGTTGGGACACATGCATTCAATACGTATCGCTTGCTTTTTGTTTATTTTTGTTTTCATTCTCTTTTTAAATGCATCGCTTTTGTACGCGATGATATTTTCTCGACTAGTAAAAACATGTAATTTGTAAATATAAAACCGGTCAAGTGCATGTCGCGCCATGCACAATGTATGATTCCATAGTCGGAATGAATTTATCCCAAGAACAAACTTAACATTGTAATTGAAAAACATGTTCTCCCATACATTCCAACAGCAAATGTAAATTTTTACGCACATTATTGGAAGATTTACCATGTCCATTTAAGATCATAGACTTCCTGAAATCTGTATTTTTTTTTCAAAATTTTAGGCTCTGTATTTTCGGAGATAAGGGGGGAATGGTAAATTTTCATCTCTTTTCTTAAGTAACATTAAAACTATTTATTTTAAAATTATAAAAAAAATATGTATTTATGCTTCTTTTTTGGGTGGGAAATCATCAAATAAGTTCTCCCGCTCTGGGCGGAGCGGGAGGGTGTGTCAGGCTCTTCCTGACTAAAGCCAACCCGTGTTCCTTCCGTTGCCTGTGTTGCCAGGGGCCTCGGTATCCCTTTCGGACGTTCCCACGACCCCGGCAGGCATCGGCCCTAGTGGACCCCTATACTTGTGCCGACATCTTTTTGAAGCGCACGTGAAACACAACAATATATCTATGTTTGAAAACCTCACAGTAAGCCCTTTCATTTGATATCACACGGTACAGTGTGCGAAAAATTATTTTAAATTTTCTTATTTGTCTCCCAAAAGTGAGCCCCGTATTTACCATTCATTTATTTACGTAATTGGTCACACACGTCCGTATTTGGGTCACAGAAACTGATATGTTTACCAAATTTCAACTCCAGCGATCCATTAGATTCGGAGCAAATTGGCTTTGACAGATGGACAGACAGATAGACACACGAGTGATCCTATAAAGGATTCCGTTTTTCATTCGCACATGTGGAACCCTAATAAATATAGTCTATTTCTTACAACCATGATACTTCTTCAGATTTTTAGAGCAAGCTTCAAGGCTTGTGCAGACTAGCGCGATTGCGCGGGCGCGACAGACAGCAATATGCCTGTCGCGCCCGCGATATCGCCCCAGTCTCCACGATCCTTCATACAAAGATTTTCTGTCTTTGGTTTAATAGTAGTAAAATAGGCAGGTCAGAAAACCCTTGAAAAACATCCTAAATTGGTAGATGCAACGCTAAAAACAGCTTCGGTAGGTACACCAACAGGAATCGCTTTACGCCGATTTCAAAGTCTATAACATATTTTACAAGACTACAACCGATACAGATTGTTCTTGTTTCATAAAAAGCATCTTGTCCATCAGTTCGTACAAGAGGAAAGGAATTGCATTGTGAAGTAGTAAATTGCTTGCCGTAGAGAATAAGAACTTACCTACCTAGGTGCTGTAATCGTTTTCCGTAGATTCCTTCTTATATTGAAGTATTTATTCAATGTTGTTGACGTCAGAATAGATTTTATTCTTGGAGTATGTAAAAAGAGTGCATTAAAATGGTGAGAGCAGTGGTGGCTCAGTGGGAACAGCCGCGACTTACGTAGGTTGTGTGTAGTTGTAGGTCGTAGGTTCGAACCAAAACGGGCGCTTTACTTTGTGTAAATTATTTCATCACCACTGCTCTCAAAACGGTGAAGGAAAATATCGTGAGGAAACCGGCATGTCCTAGAACCAAAAAATTCGAAGACTTGTGACATCTACCAACCCGCACTAGGCTCGCGTGGTAATTTACTGCCCACTCCCTCTCACCTAGAGGAAGCCTGTGTCCCAGTTGTGGGTACATTATAGGCTGATTATGTATTAAAATGAATGAGAGTTGTCTTGATAGCGCCAAAGTGGTAAATTTAATCAGTAAAGCTGGTCAATAAATTGAGGAGGTGCGTAAATGCCATAATAGAAATACTAGATTTTTCGAGAGAAAAAACTGGTCTTTTAGCGACTTAAAGTGTGTTATTTCCCGTAGCAAATGTCTAGAAAATGAATCAATAGAAAGCTTTTAAGAATACTGTGTGAAAAGTTATTCTTTGTGTAACTTTTCGAACTAAACTTCACACTACGTACTCAAATTGACGGACTGTGAGCGCTGTGAGCGGAAAGCGTGGCAAGTCGAGAAACGCTTATTTGAAACTTTTCAAAGAATTCTCGATTGAAAATTTGCATATTGCGAAAAATCACGGAAAGCGCACGTTTTTAAAAATCGATTGCTTTTGACCCATAAAACTTAGGTTTTATAGAGTTGGTCGAGTTGACGATGCAATAGTGATTAGACAGAATAAATCGCACGCTTTATTAAAATACTGGCTTAACTTAAAAAAGTAGATTTCTGGGAAATCGCCGTTAAATATTTTGCAATTGCGGTCTAGTCGGCTTATTAGCCAATATAATAAATATGTCATTCACAGTTAAGGCACTGACAAGACCCAATTGACCAAAAATAGGCTTCTCTTAAAAAAAATATTGCCAAATCTGGTAGCGAAAAAATATATGTTAATTTTGAAAATATTACCCAGAACTTGGTTGTTACCAAAACACGATTTGAAAAAAAATCTCGATACAAACTAACGTAAAACTAACCTCTTACCTTGAGTTCTAATACAAAGTACCTGTATTAAATATAAATATACGTTACGTATTTAATTAATAACAAACATAACATCACGCCTTGTTTCCCCGAAGGGTTGGGCAGAGGTGTACCTGTAGTACACCCACATTTCGCTAGTTATGTTTAAGTCCCATGTAATAGGGGGCGAGCCTATCGCCATCAACCGGGCACAAATCCAGACACCGGGCTGCTACTGAGAAATTCCAGATAGAAAAACCCAAAAACACTTGCCCGACCCGGGAATCGAACCCAAGACCTCATGCAAGCGCTACTGCTGTAGCGCTTGCGATCACTAGACCAACAAGGCAGTCAGTAATTAATAACAAGAGCGTCTTATTTGAATGCAGAACTTGGTTGTTTTTTATTTTCGATTACTCAACTCAATTTTGAGTAAATAGATAATTGCTTCATATTTTGCAATAAATTACAAGCGTTGTGTCATCGCGCTTCTCTTTCTTTTCTATGCAATCTGACAGTGACCGCGGTCAGCGTCTTAAATATAATACTTACTAGTCAAAAACCGTTGATTAAATCTGTGCAAAAAAAAAAACAGAAATCCTAACATTGAATCAAGCTCTATAGGTCAGTATTCTATTGAGCGTGCGAAATGTTAAGCACCTTACAAAAAAGTCATTATAGTACACTTTAGGCATAATAATCATCGGACGGTGAGCAATGGGTAGCTCACCGTCTGGTAAGGACCAGGCCCTCGTCAACGGCGCGTTCTATTCCACGCGCGCCTCAAAGAGATGTCGTAAGCACAAGCGTATTCCGACAGGGCCGATGCCTGCCGGGTTTGCGGGAAGGTACCAAAGGGTTACCGAGGCCCCTGGCAACACAGGCAACGGAAGGAACACGGGTGTGTTTTAGTCAGTAAAAGTCTGACACACCCCCGCTCCGTCCAGAGCGGAAGAAGTTATATGATGATTTCCCACCCAAAAAAAAAGGCATAATAATCATACTTACTAGATTAATTAATGATCATCGCTTGTTGTTATTAGCTCAAAGAGAAAACAATATTATGTACTAACTATCCCTTCAAAAACCTGTCGGGGTCGCAGGAATGTCCAAAAGGGTTACCGAGGCCCCTGGCAACACAGGCAACGAAAGGAACACGGCTGGGTTTTAGTCAGTAAGATTCTGACACACCCTCCCGCTCCGCCCAGAGCGGGAGAAGTTATATGATAATTTCCCAGCCAAAAAATAAAAAAAAATATCCCTTTAAAATAAGCCCTCAATCTTCGTTCACGACATCAGGAAAGGCGATAGCCTATTTACAATTTACTTCCAATCAATTTTGTTGCCAAACAACTATTATTTAAGTCAACCCAAAGTAAGTAGTAAAACTTAAAGCTCCAAGCTTTCAAAATAATCTTTGAACTTTAAAGAACATAACTTTGCCAAATACAATGAAACATTCACGCTGTCAAAAGGTCGTTAACCTCTTACGACTTTGCCCGTTATAACTCACTGGATAGATCCGCGTATTAATTATAAATGCCCTCTCTCACTGGTCAAGATTCGGTTTGAACTTTGGCTGTGCGGTATCTCATGTGCTGACGGCGCTGTGAATAGGGGTCTTAATTCAGTTAGGATTCAGTTTTAGTGATTTATTTGGAAATTATAACTTATTACGTCGCCCGCGGCTTCACCCGCATAAGTCTTGATTCCGTCGGAATATCCTCAATATACAATACTGGTATTCAGCTTACTGATACTGTAAGCTTACCCCAACATAGTTGGGAAGAGGGTAGGCAGAATGATTGATATGTTGGTATAAAAAAGTAAGTTCAAAAACTAAAACCCGACTACTGAAAAATCACGCTCTAAAACGTATGATACATGAAAATATTCTTATCTAAAATTGTTATGCACAAATTATTCAATATTTATTGTCTATTAAATAAACAATTAGAGAGCAGTGGTGGCCCAGTGGAAACGGCTGTGACTTACGAGTTGTAGGTCGTGGGTTCGATCCCAGACAGGCGCTTTACTTTGTGTTAATAATTTCGTCACCATTACTCTCAAAACGGTGAAGGAAAACATCGTGAGGAAACCGGCATGTCCTAGAACCAAAAATTCAAAGACATGTGACATCTACCAACCCGCACTGGGCCCGCGTGGTGGATTACGGCCCACTCCCTCTCGTAAAGAGGAGGCCTGTGTCCCAGCAGTGGGAACATTATAAGCTGATTATGTAAATAAACAATTTACAGGTAATATATTTAATGTATTTCATCTGCCTAGCCTTTTCCCAACTATGTCGGGGTCGGCTTCCAGTCTTACCAGATACAGTAGAATACCAGTATTTTAGATGGAGCGACTGCCTATCTGACCTCGACAACCCAGTTACTGGGTAACACGATACCCCTTGGTAAGACTGGTTCTGACGACCCGTAACGACTGTCGAAGATCTACAAATGACAGCCGGGACCAATGGCTTAACGTGCTTTCCGAGGCACGAATGGGTCTTGGTATGTAAAGATGGTCACCCATCCACGGACCAACCGCGGCAAGCCCCTCCAATATAATAAATTATTTAATGTATTTAATAGACAATTATTCATAGTGATGTGCAGGGGATAGAGGAGGTCGTATTCACTTTGCCCTAGAGCTTATGATCGCATACTACTGTTAGGATGTATTGTTTTGTTATACAGGGTGGAATTTTGTAATGCCACCTGAAGGGAAAGTATTGAATTTATATGTCCAGATTTCATGGTTTTTCTAACATTTAATTTATCAAGTTTGCTAAAGAGATTTCATCCTTCTAATTGATCCTAACGATTAATGCAATAAAAGTGCAGAGTGTAATTTTTACAGATTTTAGTCGAATTTTTGAAAATCTTTGAATGCAGTTTTCTTTCTATTCAAAAATAAAGGAATGTTTTCTTTGAGTATTTTTTTCTATATATATACAGTATTAAGAGTACTTTCTCTTCAGGTGAAATTACAACATTCCACCCTGTATATTGCCATATTCAATGAAATATGACGTCACGTAGCCTATAACCAGTGGACGATAAAGACGCTTCCAACGGTACCTCATTTGTCAAATTATGATAAGTAGTTTAGAAGTTATGAGGGACCATATGAACATACATACGTATACTCATACATACATACATACATACAGACCGGTCAAAATCTTATATATACCCTCTTTTTTGTTTTGCCGTATTTGGGTAAAAACAGTAGTGCAATTCTGTGTCTAAATGTTCAAATCTTATATATTGGGATATATTGTTCTTAAGGGTCGGTTAATCGCCATTGACCATATAAAAGCGCGTTGCGCTCATGCCGCGCCGCCGTTCGTTTTCATAGGGAATACTTACTTTTAGTAACGAAAACATGAATATTTGAAAAAAACACTAATAGAATTATAGATAATAAAATAGCCCGTTCATACAAAAAACAAACATGAAAGTATCTTAAGTAGTTAGAAATTAATATCGTTTTTTATGCTGTGGGTAGACATTCTTTATTCGTTCAGTATTTTACTACAATACTTAAATATTCATAGAATTGACGTGTATGCGTTCTAGTTTAATTAATATGCATTTTTTACATAACTTATTCGCATTATAGGAATAGCAGATTTAAAAGTCACTAAAATCATATATCTGCGCCTTAAGAGGACGTAGAAGCTTATTGAAAAATGATTTCTTGGAACGTGATCGAAGTAACGGTAAATATATAGTAAAAGCTATGGTAGCTAATAAAATCGCACGACACGTAAATATCCAAAGTGCATTCATACACATGATTTTAATATCAAAGTAATAAAAATATTATTTGAAAGTGTTTTCACATCTAGCCATAATAAATTTTATCACTGAAGATGTATCAATATTTATAGCTTTTTCCTACCTGTAGAAGATACTTCGGACTGTGAACTGTACATTTATGGTAATGTGACATCGACAGTGCTGTTATTTTGTTGAAGTTTTCGAAGTTCAAAAGAAAGAAAGAAAATACGTTTATGCGGTAAACATGACGCAAAGAAGGAACACAAATACAAAAAAAGAACAAGTTGGGGGAAAGTATTCGTTGCATCCACTCAAAACGGCCAACGCTCAGCATAATGCTGCGACCCTATGCGAGAGAAAGTCACAGCGCTAGTTTTCAGCGACAGCCGGCGTTGACGTAATGACGTCGACCGGTGCAGTATATTACAATCATTAATACATCTCTTTAAGTTAGATTTGTTCCGCAATGTCATGATTTCATGAAAAAGTAATTCAATGGAACAAATCTAACTTAGAGGGATATTTTTTTTTTTTTGTGGGAAATTATCAAATAACTCTTCCCGCTCTGGGCGGAGCAGGAGAGTGTGTCAGACTCTTACTGACTAAAACCTACCCGTGTTCCTTCCGTTGCCTGTTTTGCCAGGGGCCTCGGTAGTCCTTGGGTTCCCGCGACCCCGGCAGTAGAGAGATGTATTAATGATTCTAACGCTTATAATTATGTAAATAAATATCTGTTATATAAAGTCGCGAATTATATTTTGATCAAAATACAACCTGACAATGACCTGCAATGTGCAAAGAACGTAAGAAAATCTGAATTTCGCGGACTACAGCTGCTGATTCACCTTAACTCTAACTCTCTTCAGCAGGCTTAGCATGACGCTTTGTATTTCTTCGGAGAATAGACACGGCTCTTTCTATACAAAGTGTCACTTTGTATTGAAAGAGTTGTTTCGTTTCTCCATTATTGACATCTCACCGTAGAAATCCTTCTACAATCTGTCATCTTGTCTTTCGATTCTAACGATCTTAGTCTAGGTCCTTTTTTATGTAGAAGGATTTCTACGGTGGGATGGCAAAAAAGAGGAAACGAAATATGAAATAGAAAGCGTCATGCTAAGCCTGCAGGTGCCCCGGGTGTCACCACTGTGTGGATCGCCCGGAGAACACGGTGGAGCATACGGTGGACTGCCCGGCTTGGGCAGAGCGTCGTAGTGTCCTCGTGGAGGCGGCAGAGATCTCTCGCGTCCGGCCATGGTTCAGGCCATGGTACGGAGCGAGAGGTCATGGGCAGGCAGCCGTCACCTCCTTCTGCAAAGCAGTAATGCTCGCGAAGGAGGAGGCGGGACGGTTGAGGGAAAGGCAAATTTCGCGCCCTCTCGCCCCTAGCCGCCGCAGGAGACGCCCTGGGCGTCGGGAATCCCGGGCGGATTTTCAACCACCGTAGGCGCGGGCTTGCGGACGGTGAGCAATGGGTAATTCGCCGTCCGGTAAGGACCAGGCCCGGGTCGACGGCGCATTGTAATCCACGCGCGCCTCAAAGATATGTCGTCAGCAGAAATGTAGGGGTCCACTAGGGACGATGCCTGCCGTGGTCGCGGGAGGGTCAAGGTAAAGGGTCACCGAGGCCCCTGGCAATACAGGAAACGTAAGGAATATGGGTGGGTTTTAGTCAGTAAGCATCTGACACACCCTCCCGCTCAGCCCAGAGCGGGAGAAGTTATTTCATGATTTCCCACCCAAAAAAAAAATCCTGCAGGTGCAGTCTATAACATGTAATCTGAGGCGACGATCACTAGTGCTAGAGAACGTAGACAAAAGTCTAATTTGGATTGCGATGTTTGATAAGAAAAGGAAGCTGCTTTATGGAAATACAGCAGCTTCCTTATCTTATCAAACATCACAATCCAAACTCAAATTCATCACCAACCTTATCACCTTAACACTTACAGAAATTTGAAAGCAAAACAAAAGAGGTCTAATTCCCATGTAGTACCAACATAACACGGTGTGTAGGCCCGAGGCGTCGACGTGCCGGAAGTAGGCCGTTACCGCCACTTCCGGCGACGCCGGTGGCGCCACCTGCCTGAAACTTGTCGAGTTTAAGCGCCAGTTTGTCGGAACTGAAAGATTTGTACATTGTTTGAAAATAAATGAGCTTATTTTCCGCCTGAAAATAGTTTTTCTAGAGTTGTTTAAATGCAATTTATGTTTGAGCTTATATTTTTAGCCAGTTTAAGTTTTTGTTAATGCTTTTATAACGGCGTTATTGCTTTAAGATATAAAGGGTATACAATTTATTTTAAGTTGAATGAGTGTACTGTCTAGCTTACTATCTATACAGTTAAATAAAATTGAAGTGTCTGTTTGTAATATTAAAATAACCGCTTTTTACTACATGCTGGATGTATATACGGTACATATACCTACCAAAATATTTTTTTTTACAATTTTTGTCTGTCTGTCTGTCTGTTTGTTCCGGCTAATCTCTGAAACGGCTGGACGGATTTTCACGGGACTTTCACTGGCAGATAGCTGATGTAATAAGGAGTAAATAAGGCTTTTTTAGAAAAAGCCACGCAGCGAAGCCGCGGTCAACAGCTAGTTTATAATAAAATGCCAATAATATTTCCCACTATGTTTAAATCATAAATGACATCGGAACTCCGAACTGCTAACTCTGTGTCAGTTCTTGATATTTCTTAACCGACTGCTAAAAAGAGGTTATTTATCCTTTATGTATCACAGTAATTTAAAAGTTAGTAAAGTCATTTAAACATAATCGATAGTATATGTATGTAAGCTTATGTGAGACTGGGCTGAACATGTCTGCTGCATGTTAGATGAAAATTGGGCGAAAAGAACCACTGATTTAGTCCGACGGCGGCGTAATCGCAGCAACCCACGGCAAAGATGGTGGGATGAGCTTAACTCCTACGGAAAGGACTGGCAAAAGGCAGAATTATGTGGAATAGGGAGCAAGAGACCTTTGCCCTGCAATGGGAAAACACAGGCTAGATAGATTAAATAGGTATGTAACGTGTATTGTATGGCTTAAGTATAATTAATCAGTCTTTCCTTAGAGATTTCTAGGAAACCTGAGCATACATATTAAATTACAATCAACCAATTTGAAACTCATCAGGTTTCCGGTTAATTTAATATTATAATAATGTTTGTACTTGAAAACGAACACGTTACATGATCACGAAAATCCGTTGAAATATTTAAACTACGTAATCCTTTAAGCGGATGATAATAAACTCGTGCTCATGGAAACCGCATGCATTTTGATAACCAACCCACTAATCAAACAAAGATTCAGTGTATCTACTACTGAATTAAAGCACACTACATTATCACGTAATTTCGAAAACGATAATGTAAACATCACTCGATTCTCATTAAACATGAAATCGAATATTCGTGTCATCGCAATCGATTCGAATCGTATACGTACAAAGCTCACGTATCGAGGGACTAATGAATAGTCGCCATTTTGAATTCGCTATCAATAATAGATTTCAATCGCGGGTCGTGAGTCAATTGGATTTTCACGACCCGCGAACCTATGCTGGGCCTTATTTCGCATAAATTACTTGTAATAATTCGGAAGTTAAATATGACTAAATTAATATCATTGAACATATTTTTCGACTTTGGAGATGAACATTCTTATGGCAAATGTTCGGTAAAGTACGAATCGATAAATAGGTAGTAATTTCCTTAGTAGTTGTGAGACGTAATGAAATACGTCTGAAAGACGTAATGAGTACGTCTGTAGTACTGAGTTTTAGGTAAATAAAATAAGTTAAAGCTACTACTTTCGCCTACAGTACATAATAGACTGTTCATTTTTTTTTTCCAACGCTATAATTCATGATAGACGCAAAACGGCGGAACCGCAAATCAAACCATACATTTTTTGGTTTTGAACAAGCATTTTTGTTCATACCGCACATGGCTTGGCTTTTCAGAACAGTACGAAACTGATATAAAAACAAGTTTTTTGTTATTTTTGTAACGAAACAGTTACAACGCATTCCTAACATTGGCAAGTTCACAACATTTCGCAAAACCGAATAACAAAAAAATGGGAAAACTCACATCACTAGTCGCATACGTATTTCACACGTCGTCGAATAATAAATGGTTTCAGTTTTCCGTCGTGCATTTTATATATGCGTGCACGGGCTCCCACGAGTATCCATGAATTGACATCGACTCGAGTGATCATTAATATCGATTTAATAACGATTAGCGCACTCGC
The DNA here is from genome assembly GCA_905333075.3 of Atethmia centrago. NCBI lineage: Eukaryota > Metazoa > Arthropoda > Insecta > Lepidoptera > Noctuidae > Atethmia > Atethmia centrago. The sequence goes on from HG995374.1 coordinate 27,095,245, forward strand.
GCCTTCGCTGATTCCATATTCGGATTGAATTTTCGTAACAGCTGTTAATTAGCATAATTTCGTAAGTGGTTTGTGTGTTTTAACAAATAATAAGCCAATTTAATAGTATTCAGTTCGAGTTCTATAATGTATATTTTATTGGATATTTCGTTACCTACTATTATGTTAGTTAAATGACTATAAACAGTTCAGAGGTCTTTATTCAACCTAAGTAGTCTTTTGTTAGAATTCGGAAAGTATTTACCTACCTAGATACACATTTTGTGTTAACAATATTAACTGTGCTTGATTTACAGAGTTCCAGTTATCATAGCAGTATTTCGATTTATAAGCGAATAACAGGTACTTTTCAATTTATTCGTGTGTACATATCAACGTACGTATTTTATATCAATTTACATACGTAGGAATATGTACAACATAAAATACTTATTGCGCGAATTTAATGGATGTCCTCGAGGCAATTTGACATCGAGAGGTCATTTATATCCAATCAAAAGGGATGCCGCATTCATTCGTACATCGGATTTAAATTGGACAATTTATATTTGAATTTAACAAGCGTTTTTAAGGTTCCGTAGCCATGGGGTCCGTATCCTTTTGCTATGGTGAGTCTGGAAAATGGGAAATTTAGGTATGGCCTGTAAAATGTTGATATGAAAGAATTTTATGGTTTTTTTTATATGTTACTTGTCTTTTTTGTTTTTTGTGTGTTAGTAAAAAGGGACGGAAGTGTGTACACAGGAAGTGACAGCTTGAGCATGGTATAAGTAAGTACTTTTTAATAACATGGAATTAGTAAGTACTATATAGATTGTGAGTAGAGGGGGTCGAATTTCGACCAGTGGGCGGCCGCTAGTAAAGAATAAATATTTTAGTATTTAGCTTTTAAATTCTGATGTTAATTTCTGTTCCTGCGCAGTTGCATATTACCAAGTTTAGATGTCGCATCATATGCGACTACTGTAAGGCTTGCTATTTTTTTTATGGTAATAGGCTATTATATGAGACTTAAACAAAATTGGCGAAATGTGCATCTACTATACAAGGTGTAAAAAGACACATCACAAAGCCGTCAACTACCTACGCATACTGTACATCTAACTAAGTAGCTTTGCGCAAAAATTATTGTTGGGAACCAATTTTTATTTTCAGGTATACAAAAATTGCTATTTTTTATTGCGCGCAATGTAACGCAAGCCTAGGCAAACGGACTCAGTGCTGTTGTGTGAGTGAAGCCCCGCCCCTTCGCTCTACGCGCTACTCTTCAGTTATTTGATATTCATTGCGTTTTTGTAACTTCAAATGCGCAATTTGTTGAGAAAAATCGAAAATTTAGGTAATTTTTGTTTGGAAAAAAGTTTTGTAATAACGCTTGGAATTCGTATTCGATAAATTAAAAAAGTAAAAAAAAAACGACTTTGACCTTCAGTATCTCCAGAACCAGTGGGTTCCCAGGTATGGCTCTAATGGAAAAAAATGATCCAAATAATAGGTAGAATATGTGGCTTTCGGCTTTAGAAAGTGCCTTTTTACACCCGATATAAATGATTTTTATTTATTTAAGTAGGTTTGTACAAACACTTTTACACGTTAATCATATTTTTAAAACTAGATGAGGTTGACATTTCCTATCCGACTACTCTGAAAAGAAAGGCCGAAACAAACTCAGAGGTCACAGTCTCTTTTAAAGTCCAGACATAATCATGGTCAGATCATGTGAAGGCCATGTAGCTAGGTGTCTGAACTGTTCTTTCACACAGATTCCCGCATTTGTCAGTAATCGTGCAGCTCAACTCAGCACTTAAGGAGCTCAACGACGCACCGAACCGTACCAAAGAAAGAACATTTGGGTAGGCCGCATATATTACTCAAACTGCCAGAGCATGATTAAATCTGTGAAAAAAAAAACATATAGGTGTAGGTATACATCTGCCGAACCCTTCAGGGACACAAGGACGAGATGTTACATTTGTAGGTATTGTTATTATATTATTAACTAATTTGGCTGCAGTAAATAAGTAGGTAAGTAGTTACAACTGGTCAAGGGCCCACAATACCATAATTACTTGCGGGACAGTTTAAGTGCAGGGCAGGACAATTTGTACTTACAGTCACACCACACAAGGTTCAAAATCGTTTGGCACTGACTTGATTTCTGTCAAACTATGAGAGAGTTGGTAAAGGCTCGTACAGACTGGCGCGACTTATTGCACTACGCGGCACCGGTAGAACAATTTCCGTGACGTTTTCACAGAAATCGCGTCGGACAGCGCCAGTCTGCACAAGTCTTAACACCCAACCTTCCAGTAATTTTAATCTTTCAACAACTTTGCGTTGATCAAATTCTCTATCTACCTATTGTGTTTTATTTTGCTGTTATTTTCCTCCATTCTAACGCAATGCTAGTATTTTTGACGCCGGCTACACGCACGAAAAAGTGTCACGTTCCGCCTGAGCCGAGCGTGCAAGCGAGAGCGCGGAACTAGCGATAGAGAGACACGATTGGCTTAAGCGTTCGGCTTGTGACACATCTCTCTCTCGTTATCACGTAAAATTATCGTCCGTAAACCGACTTTACAGACAATCAATTATTTTATCTCAAAGTACGTGTATATACCTTGGAGAAGAAAGACATAATTAACATAAGATAAATAATTATATCCAACATTGTACTAGGATTGTAAGATGTTCCACGTGTAGCCCAGTGGTAAACACTATGTGGAGGATGGTGTGTGTGTTGTTTTGAAAAAACTATGTAAATAAAAATAAAGCGTACATATCGCACGCTTAATAGAATACTGACCTATTAGAGCTTGAGTCAAAGTTAGAATTTCTGCATTTGTTTTGCACAGATTTAATCAATAATTTTGATTTTGAAAAGTAGGTATTATATTTAACCGTAAATTACATAATTATTTATTATATTGGCTAATAAGCCAACTAGACCCCAATTGCAAAACATTTAACTGCGATTTCCCAAAAATCAACATTTTTGAGTTAAGCCAGTATTCTATTAAGCGTGCGATATGTACTTGCAAAAAAGGATCCATGGTTGGTTCTTCCATACGCAATTATTATATGAATGCGGAAGACTTTTAAGAACCTACATTATTAAAAGGGCTCGATCAATCAGGTCAAGCTACGCTTGCCGGGGTTGCTCCGTGGACGGGTGACCATCTTTACATACCAAGACCCCTTCGTGTCTCAGAAAGCACGTTCAGCCGTCGATCCCGGCTGTCATTTGTAGATCTTTGACTGTTGCTACGTCAGATGCTTAAGCGTCTGACAACCAGCCTTACCAAGGGATATCGTGTAACCCAGTAACTGAGTTGTGGAGGTCAGATAGGCAGTCGCTCCATGTAAAATGCTGGTATTCAGCTGCATCCGATAAGACTGGAAGCTAACCCGAACAAAGTTAGGAAAAGGCTAGGCAGATGATGATTGTTAAAGAAAATTCATACAACATAATCACCAGCCAGAACTCATATTTTCCTCTTAAGACGCTGACAACACCTAAACCGCGGTCACTGTCAGATTGCATAGAAAAGAAAGAGAAGCGCGATGATATAACGCTTGTAATTTATTGCAAAATATGAAGCAATTATCTATTTACTCAAAATTGAGTTGAGTAATCGAAAATAAAAAACAAACAAGTTCTGCATTCAAATAAGACGTTCTTGTTATTAATTAAATACGTAACGTATGTTGATATTTAATACAGATATTTTGGATTAGAACTCCAGGTAAGCGGTTAGTTGAACGTTAGTTTGTTACGAGATTTTTTTTCAAAACGTGTTTTAGTAACAACCAAGTTCTGGGAAATATGTTCAAAATTAACATATATTTTTTCCGCTACCACAAACTATACAGATTTGGCATTTTGTTTTCTTAAGAGAAGCCTATTTTGGTCAACTAGGTCTTGTCAGCGCCTTAAGATACTGAGTGATCTAACGAATTCGTCTAGCTATTATTAAAAAAACCTTTTTTTCGCTTTAACCCCATATTACACCTAATTCCATTCAACTACACAGACGGAGGCATCAAAGCCAACTAATACACTATTTCAGTTCCCAAGGGTCGAATAATCCCGACTACTTGCAAAAGAACATTCATCATGGAATCAACACAAAAACTTTGTTCCAAGAGAAAATCACAAACACAAGACTACAGCAGTCATCCCTTATAATCAGACTCGTAAATGGAAATTGAACAAATAAAACGAGTTAATAATAAGGCTTACAGCCCTGCTTCCCCATATAAATGGTCGGAGAAAACGCATACCAACATAAATCAAGGGGTGAAAGAAATCCCCTACAAAAGATTCCAAGTAGATTCCACCATGGATTTGTGATGACAGACAACCAGTAACAAAAGTTTCGCTGTTTTATTAGAAAAGTGGGAACGTTTTTCACTAACACTGCCTTATTTGTGGCAAAACTTGTGTGGACATTCGTCACGTAATCTGCGAATATGATTTTGACATGAATATACGAATGGGTCTTATAACAACCGTAGAATATAAGAACAGTAAAAGATTATTCTAAAAGTTTCATAATAAACACAACGTATGAAAGAAGTGTGCTCTAAGTTAATGGCATAGCTAATATAACTTTAAAGTAGGTCATAATTTGCACTATAAAATTGGAAAATTACTTCCATAACCCATCATTTGGTCCATAAATCTTTATATAAATATCTAATGGTACGCTATAAAATTGTGATATTACATCGCTCACCTTAGGAACATTTCACATAGGTAGCATAACTTCAGTTGTATTGATCCTTGGTCTAAATAAATTGCAATAACAGTTTCTTTTGGAATTGTATCCCTTACTTGAATGTTTTAAATATTTGAAAGAGAAAGTGATCGATATTGTAAAGTAGGCCAAGGAACTGGCTCTGAATGGATAGATGTAGAAAGTGGTACTATACTTTTTTTTTGTGGATGAGAAATCATCAAATAACTTCTCCCGCTCTGGGTGGAGCGGGAGGGTGTGTCAGACTCTTACTGACTAAAACCCACCCGTATTTCTTCTGTTGCCTGTGTTGCGGGGGCCTCGGTGACCCATTAGTACCTTCCCGCGACCCCGGCAAGCATCGGCCCTAGCGGACCCCTACATTGTGCTGACGACATCTCTTTGAGGCGCGCGTGGAATACGACGCGCCGTCGACCCGGGCCTAGTCCTTACTGGACGGTGAGCTGCCCATTGCTCACCGTCCGCAAGCCCAAGTGGTACTATACTGACAATAGTGTAGCTCTTTTGAAGAAGATTAATCGGATAATTATCCTTCAGACTGATCCTTATCTGATTTAAACAAAAAGGAATTAAAGTAGAGAGGTCTTTGAGTAGCACTCTCCTACATCATACAGTTCATAGTTTTTAGAGTTCCGTACCTCAAAAGGAAAAATGGAACCCTTATAGGATCACTCGTGTGTCAGTCTATCTGTCTGTCACAGTCGTATTGCTCTGAATCTACAGGAGTCAGGACTAATTAAGATGAAATTTGGTACACATATGAATTTCTTTGACCTAAATACGGACGTGTAAAGTAAATAAATGGATTTAGAATACAAGGGTCAATTTTGGGGGCATATTAGAAAAAAAAACACTGTACCGTGTGATGTCTCCAAATATTCTTTTTTAATAATTTTAAAATAAAACATTTTCAACTTATTTATGAAAATAGACGAAAATTGACCATTCCCCCACTTTATCTCCGAAACTACAAAAATAGATTAAAAAAAAAAAAACAGAAATACTTCTTTACTTATAGATTACAGGAGAACCTTTAAGAAGTCTATGATGATAAAATAACATGGTAAATCTCTCAAAATTGTGTGTACAAACTTACATTTGCAGTTGCAATGTATGGGAGAACATATTTTTCAATTACGATGTTAATTTTGTTCTTGGGAAACAAAAGATGGTAAGAAAAAATATTCATTGTACGGAATACTCACCACGCGAGTTCAACTCGCACTTGTCTGAGTTTTTAATGATGGTAATGACACAATAACAGCTGTACGGTTACCGACCAACATTAAAGGATAACGAAATAGGACAAACTAAAACAACATTGTATCTATGTCGCAGCCATCTGGTTAAATTAGCCAGCTAATTGGACGCCTAGGCCGTTTATTAAACGCCGACGTCACAGCTAAATACCTTAATTAGCCGTTTAGTGAACAGCCTAACCGTTAGAAGTAGCGCTCGCCGGCCGCTGCCGCGGCACCGCTCACTTCGCTCGCTCGGCTCGCGCGCGGTTAGTCGCCGTTCTAACCCTGGCTTAGCCGTTTAATGAACGGCCTAGGCATCCAATTAGCTGGCTAATTTCACCAGATAGCTGCGACAGAGTTATAAACGGCTGATTAAGCTAGTTGGCTGCGATATCTACATAATTCTACCATAAAAGGTGTACGGGAAATCGACTCGCAAACTGTTACCATGAACTGTTACGAATCAGCACATGATTCTGGACTCCCAGTCATGTGCTGAACTTATGAAGTCTCTTACACAACATAAAAACTGGTAATTCAGGAAAAGCGTAAAGTAAAAACGGCAGAACCACGTCCGAAGCTAGTCGAGTATTTACGAAATACCCGTAAATAGCCCTGCTCGCTCATAGACATACTTCATGCGTCTATAATTGGGTAAGTTAGTACTGACGAGTTTTACTCAGTATGTTTTATATTTGTTTGCTTGCAATAAATATCTAGGACGTGGAGCAGCCTGAAGTTTGCTCAATGACCTCGATGATATGGTTGGTTTCTGTGCGTTGTGATATCATCTGCTGAATTATTAGGCTCTGTTAGCTTAAGCTGTCTGGAGCAGAACGTGAGTCTGTCTTTACATATTATGATAATATTTTCTGTGCCTACATAAGTGGCTGCGTCTTGCTTCCTATTTTTGTCTAACGTTATTATTATTAATCACGGGCACAATTAGCGTTGCCAGATGTCCCGATTTTAGAGGTAAGTCCCGATTTTAAGCCCAAAAATAATTGTCCCGTGAGAGACCAACCCCAATCCCGCTTTTCGGGGATTACTCGACGGCGTGACTGTTATTAGTAACGTATTTTCATTAAAATACATTTTCTATGGCTATCTATCATCATTGTAAACTTTATTTGAAGTTCAAATAAAAGGATAAGTAGTAAAAAAAAAAATACTGATTATTTACGTTTTTTTTATTATGTCCAGCTTTCGACGACAGAATCTCGCTTTTTTTACTCATAAGGTTTCAAAACTCTGCTTTGCCCGAAAAAAAATCGGGGCACAATACACACTGCCATAACTTTATTATTCTCAATGTTTAATCTTTTATGTCATCCAGCTAACACTATTTTAGGTAGGTATTCTTGGAGGATAACCAGGTAAAGATATCGTTCTGCTTCTGCTGTATTACCATTATTAGGTGTCATGATATCTTCTGGAATGAAGCCTGAACATTTTGAAGCGCCCTTTCCTACCCCTGTCCGTGATCCGTTAGCTTCCTTAATACATAATTACAAAATCAAAGGAAAAACGGAAGGCAACCAAATTAACTGCCTTTTTAAATCCGTACCAACCAAATAAATCCTACTTAGGTCTGATTAAACCCGGTCTCGTATTGATCGGACATTTAAACAGAAGAAAGTTATCTAAAACTAAAATGCCAGTGGTCTGATTCAAAGCCTGGAGATACACAAATCGGATTTGCGACCGCTTGCATGTACAGTAAGAAGGGAGAGTAAAAAGCAAACTAAAGAATAAAAGGCTTGAGCTCAGCAAAGGCTGGCTGGGTTGTGGTAAGTAGCTGTTTATTGGAAAACCTACAACATTATATTTGAAATGTAAATTAAAAATAAAACAAAAATACAACTGAAAATGTTAATTATATAAGGGTATCATCGGCAAAATACGCAAAGAAAGGTAATAGATACGAGCTTTCAAATGATTGCAGATGCGTATTTGTGTCCAAAAAATAAGTATGTACTGAAACGCGAAAAAAAATATCTTAGAAAGGTAAAAATACATATCGGTAACATCACCCATTCAACATTTTTTCGTCGGCTTTAAATCATCCTTAGTTAAGAACAAAAAGCGTGAAAATACTTTATTAAATAACCATTTAAGTATGAAAAGATAACCCCATAAACTGGATGAAGACCCCATATTTTTTTTCCACCTGGATAAACACATCTTAGGAATGGTTCCTATAAAAATCCCTCTTGCATAAAGAATCTTACGCTCTCTTGAACCAATAAGATTTCACTGCCATCTTACGATAAGCAATATTCATCGAGAATTTTATGATATTTTGATGTATTTCCATATTAGTTTTAGAGTAGAAAGTTCTGAGAATCTGGATTCAATATAAAGACGTAAAACACCGGCGCAGTGCGCGTCGGACCACGCACAATGAAGGGTTCCGTAGTTGAATTTATCCCAAAAACAAACTTAACCATTGTAGTTGAAAAACATGTTTGGGAACATCGTTATCCGTCACGGTCAATTCTCCAACTGCAGATGTTAGTTGGTCGACTCGTTAACGACTCGTTAACTTGTAAAGCTTTCTTAGCCGTGACAGTTTTCCTTTTAATTTTGGTTATATGTACTATGCCATGATTTTTTAACATATCCAAAAACAACCATTTAGCTGGCAGCTGACACTTGACTCTAACAAAAAGCAATTGAGCAATTTAAAGCTTAATACTACGCAAACGGATCCAGGAATCGAAAAATTGTGTTCACAGACTCGGAATATTTTTGGATAGCCATAGTTATTCATACTCCACATCATGGGATAGACGAGAAATTAAAATATCATCCTCACATTACGTGCAAGGGAGGTACTCTAAAAAAAATGTTTCTTTTAAATTTTATTTTACCATTTTGTCAGCGTGATTAATATGTACTCGTATATCCATGCAAATACAGCTTTCTAGTACTAAGCGTCTCTGAGCTAAAGCGGGGACAGACAGACAGACGGACGGACATGGCGAAACTATAAGGGTTCCTTGTTTACTACGGACCCCTAAAAGGATGGAGCTAAGAACAAATAATATCTGCTATTATTATGTTTACTAGCGGGAATTTGCTGGCTGTGGGCAGTACAGGATCGTTAGCTGTGACGTACTTGGAGATAGCCTCTGTCTAGCAATGGACGTCTTCTGCTGACATGATGATTATTGTAACCAGTATATCTTTTCACGATAGAGCTCTTTCTATGCAAGAATTGATTTTATAAAAAAACTTGTAAAATCGATCACTACTGAATAAGAAGCATGTCAGGAGTTACTAGGGGGACACACCATCCCGCTCCGCCCAGAGCGGGAGAAGTTATTTGATAATTTGCCTGCCAAAAAAAAAAATAAAGGGGTTACTAGCTCATTCAACATCCACAAAAGCTTCCTCCAACCAACGTTCAAAGCTGTCAAAATGACATTGGTATAAACGTACACAAAACATTTCATTAAAGAACAGCACAATTTGTGCAACATTTGTTATTTAATACAATGTTAACAAAACAGTCAGCTACCACACAGCATCCGTAACACGAACAAACAAAGCTGTCTCGATTGTGAACAGTTCACGGGCAACCAAGCGGCTTATTTTCCTCGCTACCAGCTTATTTTTGCATGAACTTGACGTCCAACATAGCTTGCAAAATAAATAAAATAAGGAATTAACAGCTACTTAATTGTGTGGCTTTTTGTTGAAGGAGAAAATATAGGGGCGGGAGTAGTGGTTTTCAGCTGAAAAGAAGTTCTTTCATTATAAAAACGTGGTCTCCACTGTGATCTTTTCTGGTGGGTTGAGAAGGGATTGAGTTTTTCTGCATTATTTGCAGTGGATGAGTTGAATATTTATTTCCAGTTCGTTTGTACGTTATTTTTTTGAAAACATCGAATTTTATTTATCAATAAGTAGTAGCCATTGGTTTTTTTGGCTGTTAGCACCAACGACTTTTTTTTTGCTTCACTATGATTCACCTATTGTTATAATGATTAACCTTCGATTCTTGATCGAAGTGATTAATACATCTTGCAATATTTACAAAGTGAATATCTCGGTATGAGAAAATTACTCAAGCTTTTGAAATTAAACTATCACACATTTTACAGAACACACGGCACCAAAAAAGGCAGAGAAACCCAGAACATAAAAACCGGCCAAAATAATCCTGAACATTACTATTGTACGACCATTGTCGACTGTGGGTGAAAATTTTCATAAGCCATACAGCGTAAAGTTGTATCGCCGAGTGAAAAGGGCTGTCGGTAAATTTTTAGGGTTCCATTGGCGCCAAAATTGTGTGCCAGGCTTTATTTATTGTTTTTAATATCGGTTTTGGTACTTGCATAGTTTGGAATGAACAGAATTGGCAATTGGGTGGAAAGGGTTGAGTTTTGAGGGTTTCAATTTTATTAGGGGAGACTTTCAAAACTCTGAACTGTTCGTGATTTAAATTGATAGTTATGTCATTTAATACTTACAGTGTTGAATACCTATTATATCGGAAAAATCTTAAATAAATAATTATATTTTTTATAGCATTTAGTAAATAATTACTGTAAGTGAGTGTTTTAAAAATGAACCGACCTTAAAAAAAATATACTTTGTAACTACAATATCGAATATATTACACTAAACTCTCTTGCTCAAACTTATTTATGTAATAATAGTTCTGATCCTAAAACAATACAAAAATACCATGAAAAGGGCATGTTTTCCTTCCCACAACCCCCGCATCACGGAGCAACAAGCTAATTTACTTTTCCAGCCACGGTCGGTCAAATAACGTAACAAAATACCTATACGTGATTATGCCCTCGGGCTCTCTCGTTTACTCCTATAGTAATCGAGTATACACTTCGCGGTCAAATATTCATAAACGTCGTACGAAGATTGGATCATATTATATTTTTAAAAGCGTACATTTTGTGTATACCAGACTGTTTTATGGATTTCGTGTTTATGCTTAATTTTGTGCTAATTAATTAGGTACTATTGTGAATGGAATCTCGACAAATAGTTATAACGTAAACAAATATTGAAATTTTATTTTTATTTTTATATTTGATCGTTTGTATGTTTAAAAAGCACCAGCTGCAATGATACGGTACAATCACAAATGAGCCCATATTCTGATTTTTTTTTTATTTTGTTATTAATGTCTGGGAGATTAAAACTTGGAAAACCGACCTAAATACTGCTAGGCCTTCCAGTGCTTTAATTAAAATTATTCTTAGTAATATTTCATGATAATTTAGAGCTTAGGATTAAAACACACAATACGACACTCCACGGGTAGGTAAATAAGTCACAAACCTATTGCCTCGAATACCACAGGTTGATGTTACAACAACCGTATTTTCATTAAAAGCCGGTCCGAATAACGGACTTATAAAAATCTGCTTTAAAAAGTAGCCACAAAATTTATAGCTACATCAATCCCGGCTTTTTAAAAAGGCTGTAAACGAAAAATTACTAGTAAAATTGTCTATAAAATTCTCTTTGAAAAGGATAAAAGTTTTAAAAATAAAACTGTACTAAAACACAATAACAATATTGACGTTTAACACCCGCCATTTTGTATTTAAATCGTTGTTTTGGCTTCATTACATTCAGTTGGATTCAACTGGATAATGGTCTTGTATTTGCCGGCGATGTAAATATAGCAAAAAAAAAATGTGGGTATAAGTATTAAGTTAAGACATCAACATACATTAATTCGACTGTCCTTTTTTACTTTATTTGTTTCTCTTCGACAAGGTTGCGGTCCTTTTGGAGTCGAAAATAACTGTAAACTACGTTTTTAGTTGCTACGTATCTGTTATGTGTGATATGCATAAACGTGACATGTGGAAGCATGTCAAAACAATTATTTAGGACGTATACGACTCGAATTCAGTTATAACCACAAATAATTAAAAAATGTTAAATCTGAAACGTACTAATCTAATTCCTTTACAAATCACAACGCGCCGCCTGTCCGCTCTTTCATTTCCATGCCGAAACATGACTAGTATACAAACCACACTCATCTTTTTCCGTATATTAGGACCGCCATTCATCTAGTCGCTCGAGCACCACACATTTGCATATAAGGCCACACTCGCACAACTATACCATTTTATTTCCCTAACTTTATACGTAAAACTTTAGGAAAAAATCCGTCCTCGGAGTCCACTAAATTAACCATATTCAAAGGAAGACGTTTCAATTTGTACGCAGCGAGATTGTCAGTAAAAAATAGGAGGGGTAATGGCTGACCGCCGCACCGGACGAAAAAGTGCTAAAGGATTTTGCGACCTTCGTGTTATAAAAGAACCTATATAAGTTGCTGTAATAATAATTTTGTTCGTGACGTTTTGATACATGGTCCATAAACGTTTCGTTGTTATTGATATTTCTTTGCAGTAGGGTGTTGCTTCGGTTAAGATCTCTGATTGATAGGCAAAATGGTACATTACGATACGTGTGCGTTAATAGACTTACTTATGGCACGAGTATCGTTCACTATTTTATAGCTCTTGTGATATAAACCCGCTATATTTTTTATTTATTGAAAAGATTTATTGAAAATAGAACGAGCCATGTAGTAAGTAATACTCACAACCGCAGACGCTTAATCTTACCCCTAAGCGTCTAAACCCCGAATATCATCGTAAACATAAACATATACATATACTTCTTACATATACTTTAAACATAGATAAAAGGACTGTAATGTCACTTAAAGCTTTAGAGTTTCCTGGCATTTCGTGTACCTGCATCTTGTGCCAAGAACTCGCCTGCCGGATAATTTACAAATGTTTTTCCGTCTTCATTGAATATACTGTTCGAGAGATTTCATGATCGTGTAAACTTGAACATGAACGTTTATCTGAAATCCTATCATTTACTATGGTAAAGTTTTTTATTGTAATAGGAAAATGAATTGTTCTCGTAGACTCTGGCCAAGATTATGTCAGATTTCCGTAGGGTGTCGCGGGGATTTAAATCACGAGAACAAAAACTAAAATACCATACTATCTTAACACTCTTTCTCGCTCTTTTATTGGTGAACGTTGATATAGTTATATCCAGGGAAATTAATTGCTAAGCAAATTGAGTACGGACGGTGAGCAATGGGTAGCTCACCGTCCGGTAAGGACCAGGCCCGGGTCGACGGCGCGTTGTATTCCACGCGCGCCTCAAAGAGACTGTCGTCAGCACATATAGTAGGGGTCCACTAGGGCCGATGCCTGCCGCGGTCGCGGAAAGGTACTTATGGGTCACCGAGGCCCCCGCAACACAGGCAACAGGAAGGAATACGGGTGGGTTTTAGTCAGTAAGAGTCTGACACACGCTCCGCCCAGAGCGGGAGAAGTTATCATAAAAAAAAAAGAAAAAAGCAAATTGAGTACCAACTTAAATTGTCCGTGCCTTCAAATCTGTTATTCTCTGACAGTTGTATGAAATAGCTATCATAATCAGCCTATAATATTCCCACTGCTGGGATACAGGCCTCCTCTCTTAGAGAGGGATTGGGCTGTAATCTACCACGCGGGCCTAGTGCGGGTTGGTAGATGTCACACGTCTTCTTGATTCTAGGACATGCCGGTTTCCCCACGATGCACGATGTTTTCCTACACCGTTTTTGAAAGCAGAGGTTATGAAATGATCTACACAAAGTTCGTAAGTCGGGGCCATTACCACTGGGCCACCACTGCCCATGAAATGACAATAACACGGCAAATGGACGTACGGTGTCAATTTGATTGATTCCAACCGACAATTTTGCATGACATAACATAACCCCAAGCTTCTATTTTCCAAAGAGTTAAGCAAGCGTGGATAGTATGATCACCAACATACATTTCGCCAGTTGTTTTATAAGACCCTACTAATGGAGGGTTCCGTGTGGTGTCGGACGTAAAGAATAGCACCATCCCATTTCTTCCCATGGGTGTCGTAAAAGGCGACTAAGGGACTTACTAGAGAATGGGCAGCAGCGTTCTCTATGCATTTTAACACCATACTGCGATCGCCAACCCGCCTGCCAAGCGTGGCGATAGTGGCAAACCCCCCCAATATTGGGGGAGGCCTATGTCCAGCAGTGGACGTCTTTCGGCTGGAATGATGATGATGATGAATAATGGAGGCAAACCAGCTGCCATTAATCGGCCACCAAGCTGGACTCCGGGCGAATCTCCTAAGCCTACAGTGGTAACGGAATAACCTCTTAGAAGTAATTGTGTTTTCATCTAGGACTTGTCTTGATTGTGGGCAACTCCCAGGTTTTTATTTCTTATATATTTGTTTGGCTCACCAACAATTCAATACACTAATACAAATATATGAGATACATCCAATAGAATTATAGACTAGTGTACCAATTTCTTACAGGTAAGCACATCATGCATTACTTATATGTCGATTGATACTGAGCGTCTACTTTAATTAGATGAGTTCTAAGTTAATTCTAAGTTAAAGTTATTAAATAGGATGGAGGCCTTGGCAGAGAGTACAACTCTGCGCCCTTTGGCGTCGAGACCCTCAGTCCGTGGGGTCCTAGTGCGCATAAGGTATTTGTGGAAATCGCGAAACTTCTACTTGATGTAACTGGTGACCGAAAAGCTGGCGGCTTTCTCGCGCGACGCATCAGCCTTGCAATTCAGCGAAGAAATGCCGCCAGCATCCTCGGTACTATGCCCCGAGGGCCTTTTTAGGCTTAACTTAGTTTTAATTTAATTTAGTTAATGTTAATAATCATCTTGTAATTTGGTTATGTAAATAAACATATAGTTAATTTTTGCGAGAACACAATGGATGTTATTTAATGGATGTTATTTAATGGACGTTATTGTTACGGACTCGTGGCGAAATAATAACAGCCGCACGGGTCCTTCGAAGGTTAAGCTCCGCTTGCCGTGTCTGGTTCCTGGATGGGTGACCATCTTTACATACCGAGACTCTTCTGTGCCTCAGAAACCACGTTAAGCCGTTGGTCCCGCTGTCATTCGTAGATATTTGACAGTCGTTACGGGTCGTCAGAAGCCGAAAAAGTCTGACAACCTTACCCATTAGTATCGTGTTACCCAGTAACTAGGTTGTGGAGAGCAGATAGGCAGTCGCTCCATGTAAAATGCTGGTATTCAACTGCGTCCAGTTAGACTGGAAGCCGACTCCAACATACTTGGAAACTGCTAGACAGATTAATATAATTGCAATGGATATTATTTTTTTTTTACTAATCTTAGAAACTGTTCCAGGGGGTCTACTTACTGTGTGGATCGCCCGGAAGACACGGTGCAGCATACGGTGGAGGTCTGCCCGGCTTGGGCAGAGCTCCGCCGTATCCTCGTGGAGGTGATCCGCGGCAGAGATCTCTCGCGTCCAGCCCTGGTTCAGGCCATGGTACGGAGCGAGAGGGCATGGGCGGCTGCCCATGCCCTCTCGCTCCACGCTCGTCACCTCCTTCTGCGAAGCAGTAATGCTCGCGAAGGAAGATGCGGGATGGTTGAGGGAAAGGCAAATTTCGCGCCCTTTCGACCCTAGCCGCCGCAGGAGACGCCCTGGGCGTCGTGAATCCCGGGCGGATTTCCGGCCACGTAGGCGCGGGTTTGCGGACGGTGAGCAATGGGTAGCTCACCGTCCGGTAAGAACCAGGCCCGGGTCGACGGTGCGTTGTATTCCACGCGCGCCTCAAAGAGATGTCGTCAGCAAAAATGTAGGGGTCCACTACGGCCGTTGCCTGCCGGGGTGGCGGGAAGGTACTAAAGGGTCACCGAGGCCCCTGGCAACAAAGGCAACGGATTGAATACGGGTGGTTTTTAGTCAGTAAGAGTCTGACACACCCTCCCGCTCCGCCTAGAGCGGGAGTAGTTATTTAATGATTTCCCACCCAAAAAAAAAAGGGGGGTCTACTTCCTTAACACGAAATCCGTAGTTTCGACCGAAGTTACGGGAATTTCCTACTACGTGTGATACGTACTAATATAAAATGATACTACGGACATAAGATTACTTCGGAACCCGAACTGAGAGTGAATGACAACACGATTTGACGGTTGTCCCTACTCGCAATGTGTTTGTCTTTGTTCGAAAAATTGAATTTGTCATTTGTTTCGACGGATCAACAACTTTCGGCGGGCCCGTATCTTCGTTGATGGATTTAGAGAGTAGTCCCCTGATCTGAATACAACTTTAGGCTCCCTTTCACGTTGGTAATAACACAATGATAACACACGAACTTCCAAAGTGGCACCATCCTGAAAATAGGCCATTCATAAAACCGATCGCAGACTACAGCCCTAAATATACACTTACAACTGTAATTCCTATCAACATTTTCTTCTTTCTCTTTACAGTTTCTACAAATAACCTCTACCGAACATACCAATATTACACAGCAATTTTCGACACAAAAAACATTTTGCTTCGAACACCTAACCGCGTTTTTAACTCCGAAAAGTTTATACTATTTTTTTGTTTCCCCTCATTCCCAATATGTACTTTGAATATTGAAGAGTTTCTGCATAACGGACATCGGCTGTGGATAAAACGTTAAACCAACATGTTTACGTTGTATTATGAGAACAGACATGTTTGGATGGAACACAGAAGGATCACTTGTTTATTATTTTTGTTATCAACTCAGTCGAGCGAATCCTTTTTATAGATTTTTCAGCCATTCCATACCTAACTCGATTCAGTTGATATTTTGGATACAGATCTCATGATAACAGAATATTATGGTATCGTACCCTAGTTGATTTGGTGATGGATATCAAAAAGTACATCAAAATGTGCCCAGAATATGTCCTCGATGACATTTACTTGGTGTTTGTTGACTTGAATATCCAATACATAACGGTCCTTGTTTAGAATGATATAATCGTTAAACCACGTTATCTTATATTTATCTTATATATTATATTTATAAATTTTTAATTTGACCGTTTTGATTATGTGTCTTTTTGACAGGTCAATTCATTAAATACAAGTCATATTGAAGTAAATACTGTTGGCGTGACAAAATTATATGACAATAATAAGGAAACTGACCAATTTTTTAAATTAATATTTGATGAATCAACCATTGATCATACCTCGAATCTTAATTCAGATAATACCATGTATTAGGACTTTACAAGTTAAACTACTGTGTTCGCTCTTACCCTGCCAACTAAGGAAGTCGGATCGATGACCACCCATCCCACCATTCAAATAGGTCCCCAACAATAGCTTATAGGCATTGTGTATGTGATAATAGTCGCTACTTTTACGGCACCACGAGATTTACTCGTAACTATATGCGATTACTTACACATTCAATTATAGACTCGTGCAGACTGGCGCGATATCACGGGTGCGAGAGGCAGCGTGACACTTTCCATGAAGTTTTTTATAGAAATTGTGCTTCTAGTGTCGCGTTGCACCTGCCTGCGGGAGCCTTAATTCCTTAAGCGTATATATCTTTACCTGTACATATTAAATTACAGTCCCTTTTCGTGTCTATCTGTGACCGCGTTGTTCTTCTAAACTACGCAACGGATTTGAATGTGGTTTTTCAAAATTAATTCTCTAAATGATGCGGTTATTTAAAGAATGTATTCCGGAAAGTGTATGCCTATGATACATTCATATTAAAGTCACTTAAAGTAAAGATCGATGACCGGTGGAGCAAACAGTATCTTAGAATCTTAACCGGGGTTACCGACATAGTTTGCAGAGTAAGCAAACTGAAGTGGCAGTGGGCTGGCGATATTGTCACAGGACTGATGGCCGATGGACTAGACGTGGAGTGGAGGCCGCGTATCGGCAAAACGTAATGTGGGACGCCCCCCAGCTAGATGGACTGACGACCTTAAGAAGGTGGCTGGGACGGACTGGATTCGGAAGGTGGGGGACAGGGCGTAGTGGCGCAGCCGTGGAAAAGCCTATGTTCAGCAGTGGACTGCGGGAGGCTGAGTTGATTGATTGATTGTATAATAAAGAAATTTCGATTTTTTATCAAGTAAAACCGTGCAAAGCAGAAGCGGGTAGCTAGTTACTGTGTAAATAGGTTTTTACGCACTTATTATGGAAGTTTGTTCTATTTAGAAAACAGCCTGAATCAGGGATAAAATGTTTATTTACCAGACATCATCATCATCATCTGCCTAGCCTTTTCCCAACTATGTTGGTGTCGGCTTCCAGTCTTACCGGATACAGCTGAATACCAGTTTTTTAAATGGAGCGACTGCCTATCTGACCTCCACAACCCAGTTACTGGGTAACACGAAACCCCTTGATAAGACTGGTTGTCAGACTTTCGAGCTTCTGACGACACGTAGCGACTGCCAAAGATCTACAAATGACAGCCGGGGCCAACGGCTTAACGTGCTTTCCGAGGCACGTGGTCAACCATCCACGGACCAACCGCGGCAAGGGTAGCTTAACTTATTTAAAAGACAAAATATAATGAAAGAAAAATAAAGAAAATACGTTTACTTGCGATAACACAAACACAAAAAAATAACAACTTGGGGAAAATTAGGCGTCACATCCACGCAAAACGGCCATCGCTCAGCATAATGCTGCTTAAGTGTGCTGGACAAGGTTTTCGAAATATTCTTTCAAGCAAGAATTTTCAATTATAAGTTTAGGTGGTATGCTTGGGAAAGCAATAGTTTTAGTTGGCCGAGTAGATGTTTTTTTTTTCTGTTTTGTAAAGCAGCATTTGCAGAGAACTAGTTGAAAACTTGTTTTTTACAAGTTTAAAATCTATTATGCGCAGAAACAATTCACTCATCAGCCAACAACAACAGTCAACATAACCAGCCTATAATGGTCCCACTGCTGGGACACGGGCCTCCTCTCGGTGAGAAGGATGGGGCTCATCTTAAACCACCACGCGGGCCTAGTGCGGGTTGGTAGATGTCACATGTCTTAGAATGTTTGGTTCTAGGACATGCCGGTTTCCTCACGATGTTTTCCTTCACCGTTTTCAGAGCAGTGGTGATGAAATAATTTACACAAAGTAAAGCGCTTGTCTTGGTTCGAACCTACGATCTACAACTCGTAAGTCGCGGCCGTTACCACTGGGCCACCACTGCTCTACTGCTGCTCACTCATCATTACTAGGTCACATTATATTATTAGGGCGCTGGCTGTTCTATGTGGGATGTTGGCCCACAGGTTTGCACGTTGTACGGCTCAGGTTAAGGTGACGCTTTTCAAAGCCTACAGCCAATCCTTTAACACGCCTCCTTTTGTGCAGCCTGTGGGTGAACTTTACGCAAAGGGCATATAGTGGCCTGCGCACACAATACAACAACACGTTCCGGGTGATTATGGGGCTTCCACGTTTTTGTACCGCGTCGGGCATGTTTGCCGACACGGACGTTGATAGTTTTTCGGCCATCGTACGCAGAGATGCGCATCTCTGCTACGCCGTGTTCGCGCCAGCCCCAACACCATTCTTAGAACGTTGGCTGATAGGTGGGACTCTCTGATCTTGGGGAGGTGGGTGGTGACTGCACCCAGTCAAGTAAACATTCCCCAGGATCGGCGTGTTTCACGCAGCTTAGAATAATGTTACTAACACTAGTTTATAAGTTTATATTGATTCTAACAAATATGTAAGTTTATTTATTTATTTTATTTTATTACGAGATTTTGGTCTTTCGATGCACCCCTTTCAGTACTGCAATTACACAGACCTAATATTATAAATATGAAAGTTTATATGTTTGGGTATTTCGATGTTTGTTACTCAATCACGCAAAAACGACTGAATGGATTTGGATGAAATTTGACACACTGATAGTTTATAACCTGAATTAACAAAGGATACCTTTTATCTCGGAAGTAAGTTATTAATAATTGTATCCACTCCATATCCTTCCTTTTCCAGTCTTATTGGTTGATTTTTTTTAATATTTCTATATTTCCCAGCGTATGTATTCGTGAACATTGCTCATTTTCTTCTTATTTTGTAACTTGTAACCAATATAATTGACAGATACCGTCAATTCAATTGACGGTATTTTACACGTCTTTTAATCATTAAGTTCTATGCTAGTGCTGTGAACTTCTGTAAGTGATGTATTCACAATACCTAAACGGTACGTGATTTTGGTTTGTTTATGTTTAAGTGAGGAATTCGTTGCAGTGCCATATCAATAAATAAATACGTTCCCGTGAGATGATTTCTGACCTCCACGCGGGCGAAGGCGTGGAAAAAAGCTTAAACTAAGCTAAAACTTCCCTTATCATCATCTGCCTAGTCTTTTCTCAACTACGTTAAGGTCAGCATCCAATCTAACCGGATACAGCTGAATACTGGTATTTTACATGGAGCGACTGCCTATCTGACCTCCACAACCCATACCCCTTGGTAAGATTGGTTGTCAGAATTTCGGGCTTCTGACGATCCGTAACGACTGTCAAAGATCCCCAAATGAGCCGAGACCAACGGCTTCACGTGCTTTCCGAGGCACGGAGGGGTCTTGGTATGTAAAGATGGTCACCCATCTATGGACCAACCGCAGCAAGCGTAGCGTAACCTGATCGATTGACCCGTGCGGCTGTTATTATTTAGCCACAAGCCTCTCTTAAAACTTCCCTAATACCTTTCAATAATACGATAAAATGGTCAACACTGCAGTGTCTCTTGAGAATAATAAAGCATCTTAAACCTTGCACGGAACGCAGTTAATTAAAAAGGAAAACAGAATAAAGTGTTTTTGCTTGAAAAGAAAATTCTAATTGACTATCAAGTAAGCGGGTGGAATGAAAATATAAAACGGAGGGATTTTTTATACGAAGGAAATATTTAAAAGGGTTATGACCTTAATCTTTCATAGTAGCTTTTACTAGTTTTGTTATTTATTATGAACGCTGAACGCATAAAAGTAGGTATACTTGTACCTACTTTTACTTGACAACATAATAAAAATAAGTCAGTCGAAAAATTATAGTGTCAGATTTTAAATCATTGATTAATGAATAATAACTGAATGATTAATGAATAATGAATGAATAAATAATGAATGAATAATTAATGAATGCATAATAAATGAATGATGAATGAATGATGAATGAATGATGACTGAATGATGAATGAATGATTAATGAATAGAATAGAATAGAATACTCTTTATTATGTACACCATAAAAATTACAGATACAAATGTTGAAATTTTACAAGGGGTGACACAATGGGCGGTCTTATCGCTAAAAGCGATCTTTTACAGACAACCTTTGGATGGATTAAAGGGGCCTCCCCCTTTAGAGAGACTATACTGCAGGTAGTCAGTGGTGTACCAGTTACATATACAATAAATACTTATAATACATAAAGCATATACTATACATAACATATATCATACATACATACATACATACATACATACATATATATATATATATATATATGCCATAAACATGAAACAAGATCAAGAACTATATAACTATAAGTGATGATGATGTTTAGGGAGAGAGAAAGTGTTTTTTTACCTGAATTTTAAAAGTGGACAAAGTTTGTGCACGCCTTATCGACACGGGTAAGGCATTCCATAACCGTACTGCTTGAACTGTAAAATATTTGTCATAAAAGCTGGTGGAATGCATCGGCATCTCTAGTCTTAAGTTTTCCGATGACCTCAGGTATCTATTATGTGTGTCATGAAGGAACTTGAAACGTTCTTTAAGATAAGAGGGGGTTGTAGGATTGAACAGAATACTGTATAGCTGAAATAAGATATGAGCATTCCGGCGAAGACGTATGGGAAGCCACTTGAGTTTTGTACGATATTCAGAAATATGATCATACTTGCGCAAGCCAAATATAAATCTTATGCAAAAGTTTTGAAGTCGCTCAAGTTTATCTAGTTGTGCCTCAGTGAGATCGAGATAACTGACATCAGCGTAGTCAAGGATGGGAAGTGAAAGGGATTGTGCAAGCGCAGTTTTAGTGGCAGTTGGAAGAAAGTTCCGCAATCGTCTCAGGGACTTACCAGATGCAAAAATTTTGCGACTTACGTCCTGTAGCTGGGGACCCCAAGAAAGATGTTTGTCGAGCCAAACTCCAAGGTTCTTAACCTTTTCGCTTACTGGAATAGCAGTTCCGTTAAATTGAACTTGGGGAAGTTGTGACCAGTTTATCTTGGGGGTCAACCTTGAGCTGCCAACAACAATGACCTGAGTCTTCGATGGATTAACCTGCAACCCATGTGCCTCACTCCATTCGCAAATTGAACCCAAATCCTTGTTTACAATATTAATTGCATCAACCAAATCTGCAGGGGTAGCTTGTTTATATATTTGTAAATCATCTGCATAAAGGTGGTAGGAAGAAAGAAGTTTTTTAGAAATTGAGTTTATAAATATTGCGAAGAGTAAAGGAGATAAAACGCCACCCTGGGGTACACCGGCAGAAGTATAACACCAAGAAGAGCAAGACTCTTCTATGCATATACGTTGCCGTCGGCCATACAGGTAACTACGAAACCAGTCAATCACCGTTGGAGATATATTAAGCGAGCGAAGCATGCCAAGCAGGATATCGAAATCGACAGTATTAAATGCGTTACTAAAATCCAGCAAGCAAAGAACCGTCAGATTTCCTCCTTCCATGCCTAACCGTATGTCATCAGTGACGCTAACTAAGGCTGTAGTGGTGCTATGACCAGGACGAAAACCGGATTGGAACGGATTCAGCAGGCTATTCTTACAAAGAAAATCACTAAGCTGATTGTGGACAAGTCGTTCTAGGACTCTGGAGAGGAAAGGCAGGATGGAGATAGGACGGTATTCGGAAAAGGAAGTAGGATTAGATTTTTTGGGTAAAGGAGTGATTTTTGCCTCTTTCCACATCGATGGAAAAACACCGTAGGATATAGAGTACTTTAAGATATAACATAGGATAGGAAGGATTTCGTCGAAGACAGGGAGTATCATTTTCCGACTTACACAATCACTACCAACTGCGTTAGATGTGATTGAAACTACGCTCTTCTTAACATCACAATCAGAAAATTGACTAAAAATAAATGGGAGATGGTCCGGAGTTGGAAGATTTGAAAGATAGTTTATTGTAGCTGCCTTCATGGTCCCGTTACAGTGGGACGAAGATGAGAAGTGTTGATTCAGTAGATCAATATCTAAGTTTTTAGGAATCGATTCTTGGCGCGTTTTTCCAACTCCCAAGGATTTAAGAAATTTCCAGACTTTAGCTGGATCTCCGTTTTCAACTGAGGTGTGGATATGGCGGCGTTGGGCATTTCTACACACCTTATTGCAGCGATTTCGAGCATCCACAAGGATCTCCCGGTTCGACGGAGAGGGCCGACACTTAAATTTAGTTTTGGTTACAGCCTTCCTGTGCATAATACTTCTAATATCGTCTGTAAGCCATGGTGCCGGAAGATGTTTAATTTTTACAGCACGAATAGGAGCGTGGACATCATACAGTTGCACAAGTTTATCCGTCAGCAGGTTGACTTTATCGTCAATCGACTCAGCATTGATTAGAGGAGACCATTCAATGCTGTTAGCATCTCTTCTGAGATCATCTGTAATCATGCCACTAAAGTTGCGCTGCAGGAGAATTTTAGGTTTAGCCTTAGGTGGGCGAATTTTGTAGGAGAGGAATAATAGGTCATGGTAAGAAAACATGTCAGCTGGGCATTGACCATGCTTGCTAACATGTTGAGAAGAGGAAACAATGACAAGGTCCAAAAGTGAGGGATTACAGTTGGGAAAATGGTGTGTGGCACTTAAAGGAAGAATTGATAAATTCGACGACTGAGCTATTGATCGAAGAGAATAAGACCGGGAATCGAATTTTAATAAACAAGTATTGAAATCCCCCATGATGATTGTATGACTGTAAGAGGGTGTTAGGTTTTCAAGGATCTTTTCAAAAGAGGAAAATAAATTTATACGTGAGGAAGGGCTATAATACACACCTAGAAGGACTTTCACATGATTCAGGTTTAATTCCAAAAAGAGATGCTCACCCGCGTTCTGTGGTGGAGGTTGTGCAGACACATCGACAATAGAAAAAGGAATATGTGGACGAAGGTATATGGCAACACCGCCACCACCACCACGCGCGCGGTCATTTCTTATTAGTTGAAAACCCGGCAAGGAATAGGAAGTTGAAGGGAGACATGGTTTTAGCCAAGACTCAGAGACAAGGATAGCATGGATGTTCTTACAGTCTAGGTTAGCTAGCATGTCAGAGTAATGTGCCGGAATACTTTGGGCATTTATATGGACTACATTAAAATTCTTAGGTACATCAGAAAACTGAGATTCAAGTGTGTCAGCAAGGGACGGAAAACTAACAAAACTGTCATTACTACAAGCCGATAAAAAGCTTTCAGTTTCGCTGTCGTCATTGCTATCTGACATCGACATTATTTAAATATATAAAAAAAAAATATTATAATAATAAACTTAAACAAAATAATTGATATCAATGTAAATATAAAAGAGCAAATTAATTAAAATCCACCCGCCAGTTGAGTGATAACAATCTATAAAAATAAAAATAAAAACCAGAAACAAAACAATATTTTCAAAATTTCATCGTCCGGGTAACAGAAAGATACTATATAAATTATATGTAAGCCTTATGAAAATAAATAAGAAAATAAGTAACCTATCAAGCAAAAATAACCAAATTATCCATACCGAAACTATAGACAGTATAAATATTGTATACTGAGCGCACTGTCAACCGGTTCCTGAACGAAAGCTTTGAAAATAAAATACAATGACACATGACATGACTTGAGTTGGCTGACAGTTGACACTAGGAAGTGCAAAGTGAAAATTATAAAAACTACATACAATTATGAAGGGTAGAGAAATTATAGTAATATTAGTGAATTGAGAGGGTACGACTTTTACACAAAATGCTACCCGGACGGAGATACTACCTAGAAACTGCACGGAACTACTTCTTTGCAGCAGCACGCCGAGCCTTCTTCGGTGCCGGTGATGGAGACGGCGACAATGACGGCGCCGATGCGATGGGAGTCATGGCCTTTCCACTGAACTGCTCGATCTTACTGAGGTCATCCAGTGAATTAACTCGGTGCCGGGAGCCGTCTGACCGAAGAACATAAATAAGGCCCTGCTTAGTCCAGCAATTGGTTTCGCCAAGTTTCTCACGCGCAGACATGAAGAGCTGATGCCTTGATCTCGTCAGGAACTCTGATACCGTGATGCCAGTGCCCTTTAACTTTGTCTTGGAAAACCAGACAAAGTTAAACCCTGACACCAACGTCCCGCAGCTTGCAGAGAATGGGCCTGGGTTTGCTAGCACCTGTTTGTCTGCCCATCCGGTGGCACCGCCTGATATCCGCAACTGTGAAGTCAGTCAGCTTCAAATGACATCGCACAACCTCTGCCACTACCTGCGCTGTATCTTCTTTGGTCTGCTCGGTGACACCATGCAACAACACCATCTTTCGGCGCCCGCGCATCTCCAGGTTGTCGAGACCCTGCGCCAAAGCCTCCAACTGCTGCTGAAGACAGCCC
The DNA here is from genome assembly GCA_905333075.3 of Atethmia centrago. NCBI lineage: Eukaryota > Metazoa > Arthropoda > Insecta > Lepidoptera > Noctuidae > Atethmia > Atethmia centrago. The sequence continues at coordinate 27,120,758 of HG995374.1, forward strand.
AATGCATCCAGCATAAACTTCTTGAAGGAAGTGAAGTCTGCTACCAAACTGTCCGTTGTGCTGCTTGAAGTTCCTGAAGGATTTTTCTGCAGTTCAGCCTCAAAGTTAGACATCCTGTTTTGGAACAGTGTCATCATTTCTGACAATGAGACCTTCAGTGCTTCCATGTTTTGATTGTAGTGAAATGGTAATTTTTTTGGAGATAACACTACACTGGTGGGTGCTTTATGTTAGCATGTATATGCATACATTAAAAAGTCTATTTAAAGCTATTTGTATTTATAATAAATTTTTAAATGAGAGCAAGAAATTTTTTCACCTTTAGTTACAGCTACCCACGAATGAATGATTAATGAATGATTAAAGAATGATGAATGAATGATGAATGAATGTTGAATGAATGATATTTATTTTTGTTAATTGGTTCAAAAAACGCATTAAAAATGTTTTTAAAACTAGATAGAAACTAGAAATATTTAGAATTGAAGAAAAAATAATCTAAGGTCTTCTCCTTTTATATTGGTCTAATCCATCCTCAGATGGATTAGACCTTGATTCTTGATATTGAGAAGACATTAGATTCTGTTAACGATCGTAATACACAAATAAAAATCTTATGTAAAAAGAAAAATCCAACCTTCACAACATCGAAATAATTCTTAAACCTAAAACTAACTTACCAACGACATGTATGTATGCTGACCGCACTTGTGTGTGGAACGAGGGCGCGTCCGCGGACACCTCGCATCGGTACCTGCCGGCTAACGCGCGCGTCGCCTCGCGGAGTACCACTTGCTGGGACGTTGATCTCGACACCTGGGAACAACATGACTGTTTATTTATATTTTAAAATAAGACGTGGAAGGTAATATGTAATACGGGCTGGAGTTGCGGAAACTCCACGACAAAGCGCGTATTTAAATAAGAAGTGGAAATGTACTCGCAAGTACTGATTGCAGTACATTGTTAACTAGCACTTTGCCAGCTACTTCGTCCGCCCTAAATTTCCAAACCGTGGGAATAGGGTATTTTACTATATACGAGAAAAAATCTATAAATATATTATTGAGATAGTTTAGGCAAAAAGGAGTCGGAAAATGTTAGTTTTAGTTCATAAAATAACAAAATAAATTTTAAAATTCAATTCAACGTTTTCAGTTTTTCTAATCTGTTAAAAAACACCATGAAATAGTAACCGCCATGTTATTACGCCATACGGCTATGTTAACAAAAACGTGTCAATTATCATACAAATATCAGCGCATTTGTTTTCATAGCCCAGTGACGTCATGACCACAGAGCAACATGGCGTCCACTACGTCCAGTGTTTTCGTCAACCTACGCGCGAAATTTGAAAATGTAAAATTTTAAATGCAATTTTATGGCACTTATAAAAATTTGAGTGATTTTTTTTGGGGCATATTAGTACTATAGAATTTAATTAAGACACTTTTCAAAAATGGGTGTAAGACCCTATTAAAAAAAAAATGTTATTCCTTGTCCACGTCATAAATGGAACTTCTGTGTATTTCAGCTTCTAGGTCTGACGGTTTCGACTGGGCGTGGATGAGTGTGTGAGACAGGACTTTTTTTTTTCTTTCATATTGAAGTCAAAATGAATAAATAGTATACAGGGTCAAATGAAATTAGCTAGCGAAACTCCGCAGACGTGAATCGGTATCTAAACATGATAAAACAAAAAATAAACTAATTTGGTGAGTTTGTTTTTGGGGTCATTAGCATTAGGGGCTTGTGGCTAATTAATAACAACCGCACGGGTCAATCGATCAGGTTAAGCTACGCTTGCCGCGGTTGGTCCGTGGATGGGTAACCATCTTTACCATACCATGACCCCTCCGTGCCTCGGAAAGCACGTTAAGCTGTTGGTCCCGGCTGTTATTTGTAGATCTTTACAGTTGTTACGGGTAGTCAGATACCCGAAAGTGTGACAACCAGTCTTACCAAGGGGTATCGTGTTACCCAGTAACTGGGTGGTGGAGGTCAGATAGGCAGTCGCCCCATGTAAAATACTGGTATTCAGCTGCATCCGGTTAGACTGGAAGCCAACCCCAACATAGTTGGGAAAAGGCATGCAGATGATGAGTGTAGTATCAGTCACTTGAAATATCAGTTTAAAAATCAGCTTTTTTTTTTTGTAAACTTCACAGACGGTATATGTAAATAAACACGATAAAAAACTGTTTTTCTCAACTCATATTTCCAGTAAAAAAACTACAAGAGGTCGATAACCCCAAAAAAAAATCATCAAATCTTTTTAATTTTATTTCGTTTGTATTTAGATATCGATACCCATCAAATCTGCGGAGTTTGGCTAGCTAACTGAATTTGACCCTGTATAGCGTCGAACAGACTGCACCCATTTGATTTAACGGTGGGTAACAGGTATACTTACTAATAACATGCAACCCACCACTAATTAATCTGGATGGTGTTACATTACCTACAGTGCGCTTTCTCTCTAAGTATACCACACGTGTTTCCAGGAAGGCAGATCAAAGGACCACATTTACGCAATTACACTCTCATAGAGGTAAACTTAAGGCGCTGACAAGAGGCTAATGACCAAAATAGGCTTGTCTTCAGATAAAAAATTGTAAAATCTGTATAGTTTGTGGTAGCGGAAAAAATATATGTTGATTTTGAACATATTTCTCAGAACTTGGTTATTACCAAAACACGTTTTGAAAAAAAAACCTCGAAACAAACTAAAGTTAAACTAACCTCTTACCTTGAGTTCCAAACCAAAATATCTGTATGAAATATCAACGTACGTGACGTATTTAATTAAAAACAAGAACGTCTTATTTGAATACAGAACTTGGTTGTGTTTTATTTTCGATTAATCAACTCAATTTTGAGTAAATAGATAATTGCTTCATAGTTTGCAATAAATTACAAGCGTTGTGTCATCGCGCTTCTCTTTCTTTTCTATGCAGTGTGACAGTGACCGCGGTTTAAGTGTTGTCAGCGTCTTAATAACAAACGGGCTCGTCTAGCTAGTTTCTAGTATTCCTTACCTAATCATAGGAAGGTTTTCTTTACTTATTAGCTAGTTATCAGCTAACCATTAATGAAGACCTCAGAATTTCGCCAATTTCCTCACTGTTATTTTGCCTTCATCTGTGTTGTAAATACAGCATGTATACGTACGTATTTTCATAAATTTATTAAAATGAAATCGCAAACTAAAGCCCATTTGCATGATTTGAATCACCGAACTATAAACTTTAAATATTGGCGTACGTAATCCAGCCTTTTATGCATGCATTTTAAATTTTGAGTGCTATTCATAAATTGGCTAGGCGATAAAATGTAACGAGATACGTAAGTATATGGAATTTTAGAAATTTATTTTGTGATTCTAACTGAAATTAATGGTGTTGGTTTCAAATTAAATAATTTAATGGAATACATCTATACATTTTTTTTTCTTTCTGAAATTAAATACCGCAATATAATTTCGCTGACGCAACATCTTTTAAGCATGATTTACATGAAGCGATTTAATTGCCTTTGGCATACCTTAACTTGAAGCAACAACAAAAGTTGAACCGACTTGTTCCTTTTGTGATTAAGTTCTTTCTTTGCGTCGTGTTTACCGCAAATAAGCTTATTTTCTTTCTTTTTTCTTTTCACCATCTCAACAGTATTCGCAAGAAACTTGCATCGTGTAAATAGGGCTTAAAAATACCAGCGACTCAAGAAGCTCCCTGTCTCTACAAAACAAAAGAAAAATCACGAAAACAAATGCAGCAGAATCTTTTAAAAAACAGTGTCCAATAAACGGTTGAATGGCCACAACACAAGTCTAACGTCTACTATGCCTCAAAGCGACGGGGGCGTAATTAAAACACTTTTTTTTTCCATTTCAATGTCCAGCAATATCCTGTGTCCCACTTCTCCTTATTGATCCGACATTGGAAAATAAAATTGCCAACCCCCACCCCCTCTTGTTTACTGACCAAGCTCCGAGCTCATTTTAATTTCTCACGATATTTTTCCCTTTATTATCACTGATGACAGGACGAGTTGAACGGCCCATTGTTCGAGCGATGCTCGCTTCATAATCTCCCCTTCCGAACGGCGGAATAAAAATTTCTATTGTATCGGAATCAGTGAGATTACTACGATTTCTGTCGCTTTTTATTTTGTCAGTTGTTCCGGCTAGGGTTGGGACGACCTTCGTTTCTTGGATTGCCGATATTCGTACTAAACTCGAACACTCCATTTTTATTGCGCGGTAAAATTTTACTACGCTAGTTCGGAATACTGATTTTTATTGGGAAATATTCTTATTGGGATAATTGTATGTTGCCATAGAAATAATAGGATTATTTTTTGGGAGAAAAATTACGAAAATCTTTGAACTGTACAACAGTACAAAGATTTTCGTAATGCTACACTTTTCTTTTTCTTAAGATTGTTGAAGAAAATTGTCGAGCCTTCTCATAAAATCGCAAATAATTTAGAAATTAGTTTGATTAGAAAACCATTTCATCACCTTTTAGATAAAAGTTTTAAAATATGTGTTGTAAAAATACTGAACAGATAAGTAAATAACTTAGGCCTAAGCTAATACGCTTTAGTACATTTTTCATTCATTCCCCCGATGACCCAAAACAAACGTTATTAAATTCCTGAGCCCAACGTAGGTAATTTTCTAAAAAGTATCCTCAGGCTGTTTACTTTAATACGCCAGAAAATAATGTCACAGGTACTTAAAAGTACACAATTAGTTATATACCATCACTTTTAAAAGTATTTTTCAAGCTTTTAACCTAATTTTTACAATCGGAACACACTGGATTTTGTGGTCCCAGTAAGAAAAAAACAAACAACAACTTTTTTAAATGTACGTTTAAAAACAACCCTGTGTATCCAATCCCCACGAACATCCAAAACTAATCAAACAGTATGCATACTAAAATATAAAACATTGGTGCAATAAATTCATAAAATACACTTTTAGCGATTTCAAACTTTGTGTTAAAAGTCTCACGATTCAATTCAAGTTGTTATTTAAACGGGAGTTGAGAGAAGTCCTTTATATCGCCGACACCATACACTTCAGAACAACAGTAGGAAACTTTTAAAACCTTTCAAGTATAGGTTCTTATTCTTAACTTTGTTTTAGTTGACGAATTTACGAAAACAAAACTTTTGTCCCCTTTAAGGATAAATAATCTTGAAATTCTTTGTTCAATTTCATGTGGATGTTTTACCCTCGTTTTAGAGAAGCAAAGTTAATATTATACATAAGTTTGTTGACGAAAAGAACCACATAGGTTTTTCCAACATGGGCTAGGGGCAATGTCAAATCCGCCGAAGATTGCGCAAAGGTTCATACAAAATGGTTAAGCTGGACGGTGCTGATCCACGTGTCATAAACTTTTAATCTTATATTATGAAATGTTTTTAATTTGATTATTTTTAGATTGTTCTCTCATATAGAAGCAACAAGAATAATGTACTCTAGTGTCCTTGGAGTTTCTTGCCTGTTCTTCTCCATAGAGATCTACGTCCACGCATCATGTTCGTGAACGGGCGCCGTCAGTTGAGACTGGTCATATCTTTACTGCCAGAGCTTATTTTTAATATTTTAATCTTATATTGAATTGTTTTTAATTTATTTATTTTTACATTGTTCTCACTTAGAGAAGCTTCAAGGATAATGTACTCCAGTGTCCTTGGAGTTTCTTGCCCGTTCTTCTCCATAGAGATCTACGTTTTAGAATGGGCTAAAGCTTCAACTTTCAGACTAACTGACCGACTGTTTGACAATTCAACAGTGCCTGTAATTGGTTTAATTGAAATAAAGGCTTTGGTTTTTGAGTTTTTGGGACCTAGGTCCTTGATATGAGGTGGAAGAAGCAATACCGTGTGATTTCAGTTAGTGGAAGTCTGAACTGAAAGTCTCTAATTCTTTAAACGAACCAACACAATTTTCCATCTTTTAAAGCACTTTAGAAATACATATCTGCGCTCCTTACATTTGTTATTCTGGTTATTTTTCTATTTGTGTCTGAATTTACATTTCACACTATAGTACATACACTGAATCGGATGCCATTGCAAATATTAGGTGATTTGGCAAGCCACTGCCAGACGGGTTCCCATCTAAAGTGCATTCGCTGTTGTGAAATATGATGTGAAACGTTGCACAAGAAAAATCGATGCTCATTTAAATTTTTTGATCCTCGGAGATGTTTTCGTGAGAACTTTTTACAACTTCTTCGAAAAGAACCTCTGTTGTTATATTATACTCTGGTAGCTCAACTGCAAAAGGAAGGGATACCTTTTAATCCAGCAATGCTGATAAAATCTAATACAGATACTAGCGATCTCCCCTGCTTCGCACGGTTTTTAAACCCTGCAGAGTATCGTACATTAATATATTATACACATAAACCTTCCGGAATAAATTCCCTAAATTATAATGAAAACTACATCAAAATTCGTTGCGTAGTTTAGACGAGAGCGGTGGTGGCCCAGTGGTAATGGCCGCGACCTACGAGTTGTAGGGCGTAGGTTCAAACCCAGACAGGCGCTTTACTTTGTGTAAATTATTTCATCACCTCTGCTCTCATAACGGTGAAGGAAAACATCGCGAGGAAACTGGCATGTCCTAGAACCAAAAATTCGAAGATATGTGACATCTTTCAACCCACACTGGGCGAACAACCATCTTGCGACCCGCGTGGTGGATTACGGCCCTCTCTCAGAGAAGAGGCCTGTGTCCCAGCAGTGGGAATATTATAGGCTGATTATGTATGTTTATGCGACTTGATTTATACTATTTACAGATACAGAATAAAACACTTAAAAAAAATACTCAACTCAAAGTTACACTAAAGTTATTTAATAATAATGTTTATTTACTCTTATAGTACACGTTAAAAAATAAGTACTACATACGAGACGTGTGGGTGAGCACTGCTCTCCTAGCTAGGTTATGAAAACCTGTGTTATTTATAACTATAAGTTTCTAAATATACAGATTAGCGATTAGGGTATCACATTCAATAGTACAGCGGTTATTCCAAGTTGTTATCAGTCTGTTAAAATAATAAAATTTGACTAAAAACAGAAAACTAAATTGCGCAAAATTTGGCAAGAAATAAATCTCCCTTGATAATAAGGCACTAGACAGCACAGAATTTGTGGTATTGTTACCAAATAACCACAAATCAAGTTTAATGTTGTTAAAAACTAGAACGAAAACACCGGTCAAGTGCGTGTCGGCCCACGCACAATTAAGGGTTCCATACTTGGGAAGTTAGGATTAATTTATCCCAAAAACAAACTTAACATTGTAGTTGAAAAACATTTTCTCCCATACATGGATATATGCCACGGTCAATTCTCCAACTGCAAAGGAGATGGGAAATTCTGGGCCCAGCAGTTAACTAGTTGAAATGTGTATTAAAAAAACCGTTATATTTTTCTAAAGGAAATCACAAAATACAGTACCATGTTTCTATCTAGGAAGCGAGAAAAGTTAAATTAAGTTATGAAACAAAATAATCGATTAAATTGATGCCTGAATTCTTAGTAATCGATATCAATAATCGGTAAAATCTCAGAATATGTATGAAAATCGAGTGACAAGTGCTTATCAATCTTTTCGTGGAATCGATTCATAGCGAATCGAGTTCCTTTTATTTTTCTTCAGTTGGCAATACTAGTCACCGACTGACAGATGACAGGCAGAAATAATCGGCAAGCGTTTGTTTTCTTTCATTCTGAGTGCGCATGTATTTTCCATGTATAACTCCACGACCTCGGCTTTGCATATTATAAAGGACTATTCGACGGATCTTGCTACTTTGAATTACCTGACTCTCTATTTTGGACAACTGATTACGCCTATCGATCGGATATTGACAACATGGATCACTGTGTGAATTGTATACCATTGCGACTGGTCGCAGTAACTCTTATTGGCAGAAGAGTCTTGGACATTGAGGCGATTTATCAGTTATTCGTCAGTGGCGTGCATCTCAGCCTGTAAGTACATATTCAAGTCGAGATTTTAGCTTATCAAGCGAACAAAACCAGAGTTACCTACTGTTTACGGTCACCGGTGTCATGTCTGTCGGCTGTCTCTTTGTTGGATAGCATATATTAAAACAATACTTAATAGCTAATTCGCCATACGAATCTATGGAATGTGCTGTTTGACCGATTTACTCATAAAAAAGGTGTAGGTAACGATCAAGTCCCGATGGGACCGATTCGGTCCCAGATTAAGGTGCTTTGAGGTATTGACAGTTATTGGGACCATTTCGGTCTTGGCCGGGACGTAGCGATTTGGTTGAACATGCATTAGGATGTAATGAAGCTTGTTTATGGATGAACATGATTTAAATAGTTAACTTATTTCAGGTAACCAGTAAGTACTATGTATGCCCAGCATGTTGGAACTTGGCCCAAAATGTGGTTCTTGGAAGACGTCCGATTAAAGCACCAACCCAAGTTGGCCATTCCAGTGTCTGTGTCCGCTGCCGCAACCACCTTCTTTGCAATGAGTCTGCTCGTGATTTATTCAATGTTAGGCTTTTATTGTAATTTTATTGAAGGTAGAAGGACTGTAGGCTGCTGTGCCCATGTAATGTGCATAATATATGTTGGGCAAAATACCAAGAAAATATCATACCTCCTGCACAAAACTTAGGTGACATTCTCATAATTATTGAAGATGAATAATTAATATTTTATACATATATTGGTGTTTTATTTTAATTCCTCTTCTCCCTTTTTTAAAAGGTACCTACTGCTTCTAAGTTCAGGATATTGAATGTAGAGACTTGTCTTCGACTGTAGCGACTGTCCAGGGCGTGCCAAACGTGTCAGATCTTCGACACGTCACACTTTAAGACTCTCTTCTTGAACTCTATGCATAAAACCATTACACAAGCGAAGCCATTCAAAAATATTTCGCAAATAACACCAAAAACTACAATGTTATTAATGTAACCTCAATTTTACTATACTTCATATAACTTGATTCCTGGATAGCCAAATTTCACCAAACTTTCAGTGAGGCCTTGTTATTATGTCCTCTTACTAATAAGGCTAGTTTGATTGAGTTAACAACTGGGCCCAGGAGACTATGGAGTCCTTCCCTTCTCCTTTAAGTTGGTCGACTATTACTCGTTATCTTGTAAATACTGCTTAGCTGTGATAGTTTTCCTTTTAATTTTAATATGTACTACTATCCTGATTTTTTTCACATCTCCATAAACAACCGTTTAGCTGGCATGGGGGGGGGGGGGGACACTTGACTCTAAAATTACTCAAAAATTAGCACTTTAATGCTTAATATTACGCAAATGGATCCTTGAATCGAAAAGTGATGTTGATAGACCTGTAATATTTTTGAACGGCCTATCCAACGATACCCCACACCACGGGGTAGACGAGAAAAAAAATATCATCCCCACATTACGGGCAAGGGTACGATAAAAAAAATCAAGATTTTATGTCAGCACTTTGTCGGCGTGATTAATATGTAAACCTATGCCAAATTACAGCTATCTAGTACTAAGCGTCTCTGAGCTACAGTGGGGACAGACAGACAGACAGACGGACATGGCGTAACTATAAGGCTTCCTTGTTTACTACGGAACCCTAAAAAGATGTCCCACGGCTAGAATGTTAATTTTTATTAATTATTTTACGTCGAAGCAGAGATTAAGCAATTACATTAAGGTATTTGGGACTTTATTGATGTAACTAATGACATGTCAACTTTCGTATTTAAGAGTCTGCAATACCTCAAATTGCTTAGCATAATCCTCCGTTTTAGGTAGCATTATTTTTAAATAAATAATTATGGTAAAGTGTTGGATTAATGTTAAGTACTATGTTTGACGAAAACTCGACTCCATATATTTTGTCGTCAGAAAAAATGTACAAAGTTACCTCCAAATGGAACAATAAACCGCTACTATTAAAAAAATACTTCAAATTAGATCATCAAACTTTGCATAATAACTGAACCAAATATAATACTATGTTGTTTTTCATTACCATTATTTTCACCGTAAAAAGAAATTATCTTAACTATCGGCGCCTTGGTACCTTTTCCCTGCCGTCCAACAGACAGTGGGACGCAGTCTTGCCTCAGTGAGACTGAGTGGGGACTCCAGTCTCGCTTGCTTGCGTGACCGCGAGCGAGATAAATAGTGAGGTGGCCGCTGAGGTATTACCCCCCCGACCCTTGCTCGACGAAGTGCCAGGCCGCGCTGTAGCTGAGCCCGTAGCTTTAAATTCCCTGAACAATAATAATTATCCAGTTCTGATCCAGCCAGTCCCACCTTGTTGTCCTCCCCCCAGTGACGCCCTAAGCCGAGGTTCGTACCCCACAGGGGGTGCCCTTAGCGTGCAGTCGCTTAGTAATGTAAGAAATTCGCCCTTGGCTGGAGGCTTTGAGTCCGCTTAAGGCAGCCACAGGATAGTCTGGTTGAGGAGTCGTGACCTCTCAAGGTCAACTACGACATGCCATTAAAAAAAAGGGAGGTATTATGGACTCTTTTTTTCTCCTCACTTCTCCCGCTCTGGGCGGAGCAGCAGGGTGTGTCAGATTCTTACTGACTAAAACCAACCCGCGTTCCTTCCGTTGCCTGTGTTGCCAGGGGCCTCGGTAACCCTTTCGGACTTTCCCGCAACCCCGGCAGCTCTTTTAACAATGCTATTTATATAGATACTTATAGCTGTGTTCCGTTTTGCTGAGTTTTCCAGGTTTAAAGTGTTCCCAGTACCTACTACTAGTAGGTACGATACAAAGTTAGCCCACTTGCACCACAAGTCACTAAAGACTCTGAACGAATTTAAATCTTCGTTCTATCTCTGTCAATTGTTTGAAGTTAACGGGAAATTATGTTTTAAATATATTTAACGCTAAATATGTTCTGTGATGTGTAATAAAAATGGACCTTTCATTTAGAATAGGTATTAGCATAGAGATATAATAACCAACATAGCACAATCGACCTCAAAAACTAAAACCTAACTCCCGACTACTGAAAAATCACGCTTTAAAAAGTATACAAGAAAGTATATTCTAAACAAGAAAATATTCGCATCTGTGTTATGTACAAATTATTCCATATTTATCGTCTATTAAATAAACAAGTGACACGAATTATATTTTAATTTAATACATATTATTCATAGTGATGGTGAGAGGATAGCCGTTTTTACCCGACTTATGGCGCCCTCTAGAGGACATAAAGTCATGAACAAAAAAAACATTAAAAAAAAACACCCGACTTAGGCGGGGGACAAACGAATAACCCTGAAATGTTGTAACTTTTGATTGTCCCCCTGCGATACCAAAATTCTATAGATTATAATGCTTGTTTTTCCCTTTTCAGTTATGTGTTTTTGCAGTCGGGTATTTTGATTTCTTTAAATATTTTTTTTTAGTTCATTATTTTATGTCCTCTAGAGGGCGCCATATTCAATTTAATTTAATGTGTCGTCACATAGCCTACCAGCGGACGATCCACGGCTGGCTGGCAGGCATTAATAGACAGACATTAATAGACGTATTTGTGTATGGGTGATTTTTTCAAAAAAGAACACCGCCCTTCGTCCCTTCCCCTTATACTTACTTATACCCTATATTTGTTTGTTGTAAGTCTATCGTGGTCTGTGGTTGTCTACAACCGACCGCCTGTACGACCGCCATTTTTGTGTCCCTGATACTTTACAATTTATTTCCTAAATCCTCTTAAATTGTCTCCTGTAATAAAGTAATTTTAATAAAAGCTTCAAGTATGTTCCACAAGGCTATGTTATAAATTGCGGTAGTTGACGAATTGACGATAATATTAACTATTTCCCAAGGCCGAGTTACAGGACTTCAAAAGTGAAAAACATGCAAGCATTATGGGTGTCTAACATTTTGTGAAGAAGTTAATCACCGAAAGACATATGAGGCTTCGTCTTGGCGCCTAACCCACGTTGTTTTAAAACGACGAAATTAGACATTGCATTTATCAAACTATGCATCCTGACTATACTTACACAGGTAAGAACTTAGATAAATATCACCATAAAAATAGTAAAATAAGTGCATCATTTAACAATCATATAATTCATAGTTACCGTATCTTAGCTACTTTAAAAATAATTAAATAGATATATATTTAATTATTTCTAGGAAAAGCACAGCCACATAATATAACTGACTAAACACACTCATTAATAACTCTTAATAGAATTTGAATGCATGGACAAATTTCTATTTCCAGGAATTATTGCAACATCTGCTTATTTTGTCGACTCAAACCTTGTGATCACAACACCACCACTTCGGGCTGTGGAAATAAAGCCTCAGAAAACCAAATTATGAAACGTAGAGAATTGACTAATATAGTTATCATTGACCAGTAGTGTTAAAGCAAATATATGAATACTTGCTTCCTCTATATACGGATATTTTTTTAAACTACTATGTTTGTTGCCTCAATCTTGGCAAATAAACTAAAACCCAAGGGTACCTAACCCCTGCCAGGGTCGCGTGGAGGCTCAAAAGGGTTACCGAGGCCCTTGGCAACACAGGCAACGGATGGAATACGGGTGGGTTTTAGTCAGTAAGAGTTTGACACCCTCCCGCTCCGCCCGGGAGAAGTTATTTGATAATTTCCATCCATTATATATTAAAAACAAACAAATATTGAAGATAGTGAGAACTGTAATAATTGTGTTGGTACGGAATCATTAGGGAGCGAGTCCATATAGGATTATGCCGATATTTCTGTTTGTTTTTCAATCTGCTAAGACTCGTTTTCGTAATATTTGCTTTACTTCACTTTTATAGACGCAGTTATTCCTGAAGTTACTATTACGAGCAAGTATTCATATATTTGCTTTAACACTACTGGTCAATGATAACTATATTAGTCAATTCTCTACGTTTCATAATTTGGTTTTCTGAGGCTTTATTTCCACAGCCCGAAGTGGTGGTGTTGTGATCACAAGGTTTGAGTCGACAAAATAAGCAGATGTTGCAATAATTCCTGGAAATAGAAATTTGTTCATGCATTCAAATGCTATTAAGAGTTATTAATGAGTGTGTTTAGTGAGTTATATTATGTGGCTGTGCTTTTCCTAGAAATAATTACATTTATATCTATTTAGTCTCAAGAACAGAAGGGAGAAAGTCTGAACAAGGCATGTTGTTTTAATCGAACAAAAAGTCTGTCAGCAAATTATGCCAAGCTCTAAACTGTTTCAAGACTTTGTGAAGTCGTTGAGGCAATTTAAATTTATTTATAAAGCTTGAAGAGTACTCACAAATTTCTGTAATACACGGTTGTCAACTATTTGTTTCGAAACTAAATAAAAGTAAAAATGAATGATACCAAATGCATTTTATTCATTACGATTTACAACTCTAATGCTCGTGGGTTTAATAAAAAACGCCTTTTTTCCACAGTCGAATAAGTTGCTTAAAAGGCTCAAATTCAAACTATTCTAAGCTCGAAAAACCTCAGCGAAAAGACTCGGTTTTATAACACTACGAGCGACAAAATTTTAGTGCGATAAAATAAAAAAAATACCATACGTCACAATAAAAGCCAGCAGATTCTAAAGCGATGTTTCTTCTATGGAAGATTACCGTCTGAGTACTACTAAGTCTGTGGGATGATCTCGATCGTCCGCTGGTTCCCGGCTGACATTTGTAAATCTTGGACAGTCATTACAGGTAGTCAGAAGCCCAAAATCTCTGACAACCAGTCTTACCAAGAGGCATCGTGTTACCCATTAACTGGGTCGTGGAGGTCAGATAGGCAGTTGCACTATGTAAAAAGTACTGGCATTCGGCTGCATCCGGTTAAACTGAAAGCTGACCCCAACATAGTTGGGAAGAGGCTAGGCAGATTGATTGACATATGTATAAAAAGTAAGTTCAAAAACTAAACCCAACTACTGAAAAATCACGCTCTAAAAAGTATGAAACATGAAAGTAATTCATTTATAGTCTATTAAATAAACAACATACACGTAATATATTTTAATGTACATAACATACATCAATCAACTCAGCCTATAACAGTCCACTGCTGGACATAGGCCTCTCCCAGGCTGCGCCACAACACCCTGCATAACATACATAATCAGCCTATGTTCCTACTGCTGGGACACAAGCCTCCTATCTTTGAGAGGGAGTGGGCCGTAATCCACTACGCGGGCCCAGTGCGAGTTGGTAGAGGTCACATGTCTTCGAATTTTTGGTTCTGGGACATGCCGGTTTCCTCACAATGTTTTCCTTCACCGTTTTGAGAGCAGTGGTGATGAAATAAATTACACAAAGTAAAGCGCCAGCCTAGGTTCGGACCTACGACCTACAACTCGTAAGTCGCGGCCGTTACCACTGGGCCACCACTGCTCTCTATGTTAATGTATTTAATACATATTCATAGAGATGTTCAGAGCCCTAAAGCTTATGATCGCTTACTACTGTTAGAATGTATTGCTTTATTAGGGTAGGTGGCATATGATAGATAGATAAAACATTTATTCAGTGCACACAAAAGACATAGCACAACACACAATAGCACAATTAATAGATAACAAATTACAGGAATATATATAAAAAACAAGGTGCCAATATACAAAAAAAGATAAACATACATAAAGAAATAGAGTGACATTATGACATAATTCAATTAATTATCGAACAAGGTGCGGTGTGCGTCTCAAGGTTGCACCAAATGGGAGTCCAGCTCAGCATGTGTCAGGCAAATATACCTGACGCTGATATTCTGCTGGATACGTCGAGCAGACAAGGTAAATTGGTTTTGGTATATGCTTTCCTCTAAATAAGTGGTTTAAAAGTTATGAGGGAACAGATGAACGTACATACATACCTACATACCCACATACATTCATAGGTACCAGTCAAAATCATAACCCTCCTTTTTGCTTCGCCGTAGTCAGGTAAAAAACCCTTTATCTGTTTGATAAAAAATGTTTTAAAATCTTCTGCGTTAGAAAATAATTCTATGTCGCCGTCCTTTGGGTACAGTAACCAATTAAGGCGCGTCTTATCACGCCACGTCCCTAGTCTGGCCAATAAAATTTCGCGTAATCCCAAAGGGCAAGCGAACAAAGCCGCGAGAAAAATCTAGTAAAGTAAGAAGATAGATGTGACTTGAGCGTGTCTTTTTGAGAATCGGCATGTTTTTGTAAAGCTCAGTGAACATGTTATTTAATAAATTCATGCCTTTATTTTCCAAATGTAAACACGACGTAAACATTTGAATAATAAAAACGTAATGTTTTTTCTTATAATAATAATTATGTAGATAACTCTACATATATAAGCTCACGCTTCTTTCCCATGGAGGTAGGCAAGATAGTCAGGTTAAGTTTGAAGTAAGTCAAGAGATTCACCGTTGTGGTTTAAAAAAATAACATAGGCGGTCATGGGGACTGCCGAAAGAAATTAAAACTTAAAACTTTGGAGTAACATACTCGTATATATGTATAATATACAAGGTGTCGTTTTGCATCCACGTCAAATTCAAGGACGTAACTATGTTAATGATTCTCGACACGAATAAATAATTTTTTTTCGCGGTTAGCATGTTGGTGAAGCGAACCCATAATTGATTTTTCTTTAAAATTTCCCCGAAAAGCGCTCAACGTGCCTAAAGAAGTTTCACTTCAAA
The DNA here is from genome assembly GCA_905333075.3 of Atethmia centrago. Classification (NCBI taxonomy): domain Eukaryota; kingdom Metazoa; phylum Arthropoda; class Insecta; order Lepidoptera; family Noctuidae; genus Atethmia; species Atethmia centrago. The sequence goes on from HG995374.1 coordinate 27,136,465, forward strand.
ATTAGAGGTGACGCTACCTCCTGACAGCGGCTCACTGACACTGCAGCAAAAACCGGGCATACTGTGTCTAAAGAAAAACCGGCCAGTGCATGTACACACGGCTACACATCAAGCTATACATTTCCAGTTTACGCTGACCTCGCATTGTACGGAAATCCTATACCATGCGAGATCAGCTTATACTGCAAATGTATAGCTTGATGTGTAGCCGTGTGTAGGACCACGCACACGGAAGGGTTCCGTAATTGGTATGATTTTACCCCAAAAACAAACTTAACATTGTAGTTGAAAAACATGTTCTCCCATACATCGATATACGTCACGGTCAATTCTCCAACTGCAAATATAAGTTGGTCGACTATTACTCGTTAACTTGCAAAGCCTACTTAGCTGTGACAGTTTTCCTTTAAATTTGTACTACTGCCATGATTTATTCACTTATCCAAAAACAACCATTTAGCTGGCAGCGGGAGGACACTTGACTCTAACATATATACAAAAAATAGCACTTTAAAGCTTAATATTATGCAAACGGATCTTTGAACCGAAAAATGCTTTTCACAGTGCCGCAATATTTTTGAATCCAACGATACCCTGGGATGAAAAAAAAAATATGATCCCCACTTTACGTGCAAAGAAGGTACCCTAAAAACATTTTTTTTTTCAAGATTTTATTTTGCTACATTGTCGGCGTGATTAGTATGTATAGTATGCCCATGCTAAATTATAGCTTTCTAGTACTAAGAGTCACTGAGATAAGCCGGGGACAGATAGACAGACAGACGGACATGGCGAAACTATAAAGTTTCGCCATGTCCATCTGTCTGTCTGTCAACAAGCAACCCTTATGGGTTATTATTGGTTACGGAACCTTAAAAGAGCACATTGATCAGAAAGGCAGGCATACTGATCTAATATTTTTAATCTCTATCCACCTCGCTAGAATTTACTTCGACAAACATAAAATTCAAGAGGAAATAATGTCTATTGTCGGATATCTTTTACGATAGCAACGACAGTGGATATGCGAGCCGTTCATTAGATTCCGTTGTTTGGAATGCGAAAATAGAGACTGCTTTTAGTTCGTTTTATCTGGTTTAAATGTTATTGGGCATACGATGTGAAATGTACTGATTGGTCCTCATGTTCCAGGACAGTTAGGCACGCGTTTGCATTATGAAGATTTTGAAAGAAATGTCGTGATATTTTTTGTCAATTTTGTTTTTGTTCTGTGCCAACATTCACTTGTTTTTGGTAGAGTTTATCGTATTTAGATATATGCACGGAAAACAGTATTTCCTACAGGTACTTATGCAAATGTTTTGTCAGTTCGTAGTACTCGTAGAAGATTGTGTTGTCTTGAAGAGATCTCCTCCATAGAGAGATCTCAAGAGGTGTCTTAGGAAATGCTAGATTATCTTACCTAAGTTAGACCATTGTGGGCTTAGGGCCACCATTGTATAATTATATCCTTCATGATTTTTTTTAACAGCCTGCCTTCCGCAGTAATACAAATTTATCATGTAGGTACTTCAGTCTTCGGTTACGTTCAATATTATTAACAAATACCGAAACTATGATATACACCAAAAGCCTTACACCTTTTCCTAAGTAACACGAAATAGTAATAACTTCATATTTCACTACGGAACCCAAAAAAGCGTCAAGTCGTGCGTCAATAAGTTCTCGGAAAGTTACATTTCAATAAAGTGACCGCAATCTTTACAGATTGCGTTTAGTAGACCCGTATACCGAGAATCGGACCGTAAATAAATATTTCAGATGTCCTTGCTACAAAAGCCACGGTTAGGGCTGATACAATTTAGAAATTGAACACATGATGTATAAAAGATAAGATATTTTCGAGACCTTAAATGTCTGGAAATTTTTCGTTAAGCTATTTTTAAATATTAAATGTCTAGTTCAATATATTTTTATCTTTCTGGAAGTTTCCTATGAATAGGAACGTCACTGGCCTTTCATAGTATTTGAAGCCTAAAAATATCGCGCAGAAACTTATTTTTAGGGTTCCGTAACTCAAAAAACACGGGTACAAACGGTACCCTTATAAGATCACTCGTGAGTCTGTCTGTATGTCCGTCTGTCACAAACGATTTTCTCCGAATCTACTGGACCGATTAAGTTGAAATCTGGTATTCATATGAATTTTTGTGACCCAAATACGGACATTTAACGTAAATAAATTAATTTTTAATATGGGGGTCATTTTTGGGGGATAATATAGAACATTTAAAAACATGTTTTACAAACTGTACCGTGTGACACATTAAATGAAAGGACTTACTGTGAGGGTCTCCAGTATTTATATTTTTTATAATACCTAGTTTCAAAGTTATTTAAGAAAATGGATGAAAGTTGACCATTCCCCCTTATCTCCAAAAAAAATACAGAGAATAGTTATATACATATCACATAACATAATCAGCCTATAATGTTCCCACTGCTGGAACACAGGCCTCCTCTCTGTGAGAGGGAGTGGGTCGTAATCCATCACGTGGGCCCAGTGCGGGTTGGTAGATGTCATTGAATTTTTGGTTCTAGGACATGCCAGTTCCCTCACGATGTTTTCCTTTGAACTGTTTTGAGAGCAGTGGTGATGAAATAATTTACACATAGTAAAGCGCCTGTCAGGGTTCGAACCAACGACCTACAACTCGTAAGTCGCAGCCGTTACACTGGGCCGCCACTGCTCTATACATATACAAGAAGTCTATGGTAATAAAATAGTATAATATTGTTCGTACAAACCTACATTTGCATTTGTATGGAGTATAATGTATTGTATGGAGAACATGTTTTTCAACTAAAATGTTAAGTTTGTTCTTGAGATAAATTCATCCCAACCACGGAACCATTCATTGTGCGTGTTTCAACACGCACTAGGACGATTTTTTTTTTATCAACATTCACGATATGATTTAGACTGTTGACGCTTTTGGCATCATGGAATTTATCTGTGATTTAATCAAAAATAGTTTTGCGGAATTTCTCAAACTTGAAAATCTTCCATAGCATCTTGGGAATTGTTTGTTTAATGCTTCTCAGAAGATTTGTATTGCATCAGGGAGAGTGTTTTTTTTAAACATATGTTAGCTCAAAATCTCAACCAAATCAAAACTTATCCACATTTTTCAATCCAGAATCATTAATACTAACAGCTTCTTCGCCCAAACCCTTACACCTTTAGATAAAGCCGTACCCAAAACGGTTTCCAGGCAACCCTGTGTATAATTAGGGCGTATATACATTGTTAATTTGGTTTAACGCCCGTGGTCAGGTGTAGTGAGCCATCCTGAGCCGATTATGGTCTTTGGAATAGCATCCTTGGTGCTGAGTGCTCTGGTATCTACGAGAATGAGTGTTGTTAGTGACATTTACTTGGTTGTGTTAGGTATATCACATTTCTTTAGAAGCGGTAACGGATATATGGTGTAAAAATGTTTTTTTTTTTAAACAGAAACGTTTTGACCATTAGCGTTTTGTATGAATGAATGAATGAATGAATGAATGAAATGCACCGACCCCAGCGTGGTTAAGCCAGACTCGATTGCTCGAATGAACCCAAGGATTCGCACTATTCCCTGGAGCCTCAGGTTTCATGAGACTACAGAGACCATTGCATATCAAAGAGTAGACCGGGGGGCGCGGTAATGGTCAGGAATACGTGCCCTTAGGATAGGAAGGATTATTAGAGCCTACTGGGTATGCATCCTTGGACCATTAGCGTTTTGTAAAAAAAAAAAAATGGTCCTTGACTCTTTTACGAAAGCACTAATTTCCGAATGGTCCTTGACTCTTTTACGAAAGTACTGATTTCTGAATGATCCTTGACTATTTTACGAAAGCACTAATTTCTGAATGGTCCTTGACTCTTTTACGAAAGCACTAATTTCTGAACAGCTATTGAATAGAAAATACTCATATCAGAAACAAGATGTTGTTAGAGCTGTACTGGCATCTAATTATTTTGGCTGTCGTAGCAAAAGATGGTCCTTTAAAATCTTAATTAAGTACAAAAACTAAGAAGCCGATCAATTAGGTTTTAGATTTGTATGTCAAAATAAAACCTTTTCATTGCATTGACTGTGATATAAATACGGAACGCTAAAAATGACGATTAAATTACCATTTCAGTCGTTTTTGGATACTAAGTATTTGCCAAAAAGGCTTGGTTATATTAATATCCTTAAAAAAAATCAAAATCAAAATATTTAATTTCACATTATCCTACATGGGCACTTATAAAATGTCAGAAACAACTTTCCTTTTACACAACTTCTCACAAAAACAGTATCATAACGAGTTCTTCCAAATTAAGGCAACAAGAAAGCACCTAATATCATTCCACCACTATCATCCGGAATGACACGGACGGTAGTCCCCACCACTTACCGTCCGTGTCGTTCCGGACGATACGACAACATTACGATAAAGACAACGTCCACTACACGGGTACCCATTAAAACGGGCCTATTATGTACCTCCGCCTTCGGACAAAAACCGACCCGAATCTAATAAACACGCAATAACAACGATGAAGGTGTTACAGTAATCGTTTCAATTCGAATCGAATCCGATTTACAATCGGTTACGCACGCCTATGATGTTTACAATCGGGATTCGATATTATCGATATGATCATTCGATCATTCGGGTATGATTGGTGGAATGTTGATACGTTTTGTTTGCGGCGTTTGTTTTAGCGGCAATTTATGTTGATTCATGAATATTTTTCGCTGTCATTTTTATGGCATGGAAGTGTAAACGGTTGTATTGTCCCGTAATATTTATTGCTGTTTCGACGTAGTTTCGAGTCAGCAAAATCTAAATAGGTCGATAACCTGGTCAATTTACAATGATCATCGACTCATAGGGTTGCCCGATCGAGTATTTATGCAGATAATTTTAATTTATTTTCAGTTCATCGTTTAAAACCGTCTTCAACTCCTAATCCGTTTTCAGAATACAGGCGTAATTACTTATTACCTCTTAGAACTCTGTAAAAATACAAAACAAGTCATTCTTTTTCGTCGTAAAAATCTCCAATATACAGCCAAGTTCCTGGTATCCACTTAGGTAAAAAGTAATCTGCTTACCCATTTACTCGACCATAGCGTAAACCCTCGGCCTGTTTTTCGGGCCAATGAGTTTCGATATTAAATTTGCAAAGTTGTACGATAGTTGGCAACACTTTATCGACTTATTAGACAAAACTTATCTTGCGAAGTGCTGCGCTATGCATGCCTTTATCTGCTAAATGGATATAGAACTATACTTCTCGTAATTAATGTGGAGTTGGCGTAGTCTTCAAGTGGATGGTTATATAAAGCTTTTCGAAAACACAAGTTAACTATGTAATTCAATCATTTATTTTTTTAAGTACAGTTAAGAAGTTTTTGAAGTGTCATTCGGTAAGTAGTCAGTGATATTTTATTAGACTTCGCATTATTAAAATGATACTACTAATGCCAATATATACAAAATGTTAAAGCACAAGTTTACTATGTAATGCGACAATGAATTTTTGAAGTTTGCAATAGTTTGTAAACCCTATTATTGCAAGCGACTCGTGTTATTCGGTAAGCAGTCAGTGATATTTTCTTAGACTTCGGATTATTAGAATGACACTACCAACGCAAATGTATAGAAAATGTTAAAGCGATTATATCAAGAAAACATAAGTTGATTATGTAATGCGATAATTAATTATTTAAGGTTTGCTATAGTTCGTAAACCCTATTTTTGCAAGCGACTCGTGTTATTCGGTAAGCAGTAAGTGATATATTATTAGACTTCTGATTATTAGAATGACACTACCAACACAAATATCTAGAAAATGTTAAAGCGATTATATCAAGAAAACATAAGTTGATTATGTAATGCGACAATTAATTAATTGAAGTTTGCTATAGTTCGTAAACCCTATTTTTGCAAGCGACTCGTGTTATTCGGTAAGCGGTCAGTGATATTTTATTAGACTTCGGATTATTAGAATGACACTACCAACGCAAATGTATAGAAAATGTTAAAGCGATTATATCAAGAAAACATAAGTTGATTATGTAATGCGACAATTAATTATTTAAGGTTTGCTATAGTTCGTAAACCCCATTTTTGCAAGCGACTCGTGTTATTCGGTAAGCAGTAAGTGATATATTATTAGACTTCTGATTATTAGAATGACACTACCAACACAAATATCTAGAAAATGTTAAAGCGATTATATCAAGAAAACATAAGTTGATTATGTAATGCGACAATTAATTAATTGAAGTTTGCTATAGTTCGTAAACCCTATTTTTGCAAGCGACTCGTGTTATTCGGTAAGCGGTCAGTGATATTTTAAAAGACTTCGGATTATTAGAATGACACTACCAACGCAAATATATAGAAAATGTTAAAGCGATTATATCAAGAAAACACAAGTTAATATTTAATGCGACAATTATTTTTTGAAGTTTGCATAGTTTGTAAACCTTATTTTTGCCATGGACTCGTGTTATTCGGTAAGCAGTAAGTGATATATTATTAGACTTCGGATTATCAGAATGACACTATCAACGCAAATGTATAGAAAATGTTAAAGAGATTATAATTATCAAGAAAACACAAGTTTACTATGTAATGCGACAATTAATTATTTGAAATTTGCAATAGTTTGTAAACCCTATTTTTGCAAGGGACTCGTGTTATTCGGTAAGCAGTAAGTGATATTTTATTAGACTTTGCATTATTATAATGACACAACCAACTCAAATATATAGACAATTTCAAAGCGATTATATCAAAAACTTTTGGCAGTCAGCTGACCCACACTGAATTACAATATTGTAGTCTATGAGCCCCTTTATCTAAAAAAAATGTTTGACGTTCACTTGGTCCTGTATAGAAAACTTGGACTAAAGATTATCCCGGACTTGTTATGCTGATAGGGGATGAGAAAACAGGGAAGGATGATACATTATCCACTTATCTTGTCGTAAAAGTTGATTGTAGGAAAGTTTCTTAAAGGTCACGTCAATGTCGGCCTCGATTGGCTTTGCATGTTCGGGGAGATATGATGACGTCATGGCAAAATTTAATAAGACCGATGGTATTTTGGGAATTTTGTACCTTAGACCTTGATCAACAAAACCGATCAATGTTGATACAATTTATCAATTTCGTGGATCAACTTTGGTCATTGTTAACACTTTTCAACGCTGCGTTGTCTCAATGAAAGAAAGAAAGAAAGAAAGAAAGAAAGAAAGAAAGAAAGAAAGAAAGAAAGAAAGAAAGAAAAATAGATTTATTTGTCACAGAAACATGTGCACATAAAAGCTATGGTACTCGTAATTATATAAGAATTACCATAGCTTTTATTTGCACGTGTTTAAAAAAAATATTTTCTTATATCTGGTATGTTTTATTATTTATAAAATAATAAAATATCTGCCTAGCCTTTTTCCCAACTATATTGGGGTCGGCTTCCAGTCTTACCGGATACAGCTGAATACCAGCATTTTACATGGAACGACTGCCTATCTGACCTCCACAACCCAGTTACTGGGTAACACGTTACCCTTTGGTAAGATTGGTTGTCAGACTTTCGAGCTTCTGACGACCCGTAACGACTGTCAAAGATCTACAAATGACAGCCAGGACCAACGGATTAACGTGCTTTCCGAGGCACGGAGGGGTCTATGTCATGTAAAGATGGTCACCCATCCACGGACCAACCGCGGCAAGCGTAGCTTAATCTGATCGATCAACCCGTGCGGCTGTTATTACTTAGCCACAAGTTAATAAAACATAACAGATTAAAAATGACAGGTTAATGAATCAAGAACTAAGTCTCACCCATGAGAGGCTTGGTATATTTGGTAATATACCATGCTTCTCATGGGTGAGACTTGATCTACACGTTGCTCATGCGTAACTTTACAAAGGTACGTCATGAGCATTATTTGCCCACATCACTACAATCTTTAAGGTTGAATATTTCAACGAAAATTCTACCGAGAATGGAAGCGCACCGTTTCCGAATAACGGCATGAAAACCACCAATATAAAAAAACAAACTCACGCCTTCTTCCCACGAGGATAAGCAAAAACAGAATGAAACCTCGACGATCCTTAGATAATCCTTTTGCTGCGTTTGCGTTCATACAAGGTCGCACACGCAGGCCTGTTATTAGGGCAGAGCACCGCCGTGTCCTCGTGGAGGCGATCGGCGGCAGAGACCTCTCGCGTCCGGCCCTGGTTCAGGCCATGGTACGGAGCGAGAGGGCATGGGCAGCCGTCACCTCCTTCTGCGAAGCAGTAATGCTCGCGAAGGAGGAGGCGGGACGGTTGAGGGAAAGGCAAGTTTCGCGCCCTCTCGCCCCTAGCCGCCGTAGGAGACGCCCAGGGCGTCGGGAATCCCGGGCGGATTTCCGGCCACCGTAGGCGCGGGCTTGCGGACGGTGAGCAATGGGTAGCTCACCGTCCGGTAAGGATCAGCCCGGGTCGACGGCGCGTTGTATTCCACGCGCGCCTCAAAGAGATGTCGTCAGCACATAGGTAGGGGTCCACTAGGGCCGATGCCTGCCGGGGTTGCGGGAAGGTACTTATGCGTCACCGAGGCCCCCGCAACACAGGCAACAGGAAGGAATACGGGTGGGTTTTAGTCAGTAAGAGTCTGACACACCCTCCCGCTCCGCCCAGAGCGGGAGAAGTTATTTGATGATTTCCCACCCTCAAAAAAAAAAAAAAAAAGGCCTGTTATTAAGTTAAATGGTAAAATCATTATTCTGTTACCGTCATCAATTAAGTCTATCTCCTTCCTTATTACCATTGACATAATAACCTACTTTAAAACGAACATAAAAAGTACCCGTTTATTAATAAAATAAACCTGAAGAAACATTATAAATAACATTTAGATTAAGAAGGACTACAAAACAAATTGAATTCGTTATCTCAGTCCCCATTCAGTCCCTGGACACAAAAAGCCGTTTCTAACAGAGGATTTGAAATCAAATCACGGCTCACTAAGGGAATACTTATCTTGAACATAAAATCATGAAGTGTATAATATAATAAAATCCTTTTTATTGCTTCTAGGTTTTCTTTTTTCGCGTTTTGGCAATTAAAGAGAGGAGTTATGATTTGCACTTCAATACATTTATGTTTATTTTTATGACTGACTGCCTCTTTGGTCAGGCAAAGTGTTATTGGTTGGGTGTGTTTATCTATCTGGAATTTCTCAGTAGCAGCCTGGAGTCTGGATTTGTGCCCCGTTGAAGGCAATAGGCTCGCCCCCTATTACATGGGACTTAAAAACATTACTGGCGAAATGTGGATAAAGAAAACTTGTGGATAAAAAAAGTTGGGCAGAGGTGTACCTGTAGTACACAGGTACACCTCTGCCCAACTTTTCGGGGAAATAAGGCGTGATGTAATGTTATGTTATGGAAAATGTATTTTAATGTTATGTTTTAGTATATTTTTTAGCGTCTTCAACAGTTTGACATAGATAACTTACATTTGAAATTTAAATTTAAACATTTTTAAACGGTGAAGGAAGAAACCGGCATGTCCTAGAACCAAAAATTTGAAGACATGTGACATCTACCAACCCGCACTGGGCCCGCGTGGTGGATTACGGCCCACTCCCTCTCACCGAGAGGAGGCCTGTGTCCCAGCAGTGGGAACATTATAGGCTGATTATGTATGTAACTTACATTTTCGTTTATACGTGAATGTTAGTTCTTTATGTCAATAACGTGCACAAATTGTAGGAAAAAGCGTGATTAAAATGCGAATATTTTGTTTTTCTTTTTCTATTTCCAAAGGTCCTTCAGCTCAAAGAAATAAAAAAACATTACTTTCAGAAGTCAATTAGCAAAAAATACCACCTGCACAAGAAAGCAATCAATCATCCAATTTTACTTTCACGAAAAAATTTCCTTTTCTATTGACACCGAAAAAAAAATCAATTTCGCAAAGACCGTACGTAAAAATAATATCGTAAAATGGTACGGGATTATCTGATTGGATACGATAATATCTGGCAATTACGTTAACATTGCTTTTTATTGGCGATGTCTTTATTTGGAATGAGCTATTTAGCCGCAATGGACGCGGGTCTCCTCGTTAAAATCATAAGAACTGATTGCGTTTAATTGCGAGGTAGGTAGGTACTTAATTGGATGGGTCGTGTAAACTCTTGTTACTTAGGTATTTGTCGGTTTTTCAATGAGAGTGGATTATGAATACGACAGATATGTAAGACGAATATGAAGAACATGGATTCAGTAATTGATACTTATCTCTAATTTTAGAAAAGTTTGGCATCATGTTTTTCTTTTCCTGGAAGAAATGCTTAGGTACTTATTAGATTTCTAGATGGTAGGACAATCTTGACATATAAAAGAGTCGAATTGATACACATAACACACACACATAATCAGCCTATAATGTTCCACTGCTGGGACACAGGCTCTGTGAGAGGGAGTGGGCTGAAATCCACCACGCTCGCCCAATGGGTTGGTAGATGTCACATGTCTTCGAATTTTTGGTTCTAGGACATGCCGGCTTCCTCACGATGTTTTTCTTCACCGTTTAGAGAGCAGTTGTGATGAAATAATTTACACAAAGTAAAGCGTCTATCTGGGTTTGAACCTACGACCTACAACTCGTAAGTCGCAGCCGTTACCACTGGGCCACCACTGCATTGATACAGTATGATTTAATTAGCGCTAAGTGAGTGGAAAGCTACGAGTTAATTAATTATCCTAACCGATATTAGAAATGCGAAAATAAGTCTTTTTGTTTATTTGTTTGTTTGCTACGCTTTCACGCTAAAACGGTTGAACGGATTTGGATGACAGTTGGCACATGGGTAGAACATGACCTGGATGAGGACATAGGATACTTTTTATCTCGATATCCCCACGGAATTGAGACTTATGCGGGTGAAACCTCGGGGCGCAGCTAGTAACACATAATCCTAATTATTAGTAGTATTATATTATAAATGCGAAAGTGAGTCTATTTGTTTATTTGTTAGGCTTTCACGCGAAAACGGCTCAACGAAATTAGATGAAATTTGGCACGTAAGAAGACCAAGCCGTGGGTTAGTACATAAAATACTTTTTATCCCGGTAGAATGTTCTTGAGGGATAATTCCAAACCTCCACGCGGGTGAAGACACTGGCAACAGCTAGTAAGATAATAAAAACACAAAGTTGTAAGAAAATCTTAAGATCTTACCACAGAGGCATTCCACAGGATATTAAAGCTATGTTTAAATGGCCTTTTTTTTTCTTTCTTTCTTCACTTAAACCTTAGGTATAATCTTCATTAACCGTTCACAAGATCACGCAAAATCGTGACTCACAATAACGTGAACCTAGCCTTAGTATAAAGATCAAAGCTCCCTTTATTCGCAACAATCAGTAACATTTATATTCCGAACACGAAACACAATACATGCACATGCATAAAATATTTTATACCATTCTAAATGGGGCCTTAATCGCGCTCGTCGCTTACGACGATTCAACTGACACTAGCTTACTAATGAATGAAGGGCGAATATAAAAAGGGTGTAAGGACCAGATAATTTTAAGGCGCAGATATATAATTTTAGTGACTTTTAAATCTCTTATTACGCCTTCATGTAAAGCAAGTAAGTTATGCAAAAAATGTAAGTTAAACTAAAACGTATACACAACAATTCTGTATGTGAATAATTAAGTTTTGTAGTAAAATAATTTATAAAATAAATTCAAGAAATACTGTCTAATCAAAGCATAAAAAACTATATAACTTTCAAACTACTAAAGATATTTTAATGTTTTTTTTTTGTGTGAACAGACTATTTTATTATCTATAATTCTATAATAAAATATGAATATTTTCCAAAAATTCATATTTTCTTTACTAAAATTAAATATTCCCTAAGAAAACAAACGGAGGCGCGGCGTGATCACGACACGCATCGGTCAACGGTTATTACCCGACTCTTTTTTTTTTGGTGGGAAATTATCAAATAACTTCTCCCGCTCTGGGCGGAGCGGCAATGTGTGTCAGACTCTTACTGACTAAAACCCACCCGTGTTCCTTCCGTTGCCAGTGTTGCCAGGGGTTTCGGTATCCGTTTCGGACTTTTCTGCGACCCCAGCAGGCATCGTCCCTAGTGGACCCCTACAATTGTGCTGACATCTCATTGAGGCGCGCGTGGAACACAACGTACCGTCAAAATGGGCCTGGTCCTTACCGGACGAGCTACCCATTGCTCACCGTCCACAAGCTCGCGCCTACGGTAGCCGGATTCCCGACGCCGTCGCAGGAGAGTGAAAAATTTGCCTCTCCCTCACCCGTCCCGCCTCCTCCTTCGCGAGCATTACTGTTTCGCAGAAGGAGGTGACGGCTGCCCATGCCCTCTCGCTCCGTATCATGGCCGGACGCGAGACATCTCCACCGCCGATCGCCTCCATTACCGGACTCTTAAGGTTCATTTTACAAGAATTGTGTAGTAAAATCTTCGTAAAGATACAACAAATAAACAAATATATGTTAGATCAGCAGTTACTTATTTATATGAAACGGTAAGGTTTTTAGTGGCGGTCGTAAAGCGATGTTCTTAACAATGGTTGACAATAAAACATGAAAAGTGCGTTAACGGCCTATAAAACCTGTTTATTGGACGTAGTTAAATAAAATCGGACTGCGAATAGGTCAGACTATGGTATTGGAGGCATTTGATCACCTTCGAGGAACAGTAAATGTGATAATTGTTTTTTTTTCGTTGTATTAAAAGCAAAATAAGTAGATAAATGATTTTTAAACGTCTGTCGAAAAACTAAAGAGTTTTTTCATACAGATAGCAGGTGATTACCATGAGGGGCTCGTGGCTAAGTAATAGCAGCCGCACGGGCCGATCGATCAGGTTAATCTATGCTTGCCGCGGTTAGCTTATCTTTACATACCAAGACCCCTCCGTACCACGGAAAGCACGTTAAACCGTTGGTCCCGACTGTTACTTATAGATCTTTGACAGTTGTTACGGGTCGAAGTTTGACAACCAATCTTACCAGGGGGTATCGTGTGTTACACAGTAGGTGGTGGCGGTAGGTTTGTGGAGGTCAGAGAGGCAGTCGCTCCATGTAAAATACTGGTATTCAGCCGACCCCAACATACTTGGGGAAAGGCTAGGCAGATGAAAATGATGAGTAGATCCATAACACGAGTGGACATATCTATTGCAGGATTTTGGCTAATAATGATTCGATGATTCGACTCTATAATAAACAGACGGTCAATAATATTTCTATGGAGCAGTGTCGGCCCAGTGGTGACGGCCCCGACTTACGAGACCTGTCGTAGATTCGAATCCAGGCAGGTACTTTACTTTGTGTAAATTATTTCATAACCACTGCTCTCAAAACGGTGAAAAAAACATAGCGCGGAAACCAGCAAGGGTCCTAGAACCAAAAAATCGAAAACATCTCACATCTACCAACCCACACTGGGCCCACGTGGTAGATTACAGACAACTCCCTCTTGAAGAAAGGAGGCCTGTGTCCCAGCAGTGGGAACATTGTAGGCTGATTCTGCAATAATATTTCTACGATCACCAAACTGCGCAAGCAGAACATTCAACCTTAAATCTAATATAATGACATGAAAATCATTGAATGATTACTAACCTGTAAATATGTCCATGTCCATACTGCTAATCACCTACGCTTTTTTTTTTTGGGTGGGAAATCATCAAATAACTTCTCCCGCTCTGGGCGGAGCGGGAGGGTGTGTCAGACTCTTACTGACTAAAACCCACCCGTATTCCTTCCGTGTTGCCTGTGTTGCCAGGGGCCTCGGTTACCCTTTCAGACTGCTACGCGGCCCTGGCAGGCATCGGCTCTAGTGGACCCCTACACTCTTGCTGACGATATCTCTTTGAGGCGCGCGTGGAATACAACGCGCCGTCGACCCGGGCCTGGTCCTTACCGGACGGCGAGCTACCCATTGCTCACCGTCCGCAAGCCCGCGCCTAAGGTGGCCGGAAATCCGCCCGGGATTCCCGACGCCCAGGGCGTCTCCTGCGGCGGTTAGGGGCGAGAGGGCGCGAAATTTGCCTTTCCCTCAACCGTCCCGCCTCCTAATCACCTACGCTGCTAATCAATACGGCCATGACAAAACCACACAATTGTATAAACTGCATCTACTGAACATAACCACAATTCAAACATTATTAATACAACCAAGGTGATAGACAGATCGTCTCACGACGTGCAGCTGCCGAATATTTCTGTTCAGTGCTGTTGTTTGCATATCATATTATTTTTATTAGTTAATCAAGGTATTTTTTTTTTTGTATGCGTCTGTTCCTGTGACAAATAAATGTACTTTGTACTAATCTTTCTTGCTTTCTTGATCTCTTAGTTGCCCTTTACAGCAACCACGAGTTATTTTCCGGAAACGAATCAATTTTGAAATAGGATAGAAATGCGTTCGTATTTTTGGTTCAAATAATAATATGGATTCGTTTTTCGGATTGAGCAGTTTTTTTACGAACTATCTCCCAACATATCATGCAATGATTGAAAGGGATATGGTGGATTTGATGAGTTTTTAGTTTTTACATGTAAATCCAATTTATTGGAACTAACAACAGTATAAAAAATCGGCCATGCGCGTGTCGGGCCACGCACTATGAAGGGTTTTGTAGTTGGGATGAATTTATCCCAAGAACAAATTTAACTTTGTAGTTATAAAAATGTTGTCCCATACATCGATATACGTCACGGTCAATTCTCCAACTGGAAATGTACGTTTGTAATCGCAATTTTTGTATTTTTATATTATGAGAAAACTACAAATTCACGATTTTCGGATTTTTTTCTTTACTTTTGCAATGAGACCTTGCTTCTCGCCAAATTTCATAATTCTAAATCAACGGGAAGTATGAAAATAAATCAAAACCTATAATTTTATAGGTTTTGATTTATTTGCAAGTATCAAAATATGTCCCATAAACGGCCGTATTTTTTATTGCATTGACTTAGGAGCTTGATTTGATATTAATTTCAACTTGATACCTCCTCGTGTTCCTGAGAAAAAGGGTCTTTCCAGACAGACAAACTGGGGGGTAACCATCACCTCTTATAGCAGTATTATTATAATATTACTTCACAGTGGGAAAGTGATGGAGCTATACAGGACTTATAGCTCCATCTCTTTCTCACGCTTAAGTAATATTGAAATAATACTGCTATAAGAGGTGATAGTTACCCCCTGATCCTTTATGGGTTCCGTTTTTTTCCTATTGAGTTAAAGAACCCTAAAAACGAATTGCAAGTGTGATTTTAATTACTGATATTTTGGGGCGTCCAGAATAACCCTTAATCCAGAGACGTCACTGTGTGAAGCCTCTGGATTAAGGGTTACCTTAAGTCTTGTCTAACCTAGCCAAAACTAGACTAACTTTGTCAATGGCCAGCACAGAAATATGAAGTTACTGTATTTCTTAGCAATATTTTTTTATTATAAAAACACTTTTATAAAACTAGGAAAGACTAAGAACTTCAAAGTACACAGCCGGCAAACTCAAACTCAAAGCATTTATTTCAAATAATTCAATTACAGGCACTTTTGAATTGTCAAGGGGTCGGTCAGTCAGAAAAATGAAGCTAGTTACCCATTCTAAAGCGTAGTAGGTTCCTATGGAAAAGAACGGGCAAGAAACTCCACGGACACTCTTTTAAATTAAAATATTTTTACAAAAATATTGGTTACATCATTCATGTTGAAATTATACATGTGAGAACAATATAAAAAGCCGTGCACGTTAAAAATGTATTTGGAAGGTACCGTCATGATGTTAATATCTTTAAAGGGTTCCCTTAGAGTAATGCGCCTTTTCTGCAAAATAAAAACAGACTCGATATCCGACCTACCAACTACTACACTGACGAGGCTAAATTATTTACAAAGTATTTAATTAACATTCTTGGCAAGTTCCTGAAACAATCTACGCTCCACATGCTTTTATAAGAATCTGTGTTCTACCCACGTACCGTAGCGTAGCTGCTACGAAAATCTGTAGAAGGGCGTAGCAGTGCTACGACTGCTACGGGCCAGCTTGGACGGTGCTACGAACTTGAAAGTAAGGTCGAATGCTCAGACAAAATAAATGACTTTTGAAACTATAGTATACGTATATGTATATGAAGAATTTTGAACAAAACACACGCACATCCTCGATTAAGGTCCAATTGAAAACCAGCGACAGGCACTGGTTGTCTGGCATTTATGCTGAACTAGGCCTATGTGACGCTGCGGTAAAGAAAACCATATTGTTATTGTACTTAAGTTTTATTATTTTTTTTGTGTGCCTTAATCTGGGTCGACTAAATAAATAATCTTTTTTAAAATAAATTCTAAAGATCAGTATTGCAAAAAGACAGACTAAATAACATAATATTAAACCTATTTTATTTCAGCAAACATGTCTTCCAGCAAACGCTGATCTAATACATCGCATCACTTACCCCGCAACTCTCTCGAGGTATTCTTAACCTTAGTTGTGTACATTCGCCCACTAAGTTTCCTCTACAAAGTAAGTACGTTGGTACCGCTCAACCAAGTAAACGGACCGAGATTGCATAATAAATTGGCCTGGGACAGAAAAACTATGGCGTGGTTAGTGGGTTATAATCTTTTGTGAATAGCAGTTTGAGGGAAGATGCTGTTTAGTAAGCATTTTCTGGTCTTTTTAAAAGTATTTTGGTGAATTTTTCTTGTGGAAATTTTTTGGGGTTAAAGGGTGGACTAAGTAGGGGAGGCGTTTAATTAAGTTATTTTGTCAGCTAACAAAATTCGCATTAATCTACTTAAAATGATCGAATAAGCAGATTATAAACCGTTTTTTCTTTTTATATAATATCTGTTTAATTTTTAGTATTATAAGAATAAGATTTACTCAGTTGTACGATTATTAGTAATGTTGTACTCGTGCTCTTCCAAATTTCAATTCTAATATGTAATATGTGGATAACGTAATTAGTTACGCACTGATATACCTAGATTATTAGCTATTGTTAACCATGTATAGTGTGTAATTGTTGGTTTTCCTTAATAAATAAAATAAAAAAATATCTCATAATGGCGCAGAAAATAAAATCTCAAAATGAATGTGAACGTCATCTGAATATTTTTTAAATTGCTCAATAGTTAGTAGCTATCATCTATTTAACGGTTTACTAAAACGACCTAGAAGCCGATTACAATTCATGTTTTACTCCCACGCCTTTTGTTTCTAGACACTGAAGATAACACGAGACCTTGTTGAGACCCTGTTGAGCGTTCTTAAAATAAAGTGTACCATGTCTGAATTTATGGTATAAATATCACATTTTCAATATTTTTTTGATTTTTAGGGTTCCGTAGTAAACAAGGAACCCTCATAGTTTCACCATGTCCGTCCGTCTGTCTATCTGTCTGTCTGTTTCTCTGTCTGTCTGATCCCACTGTAGCTCAGAGACGCTTAGTACTAGATAGCTGTAATTAGGCACAGGTATGCATATTAATCACGCCGACAAAGTGCTAAAATAAAATCATGTAAGAAATTATTTTTCTCGTCTACCCCATAGTGTGGGGTATCGTTGGATAGGCCGTTTAAAATATTGCAGGTTTGTTAACACCACTTTTCGATTCAAGTATCCACTTGCGTAATAATTAGCAATACAGTGCTTTTTTTTTGTTAGTAATTATAGATAAATGGCCCCCCGCCAGATAAATGGTTGTTTATGGAGATGTGAAAAAATTCATGGCAGTAGCACATAATTATAATGAAATTAAGACGCTGACAACACCTAAACCGCGGTCACTGTCAGATTGCATAGAAAAGAAAGAGAAGCGAAATGACACAACGCTTGTAATTTATTGCAAAATATGAAGCAATTATCTATTTACTCAAAATTGAGTTGAGTAATCGAAAATAAAAAACAACCAAGTTCTGCATTCAAATAAGACGTTCTTGTTATTAATTAAATACGTAACGTATGTTGATATTGAATGCAGATATTTTGGATTAGAACTCAAGATAAGAGGTTAGTTTAACGTTAGTTTGTATCGAGTTTTTTTTTTCAATACGTGTTTTGGTAACAACTAAGTTCTGGGAAATATGTTCTAATTTAACATATATTTTTTCCGCTACCACAAACTATAAAGATTTGGCAATTTTTTTTCTTAAGAGAAGCCTATTTTGGTCAATTGGGTCTTGTCAGCGCCTTAAAAGGAAAACTATTACAGCTAAGTAGGCGATTAGCTTAAATTTGCAGTTGGAGAATTGCGTGGCATATATCGATGTATGGGAGAACAGGTTTTTTAACTACAATGTCAAGTTTGTTTTTAGAATAAGTTCGTCCCAAGTAATCCCGTAAACTACGGAACCCTTTATTGTGCGTGGTCCGACACGCACTTGGCCGGTTTTTAGTTTTTAGATTATTATTAAGATACAGAGAACAAAGGTGGCCCAGTGGTAACAGCCGCGATTTACGAGTAGTAAGTCGTAGGTTTAAACCCGGACAGGCGATTTACTTTGTGTAAATTATTTCATCACCACTGCTCTCAACGCGGTGAAGGAAAATATCGTGAGAAAACCGACATGTCCTAGAACCAAAAATTTCGAGGACATGTGACATCTACCAACCCACACTGGGCCCGCGTGGTGGATTAAGGCCCAAAGCCCCTCTCAGAGAAACGAGGCCTGTGTCCTAGCAGCCAGTGGGAACATTATAGGCTGATTTGAATGATATTTAATTGCTTTCAGATTAATCTATTTAAAGAGAAATCATCAAATTAATCTGGTATTTTGTAAAAAAAATACAGTTATGCGACTGTCTTAAAAGCTAATTTTTCTACTAACTATGAAAAAAGACGCAAATGATTTTGATTGAGTTACAAAGAGTTTAAATTAATAACTACTTAAAAAAGAGGTCAGTTTAATCACCAAATCTTTAAAATAAGAATTATGCAAATACAATTTCTTATTCTTTTTCTTATTCTGCCAGTTTTAAGTTTTGTTTTCTCACAGCTGATGCAAAATAACCGTATATGTAGTTTAATCTGCCAAGTAATTATTGTATTCCGGAAAATTATCACCATTATAAATAATGCATTCAAATTATTTGTATCCCTGTATATTAAAAGTTAGGTTAAGCTAAGAATTTCACGTCAAAAAACGGGGGACAGAAGTAAATTCGACAGACCTTTTTTGTAAGGCTGGGCTTACACGAGAGCAAAATCGAACCCAAAAATGTATAATATCTTTCATTCCAAGGTTAATCCTTAAAGTGACTGAACTAAAAGCCTTACATGTAGTCTTAGCCTTCTTGTGTCGGGTTTGCGACTTTGCTGGTCAGCATGTAGGTCACGAGGCAAAATGTCGCAAAAACGACGTGACGTTCTCTTCACATTTTATATTCAAAATTATATTTTGACAAAAACATTTACCTACGTATATAATCAAATGTATACAACTTTACATTAGGATATTTTTCATCATTAGAAAACAGTTAAATTATGTAAGCTAACCTGAGTCAGTAGATAATGTGTCTCAAATCCAACAGAAAAATCTTGACAGCCGTGGCACTCACGAAACACGTCTGTTTACTCGAAATGTATTTGACAACTAGCTTTTTCAAAATGGCGTTCTGTGAATGTAAAGTATACTGTTGCCGTTTCATAAACTAAAATAGTCTTCGTAAATTTTTAAAGGGCAGTTTTAGCCGTGACCAAGCTTACATGTCCGGTACGTTGCACGATTTTTTTGGAAATCAAATTGAATTTAAATGAGCATAAGACTTGAATTTACCGGCGACGATCGGCGACGATGACCAAAAACTCATCCTATCCTAGTGCATTCAGTTTTCAAAATCGCTTCTAACCGTGGAATTTCTTGCCGGCTCTTCTCCATAGGAAACGACCAATTGGAACCGTGCATCTACATACTCGTAGCTTCTGACGTTTCATAAGTGCCCATGTAGGTTTATGTGAAATAAAATATTTTGTTTTGATTTTTAACATCCAGGGACTTAAGTGAGAGACACGCCAAGACACACACTGATACACCTTGGTATTAAAAATTGTATTTTTTATTCATTACGTAAAGTGTTACTAAAATAATTGTTTGAATTTAACTGAGTGTGTTTAATGCTTTTCAATCATTAAAATAATTAGCCGGACACAACTTTTACAAGTTATTTACGCTTCAAACACAGGGGACAGCTCAAAAGTGAGGGAACACTTTTTTTTTTTAAACGCTCTGTTATCCTTTTTTTAGTTAATTGAAAATAAAAGATACTACCAAACACATAACATCGTCTTTATTGTTTCATATCTTTTCATTTGATGAAATTTCACAAAAATTCTCTCCATATTTTTTTGTGTTACGACCGATATGGTTTCTTTATTAAGGAATATTTTTTTACAAAGCCGAAACATTTTCTTAATGATGTAATTCAACCTTGGTTCACCCGAAAAGCCGAGGAATTTAATTAGGTTATATTTTTATAAAACAACGCACGAGCAGCCGTATTGAAAAGCTCTCCTAATTTATTCTTGGTGCCGAATAAATCAACATTTTGTAAATAAATTGTATCGACATATTGTATTATTTTTGAATAATTTTCCTCTTATTTCATTTTGTATTTGTGTAACGTTACACTTGTAAAATACGAGGTAACATTCCTAGAGGGTAGGTACGATACGAAACGTAAAACAGGATCTTGATTCGCTATGACACTTTTCACTGCTATCCTGTTTCTATAAGGTCGGGACAGCTTTTGGTTTCGCAATTTCTGGGCAACATTCTTTCACAAGGGTCTTTACAAAGTACTTTATGTAAACTATATCCAACTAACTATTAATACTTAAATAACTAAATAGGTACATAGCTATACCTCTCTCAATTACTTCTCATCTTGTATTCTCAATTCAAAATAGAATGGAAGTTGCTAACCTTACCAATTATAATATCTCTGCACAAAAATGTAACTTTCCTCCATCTCCAAAATGTAATTGCCCTAATATTAGTATCACCAAATTTCTTAAATATCTTGGAATCGAAATTGATGCTAATTTGACTCTTGAAAACCACATCAATCTCTATTAAGAAGAATACGTAAGCTCACATATATTATGAAAGAGATTCGTGGTTTAGCAGAGAAACAGATAATATGGATATTTTATGAAGCTTTGGTTCAATTTATAATTAGTTATTACATCACAACATGGAGAGGAGCATGCAAAACTAAAATGATAACCGTTGAAAGAGCCCAAAGGATAATACTAAAAGTGAGTTTATCCAATCTTCGTCTTTTCTCCACCTCAAAACTTTATGAGGAAACTCAACTGTACGCCAGCTTTACATATTGCTAAATGTACTTCTGCAACACTCCGACTTACCTGAAGAAAGGAGAAAATGCATAGCTCTCTCCAAAAGAAACTACGCAATATGTGAGTCAACTGCTGTCAGTAAATCCTTTGCGCGAAAAGAAATCCCGTTCCGAGGAGGCGAATTATTTAATAAAATAAATAAAATCATAAATATAGCTAGGTAATTGTCGTAAAATTTAATGTAAAGAAAAAAGTAAACAAATGGTTACTAAATCGAAGCTACGCTGAAACGGAAAAAGTCCTTGAGATTGTAAAGTAACAAGGTATATTTTGCTGTGATTGTTTGTTTCATTTTATTTTTTGGGGTTTATTTCAGTGTCTGAGTGCCTTCTACCAACGGGAAGCTACTCGGAGATGGCGAGGCAAGTGCTTGGTAGTTTGCTATGTATAATATAATATTTAATTTAAATTTACACTAATTGCATTACAATTTATTGCATATAATTAATTGTATTATATATTTATGAAATATTGTATTGTACAATAAATGTAGGCATATACACACACACACTCACACACACACACACACACACACGCGCTCACGCACGAACGCACACACACACACACACACCATCATTTACTCGCAATTGTACCACGTTGACAACCTCTACTATGTGATATAATGGGGGTCTGGAGTTTTAAAATACAGTCTTAGGCTTAGTTTAGACTCCAGATCTCCCACATATTACGCTAACTAGCTGCGACAGATGGTTTCAAGGCTCAATCCCGTGGGAATGTCAGGATAAAAAATATCCTTTGTCCTAATCCACGTCATGGTCTACCCATGTGCCAAATTCCATCCAAATCCGTTCTAGCGTGAAAGCGTAACAAACAAATAAACAAACAAACTCTCTTTCGCATTTATAATATTAATATTAGTTAGGATGATAATAGTACATTAATTTTTATTGTTACAAAACGTGAAAAACTTTAGGCCTTCCTGTTTTTAAATTCTTTCCCCTTTGACAATTAAAAAAAATACAAGAAACCGACGACAACTACCATAAATACAGACGAACCACTTAAAATAATTCACAAACTTCCAAGTTTTTCAGCAGACCGATAAAAATCCGGGCGGGTTATTCATTAAAATAACTAGAAGTGGACTCAGCAAAATAACACAATTTGAAAAATTATTATACCCGACCGCCATTGCTTAACTCGTTGAAGTCAGAACTTTAAGTTAAAAGTTGGTCGGTCACAGATAACGTAACGCCATCGAATTATGGTTTGTATGTAGGTTAACTTAGATGAGGTAAGTGTTTTTGCCTGTTTGCGGATTTATGATCCGGTCGAAAGTTCCTAGTTTGATTATGGCACCTCGTGTTTTATGCGAAGTTTTTTACACCGTGCTAAGATAAAGTTGGTATGGTTGCTAGAATTTTCCTGTACACTTTTCCTTATAATGAAGGTAAACATTGTGAGAATGGGTTTATCAATCTGGCATCGTCCACAAAGAGAGGTCGTGCATGCGAACATTAGTTATACTATTGAAGTAAACCCACTCACACACTTACATCCACACACCCATCACACATCTCACCACACACATGCTACCCGTAACTAATTCCCTATCCGCTACTTATTATAATCTTAAACAGAATATGGTTTAGAATTATCGATAATTTAATTCAATTTTTTTAGTTCATTATGTTTTGTCTTTTTTGTATTTTTTTTTAATGTAATTTAGAGTTCCTAAAAAAAAATCGAAATTGTATTTAGTCCTAAGCCTTCCCATGCTGATGCATGTAACAGAATACGAGTAAATCCTGTTACTTGGATCAACTAATAACAAATTACTCCTAAACCCCTGTCATACAGGATATCCTAGTTCAGGGGTCGGTACCTCATTAATAATAAGTTTATTGCACAAAGATGAACACATTGAGTTAGTCATACACTAAACATGATTGTACATGTGGTGATCAAAATCAGGTTGAACAGCTGGCTCTTGAATGAAGTAAAAAGATACTTGTATCTCGAGAGAAATCATTGATGTAAGGTGTACCGAAGTTTAGAAATAAAGTTACTAATACTATTACTCTTAGAAAAAGCAGCTTACTTTTTTTTTGGTCATCAAATCTTCAAATAAGTTCTCCCGCTCTGGGCGAAGCGGGAGGGTATGTCAGAATCTTACTGACTAAAACCCACCCGTATTCCTTACGTTGCCTGTGTTGCCAGGGACCTCGGTAACCCTTTAGTACCATCCCGCGACCCCGGCAGGCATCGGCCCTAGTGGACCCCTACACTTGTGCTGACGACATCTCTTTGAGGCGCGTGTAGAATATAATGCGCCGTCGACCTGGGCCTGGTCATTACCGGACGGTGAGCTAACCATTGCTCACCGTCCGCAAGCCCGCGCCTACGGTGGTTGGAAATCCACCCGGGTTTCCCGACGCCGCTTAAGCCGGCTATGCACGCTAGGTTATGCATGATTGTACAATGAAACCGTCCACACAAACATGAGGTATATGGGAGAAAATAGTACAGTTTTCCAGAACTGCTAGCAGTGAAAACCGCCACGCATAAGCTAGTGTGTGTGAGTGGGGGTGTTTGTGTATGTGTTTTTGGCAGTAGAGGGGTTCATAGAAAAAATATTACCTCATAAGTATAATGAAAATCTACTCACATCAACATCAATCCCAGGCTGCGCGAAGATCCTCGTAAACGGATACTCCTTAGGCAGATAACTGAAGAACTCCTGCCTCCCTCTGTACCACTTAACACTGTATAACGTTTCGTTTCCCTCAAGAGTCCATTTACAACCTAGTAGCACTGTGTCACCGAGTTTCACAGCCGATGGTGCTATCAGTTGGACGTCCCGGAGAGCTATGGCGTCTGTAACAACGAGAAGAGGTTATTAATACAGGTCTGGTACAATAGGTTCGTGGTTTTAGTCAATGCTAATAACTTCTTCATTTCAACAACAACCTGTTTTTTTTTTAAGAATTCCTAAGCACTCTAAACATGATAGGTAAAAGTAGTTTATGAAATTGTTATATCAGCGGTTATTATTACTCACACGAGTGTGAGTTTAAAAACTAAGCCGCTGGAAAGGTCTATAAAAGACACACGAGTTGTTGAATACCTAGTTATGTGCAGTTTCATACACTACTTTATCTAACCTTATGCAATTTTATCAAAAACATAACAAATAATATCGTAAGTATCCAACCACCGCCCACATCCAACATTCCA
Organism: Atethmia centrago; assembly: GCA_905333075.3. Lineage (NCBI taxonomy): Eukaryota > Metazoa > Arthropoda > Insecta > Lepidoptera > Noctuidae > Atethmia > Atethmia centrago. Next base: position 27,161,113 of record HG995374.1, read on the forward strand.
CTGCGGCGCGCGACGGTACGCGCCACAGGAACCGATCAGCTGTTGAGACGACGCGCCGCCATTTTACGCCACAGATAATGTAGAAACAGTGGTTGAGTCTAATATGCACGTATTCACTCATTTTAGACTTGGGCATATATATTGGTGCCGATTCCCTTGTTCACAAACTAAGCTAAATTTAAGTTCAGTCCATCATTTTCTTTCTATTTCATTAAGAAAAGGACAGAAGACAAATTTTAGTTTAGTCCTGTCAAATTAATCAGCGCCTGTCACTACTCTATACAAGTTTTGACGTGATTAAAAACTTGCCTACTAAAATTACGTCAATTTACGTCAAGCGCTGATTAATTTGACAGGACTAAACTAAAATTTATCTTCTGTCCTTTTCTTAATGAAATAGAAAGAAAAAGATGCACTGAACTTAAATTTAGTTTAGTTCTTCTGTCCTTTTCTTAATGAAATAGAAAGAAAAAGATGCACTGAACTTAAATTTAGTTTAGTTTGTGAACAAGGGAATCGGCACCATTATGCAGTTTTTATTTTGGTGTAGTCGTTTTTGTTTTATCTATTTTATTCAGTTAAATTGTTGTTACGTATTTATTCAACTATAATAATAACTAATAAGTTGCGTAATTTAATTATTTTGTTCATCGACGGCAATTAAAACCTATGAATAGAGAACTCGATCGAGCTGTACTTTAATAGAAAAAGTTATTTTAAAGCATTATTTTCAATTATTTTGTTAGGGAAAGTCTGTTATAAAAACTTTTTAATTATATTATATTTTGCACGTGGATAAAGTCTGTCAATAAGGTACTATTTTTGATTACATAATTAAAACTTTACTGTATGAGAACTTTACTAGATAAAAGATTTTAGAAAATCGGCCAAAAATGTTCCTGTAACTTACGTAGGTGTCACGACCTTCGTAATAACAAGTGAACTTTAACAGTGGTTGTTTTAACCTTTTAAGCCCCGCGCGACACCGATTCGGAGTCAAACAATAGAAAATCAATTGCGTCTCATTAGCTGTCCTTGACCAATTAAAAAGAGACAGCTTTATACAGGGTTGGTGACGGAAGAAAATTGGATTAAGTAAGAGATTAATTTGTCAAGTCTGATATCTGTCTGATGACAATTCAACTTCTAGTGGTGCCGAATAAACTGACATAATTAACGGAATAACTATGTAGGTAAATGTCTATTAATTGCTCCCAAATTACAACTTTTTTTTTTACATTATTCCTCGACATAATGTTTTCATTATTTGATATTATGTACCTACGATTTTAATTTTAACTATATAGTAGTTGGCTTTTGTGGACAGGATATTAAGACGCTGACAACACCTAAACCGCGGTCACTTTCAGACTGCATAGAAATGAAAGAGATGCGCGATGACACAACGCTTGTAATTTGTTGCAAAATATGAAGCAATTCTCTATTTACAGATGTAATGGCAGTCATATCATTTGGTTTAAATTGGGTTTTATTTTTATTGTTTTCATTAATATTTTAGTATAGATTCTTTCTTTCATATTTTGTGAATGTGAGAACGTTGTAAGCTTAATAGACTGTAGATTTGTAAACCAAATAAATTTTGTTAAGTACCTGGTACTTGTTGGCAGGCCTACACTGTCCTTCCATAGCTATTAACACTGTAATTTTAAAAACATTGTAAAATCCAATTATTTTTAAAAGAGTAACCGTGGAGTTTCTTGTTAGCACTTCTCCATAGGAAACGACCAATTGGAACGTTGCACCTAGCTTCTGACGTTTCATAAGTTCCCATGTAGGTTTATGTGTGTGTGTGTTTTTTGAATTTTGATTCGTTTTTGATTTGACAAACACACAAGAGCAATACCTCCTTCTTTCAAATATGGTGAGGGGGGTAATGGCTGATTTTTGCGTTATGCTCGTGAACGGGTGCTGCTTGTGGTGACTGGTCGTCTTGCTGACCATTGTTTTGTTTTGTTATTAGTAATTAACTGTTTATATATTTTACTTTGATGGTCCTAGCTCATCATTTGTGACTGTTACAGCTATAGCTATATGTAAGCGGGCACACCTTTTATGCTTGGAGGCTTTTATTTGGGTATTAATTTCTGTTTACGTTTTTATCTCTGCTTGAGAACAGTTTTCGGGGTTTTTCTTTTCTTTTTTTTTTTGATGGTATAGTGGTGTGCTAACTGATATATCTATTTATTTAATGTTTTGTGTTGCACGTAATGTAAATTGTTTTGCATACTGTTGTATAGAACCCATTTATTTTCTCTAACTGAACAGACAGGTGTGCTGCTGGGGAGTTTGTTGGCAACTTCTTCTTCCCAGCTAAAGCACTAGGTAGTGGTGAAGGGTGGGCGTTTTGGGGGACTGTCTTATGTAATTTTGACGTTCGAAAAGTGCTAATTTTCAGTATAGTTTGAATAAATATACTTTTGATTTTAATTTTGATTAAATACTAAATAGAAAAGTAGGTAAATATAAATGACACGATAGCCACCCCTAGCTCTTTTTTTGCACTATGTCTAATGCTTATTGCTTTTTTTGATCACATTCACATAAAATAAATAAGTCAAATCTGATTTATACTTGACTTCTATAATCGTCTAATCGTTCTATTGGTCTAGTGGCCACAAGCGCTACTGCTGAGCATGAGGTCCTGGGTTCGATTCCCGGGTCGGGCAAAGTGTTATTGGGTTTTCTGTCTGGAACTTCTCAGTAGCAGCCTGGAGTCTGGATTTGTGCCCGGTTGATGGCAATAGGTTCGCCCCCTTTTGCTTGAGAATTTAACATAACTGGCGAAATGTGGGTGTACTACAGGTACACCTCTGCCCAACCCTGCGGGAAAACAAGGCGTGATGTTATGTTAAGTTATGTTCTATAATCGTAATATAATTCGATTTCTACAAGTTATAATTATTTTAATGCCTACGCAATCATAATTCTTCAAAGTTATGTTATTTATTTGATTGTTAATTTTATAAGTTTAATTGAAATGGAAAGCTATAATTCGAATCTGAAGTTCATTCAGAAGCAATTCAAATTGTACATTACTGTTTTATTTTTTATTTTAAATACATAATTCCTCTCTGTGAGAGGGAGTGGGCCGTAATCCACCACGCGGGCCCAGTGCGGGTTGGTAGATGTCACATGTCTTCGAATTTTTGGTTCTAGGACATGCCGGTTTCCTCACGATGTTTTCCTTCACCGTTTTGAGAGCAGTGGTGATGAAATAATTTACACAAAGTAAAGCGCCTGTCCGGGTTCAAACCCACGCCGTACAACTCGTAAGTCGTGGCGGTTCCGGAGGACACGGTGGAGCATACGGTGGAGGTCTGCCCGGCTTGGGCAGAGCACCGCCGTATCCTCGTGGAGGCGAGGCGGCAGAGATCTCTCGCGTCCGGCCCTGGTTCAGGCCATGGTACGGAGCGAGAGGGCATGGGCAGCCGTCACCTCCTTCTGCGAAGCAGTAATGCTCGCGAAGGAGGAGGCGGGGTGGTTGAGGGAAAGGCATGTTTTGCGCCCTCTCGCCCCTAGCCGCCGCAGGAGACGCCCTGCGCGTCGGGAATCCCGGGCGGATTTCCGGCGCGGGCTTGCGGACGGTGAGCAGTGGGTAGCTCACCGTCCGCTAAGGACCAGGCCCGGGTCGACAGCGCATTGTATTCCACGCGCGCCTCAAAGAGATGTCTTCAGCGCATAGGTAGGGGTCCACTAGGGCCGATGCCTGCCGGGGTCGCGGGAAGGTACTTATGGGTCACCGAGGCCCCTGGCAACACAGGCAACAGGAAGAAATACGGGTGGGTTTTAGTCAGTAAGAGTCTGACCATACCCTCCCGCTCCGCCCAGAGCGGGAGAAGTTATTTGATGATTTCCCACCCAAAAAAAAAAAGTTGCGGCCGTTACCACTGGGCTACCACTGCTCTGATCTGCTCTTCTTTTAAATACTTAAGTGCTTATAATTTATTCAGTATTTCATTTGATGAATAGCCGTAGACTTTATTGTTTAGAAAAGTTTGGTTTTGTACCTAATCAATGAGAAATTTCAGAAGATTAAGAACTTTTAACGTTCCCTGAAGAGATCTACCAAAATCCAATCGAGAGGTCGTCACATAATAATAATCCAGCCTATTCTTTCTTTGCCCTGCAGTGAAAAACTCTTCTTACTATAGCGAAGGCACGAGCATGAATCACCACTCTTGCCTAAGACGGGTTAGTGATTCAGACTTATATTGACTATAAGTCCAGATTTCCCCACGATGTTTACCTTCAACGATGTTGGTAATATCGAAGATAAACTCAGAAGTACATATGAAAAAACCGGGCAAGTGCGTGTGAACGCTCAATGAAGAGTTCTGTAGTGAGGTCTTTTTTTTTGGATGGGAAATCATCAAATAAGTTCTCCCGCTCTGGGCGGAGCGGGAGGGTGTGTCAGCCTCTTACTGACTAAAACCCACCCGTATTCCTTCCTGTTGCCTGTGTTGTCAGGGGCCTCAGTGATCCTTTAGTACATTCCCGCGACCCCGGCCGTAGTGGGGTCTTGGGATGAATTTATCCCAGAAACAAACCTAACATTGTATTTGAAAGACATATTCTCCTAGAACATGGTTTTCAACAACAATGTCACGATATACGTCACGATCAGTTCTCCAACTGCAAATTTAAGTTGGTCGACTATTACTCGTTAACTTGTTAAGCCTACTTAGCTATGATAGTTTTTCTTTTAATCTCATTATATATACTACTGCCATGACTTTTCACATCTCCATAAATAACCATTTAGCTGTCAGGGGGGAAGGGCACTTGACTCTAATAAAGTTAGGACTTTAAAGCTTATTATTACGCAAACAGATCCTTGATTCGAAAAATAGTGTTCACAGACCCGCAATATTTAAACGGCCTATCCAGCGATACCCCACACAATGGGATAGATGTGAAAAAAAAATATCATCCCCACATAACGTACAAAGGAGGTACCCTAAAAACAATTGAGATTTTCAAGATTTTATTTTACCAATTTGTTGGCGTAATTAATAAATATACTCGTACCTATGCCAAATTACAGATTTCTAGTACTAAGCGTCTCTGAGCTACAGCGGGGACAGACAGTCAGACAAGCAGACAGACAGACAGACGGACATGACATGTGAAACTATAAGGGTTCCATGTTTACTACAGAACCCTAAAAAGTCACATTGGAACTTGCCCAGATTTAAACCCACAACCTCGTGAATGAGAGGCGAGGCCTTAAGGCGCAGATATATGATTTTAATGACTTTTAAATTAGTTATTACGCCTTCATGCATATAAGTTATGCAAAAAAGTTATATTAAACTAGAACGTATACACATCAATTATATCTGTGAATATTTAAGTATTATAGTTATATACTTTATGAAATAAATTCAGGAAATAATGTCTACCCAAACCATAAAAAACGATATTACTTTCAAACAACTTAAAATTTTTTCATGGTTTTGTTTTGTATGAACAGACTTTTTAGTATCTATAATTATATCTGTGTTTTTTTTTATCAAATATTCATATTTTCGTTACTAAAAATAATTATTCCCTATGAAACCGAACGGCCGCGTGGCCTGAGCGCGACGCACATTTATATGGCCAAGGTCATCGGCGATTACCAGAACCTAAACCACTAATCCATCACGACACACATCGTCACTTCTCAAATAATATAAAAACCAACCAAAATAGTAACCAACTCACACACTTTCAGAAGATCAGCAAAATAAGTATATTTCCCTCATTTCGCTGTAAATAACGTTTGATTCAATATGTTGGTACTCGGTCCCAATCTCGCAACTGATACCGCTGGTAAATCAATTTAGCGAAGTGATGTACAGAAATATTTGTTTCAATGTCTTGTTTTCTTCTTTTTAGGGTTCCGTACCCAAAGAATGCTAATGCGACCTTATTACTAAGGCTTCGCTGTCCATCCATCTGTCACAGAGCTGTATCTTTGAACCGTAATAGGTAGACACTTGAAATTTTCATAGTGTACTACTATGGCCGCTATAACAACAAATAGTAAAAATAAAATAAAGTTAAAAATTAAAGGACCCCCTTTAATTTTTAACTCGATTTTCTTTTTACTATACATACAAGGAAAGTGTTTTTTCAAAAGAATTAAAAACAAAGATGTAGTGTTAAATATTGTACGGCGGTACGGAACCCTTCGTGTGCGAATCCGACTTCCACTTGGCCGCTTTTTTCTATAGCCGCCATCATGCGGTGTGTATCGAGATGTGTGGTACGAGAAAAAGTGGGTAGCGGTTTTTAAACGAGATTAGGTTTTTAAAATTTAGGTTTTTTTAAATCGATTTGGTTTCTAAAATATTTTTTTTAGTGGAGTTAACTATTTTAGTTTAAAAGCGTGACTTTAATTTTGTTTTTAGTGAGAACTTCTCTCGGGAAAACCAGTTAGCTCGCGTGACCGTCACGCTCATAATTATAGTTTGTGAAGCTAAGAAGCTTTCTCTTCTGACGTGTTTTTTTATTGCATTGTGGGCCTCCTCTTGACCTCGATCTCGCCTGGTGGAAAAAGATGGATGAGGTCTATGATGGGACGAGCAAGCCCAGAAGATGCCTGTTTCGGATTTCCGGCCACCCGTAGGCGCGGGCTTGCGGACGGTGGGCAACGGGTAGCTCACCGTCCGGTAAGGACCAAACTCGGGTCGACGGAGCGTTGTATTCCACGCGCGCCTCAAAGAGAAGTCATCAGTACAAATGTAAGGGTCCACTAGGGCCGATGCCTGCCGGGGTCGCGGGAAGGTACTAAAGGGTCACCGAGGCCCCCGCAACACAGGCAACGGAAGGAATACGGGTGGGTTTTAGTGAGTAAGAGAACACACCCTCCCGCTCCGTCCAGAGCGGGAGAAGTTATTTGATAATTTCCCACCCAAAAAAAAAATGCCTGTTTACTCTTGTTTTGAAAGCTGACGGGTTTTATGGGGAACACAGACGCTGGCAGAAACTTCCACACTTAATATGTAACCATTATCCGTTGATAACCTAATCATTTTCCAGTGTTTATGTAGGAAGACGTCAAAATAAGGAAACATTTAACTTTGCCATTCTTTAATAGAAAGAATATTAAGATATTTCCTAAACTTATGACGTATCAACAAAGAAGGAATGATTCACACAATTTTACGAATTAATTTTCTTGAGTTAAGTCAACGAGTTTTTCTTTGAAAATAATTTAATTTATTTTCATAAGAACGTTTACCTACTTTATTTTTGTCGAACAAATTTCCACGGAATCATTATTCACGCGACGGTTATTAGAATAAATATTGTTATGACTTTCGGTTGGTTTTAGTCATCTTCGCTACAGTAAATTGGTTTTCATCCCTCTTCACGTTTCCACCTCAACCCCACCGCGCACGTGGGTCGCTTTGACCGCAAACAATTACATTACATCAAGCGACGCCTGCGCCTAACGCAATTACTAGACACACGCCCGATTTATTTATCGTTACACCCACTTACAGGAAACCAGGTGTGGTTAATGGTCCTGATTAGCTGGGACACGCACTTAATGAATTAATTAGAGGTATGAATAACACATTGTTTATGGTATTAAACTGTTCTCTTATGAGACACTTGATTCACTACGCAGGTAAACATCTTGTAGTCAAAATGTGGGTGGTCCAATCGTTATCATCATCTGTCTCGATCGTCATCATCATTTCCCAACTATGTTGGGGTCGGTTCTAATCTAACAGGATGCAAATGAATACCAGTATTTTACATGGAGCGAGTGGCTATCTGACCTAGCCCAGTAACTGCCTGCCGGGGTCGCGGGAAAGTCCAAAGCGGTTACCGAGGCCCATGACAATACAGGCAACAGAAGGAACACGGTTGGGTTTTAGTCAGTAAGAGTCTGACACACCCTCCCACTCCGCCCAGAGCGGGAGAAGCTATTTATAATTACCCACCCAAAAAAAATAAACCCAGTAACTGGGTAATACGATACCCCTTGGTAAGACTGGTCGTCAGAGTTTCGGGCTTCTGATAACCCGTAACGACAGTTAAATATCCACGAACACCAGCAGGGATCAACGGCTTAACATGCTTTTCGAGGCACGGAGGGGTCTTGGCAAGTTAAAGTTAAAGTTGGTCACCCATCCATGGACCAACCGCGGCAAGCGTAGCTTACCTGAGTAGCGTAGCGAACCTGATCGATCGACCCATGCGTCTGAGATTGCTTAGTCACCACTTAGTTGCCACAAGCCCAAAATATGAGTTATTTACGTTATTTCGAAAAATAATACCTACATCTGAATTAGGTATTTTCTCCGATGATTGTATTTGCACTTATCGACAAGAAAAGATTAAGTACAGCTGGTCTATTCTCAATAAAAAATAAAATTTGTTTGAACCTTTTCAGTGAGTAAATGTGTATAAAAAATAAATAAATAATAAATAACCATAACTCAGTACCTTGAAACAATTCGGTATTCGATAAATTTTACTCCAGAGACAGGCTTCTATTTCGGCAATATATTTACACTGAAGAAAAACCAATATATAGAAACACTAGCACCAGGGGAACATAAAAAGAAATATTTGACAGAAGGTATGAGTGATCGTATGCGCGTGTCGGGGTGCAATTCATCAAAACACACAACTTACTGTCGATGAAACTTTGGCAAAAAATCGGTCAATAACCTACCTCTAAGATATTGGCTTTCTGGGAAATTTTGTTGGGCTATATAACGCGGGTGTAAGATATATGTGATATTATGTTTATTGGTCTTGTGATTTGAGAAAATGTAGACAGAGGTACTAGTGGAAAATGTAGATACAGGCCGCACGTCAATGTAGCGCTTCGCTTTGTGAGTGCACCGTGCACGGATCAATCTAGCTAATCGCTAAGAACTGGTTTTTGCTGTGACGGTTCTTGTTGTTTTGGATATTTTGTTTTTGTTTTTATATTTAATTACTAAATTATTTATTTATTTATTTATTTATAAGTATAAATTATGTGTATGTTGAAACTGTTTGTACTCCCCGTCACTTGTCCTTAAAGGTTCATTAGAAAACCAGCGTCAGTCAGCAAATGCTGTCATGTATTCATGCTGAAATGAAACCTATTTGGCGCAGCCGTGAGGCACACACTTATTATTGTTAGAACATTATTTTCACATTTTTTATTTTGCTATTTGCATTTTGTGTTTCACAAACTGGGTCCAAATAAACTTTGTTCGTTCTATTCTTTCTTTCTTTCTTTTGGTACCTAAACCAGTATGAGCGAGCCTCTGATTCTATTGGAACCTCGTACTACCTGCTCGGCGTCAACGTGTTACCACCGACGACGACGTTCGCTCGACTGTACGCAAATTGCTACGTCGTGTTTGGTCCTACCAGATTCAGTTAACTATTAGAGATAATCAAAACTTTAGTCTATAAACATGTGAACCAAATTAAAAAAAAATTGGATATCTACCAATTGGTCTTGTTTTTTGATCTGACGAGGACTTTACTAAATGTCAAAAACTTAGACTGGAACGGCTGAAGTCATTTGGGGAAGCTAACCATACCATAGGTCACACACGATAGTGAGAGAATCTCGAAGGGGCCTTTAGTCAGCCATATAATGTGATAGGTTGATCAATCGTTGTTAACCCTCAAAATGATACTTACAAACGATTTATAAAACAAAGATTAAATAGCATTTCCACATCAAATAAGAACCCGTAACAACCACCAAACATTAATCAATAGTCGGAAACAGTTACAGCTAATAAGTCATAACAGGAAAAAGTTAATTTGTGATGTAACGTTACTCCGTAGTACGGAACCCCGGAATCCTCGTGATAAATTAAGTAAGAGACTTGTTCCGTCGAAGGGAAACTTGGGGAAATATCCGTGTCTTTTCTTAGCTCTATCGCAGGGATAGTCTCAATTTGTAAGCTGTGTTGAATATCGGAGAAATTGGACTGAGAATTATCATGGATTTTTTCCTTGTGGACCGCGGGAGACACCGGAACATTTTCCGATGGATTCGGGGGTAAAAGGAAGTGTAGGCAGTCTTTGTAACCCACAGGTAAACTTTTTTGACATCCCACCGTAGAAATCCTTCTACTTAAAAAAGGACCTAGACACAGATCGTTAGAAACGAAAGACATAATGACAGATTGTAGAAGGATTTCTACGGTGACATGTCGAAAATGGAGTAACAAAATGTCACATTGTATAGAAAGAGCCGTGTCTATTCTTCGAAGAAATAGAAAGCGTCATGCTAAGCCTGCCGGAGACTTAGATGATTAGATGTTATAATATTCATATTATCTAATTATAAGTCATATTCTAATATTGAATTGTACTACAGTGCTCATTCTTCCTCTGTATAAAAAAAACCTGTTTTGCAAACGGACTTACAGGCTGGTTATTGCTCTTGTGGTAATTAAGATATAGTCTCACCGGTGTTGGTAGTTGCGAGCATGGTATTATCTAACGGTAAACGAGCATCGGCATGAAACAGAATAGTAATTAGTTTCTGGTCATAACTATTATGATACTATTAAATATAATGTCTGTATACAGTGCATTTTGGGAATGCAGTCCGATTATGATGGTCTGTGGTCTGTTGTAATTATATTTTACTGTAGCCGTTTGGTCTTGATGGATCACTGGAAGGACATCATCTATATTCCCAAATTACGCCACAGCAGTTTTGAAAAAACAGTTTTGTTTCTAAACAAGATTTATTAGTAAAGTCATGGAAATTAACTATCGATTGACTTACAACTTAAATTGTCCGTATATTCAAATCACATCTGTCATTCTTTCACAGCTGTATGAAATGGCTATAACATGGCATATTGACGTAGTGTGTTAATTTTGAAAAACATTTATTTTTCCCGACTGTAGGTAGGTACATAGATAGCTCTTTCCCTGTGTCCTTAACGATAATGATTTTTAGCCAATAGATAGATCATGTTACTTATCAAATAATACTTATAATATAATAACGTTTCAAGAGCTCTTTTGTGGAATTGACAGAATTTGATACAATCAACTTGAGTCAACGAAAAAGGTTAAGATCCTTTTTAAGCTCTGGCTACACTATTGCGAATCCCACGCGGGACTGTTTTATTAATGATTAGGTAGTCACGCAACTATTGTGGGGTTTTATAATTTACGTCCACGCACATAAAATGTATGGGAATACGTTATCGTGAACGGACATTTAAAAGCGTAAAAATCACAAATTATAAGCGTTAAATTATTTCCATACATTTCACTTCTATATGTTATCGTGACACCGTGATGTGGACGTGGTCGTACACGATAATATCGTCACATTAAAATTAGAAAACCGCACATACGCGCCAGTTTGAACATCTTCATACAAGTTAGTTGACACAATCGCACAGTGGAACGAATGTATGGGAGCGGTTGGACGTAGACATGTCCGAAAAATAAGAGTAAAATTATGCCAAACTAATGATGCCATCTTATTCGATTACTTAATGTCTTCATAAATTGTGGTGATGAATTTCTTCATAACTCCCATATTTCGGGAGTAATTTGAGAAAATGTGAAATTTTACTATGAAAATGAGTGTATCGAGCTCTCTCCCTCCTGATTCCGGGCTTGTTTCAAGTAGCGGTCTCTAATATCGTAATGCTATTACTAAGAGCTATATTTAATACTAAGACACATAGTGCGCCAAATGTGCACTTTCTGGGATAAAAGGAAATGAAAATTTAAAAAAAAAAACGTTTTTTCCCCATTTGTATTTACTTTAAACCGCAGACAGACTTATTAAGAGGTCTATAAATATATTATATATATACAGAAATATATATTAACAAAAATATTCACAAGAACTGATGAGAGTATGACTTTTAAGTAAGTTGATAATAAATTACCTAGTTTCATTAAAAGTACAATAAATAATTAAGATGTAAGCTCTAATTTACTAAGTTACACATTTTAAAACAATAACATCATTTAATTATCTTCGTCATCATCATCATCATCAATTAATTCAAATTCAGAATCGATGTCCGCTAAATCATTTATGTTAACAAATTCGATATCACTTTTCTCAGAATCCGTAAGCTCATAAAATTCCTTAAAAGAAGATTTTTTTACAAACTTATTTCCTTTTGGACGGATACTTGTAACAAGTGGATCAAAAGACAGTAAAAGATTGTGCATAATATCTTCATTGCATGAGATACTGCTATGCTTTCGAGAATGCCCCTCTCTATATTTTCTAAAATCTTTATTTCTAGCCTCAGATGCCTCTTCGGATAGAAAACCAATGGGCACAATTGACATGTTCTGAACTATGTCTGGCCCATGCATTAAAATTTTATGAAGTGAAGAAGGCATATAATACCATGGGTATAACTCCACGTAAAGCTTAGCAGTATCAAAGCAGAACTCTCGGAATTTAGTTACGTTGATCTTCTCTCCTGATGAAATACACTGCAAGATCACACAGATTTTTCTTAAAAGCATAGCATCTATTCCGGTCAGTTCAGCAGATTTAGTGTAGTTTTCAAAAAATCTCCTTGCCGAGTTGCCATTGTTGGTGGATCCACTGCCTTGTTTCACAACATCGAGAAGTAAGCCCGTTTCTCTTCTTACAGCCTCTTGAACTCTTTTCTTCCTGTCATCAACTTGCCTTTTTGCTATATCACCCCTTACTTGCCATGATTTTATGTCTAATTTGTAGGAAATGTGTAATAAGCATTCCATTGAGCGAATCCAAGCGTGAAGGGTGCTTAAGCTATATTTATACATGTCCTCGTTTGCGTGTTTATCTTTGATTAACTCTAAATTATTCATTTCTTTAGGACAAGCCTTGCATATGTCACACACTGAAGCTGCTGTATTGGATATAATGGAATGAATTTTACCATCAATCATTGTCAACAGCAGTTGGTGTTTGACACTAATTCCATCAGTGATGGTGGATGGAGTTAAGGCTTCAATCTCTGCTTCGATTTCAGCCATCTCTCTCTGCACATTTTCTTTGGTTTCCTTTATAAACTTAAACAATATTGGCCGGCAAAATGAAGTGGAAGATGGTCGCTCGTTTTCCCAAATTGTTACACCTTTTGAGACGAGCCGCAGTGGTACAAGACTAATCATAAAATTACTAGCAAGATCGATTTGCTCATCTTCACTCGTCCTTTGATGATAAATGCTTTGGCTAGATGATCCGTCAAAACCCCATTTGCTGGTCAATACGAGCTGTTGATTGGGATCAACAGGGGTTTCTAACGACCTAATAAGTCTTCTTGAGGTTAAATCCATCAAGGCTTGTAATTTGATTTTTGCAGAGCTCTCTGTAACTGTGAGATCTTCTTTGGCCGGATAGCACTTAATTTTTTCTTTAACCAACATGTAGTAACTCGGGTATTGAAGAGCTCCTTCTTGAGTGTTGAAATCCCGAAGAGTGTTATAGCGCCATTTCGATAAGTTCATCGATACATAAAGAGCCAATGCCTTCAAAGGGGATATTTCCCGTACCTGAATTGATTTACCTTCAATGAAGGCTTTGATTTTTGAGGCCTCTTCTGGATTCTCCGTCAAGTATTTCATAACATAAGCTGTATCGCTTTGTCCTGCCTTTTGAAGCGCCCTTTCGGCCGAAAACATAATTTCAGCGCTGCTACTGCTGCATGAAAGACTATCTTCAGTGCGTCTTCTTTTTTGCCGGTTACTAAGGTCCTCAAAAGATTTACGAGGACTAGGATGTGTACAAGTTGAAGCATCAGATTTAGCAGGAGAAATTATGGGCTCGATGACGTCACTTATATTTTCTGTAGAAGGTTCCATATTTTCATTCTGTAATTCCGGCCATTGAATTGCAGCCTGTAGCCAAATCTCATGTTTCTTCCGAAACTTATCTGTGCTTCTTCCAGACTGTGTCCATTTTGCATAAATGCGGTAGCAAAATCGACGACACCAGTCTTTTAAACTTGTTTCAGCACTTTCACATAACTGAACACAACTGTTATCTTTTAAAACACTGAACAAATAGTTAAAGTCGCGTAAATCTTTATGTGCGCGTGCGCATAAAGCAACGTGAATATCAAGATTTGTATTAAAATTTGGAAAATACATTGCGAGATTAGCTTGGATACAACGAGGTGTAAATCAACACTGATTTTAAAGTTACTAATAGTGACCTATTTATATAAAATCCAGGTATCCCAGGTATCCTTTGTTAAATATTGCAAGGTAATTAGTTATTGTGATAATTAGTAAATGATGCATGCTAAATTAGTGTATTAAGAGCCATTTAGTAATTAAATAATAGCAATGTTCTTATCAGTAATCATTAGTGCATCAGTTTTATATGTAAACCTTAAGTCCCTAATTATATATCCTAATTAGCTTATATCTTCTCTAATTGGCTGCTCAGAAATGTTATTGTAATAAGGTAAACCTTTAGAAAAACGGTTTTAATCAACAAAATAAACAAAAAATAAAAAAATTGTGTTATAAAATAAACATCACTCTTTATCCCAGAAAGTGCACATTTGGCGCACTATGTGTCTTAGTATTAAATATAGCTCTTAGTATTAGCATTATGATATTAGAGACCGCTACTTGAAACAAGCCCGGAATCAGGAGGGAGAGAGCTCGATACACTCATTTTCATAGTAAAATTTCACATTTTCTCAAATTACTCCCGAAATATGGGAGTTATGAAGAAATTCATCACCACAAGTTATGAAGGCATTAAGTAATCGAATAAGATGGCATCATTAGTTTGGCATAATTTTACTCTTTTTTTTCGGACATGTCTACGTCCAACCGCTCCCATACATTCGGTCCACTGTGAATCGGGGCGAGCGAATTTCGCCCCGCATCCCGCGCACTATCCGCTTCAGTTTGATCAGAGCTTAAGAGTCTATTTTAAGTAGTAAGTAGAATGTTCGTCTTGATAGAAGTTCTCTGAATTGTTGGAATAAAACTTGCGATAAACAGACTTTCTTTGCTGTCTTAAAACAAAACATGACGAGAATAAAAGTTCGTGGGCAGATTATACAACTCTTGAAGAGGAAAAAATGATGTGTACGTTTCGGAATCTACAAATTTTCTTTTTTCCTTAACAGACCTTTCTGAAGATTCCAGAAGATTTCCGGTGTTGTATACAACACCAGAAATACCTACACAGTCCCAGAAATCTTATAAGTATAAGATTTCTGGGACTGTGAAGGTATTCTATCTCTACCTTAACATATGAAACCTTAACCACGACGTGTTATCGCGACTAACTGACTTCTTGATGGTCTGAGTGACCGACAATGCACTGCCTTAAACCATTGAAAATGTGAACAAGAATTTCGGAAAAACATATCGTTGTTGTTGTTGAGGTGCACCAAAAAAGGTTTTTTCTAAAACTAAGCAGCACCAAGCAAATACTTGGAATTGTGATTGCAATTATTTAATGCAACCGGGGCATAAAATACTTGCAATCACAATACCAAAGATTTTGTAAAAAAAAGAAAAAATATAGTTCATTTCGGAACAATAACACAACTAACACACAATAAGTACAACTAGTAAAATAAAACGATGATAGATGCAAAAGTATAAACTGTAGCGTGGCTAACAACGCCCTTCCCCAAATACAGAATGGAATTATGTTCCATGCAAAAGTGCTTAATAGGTAATTAAGTCAATTTAGTTAATTTAGATTTAGTTAATTAATCATAAAAACAAGAATAAGAATAAAAATAAACAGTACAGGACATATGATTTGGGATGTATTTTGGCGTTGAGTTAATGTGGTGAGTGTAGGGTGAATGGGTGTGTGGGTGAGTGTTAATGAGGTGTGCGAGGAGTGTTTGTGGCATGTGTGTTGTGCGAGGATTTTTTGGGGTGTGTGAGGGACTGATAAGTATTTATGAGTATTTTACACTTCCACGAGATTCTCTGTATCATAATAAAAAAGAAAAACAGAATGTATTGCTTCATAATAAGGATGATGACTAATATTAGAAATGTTCGAACAAATAATGTAATTTCAAAGTAGGCTTAGTAAAATGAGATAATCGAAAAAATCTGTAAAATCGATGGAAATATGGAGAAGCTACACGGTTTAAAAAAAATCGGAAAGGGTTATTAGCGTTCTTCTTCCTGTGATTATTTGCACGGACAATGTACGTCACTAGTATGACGTTACATAGTCGTGACGTCATCTCCGTGTTGTCTTTTTGGAGTTTAAAATTAAAAAAATCGTCATTGACCGAGCGTGCGAAGTGTCTCTGCTTCAAGTCGGGCTAAATTTTCTTTCCTCTGTCAGTTTTTATGCTACTCCTCTACAGGTCGTATTTTACAACCAAACTGGATGAAACAGGTTTTACGACTTTGTAGATGTTTTTGTCGTCGGGGATTTTTAATTGGAGAGTACTTCCCAGAAAGGGGCAAAAAGGAGGCTACTGGATATCTCCGCCTTATGAAATTTTCGATGAGAATTTCGATCGGTCTTTTTTAGGGTAGGGCTAGAACCCTTATAGTTTCGCCATGTGTGGTTTATATGAATATGTACAGCCTCGGGAGAAAATGGTTAAATAATTTTCAAATACATTCCTTCCCACATAACTGGCACATCACCCACATACTCGTATTATAAAACAAAGCCTGTCTGTCTGTCTGAACGCGATAAACTCAAAAACTACCGAACAGATAACCATACGGTTTTCACCAATGGACGGAATGATTCATGAGGAAGGTTTAGGTAGGTATATAACTAATTAAGATTTTGTGTAAATCGACTAAAATATGACTGATTACAAAAAAAAAAAAAAAAGTTTATTTTCTCTCTCACATAGAAATATTCAAGGTATAATATACATAATTCAAAGAGTACATAAGCGAATTATAATCTATGTGGGAGACTGGTTTCTGTACTAGGAGACCTGTATGACAGATTACCAGCCTCTCCAGACTCCGGAAGTGGGTAACAGGTTCTAGGTGTACATCATTCCAGGTAAGTGATATTTTAAATACGTAAAACTGGGTGAAGTTTGACTGTTGTGAGGATTAAGTAAATGAGGGTGTGAGAATCGGGTGTGTGAATGTGTATATGAGGGTGTGTGTGTTTTGTGGGTGTATATGTGTGTGTGTGGGGTGGGTATATGTGTGGGAGTGGGTGTATGTATTGTTAACGATGTCGGAAAAATGGCCTAGGGATGCAGTCTCAACATAGATAGCGATCGTTTTACGACGGAATTTGGTCTTTAAGTCCTAATGAAGTCAAAATTGCTTGATAAGATTGTGATCTTTTCATGCTTATCGAGCAATTTGGATTTTCTAAGGAACTCGAGAGCAGTGGTGGCCCAGTGGTAACTGCAGCAACTTACGAGTTGTAGGTCGTAGGTCCAAACCCAAACAAGCGCTTTACTTTGTGTATATTATTTCATCACAACTGCTCTCAAAACGGTGAACGAAAACATCGTGAGGAAACCGGCATGTCCTAGAACCAAAAATTCGAAGACATGTGACATCTACCAACCCGCACTGGATCCGTGTGGTGGATTACAGCCCACTCCGTCTCACAGAGAGGAGGCCGGTGTCCCAGTAGTGGGAACATTATAGGCTGAATATACTATTCAAAATATCTCGCACGTACGGTGCTAATAAAAATTGACCTAAAATCCCCTAACCTTTTAATTTCTCGAATGTACACATGTCTACATAAATCATTTATTTAAGAACTCCATAAATAAATATCCATCAACGAAAACAGACCGTACAAGGAAATCTTTGGAAATATTTTCCGAACAATTCAATCGAACGTAGGTACTGTAAAGATTTATACAAAACATAATTGGTTTCGTATCGGGCTGAGCAAGCTATTTAGGTAATGGACGGATCTCGACAGTAACCAGTGTAGATTGACCTTCGTTCACTTACAATTTGTTGAGTTATCCGGGTCAAATGTGTTTCCTTTACAAAGTTATTTCGGATTAAGAAAGGTATAGACTAAGAGTGCCTTATTTAAGAGTAAAGATCTTTTTTCGAGTTTGATTCTTTGTTTTTTCAAGATGGGTTTGAGAGTTATTGGGGTCGATGGAGAGTTATGGGTTAAAAATATATGAGGGATTAAATGGGAAGTATTCACAAGTATAAATATTTCTTTTCAGCTCTTTAGGTTCGATAATAGCCCGAAGTCGGGATTTGTGCATGTTATGTGCGTTTTGTTTGTGCAGAAAAAACAATTTTTCTTTCATTCTTTGAAGATAAGATAAGATATGATAAGATAATATTCGTTTGCTTACACAAAACAAACATGTTTGCCACATGATGTGACGTGCAAATGTCAAGAAATATTATTAATTACAACATTTCTTAATATAACAATTCATTCATTATTAAAGAATAATAAAAATATTGTAATAAATTTAAATACAAAAAAAATCAAACAGAATATTAAAAACAAAATAAGTTATTAAGACATTTAAACAATAATCAATTCAAATTCAAGTCAATTTTAGTCAATAATAAAAGTGTGGCGGACGCTGATAATAAAACCACATAAATAACACTTTAAAGTGGACTGTATTTTAATAGAAATAGTTAAAGGTGTTACACTGGCAGATTGCGAATGAAGACTGACTGTTGACATATGTTCGTTCACTTGAACGGAATGAGTGAATTATTATGTATGCTTCATACATAAATGGCAACTCCGACAAAGAAACCAAAAGGCTATAGTTTGAATACAAACCAAAATGTAACTTAATCTTAAATTTACTGAATATTAGACAAATAGGAACATTTGTGTCCTTTTCACAAGTATAAATAAACTGTTTAAACTTGGGTACTACTTATTTACTATTTTATAATATAAACAAAAATGCTTAACTATTTAGGTACCTACTTACTGGATGCTTCAATTCTTTTGAAATCCTTTAAATTGTTATGTACAGAATTACTAAGGAATAATCTAACAAAGTAAATTTAATTAATCAATAACTGGAAAACTACTTACTAAATTGTTGTGATTATAAAACCTATTGTACTTATACATACATAACATACATTAATGTTACGTTCATTTAAGTACCTATGTACTATGCATTTTAAATAGGTTGGTATGTGTCTATTACAAAATAGATGTGCACATATTTATATTACATTTTACCTTCTTAAAGTATAATTATGAATCTATTGAGTATGCTATATCTGTTTACATCATGTTTAAGTTCAACTATGATTATTAATTTAAGTGATTTTTTTTAACAGAAAGTTGGCTTAACTAACGATATTTATACCCTACGTATTTAGCCTAGTAAATGAACAAGTTCACATGACATGTCCAGCAGCCACACAGAGGTAAATTATTAAGTATAATTTATTCATAAATAGGAAGTACACAAACTTTCATAACACTAGTACGCATGATTTTTCCACTATTAGTTCTTACAGATAATGCCCTGACCTTGCCATCTGATCCAGGGAAAGTCTGTTCTACTCTGGCCACTGGCCATGTTAATGGAGAGGTGTTATCAACTCTGAGTAGCACCAATACCCCTTTTTCAATATTTGGTACACTATTGTGCCATTTTGGCCTATTTTGTAACTGAGTCAAATATTGTTTTGACCAAGTTTTCCAAAAGGATTGAGCCATGTGAGTACATTGCTGCCAAAATGACAAACGGTTTGTGGGCACATTTGTTACATCAGGTTCAGGGAATGATGTAATAGAAGCACCTGTCAAAAAATGAGCAGGAGTTAAATAAGACATGTCATTTGGGTCAATACTTGGCAAAGAAAGTAAAGGCCTGGAGTTCAATAACCCTTCTATTTGAATTATCACAGTATTCAACTCTTCATAGGTTAGTATCTGTTTGCCTACAACTCTTTTTAAGTGATATTTAGCACTCTTAATTCCTGCTTCCCATAGGCCTCCAAATACTGGTGAATAAGAAGGAATAAAACTGAATTCAATACCAAGATCTGAAGTTGAGTTTATAATTTTCTCCTGATGTACCTGATTAAAATGTAATGAGTATAACTCATGCAACTGATTATTGGCACCCTTGAAGGTAGAACCATTGTCACAATAAATAATAGATGGCTTATTGCGACGATAAATGAATCTTTTTAATGCCTGTAAAAAACATTCAGTTGTTAAATTTGATACCAACTCAATATGAATGGCCTTTGTTGTGAAACAAACAAATAATGCTATGTATGCTTTTAAAATTACTGGTTTCCTAATACGGTGTAATTTTATTGAAAACGGACCGCCATAATCGATTCCTACCTTTTCAAAAGGTCGGCTGGGGTTCACCCTGTCTGAAGGAAGAGATCCCATCATTTGCTCTGATGCCTTGGCTCTTAGCTTGAAACACAGTAAACATTTGTGAATTACTCCTTTGACTTCTCTAAGTCCATTAATTAGGTAAAACCTTTGACATAAACTGGCTAGGGTCAACTTCTTCCCAGCATGTAACAAACATTTGTGTTCATTGTTAATTATTGAACGTGTAATGTATGTTTCTTTGGGTAATATGATAGGATATTTCTGATCATATGGTATGTTAGCATTGTGTAACCTACCTCCTACTCTGAGGATACCTATTCCATCTAAAAATGGATTTAAGGATTTCAAATTGGATTTAATGGGTTTCTTGGACATGATACAATTCATTTCCTCACTTAAATGTTGTTTTTGATCTTGTCTAATTATATTTTTGAGTGAAAATTGAAGTTCTTTTATTTTTAGATGTCCGGAGACCCTATCTTCTTTCTTTACTTTGCAATTGTTAAAAAACCTGTAAATATAGGCAATAATTCTTTTCAATTTGTTAATATCCGAATAATATGAATATAAACTGAAATCTTTATTTGATTCAGAAGTCAATGTAATATTACAAAGCTTAAGTTCAGGAATTTCCTTAGGAATTTTGATATTTGTAGATTCATGTGTGTAATTCTTACTATGTAAAAATTGTGGCCCATGCCACCATAACTGGTTGTTTTTAAGTAAGTGAGGTTCTATACCCCTAGACAAACAGTCTGCAGGATTCTCAACGGTACTGACATATGACCATGAGGCATTTTGTGTGAGATCACAGATAGTTTTGACTCTGTTTGCAACATAAACAGACAATTTTGTGGGCTCTGTGTTAAGCCAAGCAAGAACAATTTGAGAATCTACATATAAATGTACCTTAATGGCAAAATTATTTTTAATTAGTTGATCATACAACTTTTTTGATAGTTTTGCTAGTATCAAAGCGCTATTCAACTCTAATCTTGGTGTGGTTAATGATTTTATGGGATTTACCCTTGATTTTGAGCATAACAACTCAACATTTACTTGATCATTGCTGTTAATGGTTCTTAAATAAACACAACAACCATAAGCCTTCTGAGAGGCATCTGCAAACCCTATTAGTTCAATACATGTTGAGTTTTGTGTGTCAATATTTCTTTTTACTTGAATACAACCTGTTCTTGATAAATTATCAACAAAACATTTAAATTTTTTATTTAAGTTCAGTGGCAATGGTGAGTCCCATGAAACCTTCTCTAACCATGTTTGTTGCATGATTATTTTTGCAAGTACAATAATTGGACCTACTAGACCCAGTGGATCAAAGAGTTTGCTAATGAAACTTAATGTCTGACGCTTGGTGTAGACATCTAACAACTCAGTTTGTGGACAGGAAATGTTCAATACATCCGTTTGTGTGTTATATTTGATACCCAAGGTCTTCACATATTGATCATCACTTTTGCATAAATCAATTTCATTTGAAATCTGTAAAGCACAGGGAATGTCCCTTAATATATGCTCACTGTTTGAACTCCATTTATGAAGTTTAAAACCACCAAGGTTTAAAATGGCAATTAATTGGTTTTTCATATCAAGTAATTTTTGTAAGTCGTTACTACCGGTACAAACATCATCGACATAGCATTGATTCAATAATATGTGTGCACCTTCAGGGTAAGTATGCGCAAATCTGAAAGCTAACTCATTTAAACATCTTGTAGCTAAAAATGGTGAGCTTTTAAGTCCATAGGTGACTGTTTGCAACTGAACACACTGTATTTCCTTTTGTGGTGAATCTCTCCACAATATATTTTGAAGAGCACAGTGTGCTGGGTTGAGGTTAACTTCTCTAAACATTTTTTGAATGTCAGAAAATAACACATATTTATGTAATCTGAAGAGAATCAATATATTAAATAACTCATTTTGGATGCAAGGCCCATTGAGCGACATGTCATTTAAAGAAAAACCTTGATTAGTAGCCATTGAGCCATCAAAAACGACTCTTAGTTTTGTAGTTTTGCTATTTTCGTTTAATACTGGATGGTGTGGTAGAAAGTATACCTGACCAGCTTTTAAATCATATGTTTGAATATCAATGTATTTAGCATGACCCATTGAAATGTAAGTGTCAATGAACGCTTTATAACCTCTGAAAAGTTCAGCATCTTTGTGAAGTCTTTTTTCTAAATTGTTAAAACGTTGTAAAGCTCTTATGAAAGAATCTCCCATGTTTAATTGATCAAAATTTTGTTTTAAAGGTAAGTTAACTTGAAATTTATTGTCTTTCAATATTACAGATTCAGAAAAGATTTTTTCAGCAAGAGCTTCTTCAGAAGCCGACTCAGTGAAAACTTCTGTCACTTGCTCACACTTCCAAAACTGCTCTAAAGTCTTTTCTATATTTTGGGTGCTATCACATTCACTGTTTTTTAAAATGTGTTTGGTATACTTACTTACCGGAGAGTAACTTCTAGTCTTCACCCTTCCAGCCACAATATACCCAAAGTGGGTGTCGTGTAAATACAAACCTTTAGGGATAATAGGTAGTTGTTCACGCAATAAGATTTTAAAGAAAGCGTCACAACCTAATAAGATACTTATTTTTCCAGTTTTATAAAATTCTGTGTCAGCTAACTTGACGTATGAAGGAATTTTTAACTTATCTGTATCTATCTCACACTGAGGTAAATCACTAGTGATGTTTGGCACTACACAGCATACTATTTGAGTCTTGTAAGTGTTGAGAGTAGAAGAGATGTTAAAAGTAGCAGTATGAGGAACTGTGTTGGATTGACCACATATTCCTTTAATATAGGTATAGTTATTGACTAACCTGCAATCAATTTTTTCTGTTAGGTCTGATAACACAAAGGAAACCTGACTACCTGAGTCACAAAGAGCCCTAACTTGAAATTGTTGACCTAACTTGTCAGTTATGTTTACCTTTATAGTAGGCAATAAAACATCAACACATTTATTCATAGATAATGAAACTTGCTTTAACTCCTGTTCAGGCTCATTTTTATGCAGTAAACTATTATGGTTTTGTTTGCAAATTGAACACTTAAAGGCAAATTTACACTTTGACAGGTGTTTGTTTAAGCATAGGGTACACAACTCATTGGTCTTTACATAGCCGAAACGATCAGATAGCGAGGCAAGTTTAAATTTTTCACATTTATATAGTTGGTGATTTTTAGTCTTACAAAATTTGCATACTTGTGTATTTTTGTTTACCTCCTTAGTGGCTACCAAACCTGTCCTGCGGCCGCTGTTCACTGCACAATTTGAGGATGTTTGGCTGTCTGCCACAGTTTCAAGTGCTGCTGCCCGTTGTTCTAAAAATTTAAGAAGTGAATTTAAGTCAGGGTCAGCCTCTGATTTTGTTTCTAGATGAAAGCACCTTAATGTGTGTATGTCGAGCTTGCGTTGCAAAATGCATACAATAATTGCATCCCAATGTTGAACGGGTATATTTATGTTTTTTAAGGCAGCTAAATGCTGTCTGGTTTGAGAAATGATTTCTCTTAAAGCTAAGGCAGTGCACTTAGAAATAGGCTTTAGGTCTAATATAGAATTAACATGATAATTAACGACCTTGTTTTTATTATCATATCGCTCGCTGAGCAATTGCAGTGCGGTTGCATAGTTATGTGCAGTTAGCGATAAATGTTTAATGAGTTCGGCGGCTTCGCCACTTAAATAGGTTTTTAAATAATAGAATTTATCACATTGTGATAGTTTAGTGTTCTTGTCGATGACACTTTTAAATAGGCTGATGAAGTCGTGGAAGTCACCTACCTCACCTCCAAACTTGGAAATATTTATAGGTGGGAGACGTTTCATAGCGTCTTTTTCTTCCTCGTCACGCTCTGCTCCGGGTTTCGGAGATTTACCTGGGCTAGATTTTTCTTCGATGGCATCTTCGAATGCGGCTAAGGCACATAAATATATGGATTCATAGTGGCCAAAGTTTTCATCGTTATTTTCATCTAGAACAGATATATCAATGTTAAATGAGCTATATTCTGAAAAGGCGGTGACCAACCTGTCCTTCTTGACCATAAGCGCCCTTATAGGGGCTTTGTCGATATCCTCGGACTCAACAAACTTACATAATGTGGTTATCGTTCCTTTTGCTTGGCCCCTGGCCAGTATTAGGCGTTTTAAATTGTTTGCCATGATGGCTTAAAAGGTTTGTGTAACTACACAAATTATAAAAACTTGCAATAATAGCAATTTTGCGCATATATGGATGCTACTTAGTTGTACAGAATGCAATGATTGCACAATGCGGAAAAAAATGAGACGTGTGATTCACTTCACTTGATAGAACACCACAAAAATGGCGGATTATGGCGTCGGACAATGGATGAAGATGTTGAAAATCGGCGGATAACTTCCGGCAGCTATGGAGTTTGCTAGAAGTTTCTGGAACTCTCGACGTCGCCGACCAACCGGCGGCCGAGTTGATCGCGGTTCTCGTTCGCACGCGTACACTCTTCTCGCTCGTCCGCGTAGGCGCGCTGTCTGCTGAGCACGCTGTGTTTAGACTCCGTACTCCTCGCACGCGACGCGATAGTTGAGCGGTGCGATGAATGACAACTGATGACAACGCGGGTTTGTTGATGACCGCTTCCGCTAGTCCACGCCGACAAAATTGAGTCACACTCACACAACATATAGAGTTGATTATCTGCCGCGAACACTATTTTCGTCGAAGGACCATTTTTATGTGGCGGACGCTGGTAATAAAACCACATAAATAACACTTTAAAGTGGACTGTATTTTAATAGAAATAGTTAAAGGTGTTACACTGGCAGATTGCGAATGAAGACTGACTGTTGACATATGTTCGTTCACTTGAACGGAATGAGTGAATTATTATGTATGCTTCATACAAAAAGTAAATAATAAAATGATCCAAATATAATTAAACTATGTCATTGTAAATTAACAAGCACAAAAAATAAATGAATTAATAATCAAATCAAATAAGCTACTATGTCATTGGCAATGAGGTCACTCCTGATTGCATGGAACATAACTAACGAAATGTGGTCGTACACATCTCTGCCCCTTCGGGACATACAAGCATAATGTTTCTCAATAACAACCAGAATTCATGCCCAGAAAGGTTTCAACAACTATGTACCTCGCTTTGCAGATAGCGTTAAACGTTTATTGATCAGAAAGTTCTGTAGTTTCTGCCTACCCCCATCGGAAGAAGGCGTGAGTTGTATTTATGTAATCAGAAAGTAAGAGTAGAATCATTGGGATATTTTCGGTGAGCGTCGCTTGTACTTTGTGGGTCAGGAGAGTGAATTTTACAGAATTCTGGTGGTTACGTTCAAGTTTGAGGATATTAAAATTTATGAAAACAAGAGAAAGACTTAAAACATAGCATTTGTTTCACGGTACCCAACACAAAAAAAATGGTTTTAGTTTGTTTGGAATGGATGGTGATGCATGGTGATCATGCATGGCTTATCGTAAAAAAAGTTCTTTTTTTTGTTTGAATTTATTTGTTTGTTACATCTTATAAAGAAAATTGTTTATATTTTTTTTCTTTTAAGTTTTTTTTTCATTAAGTAAACCCTGCAGTTAAATTTTGCTAACAGCTTGTTTTTATTATATAATATAGTAATCTGTGGAAAATTTTATGAGTAGTATATTTGTTAAGTTTAATTTTAAGACAAGACTGTTTATAATATACTTGAGCTTGTGGCTAAGTGATAACAGCCGCACGGGTCGATCGATCAGGTTAAGCTACGCTTGCCGCGGTTGGTCCGTGGATGGGTGACCATCTTTACATACCGAGACCCCTCCGTGCCTCGGCAAGCACGTTAAGACGTTGGTCCTGGCTGTCATTTGTAGATCTTTGACAGTCGTTACGGGTCGTCAGAAGCTCGAAAGTCTGACAAACAGTCTTACCTAGGGGTATCGTGTTACCCAGTAACTGGGTTGTGGAGGTCAGATAGGCAGTCGCTCCATGTGAAATACTGGTATTCAGCTGTATCCGGTAAGTCTGGAAGTCGACCCCAACGTAGTTGGGAAAAGGCTAGGCAGATGATGACTGTTTTTAATATAGGTACAAGGTGTCGTTTTACAACCTCGTCAAATTCAAGGATGTAACTATAGCATAGTTACATCCTTGAATTTGAATATGTAACTATGCTAATGATTCTCGACACGAATCAATAATAAAATAAGTAGGTATTTCCTTTTTCTTATTTTTCTAATGTTCGAAAATCGGCATGTGTGGGACACACATGTTAAAACGCGGCCCGTGTGATACCGCACTGTAACTGCCCTTTTACACACACACTACCGCATACGGCAACGGGGTGATTCTGTTCTGTGAAAGTGGTGTATTCAAAAATACTGTCAAACTTAAATAACTAAACAAACAAATATGTATTAATTATTGAGCAGGTATCGTAATTTTATTTGATTATATGTGATTTTCATAGCAGCCTCCTGAAATTTGACGAGGAT
Source organism: Atethmia centrago (assembly GCA_905333075.3). NCBI lineage: Eukaryota > Metazoa > Arthropoda > Insecta > Lepidoptera > Noctuidae > Atethmia > Atethmia centrago. The sequence goes on from HG995374.1 coordinate 27,187,908, forward strand.
GCAAAACGACACCTTTTTTGTTTTTTTTGAGGGTGGGAAATCATCAAATAACTTCTCCCGCTCTGGGCGGAGCGGGAGGGTGTGTCAGACTCTTACTGACTAAAACCCACCCTATTCCCTCCTGTTGCCTGTGTTGCGGGGGCCTCGGTGACCCATAAGTACCTTCCCGCGACCCCGGCAGGCATCGGCCCTAGTGGACCCCTACTTTGTGCTGACGACATCTCTTTGAGGCGCGCGTGGAATACGACGCGCCGTCGACCCGGGCCTGGTCCTTACCGGACGGCGAGCTACCCATTGCTCACCGTCCGCAAGCCCGCGCCTACGGTGGCCGGAAATCCGCCCGGGAAAAACGACACCTTGTAGTACTGTTTGTTTTCCAAAATGTAATAAATAAATAAATAAAGCATTAGAAAACTACTAGATAAAAGACAAAATCGTTTCAGCAAATTCTTAAAACATAATAATCTTTAAACTTCCACCTTCAAAACAACCTCAACGCTAATAAAATATCTTGTTTATTGAAATACCTAGGAAATAAAATGTTCTCACAAATTTTATGAATGCTTTTACGTAAGTTACATGCAGTTTTTTAAAAAGCTTTAAAATTAGTGATGCATAACAAAGTTTTCTCGTTAGCCAGGAACTAAGTTAAATATGCTCTAAGTGGAGCAATAGTTTGTGCTGGATTAAAGCTCTGGACCTTACAGTCATAATTTTGCAGCTAAACAATAAAAATATAAGACTGGATTTGTGAAGATGGTGAGGTGTTTTTAAGGCACAAAGGTTTCAAAAATAAAAGGCACATTTGAACGTCAAAATTTACAAAAAAATAGAATTGATTCTAGGTGCCCCTTCCGAAATGTAGTTTCGTATGGAGAAAAATGGGCAAAAAAACTCCGCCGTTACCCTTTTAAAATGTTTTACAGAAATTTGTATAGGTACATTACATAATTATATGTGAAAGCGATGCACCTAAAATAAAATTACTATACCAAAATAGGTAAAAAAGAATTAAAAATGAAGCAATGATAGATAAATTAATTATGTGATAGGTACATGATGCTCAAATATTTACAACAATTGTTGTTTATTTGTTTTCCTAAACGGAATAAATAAAGTAATAGGTCAGTGTGTGAGTTAAAGTAATCACAGAATGTAAATTCAACTATTGATTTATTATTTGATACAAATAATAAATTGTACAATTAAAATAGCAACCAGTTTGATTTTGTCTAGTGCTGCATAAAGAAATTTAATGAGCTACACGATTACTGACAAATGCGTACACTGACAGGACTCAAACCTGTATGGTTCTTTCCTCAAAAGACCATAACAGACACCAATCTACATGGTCTTCAAATGATCTGACCAAGATTATTTCTGGATTTTTATGTACACATTGATTGAGATTGGTGGTTTTTTTATATAAACAATGACATGAATATTTACTCTGTAAAGTATTATATTACTAATTTATTATAATTATTGTGAATGTGAAGACTATGTAGGTCATTGTGTTCTTTTTCCCTTCGGTTAGTTTTAATCTTGGTCTGGCAGTTTGAGTTATTTATGCGGCCTACTCAAATGTCCTTTCTTTGGTATTGTTCGTCGAATCGTTGTACTCCTTAAGTTCAGAGTTGAGCTGCACGATAACTAACAAATGCGTGCAGTGACTGGATAGGTCCACTCAATACGTGTGGTTCTTTCCTCAAAAGACCTTTTCAAACACCAATCTACATGGTCTTCACATGATCTGAACAAGATTATGTCTAACTTTGAAAGATACTGTGACGTTAAAAAACGTTAATAACGTTTATATATAAAGTTTGTTTCGGCCTTTCTTCTCAGAGTAGTCAGATAGGAAACGCCACCTTATCTAGTGTTTAAAATATGATTGACGTGTTTAAGTGTTTGTACGAACCTACTTTAAATAAAATCATTTATCATTTAATGCTGGGTAAACTCATTTATTTTTTCATTCATTTAAGGTCTATGGCTAATTGCATTGATCGAAGGAGTGTTTGATCCGCGATTTTTTACATAATTATACGTATCATCCGCCCATTTTGCCTTAATTAAGTCGCTCTATCCTCTATGGATAGTAGCAATCAAAATATTAATAGGATTATTAGTTAGGTATGTTATAAAAGCTCGGTGGATTATTGTTGGTCAAAATATCAGCGACCGCACCGCGATGTGGTTGCGTTTGTTTTAACGGAAACCGAGATATATTGCGTTTTATTACCGCATGTTCTATTCGCTTATTTATCAATGTTCAATGGATACACAGTTATTTTTTAATTTATATAAGAGGAAGGACTTCCACATATAGGACGCGGTGCAATATGGCACGGGGTTATTTTGCTATCCTTAAATTTTATATTAATTGGTTAAGGGAGACCTTAAGGGCCGATTCACACTGGAACGGCAGCGGCTGGCATTAACGCGATGCGGGCAGTACCACTGACAATAAGCGCGGCCGCCCGCGGTGCCGCGAGGGCGCTCGCGCCGACGCGAGCTGCCTCGCTGCAACATGGGCGGCCGCTCGACTTTTTCGTACTTTCCAAGCGATACTGGTCTTTTAGTTAAGTAGATAAAGTTTAAAATTATTTCACACTGAAAGTGCTCACCGCACCGCTGCCGGCCGCTGCTTTCCCGGTGTGAATCGGCCCTATTTATTAAAGTCTCCCTTTGTTAAGAAACATCTCTGCAATTATTTTCTTCAAAATCTTGTGAGTTTATAAACTAACAGACATTATAACCGGTACAACATATTTTTGTACATTATTAAGGTTACACGTGCAAACATTTCCTTAAAGGTACCAACTAACCCAATATCCGGAGTTTACCTTGTAGGCTTGTAGTCAGTACAAATAATACACGAACGATACAAATAAAAATGACACCATATTATTTGCTGGCAACACAACGGCAGATCCAATACGGTTCCTTATAAGTTTTCCCTGATTTCAATTAAGCCTGGGTTGTAAGGCTGTCTGTCCACTGGAGCGGAGAAAAACGGAGAGGTGCTAGGAAAAATGTAAACAAAATAATTCTATAAAATTCACGTTTCTATCGCGCTCTGCTTCAGTGGACAAGGCCATAGCGAAATGGATTATTTTGACTGCGGAATGTATGCAGACCTATGTCCGCTCACTTTCACCGCTTTAATCTCCTCCGTCTTGTCCTTTGTCCTTTGCTCGCAACTTTTCTTACGTTTTGTGCGATTTGCAGGACATTATCAGCTCGTATGTCGATCAAAATATGATTCGCGCCACAAATATGCATTTATAGGATTATTATCATTAAAATTATCGTTACTATAGAATTAATTTTTAAGGCCATTCATTTATTGGTCATTCTTACAGAGTTATATTGATAATTCTAATGATTGTAATACTATAAATATATATTTTGTACAGTCGCGAATCATATTATGTACAAATTGCAAAAAATACGTAATAAAATTAGCATTTCGCAGGTACCTTAGCCTCTTCAAGTCGGCATTCATTGGAGCGGAGTGGTGTGAAGTGTCATGGAAGTATGTGGACAGGGACACTTGGCTACACTGCATCGCAATACTTCCTTGCTCTGCTCGGTTTACTCACCTCGCTCCAATGGACAGACAGCCTTATATAACAACTTGGTTACATACGAATGTATTCTTGTGCCATGTGGACAATGGTATTATATTGTATTGTAGGTATTGTCTATTGGCTGTAATGATCTATGTGTCGTTTCTATGTCACGTATTGTGTTAAAGGTCACATTTAGAGGGTGATCGTTTTATGAGATCCGTACATTAAAGGTCAAAAATGTACTGTGATACCGACCGTGGCTTCGGTGACTGTTTTGGTATCTGCTCTATAGACAGATTACAATAAATAGAAGTGATATTATTTGTAAAATTGTGTTTAGATACATTTCATTTTCAATTTATTTTGTAACATATGTAATTCAATTGACGTTCTTTAATCGTTAAGTCCTCTGCTAATGCTGTGCACTTCTGTAACTGACATTCAGAATACAATTCACAATACCTAAATTGCATGGTATTTTTCTTTGTTTATGATTTAGTGACTAAATGTTCGTGCAGTCTGGCGCGATATCGCGGGCACGACAGACAGCGCGACACATTCCATTAAGTTTTCATTGAAATTGTGCTACTAGTGCCGCGTCGAGCTGTCGCATCACGCCTGTCTGCAGGAGCCTTAAGTTGTTGAAGTGCCATATCAATAAATAAAATAAATTATAAATAGTGGTTTAACAATAGTGGCAGTAAAAAAACATGTTAAACCCAGTCCGTCGTTTAGTTTTTTATTTAGTTAGTGTCGTTTGGGATTGAATCCAACATTTAATACAGAATTTTAGCACGAAGTCTTCTAGTGGACACTCCTTCTTATTTTCGAATCGATTAGTTTTTAGATTTGTTGTTGAGTTGGGCCTAGTAAATGGCCACGTTAATAGCACACTAATGCACATTAAAAATAATAAATTAAGCATTCATTATTATCATTCCATCGTCGAACTTACTATCTTTTATAATATAAAATAGATGTCTGTTTGTTTCACATTCGTAAACATCTACAAAATTAATTCATCTAGTAACATTTCGTCTACAACCCATCTCAAAGACCTCAGCCGAGCCGCATCGCATACATTCTAGCATACCATCAATTAAAACGAGCTCAAAACGCAACGTCTTTAAGTTCGTTACTCAAATTGGAGCAATGTAGATACGCTTTAATTATCATTTTAAATTATATTAATTTGAAGGAAGATTTGTAGTTATTTTTGTTCCATCTCCAATTTTATAACACCAACTGCATCAGACTGCTTGAAAAACGATCTTGTTTTGAACATAGCCAAAATAAAAAACCCAAATGCAACAAAAATCTAGATGCAGTCGGGTGTTTTCTGTGTTACTTTTTTGTAATCGCCTCCACAAGTCTTTTATTTTGATACAATGCAAATACAACATGGTCATGGTACATTTTTTTTAGTCGGGGCATTTCTGACTTTTAAATTCTACGTCTTTGATTTTATAAAAAAAAAATCTAGCCTATATCCATAGCACGACTTAGTTAAATCGATGTACACCTCATGTTTTAAAATCCATCTAGGCGTTACGATGCTTCGAGATTATAAAGAATCTCACATACAAACATATATATACGGTTACAGATATTTATTCCTCACAAATAATATAATTCACTTAACACGACAAAAAAGTTAATCTTAATGCTAAATACACGATCGTATGAAGAACGGTAGGTACTCGTAAATAATCTATAATATTAACTAGGTACTTTTTTTACACTTTATCAAGAAAAAGTGAGTTCAATTATATATCGTTTCTTCATGGCAAGTCAATTGCAATTATACAATAGTTTACTGAATGAATGCACATTATGAAAGTAGTTTGTTCAGAATCGTTTACTGAATCGATTTCTGTCATTTTTAATATTTAGATAGAGATATTTTTATCTCAAAAGTAATTAAAACTACGTAAATTACAGTCACACTTCCGTTTCACAGTCAAAATAAACCAAAATGGACGAAGTACCTACTACTCTAGACCCTTATACGTGTGCGACTGTGTGCGTGCGTATATTTGTAATATGACCACAATGTGCTTCCACAACCAGTATAACTAATTTAACAAATAAACAATGTTTTATACACAATAGTGAAAATTCAGTGTATGTATGATGATTATAACATAATATTCTAATTGGGGTGTTTCGTGGTGTGCGTTATATCCGGGACATGTTGTAAATATATATGTGCAAAATCTAGCTGAAGGACAACTAGAACTTTGAACAGCCACGCGCACCAAAGTGGTAGCAGTAACTTAGCCAGGGCACTCCGATCAAATGGGTTAGGTTAAGTTAGAACTGTGATTAACCGCGCGCGAGCCGAGCGAGCGAAGCGAACAGTGCCGCGTCAGCGGCCGGCGAGCGAAGCGAACAGTGCCGCGTCAGCGCACCGCTACCGTGGCACTCACGGTTAGGTTAGATTTTGTTTTATAAAATGTATGTATATATAACATAACATTACGCCTTGTTTCCCCGAAGGGTTGGGCAGAGGTGTACTTGTAAGTACACCCACATTTCACCCGTTATGTTTGAAGTCTCATTGTAATAGGGAGCGAGCTAATTGCCATCAACCGGGCACAAATCCAAACTCCGGGGTGGCCGGTCAAAGTTCTAGTTGTCCATCAGCTATTTAATTGGGTGCCGGCGTTTAATGAACGGCCTAGGCATCCAATTAGCTGACTAATTAACCAGATGGCTGCGACATAGTTACGATGTTAACTAAACGGCTAATTAAGCTAGTTGGCTGCGACATATATACACATATGTGTGTATGAACTATGATTGTACATTTTTATTTTTATTTCTATGATTTCGTTTAGTTCAGTTTGTGATCATACTGTGTGATTCCTAATAAATACTCTTTCTTTCTTCCTTTCTATTAAATACGCGTGAAAACCTGCCTTTCTGCCGCGTAGTCGGGTAAACAGAGAAACGGAACGTCTTCCTCAAATTGGAGGAAGGTACGCTTAATTACCATTTCTGTTTCCAGTTTATGTGACAATAAAGCTTTATAATTTCCATGTCAGTTAATTGAACCACGGGGTTTATAATCAAATTAATGTTTCGTGTAATTGTTTGTAGTATTTTGTATTATTATTATTTTGGCCGACTTTGTTTTCATTATTTTGTCGAATAAGAAGTAATTTTCCGAGTTATTGTTAAATAAGGACAATAACAGGAACTGAAAAATCAAATCAAATCATTTTAATGTGGGCATAGGTTATATAGAGAGCAGTGGTGGCCCAGTGGTAACGGCCGCGACTTACGAGATGTAGGTCGTAGGTTCGAACCCAGACAGGCGCTTTACTTTGTGTAAATTATTTCATCACCACTGCTCTCAAAACGGTGAAGGAAAACATCGTGAGGAAAGGTCCTAAAACCAAAAATACGAAGACATGTGACATCTACCAACCCCCACTAGGCCCGCGTGGTTTATTACGGCCCACTCCCTCACACAGAGAGGAGGCTTGTGTCCCAGTAGTGGAAACATTATAGGCTGATTATGTATAGATTATATATACAGATGTTAGGTAAATTACAGATACATTATGTCCTGTCTAGTCGGCATACAATAATAAATTATGTCAACATGCAGTATAAAAAAATTAGTTATCACTAATAAAGCAAATCTTACAAAAATAGTGACAGATTGTAGTAGGTACTAATTATTAAAAAAATCTTGGATCGTGTAGTAGGCTTTGTCAATTAAAGAACTAACTGAACTAATTGTAATTACGTTAACAAGACTAGACGACATTTTCTACTTACATATACACCTCATAATTCTATGCCCCTTAGATATTCCAATTTATTTGTGGTCGGCGCAACATGTCTGTTTCTTCCATACTTCTCTATTAGTCGTCATCTCACATATCTAGCACAATTTTTTTTTTGGTGGTAAATTATCAAATAATTCTCCCTTTCTGGGCGGAGCGAGAGGGTGTGTCAGGCTCTTACTGATTAAAACCCACCCGTGTCCCTTCCGTTGCCTGTGTTGCCAGGGGCCTCGGTAACCGGCCTTTTGTACCTTCCCGCGACCCCGATATCTAGCACACTGGGTGTCAGGACCAAATTTCTGACGTAATTGCACAACGGAAATGTATCTCACTGGAAAATAAAATGCAGCGCAATATAATTATTATGGTGTTTAAATCGTCGAAATATTTTAGGCAAGTGTAATCAATTTGATTACACTTGCCTAAAATATTCACACACCTTAATTATTTTCCGTTGTGCAATAACGTCAAAAATGTGGTCCTGACCCACTGACCATCTTGAAAACATTTGAAGCAGCAATTGAAGCAATTGGTATATAAATTAATGTTTATTTCCATAAAGTTAATTAACTTAATATAAACCAGCTACAAGCCTTTCTCGCATAACCCCTATGTTCCCATGCCATCACGCATGCAATTCCCGAAAGGATCTCTTTGGATACCGATATCAGCTTGCGAATGACGGTATCGGATCGCAGTATCGTAAGGGACGAGTGATTTTTATACACATGAAGCAGTTTGTTAAAATAAATCTTACTAGTAAAGCTCTAGCTAAACTGAAGTGAATCCCGCGCGGGATGCGCAATTCACTTCAGTTTAATGTCGATTTTGTCAGCTAAATTGTATGGAGGTGTTCAAACTTTTTTTTTTTTTTTTTAGGGTGGGAAATCATCAAATAACTTCTCCCGCTCTGGGCGGAGCGAGAGGGTGTGTCAGACTCTTACTGACTAAAACCCACCCGTATTCCTTCCTGTTGCCTGTGTTGCGGGGGCCTCGGTGACCCATAAGTACCTTCCCGCGACCCCGGCAGGCATCGGCCCTAGTGGACCCCTACTTTTGTGCTGACGACATCTCTTTGAGGCGCGCGTGGAATACGACGCGCCGTCGACCCGGGCCTGGTCCTTACCGGACGGTGAGCTACCCATTGCTCACCGTCCGCAAGCCCGCGCCTACGGTGGCCGGAAATCCGCCCGGGATTCCCGACGCCCTGGGCGTCTCCTGCGGCGGCTAGGGGCGAGAGGGCGCGAAACTTGCCTTTCCCTCAACCGTCCCGCCTCCTCCTTTGCGAGCATTACTGCTTCGCAGAAGGAGGTGACGGCTGCCCATGCCCTCTCGCTCCGTACCATGGCCTGAACCAGGGCCGGATGCGAGAGGTCTCTGCCGCCGATCGCCTCCACGAGGACACGGCGGTGCTCTGCCCAAGCCGGGCAGACCTCCACCGTATGCTCCACCGTGTCCTCCAGGCGATCCACACAGTGGTGACACCCGGACGTTTCCTCCCGCCTTATCCGACACAGGAACCTCCCGAAGCTGCCGTGTCCGGTGAGGACCTGCGTCACGCGGAAGGTGAGGACGCCGTGGCGCCTCTCCAGCCACTCCTCAAAGAGGGGACTTATCGCCGCAATCGTGGCGTGCCCAGCACTGGGTTGCAACAACCGTACTTTCCATGACGCCATGAGATCCCGCCGGAGCTCCGTCCGCTGTGCCGCGATTTCTCGCGGCAGCGGGCTTACGCCCCGGCGAGGTGTTCAAACTGACGCCAATATTCGCGTGACTTACATAATCAGGCTATAATGTTCACAAGCCTCCTCTCTGTGAGAGAGAGTGGGCCGTAATCCATCACATGCGCCCAGCCCCGTAATCGGGTGCAGGTTGGTCAAGTGACTTATTAAAACAATGCGCTGCCACCGACGATGCCGTGGAAGTGGTGAAATTTTGGGCCAACAAAATCTAATACACTGTCACTGTGCCATCAACACGAAGATGAAGAAGAAGGTCCCACACCGTGGATATCCCGCATCCCGCGCGGGATTCCATCAGTGTGGCCAGAACTTTAATGTTAACGAGACGAAGAGACTCCTAAAAAAAAAATATCAATCAGAATTGCCAAGAATTTCGCTCCATGTAAAATAGTGGTATTCAGCTGCATCTGGTTAGACTGGAAGCTGACCCCAACATAGTTGGGAAAAGGCTAGGCTGATGATGAATTGGCTAGAATTTTAATCTGAAGGGAAAACTGAAAGAGGTTAAGAAGAACTATTTTTTAATTTCAAAGTAGTGTATCACACTGGAAAATAAAATTAGTCTTAAAATTAGTCTTAAATTAGTCTTTAAAATTTAGTCTTTGGCATTTAATATTCCTGAAAAGAAATTTATTTTACGAGGCTATAATTGTATTTGCATAGTCATTGCTGAAGAGATTTTTTGATGAACCTCGCAGATCTCTCGATAAGTAAGACAAGTCTATTCAATTATTAGAATAATTATTTAATCGGTTTAAATAATGCAATATGTAGTATTGGTCAAATTTATGTAATATTCTCTTGATTAGATGACCAAGTCTTCAATATTTTGTGAGAGACAGTCTTAAGCTATACAACTCTAAGATCAAACGCTTTCCAACTTTTCCTTCCCCTGAGAGGTTTACTGGGACGCTTTGCTGGATCTTATGTCCCTTTGTTCCGTAATGGAGATTTTTGTAAAGCTCTATGTTTCGGAGGTACTATAGTTTGTCCGAAACCGCTGTACCGCGTATTAGGTATGTGCGCGGCGAGGGGGAAGCGCAGCGCAGGCCGCTCATTCGTCAACGCTCACAGGGCCCTGGCCCCCGCCTCACCGCGCATTCCTAAGGCACGGTACAGCGGTTTCGGTCAAACTATAACTGTTCACACCATTATTTTTCATTTATGCCATTATGAATAAGTAACCATCTCAGGAAATATTTAGTACTTAAGATTCCTGAGGTACAGGTTTATCCTAGTTCAGGTTGGATCCTATTATTATACGAGTATGCCTTGTTAGTTTGAGGCCTTGTTTAAGGATTTTTAAAGATATTATTTCAACACATAATTTCAATTTTGTCGTGACTATTTACGATAACAATTAAATATTCAGAATCCCGAAAAATAATTAGATATCTAATATGTTGTAACCATATGTTGATTTAAAAGAGTGCCCGTGGAGTTTCTTGCCCGTTCTTCTCCAAAGTTACCTACTAATCTTTGAAATGGGCATCTAGCTTCATTTTTCTCACTGACCGACCCCTTGACAATTCAAAAGTGCCTGTAATTCGTTTATTTGATATAAATGCTTTGAGTTTGAGTTTGATTATTTTGACTTGTTTTAAGTTGTTATGAAAGCTTCATATTGTTTCTAAAATGCCTTTTATCTTCCTTTACAAGAGTCCCTGAATACTACATCACCCTTTTGACTTCACTGTCTCAATTTATTTGCAGCAGTAAACTTCTCTTACATTTTGTTTTAGACATCAAGACAAAAAATGATAGAATAAGTATATAAAAACCTCTATCAACCTTACATGGCTAATTTAAAACCCCTCAAATCTAACATCACCTCTAAACCAAAGTACACAATAAAACCTAACTCCTATTTATTTCCACTTAACTTAACGTCCTAGTCTGAGTACTTCACCCCCAAAGACCCTTAAAGACTTGATGTTGGACAACCCACAGGCAATCAAATGGAAGGACTTAATTACCCAATCACGTGAACCAAGGAAAACAATGTAACTGGGATTGGAGTCGAGTTGAATTGAATTGTTAAATTTGGTTCATTTGGACATCGGTATATAAGCGTTTCTTATCCGACGTTTTGTTTGTAGTTTATTACTGCTGTAAAATAAGAGATGAATAGAGGAAGGATAATGATTTGGTAATGACTGGATTTAGATAGTCTATTTGCATATTTGCTTGTTTTTTGCGAAACTAGCTTTGCTGACTTCGTCTGCGATCCGATAGAGAAGGGTGGCCGCATGGTAACGGCCCTAAATTACGAGTCGGGAGTCCGAAACCAGACAGGCGCTTTAATTTGTATAAATAATTTCATCAGCACTGCTCTCAAAGCGGTGAAGGAAAAAGCGTGAGGAAACCGGTATGTCCTAGAACCAAAAATTCGAAGATATGTCACATCTACCAACCCACACTGGGCCCGCTAGGTGGATTACGGCCCACTCTGTCTCACAGAGACGAGACCTGTGTCCCAGCAGTGGGAACATGATAGGCTGATTATGCAAGGAACCCATTAGGACTGCGACCGAATTCGGTCGTAAAGCGATCGCTGTTTAAATATGTCGAGACTGCAGCCCCTGGGAGCTTTACTGGCATGCGCGTTACGGTGCTACGTTTTCGTAGGACAATTTCTGACCTCCACGTAGGCGAAACCGTGGACAAAAGCTAGTGAGAGGGCTCACAGAGAGGAGGCCTGTGTCCCAGCAGTGGGAACATTATAGGCTGATTGTGTATGCGAAACTAGCTTTGCTGACTTCGTCTGCGATCCTTAAGATTCGGGGGTCTGAAATCAGACAGGCGTTTTACTTTGTATAAATAATTTCATCACCACTGCTCTCAAAACGGTGAAAGAAACATGTCATGTCATGTCCTAGGACCAAAAATTCGAAAACATGTGACATCTATCAATCCGCACTGGGCGAGTATGGTAGATTACAGCCCAGAAAAGAGGAGACTCGAAAGAGGAAGCCTGCCCAGCAGTGGGCCAGTCCTAGTAATAGGCTGATTATGCTTTGACAGAGAAACAGATGACGACGACGACGAAGTTTTTTTTCTCTTTTATGTCAATATTATTTGATTGTTATTTGTTAGTTTAAAGGCTCCTTCAAACAAGCGCGACACAAAGACACCGCGTGTAGCGCTACAAGCGGTGCCTTTGTGTCGCGTCGCGTGTCGCGCTTGTTTGTAAGTCTTAACTCGTTTTGTTAGTTACTTTTGTGTATCATTTCTTATTGTTATTCCTTATTGTAAATATATTATATCTGTTTTTATTAAAATTTAACGTTGCAATAACTTTGATCTGGGTCTGTAATGTTGTGCATGTTTTTACAAAAGTTTTTAAGTTAGGATATAATTTTGTTATTTTTATTAATTAATTAAGGACAAAATGTATGTTTTCATCAGAATAAAAAATAAATAAATATAAGTAGTTCGCTTTACGTCGGGGGGGGGGGGGGGGGGGGGGATAGAACTCAGCTCGAGTAAATAAAAATATATATATTTTTAAAGTTATTTTAAATGTGGAACATTTAAAACAAACTTAAAAAAAAATCAACAAGGTAAAAGGTTTCCGTCGGAAGGGCAAACACTGTTTGCAAAAATCAATCACATCTCTGTTGGCAAAAATAACTTGTGTATGAATACAAATACAAATTCATTTAATAAAACAAACCAAAAGTCAATTTTAGAAATATTTATAAAAATAAAATAAAACGGCTATACCGGAAAACAAAGAGCTAACATGAAACGGAGTTTTCAAACACAACCTGTCAATATCATACACACCGGTTTATTTTTGTCTGTTTGATGTATTCAGAATACCAAATGAAACTGGTCAAGTGCGAACTATTGTGGGTTCTGTAGGTGGCTGTTGTATCCGGGTCCATGTAACGTTTGAGTGTGACAAAGTAGTAAAAGTGGAAAATAATTTCATTGTACTTATAGTCGCTTATTTTTAGAAGTTTCATTGTTCGAAGGCAATAAGTATTTATTTATTTTTTATTTATTTAAACTTCTCGCACACAATTAGGTACAAAGGTGGACTTAATGCCTTAGGCATTCTCTACCAGTCAACTAAAAAAAAATTAAAAAAAAATGAAATAATAATTGTTATTAATCAAACATTGGTACCGCAACTACCTACTAACGATTTTAAAGTGGTTATTTTTTTTGATCTACAAATAACAAATTGCGTGGCGAATAGGGAAACCTCGTTCAAAATATTGAAAATCTGTTTTTATACAAAAACTAGTAACCTACACCATAACAGCGCGAATAAAACCCCAGCAGCCTCCATGGGCGTGAAACCCTAAAAAAAACGATCAATATGAAATCCATCCCACACATGACTCTAACCTATCTGCGTATATCTAGATAAACGTCCGTAAAAAGTGCCTAAACTACATCCAGGATAAACAGACCTTCCCTTCCCCCTCCACCCTTACAACGCAGGACTCTTAAAGAGAGACGGAATGGTCAATGTAAGGCTCAAAGTAAACTGGTCGGTTTTGGACGTGGACTCATACTGTCATCGTTCTCTAGTTTGGTTTTTAAAATGCAAATTGAATCCTAGTTTAGATTCGCAGCATGTGTGCCTAACAACAACTTTTTGATCGAATCTTGATCAACTTTTATAGAAAAATAATATTTTACAAGGCCACTTAGTACAACGAGTTCAAACGCATCACAGAATACGTGGTCTCATTGACGTCCTCGTATCATCAGCGCCATCTAGTACAAGCAAAAGCCATTAAAGCTATTCTTACTTACGAAGGTGGAAAACTGGTGGAAATGAGAGTTCTTTGCATTCGTAACACCCACGGCAGGATTATCTACAGCGTGGGTGTCTTTATCCGAACTAGTACGTACGGAGAGCAATGTGAGTGAACACTGTACAAATATTCTCCTGTTTAGAACCTTATCTTAAGGTGAAAGCGCCAGGGTAGCCCGCAAAATTCAAAAGTCCTTAATTTTTATTTTTATTTAAGTCATTAATAGGTTGTATGTTGGTTGGCGACCGTTAAATAAATAGATTCACAGAATTATCATTAAAATCATCAATACAACTGTATAAGTTCAAATTACCCTATATAATGACTATTTCAGGAAACATTTGACGACGTTTGAGGACGTTTGAGGTCAATTCTAATTTAGAGAGTTATATTGATAATTCTAATGATTATAATTCTGTAAATACATATTTTTTACGATCGCGAATCATATTTTGATCAACATAAAACCTGACATTGACCTGCAAATTGGAAAAGACATAAGAAAATTGCATCCCCCTTAACGAGAGCTAACGATCAACCGTCAACAATCGCATCATATTCATATTTCGTTGTAGGTTATGTTTTAACATTCGAAATGTTATGTCGATTTTATTATATGTGAAAGGTTAAAGACAAGAAAGTATTATATTTAATGTTGGACTTCCAATGATGGATAGAATATGTTTATTAGATACTTTATGTGTATTCTACTCACGAGAATATATCAGGGACACCCGACTGGTTCGGTATTTGATGGATTTGACATTGAGCACAAGAAAAGTGTGAGGCGTCGGGATGGGTTACCCTTTCAGAAGCCCAGGCTTAGCAATGACGGCTTACTCGTATGTACTGATAAAAGCCATACTTTGAATCTATCTAAAGAGCCTTCATTGTCAAATATGACACAATGTCTACAGAGATTGTCCTAGAAATTGTTTCTGTTCTCAAAAATTCACAAAATCTATAAGAGTCACAAATACCAGAAAATTCAAAAGAAAAATCCTTTTAGTACTAAGAGCACATAAGCTAATCCGGTCTGTAGTGGTCGGTGCCGCTCCAACGGGCATCAACTAGAATATTTTACTCACCCCGAGTTTGGGGTGACGCGAAATAAATTGGGGAATTTGGGGGCTCTTATTTATACACGTTAGCGTCGGTTTCGGGCTGTTACGCCGGCTGGGTTGCTTTCGTCGTGAATGGAAGTAGAATGTATGGGTAGTTATTTTATTGGGTATCCCTTTTTCTTGGGTATCAACTGGTAGTGATGAAGGTAGGATTGATTTAAGGGACGCTTTTGTAGTACAAAAAATGGGTTTGGGGCTTGGGAATGGCAATGATTTTTTAGGACCTCGAATTAAGGCCTGCCACGAACAAAATTCTGTCGTAAGTAAAAGGAACTGAATTAAAGCAAATGAACTATATAATCTAGTGAAATCTTAACTCCCAAAAACACCTGCAAACATAATAATATTCCAAAAACATAACTGACTTTGTTAACCCTACCTCCACTTCTTGGCAACATTCAACAAATTCAACTTTCAAACTTAGTCCTTGTTAGTGACATTTGTACAAATTGCAAGTGAGATTCTGAGTAAACCGAATAATTCTGTGTCGCGTTTATCGTCTAGCTAGGTGGAACAAGAACTCGCTCTTCGAATCTTCGAACTCTCGTGTTAGTTTTTCCTCGTTATTTAGACGTGCAAAAGTCTTTCTTTTATAGACTGGTTTGAGGAGAGGAATGGGTATTTTGATGTCTTTATAGTGAGGCTTGCCCTCTATGTCCAGCAGTGGGCATAGAGGCAACCAATATGATGATGATAGTGTCTATAAACGAACATCCCTAGGAAGTAATAAACTGTTTTGGGAAAAGCAGCAAAAGATACAACCCCCAAGAAATAACTAATTATCATGACATAACAGAAGTTATTTATCAATGTTGTGGATTAGTTGACATCCCAAAATAATTCCATTCATAATAATATCATCTTTTTAGGCACCACTTCATTCTTCATGTGAAATCGTGTGCTATTTGGCCGTGTTTAATTGGTCAAGGACATCTAAGGATGAGGCACAATTGATTTTCAATTGTTTGACTCCGAATCGGTGTAGCGCGGGGCTTACCAGGTTAATAGCCCTATTTCTTCGACCTGATCAGATACCAGGAGGATCACAAGTACCCACAGTGGTTCTTTAGAGCTAGTATTATTTAAAGCTCCAATATTGGACAGTTCTAAAACCAAACTCAGTTTCTTCCAGTTCATCATCAATGTTATCACAATTAACCACTTTTTTTTCCGCAGAACAAACCTCATAGCGACTCTTGGCATATTACCTCCGCTGTACTGTAGGGCTAACAAGGGTTTATTCCTGCTATGTTCTCTCATATTTCCTCTGGTTAATCCATATTTATACGGCTGACCCTGCCTCAAACGGCTGCTTCGGGCCGATAAGACCTCGCCTTTTTATATGAACACTGTTAATATATTTTGCGAGCAACGTGATCGAGTGCTGTCGATTTTATTGGTATGAAACGTTTACTTCATAGTTTGGGGTTTTTTTTTGTGTTGATGACTTGAAGACTTGAAGTTATAAGTACTATAAAGATTTACGCACAGCATTTTATCTCGTGTGTTTTACGTGTTTGTCACCTATTTCAGGAGAATGGGATAGTGAGATTAGTCAGTGGTCCTTATCGCAGCGGTATCATTGAAAGAAGTATTCAACTCAGCCTATAACAGTCCACTGCTGGATATAGGCCTCTCCCAGGCTGCGCCACAATACCCTGTCCTCCGCCTTCCGCATTCAGTCTGTCCCAGCCACCTTTTTAAGGTTGTCGGTCCATGTGGGAGAGTCCAGTGTGGGACGCTCCCCAGCTAGAGCTAGGGGTCGTCTCACACTACGCTTGCCGATACGCGGTCTCCACTCCAGAACTCGTCTGCTCCACCGGCCATCGGTCCTTCGACACACATGGCCAGCCCACTGCCACTTCAGCTTGCTGACTCTGCAGGCTATGTCGGTAACTCCGGTTTTCGTCCGGATAACTTAATTCCTGATCTTATCCTTCAAAGAAACTCCGAGCATAGCCCTCTCCATGGCGCGCTGAGCGACCTTTAATTTGTGGACCAGCCCGGCTGTCAGTGTCCACGTTTCGGCACCGTATGTAATAACGGGCAGGATGCACTGGTTGAAGACCTTAGTCTTCAAACACTGCGGGATTGGCGACGAGAAGACTTGATGAAGTTTTCCAAACGCTGCCCAACCCAATCGGATCCTCCTGTCGGCTTCTTTCTCAAAGTTGTGACTACCGAGCTGGATAACTGGAAAGAAGTATTATACAGCTTCATATATTAGGTACGTACTTTCCGTGTTCACCATAATGTGGTAAATTTTCCGTATAGGTGCTAGCTTCTGTAAGAGTATCTAGAAATTATGGCACTTATTTTTTTCCACCCATGATTGTACAATCACTGGAACTGCGTCACACAACGAGCTTCCCATTGGCTGTCACCAGAAAACATAAATCAACGCTGCTCCATTTGCTTTGGCAATAATTAACCAGGTCAACATCAACATGCCTCAATAGACAGAACGTAAACGCTTCATTTTTCACACCCTCTAGATGCACTTGAACTAAACCTGCCAACACATCTCGCTGGCTAATTAGTATTTCCAGGCGGCTGTCCCAGTTATCGTCATAAACTAGATGCACTAGATGCTTGGCTTCGAAAACAATAGCCTCACATTACTTGGGAAATAGGTTAGTATTACACATACATTATACAAGTACATACCTACGTACCTACTCTGTAAAGCTGTGGTGATTGATGTGACAATGTTAAAGCTACTTCAATAATTTATTTTAGAGCTGTACAACATAAATCAAAAGTCGATAATTTATTAAGCTAGGGTTTCCTAAGATTGCGGTGTCCGCCACATAGCGTCCGCAATTTACCGTCAAATGACATCACTGAAACGTTATTTCTCTAGTGAGCGTTTTTGACACCGTAAAGTCAAATCCCGCTGCCAACATTTTCATGATGGCTGCCACTGCGGCCGTTATGTGGCGCCCACCGATTTTCTAGGAAACGGTTGCTTTGCTGTTTATCTTTTTTTTATGAGTTGTATTGAACTATGTGGTTAGCTAGCGACCTCGACAATTGATCATATTATTCATGCCTGAGCAACTAGCAGCAAGTTCGTCATGCTCCTTTAAATGTCACTGCTTCTGGTAGCGTCGGGGGTCGGGTTGTCTCCTTCCCTCAAATATGGCGAGGGGTAATGGCTGATCTTTGCGTTATACTCGTGAACGGGTGCTGCTCGTGGTGACTGGTGGTCTTGTTGACCATGGTTTTGTTATTGCTATTAGTAATTAACTGTTTATTTATTTTACTTCGATGGTCATAGATATCATTTGTGCCTTCGAGTTACAGCTATAGCTACATGTAAGCGGGCACGCCCTGCATGGAAGTTTTGATTGAGGTATTAAGTTCTGTTTAGATGTTGTTTTTATTTTTACTTGAATATAGGTTTCAATGTTTTTTTTTTGTTGTTGGTATAGTGGCGTGTGCTAGCTGACATATGGCTTATAATTTAATTAGTTTGTGTTGCTTAATGTGATTTATTTTGCATGCTACGAGTATTGTATAGTATCAAGTTTTCCTAACAGAAAAGACAGCTTTTTTTTTGGGTGGGTAATTATCAAATAACTTTTCTCGCTTTGGGCGGAGCGGGAGGGTGTGTCAGACTCTTAGTGACTAAAACCCACCCGTGTTCCTTCCGTTGCCTGTATTGCCAGAGGCCTCGGTAACCCTTTCGGACTGCTGACATCTCTTTGAGGCGTGAGTGGAACACAACGCGCCGTCTATCCAGGTCTGGTCCTTATCGGACGGTAAACTACCCATTGCTCACCGTCCGTAAGCCCACGCCTACGGTGGCCGGAAATCCGCTAAGGATTCCCGACGCCCAGAGCGTCTCCTGCGGTGGCTAAGCGCGTGAGGGCGCGAAGTTTGCCTCTCCCGTTCCACCTCCTCCTTTGCGAGCATTACTGCTTCACAGAAGTAGGTGACGGCTTCCCATGGCCTCTCGCTCCGTACCATGGCGTGGACCAGGGCCGGTCGCGAGAGAATTCCGCCGCTAACCGCCTCCACGAGGACACGGCGGGGCTCTGCCCAAGCCGGGCAGACCTTCACCGTAAGCTCCACCATGTCCTCCGGGTGATCCACACAGTGGTGACACCCGGGCGTTTCTTCCTGCCTTATCCGACACAGGAACCTCCCGAAGCAACCGTGTCCGATGAGGACCTGCGTCAGGCGGTAGGTGAGGACGCCATGGCGAACTGAACAGACAACTGCGCTGCTGAGGAGTTCGATGGACCACTTCTTTTTCCCTGAAGTACTAGGAAGTGGTGAAGGGCGGGCGTTTTGGGGGACTGTCTTATGTAATTTTGACGTTCGTAAAATGGTGATTCTCAGTCAAGTTTGAATAAATGACTTTTGATTTCGATTGTAAATAATAACTGACGAGCTTCCTTTATTTTTGTACACTACGCAAAAACTCTGCTAATAATTTAATTAGAGTGTTGCTTAATGTAATTTATTTTGCATGTTATTGTAGAGAATCAAGTTTCACCTTAGGGTGCTGACAAGACCCAATTGACCAAAATAGGCTTCGCTTAAGAAAAAAAAATTGCCAAATCTGTATAGTTTGTGGTAGCGGAAAAAATATATGTTAATTTTGACCATATTTCCCAGAACTTGGTTGTTACCAAAACACATTTTGAAAACAAAATCTCGATACAAACTAACGTCTTACTTTGAGTTCTAATCCAAAATATCTCTATCAAATATCAACATACGTTACGTATTTAATTAATAACAAGAACGTCTTATTTGAATGCAGAACTTGGTTGTTTTTTATTTTCGATTACTCAACTCAATTTTGAGTAAATAGATACTTACTTCATATTTTGCAATAAATTACAAGCGTTGTGTCATCGCGCTTCTCTTTCTTTTCTATGGAATTTGACAGTGACCGCGGTTTAGGTGTTGTCAGTGTCTTAAACTAGAAGTTCGTTTGAGTACGAAACTAGCCAGGCGTATCCGAAATAAATATGATAATATAAAACACGTATACATATATCCGAAAAAGACTACTCCCTCCTTCAAGGGCCGTCAGATAAAAATATAAGTGAAGACGTAAATTACAGAGAAATTGAAGTGGTCGAGTCACAACTTTGTGGATATGATTTATGTATTTTCGGAGAAGTAGAGTGAATTGTGAGGGCGGAATAACTCAGGTGTTTTCGCTGGTATAAAGATTTCGACTAAATGTGGCTTTTTCATGAAAATATCGTCAATGACAATGACAATGTTTAGTAAATGGCGATAGAACTTGCAAAAACATCATTATTTGGGTTGTTTGATTTTTTTTTATGGTTTTGATATTTACGAGTATAATTAATTTGGTGATTTGGTCATATTCTATCTATCTTACTAGAGCTCTTCAAATTATAAAAAATATACCTTAACTTATTGCTTTAAACCCCAAAAAATATTACAGAAAGGTCCTAATTAATTTTCAACTAAAACGTATTTAGGTTGTCACTTACATTAAATTTCATAACTCCAAAATTAAATACTCTTAAATCTACCTCTGTGTAATCCGCCTGTTTCATTAATATGTATGTGGACATAATGTAATCAAAACGGTATTATAGAGATCACGACAATTTGACGCAATTAGTTAGAAGCTCTGCGTGTATCTATTACAATCATATTAATTCGTAAATGTTCACTAAATACTTATTAAACATTAATATGGTTTAGTTTTGAGCGGCCCTAATTAGTAGGGTTTATTAAAATAATATTGAGTAAATACACCGTAAACCTCTACTAACAACGAAAGACCTCCTCTCTGCTCTCTATTTGACTAAATCCCAAAAACATCTTAAAGCCGATTTCTTAAGGGACCACCCTTATGTTGCCATACACAACTTAATCGGCTCTTTAACAACAAAGAAACGAAAAACAGAGATAACTGATGTTATCTACTTATTATTAACCTTTTGTTAAGTTTTAGAAAGAAACAAAGAAAATGTGTTTATTGGGACTGGCGCAGGAGATCACACATTAAACTAAAAAACACTCATATAAACATTAAAAAAAACAAAATAAAGTAAAATTAATTGGTTAAGGACAGCTAATGAGACACATTTGATTTTCTATTGTTGGACTCCGAATCGGTGTCGCGCGGGGCTGAACAGGTTAAAATAAAAACAAAAAGTCCTGTACGAGGCCAAAAGGCTCCTATCTCAGCATAATGCTGCAGTACTTAAGAAATAAGTGTCACAGCACTGGTATTCTGATAGGGCTGGTATTCCGGTATTTTACACGAGCTCACAGATATAACGAAATTAATTTACAATGACGTTACTTCACGATACCCTCAGGAAACACAGCCTATTCTGAGACACAGCAACTTACTAAGGCCTCCACACATTAACAATAAATTGCGCGCGTAGAGGCTGGAGAGGCGATAGTTAGCGGCACCTGCGACGCTGGACACCGGAGACATACGTTTAGTGCTCTCTGTATCGAACAACATTGTTACTAGAGCTAAGGCTTGAGAATTATCTGCTAAAGGCGGAAGTGTTTAGAAGCTACGTAGGACAGTTATTGACTTTTATAAAGATGTGTCGGCCAGGACAGTTGTTGGTTTGTATAAAGATGTGTCGGCCAGGAAAGTGAGTGATGATAAACTGACAGAAGTCTGACTTTCTGGTATATTTCCAAGGCAGACTTTCTAACACCGTTTTAATTTGCTTGGTTCTGGGAAAAAGAACGTAGTTCTTTGAATTTCAGTCAGATATATGGCCTAAATAATTCAAATAGTGTGCCACAGGTATGTTGCCGGGCCAATAAGTGTGTTATAACTTCGGTGAGAATATTAAATGTGTAATTCACAAGACGCTAGCAGCAAGTAAAAAGTCATCAACTCAATCGGGTTACCATTAGACTTACTAAGCTTTTTTTTTTGTTCCGGGGTGTTAAATCCTCATGGATGTCCTCCGCCCTGGGGTAGGCGGAGGGGTCTGTCAGACTCTTACTGACTAAAAACCACCCCGGTGTTCCCCTCCCACACTTGCACCGGGGATCATGGGATCTAATGCGACTTCCACAATCCCCGGCTAGTGCCGCATCTGCGGGCCACCTCAAGTCTGGGGGGTGAGGTGTTTAAACCCCCCCCCCCCCCCCGCGACGTATGAAAGGGGCGCGCGTGGAACACTACGCCGCCACCTCGGGTCCAGTGTGATGGGGGGCGGCGGACGTCCCCAAGTCCGTTGTCCCTGGACCCATTTAGGGGGGCCGGAAGAGGGCGTTGTCTGCCCTCTGCCGCCGCCCGGTGCGCCTGCTGCGGGCTGGGTGAGCGGAAGAGATCTCCCGCTCCCGTTCCGCAGCCTCCTTCTGGGACACGACTGTTTCGCAGAAGGATACCACCGCGTCCCAGGACTCCTCGCTGCCGACCATCGACTCAACCACGACCTGAGATGAGGGCACGGCGTGGCTCCTCCCAAGCGGCACACTCTGCCAGCGTATGCCGCGACGTGTCCTCCCGAAAGTCGACGCAGTGGTGACACCGGGCGTCCGGCTCCCTGTTTATGCGACACAGGTACTTCCCGAAGCAATCATGCCCCGAGAGCACCTGCGTCACCCGAAACGACAGGGAGCCGTGCCTCCTCCCGAGCCAGGGCTCGAGCAAAGGCCGGACCGCCTTAATGGTGGCGAGGCCGACGGTAGGGCGTGAAAGCCTGTCCCGCCATTCCGCCACCAGGGCTGCTCGGAGCTGTGACCAACGCAACTCCGTATGTCGCTGCATCAGCCACTCGCCCCGCGCCCTCGCTTCCTCGCGCCACCGGTACAACGACGCGAGTACTTTCGCCTCGAGGTCCCAGGGCGGTGATCCGGCCAGTACGCAAGCCGCCTCGAAGGAGATCGTGCGATATCCCCTGATAGACTTATTAAGCTGGGTCAACTGAATATAACTTGAAAAATTAAGTCAAGTAACTAATTCACCAATAGCACAAGATAACCTTTAACACACTTTGTTCCGTTCACACTGCTACTACATACCTTTACAGTACAAAGTCCATCCAGGTCCAATTCTACTGCGTTTGTATCGAATCTCGCGCGGCCATTCAATCGAATCCCTTTGCACTACGTTTGTTTTTAATCGATTCTGTGGTGCAAATACATCGATGGGAACATGCAACGAAGTCGTGGCGAAGTGTCGACCGGTTTGAAACGCTTTTGATGGCGAACGAGTAACTGCGTGGGACTGTATTGTAGGTATCGTACTACTCTCGTTACGGTATGGTCTATGCCAAGCTTACAAACGAGTGGTTAGTCAGCAAGGTTTGGATGTATAATAAGTTACAAAAAGTCTCTTGTGATGCATATTATTGTCGAGGGCTAGATACAAAACAGCGTAAACTTACACTTCGAGCTAGTAAAATGTTAGCGTGATTTTGGCAGATCTTAGAGCCAGATTTTTAATGACCTTGGAAGATTTACTTCATGGTCAAACATCAAGCTCAAAGTCATTTGATATCATGTAGTGCTCTCAACTTTGAGACATTTATTTTATTAAGAATGTTTACAAAAATTTTACACGACTCGTATTTTTTATTATTAACACGGTTACGTACTTTATTTTTAAAGGGCAGCTGTGTTAATATCACCTTTAAAAAACTATTCACAACATTTTTTTTTCAAATACGGTGTTAGAATATAGCTTTTACTCTCTGGCTCTTGTTGTAAAATAGCTTATTTATATCACAACAACCTCTCAATATTTTTTTTTAATGATTGACTATATCAAATATTATAATTAAAAATTCATTATTTTGATTAGGTGGTTTAGTCAATGTATTATTGATTTATTGAACGATGGAAGGTTTATTTTGAAAAGCTAATGAACGAATGGAAGGGAATAAATGGAATTCTGTGCTCACAGAGGTACAAGTAACAATGGATTTAGGGAGGGAAATGAGCATGGATGAAGTAAGAAAGGCAGTTCGAAGTATGAAAAATGAAAAGGCCATGGGCCCAGATGATATTCGAGAAGAAGTATGTAAAAGTGTTTAAAAGAAGATGGATGAATGTGACTGACTTTATTCTTCAATAAGTTGTTGCATGAAGGAGGGATCCCAGAGTAAAGGTGCAATAGAATAGAATAGAATAGAATACGCTTTATTATGTACACCATAAAAATTACAGGTATAAATGTAGAAATTTTACACAGGGTAACACAATGGGCGGTCTTATCGCTAAAAGCGATCTTTTAAAAACAACCTTTGGATAGAATACTAGTGCCCATATTCAAAAATAAAGGTGATGTACAGGACTGCAACAACTATCGAGGGATGAAGCTCATGTCACATAGTATGAAGATATGGGAGAAAGTAATAGAGAAAAGACTGCGAGAGGAGAGTGAGATTAACCCGAACCAGTTTGGGTTTATGCCAGGTCGAGGAACAGTGGACGCCACTTTTGCACTCCGCCAATTATGCGAGAAGTACAGACGTACACACAAGAACTTGCTTGTGTTCATTGATTTGTGTTCATTGATTTTGAGAAAGCTTATGATAGGGTACCTCGGGACGCGTTGTGGTGGGCTTTGAAAGAGAATGGTTTGCCCGGTTGAGTTAATTCGTGCTATGTACAGCTAATCTTGTACCTACGTCCGGTCGGCTGCTGGCAATACCGACGGGTTCAGTGTGGCTGTAGGCTTACACCAAGGGTCAGCGTTGGTCACCGAGGCCCCTGGCAACACAGGCAACAGGAAGGAATACGGGTGGGTTTTAGTCAGTAAGAGTCTGAGACACACCCTCCCGCTCCGCCCAGAGCGGGAGAAGTTATTAGATGACTTCCCATCCAAAAAAAAAAGGGTTGGCGTTAATTCCATACCTCTTCCTGTTGATTATGTTCGCTCTGACGTTGGATATACAGGAAGAGGCACGCTGGTGCATGCTGTTCGCCGATGACATTGTTCTTGTCCGTGAAAATGGACCTGAGATCCAGAGCAGATTGGAGAAATGACACACAACAGAAGCTGGAGAATGTTGGCATGAAAATCAGCAGAATCAAAACTGAATATATGTTCTGCGATTTCGGCGATCTCTCCAGTTCTGGAACCATAGCGCTTGATGGCGCGTTTCTCCCGGTCTGCTCCAGCTTTCGGTATCTCGGTTCACTCGTGCAAAGTGATGGCGATGTAGATCGAACGGTTAAGCACAGAATAAACACTGGATTGATGAAATAGCGGCAGGTCTCGGGAACAATCTGCGACTCCCGCATTTCCCTTGAACTTAAGGGGAAGATATATAAAACAATGGTTAGACCTGCTGTCTTGTATGGATCAGAATGTTGGGCCACAAAAGGGATGAATGAAAGGCAATTGCATGCAGCTGAGATGAGAATTCAAAGAGGGATGTGTGGTGTGACACAAATTAGTGAGGTGAGTATATAAGAGGAAGCCTGAAACTGACACCGGTGACTGAAAAGTTGTGCAGAAATCGGTTGTCATGTATGTGTAGGTGATGCGGAGGAATGAGGAAAATGTCGTGAGGAAAGTTTTGAGTATGAATGTGGATGACTATAAGGGTAGGGGAAGACCAGAGAAACGATGGATGGCCTGTGTGAAAGATGATATGGCTAGAACGGGGGTGACTGCCGAGATGACGATTAATAAAGAAGTATGGAAGAAAGGGACATGTTGCGGTGACCAAAAAAATAAATTGGGATAAGGGCAGGAGAATGACGATAATATTTTTTTTTTTTTGTTTACGTTTATTTATTTATTTAGTCAAGGTAGTGGTTATATTAGGAGAATCAGGACATACTTTAGCAAAATAATTGTGGGAAATTCTTATAACGTGCAAGATTCAACAACTACAGTCACAGGTACAAATTATAAGGCCAACCTTCTTCTTTTTCACCAATAGCCATGGGAGGACAGTCCTTTAAGTCTTGCTGATAAAAATAAAATTAGTTAGTAAGATTACAATCAATCATAATACAACACAAGATAATTTATTAAAAAGACAACTGGCATAATATTAATAACCTCCTTATACCATTTCATATTTCATAAACGATCACGTTCTAATATCACTCTTAATCCCAAATCTTAATTACGAGCGGCGTCCGTAAATTCAATTTAGCCTGGACCTATATCTATGGCCGGGTTCGCATTGGGGACTAAGGCAAGGTTTACACGCCCGGTCGCCTTACTTGCATTGTTGTAACCGTTTGTCACTGGAGCTAATCTCAAACACCACGGCTTGGTCACATATCGGTGCCTTTGCCAGCAGTTGTTTCGTAATATGTGGTGGTTGGATAAATATGTGTGTTGTTTCGGTTTTCGTTTTAATCGGCTAGTGCTGTATTAAATTGAAAAGGGAGAACGCTGTTTTGGAAGAGTGTACAGTTGCTAGCACAAATAACAAATGGTTTTTAGGGTTTCGTACCTCAAAATGAAAAAAAACCCTTACACGATCACTCGTGTGTCTGTCTGTCTGTCCGTCTGTTACAGCCGTTTTGCCCCGATTCTACTGGGCCGATAAAGTTGAAATTTGGTACACATATGAATTTCTGCGACACAAACACGGACGTGTAACGTAAATAAATCAATTTTTAATGCTCACTCACTTTTGGGGGCAAATTAGAAAAAAATAGTTTTGCAAACTGTATCTTGTGACATATTCAATATTTTGTTTTTATAATTTAAAAATAAATAGTTTTAAAGTTAGTTAAGAAAATAGATGAAAATTGACCATTCCCTCCCTTATCTCCGAAACTACTGAGCATAAAATTTTGAAAAAAAACAGAAGATAGTTCTTTACTTATAGATTACAGGAAAACCTATATGAAGTCTATGATGTTAAAAGAACACCATGTTCTTTAACTACAATACACATTACATACATTGAACATATTTTTCAACTACAATGTTAAGTTTGTTCTTGGTATAAATTATCATGGGATAAAAAACATGGTAGATACCACGCGAGTTCAACTCGCATTTGTTCTGGTTTTTTTTGTTTAGCGTTCAATAAATAGAACTTTGTCGATCTGCGTTTTTTTGTTTTTTCGTCTAAGTAGGTATCCCATAATTATTATTATCATCTGGTTGAATGGCGTGCAATGGAGAGGCCTATGTCCGGCAGTGGACTGCTGATGATATGTCATAAAATGCGACAGTTTTTGTAATTAACGTTATGAGTAAATATTTTTTTTTCCATTTCACAGTGTGTAAAACCACAAATAATTATATAGATAAGTAACAAAACCAACGTCACCAACACGTCCCAGCTTTAATTTTCACCCGAAACAAACCCAACCGCAGCCAATATTTTAAATGGCCATCCCATGTCCGCACAATTTTCTACTGGAAAACAAACAAAGTTGAACATGGAACAAATAAAATGACAGTTGGGAAGCGGTGCACACTTGAAAGCGCTGCACGGTGTATCGGAATCATTCGGGAGAATTCGGGAGTAGTCGGAGGCAGTCGGATGCACTCCAATTTATTGGATATCAAGCTGTCAATGCCTTTGACATAGTCACACAGGCGATGATTGTTCGGTCTGTCAATAGTTTCGAATGGACTCATTGGCGCCAGTACAATGGCTTTGATATTGTCTCTTGCAAGCTACACATGTGTTTGGTTAAGTGCAGGTATTTTGGGGTTCCGTTTTAATAAAGTGCTGTATTAAATATTTGATTGTTTAGGTAGCTTCGTAGTTATTATAAAGCGTCAATATATATACCTTTTAGAATCATTAGCCTTGTTAATAATTATGGTTGAGTATGAACATGCTGCCGCGCTGACAAAATTGAACTCCAAGATAAGTATTCACTTACCAAGTACCTATTTAAGGTGAATTTTCCGATAGGTACTATATGTTTTAATTTTTATAAACCCGAGTGTAATCACAACTTAATGTTAAACAATAATTTTGCAGTAGATCGCATAAAAAGCTCAGTATTCGTCCTATATTTCCAATCCTTCAAAACGCACGAAATTAAAATAGTATTCATATTAAAAAGTAAGCTTGAT
Organism: Atethmia centrago; assembly: GCA_905333075.3. Lineage (NCBI taxonomy): Eukaryota > Metazoa > Arthropoda > Insecta > Lepidoptera > Noctuidae > Atethmia > Atethmia centrago. Next base: position 27,215,918 of record HG995374.1, read on the forward strand.
CTCAATCCTAAAAAATGCTCAGTTGTAACGTATTCTCGTGGACGGTCAGTCCTAGTCACAACATATACTCTTGGTGGCCATATTACCTAGACGCAATACCTACTATTCGTGATCTGGAGGTTCATCATAATTCCCAAATTATGTTGATAAGCATGTTGATGCCATCGTCGCTAAAGCCTCAAAACCCCTAGGTTTCATAATGTGATTATCCAGGTGCTGCAAGCTAAAACGTTAAAAATTCTATGCCGCACTTTTGTTAGAAGCCACTTGGAATACGCAACTGAAATATGTAGTCCAAACTATCACAAGTCGCGAGCTTACGGACGGTGAGCAATGGATAGCTCGCCGTCCGGTAAGGACCAGGCCCGGGTCGACGGCGCGTTGTATTCCACATGCGCCTCAAAGAGATGACGTCAGCACAAGCGTAGGGGTCCACTAGGGCCGATGCCTGCCGGGGTCGCGTGGAAGTTCGAATGGGTTACCGAGGCCCCTGGCAAAACAGGCAACGGAAGGAATACGGGTAGGTTTTAGTCAGTAATCTCCCCTCCGCTCCGTCCAGAGCGGGAGAAGTTATTTGATGATTTCCCCAAAAAAAAGCTATCACAAGTATAATGACCGTACATTACAATAACTTAATAGTCGAATGTGAACCGACTCGGTCCCGTTCGGTACAGGTGCGTCAGGTGCAGAATGCTGATAATTATGTGATCAATATTAACACATTACATAAGCAAGTGTACTAGCACAAATAAAACGTTATCGGCGAGTAAACTAAACGCACGCTAGGAGACGTCCTAAGGCGAACGCGCTTTTTAATTCGCATATTAGCAAAATTCACATACTTCATTATTATCAATTATCGTCATATTAGCAAATATGCTAATATGACGATAATTGCTATGCTATTGCTATTTTAGAGAAATAGCAATAGCATAGCAATATCAATTGCTAAGACTCACGAATTAACATGTTAATGAAATTTATTCGAAATCGCATTAATTGCCATTACTAGTGCAAACAGTTCAACTTTGATCTTTTTATAACAAGTGTGACCTCGGCAAAAAATGTTTAGCAATGAATTTCTTTAAAGCTTAAATTCTTTAGACTTTTTTTTCTTTTTATTTTTATTTTTTAAATTGAATATTTAACATCTTGGTTCTCATGGGAAATAACCTGTCACAATTATATTAGTTTTTACATATTTTAGGAGATGATATGCCTGCAATTTTTTATTTTTAATATTTATTTTTGTTTTTTTTTTTGGCAATATTTGGCAGTTTGTATAATTTGTTTCACAGTACTTTTATACTAGACAAGCTCGAGACGACTTGTAATTGGCTGTATCATACAGTATTTAATACCATTATATTAAGCTGTAAGTCTTCCAAAGTCCTTAAATAAATAAATTAAAACTACCAAATTCTCTTTGTAGTGGCCAGTGACAATATAGTAGCCAATAGGTACAGAGCCCGTAACAATCAATTTCAATTGACGGTTACAACTCACTGGGGTAGATAAGCAACTCTTTGTTTTTGTTCCTCCCCTTTTCTCCTAATCTCAAATAAACGGTCTCCTATAACAAATAAACGGTTCTCTGAAATCTGTTATTGCGATTCCTTTGATATGGTGCAGATTGTTTTTGAAGAAAAAATTACCAAATGAGAACTTAATTTTTAAGGACTAAGTTTAACTATGATGAAGATGTTATTGGTGATAATAAAAAACTGGCATAGTGCGTGTCGGACCACACACAATAAAGGGTTCCGTAGTTGGGTTAAATTTATCCCAATAACAAACTTAAAATTGTAGTTGAAAGACGTGTTCCTACATTCCAACTGCAAATGTAAGTTTGTACTGTTTGTAATGCAATGTTTGTTTGTTTGTTTGTTTGTTGTTTGTGTTTGTTTGTTTGTTTGTTTGCTTGTTTGTTTGTTTGTTTGTTTGTTTGTTTGTGTTTTTTGTGATTAACCAAGTTATTTTATGACCATATGCTTCTTATCGGTTTTCCTGTAATCTACAATAAAACTTTGTGTTAATAAATCAGCCTTAAGACTAAGTAGCACTTCACTTTACACCAGAATGTCTCCGTGTTGTCCTGTGTGTATAAGTAATCATAATCACAATCATTATTTATTGCATCCATGTAGTTTACAAGTTGCTACAAGTATATAGGTTTCATAAATGAACCCTGCTAAGGCACAGCAATATATGTAAATATAAATAGTTTAATGCCACAGTGTCACAATATTAAAACCACTGTGCTTAAACGAAAAATACAAATTTTAACATGTCTATCAGATGTCCTGAGAAAAGAACAATTAGTAAAGAACAATTTTCTGTATTTTTTTCTCAATTTTAGGGATCGTAGTTTCAGAGATAAGGGGAATGATAAATTTTCATCAATTTTCTTAACTTTAAAATTATTTATTTTAAACTGGTAGAAAAATATATCTGAGATCCTTACAACAAGCCCATTCATTTTTCACACCGTACGGTGTGTAAAACTTTCTTTTTTTTTCTTATTTGCCCCCCAAAAGTGACCCCCATATTCAAAATTCATTTATTTACGTTACACGTCCGTGTTTGGGTCACAGTATTCATATGTGTATCAAGTTACAACTTACTCGCTCCAATAGATTCCGAGCAAATGGGCTGTAACAGACGAACAGACAGACATACGACTGATCCTCTATGGGTTTCCTTTTGAGGTACGGAATCCTAAAAATAATTTAAAACCTTACAAAGAAAAAACCTTTACATGGTCTGTACGTACTGACCAACTTTATAACCAACCGGTCATCATCATCTGCCTAGCCTTTTCCCAACTATGTTGGGGTCGGCTTCCAGTCTTACCGGTTGCAGCATTTCACATGGAGTGACTGCCTATCTGAAATCCACAGCCCAGTTACTGGTTAATACCAGTAACTGATAAGGTCCCCTTGATAAGACTAGTCGTCAGACTTTCGGGCTTCTGGCAACCTGCAACGACTGTTAAATATCCACGAATGACAGCCGGGACCAACGGCTTGACGTGCTTTCCGAGGCACGGAGGGGTCTTGCTATGTAAAGATGGTCACCCATCCACGGACCAACCGAGGCAAGCGCCAACGCGCCTAGCGCGTTTATAGCCAACCGGTATTTTTAGATAATCATTCACCAACGGCTGCAAATACAATTGTGGCCAAACAGACAGAACGTCCAAAAGCCATTAAAAATATATTGCCACATCTGTCTGTCATTGTGGGAAAGACTTGACATTCGAAACACTCAAGTTTTAATTTAAAACATCACCAATCAACATTGGGTACCAGAAGTAGGAAATGTTTATCATTTTTCATTTCATCAGATTCCCCTTGGCAGCACGAATAAATATTTAAAGCGTCAAAGCAGCGTCGACCTTATCAGAAAAAAATGGGCTGAAGAATAACAAAAAAACTCAAAGAATCCATTTAAAATGAAATTCCAGCGCCCAATGTTTACGCAACATCATTTTTGAAGTCAAAATTGTAAGAAAAATAAAAATATAAATTATATTTTTAATGATAATGAATTATCAATCTTGTGGTTTACTGTTTAAGGTGCAATTTTACATAGGAGGAGGAAATTATAAGAGTGTATCTAAACTACGTGGGTTGACCAAAGGACACGTTCGGAGATTTATTGAAAGCATAATTGGTTTTGTTTCAGTCAAGGGCAGAATTAACGATAGTTTTATACGCCTAATGGGTGCACAGTAAGCATGAACAACGTTTTCTTAATGGTTCTATGTTATTCTAAGGGCTGTTTGGAAACTATGTGTGTATCCTTTGTTTATTCTTGTTTGGCTTTAAATACACATGAGATTACCGTAAAGTTAGGTTGGAAATTAGGTTTGGTTCTAGTTGCTAGGAAGTGTGTAGAGTAACTTGCATAACTTTCATTGTTAGATAGTTTTTACGCATGTATGTATAATAATGTCGTGCCACTGGATTCCCTTTCTGAGTTAGCGAAACTGCCAAGGACACCAATGCTGAACAGTCTGCGTTTGTTTAAAGTTGCTCTATGTATCAGACTTATTATTATTTATTCAATAATCATGCTGTTGGTGTGTCTTCCGTTTGTTTGCAAAATCTCTTTGAAAAAGACGTAGAAAATTTTTCAGTAAAATCTCTTTCGTTTGTTTGAAGTTGCATTATGTGTGCATCAAACGGAAGAGATTTTGCTGGGACATTTTCTACGACTTTTTCTAAACACGTATTTAAAAACCTCAGAACTCCAGTTCTGAATATGAATATACACAAAAAACTGCAAAAAAAATCATAATACATCGTAGACAACGTAGTTTTATCTTACTGCACCCTGTGACATAAGCGACTTCATTAAAAAACAAAACAACTGCGCACCACAGGAAAAGCGCACGAAAATTTTAATTTATCTACCAACATTTTTCGAAACTCCCTTCCGTGTCGCATTTTGTCCCGACGAATTTTCCTAAACCACTGTGTGGTATCTGTTGATATTTACGGCGTCGTTTCAAAAGTATTTTTTGTTCATAATACTTGACAACTCTATTTCAATGCACAGTGGGGTAACGAGGGGCCTAAGGGTGTGGTTATAAACAGTTTCGAATACACTACAGCGACTTTCATGACACGGTACTGTGTAGCTGAAATACGTCATTACGGATTGTGAAGGATATTTTTAACGAATGTTGCTCATTTTTTGACAAACAGATAAAAGAGGTCGTTGATACACATTTTAGTTTTCGCGGATGTCATCCAAAATAATATTATAAATGCGAAAGTGAGTTTGTTTGTTAGGCTTTCACGCTAAAACGGCTGAACGGATTTGGATGATATTTGGCTGATGGGTAAACCCTAATTGACAACAATCCGAGAGTTTTGAAGGATATTGATAATCTAATGAGAGCAGTGATGTTTTACGAGTTGTAGGTCATGGGATCGAACCCAGGCAGGTGCTTTACTTTGAGTAAATAATTGCTCTCAAAACGGTGAAGAAAAACATCGTGAGGAAACCGGCATGTACTACAACCAAAAATTCGCCAAAGATACGTGACATCTACCAACCCGCACTGGGCCCGTGTGGTGGATTATGGCTTACTCCCTCTCACAGAGAGGAGGCCTGTGTCCCAGCAGTGGAAACATTATAGCCTGATTATGCTAGTCCATTGCTTCATAGGTTTGAAAATTCGTCTATTCAATAACGTAAATAATGCAATGGATGTGGGTGAACTGTCAAAATGAAACTCATTGCAATCAATTATAATTGTATGTGTGTTACGCAATTGTATGTGTGTTACGCAATTGCTCTGCTGGATGGGACATAGGATACTCTTATCCCGATATTCCCACGGGATCGAGACTTATGCGGGTGAAACCGCGGCGCACAGCTTGTATAATGACATTTTGAGTTGGGAAGGTCCATCTTCCCAACTCAAAATGTCGCTTTTGTGAAATTACTTTTTTTACGTGTAGTGTAGAAGGAGAGTAACTGTAGAGCTTCATCTTGGCAACAGTGGCAAGTTTCAACTCGTAGTTTCTAGTCTAGAGGTTCTATAGAAGCTTTAAACTTAAAACCAAGAGCTTAGGATGCGTGGAGCTTATGCAATAATAATTTACCGAAACTGGAGACTAATAGTACGAGTATACCGAACTTTGCAGAAGGCATTATTTGGTACAGACAAGGAAGTTAGTTGCTAAGTAAATTTACACCCTACGTCAATTTGACGTGTTATAACCGTTTCATACAAATGTCAAATAATGACAGTTGTAATTTGAATCGTGAATTCCCATCATCCCAATGGTGGGATGAACGGGAATTTAATAAATAATAATAAATTCATTGTCATTCGTCCCACTGGGTTTTTAGTGGGACGAACGGGAATTATTTAGTATTTTATTTGTATAAGTCCCATTGGTCCCACTAAATAATTTTAGTCTAGTTGTTCAATGATAAAAAAACACCTAATTATCCTAACTAATATTATAATGCGAAAGTTGGTTTGTTTGTTTGTTTGTTACGCTTACACGCTAAAACGGCTGAACGGATTGAGTTGAAATTTGGCACATAAGAAGACCATGACTTGGATTAGGACAAAGAATACTTTTATATTGCTGTAGGTGCAATTTTAATCTCTATATTCGCATTGCTTTTCCATCTCGATACAAATTATATAACTCGATCTTTGTAAAATCTCTTTCACGTACTTATATTATTCCTTCACGCCTTGAGCATCGTCAGATTTACACGAAGCGTATCAGACTATTAGTTTTACAAATAATTCTAAGCCGTGACATCAAAATTATCTAAATATTAACATAAATAAAAATGTCCATTTTCATTTTCAAATTACGTAAACATTCCTGACGTCCCAATAGTGTTCAGAAAAATTATAAAGACTGCCCATTCCTCTTAAATCCATTCTATAAAGTAAAATGCCCACTTTCTAATATGTTTCTCTCATTATTTATTTATTTAATTAATAAATTTAATACTTTACGCACACAAATGTACAGAGGCGGACTTAATGCCATAGGCATTTTCTACCAGTCAACCTTTGGGTGATGCAGAGACAGACAGCGGTAGGTGCAATAACGAAAACTGTGAAATAAATATTTATTAAAATATAAGTATATACATACATACCTATTAAAAACATTATATATAATAGATATACCTAATTATACATAAATATAAGACAAAATAAATACACGAATATACTAAACAGTAAGACAAACAATGGGAAAACATTACCGTTGTGATGATACTGCCAGCTTCTTACGAATGTGCTCGCGAACTTTAATTTTAAAGGATAATCGGTTGGTTGCCATCCTGATTTCCTGGGGGAGCGCATTCCACAGAGAGATAGACTGAACGAAGAAGGAAGAGTGAATAAAGAAGTGAGTGTTATAATCGCACTTCCCTAATACTTATAAATAATTTCGCGTTTTATCATGGCTGATCCAGGACGTCCTATTGGTGACACACCTCTTCGAAGTAGCCCAGTAATTTCTAGGCCACTTCCGATTCCAACAACCAGACTAAAATTATTTAGTGGGACCAATGGGAATTAAAAATAAAATTACAAAATTAGTCCCGTTAGCCCCACTAACAAAATCAGCGGGACTAACGGGAATAAATTTAATAATATTTAAAAAAAAATAAAAAATAGGGAATACATGATTTGAATATACAGACAATTTAAAACGGTAGTACATTTGCCTAATCATGAATTTCACTGACTTTATAGCACAGTGATGAATGAAGTTAAAACCAGTTATTTTCTGACTGACCGACTCCTTGACAATACAAAAATTCCTGAAAATGGTTTAATTGAAGTAAACGCTTTGAGTTTGAGTTATTATTAGAAAATACACGAGTGAGCCGGTGAGATACACAAAGAAAGTCTGCGGTGTAAGAAAAGCACATAATAAAAACAGAATTTCAATCACACATAATTGAACATTCCGAATCATATATAGGAAAAGAAACAATAAAAGCTTGCGAAACATTTCAGCCCACACACCCGTGATTATCCAACAAAATTGGAAGTCATACATTCCCTTCGGGGTTCTAAGAGCTCAATTTACTTTCTAAATCGTTTGACTTATATTCAACCTGCTTATTTGAAAACGGTCGGGGTGTCAGAATAAACCAACTGAATGAAATATAAGTACTTCAGTGCTTCGTACTAATTAAAATGTGACTGGATTAATTGGACTGTAATTGTAATAGCTGTTTGTGTAGTGAAATTTTAGGTAAATTGTTTTAATTTATTGTATGTCGGCTTTGGGTGACTTATTTAGGTCTACCACAATTGAATTTTAGTTAATAGTGATTCAAAATAAGGTACCTTTTAGGTATCTTTTTGTGTCATAGTATGTTAAATTATTTTACTAGAAAAACACTTTTGACGTGATAACGTCTTATAAATCGATGAACGCCGGCTGCATGCATGAAAAAGCATGACTCATTGTCACGTTCCGCCTGAGCCGAGCGTGCTAGCGAGAGCGTGGAACTAGCGAGAGAGAGGCACGATCGGCCTAAGCGTTCGGCTTGTGACGCATCTCTCTCTCGTTATCACGTAAAAGTACCGTCCGACTTTACAGACAACCAATTTTTTTATTCACCTGTGTTGTTTCAGAAATTGTGTTAAATCATAAATCACAGCTATCATAAGATTTGACAGCAACTTTAAAAAGGCACTTACTTGGCTAAGTAACAATGAATAATAATTATAATAACTCCAACAAAAGTGCCGAAGTTATTATAATTAAATAAAGAGTTCAAAATCAGATTAAATATGAAAGCCAGAAAGCCTTGCATCATTTAATGAGCACTAGATACAATCAGAAGACTCATATAACAAAACAAAACAATAACCACCCAATACACGCCATTACTTTCCTGCTACACCCACTACTTCTACCATAAAACGCATAGCCAAACAATTTACCAGTCTATCAATCAAAGACGAACTATCAGCCTTATTTGCCAGACAAAGATTGGAAGAAAAACAGTTCCCAAATCCGTATACATCAAGAGAATGGCATGAGTCTTATTTGGCGACAGAAACGGTAGAAAAAGGGTCACAGAGCTAGTTTTCCATAAAGAGACGCGTTTACGTAATATTACGAAGGAACGCGTAAAAATATACGGTTTACACACACATAGATATCATTGTCACCTATATGGTTTTTAGGGTTGGCGCAGGGACTAGAATTTTTGAAATGTGTTCCTATAAAGGCATTGTGGCATGATCCAAGGACATAGTTACAGAGACTATCTATAAAAGGTGTAATAGAAATAACTGAAGAACCTCTTAAGAAGTCATTTTACTCATCATTATGAACAATTGTCACTATGAGATCAACCCTGAAATCGAGAAAAAAAAATCAGGGTCTCCCTACGTTTTGTCGAGTTACGCGAATCGATTCATGCAAGTCGATTTATTTCGAGATTTCAGGACTGGACTGCCCTAATACCCCTTAAGAGGTTTTCAGTTATTTCAATGACATCTTGTAGAAGATTGCGCCAGAGGTAGGTCGAGTATCTACAAGTTTGATAAAAATTTTGGGAGATCAGATACCAACTACATATCGACGGTTAAAAGGTAATAAGGCATAAGCGACATTTTGGTCGAAAATGAGTTATGATTGCCATCCTACTTAAAAATAGAGATTAAGTGGGATGGCATTCATAAAAAAATTTCGACCAAAATGTCGCTTGTGCCTTATTATCTATTAACCGTCGATATGTATGTTCAAAAGCTTTTTACGCGACTGCCCCAGAAGGAGGGTAATGTTTTTGAGGGATTTTTGAGGGTAATGTTGCCTCGACTTAGGGGGCTCCTAAGCGCATGCATGGAGAGGGGCCAGTTCCCGTTTCGCTGGAAGACGGGGGTCCTCATAAAGAAGGCAGGGCGCCCTGCGGACTCTCCGTCCGCTTATCGGCCCATCGTGCTGCTCGACGAGGTGGGCAAGCTCTTTGAGAGAGTCATTGCAGACCACCTCGTCAGCCAGCTGGTGCGGGTGGGGCCGGATTTGGCGGAGAGCCAGTTTGGTTTCCGCAGAGGGCGCTCTACGGTGGACGCCATCATGCGTGTGCGAGCCCTGACGACGGGGAATGCTGTTGCCCAGGGTGGGGTCGTCTTGGCGGTGTCCCTAGACATCGCCAATGCCTTCAATACCCTGCCCTGGAGTTGCATCAGAGAGGCACTCCGGTATCACCGGATGCCGACCTACCTCTGTCGTGTGGTCAAGGCCTATTTGACGGACAGGGCCGTCATCTACCCCGGTCACCAGGGAGTGTGGAACCGGCAAGAGATGTCGTGCGGTGTCCCACAGGGATCGGTCCTGGGGCCGCATCTGTGGGACATCGGATACGACTGGGTGCTGCGCGCCGACCTCCCTAGCGGCGTCAGCGTAGTGTGCTACGCTGACGACACGTTGGTCCTGGCGCAGGGGAGGTCGCACCAGGCGGCGGCCGAATTAGCGGCACGCGGGGTTGCGACAATCGTCGAAAGGATCCGGCAATTGGGACTCGAGGTGGCCCTGCACAAGTCCGAGGCCATGTGTTTTCATGGTCCTCGGAACGCGCCACCGTTGGGGTCCCAAATAACGGTAGGAGGGGTTTCTATCGGCGTCGAGTCGACGATGAAGTACCTGGGACTCGTCCTCGACAGCCGGTGGAACTTCGTGGAGCATTTCCGACGTTTGGCTCCCAAACTGGAGCGGGCGGGCGCTGCATTGAAGCGGCTCCTGCCCAATCTAGGGGGTCCAAACGCCTCCTGCCGGAGGCACTACGCGGGGGTCGTGCGGTCCATGGCCCTCTACGGGGCTCCTGTATGGGCGCGCTCTCTGGCGCTGCGGCCAGCCCGCCGGTTGAGCGCGGCCCAAAGGGTCATGGCCATCCGGATGGTCCGAGGATACCGCACGGTCTCCTGTGAGGCAGCGAGCCTCCTTGCCGGATTGCCGCCATGGGATCTGGAGGCAAAAGTCCTCGCGCACGTATGGGAGTGGCGCGAGGAGGCGAAAGGCCGGGGCGTAAGTCCGCTGCTGCGAGAAATCGCGGCACAGCGGACGGAGCTCCGGCGGGATCTCATGGCGTCATGGAAAGTACGGTTGTCGCAACCCAGTGCTGGGCACGCCACGATTGCGGCGATAAGTCCCCTCTTTGAGGAGTGGCTGGAGAGGCGCCACGGCGTCCTCACCTTCCGCCTGACGCAGGTCCTCACCGGACACGGCAGCTTCGGGAGGTTCCTGTGTCGGATAAGGCGGGAGGAAACGTCCGGGTGTCACCACTGTGTGGATCGCCCGGAGGACACGGTGGAGCATACGGTGGAGGTCTGCCCGGCTTGGGCAGAGCACCGCCGTGTCCTCGTGGAGGCGATCGGCGGCAGAGACCTCTCACGTCCGGCCCTGGTTCAGGCCATGGTACGGAGCGAGAGGGCATGGGCAGCCGTCACCTCCTTCTGCGAAGCAGTAATGCTCGCGAAGGAGGAGGCGGGACGGTTGAGGGAAAGGCAAGTTTCGCGCCCTCTCGCCCCTAGCCGCCGCAGGAGACGCCCAGGGCGTCGGGAATCCCGGGCGGATTTCCGGCCACCGTAGGCGCGGGCTTGCGGACGGTGAGCAATGGGTAGCTCACCGTCCGGTAAGGACCAGGCCCGGGTCGACGGCGCGTCGTATTCCACGCGCGCCTCAAAGAGATGTCGTCAGCACAAAGTAGGGGTCCACTAGGGCCGATGCCTGCCGGGGTCGCGGGAAGGTACTTATGGGTCACCGAGGCCCCCGCAACACAGGCAACAGGAAGGAATACGGGTGGGTTTTAGTCAGTAAGAGTCTGACACACCCTCCCGCTCCGCCCAGAGCGGGAGAAGTTATTTGATGATTTCCCACCCTCAAAAAAAAAAAAAAAAGAGGTAGGTCGAGTACCTACAAGTTTGATAAAAATTTTGGGAGATCAGATACCAACTACATATGTATGTTCAAAAGCTTTTTACGCGACTGCCCCAGAAGGAGGGTAATGTTTTTCGAGAGTATGTATGTATGTATGTATGAATGTATGTATGTAAGTCTATTTCTTTGGCACACTCCGTAGTTTACAACAATATTGAAACAACAGAATTACAACAATTTTGATATCAAATAAAAGGTAGTAATGAGTCAATTCTATTTATAATTATTGTATATAGTAATAAAACTAAAACAAAAAACCCGACTCCAAAAACACACAACTGAAAAGAGAAAACAAGTATTAAGTATTATAACCTATAGAATTTTGGTATGCAGGCGGGGACAAACCTGAAATATGGTGTAACTTTTTTTTGTCCCTCCCGGCGATACCAAAATTGTTAAGATTATATAATACTTGTTTTTATCTTTTGTGTTTTTGCAGTCGGGTTTTTTGTTTTGTTATTTGTTTAAGTTATTTTTATATATTATGACATTGATGCAATTCGGTCGACCAACACTTCGACAAGTAAAATTCATCAACGTTGTTTACCATGTCGCAGGGAAAGTAAAGCTCTTTAGTATTTTTCAGAAGAGATGACCAGATTCATAAACATACGTTATTTTATTGCCCACGTCTTCACTTCAACAATATTCCAGCATTTGGTAATGCATTTAATGGAACCCCAAATAATTCCCATTTTGATATACTAAAAATACTAATCGACCCGCTAATTTCATAATTGGACGTCTTCTTGTGAGCCTCAAAATATTTCAAAATAATTTTTAAAATAACTCTTGATCGACTGTATAACCGACTTGCGCGTCTGAAAAAACAACCTGTCGTCAACAGGAGATCCTTAATTAATTAATTAATCAATCAATCAATCAATCAATATTTTATTAAATGGAATTTGGAAGACTTAAAACCTATTTTAGTCCACTGGAAATACGAAACGTGCATTTCACTATGTCACCCTTTTAAATTAACGCAATCATAATAAATTCTGGAATAGCAACATTCCAGCATTAAGTATTCCAACACATCAACCGGGCACAAAACCAGACTTTGGGCTACTACTGAAAAATTCCAGATAGAAAAACCCAATAACACTTTGCCTGACCCGGGAATCAAACCCCATATTAGTATTAATATTACCTTTAAAAAAATAACTGTCTTCTTGGTCTAGTGGTCCTGTTGAGCGTGAGGTCCTGGGTTCGATTCCCAGGTCGGGCAAAGTGTTATTGGGTTTTTCTAACTGGAATTTCTCAGTAGCAGCCTGGAGTCTGGATTTGTGTCTGGTTGATGGCAATAGGCTCGCCCCCTATTACATGGGATTTAAACATAACTGGCGAAATGTTGGTGTTACTATAAGTACATACATCTCTGCCCAACGATTTGGGGAAACAAGGTGTTTAAAGAAATAACCCGCAAATATTTACGATTCACCTACACTCCAGCTCCAAACATAACTCCCTCTGTTAATTTACAACAGTGTGACACCCCTACATTCCCTCGTGTTCACTGAGACAACACGCACGCGGTTTATAAAATCGCTCTTTCTATGTTAATGTTGTGTCGTGGTGTTTTTGTTATTGCTAACAGTGTGATAGGTACAGCCCTCAACTATACCCCGTGGATAGATTAAACGATATGATTTTAACATAAGGGATTAGTTGCAAGGCTTTGAAAACTAGAAACAGAACAAGGACCTTCCAACGCTTGGTTAAAATTTTAACCGTGCCGTACCCAAAGGGTAAACCGGGACCCTGTTACTGAGACTCCGCTGTCCGTCTATCACCAGGCTGTATCTCATGAACCGTGATAGTTAAACAGTTGAAATTTTCACAGATGATGTATTTCTGTTGCCGCTATATCAAAAAATACTAAAAAACCAAATAAAATAAATATTTAAGGGGTTCCCATCCCGTACGGAACCCTTCGTGCGCGACTCCGACTCGCACTTGGCCGGTTTTTTAATACATTTTTTTGTGTCAATTTCACAAAATGTTTACCCCCCGTCAATGTTATGCAGGCGCCACAGAATCCTTGTAGCACTCTACCACGACCACCGAATACCATAAACATATTGGCATTAGGTCTTGTGTCGCACTATGTTGTTGTTTCAGTGGGCACATAGTTACTGGTAAGAGGTGAAAGACACAATTATAGAACTAGAAATGGGGACCAATTAGTTCAACCAGGTTTCAGATTGGCTAAACTGGACTCATCCTTCATGGGGTACTGTTTAAAATGTTACAACAAAATACCTCCCCACATACTCCAACTGAATGAAACGAAATTTTAATCTTGTATTAAAAGCACACTCTGCAGCCAAGCATATTATAAGTTGGGGATTACATCGCTGACAAAAAAAAATCATCTTTCTGACTAACCGACCCCTCGACAATTCAAAAGTGTATTGTGTAATTGTGTACCTGTATTTTGTTTATTTTAAAATTTAAGATACTTGAATTTTCTTTCCAAGTTAAACTAGGACACAACCAAACTAAAAAAGTAAAAAGTAAGAGTCTGACAGACCCCTCCGTCTGCCCCAGGGCGGAGGACATCCATGATGATTTTCCACCCCAAAACAAAAAAAAAGTACACCAATAAAAAGGTAGAAAATAGCCTATTTCTACACTGAAGTTGGTGGTATAAATGTAATTTCTGCCAAAAGGATAGCACAAGGTTTTGTGTCAGTTGTGAAGTTCCATATTGGTATTCAGCTGCATCCAGTTATACTTGAAGCCGACCCTTTGGACCCGTTGGGGTCAGCTTCCAGTCTAGTCTAGTTATAGTTGGGAAAAGGCTAGGTGGACTGAGTTGTGACGTTCTATGCTCGTTCATTTTCAATAATGAGGCAATGGTGCCGATTCCCTTGTTCACAAAAAAACTAAACTTAAGTTCAGTGCATCTTTTTCTTTCTATTTCATTAAGAAAAGGACAGAAGATAAATGTTAGTTGAGTCCTGTCAAATTAATCAGCGCTTGACGTAAATTGACGTAATTTTAGTAGGCACGTTTTTAATCACGTCTAAACTTGTATGGAGTAGTGACAGGCGCTGATTAATAATTTGGTTTAGTTTGTGAACAAGGGAATCGGCACCACTGTTAACAATGTTACTCACAGACATCAACATTTATTATATAACTGAAAACTTTACCAAAACATTATTCCTTTCCCGGAACAGAAAAACATAGCCGACACGCATACATTTAACACACGAAAAACTCGAAATTATTTCCACTCGAGCAGGCTTCCATTCTTTCGTTTAAATCAGCATTTACCGTGTGATTTTATGTTAATTTGCTGCGGAACCCGCGGTTTCATGCCCGCCTCCTGCGTTTACCGTGAAAACCGCGGGAACGCCGATTGGCTTTCGTTCATTTGTTTAATTACTTAAATTTTTTAACTTTTTTCGGTTTCTGTTCAATGAAACGTTTATCTTCCATAAGAATTATGAAGAATAAAGGTACTTGTAAAATTTTGGTTGAAATGAAATGCATTAAATACCTCGTCTATGGGATATTTTACATAGCGGGTTTTTTAGATCAGTCTTTTATGTGTTAACAGATGACCGATTATTCTCGTGTGTTCTAATAATATCCCTATTGGAAGGAGGGCAATGTTTTTCGAGAGTATGAATGTATGTATGTACGTATGTATGTATGTACATATGTCTATTTTTTGGCACGCTCTGTAGCCTAAGTGGCTTGATGGATTTTAACATAAGAGGTGTTGTTAGATTCGTCTTCATTGTGGGAGTGACATAGGCTATATAATATTTATATATTGCATCTGCAAATACAACAAAAAGGGAGGGAAACGTTTTTTTTTTATAATTTACAATAATATATATATATATCAAATAAAAGCTAGTAATGAGTCAATTCCATCCATATTTTCCATTCATATATTAATAAAACTAAAAAGCTTGAAATAAAACAAATTAGGCAATTAATAATCGCAGGCGGGGACAAACCGGTGCGTTGTATTCGGACAAACCGATGCCTGCCGGGGTCGCGGGGAGGTACTTATGGGTCACTGAGGCCCCCGCGACACAGGCAACAGGAAGGAATACGGGTGGGTTTTAGTCAGTAAGAGTCTGACACACCCTCCCGCTCCGCCCAGAGCGGGAGAAGTTATTTGATGATTTCCCACAAAAAAAAAAAAAAAGGCGGAGACAAACCAATAACCTGAAATATGGTGTAACTTTTGTTTGTCTCCGCCTGTGATACCAAATTTATATAGCTTATAATGCTTGTTTTTCTCTTTTCAGTTAGGTATGTGTTTTTGCAGTCCGGTTTTTTTTACACGTGCAGTCTCTGGGTCAGGTATTCGCTGAGGGCATACACCGCCTTGCGTGTCCAGTATGATAATGTATTCAGGATGCTGTTGGGTCTACCACGCTTTTGTAGCGCTTCCGGGATGTTCACCGAGGCCAGGGTTGATGGTTTTCATGCCATTATACGGAAACGGTGGGCTTCCATTCTCGGTAGAGTACGTGCTAGCTCCCACAGTATCCTGAGTGTTTTGTGTGATAGGTGGGACAGCCCCATGCAGGCTCACTGGATACGGCTGCACACGTGGGTGCCAGACGTTTCAATTTTGTATACATATAGTGTAGTTTTACTAACATTAGGTTAAGATTTTTACTAACATTATATGGATTTTATCTGAAATAAAATATTTATTGTTTATCATCGGCATGGTGCTCGAAAGTCTTGAAGATATGGCTTCTCTTCCTATGTTTCGTTCCCCGTCCAATTATATAGATATCTCAGTAGGTATTCCGTGATTGACAAAGAAAATCTTCGGTATGAATGTAAGCGAGGAACCACGGCCTGACATCAATAAACCCATTATTTTCATATAGGTGTTAAAGTAAAACTACGGACTAAAACTAAATATGGAGCATTACATCACTAGGTAACAATTCTTCACTACATTTCAAGAAACCAAGTGATGTCACTTGGTTTTAATTACTAACGAGCTAGCACTATAAACCTTCTACCCAATGCAATTCGACAGCAAAAATCTTGAACGTCAAAACAATCCAACCACCGCGCAGTTGTCACCCGCACTCAATATGTAATATGCGGTCACACGTCATCCACACCTCGAATGCCGCGCGACTATCAGATAGATTGAACGCATTTGTTTTGTGCCAGTCATATTTTTGCTAATCCATTTTTAAAAATACTATATTTGTTTATGTAACAAAGACTGTGTGAAGTTTGTAATTGCTATACTCATAACCAACCTGCATGTATGGTCGCACTGCCGGGGCTCGGGCCTTCTGTCTGTGAAATGGAATGGGTCTTTATTAACCGTACCGTTTCTTGGATATGCTAGTTTCCTCTCATTTTTATCCTATAACGTATTTTGGTTTTTCCATAGATTGCAGTGTCGTTTTCCACCGTACTCTATATGCGGTCCCACGTCATCCACACCTCGGATACCGCACGACGGTGATCAAAACGATTGAACTAAAGATTGAACGCGCGTTTTCCATTGTGTTGTATTTTATTTTATCAATTCTATTTTTAAATAACTACAATGTTTGGTTTTTCTACAAAATACTTTTTTAATGTTCTGCTGTTGTGTGAAACTGTTAGAATTGGCAGCAATTAATACATAATCAGCCTTGTTCACACTGCTGGGACACAGGCGTCCTCTCTGTGAGAGGGAGTGGGCCGTAATCCACCACGAGGGCCCAGTGCGGGTTGGTAGATGTCACATGTCTTCCAATTTTTGGTTCCAGGACATGCCGGTTTCCTCACGATGTTTTCCTTCACCGTTTGCAGCAATTAATGATGTATTTAATATCTTGACCTTTTACTCACGTGTTGGAACCATCAGTGACATGAGAATCGCGATTTCACCGCGTGATGAACTAAAGAATGAAACTAGTCATACAAACTCGAAAAACACTAAATCAAAAAATGAATAAACTCGAATGTTTCTCAAGGAAGTAATAACATAAAAAATATCGCAGACTACTAGGCAGTCCACACATTTATCTTAAGGGTCGGGTAATCGCCGTTGAACTTAGCCATATAAATGTGGTTTCATAGAGAATATTTATTTTTAGTAGCGAAAATATGATATTTGAAAAATATCATAATAAAATAGTTTGTTCATAACAATATTTTAAGTAGTTTGAAAGTAATATCGTTTTTAGGGTTCCGTAATAAACAAGAAACCCTTATAGTTTTGCCATATCCGTCTGTCTGTCTCGTAGTACTAGAAGGCTGCAGTTTGGCATAGGTATACATATTAATCACGCCGGCAAAGTAGTAAAATAAAATCGTAAAAAAATAAAAATTTAGTGTTCGGGAGGTACACAATTTTTTTTTTGTTAAATGATTTTCACGTAATCTGGGGATGATATTTGTTTTCTCGTCTGTCCCATGGTGTGGGGTATTATTAGATAGGCCGTTCAAAAATATTGCGGGGATTAATTTGACAGGACTAAACTAAATTTTATCTTATGTCCTTTTCTTAATGAAATAAAAAGAAAAAGATGCACTGAACTTAAATTTAGTTTAGTTTGTGAACAAGGGAATCGGCACCATTTTCACGTAATTTGGACTTAAATAAAAATAAAAAAACAAATTCTGAAAGGAATGAGTTAACATTCCTTAACGGCAATTTGTAAGAAATGCTCGAAAGAGGAACGGGCGGAATTGTTCAGTATTATTTCCTGCAATGCAGAGCGCAATTACCTTTAAAGCGTCAATTTCATAATGTTACATTGTATAGCTCTGCGATGGTGTGAAAATGTACGTGTTTTACTTGTCGAGACAATGTAGCTGTCTTTCTGTGGCGGTATTAAGATTGTATCGTTGTAAATTCGGTTTGGGAAGACGTCGTCATCTTTACGTGAATTTCTCGCCATGAAATATTTTTATAACACAATACATTTTTCGATAACCTAAAAGTATCTTCTCAAAACAATAATTAGTATTCAGTCACATAGCGGCAATAAAAATAAATAAAGACTAAACAAACTGTATACCAAGTTGCCGAGGCCGCAAGGCTTCCGCTAACTTTTTTTTATAGGTCCGAGGAAAATTTTCTACATGAAACCTTTTCAATGTACTAACTTACACCACAAAACTTAGCTAAAAGGGGGAAAGATTATTAGCATAATCAGTTTACAATGTTCCCACTGCTGGGACACAGGCCTCCTCTCTGTGAGAAGGAGTGGGCTGTAATCTACCACGCGGGCCCAGTGCGGGTTGGTAGATGTCACATGTCTTTGAATTATTGGTTCTAGGACATGCCGGTTTCCTCACGATGTTTTCTTTTACCGTTTTTGAGAGCAGTGATGATGAAATTATTTACACAAAGTAAAGGGCCTGCCTGGTTTCGAACCTACGACCTACAACTCGTAAGTCGCGGCCGTTACCACTGGGTCACCACTGCTCTCAACATCGTTATCTCTATATATATTTAATAGGTAAGTACGTACCTACAGGGTTATTTTATATTGGCTAGCTAAACTCCGCAAAAGCAATGTATCGATATCTAAATAAAAATATTTGATGTTTTTTATGGAGGTCAACGACCGCTATTATTATTGTTACTTGAAGAGGAGTTGAGAAAAACTGTTTACTGATACCCATCACTTTTGTAAAGTTTACACAAAAAAAAAAACAGTTTTTCTAAACTGATACTTCAAGTGACAACAATAAGTCCGGTCGATGACCTCACAAAAAAACATCACATAAATTTATTAATTGTTATATCATGTTTAAATATTCATACCCTATTTGAAATAACCCTGTATATTTGTACGGAAGAAGAGTAATGTGCCTACCTGTGCGGGCCTAAAAAAAATGACAATCTATCAGCGATTACGAAGATTGACAGACAAACCTGTACCTATTGGATTGCCGTAGGCCACCGAAAAGCTTATGTCAATCCTGTTGAAAGTCGTTGTAGAAATACAAAACGCTTTGTAAGTGATTGCCCCGTGGTCTTGTCGCCTTAATTTTTATAGCGCATCGAGTTTGAGAAAAACGAAACCTCTCCGTGCCTCGGAAAGCACGTTAAGCCGTTGGTCTCTAGACAGTAAGTTAAACTGGAGTAGTCACTTAGACAATAAAATAAACAGGGCTTGCATCACCTTTTGGCAGTGCAAGAAGGTAGGTAAGAAGTGGGGCCTATCCTCCAAAATTATACTATGGCTGTACACGGCGGTAATCCGCCCCATGATCTCATACGGGGCCGTGGTCTGGTGGCCCCGCACCCAGCTAGTCACAGCCTCCAATAAACTACATCGCATGCAAAGACTTGCCTGCATGGCGACCACGGGCTGCATGAGAACAACTCCGACTGCAGCAGTCGAAGCCATGCTGGGACTGCCGCCGCTCCACCTGTTCATACAGCAGGAAGCGACGATGGCGGCAGTACGCCTAAATGCACAGAATCTCTGGGGCAAGAGAGACACACTACATACCGCGCTGCTTGAGAGACTCAATAAAGAGTTCCCCATCACGAAAGCAATAAATGACCAGGTACCCAAACAATTTATATTTGATAAAAAATACAAGATCCAACTCCACGAGGATCGGCGATGCGAGGGGTTGCGCCCCGCAGAGCTGCGCATCTTCACAGATGGATCCAAAACAGGTAGTGGCACAGGTGCTGGAATCTTCTCGGAGGACTTCAACATACGCATAGCCACACCATAAGGGGTCCATAACACAGTGTTCCAGGCCGAGTGCTTAGGTATTTCTCTGGCCACCTAGCCATCATGGCCAGGGAAGTTAAGGACCACTCAATCCGCATACTCTCAGACAGCATGGCTGTCCTGCAAGCGCTAAACAGTCACACCGTTGACTCTGGGCTAATATACGAGTGCCACCAGCGCCTCAACCAGGTGGGTAGCCTCAACTACATAACCATTCAATGGATTAAAGGACACAGCGGTTCGCTAGGCAACGATGCAGCCAATGAACTTGCCAGAAGGGGGTCGAGCATGGCACCAGTGGGACCTGAACCCATCGTGCCACTTCCCTTCGGGTACCTACGCACTCCGGTAAGGAAACGCACCAGAGATAAACATCTCAAACTATGGTCGGACCAAGGTGAGTGCAGGCAGGCCAAGGAAGCTCTCCCTACAATTGATGGTCGCCTCACGAAACGGGTTCTCCGACTAACTAAACTACAGCTGCGCACTGTTACAGCAGCTACAACAGGCCACGGGTCATTTAACAAACACCTCTTTGTCATAGGAGTCACAGACAGTCCGCTGTGCAGGGCCTGCATGAAGGACGACGAGACAGCAGCTCATGTGCTACTAAACTGCCCGGTCGTCGCCACATACAGGGCAAAGTACTTCGGTAACCCAGGTACCCTCCGTGAGATGGTCAGTAATACCAAGGCGTTGCTGGCCTTCCTTGAGGAGCTGGGGTGGCTCGAATAATCGATTTCCCACCCGTACGCAAAATACGCGCATTGACGTGGAGTTGCGGACACCAGCCCGTTTTACCTATTTTACCTAAGCCGTTGGTCCCGGATGTCATTCGTGGATCTTTGACAGTCGTTACGGGTCGTCAGAAGCCTGACAACCAGTCTTACCAAGGGTATCGTGTTACCCAGCAACTGGGTTGTGGAGGTCAGATAGACAGTCGCTCCATGTAAAATACTGGTATTCAGCTGCATCCGGTATGACTGGAACCCGACCCCAGGATAGTTTGGAAAAGGCTAGGCAGATGATGATCGAGTTTGAGAAAAACTTCGGCTTTATAGCATTTTCTTTGTCAGACATATATGTGTGGCAGTCTCTCTGTAAATTTAATTTGTCATTTATTTACGCCCGGGTACCGATACTTCTCAATTCTTTATTGCGAACCATATTGTATATAGTTGGTAGGAAAATAATTATATTAGGGACTTTAGGGCCTTTTTAGGGACTGCCAAACTGTTGCTGTTTTTAAAAGAAGAGTGAAAGAACACTAACTTTCCAATTTGCCATAGTTGCATATTATGTATTAATTATTTTATACTAATTACTAAATATAAGAGAGCAGTGATGGCCTAGTGGTAACGGCCACGACTTACGAGTTGTAGGGCGTAGGTTCGAACCCGGACAGGCGCTTTACTTTGTGTAAATTATTTCCTCACCACTGCTCTCAAAACGGTGAAGGAAAACATCGTGAGGAAACCGGCATGTCTTAGAACAAAAAAATCGAAGAAATGTGACATCTGCCAACCCGCACTGGGCCGCGTGGTGGATTACAGCCCACTCCCTCTCACAGAGAGGAGGCCTGTGTCCCAGCAGTGGGAACATTATAGGCTGATTATGACTAAATATAAGTATTTTAGTGATATTTATTTTAGAAGTATGTGTTATATATGTAAATATATTCTCTTATTGTATATTTAAATTAGTTATTAGTTTTTTTTTTTTGTTTTTATGTATTTTGTTTTCTCTCCTACTCTCTTACACACGGTGTCGACATCTCTTTGTCCTATCGCAGGTATGCTAGAAGAGATTTCTATAAAAATAAGCATCACCTTTGTACGTATTTTTCAGTTCCTTTCTTCTTGTCTCTTTATATGCGTGTACATAAAATATAAATAAATATATTGACTCTGTCAGGCACAGCATATATCAAGTAGGAGATAAATTTAAATCATTCTACAAAAACCCAAATAACTTAAAAGCTCATCAATAAAGTTAAACTCTAAATACTGACACCCACAAACGTCAACCACAGTGCATCACGAATAGCACAGTGGTTAACACAAAACTATGTGTGGAACTGTGGACAAAAAAGAGAGTAATGTTTGGTGACGTGAGCCCCTGTGGGTGCTTTATTGTTGGTTGAAAACAAAGCGATGTCATTCTTTGACCGCGAGGACAATGGATGATGTGGTCGACTAGATCGGATAGGATTTTAGAGAATTTTAAGGAACGTGGATTTTTTTAAACTAATTATTTCCCGTGACTTCAACTGTGTGTATTTTGAACTTCATAATTTTTACAAAATATAGCCAGAATGAAAAGTTGCATGTCCTTCTCCAGGTCCCAAGCTATCTATATTCACGAACGGTTCAGTAGTTTAGGTATAAACGACTCACAAACAGACAGACAGAGTTATGTTTGCATTTATATCACAACATAACATCACGCCTTGTTTCCCCGAAGGGTTGGGCATATGTGTACCTGTAGTACACCCACATTTCGCCAGTTATGTTTAAGTCCCATGTAATAGGGGGCGAGCCTATTGCCATTAAGCGGACACAAATCCAGACTGCGGGCTGCGACTGCGAAAGTTTGCATTTATAGATAATATTAAATATGAGCAGCGGTGGCAACGGCCGCGAGTTACGTGTTGTACGTCGTAGGTTCGAACTCATACAGGCGCTTTACTTTGTGTAAATTATTTCACCACCACTACTCTCAAAACGGTGAATGAGCCGGTTTCCTGACACGATGTGGAAAACATCGTGAAACCGGCAAGTCATGTAATGTACATACTTTCATTCCTGAACGCTTCTAAAACTAAGCGACGCTGAAACTGCCATTCTTCTTTACGTAAAATTACGTAACTAATAAAAGACAAAAAATATTCCGATGAAATGTTAATTAATTCTCTAAAATACTTATAATTTTAGTTAGACTTACGTAACTTTTCTATAATTCCCCGTAACGTAACTATTAACTTTACGAAACAAACGGTGACCTATTTAATTCCTAGAATGTTGTACCCAAGACATTAATTAGTGGCCATATTATACGTACCTTAACGAGATATTTTCACTACTCGCGACTCACACTGAATAGGTATTTTTAAATTACAGTTATAAATATAACTAAGTAATTATATTTTTTTCAGGAAGAAAAGGATCTTGTTCAGCCACATAGTTATTCATTTCCACATCAAAATGGGTTACTTTCAAATTTCTACTTATCGTTATTCGTTACAACTGGGTAAATATATTCAGGGATTTTTTTTTTAAGCAAATTGACACACTACGTCAATTTGCCTTATTGTAGCTATTTCACAAAGAATTACAGTTCTAAATTGATTGAAAATACTAAGGCCTTTCTCCCACGATGCTATTAATAAGCTACGTGACTGAAACACAAACCATAGGTCGCCTACTGATATAGTACTTTATCTATTTGGTTTCCGTACACGGCGCTACCCAAATTCGACTATATTCATTCATTCTTTCTTGAGGTGTCGAGTACGATGTCAAGTTCAAGTACAAATTTTATATTTACTTCTCGTTCGGCCGCCATTTTTTATGTGACGCATAGTCGACTCGAGTAGCGTTCGACCAAAGAGATTTAAGATACTATACTATAGAGAGGTTATCAGAAGTAATGTCATAGAAAAATAAAATTGTGATCCCATTTCTCAGTGACGCCATCTAGAGTAATATGGCAAAATTACATAATGGCTAAGTTTGACACGTTACACTTTTACCGACACCAACCGTCAGATAATTTGAAACATCTAAGGAAATTATTTACTTTATCTAAATACTGGATAAATTACAAAATAATAACGAAAATAAACCATGGTTAAGTCTAGTCATTTTATCACTATGAGATTTGCAATACCATAATGCACAATTGCGGATTAAATATACCCTTCGAAAATAAATTTCTTTTGGTGGACACGGAAACGACTTGACATGCAGACGTACCACGCTAGACTGAGCAACTTTTGCCCACTAGGACAAATGTATCGAATTACGATTTTGTTCCCTATATCCCGTCTATTGTTAAACAATTTAATGTCTTTGCGTGCGACCGACACAACCAGTAGCGTGCGACTGACGTCAAACGCGCTGTCGACGCGTCACGTCATATGCGGAACCTAACGAAACTGTATGGCGGCTACTTACAAGAAACTAGTAGGATATGCGTACAAAACGGGAGTCGCTTGTTAATAGCCTCGTAGAAGAAAGGCCTTACGGACGATTTAAGTTCATAGTCATTTTGCTTAAAAGAAAATTTCCTTGACTTTATACCAAACATAGCAAGCATCGCCATCATCATCTGCCTACATCAGTCCACTACTCTTACATAGGCCTCTCCGATTGCAAGCCATTCAACTTGATTCTCGGCAACTCCCATCCAGCTTCTACCAGTCAGCCCTGCGAAGATCACCGCTCCACCTAGCCTGACTTAGCCTAGTCCAACCTTAAGTTCGCCAACTTACGGTCTACACTCAAGAACACGTCTAGCCCAACGGCCATTGGTTCTGCAGCTAATATGGCCGGCCCATTGCCACTTCAGCTTGCTATGTCGACCACTTTGGTTCTCTGCCGGATCAGCGCGATCCGTATTCGATCACTCAGAGATATTTCAATCATAGCCCATAGCTCGCTGTGCGACCTTGAATTTATGGACCAGCCTTACCGACGACGCACTCATTGAAGATCTTAGTCTTTAATCCTCTGTGGTATGCTCTAAAACACTAGTATACCATATTTTAATTCAAGAAGATAATCTTCCCACTACGGCACACAAATGCTTTGTTACATATTTTACCTCAATGGGATCGTTAAACTAAGGCTTACAAATTACAATGAATAAACGAGAACTCTACAAAAGGAACGTGTAATTCTCTTTACAACCCACCTTCATAGTTAATTTAATAAGTTGCCTTGAAGCGGTTATGTTGTGTCTTATAGAAGTATGCACTGTGTGGGTATTATGTCTCTATAAAGGTTTTAATTGAGCATCTCTATCAAAAGCGTAATGAAATTAAATACGAGCGTTGATTCTTCCTCTCTGTTGACTGCACCAGCTATATTTACTAAACAAACCCATCTCATATTAACTCATCAACCAACCTACTCAGCCTTTATCAGTCCAATGCTGTATAAAGGCCTCTCCCAAGCTGCGCCACAACACCCGTTCATTCGCCATCCGCATTCAGTCTGTCTCAGCCACCTTTTTAAGGTCATCGATCCATCCAGCTAATATTAACATTTATCGAGACGTGGTGGAAAGATCAACCTGTACCAAAGCAAATTGGTATCGTCGCGGGACAAGGTCAAATTCAAATTCAAAATATCGTATTCCACATAAAGTTACAACTACATGGGCACTTATGAAACGTTAGGAGCTAGGCACACGGTTCCAATTGGTCGTTTCCTTCGGAGAGGAGCCAGCGAGACTCCGCGGTTACTCTTTTAAAAATAATTGGCTATTACAATGTTTTCAAATTACACTGTTATAAGGTATGAAAGGACAGTTTAGGCCCATTAACAAGTCCCATGCTGCCTTCCATATAACCATGGTATAGCTGAATGAAAAAAAAATGCCGATCCTGATCCAAATTACTCGACACATTTTATAGATTTTTCACTAACACTTATACTAAGAAATAGAAATTTACTACAGTTTGAAGCATTGTGTTTCAGATTGTAAGCATAAATTGCTTACACGCACGTCTTATTTATTGAACTCTGACATCTAAACAATTCACGTCTCCAAATGAATTAGTGGAAACAAAGTGTGTTGTTAGCAAGGAACTCCTTCTTTTTCCTCAAAGATATGAACAGATGACCACAGAAAATAATATACTACCACTTAGTTTCTTAGCAAAAAGGCACATTGGCCCGACCTAATTCTATGACGGACTTATTATTTTCATTAACGAAGGGTACGTGACCGAAATAAAGTGGTCTTTGACGCTAACCAAAGGTTTTTGACTGCCTTTATCCGAGCGTGAATTGTAAAGAAATCACTCAAGCGAATTCTGATAAAAAATATTCCTTATTTTAATGTTCGTTGGACTAATTTTTAGGCGCCTAAAGACGTTATGAGGGTGGCTTGTGTTATTTGAAATTCCTTTGCCGTGTTCTATTAATAAAAGGGGGGAAGAAGTCCTTTCATTAAAGACCTGCGTCACCAGAGTCCAGGGGGTAATTACAGGTACTATGAGAATTTTCAAGTTTGACTTTGGGTGACAGTTTTAATTTAATTACGTGTGGCTTCCTGAATAAGCGTGACATACGAGGTATAAAGATTAGATTTCAAACGCCGAATAACCATAAAGTCGAATTATTATTCTAACATGTGCTAGCTGTGTAATAACTTTGTGTAATAAAATGATCATATTTATTGTAATCTAGATTTTTAGACATATTATACATTTATTTTACACTTATATAAATCGATTAAACGAAACGAACACCATTACAATAAATATGACTATTACACAAAGTGCCAGCTAGCACATGCCAGATTACTCCAGTGAATAAATAATTCGACTTTACTTGGCATTTTACAGTGGGAAACACAACCTCCTTCAATTAACGAGTTTAATTAACCCAACAGCCCCCCAATTTAGCATAACGAGCGAACCCCACGAAAATCCCCAAAAACTAACTTCCAATAAAATAACCAAAAACCGCGCGATAAATATCTTGGCCGCTCAGCGTCTTTGTCTAGCCTTCAAAAAGGTCTTCCCATGCGAGCTATCACAGTTTTTTTCCCGTGCATTCTATGGAAGCAATTTATATGTAAAACCTTTGTAAATGTACAACGTTGGAGATAAGGAGAGTAACGTTGGACCTTGTCGGGGGCTTGGGGGAAGGAATTCGGCAAGTTTAAATGTCAGTCCCCCGTGGATCTTAAGCGTTAGCTCCGCGGATATTGCGGCCTTATCGAGGTATGAATAATCGAGAAAGTTTTTCTGTGTATGTTCCGCGTTGGATATATTTAGATGGAAGGATTTAGTGATGGCTCTACTTATTATGTGCACACGATTAATGGCGTAATCAGCCTATAATGTTCCCACTGCTGGGACACAGGCCTCTTCTCTTCGAGGGATTGGGCTGTAATCTAGCACGTGGGCCCAGTGCAGGCTGGTAGATGTCACATGACTTCGAATTTTTGGTTCTAGGACTTGCCGGTTTCCTCACGATGCTTTCCTTCACCGTTTTGAGAGCAGTGGTCATGAAATTATTTACACAAAGTAAAGCGCCTGTCTGGGTTCGAACCTACGAACTACAACTCCTAAGTACGGGCTGTTAACACTGCTCTCACTGCTCTCAAACAGATAAACTATAGAAATAAACCACAGGATAATTAAACCTCATTCAGGTTTAATTATCCTGTGGTTTATTTCTCGTAACTGAAAGGACAAAGTAGGTTCTGTGTAGGACGTTTTTACGGCTAAAACTAGTTTTAATGAAATTATGGTTAGAGTTAGCTTATACCACGTAATTTTAATCTCAGTAAATTAAGAACTAATTTCAGTCGAGTTTGGGCCACACGTTGTCAGTTCATTATCTCGTTTACCTACCTACAGGTAATGTTCACTTGTTAAACTATATTTTCATTATGTCTCCTTGCATTTACGTGAAAGCCTAATCAATATTTAATTCACCAAAAATATAGCTCACTAGTTTCTGCCCGCGACTTCGTCGGTGTGAAATTTCTTCTTCCCCCGACCCACTGCGTCGCATTGCATCGCCCGCGCTACTACTTCATCCGCGTGAAATTTCTTCTTCCCCCAACCCACTGCGTCGCATTGCATCGCCCGCGCTACTACTTCATCCGCGTGAAATTTCTTCTTCCCCCGACCCACTGCGTCGCATTGCATCGCCCGCGCTACTACTTCATCCGCGTGAAATTTCTTCTTCCCCCGACCCACTGCGTCGTATTGCATCGCCCGCGCTACTACTTCATCCGCGTGAAATTTCTTCTTCCCCCGACCCACTGCGTCGCATTGCGTCGCCCGCGCTACTACTTCATCCGCGTGAAATTTCTTCTTTCCACGACCCACTGCGTCGTATTGCATCGCCCGCGCTACTACTTCGTTTTTGCTTAGCGTTATTTCCGACTTTTAAGGGTTCGGTACCTCAAAAGGAAAAAACGGGACCCTTATAGGGAACCATTCGTATGTCTGTCTGTCCGGCTGGCTGTCTGTCTGTCTGTTCGCTATGCTCCGAATCTCCTGGATCGATTAAATTGATGCTTGGTACACATTTGAATTTCTGTGGACATGTAACGTAAATAAATGAATTTTGAATATAAGTGTCACTTTTATATGACGTGAAAAGTGATTCTGATTATATTTACAGAATAAGTAATTTCATTTCATTTCACTTTTTAGGGGGAAGAAAAGGAAAAGGAAAAGTTTTGCAAACTGAACCGTGTGACATATCAAATGAAAGGGCTTGTTGTGAGGATCTCAAATATATACATATATATATATATATATTTTTTTTTTATAATTTTAAAATAAATAATTTTATAGTTAGTTAAGAAAATAGATGAACATTAACCATCAACCACCCCAACCCAAGGGGGTTCTCTCCGAAACTACAGACCCTAAAATTTTGAAAAACATACAGAAAATAGTTCTTTACTTATAGATAACAGGTAAACCTGAAGTCAATGGTGTTTAAATAACATGGTAAATCACTCAATATTGTGCGTACAAACTTAGATTTGCAGTTGGAATGTATAGGAAAACATGTTTTTCAACTACAATGTTATGTTTATTCTTGCGTTAAATTATCTTGGGATAAAAAATATGGTAGATAACGCATTCATTATACGGAACCCTCACCTCGCGAGTTCAACTCGCACTTGTCCGGGATTTCGTATTTTTGCTCGTCTCATAAAAATCGTAGCGTGATGTTAAATATCCTATAACCTTCCTCAAGAATTAGGCTATCAAATACAAAAATATTTTTCCAAATCCGACTGGTAGTTCCAGAGATTACCCCCTACATACAAACTTACAAACAAACAAATTTAACCTTTTTATAATATTAGTATAGGCTGCCGGGCCTGCCGGGGTCGCGGAAAGGTACTTATGGGTCACCGAGTCCCCTGGCAACACAGGCAACAGGAAGGAATACGGGTGGGTTTTAGTCAGTAAGAGTCTGACACACCCTCCCGCTCCGCCCAGAGCGGGAGAAGTTATTTGATGATATCCCACCCTCAAACAAAAAAAAAAAGTATAGGCTAAACATATATATCAACAAAAACTACTAAGTACAGTCTACAGCACGCCAGTGATAACCATAGCAATACGAAAACCATCTGCCGTTACCGCTGTCACTATCAAATTGTTATCATTGACGTGTGGTTGACTGGTACCATCCCATCGCACAAAAAAAAAACTAGAAAATACAAACAATCCTTTATGCCATGAACTGCACTAGTATTCCCGATCTGTTTAAAATATTTGACATAGCTGCTATCGAATGTGTGACGTTGTCAGCCTTCCCTGGAATATGAAGTGGCCTGTAACTCTGCATGGAATTTTGTTTGCTCCCAATGTAGTGTTTTGTATATATGGAACTTTATTTTTAACCGACTTCTTGACACACAGTACCTACTGTTTTAGATAGAGGTGCAGGCTAGGTGGTGTTTACTCGTACGTCACGTGCTGATTGATACAGTAAGGTGATCTTAGTTATAGCTAGCGACCCACCAAACGGTGGGCTGAAAAACATTTTTTTTTATTTTATTCTGCTGTAAAACCGTTATACGTGTTATGTCAATAAATCAGAAATACATAATAAACCTATAATGTTCCCACTGCTGGGACACAGGCCTCCTCTCTGTGAGAGGGAGTGGGCCGTAATCCACCACGCGGGCCCAGTGTTAGTTGGTAGATGTCACATGTCTTCGAATTTTTGGTTCTAGGACATGCCAGTTTCCTCACGAAGTTTTCCTTCACTGTTTTGAGAGCAGTGGTGATGAAATAATTTACACAAAGTAAAGAGCCTGTCTGGGTTCGACCTTACGACCCACAACTCGTAAGTCGCGGCCGTTACCACTGGGCCTCCACTGCTCAAATTAGAAATAATTAGTTCTAAAACCTCCTTTAAGAATATTACGGTTTAGCTTGTGGTTCCAAAAATAAGCTGATTTTTTACAACCTTGTATGAATATTTGAGCATAGTCATGGTAAACAAAACCATATCCAAGAAAAATATCCACTTAAAAATGTAAATCCCCGCCGTGCGCCCCTGCTTTTCAAGGTCGCAATGGCTACATGTCAAAACACAAAGATTTCTGCGCTACATCATAGTTCAATATTAAGACGCTGACAACACTTAAACCGCGGTCACTGTCAGATTTCATAAAAAAGAAAGAGAAGTGCGATGACACAACGCTTGTAATTTATTGCAAAATATGAAGCAGTTATCTATTTACTCAAAATTGAGTTGATTAATCGAAAATAAAAAACAGCCAAGTTCTGCATTCAAATAAGACGTTCTTGTTATTAATTAAATACGTAACGTATGTTGATATTTAATGTAGATATTTTGGATTAGAACTCAAGGTAAGATGTTAGTTTAACGTTAGTTTGTATCGAGATTTTTTTTCAAAACGTATTTTGGTAACAACCAAGTTCTGGGAAGTATGTTCAAAATTTGCATATATTTTTTCCGCTACCACAAACTACACAGATTTGGCATTTTTTTTCTTAAGAGAAGCCTATTTTGGTCAATTGGTTCTTGTCAGCGCCTTAATGTAATATACACATCAACCGGAAGCATTTAGCGCTATAAGATGGTGAAACCGCCAGCTGGCTTAGCACGAGCACCATTTTGTCGACAAAGGAGTAGAGAAAAATTACGGCCCGTGTAGACAGTTCGACGGCAGCAAATAGGAAAGAGTCAAACACACTTTTTACGAAATTCACTCTTTTTAAATTTACATAATTCGACCCAGAATTCTTTGTTTTGTTTGATTCTCTATTTTTACTGATATTAAGTCACATTTATAAAGACAACTACAACAATTTTTCTCAAAGTGTCAAATGTCAAGTGGCGTTAACCATTTCCTTGGTAATGCCCTATTAACTAAATGATGTAAAATAGGAGAAGATAGCTTTGTACTTCTATTAATTATCACAGTTTTGCGTTCAAAACGCTCTCCTGTAAAATCACGATTTTGTAGATAACCGTATATATTTTGTGGCCGTCGAGTAGAAAGTATACTACCGTCTTTAGCACGGCGATTACAAAATCAAATTGCCACTACCTTAGACAACTGTCAGTTGTCAGTATGATTTTGTCAGTTTGGAAAAGAAAACTTTCTTCTGAAACAGTCTACATAAAAAAGGACCTAGACATAAATCGTTATAAACGAAAGACAAAATGACTGATTGTAGAAAGATTTCTACGGTGCGATTTCAAAAATAGAGAAACGAAATGTCACTTTGTATAGATAGAGCCGTGTCTATTCTTCGTAGAAATAGAAAGCATCTTTCTAAGCCTGCAGTTTAGAAGATCCAAATGGTCACACATAAAACTCGAAAAGTGACTTTATTTTATAATACGTATGGGTATAGATTTACTGGGTCGTGGAGGTCAGATAGGCAGTCGCTCCATGTAAAATACTGTTATTCAGCTACATCCGGTTAGACCGGACGCCGACCCGAACATAGTTGGGAAAGGCTAGGCAGATTGATTGATTGTATACGTGTACTCGTAGATATACTTATATAATATTTATGTAAATATGTTAGTTACGCGTCAAACATAGAGCAAAATTTACATGTTGTTGAATTATGGCCCGCTCCCTCTCACAGAGAGGAGGCCTGTGTCTCAGCTGTGGGAACATTATAGGCTGATTATGCTTATGCTATTATTTTAGATATTAGGGTCAATATTTTCCTATACTACGTTATTGTTTACATGATTTAGCATTTTATATCGTACCGTTAAGACGTTGACAACACCTAAACCGCGGTCACTGTCAGATTGCATAGAAAAGAAAGAGAAGCGCGACGACAAAACGCTTGTAATTTATTGCAAAATATGAAGTAATTATCTATTTACTCAGAATTGAGTTGAGTAATCGAAAATAAAAAACAACCAAGTTCTGCATTAGAATAAGACGTACTTGTTATTAATTAAATACGTAATTTATGTTGATATTTAATACAGATATTTTGGATTAGAACTCAAGGTAAGAGGTTAGTTTAACGTTAGTTTGTATCGAGATTTTTTTTTCAAAACGTGTTTTGGTGACAACCAAGTTCTGGGAAATATGTTCAAAATTTACATATATTTTTTCCGCTACCACAAACTATACAGATTTGGCAATTTTCTTTC
Organism: Atethmia centrago; assembly: GCA_905333075.3. Lineage (NCBI taxonomy): Eukaryota > Metazoa > Arthropoda > Insecta > Lepidoptera > Noctuidae > Atethmia > Atethmia centrago. The sequence goes on from HG995374.1 coordinate 27,248,447, forward strand.
TTAAGAGAAGCCTATTTTGGGCAATTGGGTCTTGTCAGCGCCTTAACAAAAAGGAATTATTTGGGTAATGAGCAGAGGTCGGAATTAGGTAGAGTTATTTATGTTCTTGCATCGAAATGTTGATATTAATATGGATCTTCCCGGGATTTCTAATAGACAATCCCGTGTAGCCGCATTATGTGCTCCGCATTTCCGGTATCGTTTTCTTTTGTTCTCACAAGCATGTTGTGCGAACTACAAATGTGGCAACATCGCGCGTGTGCGCATTGGAATTTTGCAACTTCGGACATCCGATGTCATTGATGTGTAATTGATGTGTGTGTGATGTGTGATTGATTTAATAAATTACAGGATTTTTTTATCCACTTTATTCTTTTAGTGTAAAAGTATAAAATCAGTGTAAGTACAAAAATAACTCTACCTAATTCCGACCTTTGGTAATTAGTTTTGAAAGTAAGAGACACGCATTCTTAATCATATTCTTAATCATATTTTTTGTAAAGATATGTATTTTATGTTTTAAACGTGTTAGCGTATTTTTTTATCCCAGCAACTTTATTACTCTAATACACAATCTTCAATAACTACACGGAAGGTCCTACCTAACTCCTAATCAAATTCAGAGTATTGAACAAAATCCAATTCAATCAATTTTATTCTGATTTTATGAAATTTATTCTAATTTATGGGAGAGCTTGAACATTTGGATTGAATATTGTTTTTATAGACGTAAGTCGTCTTTTAGTATGTACCTAGGATCTGATTTATTGAATTTAGGCTGAATCTCTCTCATAGAAAAAAAAACTATTTTAATTTGAAGAAAACCGTTTATTTTTATTTATATTACAATGCTGTATAGGCATACAACTATTTATTTCAGAACAAACATACTATTAAAATATCAAAATAACAACAAAGTTTCTTATCGTTCATCTAAGGTCATTTACTTTTAAAGTGTAGGCACCAACTTCGACCACAAAAGGATACAATCGAATAAACCTTTCTTGTAATATATGGGTGGTTTTGTGTGAGAGGTCACACAAAACCACCCATATATTACATTAAGCTATGATTAATTACATGTATTTTCTTCAACAGAGCTTCGAACCATTTTGGAGAAGTCACACTCATCTAAAAACCTACTTATCAGTTACCTTGGTACAATGAACTTGGAATCTGGATTCAGGCAGAATAGAGCCTATAATGTTCCCACTGCTGGGACACAGGCCTCCTCTCTTAGAGAGGGAGTGGGCTGTAACCACGCGGGCCCAGTGCGGGTTGGTAGATGTCACATTGTCTTCGATTTTTGGTTCTAGGACATGCCGGTTTCCTCACGATGTTTTTCTTCACCGTTTTGACAGCAGTGGTGATGAAATTCTTTACACAATGTAAATCGCCTGTCAGGGTTCGAACCCACGACCTACAACTTTTAAGTCGAAGCTGTTATCACTGGGACACCAATGCTCTCGGCGCAGTACAAAAACATTATTACAACTACTGCAAAAAACCTTCCCTTACACTCTTACACGGTATGTATCAGAAATATGTAGTCTTTAAGAGGCCGACAACAGCTAAAACGCGGTCACTGTCGGACTGCATAGAAAAGAAAGAGAAGCGCGATGACACAACGCTGGTAATTTATTGCAAAATATGAAGAAATTATCTATTTACAAAAAACCTATTAATTGGTTTAAAAAATTAAAACACTATTATGCTAATATGTTGCTTGTAGAATAATATGACAAAACATCAGAATTATTGCATGTATATTAGTATGGTTTTTAATCGATAAAATATTTTTTTAGAGGTATCTTCGTGTTTTTTTTTTCTATCGCATCAAATTAGTTGTATTATGTTTTCAACACACTATCTACCTAGCATATATCCTGAAGAATATAATTTATTTTTCTGATTTTGTTTACTGCAGTGGATCATATACTTTTAGGCATTATAAAACTTACAAAATTTGCGTTTAGGTCCTGTGGTCCCCTGAAGGGTACCAAGGACCATCAACTTACAACTTACAAATAGTAAGTCGCGAGCGTTGCCAATGGGCCAACACGACTTTCACTGTTTTTAAATTGAGATTTTGAATTTGTCATGTTCTCTACAGCTCGAATTGTCAGAAAATGGGTGGAAAAAGTGCAAGACAAGGATAAATATGGGGGTTTGACATATATCTACACAAAACCTTTTGGAACCGAAATTCCAAAAGGTTTTGTTGTTATTTATACAGGACAAAACATTTTGGAACTGAAAACTATAATTATTATAAACATTAGGTACTCACGAGCACTTTCATTCATACATACATAGGTAGATAAACACACGCCTTCTTCCCATGGGGTTAGGCAGAAACTATAGAACGCCACCTGCTACGCTCCTTACATACTCCTTTTGCTTCGTTTACGTTCATACATCTGGTCATACACGCACGCCGGTTGCGAGTACTACGCACCTGACCTTTTTGAAGAACATCACCAATGAGGTCACTATATGTCTTTCTGGGGCATCCCCTCCCGGCATTTCCACTCACATCTGCCTTGTTACCTTTTGTTAGTCGCCTTTCATTCATCCTCTCAACATGACGAAACCATCTAAGCATACTCTTTTCAACTTTTGGCACTACATCTTCCTTTAAACCGCACCGTTACCTTATCACATCATTTTTCAGTGTATCATTTATAGTCACACCACACATGCTTCTCAAAAAAACGCATTTCCACAGCATTTACTCTACTTTCATGGTTCTTTTGCAACACGCAACATTGACTTCCATACATAATCCCTACGCTTATGGCTTATTAAATATTATAATAGTAAATTAAAGCTAACTTTGGTTTAAATAGCTTATCCTTATGAGAGGTAAAATATAAATAAATGAAATTATATTGGAAATTCATTTCAGTTTATGACAAAATACTACTTTGAAAATAGGAGTTCACCTGACACAATTTTTGACGTATTCACACTGAGTTTCGATTTTTAAACACGACATTAGCTCCTCTAGCTGAATCTTCACTATTCAAAGCAAAACCTAAAAACTATCAAAACCAAAAGCAAGTTAAAACAAAAACCTATTCGAAAATACGTGAGTAAATAAACCCCGTACATCACTCGCTTCATCCGATACTGCATGCAAATTGCTAATATCGAAGATTTATCGAACTATCTCTCTTTACCATGAAATTTACACATTCACACCACATATTAAACTGGTTCGCACGACTGCCGACTGGTCCATTGTTTGTGACACAATACGTTTTGAACCCCTTCGATAATATGCGATAGTGAAAATAGTTCATGTTTATACTCTGTAATGTTCATTCGGTGATGTATTTTTGTGGTTTTAGCTATTATGTGTTTGTCAGTTAGAGCGAAAGGTCTGACAAACACATAATACCGATCTATTACATGAGTATCCATGTAATAGAGAATTGGTTTTCGTTTCTAGGTGCATTTTTAACCGACTTAAAAAGAGAGGAGGATTCGCAATTGTGGACCGATTTTAATAAATCTTTTTTTTTTTAAGGGTATGCTCTCGAGGTGTGTCTTTAAAATTTGAGGATTTCCCTCGATTTCCATGGGATTCCCTCATCAGATTATGAGTTGGTGACAATGTGGTACCATTGTCACCAATCGAGGGAAATCCTCAAATTTTAAAGACACACCTATAGCGATTTAGGTATTTTTTATAGTAACTTGTGCATTTGCTTATAAAAGATCGCTGCTCGGAAAGCAACATTTGCTGGAGTGGAATTGATGATGAAGACTACAGATGGCCACCGGAACTACTCAATAAGATGTATTTAACGAGTTGCGATTCGATTAGGTACTTTAATATGGTTGCTAAGCCATTTATGCTCTTCACAATGCATATGGTGAGTGGCAGTTCTCCTGGTTCTTACCAGGAGAACTCCTTAACAATTAACGTCCCTGCATCAAGAATAGCAATATTTTTTAAAGGTGATGAGCAGTTGACATAAGGCTATTGTAACTTAGATAAAATACAAACTGATCCGCTAAAAAGTGAAAAATAAAAAAAAAATACATAAAAAAAACAACCGACTTCCAAAAAAACACTACAAAGTGAAAAATAACTAATTTCGGAAGTTGGTGGCAAAAAACTAAAATACAGATCTAAAGACACCGACTTCCGAAATTAAAGTTATTTTTCACTTGGTAGTGTTTTTTTGGAAGTCGGTTGTTTTTTTCTGTAAAAAGTTTTTGTTGATTGTATGAGTGAACACTAATATCCACCATATATAATATTACTCCGAACGGCCAACGAATTAAGACAAGGGCGATTGTAATTCTTGTTCTAAATGTCAAAACCTTTCTAATGATAAATAATTTATTCCTATTGTAGCGGGTACCAGATTCCATACATTTACTGGCATTATGCTTTCTCATTTAAATACCTTCTTCGAACGAAAGGGCGTGGCCTATTTCCCTGAAGCTACAAAACAAACATTAAGTTCATCTTCCCTTTGACTTGGGCAAACCGTTCTTGCTTCCAACAATGTTGCAGGCAAAGCTTTCCGTGACTGTTAACACCCGAGACACACATCGATTGCACATCCTTATGCCCCGTTTACACGTCTTCAATGCTTGTTAGAGTGCTTATACTTGATTAGTAATACACAGACGGAATTACTCTCCTTACACCGAGCGCTCAATCTTGTTCAGTGACAGTACCTACTGTTGCAGTTGAAGATCGGTCTTTTCTGCAGTAAACAGTTATGATAGATAGGTCAGAACTATTTCTAAAAAGGAGATATAAGTAGATACATGAACGTAAGCGTATATGACCAGATTTATGAACCTAAACGAAGATAGAGGAGTATGTAAAAATCGTAGCAGGTGGTATTCTGTAGTTTCTGCCTTCCCCCGTGGGAATTCCCTTCCCCGTGAATTTATGTATATAAGTAGGTACATAGACAGTGGCCAACTGTTAGTACGGCACATAGAATTTAAGAAAAAGTTCAGATTTGTAGAATTCCACTACTGCCACACACACCTATGAGTGCGATTTCTCTTTTTAATAGTCAATAACTCGTATTAAGGCGCAGATATATGATTTTAATGACTTTTAAATATGTTATTAAGCCTTCAAATAATGCAAGTAAGTTATCCAAAAATGTATGTTAAACTAGAACGCGTACAGGTAGTTAACTATTGTAGAAAAATACTTATGAAATAAATTCAGGAAGTAATGTCTACCCAAAGCATAAAAAACGTTATTTCTTTCAAACTACTTAAGATATATTAATTATTATTTTTGTATGAACAGACTATTTCATTATCTATAATTATATCTGTGATATTTTTCAAATATTCATATTTTCGTTACTAAAAATAAAGATTCCCTATGAAACCGAACGGCAGCGCGGCGTGATTTCGACGCACATTTGTATGGCCAAAGTCAACGGCGTTTTTTATTTCACGGGTTATAACTAAGTCCAGTACTCTACCAAAAACTGTAGCCAAGTAAATGTGCGTTTCCACCTCAATCAAACAGTCCTCAGAGTTCACTCACAGCACACTTCACCTATCTACGCGGTACAGTCGAGCACAGTAGGTGTATAATCTCAGGGGGCAAGCAATGTCGGTCGGCATCGCAATCTAGCACAGTTTACCATTACAATGGAACGCTCGACTATGTACAGTTAGCGACAAAAGACATATTGTCTGCCTGAAGCTGCGCTTTACCAATCGCTCGTCCAGCAAGTCGGCTTCGATTGTTTTCAACAGCGCAAGTCGAGTGGATTGGCTGTATTTTTATTAAAAGGAATGGTGATTTCCTTGTTATTTTCGCTTTAGTTGTGTTCAAATCAGGGAGTAAATGATAAGAATAGATATAATAATGTTTTTGTGTTTATGCTTTTTCGTTTTTATGAAATGGCTTTATTTTGACAGCAACCTGGATTCGGAATTTGTGCCAGGTCTTAAAACAGAGTAACTGGCGGAGGTCTGGTAAAACCACAATGTTATATTAGGTTTTGAAAAATGGCTTAGTTAGCATCGGCAGTACACTGTACAATAATATTCATCAAAATTAAATTACAATATATAGACAAAAACTTAAAAACAATAATTTTAAACAAAAATAAAAGGTCTATAATTTTAAAATTTCAGCTTTTCCCATCAATTTCCGCCATAATTTAACTACGACACCAACCTCCCAAAAGCCATACTCTTCGATAAAGCTTTCAACCAATCTCCAACCTAATTAACGAATAGAATATTACATACTCGTTGCCTCTCTTTCCTTTCTGTACGTCTGTCTCTCTCTACCTGTACACGTCACATGTCTCTTCGCCTAGGAGTAATGTATCAGTGATTTATCGTTGCGGTCTGCCCAATGGCCCAGGATCCTTTATGGGTCATTGGACTACCGGTGGAATAACGGGAGTAATAATAGGGCATTCATTAAGTGCCGAATATTATTGGCTTTTTGAGTTCTTGATTGGGTAACTAATTAATTAATTGTTGTTAGTGGGAAAAAGGTTACATTATATTTAATGGTATTTTTTTATTAACATGATCTGAAATATGATCATGATGACAAAACTATAGTTAGCCCACATAATATGGACATCTTATATTTGAAATCCTTGTACAGTTTTCACAAAACATTTTAGTACTAGTCCTTTTTATATGGAAAAATGTCCTACGAAACTCAATACCATCCTACTCATGTCTCCGCTTGTTTTGAACGTCTTTTCTGTTTTTCTAGCTGTCCTGTTATTTTTCCATCAAAAAATAACTTCTTGCCTCAAAAACAAGTGAAGGTGACACACATTATTTTTCTTCGCAAAATATTTTTTGCCTCGTCACGTACAGTTTATTGCGTTTCGTTTCAGAATTCGTAAGATGTATTTTTTCTTATAATATTCAGTCTGGGAAATACAGCTATTCTCTGGAATTTCTAGAATAACGATACTGACATCACGATATATGAGAAAAATAATGGTAACAAAAATATAAATTTTGGAACACCCAATGCTAAGAGGAGACTGTGTACAGAGTGAAAGTTGTACAGAGATCCATGGAGCATTACATGCTTGGCATTAAGTTGTACAGAGAGCCATGGCACGTTACATGCTTGGCATAAAGTTGTACAGAGAGCCATGTAGCGTTACATGCTTGGTATAACGTTGTATAAAGAGCCATGGAGCGTAACATGCTTGGCATAAAATTGTACAGAGAATCATGGAACGTTACATGCTTGGCATAAAGCTTATAGACCGAGTCCCAAACGTGGAGATCCACAGACGTACGAAGTTTTTCGATATCGGAAAACGAGTTATGGAAATGGAGTTGGGCAAGACACCTTGCAAGGCGCAGTGATGAGAGATGGAGTAAGGTTGTGACCGAGTGGATTCCTAGGACTGGAAAACGAAATGTCGGTCGTCCGGTGGCGAGATGGGCCGACGACGTTTTTAACATTATGGGTAGAACCTGGATGAGGTTGTCACAGGAACGTGAGGATTGGCACATAGAAAGAGAGGCTGATGCTCAGCAGTGGGTGAAGTCTGACTGAGGATGATGATGATAAGTGCTAAGAGCCTCAATTAGAAATAAAGAAAGAAAAATGCGTTTATTGACATTACAGCAATAAAAAAATACACCTTAAAACTATAAAAAACAGAAAACAATGAATCGTCGAAAGGGCTTCAGTTCAACATAATGTCAGATGACAACACAAGATGTACCACCTGACGCTGATATTCAGCTGCAAACCACGAGTGCCATACGCTTGAATAATAAACACATAGGAAAGTGTGTGTCCGTTTTTAGTTAATTAAGAGAATAAATTACAGGTGATAATATAAAAAAAAAACTCATACAAAATCAAATGTTGTGACATACATGTGTGTGTGTTGTGTTGTGATTAAACTAAAATAAATACCCAATATTCCCGAGTGTATTACCTACATTATATATCTATAAATAGAAAGTACCTTAAATGCAAAATCCTATGACTGCTTGTACTTCTAAACTACGAAACGGATTCTGATGCGGCCATCTATAGTATAAAAAATAACAATAATTGCCTAATAAAAATTAAAACTGATAAAATCGATAATATTGGTAAAATTGGCAAAATTGACAAAATTGATAAAATTGATAAAATTGGTAAAATTTATAAAATTGCTAAAACTGATAAGATTTGTAAAATTGGTGAATATTTATAAAATTGTTTTGTTTAAAGAATTAGTAAAGTAGTAGTAGTGAATTTGCAAAAGAAGCTTATTGCCGTGGCGTCTGTCAATCACAAAATATTCCGAATTCTGGGCTACCACAAAAAAAAAACATATTTGACACCATAAACCCATGACAAGTGAAAGTCTTTGTTATATTACCACAAATACAAAAAAAAAGAAAAATAGAGATATAACCCAGAAGAATATTAATTAGATGTATAGTCAAAAGGAATATTAAACCGTCTGTATATTATTATTAGCCTTAAGTTGGCGTAATGAAATAAAAACAAGGTATATCAGCTGTCTGTTATCCCACACAACTTGAAAGAGACAACCGAGTGGGACTAGTGAGGCAAGTGTCACACTGAAGGCGGATTTTACGAAATCCCGGTACATTATAATCATTCCTAGTATAGGTTTGACGTGGACTAGGTACTGTTCTGGTAATGTTGTTGTGGTACTGCTATCTGGAACCGCAGCTAGCCAAGTTTCACTATATCCTATAACAATATATTTTTATAGGAGTTGTTACATGTATAATTAATTATACTGGTACAGATTCTGTAACTAGAGATTACAGAATCTGTACAGATTCTGTAATTTATAATCTCACGTTTTACGTTATTTTCTATTAAATACAGAAACAAAATGAAATATCACCAGAGCTGTTGTTCTCTTAAAAAGCATCGACCATATCCTTGTCAACAAAATACCTTGTGATATATTGCAGTTAAATGAGAGAAAATTTAAAACTCATGTTAAAAGTACACTTTGTAAACAAGCATATTACAAATTAGAGGATTATATCCAAGATAAGAATGCTTGGAAACATGCTTGTCCAGCTCCATAGGACAATCTAGAGTCTAGACAAAATCAAACTGGTTGCTATTTTAATTGTACAATTCATTATTTGATACAAATAATAAATCAATGTTGAATTTCAATTCTGTGATTACTTTAACTCACACACTGACTTTATTTATTATTTTTATGAAAACGTATACTTTTACAATGTTTGTAAATATGTGAGCATCATGTACTCGTACCTATCACATAATTCATTTATCTGTCATTGCTTTATTCTTCGAAATAATAAATCAATCAGACATCTATAGGCACTGCGTCTTTACATCATGCAAGTCTTCGAAAATAGACTACGGAACCCATAAACGTATATAAAGTTCACATAAAAATTGCAGCAACATCAATTTTATCCGACAATCTAGAACACGGACACGCAGTACAGCTCACAGGTACCTACGATCGAACGAGAGAACGTTCTCAAATTGTTCCGCAAACTATTGGGGAACACTAGATTGTTGCTGGTGCCGAAACGTTTCTACATCTCTGAGAAGATTCACACTTACAAAGGGACCGCGGTATCGGCTTGTTCAACCGGTTCATTCATTTAGTAATGTTACCAAGTTTTCGTCTCTTGTGTTTTAGAGTTTATTGATTTTGACTTCGTTGGGATGTTTAATTTTATTGGTTTTAAACGTGTATTATAAACAAAATTGCACAAGTGTATGGCGAAAGCAACGACTTTATTTTTTTTTGTAAAAAAAAAAATACTGATTATGAAAAATATGAAAGAACAAAGTTTTTAGGTCATGCACATGACATTAAAATTACCACATTGCCTCCCACAAAACCTGAATTACCCACACAGATTTTCTTGCTAATATAATCTTTGAATACACGAAGTTTTTAAAGCCGTGCTCTCAACGCGAAGGATAAATAGAAAATATTAAATAAAATCATGACTCTCTCTCTCTCTCTCTCTCTCTCTTTCATTATCTCTACTGTAAAATATGAGACAAAACGGCACAACCCCGCTTACTATGGGACTCGTGCATTAACGTAATTTTAGAGGCGTGACGGATGACGGAAGGATATATCGAGTGACGAGCATTCAAAGACATGCTTTGAGGAAACCAGCTTACTACGTGTACTTGTGTCAGCGCCGTGGCTTGTATGTTCGTTTAAAAGTTGGTTTTTGTACAAAGAAAAGGTGTTTTGGAAATGAAATGAAATTGTTTATTCTGTAAATAAGATATGAGAATCACTTTTACACGTCATATTAAAAAATAAGCTAGATGGAGTCGACATTTCCTATCTGACTACCCCTGAGAAGAAATGGCGAAACAAACTCAAGGGTCAAAGTCTCTTTTAAAGTCCAGACATAATCTTGGTCAGATCATGTGAGGACCATGTATATCCATGCCTGAAATGGTCTTTTGAGGAAAGAACCACACAAATTTGAGTGGACCTGTCCAGTCAGTGCATGCTACTGCACAAATGTCAGTAATCGTGTAGCTCAACTCAAAACTTAAGGAGCTCAACGACTCGACGAACAATACCAAGGAAAGGACAATTGGGTTGGCCGCATAAAGAACTCAAAATGCCAGACCATCATTAAAACTAAGAGAAAAAAAACAACAAGAAATAAATAAAAATGATGGTTTCCATTGCTCTGAGTTTTTCTATAATAATAATAATAAAATCATTGATTTTGAGGTTACAAAGACCCATAGATAAATAACTTAACCTAAATATACATATAATAACAATTGTGTTAGTAAATAAAACTTAAAACTATGTTAGCATCACTTAGTTGCACTAAGTTTTTGCGCGTTCCGGTGTCATTTGTCCGCGAAAGCGGCGGAACACCACATCCTGCCGCCAAAAGCTTTCTTCCATTACCTGATGTAGGTAGCATGTTGGTATGTGCACCACATACGCCTTGAAGTTGACGTTGCGTTGTTATGTAGGTAAGAAATTTTTCTCCGGTTTAGCAAAGAGTGTCGGGCAGTCCACAAACATGGTACTGCCACTCGTGGATGCTCTTTAAATGCTCCCATGATACCTTCTTGAATAAATTGATAGAGTGAATAGAGTAGTTTTCTTCTTTACTCGTTTACTTTTCGCAACGTAATCTTTCGCTGTACCAAAAAAAAAAACATAGAATAGAATACTCTTTATTACGTACACCATAAAAATTACAGGTATAAATGTAGAAATTTTACATAGGGTGACACAATGAGCGGTCTTATCGCTAAAAGAGATCTTTTAAAGACAACCTTTAGATGGATTAGGGGCGAAAGGAGAGACAATACTGCAGGTAGTCTGTGGTGTACCATTTATATATATACAATAAATATATACATACATAAAACATATTAAAATTATCTATATAATATATTCAATAATAATAGCCTCAGATTTGAAAATAAAATGAATTCGTTGAAATTAAAATGTAGACTACAGTTTGGGTTTTTTTAAGCTAGCTAGATACAGATAAATAAACAAAGAAGCGACTCGCCCCTGCTTCGTACGATTTTTACGACTAGACAAAACATCAAGTTTTCTTTATTAAGTATACACTAGCTACGCTCCGCGGTTTCATCCGCACAAGTCTCGATCCCATGGGAATATGGGGACTGAAGTATATATCCTAACTCAGGTCATGGTCTACCAAAGTGTCACATTTCATCCAAATCCGTTCAGCCGTTTTAGTGTGAAAGCGTAACAAACAAACATAAAAAAATCACTTTATATTAATTATTAAATTTAGATTTAGATATGTTAGTGTAATATGAATGTTTTATACACATAAACCTACCGGAATAAATACATTATATTATCATGACAACTGCATCAAAAGGAGATGGGAAATTCTGGGCCCAGCAGTTAACTAGTTGAAATGTGTATTAAAAAAACCGTTATATTTTTCTAAAGGAAATCACAAAATACAGTACCATGTTTCTATCTAGGAAGCGAGAAAAGTTAAATTAAGTTATGAAACAAAATAATCGATTAAATTGATGCCTGAATTCTTAGTAATCGATATCAATAATCGGTAAAATCTCAGAATATGTATGAAAATCGAGTGACAAGTGCTTATCAATCTTTTCGTGGAATCGATTCATAGCGAATCGAGTTCCTTTTATTTTTCTTCAGTTGGCAATACTAGTCACCGACTGACAGATGACAGGCAGAAATAATCGGCAAGCGTTTGTTTTCTTTCATTCTGAGTGCGCATGTATTTTCCATGTATAACTCCACGACCTCGGCTTTGCATATTATAAAGGACTATTCGACGGATCTTGCTACTTTGCATTACCTGACTCTCTATTTTGGACAACTGATTACGCCTATCGATCGGATATTGACAACATGGATCACTGTGTGAATTGTACCATTGCGACTGGTCGCAGTAACTCTTATTGGCAGAAGAGTCTTGGACGTTGAGGCGATTTATCAGTTATTCGTCAGTGGCGTGCATCTCAGCCTGTAAGTACATATTCAAGTCGAGATTTTAGCTTATCAAGCGAACAAAACCAGAGTTATGTACCTACTGTTTACGGTCACCGGTTTCATGTCTGTCGGCTGTCTCTTTGTTGGATAGCATATATTAAAACAATACTTAATAGCTAATTCGCCATACGAATCTATGGAATGTGCTGTTTGACCGATTTACTCATAAAAAAGGTGTAGGTAACGATCAAGTCCCGATGGGACCGATTCGGTCCCAGATTAAGGTTCTTTGAGGTATTGACAGTTATTGGGACCATTTCGGTCTTGGCCGGGACGTAGCGATTTGGTTGAACATGCATTAGGATGTAATGAAGCTTGTTTATGGATGAACATGATTTAAATAGTTAACTTATTTCAGGTAACCAGTAAGTACTATGTATGTCCAGCATGTTGGAACTTGGCCCAAAATGTGGCTTTTGGAAGACGTCCGATTAAAGCACCAACCCAAGTTGGCCATTCCAGTGTCTGTGTCCGCTGCCGCAACCACCTTCTTCGCAATGAGTCTGCTCGTGATTCATTCAATGTTAGGCTTTTATTGTAATTTTATTGAAGGTAGAAGGACTGTAGGCTGCTGTGCCCATGTAATGTGCATAATATATGTTGGGCAAAATACCAAGAAAATATCGTACCTCCTGCACAAAACTTAGGTGACATTCTCATAATTATTGAAGATGAATAATTAATATTTTATACATATATTGGTGTTTTATTTTAATTCCTCTTCTCCCTTTTTTAAAAGGTACCTACTGCTTCTAAGTTCAGGATATTGAATGTAGAGACTTGTCTTCGACTGTAGCGACTGTCCAGGGCGTGCCAAACGTGTCAGATCTTCGACACGTCACACTTTAAGACTCTCTTCTTGAACTCTATGCATAAAACCATTACATAAGCGAAGCCATTCAAAAATATTTCGCAAATAACACCAAAAACTACAATGTTATAAATGTAACCTCAATTTTACTATACTTCATATAACTTGATTCCTGGATAGCCAAATTTCACCAAACTTTCAGTGAGGCCTTGTTATTATGTCCTCTTACTAATAAGGCTAGTTTGATTGAGTTAACACCTGGGCCCAGGAGACTATGGAGTCCTTCCCTTCTCCTTTGTTGCGTAGTTTAGGAGAACAAAGCGGTCATACAGACAGACATGTGTATCAACATAATATAAATAATATTGATATTTATATATCATGTTATATTTTATTGCAGATTTAAGATCCTTAGATTTTATTAAAGCATCGCTTTACATTCTTCTAAGAATATCAGAACATTCTTTTCCGTAAATTAATGTCATTAAGTCTTTACTTAGGTGACTTTGTAATAAAAGCTTTTAAGACAACGTTTTTCATGTAATTAGTTAATGAGGGTCAAGAAATATTCGCTCACTTATTTCTTTGGTGTACTGATATCGCGCAGGCGCTGGATTTTTGTATCGTTTCACTTAAGTGCATATACTGATATTAGAAAGTTGGTCATATTTCTCGACCTGAAACGGTCTGAAATGGAATTTCACAAGTTTATAGCAGAGTCAAAAGAAAGTTCAACAATCTAAAAACATTATATTATTTTTGTTAGCCTAATCTAAAATAAACAATAGTTTTGAAACGATTTTATCAAGAGCTTTCTTTTGACTCTCCTCTAAACTTGTGGAGTTCCATATCAGACCTTATGTATCTCAGGTCGAGATTTATGGGATGAAGTTTTGTATGGGACAGTTGATAGTTTTTCGCGATTACAATGTTGGTCCCATGGAGTAAGTTGTTCAGTTTGATAGTCTGTACCACATCCTTAAACACCACACCTTTCTGATACACGCTGTAGGTTTCCATAGTAACGTGCTGACATATTTTCTTTGATGTAGGTACTGCATGAGTGCAACAGACTCAAACTGATCCTGGTGCCAGCCAGGTCAACCAGCGGACGGCGAGCCGTAAGCGTGACGTCGCCTAACCGTAGCCGAGTCAACGTATCGGAGCTGCTGATCCGCTTTGGTTACGTGCTTACGTTAGGTTGACGCCAGTTTGACGGCGACGTGAATGGCGATACAGTGACGATCCCTTTCCGAGTTGATATGTGTGCTATAGATGTGTGTGTACCTTTAGATGTAATTTATATAAATCGTCCCGATACATTTTACCTTACGGTATGCAAAATTTTCAAACAATATAATTTATTTAAATATTGAATTTAATTAATATTATTATAACTCTATTCCAATTTGGTATTTAATAAAAACAGTCGGTAACTAAGTGAATCTACCTACGAGTAATCTTACAGGTAACGCAACAATAGGCATATTGAACATAAATTATCAAAAATATTATCAGGCAAGATTAATGGCTAGTTAGCGTAGCTTTGGTTAGTACCTTTCTGATGCACGCTGTTGGTTTCCATGGCAACATGTTGAGATATTCTCTTTGATGTAGGTACCGCTTGAGTGCAACAGACGCACTGGGCCGCAAAATGCCGTTGTATGTGATAGCCTTCATTAACATAGAAATCCACTGACGGTGTCAATAAATGATGTCTGATTTTGATGTTTCTATTTCTGAAATAGAATCGACTTTCTGGACAATTTGAATAACTAGGTAAAGTTAGGTAACCATTTTCAAAACGTTTAAATTATTTTTTTCTATTATTTTTTACTAGCTGACCCAACAGACGTTGTCATGTCCAAATTTCAATAATTCATACATACGAGTAAAGAGACATACATGAGGTCCTGGGTTCGATTCCCGGGTCGGGCAAAGTGTTATTGGGTTTTTCTATCTGGAATTTCTCGGTAGCAGCCCGGAGTCTAGATTTGTCTGGTTGATGGCAATAGGCTCTCCCCTATTACATAGGACTTATGACCCCTATTACATAACTGGCGAAATGTGGGTGTACTATAGGTACACCTCTGCCCAACTCTTTGGGGAAACAAGGCATAATATTATGTTGCATTATGCATACATAAATCCCGTACGAAAATATTACTTTCAATTATTCCCGAATTTCCTATTTTCCGGGCACCTTATCCGATTTTTCTTTCTTTATTACAACTAGACAATTACGAACATTTTAAAACAAAAATAACCAAATCGGTTCAGCTGTTCTCAAGTGATGTGCTTACCATCGAACGGCATTTCATTATTTTTAATAAGGATCATTTTAAAACCACGTGTCACTTTTCCGCGCCATCTCTCAAGTTCAAGATTTTAGTCAAAACACAAAATAATAAAGGAAACTGTATGAAAATGTTCCTTTCGACATTTCCGTCGAACCGAGCCATCAAAGAGAATCTTTGTCGAACGCAAATGCCAAAAAAAAGTAATTTTGGACCCATGAAATGAGTGTTTGTTGCCACGAAATGTTTATTTAGCTAGAACATGTAAATATATTTCTTGTGTTTTGTAGATACATACATACATACATTCCCGAAGTGTTGGGCAGAGTTATACCTATATAGCACACCCACATTTCGCCAGTTATGTTTAGGTCATGTAATAGGGGGCGAGCCTATTGCCATCAAACGGGCACAAGTCCAGACTCCGGGCTGCTACTGAGAAATTCCTGATAGAAAAACCCAATAACACTTTGCCTGACCCGGGAATCGAACCCAGGACCTCATCCTCAGCAGTAGCGCTTTTTTTTTTGAGGGTGGGAAATCATCAAATAACTTCTCCCGCTCTGGGCGGAGCGGGAGGGTGTGTCAGACTCTTACTGACTAAAACCCACCCGTATTCCTTCCTGTTGCCTGTGTTGCGGGGGCCTCGGTGACCCATAAGTACCTTCCCGCGACCCCGGCAGGCCCTAGTGGACCCCTACTTTTGTGCTGACTGGAAATCCGCCCGAGATTCCCGACGCCTAGGGCGTCTCCTGCGGAGGCTAGGGGCGAGAGGGCGCGAAACGTGCCTTTCCCTCAACCGTCCCGCCTCCTCCTTCGCGAGCATTACTGCTTCACAGAAGGAGGTGACGGCTGCCCATGCCCTCTCGCTCCGTAACATGGCCTGAACCAGGGCCGGACGCGAGAGGTAGCAGTAGCGCTTGCGACCATTAGACCAACGAAGCAGGCAGGTTTTGTATCTTTATTTAATTCACCAGCTTATAAGCACTCTTTCTACAAAAACTTAGGTGCAAGAAGCTAACAAAGTGTCAATCCCCAGGTGGAACGACAGCTAACATCCAACATTTCATGGTCAGGTTTTTAACCTTTTGACCGCCACAGTCATGTATAGATGACAGACCAAAATGTGCCCAGCACGTCACGGTCACGACTACATGATAGATTTTAAGGAATAATTCGTAGCTTGGCGCCTAGGGCACGATTTTGCTTTGACATGGCAGTCAATAGGTTAAAGAATAGACCGTATTTTATAGATCGGCTGTTCTCATGCAGAGAAGGCATAAGTAGTAATCACCTATTGATCACTACAAGACGATAACTTCAAATCATTAACCTCTGTTCAAACACAACAATCAACAAGATAGACGAATCTAACAACATATCATTCATCAAAATCGGTTAAGTCGACATATCAGTCATCAATTAAGTTCCCCGTCTGTACAATTCTGTATATTATTTCCTTTATGTTCACTAATTCAGGCTAAAGATTTATGAAATCATTTTTATCCGTACGTAGAATTAAATAATAAACACCGATCACACATAATAAGAAAAAGAGTTGACACTCAATCCACTAAAACTCTATAGCCTACATCAGCATACCGAAAATAATAACAAAAAATCACCGACCAAAATAGGGAACAAAAGAGGTTGTTAGTATCAAAACAATAGCGGACTACGCTCGTGCATCACTTTGTTGGTCACAACACGTCAACAGGATAATAATTGTGTATGATCACGATCACGAAAAATACTGGAAGAGGCAAATAAGTAATATAAGGACGATGTTTTCACAGACAATGTTATGATCCCATAATTTGTGTAATAGATTCTCGTAAAACATAGTTAATGTGGGTGTATTGTTGAACTGAGGTGTATACTTATTATATTTTATACAGCGAATGATAATTTGGCGGTCAGTGAACTAGAGATTGTTTATGGTAAACTATGTTTCTTTTATTGTCAACAGCCAGTATGAAATAGCAAGAGACTGAGGAAAGAATAGATTTTTTCCTCAGAGGCATCGTAAACTTGATTATACTGTTATCAAAGGAGCTTTACATTTATATCCATGTAGGAGTCTACTAAATTTTGTCCTATATGACCCATTTAATGTGTTTCACCTTTAATAAATTACGTAATGTTTGGCAAACAATACTGACGTTGTAAATAAGGCACAACTTTTAGCCTCTCTGCCTAGCTAAAGACTGCTCTGAAGTTCACTGATTGCAAAAATAAGAATGTACATTAAATCTAAAGGTAATTTTAATAGTGTTTCTTCTAGTATGACTTTTAACTCCATCAAGGGACAGCGGGCGGACACAACGTCAGGGGATCCGTCGCGGGACTATATAGTGAAGGGAGACAAATAGGTCGCGAAATTGCCATTTACATAACGAGTAAATATATACCGTGTGTGGTTTTATTTTCTTATGGACGCTGAACTAGCTTCCAAAACGAATTATGGAGATGTTTGGAAGAGTATACAATATTATTTTGTTACTTATTTTTCTTATTTATATTCTTATTTTGTTTATTTTTGCTAGGACTCTTTGTAACGATGAAACTGATAGTGCTATTAAGGAGCTCAATGTTTGATTCCTTTGTCAAAGTCAAAGTCAAATCATTCATTTCAAATAGGCACATAAAAGACACTTATAAAGGCCAAAATTTACAGGAAAATAGAAGTGAATATAATTGCCCCTTTCAAAAGGTAGTTTCGTATGGAGAAGAATGGGCAAGAAACTCCACCGTTACTCCTTTGAAATGTTTAACAATATTTCATATACATTCATTATATATGAAGACGCTCTTACAATAAACTTACTACATCATAATAGGCAAAAATAATTAAAAATGATGCAATGACAGATTAATTAATTATGTGATAGATACATGGTGCTTACATATTTACAAACATTGTAAAAATAGACGATTTTCATAGAATTTTAACAAGTAATAAAGTAAAGTGTGTGAGGTAAAGTAGTCACTGAATGTAAAATATATGTCATAAAAATAATAAACTATACAATTAAATTTGTTAAATTATATAGTTGATTATTATACCTGTTTGATTTTGTATAGGCTCTAGATTGTCCTATGGAGCTGGACAAGCATTTTTATCTGGAATATAATCCTCTAATTTTTAATATGCTTTACAAAGTGTAGGTACTTTTAATATGAGTTTTAATTTTTTTACATTCAATTGCTATATATCACAACAGAAATTTTGTTGTAATATTTAACGCAGTACCACATATGAAAAGATGTGTGTGATTTAACTTGGATCCAAGTTAATTAGATCTAGGTGGATCTGACCCATAAATTCACCATCCATAAATAAAACCACACATAAAAGAAATCAACGCACTATGTTAAATTGAGTTTTACATTCCCACGGAACCCAGAGTAGCGTCCCCAATAAATTTTAAAGTCTATAAAAATCACTTTTATATAACTAAAAATATAATAATAAATATACTTTTATTAAAGAGGAATGCCCGAGTGTCATTTTAACAAAATAGCCCCTAAATAAATGCAATGGAAGACACAATAGGCATATAGGAAACAATTGGTCCCATAATTTATGTTGCCACAACGAACTGTATATGGGTCACGCTGGCTGGACGCACACCACGGAGAAAATCTTCACTCACTCACTCACGCACACAACCACACCTCACACTACACGTAGTTCAATCTCTACGCACACATATAGAACACTTACGCGGTAAATCTACATGTGTGTGAAACCGTGAATGTTTGCAGCGCTATCCCGCACGCAATTGAATGAGTGAGTGAGCTGTTCGAGAACGATTGTACGAAGTGAACGGTAGGATTGGTTATCTGTGTTGTGGCTATTTGCATGTATCATTTTCTGTTGTAGTCAGCACCGCATTGGAGACTAATGTAATGACGTAGATTCGGACATACGTGGCCGGTTCTCGACATGCGATGTCAGCTGTCGGGGCAACTTAGGCCAAATTTGGAATCGGTTATTTTTATATTGTACTAGTTGCGCCCCGCGGTTTCACCCGCATAAGTCTCGATTTCGTGGAAATATCGTGATAAAAAGTATTATATGTCCTAATCCAGGTCATGGTCTACCCATGTGCCAAATTTCATCTAAATCCGTTCAGCTGTTTTAGCCTGAAAGCGTAACAAACAAACTCACTTTCGCATTAATAATATTAGATAAGAAGTTAGGATTATGCCTATTATATTTTTAGAATAAAACAAATTATTTAAAAAACAAAAAACCCGACTGCTAAAACACATAACTGAAAAGAGAAAAACAAGCATTGTAATAGAAACTTGGTATCGCAGGCGGGGGACAAACAAATGTTACACCATATTAAATTTCAGGTTATTGGTTTGTCCCCCGCCTGCGATACCAAAATTAATACATACATACTCTGGAAAACATTACCCTCCTTCTGGGGCAGTCGGGTAAAAAATAGATAAACTAACACAGGCTGACTGTTTTTATATTAATTAACTAATGCCTATTTATATTAAAATATTATATTATATTTAGGAATTATAATAATAATTATTTATAATTCCTAAATATAATTAATTATTATAAATTATTTATGTATTTAATAAATAGACATCCCGTCAGATTACAGCCTTTTGTCTCATTGTGTTAGCTGTGAGGCTGTCAAATACTGGCTACATTAATGCACCAAGAAAGGTGACCAAGGATCTTTACTTAGATCCTTAGGCCAAACTGACCACAAATAAATTGGAATAAGCGCAAGAGGATGATAATGCTACTAACAGAGCAGTATAATGAATACAGACCAGACTTTTGGCACGTAGAGAGAGAGGATCGATTTGAAAAATAATATTTCAGTCCTTGGAGCACTTGTTTTTTGGTGCCATATATTCTAATATTCAATTTATTAGAAACAGGAACAGAAATTGCAGGCGTTGGACGTAAATCTGGCATTATTTCAACAACACTGGATGCGGAAGCAAATCGTCACAGATTTATGTAGGACATCTTGAGCGATGAGACTTGTTTGTATATTGACTTGTAATTGAAAATTTTTCTTTTTATCACATCTATGCCAAGATGTGATAAAAAAAAATCAATTATAATATTCCCATATTATTATAATAATAATAATAATAATATTGGACCCTGCTCCCAAGCTGCTGCAAGCTTTAGGCGACTAAAGCAGATTTCACTTGAAAAAACATGAAACCTCTAAAATGAAACCCACCTAAAAACAACAAACCATTGATAATGAGCTTAAAGTTCATAAAAAGAACATCATAACATCTACATAACAAAACCGTTTTCAGGTAGCCTTTTATCGAGACGTCTTCGAGGCGAATTTAAACCTGACATGGCTCAAAGCTCGATCGGACTGAACGGAATAATATTTTGTTCCCTGTATAGATTATTGACGGTAGTTTTAAAAGTGGATTTACATACAGATATGGTAAAAGGAAATATAAAGTGCTTCTCGCTTATATACGAAGGTAAATGTGCTTTTAGTATTTTATATTAATAAGGAAGATGTCGGATCGAATTATTGTAACCTGTAGATGTAGAGGAACAAAGACGACTGCTATACATTTTTGAAGCCAATGTCTACCTGTCAGTGTATCTATTTGTGGCATCGTAGCTCCCAAATGAATAAACAATTTTCATTGCAATTTTATGCCAATCTTTTTTAGCAACGTGAGCAGTGTGGTAGCCCATAGGTAGGTCGTAGGTTCGAACCCTGACAGGCGATTAACTTTGTGTAAATTATTTCACCACCCCTGTTGTCATAGAACCAAAAAATTCGAAGACATGTGACATCATCTCGACACCAACCCGCACTGGGTCCGCGTGATGGATTACGGATTACGGTCCTTCTCACAGAGAGGAGACCTGTGTCCCAGCAGTGGAAACACTAGAGGCGGATTTTGCTAATCTTTTTTTATGATTTTTAGCACTTTCAAGCACACACACATACTACTACTATCACTATTACTTTCTGTATATCCATCACAGGCCCTATTTTTTTGACAAACATCGTCTTAAGACGCTAACAACACCTAAACCGCGGTCACTGTCAGATTGCATAGAAAATAAAGAGAAGCGCGATGACACAACGCTTGTAATTTATTGCAAAATATGAAGCAATTATCTAATTACTCATAATTGAGTTGAGTAATCGAAAATAAAAACAACCAAGTTCTGCATTCAAATAAGACGTTCTTGTTTATAATTAAATACGTAACGTTTGTTGATATTTAATACAGATATTTTGGATTAGAACTCAAGGTAAGAGGTTAGTTTAACGTTAGTTTGTATCGAGATTTTTTTGAAAACGTGTTTTGGTAACAACCAAGTTCTGGGAAATATGTTCAAATTTAACATATATTTTTTCCGCTACCGCAAACTATACAGATTTGGCAAATATTTTTCTTAAGAGAAACCTATTTTGGTCAATTGAGTCTTGTCAGCGCCCTAATACGCAAATCAATAACCATGAGCCCTTCATTCAAATTCCAAAGCAACAGTTTCTGTGCCCCAAAAAACTAAAATAGGCTTCCAAACTGTGATCCCAACCCCATTTTGCATGTTAAAGGAACGGGAAATAAAACTGTAAAAGGGTATGCAAAGCCGTGCATCAACTGTTCACTATACAGGGGAAGTTGCAGGATGCATGTGAAACAATTGCCCCGTCCCTACGGGCAATCTGTGCCTACAGTAGCTTCGAAATGTTTAAACTAAACGGCTCAGCGGAGTTTTTGAACGGCCTTGTTCATGTGCCTGTGTGGAAAGTATGTTTGGGGATAACATTTATTTATATTTTTATGCGCTTTGATGGAATATAGCTGACTCAGTGCCTTGTGAAACATTTTAAAAAGAGTAACGGTGGAGTTTCTTGCCCATATTATATTTTAAAAGAGTAACGGTGGAGTTTCTTGCTCATATTATATTTTTATGCGCTTTGATGGAAGCTCAGCTATACTGACTCAGCTATGGTCAGCTATACTGACTCAGTGCCTTGTGAAACATTTTAAAAGAGTAACGGTGGAGTTTCTTGCCCATTCTTCTCCATACGAAACTACCTTCTGGAAAGGGCGACTAGAATTAATTCTATTTTTTTGTACATTTTTACGTTCAAAAGTGCCTTGTATGTGCCTATTTGAAATAAATCATTTGACTTTGACTTTGATGCCTTAGACTAACATAGACCTATCAACTACTGGTCTAAGCATAAGTTATTGCATTATATTTTCTGTTTTTTTTTTGTCAAGACTTAAGAAAACCTTAATTATTTTATGTTTATTGTTTTTCTTTTAAATTTTAAAAGGTTTTTCAAAACACTTGCTTGTAAAATGACTCTTAAGGCAACGAATTTAGGTTCATAATTCAGCTTACTAAACACTCGTGTTTTTTACTATACATTTTTTTTTTCAATCTCCGCAAAGAGTTTTTATAAACAATGAATATTTTTGTGAATAAATAAACTGTTTTAGGTTGCATATGACTTAAAAGACAATTTTGACATAGACAGGGAGCGCAGGTCGCTGGATGTCCATGGCAACATGCTGGTCCGCAAGTTTGCACGCTGTACTGATTCTGTGAAGATAACGCTTTTTGAGGCTTTCTGCCCATCGTTTCAGACGTGCAGCCTGTGGACCACGTACACCCAGCAAGCATACAGCGACCTGCGCGTATATTACAATAACGCATTCAGAGTGCTTTTGGGGCTGCCGTGGCGTTGTAGCGCGTCAGGTTCGCTGCGATTATGCGGAGGCGATGCGCTTACATTCCTCCACCAATGGCATCCAAAATGTGTTTTCAGACCGGTGCGGTGGGACTCTCCCCTCTTACGAAGGTGGGTAAGTGTTCAGACACACTTATCCAAATAATCTAGTGTACCATTGGACGAACAATTCAATGGCACATTGGTTGTTTATTATTACTAATTGAATACTAACATTAGGCTAAATTATACTACTACTAACATTATGTTGTTTATCTAAAATGTTTATCTAATGGATGTTTATCTAAAATAAAATATTTTAATTTAAATATGATTAATCAATCATCAAAATTATCATCATTTCAGCAATATATTTTGCACTACCTTAATTTGCTTATACAAAACATTATTTTGTGTTTATTATATTGTTTATATTATTTAAACTTGCCTTTATTTAAACAAAACCAGCGTGCCATTTTCCATAAGTATTTGTTAACGTTTTCGTTGTGTGGTTAATATTATTAAAAATGTCAACATCGCGTAGGGAAGAAGACCAATAGGTACGTAGATTTCAGTGGCGTGCAGTCGCGCAACATCTCAGCGCGGCTCTACATATGATGACCCTCAAAGTAGTCACTATTGATTTATAATATTTGAAAAAAAAAAACATTGAAAATAATCCTGTAAAAACAAAAGTTAAATGCAAGAACTCACCACATTATTCAAGGTTTAAAACACGATTTTCTAACGATGCAAACAGAAGAAAAATTCGGCCAACTCAAATGGGTGGGTGGGTGATAATTACAGAACACGTCACTTGCAAGATATCCGAAGGCATGAATTATCATATTTTTGGATTAATTCTCGTAATTCGGGCACACATCTACCTTTAGACACAATTTGAATCTTATCATTAAACGACAATTGCGACTAACCTAACCTAACCAACACATTATCGGCGCAAACTTCTCTACAGAACACCATTCTTAGGTAAATAAACAAATAATAACACAACAAATAATATTTACAATACTTTACGTTTCAAAACGAATTGCTTATAACTTAATAAGATTTAGAAAAGCAAAACATTCAAGTTCGGATGTAATTTGCGTATCACATGAAACAAGATGGCTTGTCGATAAAAAAACACTACCAATTAAAATTGTATCACTGTCATACCGTGTTCTTCCACAAAAGGGACTACCATATTTTGCCGGATAACACACTGGACTGTGTTGCCAAAACTTATTTTCCTAACTCCCCAAAACCAAGTGAAATTTCCCAAATATGAGAACAAAAAAAAAAATTATGAAGTTTTTAATTATTTTTATAGGGCTTTTGCTATTCCTTACAATTTATAATTTTTTGGAAAGTATACATTCAACAATACCACGCTGTTTTTTTAATTGTCTCTAGTAGTCATGAAGGAAACTTCCCCGCAATTCGGGGGATTGCCAAAAAATTGGGAACCCTGGTCTTCCATATTTTTCATTCATTAAATCTTGACTTTACACACAGCCAATGGGGACCAAGCTCCTGCCGCAGAAGCTAATTTAAACCGTGTCACTATTGTGTGCCGTTCATACACACAAAAATATACACGAGTGTGCGTAAATTTATGAACGATATGTAGGCCAGCCGAATGCTTGCCTGATAAATCACGCATTAGGTATGCGTGATTTATCAGGCAAGCTCCGTCGAACTAAATAAACTAAATAAATGCATTTGGCGTTGTTGGTAGGGTAGGCTAGGCCTAATTGCCTCTATGAACGGCACGCCCCTGGTAGATTTGACCCCGCCGGAAATACCAAATGAAAAAAAATTAAAATGCCTCTCATCACCAAAATCTAGAGAGAAATACCTATGAAACTTTCATACAGTGGAAAAACAGCAAAAATGCTCAGTAATTTTCGGAGAGTATGTATTATTGGTTTACTTCAATAAGACGGTAAATAAATAGAAAGAAAGAAAGATCACAAATTAAAGTAAAAAACACTCATAGAAACAAAAAAAACAAAAACGAAGTAAAATGAAAATAAAACAAAAAGTCGTGTACGAGGCCTAAAGGTTCCTATCTCAGCACAATGCTGAGAGCCAAGCTTGCTTTGGTGTATCTATTCCATGTTAAAAAACACTGACCCAAAATTATATTGATATCAAAACCTACTGTAACGTTACGGCATTTCAAAAGAGATGCTCGGACGGATATATTGGTCGGAAATCTAAATTATTGTCACCAATCGACGTTGAAAAGTTTTTAAAAGAAGCTCCGGATAGTCAGTACCTGGCAGCAAAAGTCAGTAAAATATATGCACTATGTTTTGCCAATATATGGCGTACAAAATTAACATAAACAAGCAATTACAATTAAGGTGGCATGCCAATAGAATACATTAATAAAATAATTAAATCTAAAATATGTCAGATACGTAAACGGTCATTACAATTTTAGGTAAATAATAAATCTACGAGTAAATGAATCTCATCTATAATTACGTTATGGTAGCATAAGTTCTTACAACTAACTATTTGATATCTTTGCAGGTTGCGTTAATATTCGGTGTTACTGGTGCGTATTGACGTTAATAGCTTTATAATATTACAACAAAGAATGTGAGAAACCCACGGTGAATATTAAATTTAAAATTTAGAAATCCCCCGACACTAAAAAAAACATCTAAATAGTAACAAAATAATACGTATTGCGCCTTTTCAGTTTAAGACGCTGACAACACCTAAGCCGCGGTCACTGTCAGACTGCATAGAAAAGAAAGAGAAGCGCGATGACACAATGCTTGTAATTTATTGCAAAATATGAAGCAATTATCTATTTACTCTAAATTGAGTCGAGTAATCGAAAATAAAAAAACAACCAAGTTCTGCATTCAAATAAGACGTTCTTGTTAATAATTAAATACGTAACGTATGTTGATATTTAATGCAGATATTTTGGATTAGAACTCAAGGTAAGATGTTAGTTTACCGTTTATTTGTATCGAGATTTTTTTTCAAAACGTGTTTTGGTAACAACCCAGTTCTGGGAAAAATGTTCAAAATTAACATATATTTTTTCCACTACCACAAACTATACAGATTTGGCAATTTTTTTTTCTTAAGAGAAGCCTATTTTGGTCAATTGGGTCTTGTCAGCGCCTTAATATAAATTTAGAAAATATTTTGAGCCAAGCGTCGTCGAGTCGGGGGACGGCTAATGAAAATAGGAAGTTAACAGCGGCTATTCTTTCCACAATAGCATTCATTCATTATTGCTAGGTATAAGCCTCGTCTGTTTGACGTTTTCTTTAGCCGTCCCCCGACTAGACGACGCTTGGCTCAAAATATTTTCTAAATTTATATTAAACTGAAAGGGCCCAATACGTATTATTTTGTAACTATTTAGATGTTTTTGTTAGTGTCGGGCGATTTCTAAATTTAAAATTTAACTTTTATTACCTACTTTTTAAACTTTATATATTACTAGTAGGTCAGACGCTGCCATCGATACGTGCCTCGCCGAAATCTGCGCACCTGTAGGTTTTTTTCCCAAAGTGAAGGTACTTAATAATTTACCCTCATTTCTCTTTCCTTCTCCATCATCAGACCCTGATAACCATCTAGCTATAGCTTATTTATTGAAACCAGTACAATGAGCCCAAACACGATACCTGCGCTGTAAGTTGGTGAGCGAGCTAAATATCAACTAGAAAAGAGCTGATAATCTTCAAACGACTGAACTGATTTTCTTGAATCATAGCTAAGAACACTCTCGATTAAGACACCTTTTAAACAAAAAAACAAATTCAAAATCGGTCCATGCATTCGGGAGCTACGATGCCACAGACAGACACATACACACACACACACACATACACACACACACACACACACACACACACGCACACAGACAGACACGTCAAACTTATAACACCCCGTCGTTTTTGCGTCGGGGGTTAAAAACATACAAGACCGTTTTTTCCTCGCAAGTGTGTTGAAAAACGTCGTATGAAACGCGTGTGCTTTAATCATTACACTCTCGATTCCCTTATCGAATAATACCACCTCGGGTGTGATGACCAACACAGCACACTTGTATCTTAATAATATTATTATTAAATCATAACGATCAACCTGTATCAAGGTGGATAATTTTTCGGCATGACTTAGGCGAAAATCGAGATGGTTTGCAATGTAAAAAATAACATGACGAAAAGTTAACTAAATCAGTTCATTAATTAAATTGTTGTTAATTAAAGAGAAAACAATTATGAGTATGACTTAACTTGTACAAACATCGTAGTTCACAACAAACACTTTCGCCGAGAGATGACTTCTACATGAACGATTTAAATCCGTGTCCCTAGAGTAATCATTCAGTCAAGTTAAGTGAATGTTCAATTCCTTCATTAGTTCAATCGTACGTTCACTGGACCGATCACTGTTCACTCATGCGTTTACACTCCTTTCTTCAATTTTCAATATTATTTTTATGCCGAGTGCATTTAGCTTTTCATTTTACATAAGGTTGGATGATAATTAATAAATAAGAAAAAAGTGACTCCCAATATACATTGAAGAAGACCAGCTAAGCAAGTCATTACAAGAATCACCAAAATACTAATTACCATATTTGCATATTTTTTTTTAATACGTAAATATGATAATTAGTATTTAGTATACGCTAATGTCAAATTATATTTTCATGCAAACCTAGCCTAAAGTAACTCATTGTCAACTCAAAGTCATAGGCCCTAGCCGGGTTTTAATATTGTACTGAATTTCAATTTGAATTTTGTATAAACTTTTACCATAAAAAATAACTTTTTTTTCTATTATAGTACAGCTCGACCAAAAAGTTCTCACTTCATAGGTTTTATTTGACATCGACGAACAAAATAATGATATTAAAATTACGCAATTGAATAGTTAATCTGCTTTTTAAAGTCGGCGAACCGCTGTTTCTCTGTAGCGGTAATGGCGGCATGTCATCGAAACAGCTGATCGGTTGATGTGGCGCGTATGGGGCGTTTTATTGTTAGATTTGAGCGTATTATTTACGATATTATTGTATGTGTTTTTGATGAAATTGCATGAGTTTAGATAAAATGAAACTGCACATAATTAGGTATTCCCTAGTTATTTAACAGTTTCATAAGCTACTAATTCGAAAACGAATTGGGTTTTACTACCTCGCAGTAGGTGTGAAACTTAGAATATAGAAAGAACCAGAATCCGCGTTCAACTGTCATTGCAAGCCGCACGCTGTGTCCAAAATCAAGACAAGCGTCCCGCGCCCACCTCACTTCCCACCCGCGTAATGTTGCTAGCTCGGACATTATGAAGCCGTTTTGGGGTAAACGTTGAGAGTATTGGTAAGATAATATAAATAATAAAATCACAATTGGTCTTTTCATAGATACATAATTTCATACACGGCGGGTGTATGAAATTAGAAATTGTAATAGTCTAACATAGTACCTATTATTAATGTTATGCAATTCTAACAAAATCATATCTACATACGGGTTGCATTGATAACCTTTCTTGTTCAAGTCGGTTTTTTTTTAAGTTGTTATTAATTTAACACTACAACGAATAAATGCTCTCAGTAGGTAATAAAAAGAAGGGAAAATCAAAACTCTTATACTGGCAACACTAACAAGATGGATCCATCATTCTCTATGACAATTACAAACTGCACACTTTATTCAGTAATTAAATAAGACGATATTTTAATGCGCTATTTACACGTGAAATGTGATCCCATCCTGTTTATTTTTTAGCCCCGCTGCATTTTTACAGGTATGAACGACACAAGACGGCATAATTAAATAAAATTGCACACCGGTAAAACACGTTACGCGATATGACGTTCACAGACTTACTGATCGGCTGCGCGTCAAACTACTCTATTTAGGAGTAGTTTTTGACGCTTCAGTATTAGGCGTGTTCGCGGCTTCTGGTTCTTTCTATATTCTAAGGTGTGAAAAGTAGAAGAATATTCTCCTCGGAAATAAAGGTGTCTTCATCTTGGGCGAGCTTGAATCCCTCGCTGCACTGGAGTTAGCTCAGAACTCCCTCACTGCGCTCAGGAGCCCTAGAATCCTTCGTTACGTTCTAAATTCAATTATCGCCCTCGACTTAAGACACTGATTTATCTCCTTAGTGAATAATCTACTATTTCACGACGCGACATCTACGAGAAATAATGTGGAAAAGTATTTTATTTGTCGTTTCCTCGGTTCCACACGGTAACAATACATTATTTGCCTTTCCTTATATAATAGGCTCTATACACATTGATTTGCCAACTTTAATATTCCTTTTCATCGGCCAAAACAAACAGTTAATAGAATTGACATTTAGGCACGAAAAGCAATCGTGATATTGGCAACGAAGAATAATACTAATAATGGCTGAAGCTGGGTCAAAGAAAATCATATTGAACTGGCAACTTTGTAAGAAGGAAACTTTCTTCAATATAACGAATTATTGGATTCTCCGAAGACGAATAATCATATCGGACTTTCCTCGGAATATATTTTTTGGGGCCCGAAAAACTCTGTTCCGGTGTGATTTGATTTTTGCCCAAATTGAATGATATGCTTTGTATATAATGTTAACGCGTATTGAAATGTATTTGACCGATGGTTCTATCGTTTTGTCGTCTCAACGCATTTTTGGGTCGGGCGATGGTTCTATTCTTAGATATTGGTTTGATATGAACGCTCGTGGGAGCATTTTTCAACGTCTGCCAGTTTCAATATGATTTTCGTTGCGTAATTTTGGTTGGTTAGGTATTATTGAAAAAGGACATTATTAATAATCTTTTTGTGGTATAATTTTGTAAAGGATCTGGGGAGGTATATCATCGGTGACGCGGCAGAAAAAGGGATTATGAAAAAATAAGTAATAAAATCAGACAACAATCGGATAAACTATCCTATTGTGATTCAAGTCCATACCTTTAAGTTTTTTTTTTTTTTTTATGATTACAGAAAGTAATCAACTTCTTCTTGGAGAGGTATACCAACGTCGAATAAAACTTAATATTCACTACGATATTACAGTATGTGAAAGGTGTGGTCTGTCCCATACATAATCAGCCTATAATGTTCCCACTGCTGGGACACAGGCCTCCTCTTTGTGAGAGGGAGTGGGCCGTAATCCACCACGCGGGCCCAGTGCGGGTTCGTAGATGTCACATGTCTTCGATTTTTTTGGTTCTAGGACATGCCGGTTTCCTCACGATGTTTTCCTTCACCGTTTTGAGAGCAGTGGTGATGAAATAATTTACACAAAGTAAAGCGCCTGTCTGGGTTCGAACCTACGACCTACGACTCGTAAGTCGCGGCCGTTACCATGGGACCACCACTGCTCTCCTGAACTTCAATACCTCATCGAAATAATCAGTCTGGTTCGTTGCCACTGCTGGGACACGGGCCTCCCCTTTTCGAGAGGGAGTGGGCCGTCAGCACTGGTGTAATCTACCACGTGGGTCCAGTGCGGGTTGGTAGATGTCACATGTCTTCGAATTTTTGGTTCTAGGATTTAGGTTTCCTTATAATGATTTCCTTCACCGTTTTGAGAGCAGTGGTGATGAGATTATTTACACATAGTAAAGCGTCAGCCTGAGTTCGAACGCACGACCTATTCGTGAGTTGGGGCCGTCACCACTGGGCCACCAGTGCTCCCCTTCAGTACATATTCGACCCAAATGTATGGGACGTCTGCTTATTTTTTTTGCGATTAAGTTGATTATGATATTTGGTCCCATGTGGAAAGTTGTTAAGTTTCATGGTCTGTGGCACACCCTTAAACATGACCACACCCTTTTTGATACATCCTAACTAATATTATATATGCAAAAGTGAGTTTATTTGTTTGCTTGATTTCACGCTAAAACGGCTGAACGGATTTGAATGAAATTTGGTACATGGATAGACCATGACCTTAGGATACTTTTATCCAGATATTTCCACGACATCGAAACTTATGTGGGTGAAACCAGGGGGCGGAGCTACTGCCGTATAACTAGTAATAGGCCTTCAGTGTACCTTAGAGCGTCAACAGCCCATCTTTCCGCGCAATTACTCGACGTTGAATTAGGGAACTAGGTTACGTCTAGTTCAAAGTACCTGCTATCTACGTGGGATAACTTTAATTTGTCTAACTGCAAATTAATTCATTTAAATGTAATACTCAAGAGGCAGAAGGATTTTAGATAGCTCTTGGTGAATGAGTTCTTTCCTCTTACGCGCGATAATTAAACGTAGTTTAGGTAAATTAGACGCGCGGAAAGATGGGCTGTTGACGCTCTAAGGTACACGGAAGGCTTATTACTAGTTATACAGCATAATCAGAAAGGTGTGGACATATTTAAGGGGACCATCAAAACGAACAACTTTCCACGTGGGACCGAACATCATCATCAGCGGAATCGCAAAAAAAATATCAGCTGCCCCATACATTTGAGTCTAGTACATATTCGACCCAAATGTATGGGACAGCTAATTGTTCTCTCCTCTATAAAGAGGTAGTGGTAGCATTTTAGATAGGTCTTTGTGAAAGAGTTCATTGTTCTTAAGCGAGTTAATTAAACGTATTTTAGGTAAATTAGACCTCAATATTGTGACACTCATTTACACTCAGTTTCGGGATGGCCAGATTGTCTTCGTCTAAAGTGACTTTGACCTTCAAATCATTGCGGATTTAATACCCAAATGCTACCATATCATCACACCCTACCTGCTGACACTTCTTAAAACAAAGTAAAATATTTTTAATACATTTTGATTACGTAACACACCAATCCTTAGCTACAAATCCTTAGAAACCAAAACATGGGTTAGGTATGTGCTTTACCGTTTGCCTTTAACTGGGTTGTGGAGGGCAGATAGGTAGTCGCTACATATAAAATACCGGTATTCAACTGCATTCGGTTATACCGGAAGCATTAATTTTTCTTTGTTCCGGGGTGGAAAATCCTCATGGATCCACCCTGGGGCGGGCGGAGGGGTCTGTCAGACTCATACTGACTAAAAACCACCCCGGTGTTCCCATCTCACACTTGCACCGGAGATCATAAGATGGGGTCTAGAGCGACTTCCGAAATCCCCGGCTGGTGGCCTGCCATTGCGGGCCACCTCAGGCTCGCGGGGGGAATGAGGTGTTAAAATACCCCCGCGACGTCCAATAGGGGCGCGCGTGGAACACTACGCGCCGCCACCTCGGGTCCTGTTATGTGGGGGGCGACGGATATTCCCGAGTCCGTCGCTCCTTAAACTGGAAGCCAACCCCAACATAGTTGGAAAGAACCGAGGCAGATTATGATGAACTAGAGGAAACAATACGTGCTACCGAATAAGTTATAGGTCGACAAAGAACTTGTATGCCCTTTTTAAACAGGAATTCGTAATAGACATAACTCGCGCACACATAAGTCACACGCTCATAATTAACTTTGAACGTTTGAAAGCAATAAATATACTGAAAGTCGAAATCTCGTTATGAGGGCTGAAACAACACTCTGTTGGGGCTACAAACTGAGCGATAGAGGGGCAAACAATTCTTCGTATGTAGGTTTAGGGGGGCACCACACTGCCGGGGTCGCGGGAAAGTTCGAGGGGATACCGTGGCCTCTGCCAAAACACAGACCACGGAAGGAACACGGGTGGGTTTTTGTCAGTAAGAGTATGACACACCCTAGCTCTGCCCAGAACGGGAGAAGTTATTTGATAATTTCCCACCCAAAGAATTTTTTTACTAAACTGAACCGTCACGCTCGAATCGGTGACGCTGAATTAGGTATGGGCTCGGATCCAATCTTAAATTTTCACTTCTTTCATACGGGTGGTCGTAAAGCATACACCCTCTTTTATTTTTTAGTGCGGGAAGGAGATGAAACTATACGTCACGTGTTGCTCCATCTCTTTCCCACAAACCAGTGCGCGCCGTCAATATGGCACATCGAGCAATGGAAAAACTTTGGCTTAGAGCTCGTCCGTTTTACCTGCATGACCGTCTCTTTCTAAAACTTACTCACTCGTATGTACTGTTATTAAAGCCCACAACATGAATTCAATCAGGCAGTAATAAATGGCGAATAATGTTAAAATGTAGGTGAGAATTTCACTCACACGTCCTATTTTCTTTGTTAAGACTATATCAGAGAATGCACAATTGCACATTTACATTGAAACATTGGCTAGTTAGTATAATACGCATCACGCAGGATGACACTTGACGATTACGGGTAAAACGCTTGAAGGAACATTATGACGTAGAACAAGAACTACTTTCCCGCTAAGTATAAACCTGCGCCGCACGACAGCATCAGCTAATTACAAAACAAGTTTTAATCAACTCAACTATTTTCTCTATACCGCCGTACAACATTAGTACCGCCGCAGTACCGGTAGTGCCAACATTCCGCTAACTTCGCGGCCCGACGCACCAACCAGCCGTATTTAATCAAACATTACTGTAATTGTATTATGCTTGATTTATGTTCCCGTAGAACCTCCAGTGCCCGCTGAAAAGTTAATCAACTAAAAGCCTTCTTTTAATTCCGGAATTAAGAAACGAGTTAATTTATGGAGATTTGAACAAGTTTTTTTTTTATATCTTAATTAGGGTAGTCGGAGTTGAATTTTGGAATTCGAGTTCTGAATTCAATTTGTGGATTGTGTAACTTTTTTTTATCGGGTTCTCTGATAAATGAGTTTGAGATTGATTTATTAAAAAACTTTTTCATTGCTTTTTTCCTGTACAATTGTTATTATTTTCTCGGGTTCACATAAAATGAAACAATATCAGGATATACCTATGATATGCTACTATGAGTACAAATTCGCAATACTGAGCAAAACCGTACTTATCGACCTCGTCTCACGAAACGTAAGCCAAAATCTTATATTACATTCAACCCACAGCATCTTTGAAGTTAAATACGTTCTAAATTACGAGTGACCCAAATTCCCGGTCCAGAAACCTACTTATAAATATGCTGTCTTTTAAAGCGAGTATTTAAAAAGGAAACTTACCGGATATCCAACAAATGAGCAAAGAAACACCGAACCTCAACGTCCCCATCTTCACATCTAAAGTCTCATCACTAATGCTTTGACATCACAACACTTCGAAATTCAAATAATTTCGCGCTCACATCAGAACGGAGACTCCATGACGTCACAGCTTCCAGAATGTTCTAACACCTGGAACAAAGAACATAGATTTTAATTAAGGAAGGGTTCGCTTACGTAAATTACACGAAATATCTTTCGAAAAGCCGGAACTACTTCGGATAAATATTTTAGGGCCATAAAATGTTTGTTCGAAATAGTTTATTAGTTATAAAAGGGGTCTTAAATGTTCATTTTATAACCGGGCAAGGTTGTGGGTTAGTCGGGATTCATTTTAGTGCCCAAAGCGTTATTTACTAGTTGAAATTAGTGGGCATTAAACTGGGAGCGAAAATTGCTTTCGGATAACTTTCTTTTTAGAGGCTTTGGGCACGGCGTCTTCTTTGAAGATTCTAATTAAGAACTGTGACATATTTTTAATATTAGTTTGCAACCACCAAAACCTTTATTTCTTAAAAATAATCAGAATATACTAACAATTTAACGTAACATGCTGAATTAATAATTTAATCTTAGTAGCCTAATTAATCTTAAAGAATTAAGTACATATTCAATACTCTATCAAACACTTGTTTTTCTTCTCTTATAGCAAACGATCAAGCACGTATCCCTATTCTTAATCATTACGTGTACATAAATACAACATTCAAAAGTCACACGACTATCTAAAATCTTCGTACTAATAAAGCTTTTTTTTGCTGCCATCATGACTGCAACATCTTAGAAAAAATGCAGGTCTTAAGACTATTTTGTTCTTCATTTTTCACAATAGCTGTCTGGCTATTAGTCGCTTAATTTACATGTTTATACCCGTATTAACATGCAGAACGAGGTATATATTAAGTGATTAGTATTAGCATAATTCTTAGAAGGTATAATGAAAACAATAATGGCTAGTGTAAATTACATTTTACTACTTTTATTACCTTATTTATTATTTTTAGGAAAACGTATACTTTTACAATGTTTGTAAATATGTGAGCATCATGTACCTATCACATAATTAATTTATCAGTCATTGCTTAATTTTTAATTCTTTTTTTACCTATTTTGGTATAGTAATTTTATTCTAGGTACATCGTCTTTACATATAATTATATAATGTACCTATACAACATTTTGTAAAACATTTTAAAAGAGTAACGGTGGAGTTTCTTGCCCATTCTTCTTCATACGAAACTACCTTTTGGAAGGGGCAACTAAAATCAATTCTATTTTTTTGTAAATTTTGACGTTTAAAAGTGCCTTTTATGTGCCTATTTGAAATAAATAATTTGACTTTGACTTACATTGTAATAACGCAACGACGGAGTGAAAAAGGAGTGTAATGTGTGGGTTCGTGTATGTATCTATATTTTTATTTGCCACCATAACTTTTAAATGCCTGAACAGATTTCGATTTATGGGGTATCGTTAGGATCATATTTTTAAAAACAATATGGTATAAAAAAAGAAATATTTTTGAAAAAACAATGTGGTGGCAGTATGGCGGACGGTGAGCAATGGGTAGCTTGCCGTCCGATACGGACCAGGCCTGGGTCGACGGCGCATTATGTTCCACGCGCGCCTCAGAGAGATGTCAGCACAAGTGTAGGGGTCCACTAGGGCCGATGCCTGCCGGGGTCGCGGGAAAGTCCGACCGCGTTACAGAGGCCCCTGGCAACACAGGCAACGGAAGGAACATGGGTGGGTTTTAATCAGTAAGAGTCTGACACACCCTCTGGCTCCGCCCAGAGCGGGAGAAGTTATTGGATAATATCCCACCCAAAAAAAAGTATGGCTCCATTTTCAAATGTGAAAAAAAACTTTTTTTATAAAGCGAAAGGTCACTTAATTACTCGCTGAATAAACAGATAAATAAAATTTCGTTTTTTGGTAGGGCAGTCGTGTTTTTTTTTGCATCATTTATTGCAACTTTCATGAGGAAATGAAATTGTATTCAGAATGAGCGCGTTGTAATTTAATTTTTGAAGTGGTAGACAGAGCTAAGGAAATATAAGTTTAGTCTAGTTTCTCCTATATTTGTCTGAATAGTTTAATATGACTGTACTGACGTATGACGTATTTGTGCCATCGCTGTGTTCACAAATTATTATAAATAGATTAAAGTGCACAAAAGTACTGTAAATATTGTCAAAGTATGTGTATTACTCTTATCTATCTTAGTGTGTAAATATCTGCTAGTGTTGGATGACTTTTGCAAGCAGGATAACTAAATAACTTAATTAATACAACGTGGGTGCCAGTGATTGTTCGTTAGTACCGTGACATTGAGTAGCTACAAAGGTCACCCCTCCACCAAGTTTGTGTCACCTACGGACCATAACGAACGTGATTTTCGGCTCGTTAGAACAAGTCGATACAGTCGTGCGGTACGTTGGACTGAGAAGATCAACGTCGCAGGTTCCGATCCACTATCCAACAATTTATTTTTGCTCTTTTTGTGGTTTATTTGAGCGACCCGAGTAACTTATATTACGAATAAATAAGTAAACAGTATTATTGACTTTGGAAAACCATCAACAGTTCATCTATAGTATTGTTTGGTTTCTAATATGAATATTCCACGAACACCACCTTCAACAAAAGCACTTCAAACAGGGCAATCATTGTCCGAATCGGATCTAACATCTTCTGTAGAATCGGAAGGAAAGCAAGTTGGTAATATTACTGTGAGAAACAAGCGCCAGCGTATCGATGATTCTCCCATTTGTGAATCAAACCAATTCACGCAGATATTCAATGATTTCAAAAGAGAAATTATGCAAATGCTTACCTCTTGGAAGACGGAGAATGATGACCGTCTCGCAAACTGGAAATCTGAGCATGACGCAGTATTATCTGGACTTACTAAAGATTTGAGTGATCTGAAAATTCAAATTTCGGAAATTCGGGAATCCCACCTTAAACTAGACCGCGGTATGGAGTTTGTGAATTCGTGCTATGAAGGTATAAAAAACAGAGTAACCGACATGGAAAACCATAAGAAAGAAAATGACGATCGCATCTACCAGCTGGAACAACATATCCAGGACCTGCAACTCCAATCACGACCTGCAACTCTTGAATTCAGGAACCTTCCGCAAAAAGCTAAAGAAAGCTCAGAGGATCTTCTAGCCATGGTGTCAGCTGTAGGAAAAGTGGTTAACGTGGAAATTCAGGCGTCAAATTTACGTGATCTCTATCGTCTACCGGGAACGTCTGGAAGTCCTAGACCCACGGTGGCAGAGTTTATATCAGTTCCGAAAAGGAATGAATTTCTCTTAAACGTGCGGCGCTATAATAAAGAACGTCCAGTAGCTGACAAGCTGAACTCCCATTCAATTGGTGCACCTGGTGAAAAGAAACCAATTTATGTTGATGAGCATCTGCCACCATCAAAGAAGAAGTTGTTCTACGATGCCCGCACATATGCGAAAGGTAATAACTTCTCCTGCTGGAACTCTTATGGAAGGATTCTCCTACGGAAAGATCCTAAAGACCCTAATGAGAAACCTACTCAAATTAAATCACCGAAGTGTCTATTAGCTTTGATGAAACAATGACTTTATATTAAAGTTACTCTTCCGTATACTTCTCTCAACGAGAAGTATCCAGTATACTGTTCGTTTAAATTTTCTTGTATATTTTTGTTTCTTTTATTTGCTCAATTTTTGTTGATTCCAAAATTGTTAACTGCCTTTTTGCTTAAGCTACTATTTTGTTCTATATTATTGCATGTTTATTTAATATTTCTATGTCATACAGTATATTTACAAGCATTATTTATTTTCGAAAATAATATGATCAACTGTTGCAACACAATATTACGTGACTGCACACTGTTTACAATATCCCTACTCAGTTTACGTTGTAATTTGAAAAAAATGGCCCTAGGCATAAAAAATCTCGAAGTAGACCTAAGGTTACAAAGTCTTGACATGTTTCCACCCCTGCTTATGGTGCTCTTAATTAGAAATGGCGGTAATTAATGATGTATCTAAGGATATTGATGACTTCTCTTTAGCCAGCGTCCATGAATGTTCTCCTAATCTTTGCAGTGATTTTATTGTTCAACCAAACGAAAATCTTAAAATAATTCATGTAAACATAAGAAGTATAAAAAAAAATTTGACCAGTTTATAGCGATGTTGGCTACTACAAAAACTACATTTGATTTTGTCATATTCACTGAGTGCTGGCTCAAAGTATCCGGACCCTTGCCAGTGATCCAGGGATACAATTGTCATGCCACTGTCAACAATCGGTCACAAAATGATGGAGTCGTAGTATATTCTAAAGCATCCATACCAAGTGCTACACACGAACCCCCGAATCTTGATGCAAATTGCCTTGTTTGTACCGTAGAAAATACTGCTATTATATGTATATACCGCTCTCCCTCATATCATAATCTGGATCAATTCTATCATAGTCTAAACAGCCTAATAAATACCCTGAAACATTATAATAACATAGTTCTCATTGGAGACTTCAATATAGACATAAAATCGAACAACAATGACCAGCACGCAAACGATTATCTTACCATGACCGCCTCACTGGGACTACTCCCTGCTCACTTACGACCTACGAGGTCAGGAAACTGTTTAGACCACGTTCTATTAAAAACTAGGGGAATAGCACGCGTCATATTGCTGGAATCCTACATTACTGATCACCTTCCCGTCATCTTGTGTCTAAAGACCAAAGGCATTATGACGAACAGTAGTTCCAACACATCCTATCGATATAATTATGCTGCAATAAAAAATGAAATAGATATTACCGATTTTAAACCAGTCTTGGAAGAGCCAGATCCAAGTCTGGCCGCCGATTTATTAATTATCTTGACACAAGAGATTATTATGAAACACACACAACGTATACAAATCCATAGAAAGGTTCGTGTTCTCAAACCGTGGATGACCCAAGGCTTGGTCCGTTGTATACGAAATAAAGACATGATGCATAAAAAAGTAACTAGGGATCCAAGTAATAATATTCTTAAAGTCACCTACACGCGGTATCGTAATTTCCTAAATTCTTTACTAAAAAAAATGAAGCGAACCCATAATAAAAATGAGTTGTCTAAAGCTAAGAATAATCCAAAAGCTACATGGAAAGCTATTAAACAAATTACAAATACATGTTCCCAACCGCAGTCCCCCCGAGAATTGCTTCAAATAGCCAACGATCCAAAAACCTCAATAAATGATGTCAACAACTTCTTTGTCAACATAGGGCAAACTCTAGCTTCAAATATAACACCACTTACAGGACGCGACAAAGTGGAGACTGGACGCTCAACTAGTTGTAACTCACTTGCTATACTGCCAGTTGATGTAGATCACGTGAAAAGCCTTATCGACTCCTTACGTAGCGACTGTGCCACAGGTTACGATAATATCCCAGCTAGGGTGCTCAAGCAGTCGAGTATCACCTTGGCTGCGCCAATAGCACATATCTGTAATCGAGCTATTGATTCCGGCGTTTTCCCTGACGCTTTTAAGAAA
Source organism: Atethmia centrago (assembly GCA_905333075.3). Lineage (NCBI taxonomy): Eukaryota > Metazoa > Arthropoda > Insecta > Lepidoptera > Noctuidae > Atethmia > Atethmia centrago. Next base: position 27,288,439 of record HG995374.1, read on the forward strand.
GCTGTTGTGCATCCCATTTTCAAGGGTGGCGACAGGGTTAGTATTACAAACTATCGGCCTATTTCCGTACTGAGTTCGTTATCAAAGATCCTTGAAAGAATCCTCAGCAATTGTTTAATAAATTTTCTGAATAAACACAAACTCATTGCGTGTAACCAATATGGATTCAGAGCTGGTATATCAACTGAGGATGCAGTAGTTGAAGTTACAAAAACACTGGTTGATAAATTGGATGAAATGCTACGGCATTTTCCTTGACCTATCCAAAGCATTCGATACGGTATCTGTTCCCGCTCTTGTCACGAAGCTTGAGAAAATAGGAGTACGTGGATCGACCTTGAGTATCATTAGAGACTATTTATTCAATCGTACGCAGTGTGTAAAAATCGAATCTTTAACAAGTGATCATAAAACTATCAATTTCGGTGTCCCACAGGGAAGCATACTTGGGCCCACGCTCTTTCTTCTATATATCAACGATCTGTGTCAAGCTCAGGTTCCGAATTGTGATATATTTACATATGCTGACGACACGGCATTGATAGTTTACGACGTCAATTGGATTAAGGCAAAACAAAGAGCTGAATGCGCGCTTCGCATGGTAATGGAATGGCTTTCAGAGAATCTCTTGACCCTTAATATCGCAAAAACAAAAATTATTCGCTTTTCCTTACCTAATACTACTAGTCCTCCCCCAGAATCAGGATTAGTTATAGCTCATACTTGCACAGATAGTAGTAATGGCTGCAACTGCCCTGCCCTATCTCTGGTTCATGATATAAAATATCTGGGAGTCTTCATAGACTATAGGCTAAGCTGGCAACCCCATATTCAAGCATTATGTACCAGGATCAGGAAACTGATATATATCTTCAAGGAGCTTAGGCATTCTGCTGATCGAGAATTGATGCTTCTAGTATACCAGAGTCTTTGTCAGTCCCTTATCTCGTACTGCATCTCAGCCTGGGATGGAACCTACAAAACATCTTTACTTACCATAGAACGTTCTCAACGAACTATCCTAAAGTTAATGTATTTTAAACGCAAAGACTTCTCTTCAGCCCAACTGTACTCCGAGGCACAAGTTCTGACAGTTAGGCAGCTTTTTATTCTCCGTGCCGTTCTGCGTAGACACTCCATGCTACCTTTAACGCCAAGTGTTCTCTTAAGACGCAAGCAATTCCCTGTCAGTGATACTGTCAAATGTCGTACCGCATTAGCTAGTCGACAGTTTCTCGCTACAAGCTCTCGACTTTATAATAAAATAAATAAAATTTTGTCCATCTATATTCGCACAAAATATGAGGTTAAGAACATTCTCACCAAGTGGTTGCAAAAGTTATCATACGATGAAACTGAAAATCTTCTCAAAATTAATACCTAAATAGTTAAATGCTGTATGCGCATAGGTTTGTTTTCTTTCTTGTTGTATAGAATGTTGTATAGAAGTACTTGCACGTGTATCATATAAATAGTTGTATGTCATTGTTATTTTGGGGAACATTGGCTTCTAAGATACAGGCTTATTGCCTAGTTTAGAAGTCAGACGTTCGACTTTGAACTTTTGCCACTGTTGTACAACTTACTCTTAAGACACTTCTCTGTACTTTTGCTATATTCCGTACAAAATAAATATTTATTATTATTATTATTATTATTATAATATTATCGTTATTTAAAAAAAATTTGAAGCAACAATTATAAAAATAAGGCTGCGTACTATTACTATTATATTAGTATTATCTATGCTTAGGAAACTATAGTAACAAAAGATACCCGATATCATTACGTCATTCAATATAAACAAATCTAAATTACACGGAGTATTTTAGTACGAAGAAAGACGCCACTAATTAATATCAAACTAAAAATAATTAAGATATTTTAAGAAGCAACCAACTATGTCAAACTAATAAAGATATCTTCTTTCATCAGTTATCTTCAATAGCCTTGAGAACAAGACGTTAGTTTGAGGATATAAAATTAGAACGGATAGAAGTATCGTAGCAATCACACGTAGCTACGTAGCTCCGTAGACCCAGAGGCATTTGGTGGCTACGCCGTAGCATGATGTGGACTGTGCTACGGCGTAGCCTTTATATTGAAATATATCAAAGTACACTTTCAATTTCTTTCAACTCATATTTTTGTCAATGGCCTGTATTCTTTGCTTAATTGGGTATGGAGTTTTTGGTAATTAACACACGAAACGTCAAACGTAAGGTAGGACGCCCTCGGGCTAGATGAAGCGCCGATCTTCGTAGGGTGGCTGGTAGCAGCTAGATGAGAGTTTCCGAGAACCGAATTGCATGGCGTGCAATTGGAGAGGCTTATAGCAGTGGACTGCCGTAATTTCGACCCCGGCATTATACAAATTAAATCATAAAAAAATCACCATTCTCCTAAAATGTACAGATTTGGAGTCCATTTTGTAAGGACAGTACTTCTAACAAGATGGACTCTACTAAACTGCTTTTTTGCCTTCTAATGGCAGTTCCGCCATTAAAAGACCAAAGTTCGGTCGTTCCCAACTCGAGCTTAAAACCAAAAATAAACGGCTTTAGACAATTAGCAACTTCGATAAGTGAAATTAATATTGAGACGAAAATTAAGTTAACAGAAAATTACCGTTAAGTAATTTAAGAATTTATTACGCGTCTTATATTCACGCTGTTTTTTTAAGTGAGATTTATCTATTAGTAGTTCCTATTTATTTTTCTTGTAATTGCCATCTATGCATTATTTTAGTAACAATATATTGTATACTAGCTTTACCGGGCCCGGCTTCGCACGGGTAGCACTAAGTATCTATAATAAGCTACCCTACTTACCGACCTACCCTACCTACCCCATTTCATCCAAATCCTATCGTGGATGATGATTGAAATACAATCGTTAATTCATGCAACCCTAATACTTTTTGATAGGTTCATAGTTACTACTTTTTTACTACTTTCACTGCAATTTATTTATATTTTCTCGCCATTTAAAACTTCCTTGGACTTCTACAAATATTTCAAAACAAAAGTTAGGCAAATCGGTTCAGGCGTTCTTGAGTTTTTGTGAGACTAACAAACATCAATGAATTTTTATATAGACGCCCACAGCTGCACATACACCATATACCGGCTTATTTTAATTATTTATATTTAAAAGATCTGTTGAGTTGTTTAGCCATTAAAGACGTAGCAAACAGACACATTTTATAATAGGTAAGTATAACTTAAGGCACTTTCATAATTCCATATTAAATTCAGTAAAACATTTTAACATGCTATGACGTAATTCGGCATTCGTGTAGCCGCTTCTAACATAAATGATTGATCACCCACGCCTCGAGCAAGTGATAAAAAATGTACCCCCACTAACCTTCTGAGGAAATGTGAGACCATTGAAGAGAACGGTATCAATTTAATGGTAACTGATATAATCGATGTTTGTGGAGTTGAAAGAGAAATAGATGTATTGGAAAGCTTTTTGTTTTAGGATATAGACACACTGAGACACTTTTAGACACACTTATACAAATAGTTTGCAGTATTTGGTCGTCGTCGAAGTCCATTCCCGTTTAATGTCAACGTTATATTGATGAAATAAAAGTCAGTTTAAGCTCTCTCATGATTTGCAAACAATATAAATTAGATTTGACTAGTTCTTAAATTTTTTCAAGGATAGTTTTATTTGAAGGTTTCAAGACAGCTGAAAAAAGAAAACTGATACATACATATACACATACATAACATCGTTTTTTCTTGTTTCCCCGAAGGGTTGGGCAGAGGTGTACCTGTAGTACACCCACATTTCGCCAGTTATGTTTAAGAAAACTGATACATCAGGTATTTCTTTGTGTAGATATTTAGATGGCGTGTTTTAACCCGTAACGTATTTAATTGTATCAGGAGTAAAGGGAACGATAATTATTCAGTATTATTGGTGTGAGTTTCTTTAGGATGCGAGCTCATATCCCGACCTCGTCGAGTATTTCAAACCGAGCCGAGTATGGGTGGTTGAGTGTTGATGATGGTGGGTGAGTGTTGATTTATTTACTTAATATATATTTATAATATCTTACCTAATTAATTATATTGTCTGCCATATAACCTGTTTATTTTCATGTTTCCATTACGTGTTGCCTTTAATTAGCCAAACAAAAAACAAACAAAACGGGTTTCTCCTGTATTTATATATGAAGTAATAATTTTGGTAATTATTCAGACAACCCTCAGTTAATGTTGCATATATCAGAAAGTTTGTTTGATATTAAAATGTTATGTAGGGCTGTAAGGCAAAGGCAACCTAATTTGGAGAAATCTTGGAGCTAGCAGTATCAGATCATACGGCACAATTTTTAAGATGTCCAGTTAGACGAACATGCATATTAAATTACTGGTTCTCAACTAAACGAGATTACTCAAAAGAAAATGTTCAAAAATTCATAAACAACATCAAAGCTATCACCTTTTCTGACGTATACGAGGAAACGGATCCCGCTAAGGCATTTAAATTATTTTATGATCTGTTTAAGTTGCTTTATGATTTATGTTTTCCAAGTATAAAAATACGGATTTCGACTAAAGAAAAAGCAAAATGGATTAGTCGTGGCATTAGGATTTGCAGTAAGAGAAAAAGAGAATTGCTATGGAAATATCGGTCATTACCAAATAAGCAAAATAAAACAAACTTTAAAAATCTTTCCATTCGGCTGAAAAAAGTAATAAATCTCACAAAGAGAGCCCATAATAATCGTCTCATACATTCGGCTCAAAATCTTTGCAAAGCAACATGGAAAGTGATAAATATAAACAAGAATAAACATAATTTGCCAGAGGAAACCATAGAAAAAATTAAATCAAACGACAAAATCTTAAATAATCCTGTTGAAATAACACAAGCTTTTAATAACTATTTTGTGGATCAAGTAAAACCAGTGACTAATTCAGACATTTATAAAAATAAACATAACATAAACAGTACTATTAGTTCTATGTTTATGTCACCTACAATACCCCTTGAAATACACAAAATTATTATGTCGCTAAAGAATACATCCAGCACTGGGTACGATGATATAAGTACAAGCATTATTAAACAGGTATCCACAATTATTGCTCCTGTGTGGAGTCATATTATCAATATGTGTATATGTCATGGTCACTTTCCAGAGGAATTAAAAATAACAATTATAAAACCACTCTTCAAGAAAGGCAACAGAGAAGATATGTCTTGCTACAGACCCATTGCGTTAGTACCGATATTCTCAAAAATATTTGAGAAAGCAATATATTTTCAACTTACCTCATACTTTGAGAAAAACTCCCTTTTTGTCGATAACCAGAAAGGTTTTAGGAAAAAAAGATCTATTGACATGGCCATCTACGATTTCTTACATATGGTTACCGGCAGAGTGGATAAGAGACTACCAACTCTTGCGCTTTATATGGACATGTCAAAAGCTTTTGATCGCGTAGACCATAAAACACTAATAAGTAAACTTAATGCGTATGGCATAAGGGGAAATATATCAAATTTAATAGAATCTTATCTCTGTAATAGGCAGCAAATAACGACAATCAGTAGAATTTCCAAAAAATCCTTAATTCACCATAAATCTAACTTGAGAACGGTAAATTATGGAGTACCACAAGGTAGTGTACTGGGGCCACTCCTATTTATTATTTATATTAACGACTTTCCGACAGTATCATCATATCCTATGACAATGTTTGCAGATGACAGCACTTTACTTTTCAATTGTGACGAGGTGAGTAAAATAGAGCCTGAGATTAATTCTACACTACTATCAGTTGTGAATTGGCTACAAAATAATAATTTGGTTGTAAATCTTGACAAAACAGTATTAATGAAGTTTCAACAGAGAGTTAATTACAATCTAGACTTAAAAATTAAATACAAGGACAAAATTATTAATGAAACAAATGAGACTAAATTTCTTGGACTAAACATAGAAAACACTTTAAAATGGAATTCCCATATTGATAAAGTATGCAGTAAGCTTAACCAACAATCCTATGCTTTGCATATGTTAAGTAAGACGGCCAATCGAGCAACAGTCTTAACGGCTTACCATGGTTTAGTAGCCACAACATTGAGATACGGAATTATATTTTGGGGGAATGCCACGGGTAAAGAAATGGTATTTAAGTGCCAAAAGAGGTGCATTAGAGCTATCTACAATTTAAAGACAACAGAGAGCTGCAAACCATTTTTTAAAAGTACAAAAATATTAACGATGCCCTCGCTGTACATATATGAAACGTCTATGTTCGTCAAAAATAATCTGCATAAATTTGCTCGAGTAACTAGTCAGCGCCGTTGTGATCGGTTACAAACAGTTGGGTCTAGAACTGCGCTATATGGAAATAGTATCTTTGTAATGGCACCAAGGGTTTATAATAAATTACCAAAATGTATAAGGAGTGAAGATATTATCCGCAAATTCAAAAGTAAATTGTATTTATTTTTGTTAGATAAGACGTACTACTCCATAGAACAATTTTTAAATGATAAAATGTGACATTACTAACAATTCAATTAACCTTTGACATGCATGTAAAAATAAATTATAATTGATTAATTGCCTAATAAGAGTACCATTAATTCGTATTTTGATTTAATTGACATTATTTACTTGAACTTGATTTTTTACTGTATAAATTCAGACTTAATACTAAAAAATGAATAGATTTGTACACCAATTTCATTGGTAGCACATAGAGATCGACTAAACTGTATTGTATACATAACACCTTTATTGTAATACCTATGTTCACAAATAAAGTTTGATTTGATTTGATTTGAATTTATTTACATAAAACATATTTTCTCCTCTCACAGAGACAACAAACAAAACACTAAGAAAACCTAACGACGACATCACTTTCATCACTCAATAAAGATAATAACTACTAAAATCTACCCGTCTCATCGCATACATAAACCCTATTGTTTACCTCCAAATCGATCGGTTAACGGGTAGTAAACGGCAACAACTACCATTTACGACTACCCAGATCTACATCCCGGTTATAGCGAGCTACCCGACCTTATAATGTAGCCGAGCCACAGGCTACTTGACAAAGAGTCCTGCGACTCGAACTGTCGACAATAAAGCAACCGATATTGAGTCCACACAATGCTTGGGTCGGGCATAAAAACCGGGTATAAACCGGTCATAATGCTCGGGAAAGTTAATTAAATAGGTCTGTTAGCTGGCACGACATTTTTCAATCGTTCGCTGAGTGATGCCTGAATGTCGACTGTATGTGATTGTGGACCGCAGCGGTTTCTTTAGATAATTGGACACGGTGGAGTTCTTCACTTAAACAAGTTTTAAGGCTGGCGGAAATTATGCATGTTTGATGATCATCTCGAAATTACATAATCAGCCTATAATGTTCCCACTGCTGGGACACAGGCCTCCTCTCTGTGAGAGAAAGTGGGCCGTAATCCACCACGCGGGCCCAGTGTGGGTTGGTAGATGTCAAATGTCTTCGAATTTTTGGTTCTAGGACATGCCGGTTTCCTCACGATGTATTCCTTCACCGTTTTGAGAGCAGTGGTGAATTTACACAAAGTAAAGCGCCTGTCTGGGTTCGAACCTACAACTCGTAAGTCACGGCCGTTACCACTGGGCCACCACTGCTCTCGTAATTATTCATTTATATTTTCAGTCAACTCCTAAAGAAAGCCAACATGCGCTACTGTACCGAGTGCCACTTGGGGGGTCCAGGTTGGCCTGAATCTTATTAGCTCCCGATTTAAGGATATTGGTAGCTAGGAACGATCCACAAATTAGATGGCTAACTACACTATAGCTCATGTGAAAAATAAGGAATAACAATACGCATTTTACTTGCTGATTCTTTAATGTCCAACTTAAAACATAAAAATCTTTCTTAGCTCAGTTGCATCACCATAACAATTCAATAAACAACTCACAATACCCACTAAAAATAAAAAGCAACCAACAATAATTGAACATTTAACTTCTCTCACAAATGGACAGATAATTAAAATCCATTTGACATCGATTCTTACAGCCCGGGGGCTTTCTCGGCCAATCTCATCGAAGTATGAGAGCAATAATATTTTTTATAAGGAATCTTCAACTTTATTAGGTGGATTAAAAGCTTTAGAGCAGTTCCCTCTCGCGATTGACCGAACATGAACATCGGTCAGTTTTAATAACAGTATTAGGTTTTTTTTTAATTTCTTGGTTTTAAGTTTGTGGAGTGTTAGATTTTCATAAGAAAAATATGACGAAAAAGCGTATCAAAAGGGACTGTATGATGATGTTCCCATGACTATGGATTTGTCAGCTTGTTACGCAACGGTGTAACGTAAGAATCGATGATACTACGATTCGGTATGACACACGGACTGTGGACAATTTGACACCAGTATTGCGCATCGCAACGACTTACACGTGCTGCCTACGAAGCATTTTCGTAACCGTGGGACCGGACATCGACAATGCCTTCCACGATTCCACGTTTCAGGCATTCTTGGTACATACATCGACCGATTATCACCTACGTAATTTTAAAAGTTATAAATTGTAATTTCTTTATTTTAATAAATTAATCTAAAATAAATTGGTTTTTTTTGCATCCTCCGGCTCCAGCAAACATATTTGGCGCAGCCGGTAGGATACTCGCGGGCCGGTTCGCGAGAGTAAATTCATAGGATCGACCTTAGGATCGCGACTCGCGAGTCACCCGGGTGACTATCAAGCACCGTACGAGTATCCGGATCTTCAGAAGCTGTCGTCGGGAGGAGTATCCAGACATCGATACCGCAGAGATACCAATTATGTTCATGTGAGTACTTTAGAATAGTTCTTGAGTTGCTTATCCATATCCTTAAGTGTTAATCATAAAAAAAAAAAAAAAATCCAAGATTTTCCATCCCAGGCAATCGAGGACCCCTAGGTTAGTTAGATCATCTAGATCAGTATTATTAGATTCATTTAGGCAGTTAGAAAATAGAGAGATAACCATAGAAATGTCGGCTATAGACGAAATTTACAAGACCTTACGCATAGTCCCCGAATTCGACGGAAACCCTAATGTCCTCACTAGATTCATAAAACTGTGTGACCAGTTAGTGCAAGCCTATGTATCAGCTGAACCAGGGCGCGAGTTAGTAAATTTGACTCTTTTAAACGGGATTCTTAACAAGGTCACTGGACCCGCAGCTCGGTTAATTAACACTAACGGCGTACCAGAAACTTGGGATGGCATACGTAGTTCTCTAGTTAACAACTTCTCTGACCAACGCGATGAGACCTCACTTTATAACGACTTGGCTCTATTAACCCAAGGCTCCTCCACACCACAGGATTTCTACGAAAAGTGCCAAACTCTATTTGCCACTATAATGACCTATGTGTCACTACATGAAACCGTTCAAAGTACAATCGATTCGAAACGTTCCCTGTATAAAAAGTTAACTTTGCAATCTTACTTACGGGGCCTTCGTGACCCCTTAGGTTCACGCATTAGGTGCATGCGACCGGACACGATCGAAAAAGCACTTGAGTTTGTTCATGAGGAAATGAACACTCTCTACCTACAACAGCGAAACGAGCATACACCGGCTAAAAGGCCGCAGCCTCAGGTACCGACTGATCAGACCAAACTATTCAATCCTGTTATGCCGCACATGCCCATGCCAATGAATAGGCCATTTAATTTTAATATGCCCGGTCCTTCTCGACCAAATATAGCTATGCCACATCCATTGCAACGTCTGCCGCAAATGTGGAGACCAGGCTTTAACCAACCTCAGCAGTTCCAGCAGCAAGGTCCATCGCGTACGCAACAGATATTCGGGGCACGTCCTTCTAACTATAGCCCACAAAATAGTTCATCTGGTAATAACCAATCTAAAGGGCCGAACACAAATGATACACCAAAACCAATGAGCGGTGTATCTCGTTTCGTACCGAGACCAATGCCATTCCGGGGTAACGATTGGTTTAGGCAAGGGAACCCACCGCCTTCTAATTATTTTAGGACAAGAGAAATGAATTTCAACGAATGCTTTGAATATCCATATATGTTTGAACCTTATTGTGACAATAACTTCGACGGTTATCTGTATAACTCCTTGGAACAGCCCGACTATTCTTACTATGACGCCTTAAGTGCATATATGAACCAGCAATTAGGCACATCCCCAGAGGTAAGTCAGGCGACATCTGAAGGGAAATCTACCGAGGAATTTATTTATTTATATATACTTTATTGTACACCACAAAAAATACATGACAAAAAATAAATCAAACACTACAAAATATACAATGGGCGGCCTTATCGCTTTCTGCGATCTCTTCCAGGCAACCATAGGATGGACAGTGATTTGCCTGGACATAAAGTGGGGCTGTCGTTGGTGTAAAAAATAAATAAATACAATATACTAAAAGCGCAGGCGGGACGGTTTTTTTTTTATACCTTATTACTTTTTTATTATAATACGGTTTCAGTAGGAACCTATTGTTTACCGCAGTCCGGTTTTCAATAGTGGAAACCGGTCTGACAACTAAATTGAAATTGAGGATCTTGGGTTCGACACTCTACGTTCATCCAGACGAATATTGGACACCTTCGTCGGCTCCAGGATCCGGGACTCTTCAAAGTCCCTGGCGCCCATTTAATAAATATTAACATTCATAATAACTGGAAGGTTAAACAATAATATTCAAATTAATAATATTAAATTAGAACTTTTAAAAGGAACAGTACTGGGTTTATCTCCAACTCCCCACGACCGTAGCTTTATCCATTGAATTCTAAGCTGGCTGGCAAACGTAGGCTTTCACAGTAGTCACCTACCTTATTTTTAAGATGGTAGCCCCGTATCGGCTACCGTGTGTTATGTTGTGAAGAATTAATTTTATAATTATACTGTATTGTAATAATATAACAGTGGCCACTGTTATATTATTATTTTTGTTCCCCCTAGCGGTAAACTAACATAAGCCCAGAGGCCAGGTGGTTGGGTATTGAATTGAAAACAAACAAGAAACTATCTTCAATACAGTATACTTATAAAATTAATTCTTCACAACATAACACACGGTAGCCGATACGGGGCTACCATCTTAAAAATAAGGTAGGTGACTACTGTGAAAGCCTACGTTTGCCAGCCAGCTTAGAATTCAGTGGATAAAGCTACGGTCGTGGGGAGTTGGAGATAAACCCAGTACTGTTCCTTTTAAAAGTTCTAATTTAATATTATTAATTTGAATATTATTGTTTAACCTTCCAGTTATTTTGAATGTTAATATTTATTAAATGGGCGCCAGGGACTCATCAAATATAACAGTGGCCCCACGTTGGGCGCCACTGTTATATTATTATTTTTGTTCCCCCTAGCGGTAAACTAACATAAGCCCAGAGGCCAGGTGGTTGGGTATTGAATTGAAAACAAACAAGAAACTATCTTCAATACAGTATAATTATAAAATTAATTCTTCACAACATAACACACGGTAGCCGATACGGGGCTACCATCTTAAAAATAAGGTAGATGACTACTGTGAAAGCCTACGTTTGCCAGCCAGCTTAGAATTCAGTGGATAAAGCTACGGTCGTGGGGAGTTGGAGATAAACCCAGTACTGTTCCTTTTAAAAGTTCTAATTTAATATTATTAATTTGAATATTATTGTTTAACCTTCCAGTTATTATGAATGTTAATATTTATTAAATGGGCGCCAGGGACTTTGAAGAGTCCCGGATCCTGGAGCCGACGAAGGTGTCCAATATTCGTCTGGATGAACGTAGATTGTCGAACCCAAGATCCTCAATTTCAATTTAGTTGTCAGACCAGTTTCCACTATTGAAAACCGGACTGCGGTAAACAATAGGTTCCTACTGAAACCGTATTATAATAGAAAAGTAATAAGGTATAAAAAAAAACCGTCCCGCCTGCGCTTTCGCTAGACGGGGTCTGCCAGCCGCACAGTCGTCTCCACAAGAGGCTTCGAGTGGCCTCGAGGAACGGGTCTCGCGTCCAGGTCCCAGACTCTCCTCTAGATACTGGCGGCGAGGCGAATCTCTCGAGGTGCCTCTCCTGGAATTGACAATACGGGGACCTAATAATATAAGGGAAGCAAATTAACCTTCCGGGAGGTGACTGAGCTTGGAAATCTAAAAGGCTAACACATTAGCCGGTTAACTTGGCCTTGTTTCAAATACAACATAAGGAGTTACGACTTCTGTTTGTCTGATCCTGAGCGGTGGGACAATAGGAATGAGGATTACCCATGTGGCATCCATCAACTCCGCAACAAGGACTTGTTGCGTATCCCTGAACAAGAATCTAATCCATTGTTAACACTGAGGAATATCCTATGAAATATCTAAGGCAAATAGTCAGCAGGTGAAGTACTCACGGTTGGCTTAGGGAAAAAGCACTTGACTGTAAGATCCTCGACTGGCTGGAAAATAGTCTGCGTATGCGCAATTTGGAATCCTGTAATAAATATCCATGGATCACTAGAATATCCTTTTAACAACCAGGGAAGGACTCACAGACCACTTCTAGGCACTATTACCACCAAATCCTTACCTTTTAAAACATGGAATTAGTTTTCCAGTATCACTCAAGCGTGTTCAAGGGCAAATAGACGCCACCACTCTTTAATAATCCTGTCACGGATTGCAAACCGGAAATAGACAGACTATTTCTAAAATTTCCCATATTTCGGGTAAAATGATTATAAGATAAATACTACACCAAGATAATAAATTCTTGAAAATCACTAACAACATTCCAACGTGACGTTTAAACTCTGAAACAATAAGAATCTTCATGATCTAGACCAACAAACAATTTATTTATAAATCCCAATTCTAAAACTTGTCTTGATCGGGGTAATTATTCCGAAATATTAATTGGGGTAATTATCAACATACAACCTGGCTACATTATGTCAAAGATAAATCACAGATTAAAAATGGATTTATTTGACACCGAAGTTTCTAGAAGAAAAGTCTATATTGTAAAAACTATTTCATTTCCGCTTTCGGTTATTTATTTTATTATTAAGTTTTACTGAAAGCTGAAAATGATTAAGGATTGTTCCAAACGATTTAATTCGATGGTTGGCAATCAATAAGTTCAATTATCGATTAAACTACAACTGTGAACCGGCGACCATCAGATGTCGTTTCTAAACGACAGAATCTGACGTTCGACTGGATGACAGCTGGAATATAAACATTATATTTATTGTTTTAATTAATTGTGAAAACCTGTTATCAGGGTTTAGAAAATTGATTTAATGTTAGAAAGTGTTTACTAAAGAGTCCAGTGACGAAATATAGTTGAAGGAATGAGTCCTTCCATCAAGTGCAGACCAAAGTTACTTGCACAAACTACAATGAAATAAATTACTCAGAAACCTCATAAGGTACTACTAATGTTTTCAGGTAAATGCTACTTTACTTATTAGTAATGCAGCTGTGTAATACCAACCCTTGGTAGGTACTCAAATTTACAACGTAACAGTACCTCCCCAACCACCAGAGATTTGACCCCTAGGGCAAATCTCGACGCTGGCCCTCCAGCGTCAAAGCAGACTCCAAGAGCCAAACACGACTACAACAATCTACAATGTTCATGCCTGAAAACAGGAACAGAAAAAGAAAAGAAAAAAAAAAAAAGTACGTGGAAGCCGGTGTACGATTTCTATTTGTCATAGCTGATGTAGGTAGATAAGGTATATACATAAACAATACAGAATTCTAGTTACACTTCAAATATAGAGTAACAGACCGCTCTATTAGGCGTCATTGTAGTAGGCTTTAGTTGTCGGGTCTACAATTCCGCCCGTGTTTTATGGCTTATTTTTAATTATCCATGTAACCTTTATTAAATATACTAATTTGGGTTTTCATTTTAAACTACATAAACCTACGACCTAAAAGAATTCTGGTCACACTTCAAGTATAGAGTAACAACCCGCTCTATTAGGCGACATTGTAGATGGCTTTGGTTAACGAGTCTACAATTCCGCCCGTGTTATATGGCTTATTTATAGTTATCCATGTGACCTGTGTAATATATACTATTTCTCCTGGAGCGAGTCTAATCCATTTACAAACATGTAAAAGACAAGCTCCAAAAAGAGTAAAAATATATGTCTGACCTACTATATTTATATAGGAGAGACCACCCTACTCCATCGTACACCACCTTTTACAATGAGCTGACAGCCTATAATAATGCTGAGCTGGTACACAATGAATACACCAAAAGAAATTAGATGCTACAAAATAATGAAAATTGGCTAACCGTCATCCATAAAATGAATGAGACGGTTATTCGCCCCTGAAAAAAAAATACCAACTTAAACGTTTTCCATCAATGCAGCCTACACGCCCGCCATTATGGCCTCCAATCTCAGGACTATCATTTTGCTGCCTTACCAGCAGTCCGGAGGTATTATACACTCTACAGGGGTGTCAAACCTGCAACAACCACAGACTACAAACAACTTTTAAACAATCTCCTTCTCTACTCCATATAGCTCACAAATGTGAACCTACGGTTTTCTAGCACCGTGCATATACAGCTACCAATGCTAAATTAAAAACCAGCAACCTCAAGGCATATACAGCCCTCAATGGTCACTGCGACCAACGAATTTAAATTATATTTTAAATTCGAAGAAAATATACAAAAAAAATTAATCCTTGCTACATGGTGATTTGAAATCCTTGATATGGCCCCACGTTGGGCGCCACTGTTATATTATTATTTTTGTTCCCCCTAGCGGTAAACTAACATAAGCCCAGAGGCCAGGTGGTTGGGTATTGAATTGAAAACAAACAAGAAACTATCTTCAATACAGTATAATTATAAAATTAATTCTTCACAACATAACACACGGTAGCCGATACGGGGCTACCATCTTAAAAATAAGGTAGGTGACTACTGTGAAAGCCTACGTTTGCCAGCCAGCTTAGAATTCAGTGGATAAAGCTACGGTCGTGGGGAGTTGGAGATAAACCCAGTACTGTTCCTTTTAAAAGTTCTAATTTAATATTATTAATTTGAATATTATTGTTTAACCTTCCAGTTATTATGAATGTTAATATTTATTAAATGGGCGCCAGGGACTTTGAAGAGTCCCGGATCCTGGAGCCGACGAAGGTGTCCAATATTCGTCTGGATGAACGTAGATTGTCGAACCCAAGATCCTCAATTTCAATTTAGTTGTCAGACCGGTTTCCACTATTGAAAACCGGACTGCGGTAAACAATAGGTTCCTACTGAAACCGTATTATAATAAAAAGTAATAAGGTATAAAAAAAAAACCGTCCCGCCTGCGCTTTCGCTAGACGGGGTCTGCCAGCCGCACAGTCGTCTCCACAAGAGGCTTCGAGTGGCCTCGAGGAACGGGTCTCGCGTCCAGGTCCCAGACTCTCCTCTAGATCCTGGCGGCGAGACGAATCACTCGAGGTGCTTCTCCTGGAATTGACAATACGGGGACCTAATAATATAAGGGAAGCAAATTAACCTTCCGGGAGGTGACTGAGCTTGGAAATCTAAAAGGCTAACACATTAGCCGGTTAACTTGGCCTTGTTACAAATACAACATAAGGAGTTACGACTTCTGTTTGCCTGATCCTGAGCGGTGGGACAATAGGAATGAGGATTACCCATGTGGCATCCATCAACTCCGCAACAAGGACTTGTTGCGTATCCCTGAACAAGAATCTAATCCATTGTTAACACTGAGGAATATCCTATGAAATATCTAAGGCAAATAGTCAGCAGGTGAAGTACTCACGGTTGGCTTAGGGAAAAAGCACTTGACTGTAAGATCCTCGACTGGCTGGAAAATAGTCTGCGTATGCGCAATTTGGAATCCTGTAATAAATATCCATGGATCACTAGAATATCCTTTTAACAACCAGGGAAGGGCTCACAGACCACTTCTAGGCACTATTACCACCAAATCCTTACCTTTTAAAACATGGAATTAGTTTTCCAGTATCACTCAAGCGTGTTCAAGGGCAAATAGACGCCACCACTCTTTAATAATCCTGTCACGGATTACAAACCGGAAATAGACAGACTATTTCTAAAATCTCCCATATTTCGGATAAAATGATTATAAGATAAATACTACACCAAGATAATAAATTCTTGAAAATCACTAACAACATTCCAACGTGACGTTTAAACTCTGAAACAATAAGAATCTTCATGATCTAGACCAACAAACATTTTATTTATAAATCCCAATTCTAAAACTTGTCTTGATCGGGGTAATTATTCCGAAATATTAATTGGGGTAATTAACAATGTACAACCTGGCTACATTATGTCAAAGATAAATCACAGATTAAAAATGGATTTTTTTGACACCGAAGTTTCTAGAAGAAAAGTCTATATTGTAAAAACTATTTCATTTCCGCTTTCGGTTATTTATTTTATTATTAAGTTTTACTGAAAGCTGAAAATTATTAAGGATTGTTCCATACGATTTAATTCGATGGTTGGCAATCAATAAGTTCAATTATCGATTAAACTACAACTGTGAACCGGCGACCATCAGATGTCGTTTCTAAACGACAGAATCTGACGTTCGACTGGATGACAGTTGGAATGTAAACATTATATTTATTGTTCTAATTAATTGTGAAAACCTGTTATCAGGGTTTAGAAAATTGATTTAATGTTAGAAAGTGTTTACTAAAGAGTCCAGTGACGAAATATAGTTGAAGGAATGAGTCCTTCCATCAAGTGCAGACCAAAGTTGCTTGCACAAACTACAATGAAATAAATTACTCAGAAACCTCACAAGGTACTACTAATGTTTTCAGGTAAATGCTACTTTACTTATTAGTAATGCAGCTGTGTAATACCGACCCTTGGTAGGTACTCAAATTTACAACGTAACAGTACCTCCCCAACCACCAGAGATTTGACCCCTAGGGCAAATCTCGACGCTGGCCCTCCAGCGTCAAAGCAGACTCCAAGAGCCAAACACGTCTACAACAATCTACAATGTGTTCATGCCTGAAAACAGGAACAGAAAAAGAAAAGAAAAAAAAAATACGTGGAAGCCGGTGTACGATTTCTATTTGTCATAGCTGATGTGAACTTAAATGATTCTATATAGGTAGATAAGGTATATACATAAACAATACAGAATTCTTGTTACACTTCAAATATAGAGTAACAGACCGCTCTATTAGGCGTCATTGTAGTAGGCTTTGGTTGTCGGGTCTACAATTCCGCCCGTGTTTTATGGCTTATTTTTAATTATCCATGTAACCTTTATTAAATATACTAATTTGGGTTTTCATTTTAAACTACATAAACCTACGACCTAAAAGAATTCTGGTCACACTTCAAGTATAGAGTAACAACCCGCTCTATTAGGCGACATTGTAGATGGCTTTGGTTAACGAGTCTACAATTCCGCCCGTGTTATATGGCTTATTTATAGTTATCCATGTGACCTGTGTAATATATACTATTTCTCCTGGAGCGAGTCTAATCCATTTACAAACATGTAAAAGATAAGCTCCAAAAAGAGTAAAAATATATGTCTGACCTACTATATTTATATAGGAGAGACCACCCTACTCCATCGTACACCACCTTTTACAATGAGCTGACAGCCTATAATAATGCTGAGCTGGTACACAATGAATACACCAAAAGAAATTAGATGCTACAAAATAATGAAAATTGGCTAACCGTCATCCATAAAATGAATGAGACGGTTATTCGCCCCTGAAAAAAAAATACCAACTTAAACGTTTTCCATCAATGCAGCCTACACGCCCGCCATTATGGCCTCCAATCTCAGGACTATCATTTTGCTGCCTTACCAGCAGTCCGGAGGTATTATACACTCTACAGGGGTGTCAAACCTGCAACAACCACAGACTACAAACAACTTTTAAACAATCTCCTTCTCTACTCCATAAAGCTCACAAATGTGAACCTACGGTTTTCTAGCACCGTGCATATACAGCTACCAATGCTAAATTAAAAACCAGCAACCTCAAGGCATATACAGCCCTCAATGGTCACTGCGACCAACGAATTTAAATTATATTTTAAATTCGAAGAAAATATACAAAAAAAATTAATCCTTGCTACATGGTGATTTGAAATCCTTGATATGGCCCCACGTTGGGCGCCACTGTTATATTATTATTTTTGTTCCCCCTAGCGGTAAACTAACATAAGCCCAGAGGCCAGGTGGTTGGGTATTGAATTGAAAACAAACAAGAAACTATCTTCAATACAGTATAATTATAAAATTAATTCTTCACAACATAACACACGGTAGCCGATACGGGGCTACCATCTTAAAAATAAGGTAGGTGACTACTGTGAAAGCCTACGTTTGCCAGCCAGCTTAGAATTCAGTGGATAAAGCTACGGTCGTGGGGAGTTGGAGATAAACCCAGTACTGTTCCTTTTAAAAGTTCTAATTTAATATTATTAATTTGAATATTATTGTTTAACCTTCCAGTTATTATGAATGTTAATATTTATTAAATGGGCGCCAGGGACTTTGAAGAGTCCCGGATCCTGGAGCCGACGAAGGTGTCCAATATTCGTCTGGATGAACGTAGATTGTCGAACCCAAGATCCTCAATTTCAATTTAGTTGTCAGACCGGTTTCCACTATTGAAAACCGGACTGCGGTAAACAATAGGTTCCTACTGAAACCGTATTATAATAAAAAGTAATAAGGTATAAAAAAAAAAACCGTCCCGCCTGCGCTTTCGCTAGACGGGGTCTGCCAGCCGCACAGTCGTCTCCACAAGAGGCTTCGAGTGGCCTCGAGGAACGGGTCTCGCGTCCAGGTCCCAGACTCTCCTCTAGATCCTGGCGGCGAGACGAATCACTCGAGGTGCTTCTCCTGGAATTGACAATACGGGGACCTAATAATATAAGGGAAGCAAATTAACCTTCCGGGAGGTGACTGAGCTTGGAAATCTAAAAGGCTAACACATTAGCCGGTTAACTTGGCCTTGTTACAAATACAACATAAGGAGTTACGACTTCTGTTTGCCTGATCCTGAGCGGTGGGACAATAGGAATGAGGATTACCCATGTGGCATCCATCAACTCCGCAACAAGGACTTGTTGCGTATCCCTGAACAAGAATCTAATCCATTGTTAACACTGAGGAATATCTTATGAAATATCTAAGGCAAATAGTCAGCAGGTGAAGTACTCACGGTTGGCTTAGGGAAAAAGCACTTGACTGTAAGATCCTCGACTGGCTGGAAAATAGTCTGCGTATGCGCAATTTGGAATCCTGTAATAAATATCCATGGATCACTAGAATATCCTTTTAACAACCAGGGAAGGGCTCACAGACCACTTCTAGGCACTATTACCACCAAATCCTTACCTTTTAAAACATGGAATTAGTTTTCCAGTATCACTCAAGCGTGTTCAAGGGCAAATAGACGCCACCACTCTTTAATAATCCTGTCACGGATTACAAACCGGAAATAGACAGACTATTTCTAAAATCTCCCATATTTCGGGTAAAATGATTATAAGATAAATACTACACCAAGATAATAAATTCTTGAAAATCACTAACAACATTCCAACGTGACGTTTAAACTCTGAAACAATAAGAATCTTCATGATCTAGACCAACAAACATTTTATTTATAAATCCCAATTCTAAAACTTGTCTTGATCGGGGTAATTATTCCGAAATATTAATTGGGGTAATTAACAACGTACAACCTGGCTACATTATGTCAAAGATAAATCACAGATTAAAAATGGATTTATTTGACACCGAAGTTTCTAGAAGAAAAGTCTATATTGTAAAAACTATTTCATTTCCGCTTTCGGTTATTTATTTTATTATTAAGTTTTACTGAAAGCTGAAAATTATTAAGGATTGTTCCATACGATTTAATTCGATGGTTGGCAATCAATAAGTTCAATTATCGATTAAACTACAACTGTGAACCGGCGACCATCAGATGTCGTTTCTAAACGACAGAATCTGACGTTCGACTGGATGACAGTTGGAATGTAAACATTATATTTATTGTTCTAATTAATTGTGAAAACCTGTTATCAGGGTTTAGAAAATTGATTTAATGTTAGAAAGTGTTTACTAAAGAGTCCAGTGACGAAATATAGTTGAAGGAATGAGTCCTTCCATCAAGTGCAGACCAAAGTTGCTTGCACAAACTACAATGAAATAAATTACTCAGAAACCTCACAAGGTACTACTAATGTTTTCAGGTAAATGCTACTTTACTTATTAGTAATGCAGCTGTGTAATACCAACCCTTGGTAGGTACTCAAATTTACAACGTAACAGTACCTCCCCAACCACCAAAGATTTGACCCCTAGGGCAAATCTCGACGCTGGCCCTCCAGCGTCAAAGCAGACTCCAAGAGCCAAACACGTCTACAACAATCTACAATGTGTTCATGCCTGAAAACAGGAACAGAAAAAGAAAAGAAAAAAAAAATACGTGGAAGCCGGTGTACGATTTCTATTTGTCATAGCTGATGTGAACTTAAATGATTCTATATAGGTAGATAAGGTATATACATAAACAATACAGAATTCTTGTTACACTTCAAATATAGAGTAACAGACCGCTCTATTAGGCGTCATTGTAGTAGGCTTTGGTTGTCGGGTCTACAATTCCGCCCGTGTTTTATGGCTTATTTTTAATTATCCATGTAACCTTTATTAAATATACTAATTTGGGTTTTCATTTTAAACTACATAAACCTACGACCTAAAAGAATTCTGGTCACACTTCAAGTATAGAGTAACAACCCGCTCTATTAGGCGACATTGTAGATGGCTTTGGTTAACGAGTCTACAATTCCGCCCGTGTTATATGGCTTATTTATAGTTATCCATGTGACCTGTGTAATATATACTATTTCTCCTGGAGCGAGTCTAATCCATTTACAAACATGTAAAAGACAAGCTCCAAAAAGAGTAAAAATATATGTCTGACCTACTATATTTATATAGGAGAGACCACCCTACTCCATCGTACACCACCTTTTACAATGAGCTGACAGCCTATAATAATGCTGAGCTGGTACACAATGAATACACCAAAAGAAATTAGATGCTACAAAATAATGAAAATTGGCTAACCGTCATCCATAAAATGAATGAGACGGTTATTCGCCCCTGAAAAAAAAATACCAACTTAAACGTTTTCCATCAATGCAGCCTATACGCCCGCCATTATGGCCTCCAATCTCAGGACTATCATTTTGCTGCCTTACCAGCAGTCCGGAGGTATTATACACTCTACAGGGGTGTCAAACCTGCAACAACCACAGACTACAAACAACTTTTAAACAATCTCCTTCTCTACTCCATATAGCTCACAAATGTGAACCTACGGTTTTCTAGCACCGTGCATATACAGCTACCAATGCTAAATTAAAAACCAGCAACCTCAAGGCATATACAGCCCTCAATGGTCACTGCGACCAACGAATTTAAATTATATTTTAAATTCGAAGAAAATATACAAAAAAAATTAATCCTTGCTACATGGTGGTTCACCACGTGGTTGGGGAGGTACTGTTACGTTGTAAATTTGAGTACCTACCAAGGGTTGGTATTACACAGCTGCATTACTAATAAGTAAAGTAGCATTTACCTGAAAACATTAGTAGTACCTTGTGAGGTTTCTGAGTAATTTATTTCATTGTAGTTTGTGCAAGTAACTTTGGTCTGCACTTGATGGAAGGACTCATTCCTTCAACTATATTTCGTCACTGGACTCTTTAGTAAACACTTTCTAACATTAAATCAATTTTCTAAACCCTGATAACAGGTTTTCACAATTAATTAAAACAATAAATATAATGTTTACATTCCAACTGTCATCCAGTCGAACGTCAGATTCTGTCGTTTAGAATCGACATCTGATGGTCGCCGGTTCACAGTTGTAGTTTAATCGATAATTGAACTTATTGATTGCCAACCATCGAATTAAATCGTATGGAACAATCCTTAATAATTTTCAGCTTTCAGTAAAACTTAATAATAAAATTAATAACCGAAAGCGGAAATGAAATAGTTTTTACAATATAGACTTTTCTTCTAGAAACTTCGGTGTCAAATAAATCCATTTTTTATCTGTGATTTATCTTTGACATAATGTAGCCAGGTTGTACGTTGTTAATTACCCCAATTAATATTTCGGAATAATTACCCCAATTCTAAAACTTGTCATTATCGGAGGAATCAGCGTCCTCTAACCAGGAAAATTTTCGGGGGAGTCGAACTACAAACGAATCAAAATAGAGGTCAATCTACAGACACAACGTTACTTACCATATATTGTAATTTCGGACCCACCATTAAAATTATTAATCGACACAGGAGCAAACCAATCATTTATTAGCCCTGAAGCTGTTCAGAGATTTTATCCACATTTACCATGGAACTATGACCCCTTTGAGGTAACGAATGTGCATGCAACTAGTCGTAATGATTATTCCATTAACTTACCTTGTTTTCAGGAGATAAACGACAACAATGACTTAACACTCTACATTTACAGATTTCACGATTACTTTGACGGCCTTATCGGTTTAGATTTGTTAAATAAATGGGAGTCAAATATTGATCTTAAAAATAATAAACTAATTACTAAAGCTGCAGTTAACCCAATAGTTATGTACAATTCATGCAATAGCAATTTATACGAAGATATTATCCCAGCGAATTCTTCAAAGTTAGTTAGAGTCCCAGTTAATATACAAGACGGGGATGCTTTAATTCCTGATCAAATAATTTCAAATTGCTGCATAAACGAGTGTATCACGAGTGTCAGAAATAATCGCGGTTATCTAGAAATTTTCAATCCAACTAGTAATGACTTAATTTTTTCCATGGACCAACCTATTAAAGCGGAAACATATAATTTGGAATGTACTCACCAATCACATCAATCCCGAGTAGAGGAAGTGTTATCTCGATTACGCACTGACCATCTAAATGAAGAAGAGAGCGCTAATCTGAAGTCCTTGGCTTCGCAATATGCCGATATATTTTATATAGAGGGAGAACCACTTACCTTCACCAATAAAATAAAACACAGCATATATACTTTAGATGAGGTACCAGTCTATACTAAAACTTATAGATACCCATTTGTACACCGCGAAGAGGTACGCAATCAAATTTCAAAAATGTTAGAACAGGGAATCATCCAACCTTCAGAATCGGCTTGGAACTCACCCATTTGGGTAGTCCCAAAAAAAACTGATGCATCCGGTAAAGCCAAATGGCGAATTGTAGTGGATTTCAGAAAACTGAACGAAAAAACCATCGATGATAAGTACCCTATTCCCAATATAACTGATGTATTAAATAAATTGGGCAATTGCCAATATTTCACAACTCTCGACCTCGCTAGTGGTTTTCACCAAGTCGAAATGAACCCAAATGATATCCCAAAAACGGCATTCAACGTAGAACATGGCCATTTTGAGTTCCTACGCATGCCAATGGGACTTAAAAATTCACCATCTACTTTTCAAAGGACTATGGATAATGTGCTCAGGGACCTTCTGAATTCTATTTGCCTAGTATATTTAGATGACATCATCGTATTTAGCACTAGTTTACAGGAGCATATAATAAATTTGGAAAAGGTTTTTAAAAGGCTCAGAGACTCCAATTTTAAAATACAGATGGATAAGTCAGAATTTTTAAAATTGGAAACAGCATATCTCGGACATATAATCAGTAAAGATGGCATTAAACCGAACCCCGATAAAATTTCAGCTGTTCGGAAATTCCCTCTTCCTAAAACAGCCACGGAAATTAAGAGATTTCTAGGGCTACTAGGGTACTACAGGAAATTTATTCCCGATTTCGCCAAAATCACGAAACCAATGACCCAATGTTTAAAGAAAGGCTCAAAAATAAACTGCGATGATACCAACTATGTAAATTGCTTCGAAAAATGTAAAACATTACTTACAAACGATCCGATCTTACAGTATCCCGATTTTAACAAAGATTTTCTACTCACGACAGATGCATCAAACTTAGCCATAGGAGCCATACTCTCACAGGGACCTATAGGTTCAGACAAACCAATAGCCTATGCTTCACGTACACTAAACACAAGCGAGATCAATTACAGTACAATAGAAAAGGAGCTCTTAGCTATAGTTTGGTCAACCAAGTATTTTCGGCCCTATCTGTTCGGACGTAAATTCAAAATTATAACAGATCATAAACCGCTTCAATGGATCATGAATATAAAAGAACCTAGCTCGAGATTAACTCGCTGGAGACTCAAGCTCAGTGAATATAACTATTCAGTAGTTTATAAACAGGGCAAAAGCAACACAAATGCCGATGCTTTGTCGCGAATCGAAATTAATAACGAAGAAACAAGCTCCGTCATGGTTAACGTATCCGAAAAATCACCTTCCGTTGTGGGCTCATCCACTCTCACAGCTCACACTAGCGACGAAAACCCAATATTAGAAATACCAATTTCAGATGACCCCTTAAATAAATTCAACAGACAAATATGTTTTACGGTAGTAGGTGATATAAAGAAACGTCCAGCTGTTTCTAAGCCATTTGAGACTCATACCCGTACCTCCATCCAACTCTCTGAATCAAACTTAGAGGAGGATGTAATAAACGCAATTAAAGAATTCGCAAACCCGAAAGTTAAGACTGGCATTATAATACACCCCCCATTAGCAATGTACAAAATAGTTCCAATAATTCAAGGAAAGTTCAAAAACTCCGCTATGAATCTTGTTTTAACTAAAACCGAAGTAGAAAATGTAAAAGAATATCTCAGACAGCAAGAGATCATTCAGAAATACCACGAAGGTAAAACTAATCATCGTGGTATAAGTGAATGCTACCTAGCCTTATCCCATAAATACTATTGGCCGAAAATGAAAAACGAAATCTCAAGGTATATAAATGATTGCAATATATGCGGGCAAGCCAAATACGATCGAAATCCTATAAAACAAAGATTCTGCATAGTACCACCACCGGCAAAACCGTTTGGTGTAGTTCACCTAGATTTGTTTACGGCCCAAAACGAGAAATATCTGACCATCATTGATGCTTTCTCTAATTACGCTCAGGCATACCATCTTAGAGACGGCACAGCAGTTAGTGTAGTTCAAGCCTTTTTAAAGTTTTGCTCTCATCATGGCGTTCCGGTATCAATAGTCACGGACCAGGGACCCGAATTTACTAATCAACTATTTACCGAATTCACGCGTGTCCATAAAATTCAACATCATAAAACCTTGGCCCATACGCCCAACGATAATGGGATGGTAGAGCGCTTGCACTCCACGTTACTAGAACATTTGAGAATTCTAAAACTACAACACCGTAGTGAAGCGATTGTCAACCTTATGACATATGCCTTATTAGCATACAACAGCAGCATACACAGCTTCACAAAATGTAGACCATTGGAAGTAGTTACCGGTCATACGGATCCTCGCGATCCCTTAGATATAGATTTATCTGTGCACTTGCTACAACAATACGTGCAAGAACACCGAAATAAAATGTCTAGGGTATACGAGGCTATTAATGAAACGTCCCTGCATAAACGCACAGAACTAATCGAAAATAGGAACAAAAATAGGGAATCTGAAAAGGAATACGAGCCAGACCAACAGGTATTTGTTAAGAATCCACTAGCTAGCAGACAGAAACTCGCACCTCGTTACACACACGACACAGTATTAGCTGACCTGCCCATTCATATTTACACAAAAAAGAAGCGCGGTCCCGTTGCCAAATCACGTCTTAAACGAACACCTAACACGAAACAATTGTTGCAGAATACCACTGATGATATTTCTACACCTGGTCCAAGCGGAGGACATATTACTTGAGCCCCTAGAAGATGGGCCCGGATTACTCCCTTTCAAACTGGGATCTACAAAAATCGTGTCTCATTATCATTCCTTCCTCTTGCACATTGATCTAGAGGATATTCAGTCGAAAATTGATTTAGTTAAATTACAGTTAAGTGAATTTAGGCCATTAATTAACAATAGAACACTTTCACTGTTTGAACCCCACATAAGTTACCTTGGGGACAAACTTGAAAAGATATCCATACAATTAGAAAGCTTTGAACCTAGTCGTGTTAAACGAGGACTCATTGACGGATTAGGATCAGTCATTAAAAGTATCTCAGGAAATTTAGACTACACAGATGCGATCAAATATAATAACGCCATCCAAGTTTTAGAAGGTAACGACATTAAACTGGAAACGGAACTTAACCGTCACATAAGCTTGACTAAAGAATGGATGTTAGAACATTCTAATGTATTAAAAAATATAGTAGATAACCAGAACATAATTGCGAATAAACTTAACCAAATCATAAAACAAGACGCATCCAAACAGGCAGACCTAGTAACGTATGCCCATTTGGCACAGCACCTACTTATATTAAAGGATAATATAGAGACATTATCGGACGAGTTAAATAAAATAGAACTTATGGTAGCTTTTACGCGTGCTTCCAGCACTACCCATTCTATGATTAGATTAGGTAATCTTAGAAATATTATAAGAAAATTAAGGTTATTATACTCAAAAGACGAAATCATTGATATCGATCTTCGAGAGTACTATGATATTTTAAAAATAGGATCGTATTATATTGATAAGAAATTAGTTATAGTTATAAAGGTGCCGATTGCCTTACCAAGAACCTATAACCTATACAAGCTATCCATAATCCCTAACAGAAATAATATGGCCCTTATCCCTACCTCACCTTTTATAGCAATTCATGGATTATATTCTATGTACATAGAGACAGAATGTCCGAAGCTTAACCCATGGTACCTCTGCGAAGAAAAAGTCGGATTCAAGATTGTAAACAAGCCGGACTGCGTGCAGCAGCTCATCACCCAACAGCATCTCAACTCCTGTACACTAACGCCGGTCACTCTACACAAGCAAGCTATGGAACAACTTGACGAAAAACACTACACACTAAGTTTCCCGAAACCTACAAAAGTACAGATGTTATGTGGACAGGAACAATTCAGAACACTCCAAGGGAGTTACTTAGCTACAATACCACAAGATTGCGTGATAAGAACCACCGAATTCACTATCGCCAACATTGACAACCGAATTAAGGGACATGTACTTAGAATACGAACACCACAGGACCAGAACACTACATCAAGAACTGAAGAATCATTGGTACAGCTTAATTCAATTAACCTCGAGAACCTCCACGAGAGTTACAAGAAAGTTTCAGTACAGCCTCCAGTAAGACTTAACAAGATATCAGATGGAAGCCTTTACCATACTACTATACCTGTATACCTATTACTATTCAGTGCAGGTGCACTTGCCGTTGCTCTTACATACCGGCATTGGAACGGAAATAAAGACAAGAAGATCGACACTACATCTACAAGAATAAACGAAGATCAAGAGATTTATGCTGAAGCGGAACCAAGAAGGAATATTCATCCAGCTGGAATCAAGATGGACCCTAGTCATCTTACAGCGACATTTTTAACAACAGTTAACAAATAGTTGCTGTTCTAAGAGGGGAGATGTTACGCAACGGTGTAACGTAAGAATCGATGATACTACGATTCGGTATGACACACGGACTGTGGACAATTTGACACCAGTATTGCGCATCGCAACGACTTACACGTGCTGCCTACGAAGCATTTTCGTAACCGTGGGACCGGACATCGACAATGCCTTCCACGATTCCACGTTTCAGGCATTCTTGGTACATACATCGACCGATTATCACCTACGTAATTTTAAAAGTTATAAATTGTAATTTCTTTATTTTAATAAATTAATCTAAAATAAATTGGTTTTTTTTGCATCCTCCGGCTCCAGCAAACATATTTAGCTCGTCCATAATTAATAATAAAGTCAAAGTCAGTTAGGGTTCCGTAGTCAACAAGTAATAGTTTCGCCATGTCCGTCTGTCTGTCTGTCCGCGGCTTAGCTCAGAGACTCTTAGTACTAGAAAGCTGTAATTTGGCATGGGTATACATATTAATCATGCATATTATAGTGGCTATGATATTTTTTGTTTCGTCTATCCAATGGTTTGGACTATCTTTGGATAGACCGTTCAAAAATGTTGCGGATCTGTGAAAACCATTTTTCGATTCGATTTAGGTAGGTATCTGTTTGCATAATATTAAACTTTAAAGTGCATTTTTTTGTTTTTGGACATGTTAATAAAATCATGGAAGTAGTATATACCTATAACGAAGTTAAAGGGAAGACCATGACAGCTAAATAGGCTTTAAAAGTTAAGGAGTAATAGTCGACCAACTTACATTTGCAGTTGGAATGTATGGGAGAACATGTTCTTCAACTACAATGTTAGATTTGTTCTTGGGATAAATTCATTCCAACAAACTTTCATTGTGCGTGGTCCAACATGCACTTGGTCGATTTTTTTTATTTTCATTGGACCTTAGACTTTTTGAAAATTCAGGTACATTAAAAAATAACCACCTTTTTGGGCTCCGCCGCAGTAGGTTAAAGATACTTGACTTGATTTATGTATACTATATTTCTTGCTTAGATAATGATGAGTTGTAAACCGTTTCCACGCATGTTTATACTCGTAGGAGGAACATTAACATTTGATATAATGCTGTACTAACTCTGTGTAATGTTCCGAATTTTCCCGGTAAAAAGTCCCCTGTTAATTTTCCCAAGAGTCAAGCACTAGCTTAGACTCGAAGTATAATAATAGTCCTCCAAACTGAATTTCAGCCATGGCAACCGATCTCAGTAGAGACCAGCCTTCGGCGCGGATGATGTTATAATTCAAATTAAAATTTATTTATTTATCTATCACAAAGTTCTTAAAGTTCTATACAAGTAACATGGTATGAAAACTTAGACTTAAACAGCGGGCCCCAACTAGGCACGGCCTGTATCTTGGTGACCCAAACACTACACAAAGTTAAAATTCAATGGGTTCTGCTAGCGCACAATTGATATGAAATTCTTAGGTTCATTACAAAATTTGGAAAACTTACAATACTGTGAATACAAAGAAAAAAAAATATATAAAACAGATTATCATACAAAGTTAAGATGAGTAAGTGTGTGGTTTAAGTGTGAGTGAGGGTATGTATTCTATCAAAATGCACTTAAATAATGCACGTGTTTGTGCGCAGTGGTGGCCCAGTGATAACGGTCACGAATTACGAGTTGTAAGTCGTTGTGTGTGTTCCTTGTACGAGTTGTAAGTGGTTCGAACCCAGGCAGGCACTTTACTTTGTGTAAATTATTTAATCACCACTTCTCTCAAAACGGTGAAGGAAAACATCGTGGGGAAACCGGCATATCCGAGAACCAAAAATTCGAAGACATGTGCAATTATCAACCCACACTGGGGCCGCGTGGTCGATTACGGCCCACTCCTTCTCATAGAGAGGAGGCCTGTGTCCCAGCAGAGAGAACATTATAGGCTGATTATGTGTGTGCGCAGACACAGGTGCGCTCTCTTCCCTCACTCTAAGATAAGAACGAAGTATAAGTTTATGCCAAGTCAACTTACTGTCTTAAAATAGTAAATATAGTCTTATATAGTCATATGAGTACATTTATTAAAAAAAAGGAGGGGAAGGAATCAAAGGGCATCACATAATTCGTCTGTTACCTTATACATAAATATTTTGTTTGAAAATAAAAATACTGTAGATAGATAAGCGGCCAAGTGGCCAACTGCGAGTCGGACTCGCACATTAAAGGTTCCGTAACAGCGTACAATGTTGAACACTACGTAATTTTTTTATGGGGAACCCCTTTAATTTTTAATTTTATTTTATTTTTATTTGTTAATGTTATCGGCCACAATAGTACACACTTTGCGAAAAATTCAAGTGTCTACTGTTCAATAGATACAGCCCTGTAACAGACGGACAGACATCGGAGCCTTAGTAACAGGGTCCCGTTGGCACGCGTTGGCTACGGAATCCTCAAAATAAGTAACATTATTAGAAAGGGCAAAAAGGATACTCAATTAACCAAGAAGCAATAACCTGATTCTCTCACTTCTTTTCGTCCACTTTCGTCAACCTGCTAAAAGCGCATTCCCAAAAAATGCCATCTACTTTCAAGACCTTTTAACGCGTACCCTTCAAAGCTTTGATGCAACTTCATTTAGAGCTTCCTTAACAAGAAAAAATTGCTAGAGAGCACCCGTCTATGTTTTATAAAGCTGAATAGAGCGGTCATGAATGTCGCACCCCTATTGACCAACTCTTTTCTGAACTTCATTACATCTTGCTCTTTTGAATCTTTTTAAAAGGACTGGTGGGTACTTCATTTGGTGGATAGTTTGATAAAAGGGGCGTTTTAATTAAAAAACTGTAGCTGTTGGTGTCGCGGTTGTGAAGGTAACTGATGAGAGTGATAGTAAAGTGATCTGAGTTCAAATCCCAAGTCGGGAAAATATTAATTGATTATTATTTCAAAGTACTCCAAAACTCTAATAACCTCCATGAAAAATACTGGTATTCAGCTGTATCCGGTAAGACTGGAAACCAAATAAAAAAATTGGCTGTCTGTAAAGTCGGTTTACGAACAATAATTTTACGTGATAGCGAGAGAAAGATGTGTCACAGGCAGAAAGCTTAGGCCGATCGTGCCTCTCTATCGCTAGTTCCACGCTCTCGCTTACACGCTCGACTTAGGCGGAACGTGACACTTTTTCGTGCGTGCAGCGTGTGCGTTTTATCGATTTATAAGACGTTATCACGTCAAAATCAAATCACATCAAATACTTTTACCAATAAAATATTTGATTTGATTTTTTGATTTTTTGAGTTAGTGGTTATAGGGCACAGACAGATTTTAGGTAAATTACAGATCCATTATGTCCTGCCTAGTAGGCATACAATAATAAATGATGTCAACATGCAGTATAAAAATGTAGCTATCACTTATAAAGCAGATCTTACAAAATAAGGATTAGTGACAAAATATAGTAGGTACTATTATGAAGAAAATCTTGGATCGTGTAGTAAGCTTAAATTGGACTGTGATAAATTAACTGAACAAATTGAATTAGAAGTCCCCTATAATTTACCTAGATATCCCATTACCCACTTATTCTGCACTAAAGCATCAAAAACAAATATAGGAGTAAACTCACCTCTCAATAGGCTCAGCCGAGAGATGAATTCTTATATAAAATCCACTCCACATGTTGACATTTATCATGACTCCGTAAATATTTTTAAATCCCAAATTTTAAGGTCCCATTGCACGCAAAGCACGCAACCCACATAATCTAAAGATTTGTTGTGTTAGTACGTAGGTATTTCTTGCAACCTTATTTCTTGTGTCATATTGTACTACTGTTTATATAGTTTTTATAACCACATCATTTTTATTTTTTATTTTTATAAGTTTTGTTTAATTTCGTTCTTACCTTAAGTTGTCACTGTATTTGAGAATGCTGGTTCACCTGTTACTGGCAACTGTATAAGTTCATGACTGTTATCTACTTTTATTTGAACATGGCGAAGCACTTGCTGTATCGCTTGATATCTCGAAGGCTTTCGACAGGGTCTGGCACGCTGGGCTGCTCAGCAAGCTTCCTGCTTATGGCATCCCAGCTGATTTTTGTAGCTGGATATCAGACTTCCTTAGTGAACGGTCGATCAGAGTAGTCGTTGACGGCTGCTCCTCTGACCTTATGGCTATTGATGCCGGAGTTCCTCAGGGGTCTGTTCTCTCTGCAACTCTTTTCCTGCTGCACATCAATGACCTACTACAGACTGGTATTGTTGGGTACGCGGACGACAGTACTGTTTCAGAGAGATACTTGTCCAGCGCAAGAACCAACGGGGCCGCAGTTCGTTCCTTGAGAGAGGCCTTGGTAGAGCGGACAGAGTTGACGTTAAGCCTTGTCTCCCAGTGGGGTGATGATAATCTGGTCACTTTTAACGCCACCAAAACACAAGCGTGTCTTTTTACCGCAAAAAGGAGTCGTTTCGATCTGACTCCTACTTTTCGGGGTACATCGGTTCCTGTAACTGATCGGCTCGAGCTCCTAGGCACGGAGTTGACATCTAACCTCAACTTCGGCGCCACCATCGAGTACAAAGCCCAAACTGCGGCCAAGAAACTGGGCATCCTAAATAAGGTGAAGCGATACTTTACGCCTGGACAGCTTTTGACCCTTTATAAAGCGCAGGTCCGATCCTGCATGGAGTATTGTAGCCACCTTTGGGATGGCTCGGCTAAATACCAACTTGCCGCGTTTGACTCGGTGGAACGCAGAGCTAAGAGGCTCATTGGCGACGTAAATCTGGTGGATGCCAAGCTTCACAGTTTGGCCCATCGTCGCAAGGTTGCCTGCTTGTCGGTCTTCTATAGATTGTACTTCGGAGAGTGTGCCCAAGAACTCCACGACCTCATTCCACCGGCCCCCTTCTATTATCGGTCATCTAGGCGCACTTCAGGTTACCATCCCTTCCTGGTGGTTATCCCACCAACTCGCACTAAGCGATTCCAAACTTCTTTTATAATGCGCACAGCAAAGGAATGGAACTCTCTGCCTGCGTCTGTGTTTCCGAACGCATATAACCCTAATCTCTTCAAAGTGAGAGTGAACAGGCTTCTTCTGGGTAAGCTCGCTCCATCGTCGACTTTGTTTCTGTCGCCTCTGACATAGACTAAGGTCTAAAGCGAACCCATCACAAATAAAAAAAAAAAAAAAAATTTTGTATTCAGAAGCTGTTGGTGTACCTTTATAAATAAATAAATAAATAAGCTTTGTCAATCAATAAATTAAGCAATTTATATTTGAATAGGGAGTTTCTTGGTGTATAAAATGTCTACAGGTACTCGTATTTTATTGTAAATTTTTGCCCAGAAGAGCAGTTCTATGTAGATATTTTAAGTATACATCTTTTTATTTTCATCATCTGCCTGCCTTTTCCCAACTACGTTAGGGTAGCCTTCCAGTCTAACCGTTGAATACCAGTATTTTACATGGAGCGACTGCCTATCTGACCTCCACAACCCAGCTACTGGGTAATACAATACCCCTTGGTAAGACTGGTTGTCAGACTTTCGGGCTTCTGACGACCCGTAACGACTGTCAAAGATTTACGAATGACAGCCGGGACCAACGGTTTAACGTGCTTTCCGAGGTACGGAGGGGTCTTGGTATGTAAATATGGTCACCCATATACGGACCAACCTCGGCAAGTGTAGCTTAACCTGATCGATTGACCCGTGCGGCTGTTATTATTTAGCCAAAAGCCTCTCACCTATCTCTATATTTTTTTTTTATTTTAGTTCACCGAATTAATTTTTATTTATTTTAACAAATACTGCAACTTCATAGATATAAGCTGATGGAAAACGCAAAATATTTGGGGAAAGCCTAGGCAGATTGTTTATTTTTCTTTGAGAGTAGCGCGGAGCTTTCTGCCGTAGTTCATAAATAAAAATAAATTTCTTATTAATTGGTTAGGGACAGCTAATGAGACACTATTGATTTTATATTGTTTGACTCCGAATCGGTGTCGCGCGGGTTAACAGGTAATAGTTAAGTAACTAATACGGTAAACTGCCTACAACTGAGTTCTTGAATTTAGAGATAAACCCGAAGGAAGTGGTCTCACAATAAAATTCATATTATAATTACATTGTTTTTATTGAATACTAAAACTGTCTAACACGGCAATAAACAAAGTCATGACTCTAAATGTCGCTTCACACAAAACAAGATATCCGACTTTGTAATGTTATAGCAATTTTATTTTACGTACTCCACTTTAAAACTGACGATAGCAAGATAGAAGTAACTCTTGAACATTTTAGTACGGCAGTAAATGACTAGCGAGTCAAAAGTATTAGCAGACATTACAAGATACAAGTTTTTGCCTAGTTTTAAATTCAGGAGTTCATATAGTTTTAGCCGTCTACTCAATTACATTACGTTTATCCTAGTTCTTAGTAATATAACTGTATTAGGCTATATTTTATTGAATCAAAATATACATTATTATTATTTAAGTCATTGACATATTCGGATCCTTGAAAGGCATACGAGGTGCCAAAGCCACCTCGCAGAGGCCTGTTAAGATGCTTTTAATGAAATGAGGCACCAACCGACAATTATCCCTGTTGGAGCATATGTTTGGATGGCTAAAGTGGACTGGTTACCAAAACTATGGAAGAACTATGGCCCCTGTCTGATCAATGTTTTATTATATAAATGATTACGTTATTATTGTTATTACAATAGACATTTATTCTGCTTATATGGGTAATATATTATAATAGGTGTTATGATACATTAAAGCTTAGCCATATTTCAGCATTCGGCATGCAAACATTTATACGAGTATAGCCAGAGCAATTCAACTAATAAAATCTCTGGTAAAAACTCAGTCAACATGTAGTACGTTTTATCCATAAAAAATTTACGTAGTCTATTCTTAAACAGCACTATTGTGAAGTCATTCCAACCACTTGGTATTTTATTGTTAAAAATTAGGGCCATTCAGTAAACACTTCTGCGCATCATATTACGTAATTATTGTGACAGCTGAGGCCCTAGCGTGACGTAAACATAACGTAAACGAACATAGTCGAACGATTTTTGAATCTAACATACAACCATCCAATAGCATTTAAGCATTTTATTTCAGTACAAACAACATAACATAATCAGCCTATAATGTCCCCACTACTGCTGGGACGCAGGCCTTCTCTCTGTGAGTGGGAGTGGGCCGTAATCAACCACGCGGGGGATCCATCCAGTGCGGGTTGGTAGATGTCACATGTCTTCGAATGTTTGTTTCTAGGACATGCCGGTATCCTCACGATGTTTTCCTTCACCGTTTTGATAAAGTCAAAATCAAAAGTCATTTATTCCAACTAGGCTGAGAATCAGCACTTTTCGAACGTCAAAATTACCTAAGACAGTCCCCCAAAAACGCCCGCTCTTCACCACTTCCTAGTGCGTTAGCTGGGAAGAAGAAGTAGCGCAACAAACTCCCCAGCAGCACACCTGTCTGTTTAGTTATATAAACTTGATTCTATACAAATCGAATGCAAAGTAATTAACATTACGAAATACAAAACATTAAATTAAATTACTTGCCATATGCTACTCGTATCTAGCACACGCCAATACGAGTATACCAACAAAACAATGAAAACTGTACTCAAGCAAATAAAAATTACAACATAAAAACGTAAATAGAACTTAATACCTAAATAAAAGCCTCCAGGCATAAAGGGCGTGCACGCTTACATAAGGCTATTGCTGTAACTCGAAGTGAGAAATGATAAACTAGCACCATCGAAGTGAAATAAATAAACAATTACTAATAACAATAATAAAACCATGGTCAGCAACACGACAAGTCACCACAAGCAGCACCCGTTTTACGAGCATAATGTAAAGATCAGCCATCACCCCCTCGCCATATTGGAGAGAAGGAGGCAACCCGACCACCGACCGCAGGTAGTGACATCTAAGGGAGCATGACGAACTTGCTGCCGGTTGCTCAGGCAAGAATAGTATAATCAATTGTCGAGGTCACGAGCTAACCACTTATTGAAATACAACAAAAAACACATTGTAATGAGTAGATTATGTCAATAATAAATTAAAATGTATTTAATTAAAATACATTGACTTATACAGTCAAATAAAAATAATCAATTATTTGAACTCATTTATCCTGCCAGTAGGTAAGCTAATTCTGGAGAAAGAACATAAACATTGTCTTGAGTTAATCACAGTGAACAACTATTCTTATCGTTTAAGTAGTCGTTGATACAATAGTATGTCTTTGAATAAAGGGTGGATTTTACTATAGTTTTAAACGCATTGGTAAAAGAAGAGGGTAGCATGTTATAAAAAGTTATACCAAGCCCAAGAAATGAGTTATGAACCTTATGAAGCCGGTGAAGTCAGAGGTCAGCTTATACTGGAAATGTATAGCTTGATTATGTAGCCGTGTATACCAGTTATCCAAACTTCACAACTAACAGATTTGCTAATCAATATTATAATGAATACTAGCTTTTTGGGCTTGTGGCTAAATAATAACAGCCGCACGGGTCAATCGATCAGGTTAAGCTACGTTTGCTGCGGTTGGTCCGTGGATGGGTGACCATCTTTACATACCAAGATCCCTCCGTGCCTCGGAAAGCAAGTTAAGCCGTTGGTCCCGGCTGCCATTCGTGGAATTTTGACACGAATTTTGAAATTTGTGAATTTGTGAATTTTGTTACGGGTCGTCAGAAGCCCAAAAGTCTCACAAAAGGGGTATCGTGTTAACCAGTAACTGGGTTGTGGAGGTCAGATAGGCAGTCGCTCCGTATTAAATACTGGTATTCGGCTGCGTCCGGTTAGACTAGAAGCTGACCCCAAGGTAAAAAGAAGAGAAAAGGCTACGCAGATGATGATTATAATGTACTAGATTTTTCCCGGCTTCGCTCGCTTGGAGGTAAGAAATCCCTCGAGAACGTACTACCAGGATAAAAAGTATCGTATGTCCTAACCCACATCATGGTATACCTGTGTACCACTTAAATGTCAAAGACGTGAAAAGATAACAGACAGACAGACAGAGCTGCTTTTCCATTTATAATACTACTACTAAAATGAATGTATTATAAATAAGGCTTCAAAAATTTGTTTTGTACGATATTCATGTAGCTATTAATATTGTTTCTAGGTATAAAATAATCATCTTAACTCGTTTTTCACGTCATTAGTGAACTGAAACGTGTAGACAGAAAATAATTATCTACAATAGTAATCGCCTTTTTTTTTGGGTGGGAAGTCATCAAATAACTTCTCCCGCTCTGGGCGGAGCGTGGGTGTGTCAGACTCTTACTGACTAAAACCCACCCGTATTCCTTTCGTTGCCTGTGTTGTCAGGGGCCTCGGTAACCCTTTAGTACCTTCCCGCGACCCCGGCAGGCATCGGCCCTAGTGTACCACCTTTCTTACTAACTTATAGTACTCGCCTACGCTGTCTAAGGAGATACGTAAAAAATAAATCATAGCGAAATAAGTAAGTGACAGAGTCAATTAAGTCCACGTGCGAAAAAGAGAGCGCAACAATGCGCTGGAAGTAAAATAAAACAACGTAAGAGCGCCAAACCAAATAAAAATTGTTTAAAAACTGATTAAGTTAAGTATCAAAAATATTTTCAGCGAGAGTTTTTAATTACGTACATTTTTTATGCAATTTTACAATGAAATTTTGTAGAGTAAATTTAACCTAATTGCGTTTTCCTCCAGTCAGAGTATTTATCAAATAGTCAATATGATTTTATTTACATAACCAAATTACAAGATGATAATTAACATTAACTAAATTAAATTAAAACTAAAATAGCCTAAAAAAGGCCCTCGGGGCATAGTCTGTACCGAGGATGCTGGCGGCATTTACTCGCTGAATTGCAATGCTGATGCGTTGCGCGAGAAAGCCGCCAGCTTTTCGGTCACCAGTTACAGTCGATAGTCAATAAACAAATATCAAAAAAAAAATATCCATACATGCTGTAATAGTGAAATAAAATTGTTACGAAAAATCACCAAATCTATTTTGTAATATTCGTTTTAAAACATTCGAATATACACGTTTTAAATAAGTATAATCGCTTCTTCATCAAAAAAATTAATCTAACATTTTCTACAATTGTACCTATTTTATAACACCAGTGCCAAAAACCGCCCGCAGTCAAATTGTTAGGAAAACCATATCTTACCGCACGAACAATATCGACGACCTGTACAAAGCATATTGTAGCTTCTACGCGTAAAATACACAAATATTTTACTTTCCTGTCCTATTCAACGCTTTTACGCTGTTCCTTCAGAAGTTATCTCTTTATATAATTTGATATCTCCGCGGGCAAGGCCAAAGGTCCTTTCCATTACATAAAACTACGCACACTGGCAATAGTATTTGGTGTTTCTTATATCTAAATGTTTGTGTGGACGTGACTGACCTCCTACCGATAACTTAAGTACAATAGGGCCTACTTTCCAACACATTTCTACGAATAAAGATTTTAGAAATTAATATAGGCCTAAGAAGAATAGTCTTTTCGCTAGTTTAATCACTAGTCCCAAAAGCGCTACTTGCCAAGAACTCTGTTCAGAACTTATCAGTTTTATTTCAAACTTCGATAATCTAGAAAGATTTTAATAATACAGGACGAAATTCGCAGTAATATTCCCTCGCAGTAAATGAAACGCGATTGTACACTACACTTCATTACAGAAGAACAATGTACATGTACAAAAATAAAACAGCGAATATTGTTCCCAGACGTCAGCGGCGGACAATCGGACGGGGCGTTATCGCGGCGAAATTCGTACAAAATTCTCGCCTCAATTCGCTGTTTTCCGCCTTCTATGTGTATAATTCGGCGTGCACCTGCGAGTTGAGCGCTCCGGGCTACACGATTGCCACTGACTCTATCTCTACCTGTGTTCAGTTTAAATGCACCACCCGAATTGTTCTTGATTCTTTTGTATATATGTTTGTTTTTGTGTGACGTTAATGTGGCCGCAAGTGTTACAGCATTATACGCAAAAAAATGTGTATTGTACTAGTTTAATTTTTACGATAGGTATAGAGATCTCTTACGCTTTGGGGGTTCAAAGAACGTTTTTATGTCTGTGTGCCAGTTTGCCAAATAGGTTACTGTGCTTTACAAAACGATGTGCTGGGAGAAATTTACATAGTAATATTACGTATGTTTGAGCATGTTTTATCCAATATGTTATTGAACGAGGCTTTCCGACAGAGAACGCTGACGGTCGATATATACCTTCCTACTGTTTAATAGGTCAAAACAGGAACGACGGAATACCAAAAAGTTATTTTTTCTTGTAAATTCACCTTCCCTACATACAGCCGCTACTTTATGTGGAACCCAATCTTAATAATCATAACCAAATCAATAACTTTAAAGTAACTTCCCTACCTTCCGTCTGCCCTCAACCAAGCCCCTATAAATCAAAACTATACAGCCCTTGTATTTTATTAGAGGGCAATTTGAAACAAATAATACGTCACTTGTGCGCGATAACACGGTACCTGCCCCGATTCACAAGATCGCATCTGAAATTGCCAGCAAGATTTATAGTCCAT
Organism: Atethmia centrago; assembly: GCA_905333075.3. Classification (NCBI taxonomy): domain Eukaryota; kingdom Metazoa; phylum Arthropoda; class Insecta; order Lepidoptera; family Noctuidae; genus Atethmia; species Atethmia centrago. The sequence goes on from HG995374.1 coordinate 27,327,662, forward strand.
TGTTTGTACCGTGTTTTGATTTGTTTCTATGTCGTAAATTCATGAATGGGTAAAATTGGCCTGACATTTTCCTAAAGATAAGTTTGTAAGAAAAGAAAGACTGATTTGGTGATTGATATCAAATGTTTCTTTTACTTTGTTGGCTGTATTGGCAAGTGATTGTATTGGCATATTGATAATGTAGTTGTGTTTATTGAGTTATTGTATCATGTAACCGAGTGGGTTGTGGTAACTTAGTTACTGATCGTTATTTTTGGAGTTCGTTGTCATGCCGACAGCGACGTTAGCTGATACGGGACTGTATCTAGTTGAAATCCCAAACCCCTTGGCAACCAGTCCTACTTTAAGCACAGCCTCAGCCATAGCCAAGGTCTATCAACTGGTAAACCGGTCACAAGGATCTTGTGATTGTCGCTATGTAGTCCAAAAGTGTTTGATTATATTTGGAAAATATATCTAAGCTTAATCACGTTCTTTAAAATTTCGAATACTTAGTTTATTGTTTTTGTAAAGCTAGCTTTCGCCACGTTATTTTAATTACCAGAGCATTGCTTCCATATAAAAATAAGTGTTTTCCATTTTGGGTATAAAAACGTTAATCATCATCTTACATTTTAAAGCAGATAAGAAAGCTGCAATAATTATCAAGCCGTAAGAGAAAATAAAGTTTAAGGTGCAGATTATAAACAGGAGTTCTTGAGCTCAGACGACATAAAGTCAGAGATGTAAGGCGCCGACCGTCTCAAGATAAAATGTTGTAAAATGAAATATGGTTGGCACTACTTGAAAATTTGTTGAGTTATTGCCCAGACTTAGCTGTGTTTCTTGTATTGTTACACTGTTTAATGGAGGGGTTTTAACGCACTGTTTTAGGGTAGATATGGCAGAGATGTTGTTTTCTATGAATAAGTTTTAGGTTTCTTAAAGCCTTAGAGGCCTGATCAATGTAATCTGAGGTCCTTTTTCTGGGTGGGAAATTATCAAATAACTTTTCCCACTCTGGGCGGAGGGTGTGTCAGACTCTTACTGACTAAAACCCATCTATGTTCCTTCCATTGCCTGTGCTGCCAGGGGTCTCGGTATCCCTTTCGAACTTTCCTGCGACCCCAGCAAGCATCGGCGCTACTGGACTCCTACACTTGTGCTGACACGTCTTTAAGGCGCGCGTGGGCACAACTCGCCGTCGACCCGGGCCTAGACCTTATCGGACGGCGAGCTACCCATTGCTCACCGTCCGCAAGTCCGCGCAAATCTGAGGTCCTGAGGCACGAACACTCCGAGGCGCGGAGGAGTTTTGATATGGGTGGATGTTTGACTGTTGTCAAATGTCATTTCTAGTATTATTGACTGTCTTCTGTTCAGTTCAACAAACAGCACAGAGATCAATAGTCACAAATTTATGGGATTTAACAGTAGATTAGACCGGTTAGGCTGACCGAAAATGGCACCAAAACTACTAACGAGGTATGGTAGGAGAGCATACCTCGGGCTCGTTCCATCGTAAGCGTTCCGGGCGAGATCGAGGTCAACAGCGGGCCTAATTCCAAATAATAAAAAAAATAAAAACTAACTCGTTCCGATCTATTTATTCTCGTTGTACTTTTAGTGACAGTAAAACATTTACATAACTCTATGAGAATCCATTAAATGCTTTTACACAATTTTGAAGCCTGACACATTTTAAATTAATTCTGTGAGCCGAGAATAATGGATTCCAGGAATTTCGTTGTTAGATATTTATCCACGTACTTAATTATTTCAGTGTTCCCATATCAATTCCCTTATTATTAGTCCGCTGTTTAAAAATAAACTTCAATAGTTCAAATCTGCTACATTACATTGTAATAACTAGGTAGAGTCCGGATTACATGCAACTTAAAATGGTTGAAATATGTTCAATTAACTTATGAAGCCCGGCGTGGTGCCAAACATTGGAAAATCAATTGTGTCTCATTAGCTGTCCTTGCCGATGTAGATTCAAAACAATAACTAAAAACCACGTTTCTATGCGCCTTAAAAATAATAAAATAACCCTCCGGGGGTCTTGATGACCCAAGAGGACAGACATACACACAAAAAACACACACCACTACCACATACATGCTTACAGGTGAACTTGAAAAACGTGGGGCGCATCTTTACTACAAAGAGAGAGACAGCATTATGTTTAAAGGAGCTTTCAGACAATTCATGCTTGAGCATAAAGCTTAGTTTTTAATATCATAGTAGAAAGATGACAATACGTGGTAATAGTAATAAGATATATCAAGCACTTCTCCACTGGTTATTATTTAAAAAAATATAATGTGTGGAGGCACACACAATTACAAAAAATTTACAAAAATAATACCTATAATAGCAATCAGTATGTGGTGGCCATGTGGTAACGGCCACGACTTACGAGTTATAGGTCGTAGGTTCAAATCCAGACAGGCGCTTTACTTTGTGTAATTTATTTCATCACCACTGCTCTCAAAACGGTGAAGGAAAACATCGTGAGGAAACCGGCATGTCCTAGAACCAAAAATTCGAAAACATGTGACATCTACCATCCCGCACTGGGCCCGCGTGATGGATTACGGCCCACTCCCTTTCAAAGAGAGGAGGCCTGTGTCCCAGCAGTGGGAAGATTGCAGGCCTATTATGTGATTATGTATAATAGATACCTTTATAAGATGACCACAATGACATTAACGAATCATATTCCTCGGCCTAAGATTTAAATTTAAAGACTGATTGTAATAATATTTTTCAAAAACTAGGGGTAATTTCTTACTTACTTAAATTACAATACCCATGGTTGAAGGCTTGGTCTATTGCGCGCCCATAACCACACAGAATCTTCAGTATCAAACTTACATTAACTATTCAAAAACAGATAGTAGGTAACAATTGTATAGTATAATACCCCATTCTCACATTGTTATACATCAACACAGTATAGACAATAATTCCAATGAATTGGTAGGGGTTATCCCCCATTAACCTTTGTATGGGGCTGTGTGGTGAATGAGAATGTTCGCATTATATTTGAGAACAGCAGGTAATCTTATAAACGCAGATATTATCGCGGTTGTAAACTATTTCGGGAAACTGGAGACTTCTCATTCAGTTTTAAGTGTTGCAATCAAAACTTAATGAAGACTTTTACATAATATAATATTATGCCTGTATTCCGTAAGGGGTTAGGCAGAGTTGTACCTGTAGTACACCTACATTTCCCCAGTTATATTTAAGTCCCATGTAATAGGGGTGAGCCTATTGCCATCAACCGGGCACGAATCCAGACTCTGGGCTACTGAGAAATTTCAGATGGAAAATCAAATAACACTTTTGCCTGACCCGGGAATTGAACCCAGCATCTCATGCTCAGAAGTAGCGCTTGCGACTACTAGACCAACGAGGCAGTTAAGAAGTCAAGATAGTTTAAATCATCAATTACAATGAAATAAACGAAATCAATACGATGTGTATGATTATTAATAAATAAACATACGCAGATATAATCCACTTGTTTCTGCCCCAGGGGTGTTGTGAATGGGACAGTTGTTGCCCACTCATTTAATCGCTGGTGTGAAAAAGTTACAATGACAAAATATTATCTACTTAATAAAATGAGCTAAGTGCGTGTCGGACCAACCACAATGAAGAGTTCCGAGAGTTTATGCCAAAAACAAACATAGTTGAAAAACATATTCTCCCATTATATCGATATATGTACGTCACGGTCAATTCTCCAACTGCAAATTTAAGTTTGTCGACTATTCCTCGTTAACTTGTGAAGCCTACTTAGCAGTGATAGTTTTCCTTTTAACTTCCTTTTAAGTACTACTGCCATGATTATTCTTTCACATATCCAAAAACAACCATTTAGCTGGCAGGGGAGGAGGACACTTGACTTTAACAAAGTTTTAGCACCTAAAGCTTAATATTACGCAAACGGATCACTGAATTTGAAAATGGTTTCATTTTATTTTTCAGACACGCTATACTTTTGAACAGATAGGCTGTTAACGATACCGCAAACCATGGGATGATATTTTTTACAATACTACATTTTATTAAGGTTTTATTTTAAATTACAGATTTCGAGTACTAAGAGTAGTGAGCTAAGCCGCGGACAGACAGACCGTTAGACAAACAGACGGACATGGTGAAACTATAATGGTTCCTAGTACGCATGATGGTCCACCTGAAGGACTAAGTGCGGAAACCAAACCCTCTAACATGGAACATAACAAGGAAGGGTTCCTAGTTGACTACGGACCCTTAAAAATCTTAAATTCACCGACAGACAATGCCCAGTCTAAACCGCAGTGTCTAGAAGTATGAAATTATTCACAAGAGTTCCCTATATAACGAAGATAATTCCTCCCAAGGGATAAATAAGGGTTAACATTTTGTTTGAAGTTCGTCATTTGTTGACGAAGGGAAATCCCACTGCGCCTACTTTAATCATACCAAAACCACCATGATCCACCTGCTTTTTTACCAATTAATTATGTGGTCAGCGCAGCATGCCTTTTCTTCCTTATATTATCTCATATCGGCCGTCATCTCAGTATTCTCCCTCTTCCCTACCATATCATCTTTTCCACAATCCATCGATAATTTCGTCGGCGTTCCTTTCCTTATTTAAATGAAAATACATCAATCACATTATAAAAAATCAAAATATTTTATTTCACACATTTCACAGCTTCTGACGTTTCGCAAGTGCCCATGTAACCTACATGGGCACTTATGAAACGTCAGAAGCTAGGTGCACGGTTCCAACTGGTTGTTTCCGAAGAAGAGCCGGCAAGAAACTCCACGGTTACTCTTTTAAAACTATTGGCTTTTACAATGGTTTCAAATTACAGTGTAAATAGTTATGGGAGGACAGTGTAGGCCTGTCAAGAAGTACCAGGTACTTAACAAAAAATAAATGGTCTAAAAATCTAGTCTATTAAGCCTACAACGTTCTCACATTCACAAAATATAAAAGCATCTATGTAAACATTGAAACATTTAAAACTAAAATTATTAGTAAATTACCACTATTGTCAACTAGTGATGCCCCTAATCAACAATATAAAGATTTTTTTAATATGTATTGCACACAATTTGAGAACACTTTCATTCCTAAGACATTGTCGGTTAATAGTATCACTTCCTTCAGTGACTGGGCCACCATTGGTATACATAAAAGTAGAAAACGACTATATGATTTGTATGATGAACGGATTAGTATAAACACTGCTGAATTTAATTTATGTGTTAAGAATTATTCTAAATTATTTAAAAAAGTTTGTTGTATGGCCAAGTCACGTTACTTGAGTTCAAAAATTAAAAATAGTGGTAATGTGATTAAGATGACATGGAATATCATTAATAGTGAAACGGGAAGGTCATCCAACCGAAGTAGTGACTACAGCCTTGCTATTGATGACAATATAATTAAATTAGATTCTGAAGTCGCCATGGCATTTGAAAATTTCTTTACAGAGATTCCCATATCAACTACAAAATCTCTAAACTCATCACCCACTGCCGCAGAGTCTTTACTTATAGAAAACGTTCCAGTTTGTGATTCAGAATTTAGTTTCCAATATGTCACCTGTAAAGATGTAATTAAAACCTTTCACACGTTAAATGTTAAAAAGACCGCAGATCTATGGGGTAATTCTGTGGACGTTGCTAAGTCGATTATAAACATAGTAGCACCTACTTTAGCTGTTATTTTTAATAATTGTATTGACTGTGGTGAGTTTCCTGATCTTATGAAAAACAGTAAAATAATACCGTTGTTTAAATCGGGTAGTACATCAGACCCTACTAATTATAGACCTATTTCAGTACTACCTACCTTTAGTAAAATTTTCGAGAAACTTATTTTAGATCAAATCCAAATATTTTTCAATAAACATAAATTAATGCATAACAAACAGTTCGGTTCTACAAGGGGTCGTTCGACTACTGATGCCGGTGTTGAACTTTTAGGACATGTTTATAATGCATGGGAGGATAAATGCGATGCTTTGGGTATTTTTTGCGATTTGTCCAAGGCATTCGATTGCGTTCTTCATGAAACTTTGATCAGAAAACTGCACCACTACGGAATCCGAAACTCCTCTCTGGATCTTCGTACTTCATATTTGAGTGATAGGATTCAGAGAGTTGATGTTAACGGAAAAAGATCACCCGGATCTGTAGTAAGAATGGGGGTCCCCCAGGGCTCAATTCTCGGCCCATTTTTGTTTCTTATTTATATAAATGACTTGCCTTGCCTCATAAAGGATAATCATGATATAGTGCTGTTTGCAGACGACACTTCACTTTTATTTAAACTCAAACGTCAGCAGTTGGTTACTGACAATGTAAATAGTGCCCTCGAAATAGTAGTTAACTGGTTTAATGTTAATAACCTACTTCTTAACGAGAAAAAAACCAAATGTATTAAGTTTACAATACCTAATGTTAGACAAGTAAAAACTAGTGTTCTCATAAAGGGTGAAGAGTTGAACCCCGAAGATACCACTGTGTTCTTAGGCATAACTTTGGATGCCAAGCTTCAATGGGGCCCCCATATAGATAAATTGTCAAAAAGGCTTAGCTCTGCAGCATACGACGTTAGTAAATTCGTGATTTAACGGATTTAGACACAGCCCGTTGAGTATACTTTAGTTATTTTCATAGCGTAATGTCGTACGGTATTCTGTTATGGGGAAATGCCGCCGATATTCAGACAATTTTTGTTTTACAAAAAAGGGCAATCCGTTCAATTTATAAATTAAGTCCCAGATACTCCCTCAGAGAAAAATTTAAAGAGATTAATATAATGACTGTAGCTTCTCAGTATATTTATGAAAATCTTTTGTACGCACATAAAAATATTAATTTGTTTAAAAAATACAGTGATATCCATAATGTAAATACTAGGAACAAACACAAATTTGTCGTTCCTACAACCAGGCTCAAAAAAATAGGCAGCTCGTTTAGATGCCAATGTATACGTTTTTATAATAAACTTCCTAGCCACATTCAAGAACTAAGCCTTAATAAATTCAAATGTTTTATAAAACAGAAACTGTGCCTAAAAGCCTTTTATACTGTTAAAGATTATATTGAGGACAAAAAGGCTTGGGATTGAGCTGCTCCAATAAACTTACAGTGAATGTTGTTTTTTTACTCTTTTTATTTTGCTAGCTATTTATATTTTCTTATTCTATATAACATTCTATATAAACAATGACATGAATATTTACTTTGTAAAGTATTACATTATTTTAATTATTAGGAATGTGAGGACTATGTGGGTCATTGTTTGTTTTTTTTTTTTTTGTCTCTTAGTTTTAATGATGGTCTGGCAGTTTGAGTACTTTATGCGGCCTATCCAAATGTCTTTTCTTTGGTATTGTTCGTCAAATCATTGAGCTCCTTAAGCTTTGAGATGAGCTGCATGATAACTGACAAATGCGTGCACTGACTGGACAGGTCCACTCAAATCTGTGTGGTCTTTCCTCAAAAGACCATTTCGGACACCAACCTACATGGTCCTCAAATGATCTGACCAAGATTATGTCCGAATATACACATTGACATTGATGAATTTTATTTATGCAATGACATGAATATTTACTCTGTGTAGTATTATATTGTTTTAATTATTGTAAATGTGAAGACTATGTGGATCATTGTTTAATTTTGTTTTATTCTCAGTTAGTTTTTAACATGGTCTGGCAGTTTTGAGTATTTTTTTGCGGCCTAGCCAAATGTCCTTTCTTTGGTATTGTTCGTTGAATCGTTGAGCTCCTTTAGTTATGAGTTGAGCTGCACAACGACTGACAAATGCGTGCACTGACTGGACAGGTCCACTCAATCTGTGTGGTTCTTTCATCAAAAGATTTCAGACACCAATCGACATAGTCTTCACATGATCTGACCAAGATTATGTCTGGACTTTAAAAGAGACTGTGACCTCTGAGTTTGTTTCAGCCTTTCTTCTCAGAGTAGTCAGATAGGAAACGCCGGCCTCATCTAGTTTAAAAAATGTGTTTTGACGTGTAAAAGTGTTTGTAAAAACCTACTTACAGAAATAAAATCATTTATCATTTATCATTTAAGTATTAATAAAATAATAAAAAGAAAAACCTATTTAAACCAAATAACGTCTTTTCCAATACAACTGTAACAAGTCTGAATTAATATCCTGCCCACAAAAGCCACTAATAAATAGTTTGAAATCAAAATTGTAGGTATATAATGTTAAATAATGAAAATATTATGTCAAGGAAATATGTAAACAAAAATTATAATTAAATATAAACATCGTAATTTGGAAGCAGTTAATAGACATTTACATAGTTATGGCGTTTATGAGGTACCAGGGAAGCCACACGTGCAGAAGGAATTATTGCCAAACTTCCTAGTCTTCAACGTAGTCTTTAATCTTATAATATGCTTTTTGAATAAGGACACGTTTGAAGTGAGTTTTGAACTTTCCATGGCTAAGTTCTGTAAGCGACTTTGGCAACTTGTAATAAAAGCGGATACTGTTGATAACAAAAATGATTTGCTTGTTTTTCTTAATCTAAATTTGGGTATCATAATTTCATGTTTACTACGTCTATTCATATTATGGAAATCGCTTCTATTGAAAAGTCCAAAGTTTTTGCGAACATACAAAATACTGTCTAAGATATAAAGAGAAGGCAAAAACATTCAACTCCCAACTCATTAAACGGCAAATCGATGAAGTATCAGTGTAGTCATTTTACACAATGTCCGATGAATGTAAAATGGAACAACATTTAACGGCCGTCAATATCAGAGCACCGCAAGCCGCTGATGTGTGAATCGGCGCTTAATCAGACTTAATCGACTGCATAAATAACTATAATAACGTCAATTGAACGAAATATCCAGTTAATGGCGAATATATTTTCATTTTAATATTTGCAACTTTGTTGAAACTTTTTTTGAGGTCATAAAATAAATTTGATGTTTATATAACAGCGTTTATAAATATTTATTTCTTTCATCAAACTGAACAACTTCCTCCATGGGACCAATCGCGAAAAATTCATCAACTGTCCTATACAAAAGCTTAATACCTACTCGACTGTATGAGATGGCTGATTATTTTTTCGCGATTACGATGTTGAGAGCATTAGTGGCCCAGTGGTATTGACCACGACTTACGAGTTGTAGGTCCAGCCCTGGTTCAGGCCATGGTACGGAGCGAGAGGGCATGGGCAGCCGTCACCTCCTTTTGTGAAGCAGTAAAGCTCGCGGATCAGGAGGCGGGACGGTTAAAGGAAAGGCAAATTTCGCGCCCTCTCGCCCCTAGCCGCCGCAGGAGACGCCCTGGGCATCGGGAATCCCAGGCGAATTTCCGGCCACCGTAGGCGCGGGCTTGCGGACGGTGAGCAATGGGTAGCTCGCCATCCGATAAAGACCAGGCCCGGGTTGACGCGGCCTCGGTCGGCACGTTTTGTTCCACGCGCGCCTCAAAGAGATGTCAGCACAAGCGTAGGGGTCCACTAGGGCCGCTGCCTGCCGGGGTCACGGGAAGGAACGAAAGGTTTACCGAGGCCCCTGGCAACACAGGCAACAAAAGGAACACGGGTGGGTTTTGGTCAGTAAGAGTCTGACACACTCTCCTGCTACGCCCAGAGCGGGAGAAGTTATTTGATAAATTCACATCCAAAAAAAAAAGTCCTAAAAACCGTGCGAAACAGGGGTGCATAGCTAGTAGGTAATTTAAAAAAAAATACTCTGTTATCGGATCTTCTTCCATATTCGCTGCTTTACAATCGAATTAACCTTAAATTAATTGCAATTACTTGTAACTTTATATTTGACCTAATTTCTTGCGGGTTACTGAGCTTCGGCGGCAGTAGCAACACGGAGTATTTGGAAACTCTTATCAGTGATCAAAATATTTGCTACTAGCTTTCGCCCGCGGTTTCGCTCGCGTGATATGTCGATAAAAAGTATACCTATATGCCCTTCCCCAGGGTTCAAAGTATCCCGATACTAAATTTCATCAAAATCGGTTCAGCCGTTTAACCGTGAAAGCTTAACAAAAAAACAAACTCAAATTCGCATTTATAATATTAAGTTCGGATTAAGCTAAGAAACCGTACTATAACTACGATTAAAGTAATAAACATTATATTTATATTCTAACTTTAGTTTTCTTAACTACACATAATTTCACTATATATAGTTATGTTATTATTATTGCTTGGCATAGAAGACGGCTTTATCCTAAGAGTTCACAGGAAAATTGTATATGATTTGTTTTAAAGTAAAAATTGGACGTTATAAAATGCTACGATTATTTAGATGAAAAGATTCGAAACTGCATAGAAAATGGATAGTAAAATACTACAGATATTTTTTATTTATTAACGCTGCTTAAAGTTAAGAGACGTTTATCTTAAATAAAAGTTAACGAACATAAATCACGCCTGATTCTTAGTCCAACAGATTAATAAAACGACTTAAGTGATAATTTCACTTAAAAAGTTACCAAAACTTATCAAATCACATAACAGCTTTCGTTCATTAAATATAACATTAAAAGTTCCCATCGAACTCGCCATACGGCCATAAATTAAAGTGTCGCTAAGTACCGAATGGCAATTGTCGAAATTCGACGATAAATTAGCTAAAAGCGTTGTTTGTTAGTTGCAATCGCTATAACTTCTAATTACGTAGACGGCGACAATTACGCGGATGTTTGTCTCTTTCTTTATTTATAGTAGTTGTCCCCCTATTCACGGGGACTTCGATTTAGGAAAGTTGTCTTAAAGTTTTGTGTTGCTAAGTCCTCTAGTTTGCAATTATTAGATGAGTATTCGCTGGGACACTGACAAACTGTGTCGGTACTTACATCACAATATTAAGTATACATTGAATAATATAACAGGATACAAAAATTAACAGGATACAAAATTATTTACAGGATAAAAAAATTCGAAATAAACAAAAAAACCGACGAACCAATAGCTAAAAAGTTTAAAACGAGCTCACTTTTCAAGCAGTCTGATGCAGTTGGAAGCAATTATTTTAGTTCAATCGCAGATTTGATGCCACCAACTGCATCAACAGTTAGGTTTGATGTAATTTACAGTAAAAAAAAAACATTTTGTTGTTAGTTGCAATCGCTATAACTTCTAATTACGTAGACGTAATTATGCGGGATTTTGTTACGCTGGAGTCTCTTTTTGTATGTATTCTTTTTTTTTTAAAGTAGGTGTCCCCCTATTCACGGAGTCTTAGATTTAGGGGAAAAGTTGTCTTGAAGTTTGTGTTCGTAAATCGTCTAGTTTTCAATTATTCGATGAGTTTACGATTAAACACTGTCAAACTTAGTTGCTGTGCTTTGTTGTTTGCAACACCATAATATAACGCATGTCAATGTTGTGCATGTTTACAGGTAGTAAACATTAAATTGCATGGAAAAGTATCTTAAACTCTACAAGCAACGTGCTCGAACCGGGATTACCAGAATCAATCAGCAATCTCAACACAGCACCAATATTCTAATTATATCTTCATTCTAATTTCTAGTCTGGCCTTATTACAAATAATTCTTTCACTGCCAAAAAATTACCCACCCACAATTATATTGACCGAATCAGATTACCAAAAGACTTCTTACAAAAAAACAGTCCCTATTGACAAGAAAAAAAACAAGTGACACGAAGCGCAGAACATTTTTATATCATCCTTAAAAGAAAGAAAGAAAGAAATAAATTTTATTTGGGACTCGCACGAAAAATACAGAATATAAAAAGCAACATTTTAAACTAACAAAATTGCCATATTTGTTTGAACAAAATACAAAAAAAAAATAACAATCAAGACTTGTGCGACGCCAAAAAGTCTCATAACTCAGCATAATACGTCAGTATGTAAAAAAAAATACCGCAGCGCTGGTATTCTGATAGGACTCGACGCGGCCTTAAAACCCCATAGTTCCATTCAAGTACTTCGACGAATCAAATTTCACCAGGTCACGGTACATCCCCGTTTTTACACTCCATTACCTTTTTTCATCCGAACCAAGTTAAGCTGATTACTAGTGAATCGTCGATGCAAATTATACACTGCAGGATTGCAGGACGGTGATAAAAATTGGGGGAATTTAATAGTAGAGGGAATCTGCTGTCAGTGTGATGAATTAAGATGCTTTAATAAATTGGGTTAGGATTTGGTGGAGAAAGATTGATAGCTTCCTTGGTAACGTTTTAATCGTATAAGATGGTACTTTTGATCTCTTAATGGTCTAATACCACGTTGGTCTAGTGTTCGCAAGCGTTGCTGGTGAGCACGAAGTCTTGGGCAAAGTTTTATTGGATATTTTCATCTGGAATTTCTCAGTAGCAGCCTGGAATCTGGAACACGGGTGGGTTTTAGTCAGTAAGAGTCTGACACACCCTCCCGCTCCGCCCAGAGCGGGAGAAGTAATTTGATGATTTCCCGTCCAAAAAGAAAACCCAGTTACATGGGACTTAAACATAACTGGCGAAATGTGGGTGTACTATAGGTACACCTCTGCCTAACCCTTCGGGGAATACAGGCGTCATGTTATGGTATTTCTAATAGTAGATAATTATGAATGCTAAAGTTGATTTGTAACTTCATCTACCAATAGTAGTTTAACGGCTTTAGCAAGGACTTTGTATCGAGGTGTGATTTTTTATGGATTAGCACATACATAGTTATGGATAAGTTTTCAGCGAAGAAAACTGAAATACAGACCTAATTTGTAAGCACAAATAATTTGAATTAGATCAATAATTACAAACTGCGAAAATAATTAACTGGACAGAGGCGTATTTTTTCATTATTATAGGAACTCAAACTAGAACTCGAAAGTCTCTTCAGTAGGCTTAGCATAACGCTTTTTATATCTACTAAGAAAAGACAAAGCTCAATAGCCGGATCCACACCAGACGATCCAACGCGCTCCGATCGCGGGCGACAGGAGCACGCTCCATAGGAGCGTTTGATGTGGCCTCGCGCGATCCAAACTGCGCGGCAGGAGCGCGCGCTCCTTGACGCGAGCGATCCGTCAGTTGTCGGTTTTTGTTACTAGCACACAGGCGCCTCAGTCTCTCGGCGCGCTCGGTGTAGACGTTTGTGGGTGGAGCGCGCGATCACACTTTATGGAGAATTTTGAAAGTCGTCGTCTAATATCCCTTTACAAGGAACACAAATGCGTAAATATTTAAGAAGACTGTAGGTTGTTGCTGCCACAGCAATTCGACGTCGTTGCTGCACGTGTGACTCCATAGCGACCGAAACTTCAACTGTGCTATACTTAGGCGGACCAGTGTGGATCGGTTGGAGCGTGTCGGTGCGACGCGGGGGGATCGCATGAAAAGTTAAGTTCGTCAGACGACACGATCCATGATCCAGGCCTCATGCTTCCGGATCGCGGATCGCAGGAATTGGCGATCCATTTTGGATCGTCAGGTGTGGATCCGGCTATTCTATACAAAGTGACATTTCTTTCTCCTGTTTTGACATCGCACCGTAGAAATCCTTCTACATAAAAAAAGGACCTAGACAAAAATCGTTAGAAACGAAAGACAAAATGACAGATTGTAGAAAAAATTCTACGGTGCGATGTCAAAAATGGAGAAACGGAATGTCACTTCGTATAGAAATAATGTGTCTATTCTTCCTAGAAATAGAAAGCGTCATGCTAAGCCTGCTGATGTTCAATACGTAATTCTGAGAAGAACATTCATAGAAAAACTTATTTTCAATAGCGCATTGATCTTAGAAACAGTAGCAAACTGAAACAATAGCAACCCTCATCACGACCACCTTAAAATACCTTAAGACAAAACAATCACAAAGCTTATTGTCTCCATAACAATACCTACAGGACACAATTACACCGACTCCACTAAATTACTCGACTCGACTAAACTACCTATTCCAACAGCCACTAAATCCTAAATCTTGGACTGATCTATCGTATTTTAAGAGCTCCTAACACTAAATTAATCCGACAAAGTGTCACTCATCCGTTATACAGGCATTGCTTGAAATAAGGAAACAAAACAGCCTAGCCCAGATCGTATCGCAGATATCGGCTCCCGAATAGAAGCAGCCACCCTGAATATACTATCACTAAAACTTGACACACGAAAATGGACTCTAAATCAGAAGATTAGAGTTGAATTTTGTCGTGTTGTGTCACATGACTCCTTAGCATCGTTTACGTCGTAGATAAGTTTGGATAGTGGAGTTTTAGGTCAACGGTGACGCAAAATAGATGATATTACAGTAGTTTCAGTTTGTTTGAAACATGTAAACGGTATGCACATGTGTTTGAGATGCGACGAGAACACAATATTTTTATAGACTTTCTTCTCAAGTTACTTTAGCGTGGTTTGTAAACAGCTGCTTCTATGTTCAATGGCTTTCATGCACTTTGGTGTGACTCCCAAACTTAAAGTTCTTAACTGAACCGAACGCTAAAAGCTATTTGCACAACTTCTAGTCGCATAGCTTTCCTTATGCAAGAAAGTTTTGACGTCTCAGTTCTATCTTCTGGCTGAAAGAGAAGCTCTACAAAGATCGAATAAATATCTAGTATAATGCTTAAGATGGATCCATAGTGGCAGCCCGAGAAATTCAACATTGCGGAACATTGCAGATCCACCTGAAAGAGAAGAATCAGACGGATGGATGCTGTTAATAGTTTCTAAAGCCACTAATAGTTTCACTAAGTCACCAACCATTCTTGTGTAACTAAAAACAAATGAAGGAAACCCAAATAAGCACGTTTTCCCTTAAGACGCTGACAACACCTAAACCGCGGTCACTGTCAGATTGCATAGAAAAGAAAGAGAAGCGCGGTGACACAACGCTTGTAATTTATTGTAAAATATGAAGCAATTATCTGTTTACTCAAAATTGAGTTGAGTAATCGAAAATAAAAAAAACAACCAAGTTCTGCATTCAAATAAGACGTTCTTGTTATTAATTAAATATGTAACGTATGTTGATATTTAATACAGATATTTTTGATTAGAACTCAAGGTAAGAGGTTAGTTTAAAGTTAGTTTGTATCGAGATTTTTTTTTTTAAAACGGGTTTTGGTAACAACCAAGTTCTGGGAAATATGTTCAAAATTAACATATATTTTTTCCGCTACCACAAACTATACAGATTTGGCAATTTTTTTTTTCTTAAATGAAGCTAATTTTGGCCAATTGGGTCTTGTCAGCGCCTTAAATCCCAAGCGGAGTAAGTTGACATACATACACAGTCGCATGACAACTTACGAACGAAGTTAAATTCAGAATATTCAAACGAATTCCGCGAGGTGTAGTGTAAGTACATGAAATATTGGCGCAAAGTGAAATGAACTACGCGAATGAACAGCGCGTAATCGCGCGTACATTACTCCCGTTCCATTCATTAATCTTATCATTAATTCTAATGTCTGCTTATCGTCATTTGACTTTCTTTTGGAGTGCGTTGATGGCTTCCTGGTTATTTCCATTCGTCTTTATTATTCATAGAAAATAAATAAATAAATAATCTTTATCTAGTCACTTTCATCACATTGTCACTAGTAGGTACCGTGTGACGATGGGTGGAAAAGTGTCCATTATTAAACATAACCGCTATCATTCATAAACTGTGACGTAATAAGTACCTATGGATGCCTATGAAATCAGTCACTTTAAATATTCAACTTTGTCTCCTTAAACTAAGAATTAACGTTCTTCTTGGTTAAGCTACGCTTGCTGGGGTTGGTCCGTGGATGGGTAGAGGTCGTCAGAAGCCCAAAAGTCTGATAAGCAGCCTTATAATCAGCCTATAATATTGCCACTGCTGGGACACAGGCCTCCTCTCTGTGAGAGGGAGTGGGTCGTAATCCACCACGCGGGCCCAGTGTGGGTTGGTAGATGTCACTTGTCTTCGAATTTTTGGTTCTAGGACATGCCGGTTTCCTCGTGATGTTTTCCTTCAGCGTTTTGATAAGCAGCCTTACCAAGGGGTATCGTATAACCCGGTTACTGGGTTGTGGAGGTTAGATGGCAGTCGTTCCATGTAAAATACTGGTATTCATCTGCATCCGGTTAGATCAGAAGCTGACCCCATCATAGTTGGGAAAAGGCTAGGCAGATGATGATTTTATTAGTAATCAAAAAGCAAGTTTGTTTTTATATTTAAAACTAAATTCTAAACTTCGATAAAACGACGCAAATTATGTTCTACTGAACTACTCAGATAGTACCTACCTACTAAACAAGGACGACATTAGCCAAATTCTTCATACTTAATCATAGCATTTTATCATCAATTAATTTAAAAAGTAACTTTTGGTCGCGGCTGCGCCCGCGTGGATGTCGGAAATTATCCCACGGGAACGTACTTCTGGCATGACAAGTATCCAATGTCCTGTCTACCCATGTGCCAAACTTTATGGTTACACTGGAGGCCGACCCTAACGTAGTTGGGAAAAGGCTAGGCAGATTGATCGTATACGTTCAGTAGCTGTATATCAATCAAACTAACCATCATATTGTATAACTCGAATCCATATTGTATGCCTACACGTGATTTAAGCTGTAGGCGTAGTTACTTAGGTATCAGAGTACATAGGATATTGATTATGTATACTAGACGGTCGTAATCCGATAACCGAATAACAGTGTCTGATGGTAGATATTTACTAACATACGGGTCAGTGAAGTTAGTAAGCTTAGTTAAGTTGGAAGCAATGACTGCATAACACATGACAGTCAAGTTTAAATAACACGAGTTCTCTAGTTTGTTGAAGATAGATTACTTCATGAGTAGAATAATAGAAATTAAAAGTACGTCAAGGGACAAACCCGGATATGAAGCAAATATCTGTAGGGTGTTAGACAGTGTAAGCCCTAAACTGTTAAGCCCCGCGCGACACCGATATGGAGTCAAACAATAGAATATCAATTGTGTCTCATTAGCCGTCCTTGACCAATTAATAATAATATCATCCCGACCGATTTCGGCCACGGAAATTAGCCAGATACGCAGGAGACATTATAATTCACTAGTGTGTGCATAAACACAGGTGCACTCTGTTCCTTTAGTACGATAGGACGGCAATCAGACACGACCGGGGAGCGATCAAGCGCAGGAACAACGGCGAGAGGTGCGTGCGCGACGCACGGGGGTATCACACCACCAATTTCGAAACTATGGGCTGCTATTGAGAAATTCCTAATCGATCATCAATAACACTTTGCCCGACCCGGAAATCCAGGATCCCACGCCCAGCAGTCGTGCTAGTGACCACGAGCACAACGAAGATGCGGGCCCATCCGAACGTAGTTGATCCGACAAAACAAGTGACAAATTCTATTTTTCTGACGAGCAAATCAACAACACATCGGGATTAGGGACAGCTTTCAAATCGTGTTGTCATTCATTCTTAGTTCGGGTCCCGAACTAAAATTACGTCGTTAGGAAACGCCCGTAAGTTCAGCCGAAACTACGGATTTCGTCATAGAGTAGACCCTCTGATTAACCTAGTTCAAAAATGAATACAAATCACACCACTAGTATCTACCGGGGTTAGAACGGGAGCCAATAGGAATCGTGATAAATGACGCTTTGTCATACCTTCCTAGGTCCCTAACCTTCTGTTTCCCGTCTAGCCAGTACACCAAACGTATGTATTTTCGTATCGTGAGCACGCCTACGCCTAAGAGTCCGTTGTGAGAATTGGTTATGGGCAGAACGGAATGTTAATATGGGGATAAAGAAAATCCGATTGTCTCGTTGACTGTGGCAGGTCAGAGGTCAAGTAGCCTTATTGATAATATTCTGCAGATACGTCACAACATGGCGACGATACTATGAGGTTTTCATGGTTTATTGATCTGGGTGAGTGTGAAAAATGTAGTAGCTATTTTAGTTCTAAATTACTAGAATTCTTATAAATTACGTGCTCCTGACAATTACAGGTGCCGTTTTCGAGAATTCTATTTAAATGTCGGTTTTCTAGTATTCTATCGTTGAAACCATCGACGCGCAAACTGTAACCATGAATTCAACACATGATTCTAAACCCCCTAGCATAGAAAATTTACATCGGTTACCAAAAAAAATCTACGCAGTCTATATGTAAGAAACAGCATTTTTTTTTAATGACGGGGTTCAGGTACTGAATCCATGGTAACAGTTTGCACCTGATGCCTGCCGTCCTATAATTATGCTGATAAATAGATATTATTATGATGGGTGGTTCTGAATAGCCAATCACACCACTGGCTGCAGATTTACTGATCAGAATCTTGATCAGGCTTACAGAAAAGCCCTCGTTCCAAGGGTTAGTTTTATCTATCTTCCTTCTTCTTTCTATGTTCCGTGTGGTGTCGGACGTAAAGAATAGCACCATCCCATTTCATCCCATGGGTGTCGTAAAAGGCGACTAAGGGACTTACTAGAGAATGGGCAGCAGCGTTCTCTATGCATTTTAACACCATACTGCGATCGCCAACCCGCCTGCCAAGCGTGGCGATTATGGCAAACCCCCGCAATATTGGGGGAGGCCTATGTCCAGCAGTGGACGTCTTTCGGCTGGAATGATGATGATGATGATGATCTTCCTAAAGCCCTGTTTTGCTTAAATCCAAAGAGTAGGACTAGATAAATGAAGAAATCGAGAACGGACGCTTCATTGACAAGGCAGTCGACAACAATTTTTTTATTTATTAGGATGGATTACGGCCCACTCTCTCACAGGGAGGCCTGTGTCCCAGCAGTGGGAACATTATAGGCTGATCATGCATATGCTTATCATCCTATTTATATATAACGGGTTCAAGATATAATTCTAGGTAAAATTAATATGTAATATCTTGAACCCGTTATGGAAACGAGATGAAGAAACGACTTCTATGGCCATCTCTTTGTATTGGTGGCATATTATAACTTCATATCTTAATATCAACTTATATACTTAAGTGTATGTGATTATCGACTAAAATGATAGTTAATCCGAGGGAAACCGAAATTAGCTAATATAGGATTTCTTCGTATTAACCCTTTATGGATCGGAGAATCAGTAGCCATATTAATTAAGGGTAAATTAAGCAAAACATAATGATTACTCTTGAAAAACAACCTATGCACCTAGACCAGAAAAAGATTCAGAAAAACAAATGAAGAAAACTATTTCCACCTTAATTTTTTTTGCTTTTATTCCTCCAAATGTCCACTTTCGCACGAAATCCATACATCTCAGGGACCTTAACTTTCCTCGTGCCATATATAAGAATGAACATAAAAATATAGATGGATTTACGATTGTCTCACTGACAGGGGGTCGCGGTCAAGTAGTCTTATTGATAAATATCCTACTGTCTCATCGTGGAATAGTCACTAAGGTCGGGATATTATGGCAGAACGGGAGATATGTATTCTTTATTATGTTTTTATTTTGTTTCTGTGTTTTAGTATTCTTCTTAGAGGATAAGCTTAATGCAAGTGTTAATAAATGGAAGGAATCAACGCTTTCTTTGGATAATATGCTAGGGTTTTATATGGATAAAATTAACAGGCTTATGGTTGAATTGACGTTAACGAAACTGGTGTATCACGATCTACGGCGAAACATTAAGTTTATGGTTGTACCATGAAAACTGATGTAGAATTTAAATGGTTCAATAAATTAATAAACATACATGAACGTTTTAGCAAAAGGAGACGAATTACAAATTGACACTCAAATTATGTTTTACCTGTTCATGTATTTGTACCTCAAAACCTCGAGTTGAATGATCACTGAACATTCGTACATGATTCGAGTCCCTAGTTTAGGTAGGGATTAGGTTAAAGTCAAATATTTATTTCAATAAATACCTTTTGTAAGGGGCGACTGGTATCAATTCAATTTTTTTTGCAAATTTTGGCATTCAAATGTGCCTTTTATGTGGACAGATAGATACAGGACTTATAAGTCCACACGCACATGATTTGAGTCCGTAGTTCAGGTAGGAATTAGGTTACCCTCAAAAGAACTAGCGACTGATTAATTTAGGTACGACCTCGTACCACGATGCCTGACCTTGGATATATCTGTGAGTCTGTTTTTTTTCTGAATCAGTTACACAGAACCATAATTGTATAAGCACTAATGTTTGGTTTTGACTACCTGTCTGAATTTGAATTTGAAGTTGAGAACTTGTGAATCTCTTCTTTAACTTTACCCCAAAATACAGTGAAATGCTGTATTAAATAAATAAATAAAACTTTATTTCAAACTAAGGTTTCTATAATTGTTTTAGTACTTTGGTGTTAATAACAACAGTGCTTAGGTAACTAGGTTAGTATTGTTAGCTATCACAAATTAATTAATCATTTATTCAGACCTATGAATTTCCATGAAAGGGACAGTCCGCTGTGGCAGCGATCATTTTCAGAATTCTGTTGTCACTACCATGCAGGCGCTGTAGTAAAAAGGCCGCTTTCTTTCGCATTCCACGAACATTCCCGAAGCGCTACAATGCCGCGGCAGTCCCAACAGCATCCTTAAAGCATTATTAAA
This sequence comes from Atethmia centrago, assembly GCA_905333075.3. Classification (NCBI taxonomy): domain Eukaryota; kingdom Metazoa; phylum Arthropoda; class Insecta; order Lepidoptera; family Noctuidae; genus Atethmia; species Atethmia centrago. The sequence goes on from HG995374.1 coordinate 27,348,225, forward strand.
TTGAACACCACTACACAACGTCCTGCACGTTGTAGGCTCGGCGCGTGTATGACACCCACAGGCCACTAGTGTAAAACAATTGACAGAAAGCCTTAAAAAGGGCAACTTAGACCTCCATGGTACAACGAGCGAACCTGCGGGCAAGCATATTGCTCCTAACAGACAACGCCCTGCGCTCCCTCTCTATATCTATGTCATCTCTTAGGAAATGCAGTCCAGTCTCCTTTCTTACGTTATTGCAAAGAAATTTATAATTTCATTGGCTTTCACCGTGGTTAATGCTTAAGTAAATTTTGACAAGTTCTTCAAAGTTACCTTTAATCACCTACATCCTCTCTAACTACTAAAGAACAACCCAAAGTAAAATACCTAGAGATTTCCTGCTTAATACAAATAACAGGATTAGCACAAAGCAGGCAGTTGACAGAACAATTGAGAGCAACTTCAGACGCCTGAGAACTTCAGCGGAGTTTTGATTCATCAACATAATTGTATCAAAGTAACACTGTTACCTGCCTGTGAGAAACACCTTTATTGCACGTCTGTGTTGCATTCCAGACAGATATTGCAATTATGTCATTGTTTTCGCGGATTTAATTCGTATCAAAAAACCTGCCAGGTGCGGGTCGAACCACGTACAATGAAGGGTACCGTAGTTGGGATGAATTTATGGGGGATAAGAACACACGAAACAAGTGCAGTTATCTTGTCTCCCTCCAACATCTGCTTCTGCTTATCAACACTTTCGTGTGTTCTACCAAATGCAAATGTGGCTGGGCAATGAACTAAATCCTGAAGATTGGATTTGGAAATTGATAAATAATATTTTGGAGCCAATCTAGACTTTACTTCCACCTGCTCCGGAGAAAGTGCTACAGTACTGCTGCAGATGAAGATTTTTTTGAAATCGATGATGGTCTTACTGATATAACTCTCTTCCTAGAGGAATCAACACAAATTGAGCAAGAAGAGGAAGAAGAGGGCGAAGAAGAAGAGATAAATAATAATGTAGAATTTGATGATGAATAAATGTAATTTTCTTGCTGCCACGATTTTCATTATATCAATAAAATACTGTCCCATTTTATATCGAAATATATCGTAGAATATTCCTATTGGGGAAACCACGTTAAAAAAAAAAGCGCCAAGTGCACTACCTCAGGGGTGGTGCGGAATTGAAAATACGACTTTCTTATGGTTTAAAATCGCGCTAACTCGAGAACGGTGGCTCGTAGATTTTTTTTAATTTTTTTTTTTGTAAAGATTTGTACGGGCTACAAACTTTTTTCACTCATTTTTCTAGTAGCTCTTACCGTTTCAGAGATATACGCGAAAAACAAAAATTTTTGACCTTTGACCTCGGATTAAAGACAACGCAGAACCGGGACATAGTATTTGTAATAACGTATTCAAGAGCTGGTCCAAAATTCAGCTTGTTGGGAATTAATGCAAACTCAGCGACTTTTTCGAGTATTTTCTCTGAAATAATTGTAAGAGTGTTACGAAATTACCCCGCTGTTCCAGCTTTGCCCTTCGTGCGTAAGACCGACTCCCACTTGGTTGGTTTTTATTTTCAATCTTTTCTCCATTAACTTAACAAGCGGAATATAGATTAATTGTTCTATTTTCTCTCCTAACAGCCCACATAACTATAATAATATAGGGACAGTCAGCAACAAAAGTCCAAGTCCAACAAAAGTTGCAATTATAAGATAATTATGCTGAAGTACAATGTTACAACAATGTGTATTTCAGCATATCATATAATTGCAGAGAGTTAATATTCTTTTAATTTCTTCGCGTGACCAGAGGACTTTCTCGTTCTTTGGAATGAATTAACATCGTCATTCAAATTGGCAAAGTACTGCCAGTCTTCTGGGCAAATCTTCGGATGACAGCGATGTGGAGGAGTACTTGATGTCTATGTGTTCTTTTGTTTTTGTTATAAATTTGTTATTTAATTTAGTACCTGATGTAAATAGTAGTAGAGGGGATTGTGACTAAGTAATAACAACCGAATGGGTTGATCGATCAGGTTAAGCTACGCTTGCCACGGTTGGTCCGAGGATGACCATATTTACATACCAAGACCCATCCGTGCCTCGGAAAGCACGTTAAGCCGTTGGTCCCGGCTGTCATTCGTGGATAATTAACATTTCGTTACGGATCGTCAGAAGCCCGAAAGACTGACAACCAGTCTTATCAAGGGGTATCGTATTACCCAGTATCTGGGTTGTGGAGGTCAGATAGGCAGTCGCTCCATGTAAAATACTGGTATTCAGCTGCATCAGGTTAGACGGGAAGCTGACCCCAACATAATTGGGAAAAGGCTAGGCAAATGATGAAATGAATGATGACCTGTCTAATAATTTACTTATTATACACTAGATGCGCCCCGCGGTTTCACCCGCATAAGTTTTGACCCCGTGGGTAAATTGGGATAAAAAGTATCTTATGTGTTATTCCTGGTTATAAACTATCTGTGCGCCAAATTTCATCCAAATCCGTTCAGTACTTTTTGCGTGAAAGAGTAACAAACATCCTTCTATCCTATCTATCTTTACAAACTTTCGCATTTATAATATTAGTAGAATTGGCATTAGATACCAATTAATAAATACATATATGTCGAATACTTTTGTGTCAATTTAGATGATATGTGAAAGTAGCAGTATCCAACTTTTGTCGCTGACCGTACCTATCTAATTCTATCTATGTACGGAAGGCGTCCTACTCACGAATCAGACAAAACACGTCCGAACACACACACACATTTACAAAGTTTCGATGCTCTAAGGCGTTTAACTTACGTCTGGGCCTTATTAAGTTGTAGGGGGCGAAAACTTACCCCGAAATTATTGATAGTTTGTTGTCTTAAGCCTATGTATGTGTAGTTGTAAATAATATTGTACACAGCGTATACAGCGTGTATCAGAAAGGTAGGTACATACCATCAAACTCAACAACTTTCTTCATGTAACCAACATCGTAGTCACGAAAAAATAATCAGTCGTCTCATACATGTGGGTCGAGTAAGAATTGTACTTTTGTATGGGACAGTTGATTACGATGTTGGTTCCATGAAAAAAGCTGTTCAGTTTGATGTTCTTTAAATACCACACCCTTAAATATGAACACTACAATACCTTAGACTTACGATCAACGTAACCATCATACCAGGTGAACGGTCGGGAATAATCACTTCTACGAAATCTATAAATGATGTTTCGGTTACACGGTCATTTTAAATATAATACGTTGAAGCAATTATACTAGTAGTTCTGCGAACAGTAGAGCTTTTTTTGCAACAATCAATGAATTTGCAAATAATAACGAATTTGCAAAAAAAAATATTTAAAACGGAATATTTACTTTTTTGTTTTTAAAAACACGGGAATTTTTAAGAAGCTATTTATATGAAACCAACGTAAAGTACCTTTCAAATAAAAAATGAAAATCGAAATCGGACCACAGAAGGCGGAGATATCCAGTAGCTCCCTTTTTGCCCTGTTTGGAGGAAGTACCCCTCCAATCAAAAATCCCGACGACAAAAATCTATAAAGTCGTAAAACCTGTATACCAAGTTTCTTCCAGATCGGTTGTAAAATACGGCCTCTAGTACCAAAAAATTGACAGAGGAAAGCAAATTTTGCCAGACCTGAAGCAGAGACGTTTCGCTCGCTCGGTCAATAAATTGTATCAACTGAAAAATGTTTAAATGATACACTTATACAAGACATTCAACTGCGCCAAACACGCTAGTGATGGCGCTAAAGATCCGAATTCAGGGCCGAGTTCATTAAAAGATTGCTATCGACACGCTAAACAGAAGAATTGCACCATGTAAATAAAATTAGTAAATATTTACTGCCATAAAAGAAGCTGGACAATAATTGATGGAATTCACTAACTCCTGCACGAAGAAAAACGAGTATCAGTCTTCCCGTAAAAAAATACAAAAGATTTGTTACAACAAAAAAATTTAAGAAACCAAAAGAGTAGAGTAGAGAGTTATACTTAAACAAAAAATGTATAAACCAAGAATTAAAAATTACAACATTACAGTTCTTCTTTTGCGCGAAAAAATGTTTGTTAGTATGTGTGAGTTTGGCCAAAACAGAAAAAAACTCCCAGCATAACGTATTTATTAGCACGGTTTTTTATGTAAATAAACAGGATATAAATTATTCAACATACCAGACTAAATGCCACAATCCATAGCTTTATTACGGACTAAATAAAAACAATAATTCCCCGATTCTACCTCTGGCCTATATTTTAGCGCATTGTTCGAGACGAGTCCATTTTTCATGTTACTTTAACATTATAAGCGAGTCAACTTTTGTAAGGGCCGACAATTTATTTGATGTCCCTCTTTTAAAACGCTTGATGGCATTATTTGGGAGTGTACGTCAAATAAAATGGCCGTATTACCCACTCATTTGAGTGTTATTATCAATTAAAATCCAATTTTGTATTGTAATAGGCCATATTTTACATTTACATCTGTAAATTTTGGAATTTATGGTAGAATTTTTGTTTGTATAGGTAAAGAGAATTTAAGCAACAATGGTATTTTTCAATACATCAACAGTGTAAAGTGAAATATTGTAAAGTTCTGGATGCTGCGTCTTTACGTGATAGTATCAGACGATACTGCATGACATCACTTTCAGCCGACGGACGACACCCTCTTTTTACAGAGATCTAATAATCATTGATTGCTACTCTTGTTCACTGAGTGATGGCAACTTCAAGCCGTTAGAACCATGCTTTCTCCAACCGCAAATAGTCTTTTACGGACCTTTAGCTTTACCTCTTTCCCACACTGAAGTAAGATTAAAATAATACTGCTATAAGAAATCGTGGTAGGCCCCTAGGGGCCTACCACGATTTCTTATCATATAAATTCTGATTCAGATGATTAGATAAATAAGATTTCCAAAACAGTAAGATTTACGCCTGTAGGATGATTACAAAAATGTATATGATTTTTTTTCTGAAAAATTGACTTTAATAATGTTAAGTCAAATTCGCCCTATGTCGCTTAGTAAATGTTGCCTTTCAAGCGTCGATATGTACAATTAAAACACACAATGAGTTGGAGATCACCTTTTAATCAAGAAGATGTTTGTGTTAGGTGAACTCCGCTCTTCCACTGTCATAAATAACAGGTATGCAATTGATAAACTGAGCCAAGAATAACAAAAATAAATCTTCACTTATATTAAACACCAAAACATAACATTTAACTAAAAACATAGATTTACTGATTAACTTTTTTAAACCTATTAGAAGCAGTTCTGTAAATACCTGGGCCATCATTTAAGAATAAAATCATAATCAAATTTATTCAAATTAGATTGAGAATACTAACTTTTTGAACGACAAAATTACTTAAGACAGTCCCCCAAAACGCCCGCCCTTCGGGTACCCATAACAGTAATTATTATAATGGCTGACAGTTGTTTTGCACCTCACTAACCATTAATAATAACGAGAAATATATTCAGAATATAATATAATATCTTAACCCGTCATTACCGTTTCGTCGTACAGTCACGAACATAATTGTGGAATCACTTACGCAAATTCAAAAGTAATTATTGTATGGTGTTACGAACATAGTATCTCTCGTATATTATTATTATACATTAAAGTCGCTTTTCGTTTCTGCCTATGTGACCGTTTTGTTCTTCCTAACTATGATTTAGAGAATAATTCACCATAATTTACAGAATTTATTCCGGAAGGCTTATGTGTATAAACCATTTTTTATTAAACTTACATCATCATCGTCTGCCTAGCCTCGCCTATTTTACATGGAGCGACTGCCTATTTGACCTCCACAACACAGTTTCTGGGTAACCCCCTTAGTAAGACTGGTTGTCCGACTTTTGGTCTTCTGAAAACCGCTTAACGTACTTTCAACGGCTTAGCGTACTTTCCGAGGCACGGCATGGTATGTAAAGATGGTCACCCATCTACGGACCAAACGCAGCAAGCATAGCTTAACCAGATTGATCGACACGTGCAGCTCCGGGTGTCACCACTGTGTGGATCGCCCGGAGGACACGGTGGAGCACACGGTGGAGGTCTGCCCGGCTTGGGCAGAGCACCGCCGTGTCCTCGCGGAGGCGATCGGCGACAGAGATCTCTCGCGTCCGGCCCTGGTTCAGGCCATGGTACGGAGCGAGAGGGCATAGGCAGCTGTCACCTCCTTCTGCGAAGCAGTAATGCTCGCGAAGGAGGAGGCGGGATGGTTGAGGGAAAGGCAAATTTCGGGGAGACGCCCTGAGCGTCGGGAATCCCGGGCGGATTTCCGGCCACCATAGGAGCGGGCTTGCGGACGGTGAGCAATGGGTAGCTCACCGTCCGGTAAGGACCAGGCGCGGGTCGACGGCGCATTGTGTTCCACGCGCGCCTCAAAGAGATGTCGTCAGCACAAATGTAAGGATCCACTAGGGCCAGTGCCTGCCGGGGTCGCGGAAAGGTACTAAAAGGTCACCGAGGCTCCCTGGCAACACAGGCAACGGAAGGAATACTGGTTGGTTTTAGTCAGTAAGAGTCTGACACACCCTCCCGCTCCGCCCAGAGCGGGAGAAGTTATTTGACGATTTCCCATCCAAAAAAAAACAACGTGCATCTGTTATTACTTAGCCACAATCCCTTATTAAACTTATATATAATAAAGAAATCTCGATGTTTTGTTAAATCGTAAAAACTGCTGATGGCTATACTATTTATTATAATATGCACTATAATTATTAATTTTACAAAAATAAGTATTTATGGTCGTGCCTGTACAAACAGGAAGCTCCTCGCAAAACTTTCATCGTAATGAACAAACATACATATATTTAATCGTTTATTAAGATTAAGATTGCAGATGTTAATGCGAAACGGAGCAAGAATCAGGAGTAACGCTTATTGTGGACTCGTAAGTGGGTCGCTGGATAATAGAATAAGTTTTTGTTATGTATGGTAATGGCGGCAAAGAAATTAAAAACATAAAAATGTGTGTTTTATAATTTTGTAAAAGTACGAGTACACGTTGTTTCTGTTATAAATACTTATTATTGAAGGTAACGTCTTTATGTATGTCTGTCCGTTAGTGCACTTATAAGTTAAAAACGATTAATCTGATCGATGTGATATTGGTTATATATGTAAATTTGTTCTGAGTAGGTTATTGCTCATATTTTTTATGTCGGGGTAGCTAGGGGCATAGCTAGTACATATTATTATCGATCCATGTTTATATTAGAAATCATAAACAAACAAAATGTGTGGTTTTATGAAACCATGATGCAAGTGAAACTTTAGTGAAGCTGATGCGAGCCATGGGCGCCGCCATATTGGCCGAAGTAGGGGTAAAGTGGAAGGCGCTCGGCAGAGCTTGGTTGCTCTGCCGAGCGGTAATGCGACATGCGATAGATGGACGAAAAAAATTGAGGCGATGTAATAAAAATTTCAATGTAATCAGAGGGGCTTGTAGCTAAGTAATAACAGCCGCACGGGTTGATCGATCTGGTTAAGCTACGTATCAAGTATTTTTACATACCAAGACCCCTCCGTGCCTTGGAAAGCACGTTAAGTCGTTGGTCCCGGCTGTCGGTCCCGGCTGTCATTCGTGAATCTTTGACAGTAGTTACGGGTCGTCAGAAGCCCGAAAGTCTGACAACCAGTCTTATCAAGGAGTATCGTATTACCTAGTAACTGAGTTGTGGAGGTCAGATAGGTAGTCGCTCCATGTAAAATACTGGTATTTAGCTGGAATTGGTTAGACTGGAAGCTGACCCCAACATAGTTGGGAAAAGGCTAGGCAGATGATGATTTTATTAGTAATGAAAAAGCAAGTTTGTTTTTATATTTAAAACTAAATTCTAAACTTCGTTATAAAGGTAGCTAATTAAGTTCTACAGCCGGTCTATTCTGTACAAATCTCACCGTGAAACCTTAGGTGAAGTGAACGTGAAGTGAGCTCTAATTCCGCACCACGGCTCACTATAAGCTCACTTCACTTAAGTTTTCACGGTGTTATTATTACAAAATAGCACTGCTGAACTACTCAGGAAGTACCTACCTACAAAACAGGGACGACATTAAAACTCTTCTTACTTAATCATAGCATTTTATCATCAATTAATTTAAAAACTAGAATTTGCCCGCGGGAACGTACTTCTGGCATAAAAAGTATCAAATATCCTAATTCAGGTTATAGCCTACCCACGTGCTAAACTTCATCCAAAACCGTTCAGCCGTTGTAGCGTGAAAGCGTAACAAAGAAACTCACTTTCGCCTTTATAATATTACTTTGGATATTTCCTCCCAAAAACAAAGAGAAAACTAAATATTTCTCCCTCTTTCACGGCTCATCAGAAAAGAACAAAAACGGGTTGTAGCAATTCGTTGGCTTGTAAAGCCATGCAAGTTATAGGAGTCAATTAAGGGGAATGGGACACCCATTCTGTTTAATGTTGCTCTTGCATGCGGTAACCCGGCAATATGTCGCCCTTACACACATCCGTCTCTAAACTGTCCACGTTACTGCTGTGTACATAATAAGAACGTAGTTATTTCCTGAAACCGTTTTATCTTAATAAATCCATAAACAAAAAGGAATAAAAAAAAAATAGTGCACTGAATTTTTGATTGTGTATTAATACAATTAATTATCAAATTTACATTTTAAAAGTCATTAGCGTATAATAATAAGTCATTAGCATAATAAATGCGTGGAAATTAGGTAACTTCGTGATGTTTTTCTATCGAGAAAATTTTATTATTTATTGTTTCTGTTTCACAAAATCTCTGGATAAATCAGAAATAGTTACTTACTCATATTATTTTTATTTTATACGCTAAGCCTTGTCAATTGCATGAAAAATCTAATTTACGATTGGCAATTTAGCTTTTGGCCCGCTATAATAAATGGAATACTCGACTACACTTTTCATTCTTGGCTACATAAACCTTCATTTTAAGCCAAACAATATTTAAAACGTTCGCCAAATTGCCGGCGGGTCTTCTAAAAAAGTAAAGAGGGCCAATTAAATCGTAGTGGGCGCTAATTAGGCCCGTCGGGCCAAGACATTAATTTAATTGTTGCAACGAGCGGTATAATGCGGCCTCTTTTGAACGTAACCCAGCATTTTTTCCGCTAAATGGAACCACTTGTGACTGCAACTTCCTTGTTGCAAAAAGGGCAATTAGGTAGAGAAATATTTGTTCCTGGCAACATTGCGAGGTTGCCAAGTGACTTATTAAGGAGCTTTTAATTTATGGAGCGTTTATATTCTAAACTTCACAACTAATATTATAAATGCAAAAGTAAGTTTCTTTTTTTTATTTATTTGTTTGTTTGTTTGCTAATCTGTCACGCAAAAATGGCTAAACGGATTTGGATGAAATTTGGCACATAGATAGACCATGACCTGGATACAATACTTTTGATGCCGATATTCCCACATTATCGAGACTTATGCGGGTAAAACCGCGGCTAGTACTTTTATAATTCCATTTATCAACTTATATTTATTTATTTAAACTTCTCGCACACAATTAAGTACAAAGGCGGCTTAATGCCTTAGGCATTCTCTACCAGTCAACCAAGGGTGGTGAAGAGATAAAATGGCAGGTGCTCTGAGAGGAAATAATAATAATGAAAAATATTAAAAGATAGCATAATAGATTAAAAATAGAATAGGTACAGGAGTACATAAATAGGTTACAAACTTATAATAAAAATACGTACATATTTACTACAATATATACATATATATATAGGTACATACAAATTCAAGGAAAAGAGATACATAATTGAGATGACTCTACGCTATTTGTTTTGAAAATAACTCTGCAATTTCCGCTTAAATGCACACCGGCTGGAGGCCGTCCTGATATCAAGAGGAAGCGCATTCCAAAGAAGAATGGACTGAATATGAAAGGAAGAATGAATAAAGTCAGAAGTATGAGACGGACAGAGTAGAAGAAGATTGTTGGAAGAACGCAGACTTTAAGCGTGCGAAGAACATAGATATTATAAGTGAGACGTAAGATAAAAAGGAGGGGTGGAGAGTTGAGAAGGGAGAAAAGAGTAGTCAAAGCGCGCAAGCTTCTTCTCTGGCGAATGGACATCCGTTTGAGCTCAGACCTGTAGCTCGACACATGGTCATATTTCCTTAGATTGAAACTAAATATATATTGGCCTACTAATAGTCAATGATTTGCGGAAAATCTACCATCTATATATAATACAATCTACATCTTGTGCAGCTGCTAATTTAATTTGGCAAGACAGGTTACTTTAGGTATTATTTTGCTACTTTTGGACAAAACCTATACCGGTTTTGTCCAAAATTATTAAGTAAAGTAATGCTAAGTAAATTTTATTTGCATAGATTGTAGGTAAATAAAATAATATGTAACGTTTTATTCCACCACATACATAATACATAACATATAAGCCTATAATGTTCCCACTGCTGGGACACAGACCTCCTCTGTCTGTGTGTGACTGTGAGAGGGAGTTGCTCCACCGATACTTGTTTAAACTTACAAATATACCATCATCTGCTTAGTCTTTTTCCAATTTTGTTGGGATCGGCTCTCAGTCTAAGAGCCTGTGCATACGATGCGTTGCGGCGCCACACCGCATAGATTTCGGCGTATTGACGGTCACATGATCGTTAAGACGTTGACAACACCTAAACCGCGGTCACTGTCAGATTGCATAGAAATGAAAGAGAAGCGCGATTACACAACGCTTGTAATTTATAGCAAAATATGGAGCAATTATCTATTTACTCAAAATTGAGTTGAGTAATCGAAAATAAAAAACAACCAAGTTCTGCATTCAAATAAGACGTTCTTGTTATTAATTAAACACGTAACGTATGTTGATATTTAATACAGATATTTTGAGTTGGAACTCAAGGTAAGAGGTTAGTTTAACATTAGTTTGTATCGAGATTTTTTTTTTCAAAACGTGTTTTGTAACAACCAACTTCCGGGAAATATGTTCAAAATTAATATATATTTTTTTTCCACTACCACAAACTATACAGATATGGCAACTTTTTTTCTTAAGAGAAGCCTATTTTGGCTAATTGGGTCTTGTCAGCGCCTTAAGGCGCCGTAATGTTTTTACGCCGCAACGGCACCGCACCGCAATGTTTTCGCCCTTTTTTTGCCGCACAAACAACTAAACGGTGCCACTCTGGCGTCACAACACGTACCCCCCCCCCCCCCTCCTCGCCTCGTCTCCGGGGTTGCAAGTCTGGTGTACGTGCGGTGCGATGCTTGTTGCGATACTTGTTTGTAGGACAAGGACGCCGTGACGTCACCGCAAAGCATCGTGGTCACAGGCCCTAACCGGATCCTGCCGGGGTCGCGGGAAGGTACTTATGGGTCACCGAGGCCCCCGAAACACAGGCAACGGAAGGAATACGGGTGGGTTTTAGTCAGTAAGAGTCTGACACGCCCTCCCGCTCCGCCTAGAGCGGGAGAAGTTATTTGATGATTTCCCATCCAAAAAAAAAAAATAAAAGGCCCGAACCGAATGCAACTGAATACCACTATTTTCCTCCACAACCCAGTTACTGGGTAACACGATACCCCTTGGTAAGACTGGTTGTCAGACTTTCTGGCTTCAGACTACCCGTAAAGACTGTCAAAGATCCACGCAAATTACAAATTCACCGTTACTCCCTAAACATTGACATTAATAAGTCAGAAGTCATTTATTTCGTAACAAAAAACATTGTTTTAAAAATGTCTGCGATAATAAATAAAAATCAATAATAATAGTCTCCTTTGAAAAAAAAAAAACTATCAGTCGTAGTGCTGCACGTCAGAATTGAGAACTTCTTAGCTTCACAAACTTGTAAACATATTGTGTATCTGAGCGTGACAGTTACGTGAGTTCAGTGCTCTTACCGCATCCCAAAAGTGCCCAACGTGCCTAAAGAAGTTGTCACTTCAAAAATGTGAGCTGTTTTAAAACGGAAATCTTTAAAAACCCACCAAAAAACAAAATCCAAATTCAAAATGTTTATTTGCAAGAAAATATGTACATAGTTTACAAGGGAAGATCTTACAGCCTTAGTCATTGTATCTGCCTGCAAGCAAGCGTGCAGATATTTATGTTTAAATGTCATAAATTCATAATTATTATGCAGATTTGATTATTATTAGTACATTATTATTACATTATTATCACATTATTATCACAAACAAATGACATTAATTAATCCTACTTCCTACTAATATTATAAATGCGAAAGTTTGTAAGGATGGATGGATGGATAGATGGATGTTTGTTATTCTTTCACGCAAAAAGTACTGAACGGATTTAGACGAAATTGGCACACAGATAGTTTATAACCAGCAATAACACATAGGATACTTTTATCTCGATATAACCACGGGGTCAAAACGTATGCGGGTGAAACCGCGGGGCGCATCTAGTTTCAAACAAGCTTTCTAAACAATCTTTACCCGGCCCGGCTTCGCACGGGTAGCACTGATCTACCTACCCTACCTGCCCTACCTACTCTACCTGCCATACCTACCTTACCTGCCCTACCTACCCTACTACTTGGGCCTACTTAGAAATAAGGTATCAATTTTTATTGTATTTATGGCAGAATTTTTACCTACTTACTTGACCATTATCAGTATATATATATTGGACAATTAACACAATATCTTTATAAATTATAGCCTATGTATTATTCTGATGTATAAGCTAAATTATTGTAAAGTTTTATTAAAATCCATTCATTAGTTTTTGCGTGAAAGAGTAACAAACATCCATACATACATACATACTCACATACTTTCGAGTTTATAATATTAGTAGGATTAATTAATTAATGCTCTAAACTAATGTTTATATTCTAAAAATTCCTTAATACTGTAGAAACACTGTTTTTGTAACCACTCTGATAATTGTGTTTTAAAAAGCAAACCCTTTTCCATATGTCTTGTCGGTACGTGGCCAAATATTTTTTCATTTAATAGCTCGTCTCGTGATTGCAGCAACCTTCCTTGTTGCAAAAACGGCAATTAGATCGTGAATTATTTGTTTTGCCCGAGTTTTGTCGTAACGGATAAAGTTGTGCTCTAGTTTCCAAGTATTAAGTGCTCGCTTTATAACGCCAAATAGTTTGTAGGTATTTGTATGTTGTATTTTTGGTAGTTTTGTGAGAAGTACGTAGCTACCTACCAAAATATATTTTTGGGTACTGAAGGTAAAATTACTCTTTTGATTGAATAAAAATAAATAAATCTAGGTATTTTTTTTACCGTCACCAGCTTAAAGCCCGTCCTACAATAGATTCTTTCTGACTTCTTAAAATCGCATAGATTTTTAATGTTGACTGTATACATCAATCTAAAACTAGATGTATAACATCTCTAGAGCACTGGTGGCCGAGTGGTAACAGCAGGTAAAAGCAGTAAGTTTGCAGGTCGTGGGTTCGATCCCAAGCAAGCACTTGTGTAAATTATTTCATCACCACTGCTCTCAAAACGTTGAAGGAAAATATCGTGAGGAAACCAGCATGTCCTAGAACCTGAGTTCATATAATTGATTATTTTTCTATTTGACTGTATAAGTCAAAGTAATTTAATTTAGTTAAATTTTAATTTATTAGTGACATAATCTACTCATTACAATGTGTTTCTTTATGAGTTGTATTGCAATAAGTGGTTAGCTAGCGTCCTCGACTATTGATTATACTATTCTTGCATGAGCAACCGGCAGCAAGCTCGTCATGCTCCCTTAGTTGTCACTGCCTGCGGTAGCGTCGGGGATCGGGTTGCCTCCTTCCCTCCAATATGGCGAGGGGGTTGATGGCTGATCTTTGTGTTATGCTGGTAAATGGGTGCTGCTTGTGGTGACTGGTCGTCTTGCTGATCATGGTTTTAATTGTTATTAGTAATTGTTTACTTATTTTACTTCGATGGTGCTAGTTTATCATTTCTCACTTCGAGTTACAGCAATAGCCTTATGTAAGCGGGCACGCCCTTTATGCCTGGAGGCTTTTATTTTGGTATTAAGTTCTATTTACGTTTTTTTATTTTGTAATTTTTATCTGCTTGAGTACAGTTTGTTCATTGTTCTGTTGGTATACTGGCTTGTGCTAGCTAACATATGGCAAGTATGTAATTTAATCTAATGTTTTGTGTTTCGTAATGTTATTTACTTTGCATACGATTTGTATAGAATCAAGTTTATATAACTAAACAGACAGATGTGCTGCTGGAGAGTTTGTTCCACCACTTCTTCTTCCCAGCTAAAGCACTAGGAAGTGGTGAAGGGCGGGCATTTTTGGGGGACTGTCTTATGTAACTTTGGCGTTCGAAAAGTGCTGATTTTCAGCCTAGTTTGCATAAATGACTTTTGATTTTGATTTTGATTTTGACCAAAAATTCGAAGACATGTGACATCTATCATCCCGCACTGAGCCCACGTGATGGATTACGGCCCACTCCCCCTCACCGAGAGGAGGCCTGTGTCCCAGCAGTGGGAACATTATAGGCTGATTATGTTGTTGTCGTTGTATCTCTATATCATGGTGTAAAATCAACGAAAGAAAAGGTTAATCAGTTCTGAAATACACTCCTTTACCCAAAAATATATTTTGCCTGAAACTTTTTCATTGTTCGACATAAATTATTCTTGTATTAATGTCTAAAATAACATCCACTTGCAACACAAAGGAACATAACACACTACGCCACTATGCACCCATGTCTAACAACACAGTTGCCAAACAGATGAATTACAAAACAAAACAATTCAATTTAAACTGAATCAAACTTAAATTACAATTAATCTGTAACAGTTGCAGTCCAAACTAGATCCAGAATGTAAGTTTTAAACCGTGCTTAGACCGTGCTTAGAATTGAATTAAGCAACGCCTGGACCAAGTTGGCGCTGTAATCTTGAATTTAACTTAGTCACTGCTTACTGTAAGTTAGTCTTAAGTTGAATTGTAACTGGTTTGCGGTCAGCTCTGAGTTGGTTTCAGGTGTTGGTTAGTTATTTGTGGGATACGTGCTTTTGGTTCATGTTATTAAATTATTTTTGGTTATGTCTTTGACATCTGACGAGTGAGCAGTGGTGACCTAATGGTAATGGCCGCGACTTACGAGTTGTAGGTCGTACGTTCGAATCCAGACAGGCGCTTTACTTTGTGTAAATTATTTCATCACCACTGCTCTCAAAGTGGTGAAGGAAAACATCGTGAGGAAACCGGCATGTCCTAGAACTAAAAAAATTGGTGACATGTGATATCTACCAATACGCACTTTGACACAATTCCGAAGGGTTGGGCAGAGTTGTACCTGTTGTACACCCACATTTCGCCAGTTATGTTTAAGTCCCCTGTAATAGGGGGCGAGCCTATTGCCATCAACCGGGCACAAATCAAGAATCCGGGCTGCTACTGAGAAATTCCAGATAGAAAAAACTAATTACACTTTGCACGACCCGGGAATCGAACCCAGGACCTCATGCTCAGCAGTAGCGCTTGCGACCACGAGACCAACGAGGCAGTCAGGCAGGCTAATTATAATTATAATTATTATTTATAATCAGCAGGCTGATTATAATTATTAATTATATAATCAGCCTATAATGTTCCCACTGCTGGGACAAAGGCCTTGTCTCTGTGAGAGGGAGTGGACCGTAATCCACCACACGGGCCCAGTACTGGTTGGTAGATGTCACATGTCTTCGAAGTTTTAGTTCTAGGACATGACGGTTTCCTCACAAAGTTTTCCTTCACCGTTTTGAGGGCAGTGGTGATGAAATAATATACACAAAGTAAACTGCCTGACTGGATTTGTTATATAACGTTTTGGAACACAGAAAGATGGTATTTAAAGACCTACCAATTTCAGTTAATCTTCTCCCAAAAGTTTATTCTATTTCTCCCCGTATTTTACTCAGTAAAGACTATCAAAATAAATTACATATTCTCCAACTCTACTAAATTAAAATTGGAACAAAACATAACCGTTACACGGTACCTCATCTTTCGTCAAATAAACCTGCATGGCGGTCATGTATTTCACAAAACCTGACAATGTTTCAGCCATCAACTGTGACTCACAAATACCATGGACGGAAACCCCGAACATTTACATGCGTATGGCGAATAAATGTAAATGCACTGTGTTAAGCCACCTCGGAGTGAAAGGAGAAAGTTGCAGGGTTAAATCAATTGAAAGAATGGTGGTGTTTCCGTAATAAGGGAGTCAAAGAAAAACAAATGAATGTGGTTATCCGCTGACGTCATCAAACCTAAGCTACCTAATTAATTTAATATGCAATTTCTAATTAGGCACCCGATAAATATGATATGATAATGATACATATGTTCATACATTCAAATACTTGGAAAACTTGAGATTGGAGATGCCGATGCATTCCACCAGTTTCTATGATAAATCATTTACGGTTCAAGCAGTACGGTTGTGGAATGCCTTGCCCGTGTCGATAAGGCGTGCTCAATCTCTGTCCATTTTTTAAATTATGGTAAAAAAACACTATCTCTCTCCTTAAACATATTTTTTTATTTTTCTCTGTTCTTTGCACCTGTTTTGATTCTCAGCGCTAGTTTTATGATTAATTATTATTGAATCTACTATATAGATAATTTTAATATATTTTATGTATGTATGTATTTGTTGTATATATGTGAATGGTACACCACAGACTACCTGCAGTATTGTCTCTCCTATCCCCCCTAATCCATCCAAAGGTTGTCTTTAAAAGATCGCTTTTAGCGATAAGACCGCCCATTGTGTCACCCTATGTAAAATTTCTACATGTATAGCTGTAATTTTTATGGTGTATATAATAAAGAGTATTCTATCTATCTATCTATCAAATACAATCATTTTAATTTATCAAAATTACCATTACAGGCTTAAAGCAAGCGCAGACGGGTGCAATTCAATAAGCATAATCAGCCTATAATGTTCCCACTGCTGGGACACAGGTCTCCTCTCTTCGAGAGGGAGTGGGCTGTAATCTTCCACGCGGGCCCGGTGCGGTTTGATAGATGTCACATATCTTCGAATTTTTGGTTCTAGGACATGCCGGTTTCCTCACGGTGTTTTCCTTCACCATTTTGAGAGCAGTGGTGATGAAATGCAATTCATTGATAATCCTTATACAATACAAATATGGATAGCAACCGACCCATCAAATGGTCACCGCGGTCAAAGGGCATCTAAAGCCATCACACCTGCATTTTCATCCCACGGACTAAGCCTAAATTACTCATATGCCTGTAGGAATAAACCGGCACCCTTACCTTGAGACAAAGCCTTTATTTAAATTTAATAATTTACAAGCAGTTTTGAATTGTCTAGTCTGTCAATCAAACGCTGCATGAAAGCTGTGATAGTTAGTCGCCCCATAGTGTATTAGGTTCCTATGGAGAAGAACGGCCACGATACTCCATGTTACACTAGTTAAATAAAACAAAAAAGTTACAATTAGTTTTCATCATTCATGTTGAAATCTATCCAAATAAATAAAATTTAAGTGTCTGTTTGTAATGTCAAAATAAGAGCTTTTTACTAAATGCATATGAAAGTATATCATTATCAGCCTATAATGTTCCCACTGCTGGGACACAGGCCTCCTTTCTTCGAGGGGGAGTGGGCCGTAATCTACCACGCATAATGCTGCGACAGTTAAAATAATAATAATAAATGAGACAGTTTGTGTTTATATAATGTTTTTTTTTTATTTAATACTGGATAATGAATTTTTAATTTAAATGTAATGTTGGTGGTTATTTAATTATTGTTACTGAATTACTGACATATTAGTTTTTTTTTGTGAATTATAATTATTACAATTAATTACTGATACATTTGAAATGTGTAATGAATTTTAAATATAAATGCAATGTTTCTCATTTTTATTATTATTTTTTTTTTATCATCACTAAAAATTTTCAACACATTGTATTTTGTTAAGAAATAAATTACTTATGACTTATAATACTCACTCACTTTAGTCTTTGAGCATCTTCTCCAATTACTCGTAGAAACAGTAACATGTCACAATGCTATATGTTAGAACTATATTAAACACAGTTCCTACATTCACTCTAGTCTGCAGCTATTGGACTTTGACAAACGTCGTAGTGCCACTTAGCGTAGCGAGTCGTGTCGACGAGTAATCGACTCTCGTAGGAATAATATTTGGTAGAATAACTTAGCAACTGGCAATGTTGTAAGATAATTTTAATGTATATCTTTGGCTCGTGTTTTGGAAAGATGCTCTTATTCGTCTCGATTAAAACATATTTTATGGAAAAGGCTACGAATAGGCCTAAGGCACACAGTGATGACGTCAAAACTAAGTACAAAAAATTATACTTATCAAATCAAACTAATGACGTTCCCAGGCTACGATCAAAATTTCAATGCTTTATAATCAATGTGTCTGTATACGGTGTGCCGAATGTTAATGGTGTGGGACAGACCGTCAAACTAAACCCCCTGCCCCCTTCTCCCTGGGACCAACATCGCAATCGCGTAAAAATTATCAGTCGTCCCATACATTTCGTCGAGTAAGTATTGTATGGGATGACTGTTTTTTTTTCACGATTATTTTAATGGTGTCTGGGACACACGTGCCACAATACCCTGTCCTCCGCCTTCTGCATCCAGTCTATGCAGAAGGCGGAGGACAGGGTATTGTGGCACGGCCTATGTCTAGTAGTGGACTGCGATAGGCTGAGTTGATTGAGTGACAGCTTTTATAGCAAAAATAATCACATTAGTCTTTATAAAAACAATTTATAAACGTCAAATATTATTGTAGGTAGCAACGGCAACATTATCTGAAGTCCTGTTTCTAAGCTGGAAAGCCTTTAAGCCCTTGATCCAGCTTTCCAGTAGAGTTAAAACTACTACGACTACATACAATGTGTCTACCAAATTGCTGAAGAATAATAAAATTGCAACAAAATTGAATTCTAAGTTCGTGAGACTCGGTATCGCATTTTCTAGGTCAATGGATCTTATATTGTGTTCACTTTGTTAGCATCCATACATAGATGAAAAGTGTTGCATTTAAGTTGCATCCAACATTGTCACAACAGGCTTTCGTCCTAAAGATGCGTCCACATCGAGGGCGTTGGCGCGCGATGAGCATTCGGCTACAAGCATTTGAGCAGTGGATACGTTGAATCGAGCATTGAAAGCTCACATGCAAGAGGTTTCTTTGGTCAGAAACATTTCAACGAGCATACTAATCAAATCACTCGCTTTGTGTGAAATATTTGTGCGACTGAATGTACCTACACTTTTGAATGTTTGATAACAAAAACTCGTCGAATGCATAAACTCTTCCTTTTTGAAGTCGATTTAAAAATACTAGCTACCGCTCACGGTGCTGGCGTGAGGCAGTAGCTCGTTGTTCTTTTGTTTCCTGTCCTCCTCGAACTTTCGTTACTGTTCCTTTGATATTGCGAATATTTTTATGAAACGCAGAACTAATCAAAACAAAACATAAACACATCATGCTTAGAAGTCCTAAGCGTTCTTAAAGCACCTACCTACAGATTAACAGTGCATTAATTAACATTGCTAGTTTAACTTTACTAAACTATTACCGTACTTTTATATTTCCGTAAAATGAAACCCACACAAAAGTCAAATAAAAACCAATTTTTAAGCTATAACCCTTCATTAAAGCAATACCAATAAAACTGCCAACAAAATCAAAGTAGTCTATGTTATATAAGCACATATATAGCTAATACAATACACAATTTGTGTCCAATTTAAGGATTGACCTCGATAAAAGTTTCTTGTAGCGAAAAATCCTTTACATGGGCTCTCGATTGGAACTGAGTAAGCTTTTATTGTGTATGTCTGTATATTCAGTGAGTACTTATATTTATTTATTTATTGATCGCTGATTGTTTTGGACTGTGCAGTATTTATTTTTGTAACAATTATAGGGTATCTATTAGGGTGGTCCTTATTCCTTAGAAAAAAATGTTCCGCAAAAAAAAGCCTCTACGAGTACCTAAAGATTGATCAAAGTAACCTAGAGAATCAGCTCTGCTACCAAAGGTGTCTGGCATATCTTTACGATTGAGCTATTATCGAACAGGTCAGGACGGAAGAAAAAGGTTAGAATCCGAAATATTGGACAATTCTCCGAATGATCCAGTCACCAGTCAAGAAACCGGACAAGTGCGAGTTGAACTCGCGTGGTGTAGGTTCCGTACAATGAATATGTTATCTACCATGTTTTTTTTTATCCCAAGATAATTTATCCCAAGGACAACCTTAATATGTATTGTATTTAAAAACATGTTCTCTCATACATTTCAACTTCAAATGTAAGTTTGTACACACAATATTGAGATATTTACCATGTTATTTTAACACCATAGACTTCTTATAGGTTTTCCTGTAATCTGTAAGTAAATAACATTTTTTTTGTATTTTTTTCAATATTTTAGGCTCAGTAGTTTCGGAGATACGGGGGAATGGTCAATTTTCATCAATTTTCTTAAATTACTTTAAAACTCTATTTAAAAATGATGTATTTGAGAACCTCACAACAAGCCCTTTCATTATATGTTACACGTTACAGTATTTTTTTCAATTTTCTAATTTGCCCCCTAAAAGTGACCCTCATATTTAAAAATATTTATTCGTAACACGTCCGTGTTTGAGTCACAGAAACTCATATGTGTACCAGTTTTTAACTTAATCGAATCTTCAGTAGATTCGGAGCAAGTTGGTTGTGACAGACAGACACCCGAGTGATCCTATAAGGGTCCCGTACGTTGACGTACGGAACCCTAAAAATTTCAAGTCACTCATCCCAAAAACGTGACATTAACTCAAAAACGAGACTCAATCGGCACACAGCACAGCCTCAAAACTGACACTAGCTTATTCAGCAGTTTAACAAAAGGTTCACAAGATACAATAGACTAAGTTCCTGAAGAGAATCATTTGCGATATCTGAAGGCTCTTTGTGCTCTCTTTATGAATTGTCTCCAGAACTTTTATACGCGAATGAAAATTTTAAACAGTATCCTGCTTAACAGAAAAACCTTTGTGGTCTTAGTTATTGAATTGGGTGCTTGTTGCTTTGGTTTCACGTATTAACTATAATTGTTATTTTCTTAATCTTAGAGGGTAATGGCTGCTTTAGTTCGTGTGTGTACCGGTAGAAATCTTTGCCTTGTGCGGAATAAATTCGTGAGATTGCATTATGGTTCATAAACTCAATTACAGTTATCATATTCGAAGACTGGCTTTGCATCTTCTTCAATTTATTTATTTGTTTTTTTTTACTTCATAGCATACATTAAGCGACTTCATGTAAAGCACTGGTATTCAGCTGCACCCAGTTAGACTAGGGGTCACCTGGAAGTTCGAAAGGGTCACCGAGGCCACCGCAACACAGGCAACGGAAAGAATACGGGTGGGTTTTAGTCAGTAAGAGTCTGACACAGGGTGTGTCAGACTCTTACTGCTCCGCCCAGAGCGGGAGAAGTTATTTGATAATTTCCCACCCAAAAAAAAGCCGACTTAAACGAAGTCAAATTATTTATGTCAAATAGGCGCATACAATGCATTTTGAACGTCAAAATTTACAAACAAAAATAGAATTGATTCTAGTCGCCCCTTCCAAAAGGTAGTTTCGTATGGAGAAGAATGGGTAAGAAACTCCACCGTTACTCTTTTAAAATGTTATACAATATTTTGTATAGGTATATTAATTATACAATTATATGTGAAGATGATGCACCTAGAATAAAATTAATATACGACAATAGGTAAAAATGATTAAAAATGAAGCAATGACAGATAAATTAATTATGTGATAGATACATAAATGGTGCTCACATATTTACTTCTACAAATTTTTACAAACATTGTAAAAATTTGTTGTAAAACATTGTTCATTGTAAAACATTGTAAAGATTGTTTTCCTTAAAAAAAAAAAAATTAAAGTAATAGGTCAGTGTGTGAGTTAAGGTAATCACAAAATGTAAAATCAACATTGCTTTATTATTTTTATCAAACAATAAATTATACAATTAAAATAGCAACCACTTTGATTTTGTCTAGACTCTAGATTATCCTATGGAGCTGGACCAGCATGTTTCCAAGCATTCTTATCTTGGATATAATCCCCTAATTTGCAACATAGATGGGAAAAGGATAGGCAGATGATGGTGATGAATATGGTGATATTAAGAGTCAACACTACCTCAAATTGCTTAGCATGATCTTCCGTTATATCGAAAATACTGCAACATTAATTTTAAAATAAATATATGGTAAAGTTGAATTAAATTAAGAGAAAAATTACAAAGTTACCTCCAAACCAAACAAGAAACCGCTAGTTTTAAAAATACTTGAAATTACTCGTAGATCATGAAACTTTGCATAATAACTGAACTAAATATAAAGCAGATAATATGTTTCTTTTTGTTTTTATTACCATTATTTTCATCGTTAAAAGTAATTACCTAAACTATCGGCGTCTTGGAGCTTTCTCCCTGCCACCGTGTCTCGCTTGCTCGCGTGATCTCGAGCAGTAGTGTACAAGCGCGATAAAGAGTTGAGGTATTATGGACTCTTAAGAAAAATATCATAGACAAAGCAAGGATTTTCACACAAATTTTGGTTAAGTATTCCAACTAAAACTATTAACAAACTAAAATATGTCGTCAAAAAATTCCTTGAAATCGCTGTTGACAGGTAATTTACCCAAAAGACTGCCGGCATCACCACGCTGCCTCTGGCCAAGGTAAAAGCCAGCCCTTGGGTCACGGAGATTGTCAGCCGTTTGGCGATTTCGTTGAACAACTTATAAATAATCTTAGTTTTAATCAAGCATACAACCTATGACTTAAAAGTTTAGTAAAGTACTTTACTAAAACAACCATCGTCAAAGCAGAGAAACGAGTTCAGATGTCTAATGTTTTTCTTTTGTCGCAAACAAGCTGGGATAAAATAAATGACATTACTTTTAGGGATTTAAATTACTATTTACGTTTATACAGGATTTTACCTTGAATAAAGTATGGCACTTACAACGTCTTATTTATTTGTGCCTCGAGGCAGCCTCGGTGACAAAGTAGCGTCATTTTCGCTAGTCTTTGAAATTGATATTGTTATGTTCATACAGAAGGTTTTCTTTAAGATTGTGTTAACTTCGACATAATTTTGATGTATGTGGTAATATTAATGATGTCTTATCACTAGCTTAAGAAAATGTGAATGGAACTATTATACGTATAGGTATTGGTTCAAGATTTAAAGACTCAGAGGTTTACTTAAAAACGTAGTTCAAAGTAAGTAAGTAACAATTAACGTCCGCTTAACCATACATTTTTGATTATTTTTAAATAAGGTTTATAAACAAACCCTTAATTGTCTGATTCTGGAGTCTGAGAACTCGCTGTTAGCTGACTGATAGACCTATGCATCAAATGTTTAATATTTACTATAATGCCAGTTGCCAGTGCCTAAATGGGGCAGTGGTGGCCCCCGAGTTACGAGTGGTCGTGGGTTCGTACCCACGCAGGCGCTTTACTTTGTGTAAATATTTGCATCACCACGGCTCTCAAAATGGTGAAGGAAAACATCGTGAGGGAACCGGTATGTCCTAGAACCAAAAATTCGTAGACATATGACATCTAGCAACCCGCACTGGGCCCACGTATTGGATTACAGCCCACTCCGTCTCGAAGAGAGGAGGCCTGTGTCCCAGCAGTGGAAACATTATAGGTTGATTATGTAAATGCCAGTGTTGGTATATACGATAACACATTTGGTAAGGTCTAAATAAAAAGTCACGTAAATAGAAAACTCATATCACATACCTACAATTTATGACTTAACTAAGCGTAAACAGCAATTCAGGAGTCTGTCTAGTTCCCTTGCTAAAGTATTCCACTAACACCATTTTATTTATTCTCGGCAGCAGTGAAAGAATAGCTGTATTTACTGAATTTGGTCGAAACGTCGATCTCAAAACAAGGCGTCTATCGTTTTAAGGCCTATTTTATAGTCCGATAGTTTTTTATCGCCTTTTTATTTACTCGGAACAATAAAACCCTAATATGAATAGATTATTTTCTTCCCACAATGTAATATATATTCACTGTCAAATGCTGTGAGAAAAGGAGGCCGATAATTTTTACTTTTTCTTCGAAATTATCACATTTTCTGATGCTGAAAACGTAAAATGTAACACGGTTTCCCTTTTTCTGTTTGTGAGTCTTTAAATTTTATTTTTTTAAATGCATACACAGGTTGGAACTTTTTTGAGTAATGAATAATAGCAGAACGTTCAATTAACTGGTATCCGACGGAGAGGATATTTTTGCTCTATCATTATTTTCATTTATTCTTTACATTTTACTGAAAATGTTCTATTTTTTTATATATTTTTTTATGTATGGTTTTGGAAACTCAGATAGTGAGCCTAATCTAAATAATAATCTCCATTAAAAACTAGATTTGAGTGGAGATTATATGATGTCTGTTAGATTAAATTTGAGATTTGCGCTTGAGCTTCGAGTAGAAGTATTCTAGAACGATTATTTGAATACGCGATTACGCGCCTACTTGCCTTTAAATCAAATATCTGGTCAATATTAGTAACTAGTTCAGACGAAACGATATTTTATGTGCATATTTCTTGAGATATATTACTATAGTATCTGCCTACCCCTATGGGAAGAAGGCGTGAGGTGCATGTATGTTATTCTTGAAGTATTTTCAACTTCTTCTAATATTTTTCTCTTTTAGCTGAATTTCAGGCAGGGACATCGACGTGCAAACTGTAACCATGAATTCAGCACATTATTGTAGGCCACCTAGCGTAGAAAATGTTTGTAACAGGTTGCGCGTCAATGTCCCTGAATCCCTGTATATTACAGGCATAGAATATGTACATCAAATGAAATAAGTTATAATATAATTCATAGGTTGTATGTAGATCGTAGGTTCGAACCCAGACAGCTTTACTTTGTGTAAATTATTTCACCACCACTGCTCTCAAAACGGTGAAGGAAAACCATCGTGATGAAACCGGCATGTCCTAGAACCAAAAATTCGAAGACTTGTGACATGACTACCATCCCGAACTGGGCCCGCGTGGTGGATTACGGCCCACGCCCTCTCACAGAGATGAGGCCTGTGTCCCAGCAGTGGGAACATTATAGGCTGATTATATAATCAGCGTATAATGTTCCCACTGCTGGGACAAATACATATATATGTATTTATGTATACTTCATAGAAAAGTATGGTTCGTTGATAGAAAATGTCTTATTAATGTGACATTCAATGTCTCATTTAAATAAAAGTGTAAATAAACAAATATAAATAAGTAACTCTTGCTGCATGTTACTTACATCGCATATTTCCAACCGTTCAATGTACAGTGAACGGTACAATTATGTGAAGCGGAGTATTAAAATTAAATGCTTTCAGGAAAAATCACGCATTGCTTTATAATAACGTTCGTAAATCCATTGCAAACAACTCGTAATTTAGTTTGTTATAATTACGTTTTAAATACAGTTTGTATATTTATTAATGGGCTTGCATTCACTTAGCTTTTAAAAGCTTTTTAATTAATATAAACTAGAATTAAAGGTGGTTGGATTATGGAAATGGATACAGAATATCACGCTTATTCACCGAAGGGATGGGCAGAGTTGTAAATGACATAATATACATTCATTTCGCAAGTTATGTTATACATTTTATGCAGAATGGAAGAGCCGTTTGTTTGGTACAATTCAAATAGACTAATAAAAGGCTAGCTATGCAATAGGCAACTAAATATTCTTTGAAAATAGCATAGGACAAAAATACAACAACAAAATATCGTTTCTATCTTCTATTCGTAGAAAGTATCTAAAATACATAATTTTTAGTGGAACCGGGCTGCACATTTCAAGAGATCTTTTATGACTTTAGTAACGGTAACACACAATTCAAATCCTAAGAATATTGACTCATTCCTCCCGAACTTTAAGGCTCAGAACAGACAACATCACAATTTACAAACCTTTCAAAACGGAGACAAAGCAAACGTTCATGACAACAGAATTACCTTCAAAAGGCAATGGTAGGTATGCGTCATTTGTCGACAATATCGAGAACACAAAGACTGTCTGCCCTTTGTCGACGGCTTTGTGAACCCGGCTTTATCTACAAAACGCTATGCAATTGCACAGAACGACTGCGACCTTAGCTTCAGCCAAGAACAGACTCAGACTCAGACTTGCATGTAATGATAGGGTGGCGAAAATTGGGAATTACGTTTGTGGTCTTTGAAAATACGCGACTGGAGTAGATTAACTGTTGGTTAATTGATATGGGAAAATGGGAACATAAATAAGTATGTTATTTCAACAAAAACCATCTGGATAACGATATTACGAGTATGTCTAGGGCAACCAACAAAAATCATGATATTATTCGAAAATACATACCAGTACGCCTGTATTCCCCGAAGGTGAAGATGAAGGTGAAAGTTAGTCAGAAGTGTGTTTATAGTATACCCACATTTTGCGGGTTATGTTTAAGTCCCATGTAACAGGGGACGAGAATATATAATGCCATAAACCGAGCACAAAACTAAAAACATATATAACATAAGTAATCAAAAATATAGCTACTAATTACTCGAAATTAAAGCGTCCTCAATCTTAAGCATTTACTTCTCAGAAAATAACATCTCGACCAACCAAAAACATCTAAACTCAATCAATATAACCATTCACGAAAAATAAGCCATCATAAATAGATGAAACACAGCTGAACTCCAAAGAGATACGTACGAATACTCATAGGACGTGCTAAAGAGAGGTAGTTACAGCGTGTTACGCCTCGTTTCCATGCATTTTTAACAAGAGGACCATTGGACTGGGACGTACACTCGTTACGGAGGGAACTGAGTCAAGAGGCGCCAGTTCCTTCTTGAAAATAATTAGGACTGCGTCTAATGTGGGACGGTTTCTGGGTTTTGGGATATTAAAATGGCGTTTGACTGTTGGTACGCTAAGGTTGGATGCAGATATGAGTCTATTAAAATTGAACTATTGAATTTCATAAAATAATACAGCCTACCGTATTTTAAGACCGCACACAGTTAAAATCTCTCCTTAAATAATTGGAAGCGAATAAAAAACATGCAAAATTGGGAAAAGGCCCACTCAACGCCCAGATGACCAGCATTCACTTACATATAAATATTATATCTACCTATCAGTTACTAAAAATGGTAGTTGAGTGTAGAGTGGGCGATATCCTTCTTCGTGCACCATTTTATATTTATTTTTAGTGAACACATTCACCGTTAAGGTCGGGTCCCACTTGTAAGCGCGGTATCGGTTTTCTCTGTTTACTCGGTACCGAAAACTATCTGGCAGAATATTTTTTTGTTATCAACCTGCATCGTTAAAACGATGTAGGTACTGAGCCTTAGAATATATTGCGTAAGTTAGTTACGGCATAGACGTTATATGTACAAAACAATTCAATAGTACAACATTTCGCCAAAACTATAGTCATAATATTGAAACAGTGCCATGAAATGCGAGGGGCCCGAAAAATTCGACCATTATTCTAAAGTATCGGTCGCAAAGAATACCCCCGTATTCTATTAAATCCATGATCAAAAAAGAGAGATAGACTGCCTTTTCCAAAGAGATTTGGGGTGTCTAACCGGATGCAGCTGAATACCAGTATTTTATATGAAGCCACTGCCTATCTGACCTGCAAAACCCAGTTACTTGGTAACACGATACCCGTTAGTAAGTCTGGTTGTCAGATTTCAAGGCTAAAAGAGAGATGTATGTAGGTAAAATTGGCTTCGGTATCGGTATCTTTTCGGTAAACATTAAGGCGGCTCCGTCAGGTGTGCACAAATCTTTAGATAGATACTGCATGGTCATCGTGTATTCATCTTCTTCCTAAGCTTTTCCGTGTTTGTTTTGGGTACCGCTTTGAGTCTTTTGAGGTCAATATCGGTATTTTATTTGGAAGAGGAAAAGCTATTTTTGATACGCAATCTATGGGCTCAATATTGCGTCACAACCTTTGATTTATTTGAGTATTTTTAGGGAAATTATAATATTTAGTGGTTTAAGTATAACTACTTAACCAACAACCCGGAGTCTGGATTTGTGCCCGGTTGAAGGCAATAAGCTCGCCCCTATTACATGGGACTTAAACATATTTGGCGAAATGTGGGTGAACTATAGCTGCACCTCTGCCCAACCCTTCGAGGAAACAAGGCGTGTTGTTATATGTATCAACAATATCTGAAATATCAACTACAAAGGTATTATCCTACTACTCGCTACCCACAAACCCATCTTATTCATCTATAAATAACTATCTTAATGAGAAGACATAATTAATATACATTTATAGCAGACATTCAGAACATTCTTCCTTTGCCGTTACATTGTATTTTATTAACTTCGACTTACTACTTCGACTACCGCGTTAAAGAACTTCGTTCCAATAAACCAGAAATGGACGAAGACATTGGAAACAGCAACGTGTAACACGGCATAGCAGTGACATAGAAAAGCGTCCAGAAATCAGCTTTACCCCACCAAAAGATTCACAATTCAAGATCCGGTGAAGCCGGACCTGAACCAACCTGGCGGCGACGTCTTTTAAAGATAAATAAATTAATTAAATATTTATCAATTGATAAATATTACCCGTCTCTCCACTATTCCAATTCCTGCTGTAGGATGCATACCCGGTACATCTTCCCTACCATTATCGCGCCCCCTGGTCTACTCCTTGATATGCAAAGGTCTTTGTAACCCCATGATACATGAGGCTCCAGGGGCTGGTGCAAATCTTTGGGTTGATTCGAGTAACCGAATCTGGTTAAAACACGCTGGGGTCGGTGCATTTCATTCATTGATTAATGAGAAGACAACATAATTACATTGAGACAAGACATTCAGAATATCCTTCCTTTGCTTTCCTTTTTTATCAGAATATCTTTCCATCCCCTATGTAAGCAAACGTTCAGACAGTACACTTCAAAAGATCTCTAAGATCCCTTTTGAAGTACGTGCCTAACGTATGTAGAGGTAAAAATATATTTTAAATAAAACAAGAACAAGTGTTGGCAAATACCGAGAAACACGAAGCAGTCATCATCGTACTGCCGTATCCCTTAAACCTGTATATTTTTATAATAAGTAATTGACACCAAATCCAACAAACTATCGAATAATCATCTCATGGTAACT
Source organism: Atethmia centrago (assembly GCA_905333075.3). NCBI lineage: Eukaryota > Metazoa > Arthropoda > Insecta > Lepidoptera > Noctuidae > Atethmia > Atethmia centrago. The sequence continues at coordinate 27,377,549 of HG995374.1, forward strand.
GTTAATATCAACAGTAAATCCTAATCAGTAACCATAATTACAGTTAAATAAGAATAGACTACTATTCTTCTTAAATTGTAATTATGGTTCTTCATTGAGGGGTGGAACGGGACTTTGTGAGTCCCCCTTAAGTCAGCAAACTTGCCGCGGTCCACTTTAAGAGAAGCGATAACATCTGTAGCGGTACGTGACTGAGTGTACAGGTACGCAGCTCTATTGTACTATCACAATAAAAGTGTTTGTAGAGGTAAAAACCGGACAAGTGTGAGTTGATCTCGCGTGGTGAGAGTTCCATACAATGAATATCTTATCTACCAACTGCAAATGTAAGTTTCTACGCACAATATTGAGATATTTACCAAGTTATTTTCACACCATATACTTCTTATAGGTGTTCCGGTAATCTACAAGTAAAGAAGTATTTTCTGTATTTTTTTAAAATTTTAGGCTTAGTAGTTTCGGAAATAACATAAACTTTCATCATTAGCCTATAATGTTCCCACTGCTGGGACTCAGGCCTCCTCTCTGTGGGAGGGAGTGGGCCGTAATCCACCACGCGGGCCAATGCGGATTGGTAGATGTCACATGTCTTCAAATTTTTGGTTCTAGGACATGCCGGTTTCCTCACGATGTTTTCCTTCACCGTTTTTGAGAGCAGTGGTGATGAAATAATTTACACAAAGTAAAGCGCCTGTCCGGGTTCGAACCTACGACCTACAACTCGTAAGTCGCGGCCGTTACCACTGGGCCACCACTGCTCTAAATACACATAAACTTTACACACATAAACTTTACACATAAACTTTAAAACAATTTATTTTAAAATTATAAATAAAAAATGTAGACTCTCATAACAAGCCCTTTTATTTGATATGTCAGACGGTACACTTTACAAAACTGTTTTTTTTTCTAATTTGCCCCCGAAAAGTGACCCTTATATTCAAATTTCATTTATTTACGTTACACGCCCGTATTTGGGTCACAGAAATTGATGTGTACCAAAATTTCAACTTAATCGGTCTATTAGATTCGGAACAAATTGGCTGCGACAGACAGACAGACAGACACACGAGTGATCCTATTTATAAGGGTTCCGTTTTTTCCTTTTGAGGTACGGGACCCTAAAAATAGACAGACATACATAACTACACTTAGTTATCTCTACCTATAATACCTATCTTATTGATGATACATGAATACATGCAGATATAATTAGGAGCATGTAAAGATTATTGGGTACGATCTCCAAGTCGAGGAGCGTTATTGAGTTTCCCCATAAAGTGATGATATTGATACTCTATCCTATATGATATTCTAAGTTCTGAGAAGTTAAGTCTTCTCTCGCATGAATGGCAAATTGTGGAGTATTAATAATAATAATAATAATATTACATACATAACATATCATCACGCCTTGTTATCCCGATGGGTTGGGTAGAGGTGTACCTGTAGTACACCCACATTTCGCCAGTTATGTTTAAGTCCCATGTACCTAATAGGGTGCGAGCCTATTGCCATCAACCGGGCACAAATACAGACTCCGGGCTGCTACTGAGAAATTCCAGATAGAAAAACCCAATAACACTTTGCCCGACCTGGGAATCGAACCCAGGACCTCATGCTCAGCAGTAACGCTTGCGATCAGTAGACCAACGAGGCAGTATATTATAACAATTAATATAATAATAATATTATGTAACTTGTATTGCCAACTCAGGATCGAATCAATGCGAGACATATTTTTTAACCCTCAACGAGAGAAAAATCTATCCTAATCAGAAGACAAATTAAACAGCATTACACTGAATCAAATATATCATTTAGGAACTCATGGCTAAATAATAGCAGCGCACGGGTTGATCGAAGGTTAAGTAATGCTTGCCGAGGTCGGTCCGTGGATGGGTGACCATCAATTACACATCGAGATCCCTCCGTTCCTTGGAAATCACTTTATACCGTTAATCCCGGCTGTCATTTGTAGATCTTTGGCAGTCGTTACGGGTAGTCAGAAGCCCGAAAGCCTGACAACCAGTATTACCCAATAACTGGGTTGTGGAGGTCAGATAGGCAGTCGCTCCATGTAAATTTCTAGTATTCAGCTGTATCCGGGTAGACTGGAACCCGACCCCAATATGGTTTGGTGAAGCTAGGCAGTCACGGAAGTCTGCTCACTCCTCTGCAAACGTCCCGCGGTCCACTTGAAGAGAAGCGATAACATCTGTAGCAGTACGTGACTGAGTGTGTGACGCTGCTCATTTGAGATACTGTTTTTTCAGGTAAAAATAGATTTAGTACACCTGAACACGAGCAGTACTACGTTTACGACCCTTAAAATTGTAGTTCCATGGTAGGTAGGTACATTGATTAGTCCTGTTGTACGCAGACTGTAATATAAATGAAAATCATAATTTCTGGTACTCACGATAGTATTGAACATCTCCCCAAAACACATCAAAATCAAAAGTCATTTACTCAAACTAGGCTGAGAATCAGCACTTTTCGAACGTCAAAGTTACATAAGACAGTCCCCCAAAAACGCCCGCCCTTCACCAGTTCCTAGTGCTTTAGCTGGGAAGAAGAAGTGGCGCAACAAACTCCCCAGCAGCATACCTGTGTGCTGCGTACTATCGCGGGTGCGCATGTCGGACCACTTTAAAAACAACATCCCGTGATCACGGTTACCACATCTCTATACCGTCCCGTTTTGCGTCGTCGACCAATGCCAGCAAGAATAGTCCTTACGGCTGTTCAATATAAAAACTATCTGTTTTAGGCAGATAAAGATGATAACGTCATCTCACACAGACATCGTCATTTAAATGTTTTTTTTTACCAGTAATGGCGATATGATGGTTAACAAAATCTGAATGATTTTGAAAGATATTATTGACGCTGACTGTACATAGACACAGGTAAGACTTAGTCAACTAATAATGGACACAAGGGGTAAAAAAACAACTGCCTATATCAACAAAAAAATTAAATCCTGTCTCCTAAACTAGGGATTGCCTGTATCTTAGGAGACAGAGCCCCACCAGTGACCTTGCCATGACAATGTTGATATAATTTTAACCTACATTAAACCTATCGCAACGTTCGACTGCACTTTGGCCTCTCTGTGAGAGGGATCTCACAGAGAGGAGGCCTGTGTCCCAGCAGTGGGAACATTATAGGCTGATTATTTATTTATTTATTTAGGTTAGCCAACAATTGTTTACACAATACATTAACAATATTTTACATAATAGATACATTTATAAGTGCAACAATCACTTACAGGCTAACACAACATGCACCATTTTATGGTTTTTTCATGTGACTATCTGACATCCACAAGCCAGAGGGTAATACGATACCCCTTGGTTGTTACTATAAATTAATATGAAATAATCTCGCTCTATAATTACATCATAAACGGTTTTTATGATGTAATTATAGAGCCAAGTCGGCCGGCGAAGGGTTCCGTACCACCGTGCAATATTTAGCAAGAAACGCCGGAAGAAACACGTTTCTTGTATGTTAAAATAAGATAAAGTTAAAAATTAAAGGGACTCCTTTAATTTTTAACTTTATCTTATTTTTATTATTTGTTATTATAGCGGCAATAGAAATACATAAATGAAATGTTAACTGTCTAGCTATTACGGTTAAGGAGCAGATATATGATTTTAGTCACTTTTAAATCTGTTATTACGCCTTCATATCATGCAAATAAGTAATGTTAAACTAGAACGCACACACAACAATTATTTTAAGTGAATATTTAAGTATTGTAGTAAAATACTTTACGAAATAATCAGGAAGTAATGTCTACACTAAGCATTAAAAACGATATTACTTTCAAACTACTGAAGATATTTACATGATTTGTTTGTGTATAAACAGAATATTTTAGTGTCTATTTATATCTGTGATTTTTTCAATTATTTATATGTTCGTTACCAAAAATAAAAATTTCCTATGAAACCGAACGGCAGCGCGGCGTGAGCGCAACGCGCACTTGTATAGCAAGGTCAACGGTGATTACCTGACTCTTAATGAGATACAGGCCGCTGACAGACAGACGGACGGACATTACAGCAAAGGCTTATTAATAGGTTTCCGTTTCGCACCCTTCGGGTACCCTAAAATGGTAAAATGACTCGTACCTATGTATGTATGTTTGTGAAATGTAGTCTAAAAATACTGTTCCAATTACGAGAATTCATTCAATGTTAGAGATTCAGTAATGATGTATATTAATAGTATATATAAATCGCTGTCAAAGTTAAATAGATAGAATACCTACTCTTTATCATGCACACCAATATCAATGTCACCAATGCCATTGCCAATATAGCAATACTTATCCTTGAATTAGCAATATTTGTAATAACAAATCGATATCTATTTGAGGGGTCTGAGTGCAAATCCGCCACTATTCAGTTTCTGAAAATGTTCACAGCGATTAAAAAACATTTCATGGCTTAATAAATCGACAAATTTTCGGAGATATCTTCTAGGTTTATAAGAAATATAGTTTTTTTCCAGCTAACGATTAATATAACAACAATAGCATTAATATCATAAGCATAAATATCAATTGAAAAGTGGATAGAGGCGATTTTGAACCTCAATCCTGAATAAAGGTAGTTTTGGACTTCATTCACAGGAACAGAGGCGGTTTTGCACGTAATAAGCATAAAACACTAGGGCGGCCATGATGGCTGCTGTTCGGTGATTGGTCGAAACGGTGATTTTGCATTTTAGCAACTGGATAGTGTAGATTTGAATCTCATTTGTTATTATTTCTGGCTTTTTGTATGTGATAGAGGCGGTTTTGACCGTAACTGATTTTACAGAACCATGGATAATGTGCGAGTGTCACTAGACAAAAAAAAACATATTTTGATTTTTACTGGACAGAGGCGGATGTGGAATTAGACTCCTTAGGGCCCTCGCCCACGGCGACTTTTTGTAGCGATGCTGTCGCGCGTTTCGTAAACGCGCAACAGCATCGCTACTAACGCGTGTTAGTCGCAACTGCAACGCGCTACAGAAGCGATGCCAACGCGCTACTAAAGCGCTACAGCAACGAAATGACAACTTGACTAATGTTGCCTCAACGGAGTCCATCTTGCAACTGTAGTGATCGCAGGTATTTTTGTGCCGTTACTGAATCGCGTTTGCATCGCGACAGAAGCGCGACAGTATCGCGTTTGCATCGCAACTGAATCTGGGCCCGTGGGCGAGCGCACACAGCTAGCGACCGCTTCGCGACTGTATCGATGCGGACGCGTGACAGCATCGCTACTGCATCGCTACAAAAAGTCGCCGTGGGCCTTATTTGCAACTTTAATAGAAACTAGAAAACGAAGTACAGCTATGAGATCTCAATATCAGAATCTATTATGCACTTGTGTATTTAAAACTAGCTTATTAAAAATAAATGTAATTTGTATTCTTTTAAATAAAATACCTGACCAAAATAAAAAATTGACTGTTGCAAAAATTTAAAAGGCGTTTCACAGAATTACTTGTGGATAAATGTGCAGGATATCATAAAAAAAAATTGTAAATATCTTTATTATCCTCTACTTTGTATTACATTTGCATGGTATATTGAGGCAGAATGTAAAATACTGGTATTCAGCTGTATCCGGTAAGACTGGAAGCCGACCCCAATATAATTGGGAAAGGGCTAGGCAGATGATGATGTTTAAGGCAGAATGTACACCGATCCTATTATACAACAAAAAAAAAATCGGCTGTTCCATACATTTTGTTGATTTAAGTGAACACAAATGTATGGAACAGCTGATATTTTTTTCGCGATTTCAAGTTTGGTCCTTTTCGGGTTTAGTGTAAACAAAAACTAATGTTGTATAATTTAACAACTTATTTTTATGTACCTACATTCTAAGCAAATAAAGACCTATTCTATTCTAATCTAATCTGTCAGGTGACACAATGGGCCGTCTTATCGCTAAAAGCAATATTTCAAAGACAGCCTTTGAATGGATTAAGGGGAAATACTGCACGCAATCTGTGGTGTACCTAAAGGCTCTATTATCAATTTTATTTTTTCAAATTCATTTTTTTTATTTCAGACCATTTAGATCAAATTAGTGTTAGTATGAACGTAGCCTATGTTAGTAAACATAATAATTTAAAAATACAATAATTATATATCCCACACCACACCCACGCACCCCACACACATTTACTTACATCTTCCCTTGCATGTATTCTTAATTACATTATTTTCACTATTTTTATTTTTGTAAATCAATTTTTATGAACAATATTGCAAAATTATAATGTATGAGATTTTTATTTGAAGAATATTCTATGCGAATCAGACCGTCTCCAGTACAACAATCAAAAATGTAAAATTTTGTTTTAGGGGGCCTGGTGACCTGACATACAGGTTTTCTAAAAAAACTTAGTTTAGGCACCAGTCTTTCACAAATTAATTATAAAATTGTATCTGTAGACTTTTTACTGACATTCTCTGTAATTTGTGGTAAGAAATAAATAAATTATTATTATTAAAATTATTATATTAATCGGCTACATGAAAATGTGCACGCACATGTCTGCCAGCCCAGAGCCTTATATATGGTCCATCAACCTTGTCCGCCAGTGTAGTTAAAATACTGTTAGGACTACTTCTGAATCGCCGCAACATCGATGCACATCGTTTGCGCATGATGGCATGAAAGTCATCTATTCGCGCTTCCGCAAACATGCATGATGCACTGCAAAACCGAGGCAGCCCCAACAATATCCTCAGCACATTGTTACACGGACAGAGCATTGTAAGCCTTCTGCGTATACCTAACCCACAAGAAGCACGAGTAAAACGACTGGCAGTAGGCTCTGAAGAGCGTCAGTTTTACCTCGCCAGAGCAACACGCAAACCTGCGAGCAAGCATGGGCTGCCAACGCCCTGTGCTCCCTATCTGTCACCACATGACTGAGGTATTTATCGAAAGCCATAGGGTAGGTAATGTCCACACGGAATCCGCGGAGCGCGGCTAGTTAAGTTCACTATAAAATAAATAAATTCAATTTCAAACGTCTTTTATTCTTCAAACCCACTTTGAAAACCGACTCCAATATACTATATACCTACATGAACAAAAGCCATATCTTCGCATATCCAATTGTCTTCATCGTTCGCTACTAGAACCCGTACTCAAAGGACACGCCTTGCGGAAACAATAGAACAAGATGCTTGATAGAACACACGTTACCTTATCAAACATCTTTAATATTAGTTGTGGGGTACAGTGGTGACTCCGTTAGTATGTGTGGGTGTGTTTGTGTGAATGAGGGGGTGTGAGTGTGTGTGTATTGGAGCCGTCAAGGTTGGGGGGGATTGTATCTGTAATTACTGTTGTGAAGTATTTCTTTTGATTTCAAATTAGGAATTACTGTGATCTTATCTCGATCGAATACAGTGTAAGGGGTAGTGCGATGGAATCACATCATCCTAAAAATGATGAACGAATGAAAACCTCGTTAGGTTTTCATGACTGAAGATGATGGCATAGACTGAAAAAAGAGGTCATTTATACCAGCATTTTGAGAGAGCAGATTCAGACAAGTTTCTAAGAACATAATTATTAAATACGATTTAATTTCTCCATCGTTCAATCTACATCAGTTAAACAATGCGGTTCAAATTACATAGAATTGAAGAAGACAATGCACTTTAGTGGTTTATCCAGCGTGGCGCAATATCTCGGTGTAAAGTAATTAGATATATTGCTCGAAGTAGCATTTGCGGTGGGAGGGTGAAGGTGTGTGTGTGTGTTGTATACAATAACTATCCCTAACATAAGGGTGTGTCAGACTTTATCTTCGACTTGTTTCTTCTGATTTATTACTTTTACGTCCCGCAAGAAGCTTTATCTACAATATGGTGGGAATTAGGAAAATACGATAGACATTAGCCTTTGAAAAACATTACTTCTATTAACTAGCCGTATTCGCCCCAGATCAAAAATTTTAGTTAGATTCATGTGCTAAAATTTTCGCGTTTTAGTTTCGTTTTGACACCTCTGACACTCACAATGACACATTGACTTGACGCGATTGTTGATGGAAACGTCATTATTAATGTGTGGCTTTTCCCAGTGTGGATATTTATTCGCGACTACGTACGGTGAGGGTAAATCTATCGATTTAAATTTTTGTTCTAGATACAACATTGACAGTCACATCTAGGGTTGCCAGGCCCAGAAATAGAAAAGCCAGACACAGATTCATATTTAGCCGGACATTTTGCCCTGAAAGCCGTTAGGCTCTTTTTTTTAAAACTGAAAGAAAATGATACTTTTATTTGTGAATTTATTACTGTTATTAATTTAAGACTTATTCTACTCTTAAGTATATTATGTATTATGTTATTATGAATCACATTTTGTTCTTACTAAAGTAATTTGTACTTTCTTCCGGCATATTTTGGCGGGGCGGGGTTGACCAAAAGCCAAACCAAAGCCGGACAGGCCGGACTTGTATATATTTGGCCGGACACGATTGTAAAGAGCCGGACATGTCTGGCTAAAGTCGGACACCTGGCAATCCTAGTCTCTTCAGTAATTGCATTGAAATACAGCAATTCTGCTTAGGGGCAGAAAATGGTATTGTGGTATTACTTCCACAGACGAGCTGAAATAAAAATAATTACAATAAAAACTCAACGCTTTACAATATTAATTAACCTTTTTAACACCACGCCCTTGTAGCTATTATCTTATTCGTGGATCAACATAAACTGATCTACTGTTACAAAGAGATACCAAGCATACTTCACGTAAAAGGAGCCGCGAAAATCTTTCCACGGGGAAACTCGTCAAAACTTGAGCCAGTTCGAGAATAAACTTTCGTATGGTGTTACAAAAATTATATCGAGTAAGGTTTAATATTACTTTTTCAGATAAATTGGATATTGTGTGTGAATGTTGATGCGCACGAAAAAAACCTGAAGGACGAAATTGTGGTGAGGTATGAGGTATAAGTCGTCAAGAGAAGTTATTTAATTCCACTAGATATCTCGAAGGGATCTTGAAAACAGTACACACTTAGACTTATCCCAGAAAGTAGGGTACCTAGACAGACTTTTTGCTTGAAAATACTATGCAAAAACAATCGAGTACAGATACGCTTGCATAATAGGTTCTGAAGTTTTTAAAAAGAACCAATAATTGTTAAAAGTTAAAGGTTTTAACGCTAGCTTCTATTTATATTTTAGAAATAGCCATATTTGTTAGGAAAAATTCACACTTATTCTTCACAGTAGCCGAAAACAATATATTTACAAAAAGAGACCTCACCAAGTTAAAAAACCAATTTTGTAAAAGCACTCTCCACTACAGACAATACCTTATGTCCATTAAAATGTACAACTATATTCCAAAACTGATAACAGAACTACCATTTCATTTCTAAAAAAAAACTCAAAAAGCATGGCTTCTCTAAAATGTTTATACACTAAAAGAATTCTTTGAATTTAAGGGTACTTACAAATTAGATTTATTTAGTTAATACAAACGTTGTTGTTGTATTTTTATACCTATTGTATTTTTTTATTTTTTTTTTGTATTATAGAGTATAAATGTATCTTTTGTGTCGATAGTGTAAGTGTTTTGTATTGTTTATTAGAATAAAAGTAGTATATAAGTTTTATACCCATTGTAGGTTAAATATTCGTATTAGCGGCGGATGTGTCCTGAGCATTACACTGATAACCAACTTTGTACCTACCGTATCCGAGGAATAAATGTCTTTGTCTTTGAAGCTACTACCAAAAAATGCAATAAAATATCTTTAAAATTTTCCAATTTCTAACTAACATTTAATCATGAGACATTTCTCCATGTTTACTCCACCATTTAAAAAAGTTACATCTAACAAAATAACTTCAACAATTTAATTGTAATTAAGTTACAGCTTTGACATCAATTCGATCTTATGTAAACAAGTCAATGTTGACTTGTATAGACAAACTCTCAATGAAACTCGGTCGAGAGCCCCTTTGATGACGTCGTAATTAAATTCAAAATCTATTTCAATAAGGTCAAACGTATTTTAGAGTCGCAATGAGAATCTAGTTGAAGATTTAATCAAAAGTGAATGTTATATGTATGAGTAATATAGTTTGAAATAGACGCAAATAGACAGCTTTTTCTCGAATTACATTCAGTAAACATACATTTTTATTCAAATATAATAAAAAATAAAGAATCAAATGTAGGTATAAACAATTATTAGACTTCTAACTATTTACACTATATCTACTAAGTCTCGCATACGGTCGCAGCATTATGCTGAGCGATGACCGTTTTGCGTGGATGTGACGCATATTTCCCTTAACTTGTTCTTTTCGTGTTTGTTTTCTTTCTTTGCGTCATATTTAACGCTGATAAACGTATATTCTTCCGTCCTGTCTAAAAAGTAGATACAAAAAACAACAGGATACTTAGACGTCGAAGTGCTCGTCCGCATCGCTGTCATCCGGCAACGTGCCCAGAAGACTGGCACCATTGCCACGTTTAATGGCAATGCTTATTCTCTAGCCAAAGAACGAACTCTGATTTTGTATACCTACAACAATTATCTAACCACGTAAGGGATTTTCGAAAGCAAATAATATTTAAACAAGCACGTGACGTAATGCCAGTATTGATGTATGTATACGGCTTCACTGCAGTTTCGGTATATTCGGCGTTCAGTCAAGCATGAGCTGTTTCAGTTCGGCTCACGACATAGATGGTTAAAAAACAAGCCAAGTGCGTGTCGGACCACGCACAATGAAGGGTTCCGCAGTTGGGAATTTGGGATGAATTTATCCCAAAAACAAACTTAGCATTGTCGTTGAAAAGCATGTTCTCCCATACATCGATATATGCCACGGTCAATTCTCCAACTGCAAATTTATGTTGATTGACTCGTTAAGCCCACTTAGCTGTGATAGTTTTCCTTTTAATTTCATTATATGTACTACTGCCATGATTTTTTTCACATCTCCATAAACAACCATTCAGCTGGCAGGGGAAAGTGAGATTTTTGTTAGAGTCAATTGGGGGACACTTGACTATAACAAAACTATCACATTAATGCTTAATATTACGCAAAAGGATCCTGGAATCGAAAAGTGGTGGAATCTAAAATAAAATAAATAATGTAAAAAACAAAACCTGACTGTAAAAAATACAATTTAAAAGTAATGCACTAAAAAGACCGAAACAAGATTGGAATTGAAATAAACTACAAACAAAGTTAACTCTACTTTGGTTTAACAGACTATATTATGAGCTGAAAGCAATCAATCTTGTTTCGGTATTTTTAATGCATCACTTTTAAATTGTCTTTTTTGCTTTTTTTATTTTAGACTTTTTAGTGTCCCGGCACACTCATATGAACAAAAACTGTGTTACTTATACAAGGTGGATTTTTGAGATGGGGCAGTAGGGCACCTTAACCGTTGTAGCTACAGGAAAACGGTCTTACGAGACTGTCCTTAACTTTTGAGAAATTTTGATCAGCATACACAGAATTTAAAAAAATGCACAGTCAGCAGGATAATGGGCAATAATCACAAAAACATCTTTTTTATGTCAATCGATGTTGCTTATTATGGGGATCTATCGGACTAACTGAGGTTTGAGTACTAGAAAAGTCAGAAAACGCAAAAACCTATTCCCATACATTTTGTAGGAAATGAGACTCCTACTTAGTTTTTTTATGATGGACAACACTACTACAATGGACCTGGCCGAAAATAAACAAAACAATTATTTTTAAAATTTCGAATGAATACGCACCATAATTTATTTGCTTTAAAAACAGAACCTAGATAGTTTGTTGCTTGGTTGCTTGTAATTTCTGAAATTCTGTGACAAAATTACCTCATTTAATTTAAAACGTTTACGAATATAACGATACCTTAACTGTCGAAATCCATCCAGCCGTTTGGAAGATACAAGATAACAAAGAAATTTACAAACAAACAAATATACATAATATACAAGATACGCGTGTGACCGCATAGATCTTCTGAACTACCCAATGGATTTGAATGCGGTATATCACCATAATTTAGAACATTTATTCCGAAACGTTTATGTGTATAATTGCATTCTTATTAAACTTACCTAAGGTAATTGAAATATCTAGATGTTTTGTCAAGTTGTATATCTAGATGTTGTGGTTGCTAGTTTATCATAAAATGAGGTAATAATAATAATTTCTCTGGAGCCTTAACCACGGGTAGCTTGAACGGTGCTCCCGACACCTGCACACTACTATTTTTTTTTTATATTTTAAAATGTTTTTGTATCTCTTTTAGGAAATATTAAAAAAAATATTTTTATGTAAAAAAGTTAATAATGGAAATACAAATTAATATTTTATTTCAGATCAAATTACAAGATCCACATGTTTTTAGTAAAAGTCTTAAACCTAATGTTAGTAAAAACACGCTTTATATAAAAATTTAAACGACTGACACTTACGTGTGCAGCCGTATCCAGTGAGCCAGCATGGGGCTGTCCCACCTGTCGCAGGTACTGGATGCAGGATGCTGTGGAACACGTATTCTTCCAAGAATAGAAGCGCACCGTTTCCGTATAATGGCATGAAAACCATCAACCATGGCCTCGGTGAACATCCCGGTAGCGCTACAAAAGCATGGCAGACCCAACAGCATCCTGAATACATTGTTATACTGGACACGCAAGGCGTTGTATGCCCTCAGCGTATACCTGACCCAGAGACTGCACGTGTAAAAAGACACAAAGTAATTCATTACACCTTTGATATACAAGGTGTCGTTTTGCATCCTCTTCAAATTCAAGGAGGTAACTACGCTTCTAATATTAACTACTATTCTCGACACGAATCAATAATAAAAATAAGTAGCTCTTTCTTTTTTTCTAGGTTTCAGAAATCGGCATGTGTGGGACACGCATGTTAAAACGCGGCCCGTGTGATACCGCACTGTAACAGTGTCGCCCTGCAAAAGAACTAAAACAAACAGGCCAACTTTGTTATGCCGGTGTGTGTGACAGCTACACTCTCGCCACGTCATTGTGCTGTCATTGTCTTATAATATCGTGCGTGCATTTTGCGGCCAACAGTTGGACGCAATTTTTTTCAAAATCGAGTTTACAGCTTTGACAGTCTTTCTAGACATATTTATATCTTCTTCTATTACAAGAAAAGAAGAAATTGTTTTATCATGAAGTTACAAGTACTTACTATAAAATTAATTACCAAGTATAATACAAGGAAGCACATTATTCTAACAATGAGCTTCCTACACAGTTGTGTACGTTGTGTGTGTTGTGTTGTTGGTGTGTTGTCAGTTGACAATAGTTGAAAATGCTATAAATTTTACCCGACTGTTATTCTGCAAATCCTTTTATCTACTGGATGTCGGTACAAGGTATCAAGATCAAAGTTACTTACATCTTTAATAAATATAACATTGATGTTTGACGGTATTTATCATTCGTTTTACGACTCATAATCAGCCTATAATGTTCCCACGCACTGTTAGGACACAGGCCGCCTCTCGGTGAGAGGAAGTGGACCGTAATGATTCTTCTTCCGACTCATGCTAAGTAAAAATGGTACCAGTTGATATTCTGAAGTTGTAGTTTCTTTGTATAATCTATATACAGGCTGTAATTTTAAACAATATTAACCTCTTAAGAGGTCCCATGGTAAAAGTTGTTCATAATGATAATGACAATGACCCCTTAAGGTTGATGGTGTTTAAAATCACACTCTGTATATTAATATTATAATATTATTTGTATAAATTATACATGCGAATTTAGAATGCTTAGCAGAAGAAGTCTGGAAACTTTGGATATAACCAGAATTTTCAAAAAGAACCAGAAATGTAAGTAAAGCTAAGCAAAGGATAAGAAATAAAAAGCCCTTATTATTATTATAAGTTTAGGCCTCAGCATAATAAATGAGGAACGACTTAATTCGAAACCACTTTTCCGAATTTTAAACCCAAAACCTTTGTATTTAAAGCACCAAACACTTTTTTTTTTAATTAACTTATTCGAATGCTCTCACATATTGTTCTACATAAAGTTACAATCCCTTCAACGTTCATATCTGGGCCTAGCAGACAACGTATGTCTGAAAAGAGACGCTTCCATTGCAGAACAAGTTCGCAGAAACTGATAAAACCGTATTGCACCTCAGTGAGTGTAATCCACTGAAGCATAAACGAAATGCACATCTGGGGAAGCACTTATGTGGCCCAGACGAAAGAAAAGAAAATCCGATAGTTCTTACCAGGTGCAGGTTTTGAGGAACTTTTAAATTGATTCTAACACAATAGGTATCTTTTTAACCGACTGCCTCAGGAGGGTAATGTTTTTCGAGAGTATGTATGTATGTATGTATGTCTATTTCTTTGGCACGCTCTGTAGCCTAAACGGCTTAATGGATTTTAACATATGAGGTGTCGTAAGATTCGTCTTAATTGTGGGAGTGACACAGGTTATATAATATTTATAAATTGCATCTGCAAATACAAAAAAAAGGAGGGGAAGTCCTTTTTTTTAATTAATTGCAACAATATTGGTAAAACTAAAACGCTTGAAATAAAATTAATTATTTAAAAAACAAAAAACCCGACTGCAAAAACACATAACTGAAAAGGGAAAAACAAGCGTTATAATCTATAGAATTTTGGTATCGCAGGCGGGGCCAATCAAAAGTTACACCATATTTCAGGTTATTCGACTGTCTCCGCCTGCAAGACCAAAATTATATAGATGTTTGTTTGTTTGTCTGCGCACTTGTTTTTCCCTTTTCAGTTATGTGTTTTTGCAGTCGGGTTTTTTGTTTTTTAAATAATTAATTTTATTAGGGTTGCGTTGCGAGCTGAGTTGCTGGTGGTAGGCACAGAATCACACGGTACTGACTTGTGCTAGGTGAAATGAAATAAGAAATTAAATGGAAATAAAATTATTGACTAATTAGCTTGAATATCAGATTAATATCAAACTAGCAATTTGTAGCTAGCTTAAAATATAAAATATTTTATATAATATTCTTGTATACATAAAAGCGCAAGTCTGTGCCAATCATAGGGTTTTTTTTTTTTTGAGGGTGGGAAATCATCAAATAACTTCTCCCGGTCTGGGCGGAGCGGGAGGGTGTGTCAGACTCTTACTGACTATAACCCACCCGTATTCATTCCTGTTGCCTGTGTTGCCAGGGGCCTCGGTGACCCATAAGTACCTTCCCGCGACCCCGGCAGGTATCGGTCCTAGTGGACCCCTACATTTGTGCTGACATCTCTTTGAGGCACGCGTGGAATACGACGCGCCGTCGACCCGGGCCTGTTCCTTACCGGACGGTGAGCTACCCATTGCTCACCGCGAGCATTACTGCTTCGCAGAAGGAGGTGAGCAGAGGAGGGTTATGCTACTCATTGGCAAATCCATGTAGAATACGTTGGTAAACAAAATGCACAAGTTCACATAAAAATTTGCTCTCATAATGCATATGGACAACTCTATGACATCTCGAATGAACCGCCAGTCATTCGCTAGGGAATTAAAAGCAGCTAGGTAATTGCGTAACAGACTTAAAGTAGCAATGGGTTTAATTTAGAATGATTTTTTGTTATTATTACTGTTAAGTGTGAACTAACAAAAAAATGTTATACGTTTTTTTAATTGTAAATATCTTTTTTGGCTTTATAACATTTTGTAAAACCATAAATAGTGCATGTTGTGTTAGCCTGTAAGTAATTGTTGCACTTATAAACGTACTATTAATGAAATAATGTTAATGTTATGTATTGTGTAGGTAATCAATTTATTGTTGGCTAACCTAAATAAATAATTAATATTTTGACAGTTCAACAAAATTCATTGCGTTACTTACCTTGTTGAGAAGACAAATTTTTCGAACATACTCGTAAGTAAATTACAAGATGTTTATTAACATTAACTAAATTAAATTAAAACTAAGTTAAGCCTAAAAAGGCCCTCGGGGCATTGTACCGAGGATGCTGGCGGCATTTCCTCGCTGAATTGCAATGCTGATGCGTTGCGCGAGAAAGTCGCCAGCTTTTCGGTCACCAGTTACATCATCTAGACGTTTCGCGATTTCCGCAAATAACTTATGCGCACTGGGACCCCATGGACCGAGGGTCGCGACGCCAATGGGCACAAAGTTGTACTCTCGTAAGAATAATGAAGCAATGGGTTAGCAATACCTATCCGTCAAATATATTTATAATGTGATTGATAGTGTGTTACAAAAAATAGGGTGCTGGACATGGTACGCAAATTACCATGCAAATCTACATGATCACATCTCAAAATCCAAAAGATGAGATAATTATGCTTGCCTTCAAAAGGTTCATCGATACATTTAACTATTAAATTTCGCTTAATACAAAATAAGTGTATAATCACACGAGTGACCATCATTTTCTTTTCAACCTTTCAACAGCTGTGACAAATGAGTTGTAACTCCATACATCAACGTCACAAAAGTAACTGAGATATATTATAAAAATAAAAGCGAATATATTGCGACAAGGGTTTTTTTGCCACCTAATTGCATTTTCTTATTTTATACAAATTTGATGACGCCTGGATAGTGATGCACTTTAATAGTGGAGTATAACAAAATTCTTAAAAAGTACTACAGCCGGATCAAATGAAAGGCTTAATTTATATATGATAATTATTTTTAGAGTTCATTCTACTCATTTTACACCATGACGCACTCTGACAGCTCTCCATGCTGATCCTCTACTTTTATCTATCCTTCTTAATATTAAATACTTTTTACATAAAACATACATAATCAGCCTATAGTGTTCCCACTGCTGGGACACAGGCTTCCTCTCTGTGAGAGGAAGTGGGCCGTAATCCAACACGCGGGCCCAGTGCGGGTTGGTAGATGTCACATGTTTTCGATTTTTGGTTCTAGGACATGCCGGTTTCCTCACGATGTTTTCTTCACTGTTTTGAGGGCAGTGGAGATAGTGGTGAAATAATTTTACACAAAGTAAAGCGCCTGTCTGGGTTCAAACCTACGATCTACAACTCGTAAGTCGAAATACTGTTTATCTCATTATAAATGCCATCAATATAAAAAATAGTCGGAAAGGTTGCATGATAAAGCCATGCAGGCTAAAACCTTCACAGTACTCACATAACGCCAAAGGGGCACTTATCCCATAATTAGTCAATACTGAAGTCCCATACTATAGAAGGCAAGTTTATTGCCATTATTCGAGCACCAATTCAGACTCCGGACTGATACTAAGCATTTCCGAATTAGAAACCCAGTACAGTTTTGTCCAACCGAGGGATCGTACAGAGAAGCTTCAACTCTATAATTGCGCTTGTGACCACTTAACCAGCGAGATAATCAAAAATTATACTAAACTAGATGCGCCCCGCGGTTTCACCCGCATAAGTTTTGACCCCGTGGGTATATCGGGATAAAAAGTATCCTATGTGTTATTCCTGGTTATAAACTATCTGCGTGCCAATTTCATCCAAATCCGTTCAGTACTTTTTGCGTGAAAGAGTAAGAAACATCCATCCATCCATCCATCCTTACAAACTTTCGCATTTATAATATTAGTAGGACTAGCTTCTAAATTCTAGTTAATATAACATAAACATCACGCCTTGTTTCCGTGAAGGAGTGCAGGGGTGTACACCCACATTTCGCCAGTTATGTTTTTAAGTCCCATGTAATAGGAGGCGAGCCTATTGCCATCACCCGGGCACAAATCCAAACTCCGGGCTGCTACAGAAATTCCAGATAAAAAACCCAATAACATTTTGACTTAATTTACACGGACACAATATAATTGATATTTCTGTACTTAAGTGGAAATAATATCAATTTTAAAACATGGATTTGAATAATTAGGTTTTCACGAATTACAAAAAAATCGAGATTTCTTTATAATTATGTAAGTTTGATATTAATTTATTATACACATACACCTTTCAGATTAAGTTCTCTAAATTATGGTGAAACCGCATCAAAATCCGATGTGTAGTTTAGAAGATCATCGCGGTCACACAGAGAGACACGAAAAGCGACTCTAATTAATATTATAGTATTTAATATTAGAGGTAAAACTGAGTTTGTACGTAGGGGGTAATTTTCAATTCCAGGCATTGGCCTTGCGGACGGGAAGTAATGGGTAGCTCGCCGTCCGATAAGGACCAGGCCCAGGTCGACGGCGCGTTATGTTGCAAACGCGCCTCAAAGAGATGTCGTCAGCACAAGTGTAGGGGTCCGCAAGGGCCGATGCCTGCCGGGTTCGGGAAAGTCCGAAAGGGATACCGTGGCCTCTGGCAACACACAGGCAACAGAAGGAACACGGGTGGGTGTTAGTCAGTAAGAGTCTGACACGCCCACCCGCTCCGCCCAGAGCGGGAGAAGTTATTTGAAAATTTCCCACAAAAAAAAAAACCATGGTTGGGTTAAATAACTTTAATTTGATAATTACCCAAACAAAAAAAGGGGGTAATTTTTGGAACTACTGATACTGGCTTTGCCAAGTTTCATAGGCTTTACTTCATATTAAAACAAGATATTTCAAGCGGACTAAGTTGTGGGCAGAAGTGATTAATATTGTACATCCTTTCCAAAAAATCCAATATTTATATTCCACATTGCATTTAAATACCCTCATCCCAAACTTTAAAACTGCCCAAAATTGTCATTATTTATCCGCAAACAAACAGGAAAACATCAGTGACATGATTGATGCGATTTATTCGCTATGGGTTCCGCAGGTAACTGAGGAGTTATATACTCCTGAATTCTGAAATTAATCATAGGTGTCGTCCTCTGCAAACGATACCGGTATAAGTTGTTAGGTCGGTTAATAAACATCGAGACATGGATGGGGCTCGTGGCTAAGCATTAACAGCCGCACAAGTCAATCGATCAGGTCAAGGTACGCTTGCCGCGGTCGGTCCGTGGATTGGTGACCATCTTTACATACTGAGACCCCTCCGTACCTCGTAAAGCACGTAAAGCCATTGGTCCCGGCTGTCATTTGTAGATTTTTGATAGTCGTTACGGGTAGTCAGAAGCCCAAAAGTCTGACATCCAGTCTTACCAAGGGGTATCGTGTTACCCAGTAACTGGGTTGTGGAGATCAGATTGGCAGCCGCTCTATGTAAAATACTGGTATTCAGCTGAATCCGGTGAGACTGGAAGCTGACCCCAACATAGGAGAAAGCTAGACAGGTTGATTGGCACGTCGTGAGAAGATGCACTAATTTGTTAAAAAGGTTTTTTTAAGGTGATTTATTTCATCGCATGATCATCACTCATCATCATCATTTCAGCCGAAAGACGTGCACTGCTGGACATAGGTCTCCCCCAAGCTCCGCCACTTCGACCGGTTTTGTGCTTCCCGCATCCAGCGGATTCCTGCGGCCTTCACAAGGTCATCGATCCACCTTGTAGGACGCCTTCCAACGATACGTCTTCCGGTACGCGGTCGCCATTTCAGATCCTTTCGGCCCCATCGGCCATCTGTTCTGCGAGCAATGTGCCCTGCCCACTGCCACTTAAGTTTGGCAATTCTTCGGGCTATGTCGGTAACCTTGGTTCGCCTGCGGATCTCTTCATTTCTGATTCGATCACGTAGGGAAACTCTAAGCATAGCTTTACTTTTAGCCTTTTATAAGGCCCATTGTAAGCGACCACGTTTCAGTGCCATAGGTCATCACTGGCAACACACACTAGTCAAAGACTTTCATCTTGAGACACTGTGGTATACGACGTGTGTGGACGAGAAGATATTGCGTAGCTTCCCGAACGCTGCCCAGCCGAGTCGGATTCGACGATTGACATCTTTCTCGAAATTGTACCTACCTAACTGGACAGTTTGTCCTAGATAAACATACTCGTCCATAACTTCGAGCGTAGCGTCTCCAATTTTCATGAGAGTGGGTGTAACATGGGCATTTGACATGATCTTTGTCTTGTCCATGTTTATTTTAGGACCCACTCTTTCGGAAGCTCTACTGAGGTCATCGAACATTGTACTGAGGTCCTCCATAGTCTCAGCCATGACAACTATATCGTCGGCAAACCGAAGGTGATTGATGTACTCGCCATTGATGTTGATGCCTGGCCCTTTCCAGTCCAGAATCCTGAAGACATCTTCCAGTGCAGCGGTGAACAGTTTCGGAGAGATAACGCGTCCCTGCCTCACACCTCGCTGCAGAAGGATTGGTTTCGAAGTCTGTTTCTGGAGTCGGACTGACATAGTGTTGTTTTCGTACAGACACTTAAGCACCTCGATGTACCGATAGTCGATCTGGCACCGTTGAAGAGACTGCAGTACAGCCCATGTCTCGATCGAATCGAAGGCTTTTTCGTAGTCCACAAACGCTAAGCAGAGAGGCAGGTTATACCCCTCGGTCTTCTGTATAACCTGCCGCAGCGTATGTATGTGGTCTACAGTGCTAAAGCATTTACAGAATCCGGCTTGTTCGGGAGGCTGGAAGTCGTCAAACCTTCGCGCGAGACGGTTCGTGATGACTCTTGTAAACAGCTTGTAGACACATGATACTTGATAACTTTTATAATAACTAAAATCATGAATATCATCGGTAAACTGTCTCTCAACGTCAATTTACCTTTCTATAACCATTTTACATAACTGTCAAAGAATGACAGTTTTAATTTAAATATTTAAGTTAGTAGTCAAGATGTTTAAATTAATTTCACTAAAATTACAACATCATTTATAATAATTGTGTGTTAATTGAGTTATTGTTCGCGAAAACTAAAGTAACAGCCAAAAACTAGTAGCATTTATTAACTTAATAAACCAGGGGTACATGTTGGTCAATTATTATTTACCATTTTAATTATAATCATCTATCAAACAATGATTGTTTGTACCAACCCGTAATTTTAGTTCGCATTACTAATTCTTTCATTGTTACTTAATTCTAAAATAATTGTATTGTAAATATTGCAATTTTTATTTATTAATTGTAAGCTCTTAGGTAGGTACATGTATGGCGCCTTGCCCTTCTTCGCTGGGCGCCACATCAAATTTTTAAGATTACGTTATAGTTCGTATAAATCAAACGCGTGTGGAATTCCTGCAGGCAATGATTAGACGGCGCTTGTCACAAAATGGAAAAATAAATCAGGCATTGTTAGCCCCTGTACTATTTAAATGTATGAGGTCGAAGGTCGCGCCTTTTTGTAAAGTTTGAGATGCTCCAGTAACAGCATTTTGAGGGTTGTCTCGTGCCACCTAGCACCATATTTGTGCACTGGATTTCTGTTTATCTAAGCGAGAACAAAAAATGACGAATGAATTACAAAACATATACACATTATGAAACATAGTCTAAACAAAAATAAAACATGGAGGAGGTATACCTCCTCCATGTTACATTTTTATGTTTTTACTGTTTATTATTTATATATTTTTTGTTTATGGATATTTTGCCTGCAATGAAACACTTTTTATTTATTTATTTTTAAATCGGTAAATATCAACATGTCATATACGAGTATCTTACCAAAAAAGATGTTAAGATCTTATGGTAGACAAAACAAGAATAGGTCCTAAAAAAATGTCTGTAGTATTCTTTTTAAGGCAAATCAACAAAGTGAAATAAATGATTTTTTTTTTAATCAAACGTCATTAACAATAGTTATTTATACAAGGTGTCGTTTTGCATCCTCATCAAATTTCAGGAGGCTGCTATAAAAGACATGTATAATCAAATAAAATTACGATACCTGCTCAATAATTAATACATACTTGCTTTTTTAATTATTTAAGTTTGACAGTATTTTAGAATACACCAATTTCACAAAACAGAATCACCCCGTTGCGTATGCGGTAGTGTGTGTGTAAAAGGGCCGCGTTTTAACATGCGTGCCCCTCACATGCCAATTTCCGAAAATATAAAAAAGTATTACTTATTTTATTATTGATTCGTGTCGAGAATCATTAGCATAGTTATCTCCTTGAATTTGACGAGGATGCAAAACGACACTTTGTATACATACCAACTAAGATGTTAATTAATAAAAGTAGCTTAAAGTTCAAAGACGTTTAAACATTAAAAATGTATGATTAAACAGTCGCTAATTACTATTAACGTTTACAAATAAAGTGGTAAATACATACACAGCATTAACGAGTCATCGGCGTACCTAATTATAGATCTCGCATGCATCTTAATGAGAACCAGTCATTCAAAAGATTATTAAGCCTAATAGGCCAAGATCTTTGCCTTATATTGCTAACTAAATATCTAATTATTTGAGCACAAAGTAAGTAGTGAGGGAATTATGTAGCATAATAGTTTGCGTAACTATCCAGTACGAAGTTAAGCTATTGTGGTTAACCTACCGCTAACACAGACGTAATTAGCTAGCCTGAAGGAAATTAGGAATTTTAGTGGAGGTACTTACTTACGTGTTTGTTTTAACAGTTTGTTGATAGTGTTATTACAATGAATAACAAGATAAATATCTACACTTCTTAAATAAAAATAAAATGGCACCATATGGGGTGACAAGGAGGCTGTGATGTGTCAAAATGATTCTAAATTTAAAATAAAACAACAAATACGTTGTTTCTATACGACCAGCACGTTTTGTTTCTAACAAATGTTAAGCCGTGTATGCACGGTCGAACAAAACATAGTGAACATGAACATCGAACACCGAACATTTGGTTCGTACGTGTGGACGTAAAATACGTGTACGCCCGATCGAACAACAAACATCGAACACTTTGTTTGCATGGGCATACCACAAACGAACATCAAACACTATGTTCAACAAACATGTTCGTGGCAATCCAGTTTCGTTGTTCTGTGTGGACGGTGTGTGGTGTACATGTTCGCTTTTGCTAATTTACGTCCGTAGTACGAAACAAACGTTCGGTGTTCGATGTTCGTGTTTACCTAATTTGGTTCGCTTGTGCGTACACAGCTTAAGGTTCTGAAAATCTATTTGATTGACAATGTACCTGATTACCTATCTGACGGCGTAGACAAGTGACAACCGCGTTCAAAGCGTATCGCACTTCTACAGCACTTTTCAACGGGATTGACATAAGCTTTTCGGTAGCATGTCAATCCCATACATTTTTTTATATTTCCATCATCATTACCTGTCAGTGATATAATGTTATTTTATCTAGGCCCTCTGGTAAAGAAGCCCCATCTTCTAATGAGTGTAAATGAATACTAGGTAATTGATTTTGTTTTAGGATGGGAAGCAATATCTTTTTACCTGCCAATAATAAAGCATTTTGATCGCCATTTAATCTTCCAAGCAAGTCTAATCTTACTAGCCCCAATATAAAGCTGTTGGGTAAAGGCTGGGTGAGCAATGGTGGCCCAGTAGTATCGGCCCCGACTTACAAGTTGGTCATGAGTTCAAACCCAGGCAGGCACTTTACTTTGTGTATTTAAATTCATCACCACTGTTCTTAAAAACTCCCCCCGTCCCTTGAACCCGCCCGCCCACGCGGTGCAAGATAACATAATCAATGTCCCTAATAATAACTCACAGATTCGACAATTCCCCACTTGCTCAGTAATCGGTAGCGCCCTAAGTCTAGGTTCGATTCCCACTATGGGATGCCCTTAGCTGTGCTACCTAATTATTTATTCTTTAGCTAGGTGAGAGGCCCTTCTGGCCCCACCGAAACCCGGTGAAGTAGTTCAAATCCCCGAGGGATAACTACAAAACAGCCACTTCAAAATAAAAAGAAACTGCTCTCAAAACGGTGAAGGAAAACATTGTGAAAAACGGGCATGTCCTAGTACCGAAAATTTGAAGACATGTGACATCCAGCAACCCGCTCTGGGCCCACGTGGTGGGTTCTGGCCCACTCCTCACTGAGAGGAGGTCTGTGTCCCAGCAGCAGGAGCATTATAGGCTAATTATGCTTATAGGCAAAGGCCTCTCTCTCCCTTTCCCACACAATTCAGTCTCTGATAATTCATCAATCGAAAGATTTCGAGTTAAATTAATCGAGTAAATAATCGCACGCAAACAATTATTTAAACCCACAGTCTTTTTAGAAGTATTTTCAAGGACTTAAGATTTAATTACACTTTGCACATTAATCGAATTGTTATTTTGACAGCTGTCAACTGAAATGATACAATATTAATTAACGGAGGAAATTGAATTGATAAATCCTATGAAATAAATAATACTTAGCAATAAAATAATGTTTCAGTCTAGACAGACATATAAGACAATCTACACTAATATCAAAACTGAAGAATTTCTGGCACTACCAGTCGGATTTGATCTATCTTTCCTAATAAAAAGCTGAAGAGTTTGTTTTTTTTTTTGTTTTAACGCGCTAATCTCTGGAACTTCCAGTCGGATTTGAAAAAATATCTTTGCATTTAATAGTCCAATTTTTGAGTAAGGTTTGAAGCTATTTAACATCAAGTTAAATAGCTTAGAAGACGAGTAAAAATAAAAAAAAATCGGAAAGAACGGTAAGTGAAAACGAATTAATAGCGCGGGCGGGCTATGCGATGCGACGCAGTGGGTCGAAAGCCGAAATTTCACGTAGACGAAATTCGCGTACAGAAGCTAGTAAATAGATTAGGTGAAATAAAATCCTTAGATATGATTGCTTCAATTTCAGATTGGCAGTGGCATTAAGAAAGACTAGACTGTAGTGGTTGCAATTGTGACTGCCAAACGATTTTATCCTGACTCTGGCTTGGACCTTGAATCAGGTACTATGTTTTTTTCATGAGGAATTGTTCATGAAATTTGATAAATTCCCGGTTAATAGCAATATGCTCGCTTCTTATTGCACTTAAAGCAAGTAGTAGTTATTTAACTTAAGGTTGTCTTTAAAAGATCGCTTTTAGCGATAAGACCGCCCATTGTGTCACCCTATGTAAAATTTCTACATTTATAGCTGTAATTTTTATGGTGTACATAATAAAGAGTATTTTATCTATCTACAGTAAAACGGGGTGAATAGAAATGCAGGGGTGAATCGGGACGAAACTTTAAAATGGATTTTAACGTTGAAATAATATAATTTGTTGCCAAAAAGGGCTCTAATGTGTTTATTGAATAATAATTAACGACTAACTTTCCTTGTTGGCAGCAAACTGTATTATTTCAACGTTAAAATCCATTTTAACGTTTCGTCCCGATTCACCCCTGCATTTCAATTCACCCCGTTTTACGGTATCTATCTTAAACCATAATTACTGGAATGTAGCTATACTTTTCACTTCTGAAAGAAAGAAAAAGAAAGAACAATTGTTTATTCTGCACAAACAAAACGCACATTACAAAAATTATCGTAAAACACTTATGTGGGTTGATTACGAGGCTTTTAGCTACTTTGTATATGTGTATATACAAAGTAACTAAAAGCCTCGTAATCAACCCACATAAGTTCTGTACCCACACCATCAACCCATGCAACCCTAACCCATGTAAATCTGCCTACCTCCTCGAGAATACAGGCATGAAGACTTGTTATAAATCCACGTATGAGTCTGAAAATGTTACGAACGATACCCACTTACGAACTTGTCGTGCGTAAATTAAATAAAACAAAACCATACTGTTCCCGCCCAACTCACTCGAATACTCGTTTTAGGTTAAGTGTAGCGTAGAGTCTACCGATGATATTTACGAGAATAAATTATAAGGAGGATAAGGAAAAAATTCAAGGTAGCCTGAAGGTTTACGAGTATGTATAACTTCATGAACGCCAGATTGAGGTTTTGCAATCAGTGTAATTGAATTTTTCAGATTTTACAATTAATCTGTTTTGTGTAATTAATAAGATCGCAAAAAAATAATACTTAAAAATCGAGAGCATGGTGCTGTTGCATTGAGTGAAAGTGCTAACTTCTTCTCTGTAGGACAGGCTCACACTTCACTTTTTTTTTTTTTTTTTTTTTTTTTTTTTTTTTTTTTTTTTTTTTTTTTTTTTTTTTTAGGGTGGGAAATCATGAAATAACTTCTCCCGCTCTGGGCGGAGCGGGAGGGTGTGTCAGACTCTTACTGACTAAAACCCACCCGTATTCCTTCTTGTTGCCTGTGTTGCGGGGGCCTCGGTGACCCATAAGTACCTTCCCGCGACCTCACACTTCACTGGGTTAAAAATAGGCAAAACATGCATTTTATCTACGTCCTACACATACCATGAATAAAAAAAAGCTGACTTGTAATAACGAAAATTGCAGTTTACTATATAAAAACCGGACAAATGCGAGCTTAACTCGCGTGGTGAGGGTTCCGTAAAATGAATATGTTATTTACCATGTTTTTTATACCAAGATGATTTATCATTGTAGTTGAAAAACATGTTTCCCATATATTCCTTCAAATGTTACATTTGAAGTTGGAATATATGGGTTTTGTATTATGGCATTTGTATCCACACACATGCACATTGAGATATTTACCATGTTATTTTAAGACCATAGACTTACTCGTATTATAGGTTTCCCTGTTATCTATAAGTTAAGAACTATTTTCTGTATTTTTTTTTTAATTTTAGGCTCAGCAGCTTCGGAGATACAGGGTAATGGTAAATTTGCATCTATTTTCTAAAATAACTTTAAAATTATTTATTTTAAAATTATAAAAAATATATATTTGAGACCCTAACAACAAGCCCTTTCAATTGATATGACACACGGTAAGGTTTGCAAAACTTTTTAAAAAATTCATTCACTCGTACTCTACGTTAGACTTTGGTGTTTGGGTCACAGAAATGCATA
Source organism: Atethmia centrago (assembly GCA_905333075.3). Classification (NCBI taxonomy): domain Eukaryota; kingdom Metazoa; phylum Arthropoda; class Insecta; order Lepidoptera; family Noctuidae; genus Atethmia; species Atethmia centrago. The sequence goes on from HG995374.1 coordinate 27,404,347, forward strand.
TGCATACCAATTTTCAACTTAATCGGTCCAGTACATTCGGAGCAAATTGGCTGTGATGACAGACAGACAGACAGAAGTGATTCTTTACGAGTTCCGTTTTTTCATTTGGACGTACGGAACCCTAAAATGGATTCTTGTTGCTATTTTGTGTATACATTTTCCTAGTATAAAATAGTAAAAACTAACAGCTACATTACAGCTACTCGTGAATTTAGTATTACCATTAAATTAAATTAAATTAAATACATTATTACAGTGCCAAACTCGCCTCCTCGCTTTGCCGAAAGCAAAGCGATTTCCTTCCGAACGCCATTCGCTTATATTTTTTGGTTCATGGATTTTTTTATTGAGTTGTTTACGCGTTGAAGTCAGCTACTGTTTATTTATTTTATTTTATTTTTTTTTTAGATAACAGTATTCTGGCAACATCAAAAGGCTGTTTCAATTTCAACCGCTTTTGTAAACGTTATATGTTTGTGTGGCAACGGTGCGGTTTAAAGGAAGATGTCGTGACAAAAAAATTAAAAGAGTATGCTTAGATGGTTTGGGCATGTTGAGAGGATGAATGAATGGCGACTAACAAAAGGTATTTACAAGGCAGATGTGAGCGGAAAGGCCGGGAGGAGACGCCCCAGAAAGACATATAGTGACCTCATTAATGATGTTCTTCTAAAAGGTCAGGTGCGTAGTGCTCGCAACCGTCGAGCGTGTATGACCAGATGTATGAACGTAAACGAAGCAAAAGGAGTATGTAAGGAGCGTAGCAGGTGGCGTTCTATAGTTTCTGTCTACCCCCATGGGAAGAAGGCGTGAGTTTAAAGGCGCGTTTGAAGGCGCAAGTACTACGCACCTGACCTTTTTGAAGAACATCACCACTGAGGTCACTATAATTATATGTGTAATTATAATAATATTAATTCAAATCTTCAAATTAGTTTTACTTAGTTAAGAATTACATTTGAATATTAATTGTAGGTACACCATATTTTGTGGTATCTGATTCTAATTCTGACTAATATAATAGTTTTGTTAATCTGTTAATATGAATAACGTTTTCTTTATTCACAAAATAATCCCTACTAAATGCGAAAGTGAGTTTATTTGTTTGTTACGCTTTCAAGCTAAAACGGCTGAACGGATTTGGATGAAATTTGAAACATGGGTAGACCATGACCTGGATACCTTTATCCTGATATTCCCACAGGATCGATCCCGCGTAAGTCTCGACACTTACACGGGTGAAACCGCAGGGCGCAGCTAGTAGTCCATAAAAGGCTTTTCTTTAATTTTCGTTTCAGTAACTTATTTTTGAATTGTAGTCGCCTATAAATGTTTTTTTGAGTTTGATATTATTTCATTATTTAGAAATAGTGACGTGTCTCTGTTTCTTTTTACGACTCGACAAAACATCGAAATTTCTTTATTATTTATAAGTTTAATATTAATGAATAATACAAAATGCTTTAAATCATGGTGAAGCTGCATCAAATCAAAATAGCGTTGTCTATAAGAACAATGCGCTCGGTCACACAGACAGACACGAAAAGCGACTTCAATTTATGATTTATGTACAGATATCAACCAGAACCTAAGCGTATAATATTTACGTAGGATCGGAACGCTTTTTTTGCCACCCTGCTTATACAGGGTCAAATAGGGATGATGCCAATATATTTTTGCCCGTCAGGTACCAATATTATTAAAAAATATTTGACATGTGTTGTTTCTTTTTTTACGTAATCAAAGATTACGGCGATACATTGAGTTAAAATGTAACATGACATCACGCCTTGCTAGATTTTATACTGAATTGTGACGTGACGAGCCCTCACTCCCCAACTTTAATGCGTTTTATCTAAGTATTTTTTTTATTAATATCGACCCTTGAAAGGCAAAACTGACTAAGCGACATAAGGCTAACTTTAACTTTTCAGAAAAAAAATCATATAAATTCTTGTAATCATCCTCCAGGCGTAAATCTTACTGTTTTGGAAATCTTATTTACCTAATCATCTGAATCAATTTTTTTTTCTGAAAAATTAAACTTTAAAATGTAAAGTAAAATTAACCTTCTGTCGCTTAATAAATTTTGCCTTTCAAGCGTCGATATGATAAAGCAATAAATACGAGTCTAATATTTTTTTATTATCTGACTGACGGACTAAATAAGATTTCTATTTTTTTTACCCAGGCATCATCCCTATTAAATTAGCTAGCGAAACTTTGCAGAAATTATGAGAATAAATACCATGAAATAAAATAAAAAAAGATTGTTGTAGTATTGTTACTTGAAGTATAAGTTGAGAAAATCTGTTTTGTTTTATTTTATCTTGTTTAGATATCAATACCGAACACGTCTGTGAAGTTTACACAAAAACAAAACAGATTTTGAAACTGATATTACAAGTGACAGCGATAACTACGGACGACTTTCCAACAAAAAAAACTAAAATAAATTCCTTATAAATTCCTTAATTTTTTTTTATCATATTTAGATATATGCGGTTTAAAGGAAGATGTAGTGACAAAAAATAAAAGAGTATGCTTAGATGGTTTGGTCATGTTGAGAGGATGAATGAAAGGCGACTAACAAAAGGTATTTACAAGGCAGATGTGAGTGGAAATGGAGGGGATGCCCCAGAAAGACATATAGTGACCTCATTGGTGATGTTCTTCAAAAAGGTCAGGTGCGTAGTACTCGCAACCGGCGTGCGTGTATGACTAGATGTATGAACGTAAACGAAGCAAAAGGGGTATGTAAGGAGCGTAGCAGGTGGCGTTCTATAGTTTCTGCCTGCCATGGGAAGAAGGCATGAGTTTATGTTTGTTTGTATATATGCAAATATATAGATATATAATAATAATAATATATAATTAAATATAATAATATATAATATAATATAATTTAATTTGACCCCGCATAATCATTATAAAATCATCAATTCAGAATCGACAAAACTACTGAATATTATAACTCTTAAATAATGTTCAATAAATAATGTAAGCTCCATTATGTATTAAGCTCGTCTCGTCATACCGCTAAATGGTCATGAGTAAATATTGCCATGAACAATCCTTAGCTAACAGATTAGTAATAGCAATTTGTTGTGAATATAACATACGAGGCTGCTACCAGTACTTTAAGTACTTATTTTCGATATCACATCGGCCACATCGGCTATTATCCTGAAAGGGTTAGGCAGAGAAGTATGTACCCCTTATATTTTCAAAATTAGTTTTGTTTAATTGGTTAAAATAAAAACACTATCTCTCTCCTTCAACATATGTTTTATATATGTATGTATTCATTGTATAAATGTAAATGGTACACCACAGACTACCTGCAATATTGTCTCTGCTTCCCCCCTAATTCATCCAAAGGTTGTGAAGAAACGAAAAGATCGCTTTTAGCGATAAGACCGCCCATTGTGTCACCCTATGTCAAATTTCTACATTTATATCTGTAATTTTTATGGTGTACATAATAAAAAGTATTCTATTCTATTATATTCTAAAATTCATTGAACTTGACGGGTAAAAAAATTATGAGCCAGATCTGTCTTCTGAAACAATATTGAAATGGATGGCAATTCATAGTTATTATAACCCAAAATCTTTTATTTACAACATTGAAATATCAAAATTCTTCTCTTACTTATATTATCCATCCATCTTCTAATATCACAATCAACCCCGATAAAATAATATCCAAAATACAGTGTGTTTAGTTTTTAACTTAGTCTTTTTCATAAAAAAACTAAGATGCCTTACAAGTATATACATACATCCAAAGACTAATTTTTCAATAATCCTCATCAAAAACAAATTTTATGACTCGTTCCGTCGATGAACCTGGTGTAATACCCCGGGGATTCGCGAGATTTTATATAGGAAGACTTCTAATTGTCTGTTTACGTGATTCTAGTATTTGTGTTAAGGGTCCTGCAGACAGACGCGATGCGACTCTAGTAGAACAGTTTCTAAGAAAACTTCAAAGAAACTGTTCTACCAGAAACGCATCACACCGTCACGTGCACCTATCTATAGGAGCCTTTACATTTACTTCAGTGTGGTTTTGAATTTTAGAAAAAGAAAATCGTCATTTCCTTATACCTATGTATTTCTAAATTATTTTCCACAAAAAATTACAAATATTTTTTTTTTTTTTTTGTGGATGATAATGATTCAGTGAACTCTTCTCTTATCTCTAACTTAAATTGTAAGTAACGCGGTAAATAATTATGAAATATTTTTCTCATAAATTAATCAAGGTATCCTCACAAGCAATAATAAATGTAAGTATCGGTTCAAGTATTACGAATATTTTACCAAGCATGTGTTTGATAATACCTTTATAACCTTTTTCCTCAAATTTGATATCAGTAAAATATTTTCCCAAACGAGAAAAATATACTAAAATCGCAGTTCCGAAAATTACACTTTTCATTTCCAAGACATTCTCTTAGAAAACGAAATGTCATCAAACAATTGATTAAAATAAACACGAGGAAAATTTAATGTAACACCAATAAAAAAAAATACTTATTTTTCCAACCACAAAATTTATCGATAAAACTTACCTCATAGAAACTCACAGTCACTATTGGCACAACACTAACAACACAAAAACGGATCACAGATATCGTCACAAATCATACGAAGGTTCTTTAATACGTAAACGATTGTGAATCGCGGCGCGAACGTAGCGGTGATCTCAACCGGCGCGGTAACACTGAGCTCGTAGCACCGTAGCAGCCGCTACGAGCTACGGCGCGCGCATCGGTCTACGAAAACGCTAATTCAAACACATTTATCAGGCTAATTCTGCAAATTGGACTAAATAATGACGTTAGAAGGCTGTGTTCCTTCGCCAGTAACTGTTTGTTGAGCCACTCAATGGTGTTAATAACAACGTCTTCGATGTTAATAAATTAGTTTAAAGTTGATTCACTGGGCTTGTTTGCTGAGTTATAGCGGGGCGCGGCATTTGAGTTGGAACTCTCGGACATTGTTGAGGCGAGTTCAACCGGGAAGTGAGGATTCATTGCAGATTGCATGCATACAGGATGACTTTATTTAACATATAGGTAGGTAAATAGCGCGTGACTAATTTATGCAAGTAAAAATGTCGAATTATAAAGGCATTTGGTAGGTAGGTTATTTTATGTGGCAAGAATATTATTTTTATACAAATGTATTCACCATTATTTAGTTATAACTAACTAAACATGATTTATTTTGACAAAATGGACTCGATTACCGGATCAGGTAAAATGTTTCTGTAATTTCTCAGTAACTGACCGGAGTCTGGATTTGTGCCCGGTTGATGGCAATAGGCTCGCCCCTATTACATGGGACTTAAACAATGGACTTAAACATGGGACTTAAACTGGCGAATTGTTGGTATACCTCCAGTGTATAGGTACACCTCTGCCCAATCCTTCGAGGAATACACGGAGGCCTAATGTTACGTTTTTAGGTGCTATTTTGATATCTTTAAATGGTATTCATTTATCTCAGAAATCGTAATATTAAATCTCTTTTCAAAATCGATAACGTCCGGTTTTGAATGGATTTGGGTATCAAAAGATAAGTTTATTTGACGGCTGATTTATTGAAAATCTATTTATAACTTTCAATATAGGCTCTGAAAGTGTTTTATTTAATTTTCGTCTTTAAATAGGGTAATGGCGCGATTTCATTGGTCGTTAACTCGTTCGGTATACAGCATACGGGGAGACCCCGCAGGCGAGATAACCAATGAAAATACCAATGAAATTTACAAGTCGACACATGTTCATTAAACCGCCTGCAGGGATTCCCCGCCGCGGGAAGGTACTTATGGGTCACCGATGCCCCCGCAACACAGGCAACAGGAAGGGATACGGGTGGGTTTTAGTCAGTAAGAGTCTGACACACCCTCCCGCTCCGCCCAGAGCGGGAGAAGTTATTTGATGATTTCCCAACCTCAAAAAAAAAAGGGATTCCCCGCATGCTTTATACCGACCGTGATATCGGCAAATGAAATGAATCGGTAGATATACAGCTTGCGAGTCGTAAGTCATATACTTATCCATTATTCAATTTTCAAGTCGTGTTTCTATTTTATTTAATAAATCTTCTAATAAGTCATTAGATAATCTGAAAAAAATATCATGATCTTCTACATCACACTCCAAATCGAATTGTAACTCCTTACACAGTGTTTCGACTGACTGTTTGAATGACGCGCCATGCCTCTTTTTATTTTTTAGTACAGTTGGCACCCAAAATCTTTTTTTACTTTTCTTCAGTGAGGCTAATAGTTTCTTCTTCAATAAGACACAGACTGTATTTGTATTCGGGGAACCGTTATCATTAGTCGATAGGGAACGATAGCGGTATACTGAGAACCTGCACCGCATGTTTGGCAATTGCTTTGAAAGCTCATTTAGATTGGGGTGTGAGTCGCCCACTACGGGGAATCCCCGCAGAAGATGTACTGACCGCGTTATCAACTTATGGCTTTCATTAATAGTGATTAATGAAAGCCATAGCAGGCGGGGTAGTGACACCGCCTGCGGGGAGTCCCCGCATGCTGCATATCGACTGAGTTATTGACTAATGAAAATGGGCTATTAGGTATTATAAATATATTAGTTTCGGTTACCTTCCCCTCAAACGATTGAACGACTACGACTAAATGTTAAGCTTGTTCCATAATTAGGTTCAGATCATTAATGTCATGGATCGAAATCAAACTTAGGTAAAGCCAGGAAATCAAGCAAACTGACTACCTGGAGTTGCATCAGGGAGGCACTCCGGTACCACCGGATGCCTCTGTCTTGTGGTCGAGGCCTATCTGACGGACAGGGCCATCATCTACCCCGGTCACCGGGGAGTGTGGAACCGGCAAGAGATGTCGTGCGGTGTCCCACAGGCATCGGTCCTGGGGCCGCATCTGTGGGACATCGGATACGATTGGGTGCTACGCGCTGACCTTCCTAGCGGCGTCAGCGAGGTGTGCTACGCTGACGACACGTTGGTCCTGGGGCCGGGGAGGGTGCACTAGGCGGCAGCCAAATTAGCGGCACGCAGGGTTGCGACAATCGTCGAAAGGATCCGGCAATTGGGACTCGAGGTGGCCCTGCACAAGTCCGAAGCCATGTGTTTTCATGGTCCTCGGAACGCGCCACCGTCGGGATCCCAAATAACGGTAAGAGGGGTTTACATCAGCGTCGAGTCAACGATGAAGTACCTGGGACTCATCCTAGATAGCCGGTGGAACTTCGTGGAGCATTTCCGACGTTTAGCTCCCAAACTGGAGCGGGCAGGGGCTGCCTTGAAGCGGCTGCTGCCCAATCTAGGGGGTCCAAACGCCTCCTGCCGGAGGCTCTACGCAGGGGTCGTGCGGTCCATGGCCCTTTAGGGGGTCCTGTGTAGGCGCGTTCCCTGGCGCTGCGGCCAGCCCGCCGGTTGTGCGTGGCCCAGAGGGTCATGGCCATCCGGCTGGTCCGGGGATACCGCACGGTCTCCTCTGAGGCAGCGAGCCTCCTTGCCTGATTGCCGCCATGGGATCTGGAGGCAAAAGCCCTCGCACATGTATGGAAGTGGCACGAGTAGGCGAAACGCCGGGGCGTAACTCCGCTGCCACGAGAAATCGCAGCACAGTGGACGGAGCTCCGGCGGGATCTCATGGCGACATGGAGAGTACGGTTGTCACAACCCAGTGCTGGGCACGCCACAATTGCGGCGATAAGTCCTCTCTTTGAGGAGTGGCTAGAGAAGCGCTACGGCGTCCTCCCCTTCCGCCTGACGCAGGTCCTCACCGGACACGGCAGCTTCGGGAGGTTCCTGTGTTGGATAAGGCGGGAGGAAACGCCCGGGTGTCACCACTGTGTGGATCGCCTGGAGGACATGGTGGAGCATACCGCCGTGTCCTCGTGGAGGTGATCGGCGGCAGAGATCTCTCGCGTCTGGCCCTGGTTCAGGCCATGGTACGGAGCGAGAGGGCCTGGGCAGCCGTCACCTCCTTCTGCGAAGTAGTAATGCTCATGAAGGAGGAGACGAGACGGTTGAGGGAAAGGCAAATTTCGCGCCCTGTCGCCCCTAGCCACCGCAGGAGACGGCCTGGGCGTTGGGAATCCCGGGCGGATTTCCGGACACCGTAGGCGCGGGTTTGCGGACGGTGAGCAATGGTTAGCTCACCATCCGGTAAGGACCAGGCCCGGGTCGACGGCGCGTTGTACTCCACCGCCTCAGATGTCGTCAGCACAAGCGTAGGGGTCCACTAAGGCCGATGCCTGCTGGGGTGGCGGGAAGGTACTAAAGGGTTACCGACAACACAGGCAACTGAAGGGATACGGGTGGGTTTTAGTCAGCAAGAGTTTGACACACCCTCCTGCTCCGCCCAGAGTGGAAGAAGTTATTTGATGATTTCCCACCCAAAAACAAAAAAGCGAACTGACTACCAACTCAAATTGTCTGTATATTCAAATCACAATTATCATTCTTCGATAGTTGTATGAAATTTGCTATACCACGCCAAATTAACGAAGTGTGTCTTTTTGCCGAAATTAATTTCCCTGACTTTATGACCTGTCTTTGGCCTACCTTAATCATTAGCCAATTGCCGTTTATATTAATGTGTAACATCTTTCCTCTCACTTTTTGTGAGAGGATTGATTTTGTGAAAAGGGACGGAAGTTTGTAACAAGAAGTGACAGCTTGAGTATGGAATAAGTAAGTACTATATATATCGTAAGTAGAGCGGGTCGAATTTCGACCAGTGGGCGACCACTAGTAATGAATAATTATTTGAATAAATATTTCAATATTTACATGATCAGCCTATAATGTTCCCACTGCTGGGACATAGGCCTCCTCACTGTGAGAGGGAGTGGGCCTTAATCCACCACGCGGGCCCAGTGTGGGTTGGTAGATGTCACATGTTTTCCAATTTTTTGTTCTAGGACATACCGGCTTCCTCACGCTTTTTCCTTCACCGCTTTGAGAGCAGTGCTGATGAAATTATTTATACAAATTAAAGCGCCTGTCAGGGTTTGAACCTACGACCTACAACTTGTAAGTCGCGGCCGTTACCACTGGGCCACCACTGCTCTCTATTTTTTTCAATATTTAGCTTTACTAAATTTTGAGGTTATTTTCTGTGCCTGCTCAGTTGCTTATTAGGTGAGATATCAGAATGATGTTACACATCATATGTTACTACTGTAAGGCTCAATCGTTTTTTTTTAAAGAATATCCAAACACTTTTAAAAACTAACACGTCAGCGTATACATGTTACTTTTGTAATGGGTTATGGAGTGTAAACATTGTGGCCGGACTCATGTACCAGCGCAACATAAGCTCATATTTCTGTAACATATTTGACACTCAAACGTCCACGATTTATCATTTGTAGAACGTGCGAATAATTGTTATGAGAACTTGTTTATCTCTGCTTTGTTTTCAGTTAAATAGCAGGCTGAATTATGAGTAGGGATCTTTGTAATTAGTAATGCCAATGTACACATTGAGAAGGTAATGTTTGAGTTTAAGTTCGATTCATCAATCATCATTTGAGCCAAAAGACGTCAATTGCTGGACAGAGCATCGCCAGTTCGACCAATCCAGTTCTGTGCTGCCCGCAACTAGCGAATTCCTGCGGTCTTCACAAAGTCATCGGTCCACCTTGTCCGGCCTTCCAACGCTACGTCTTCCGGGACGCGGTCGCCACTCCAGATCCTTTGAGCCCCATCGGCCATCTGTTCTGCGAGCAACGTGCCCTGCTCATTGCCACTTAAGTTTGGCAATTCTTCGGGATATATCGGTTACCTTGTTTCTTCTGCAAACCTCTTAATTTCTGTTTTAGATTATTAAAGATCATTTATATTATCCCATCCAATTAAAATTTGCAGTTGAAAGTCAGAAATTGGCAGTTGGTTAGTAGTAGGTACCTTTAAGTCATAATACAGAATAATTTAGTATAGTTAATATGGTATAGTCATAATATATGTAAATATAGTTATGTAAAGAGTAATTATAAATAAATAAATAAAGTTATATCGGAATCAGCACACCAGACAGCTGTGCTGCTGGGGAGTTTGTTGACCACTTCTTCTTCCCAGCTAAAGCACTAGGAAGTGGTGAAGGGTGGGCGTTTTGGGGGACTGTCTTATGTAATTTTGACGTTCGAAAAGTGCTGATTCTCAGCCTAGTTTGAATAAATGACTTTTGATTTGATTTTGATTCCACCTCCACCTTGTGACCATCTCTTGGTTAGTTTGGTCAGTTGTCAGACTTGGTCAGTTGCCAGGGCCCCGTCTTTCTACAGGTGTCTTAGTGGATATTTGTATGACCTGTCTTAGTGGATATTTGTATGAATTGCATAACACACATAAAATGACAATTGATCGAAATCGGTTTCATTTTGACAGTTCATCCACGTTCACTGCGTTATTCACATTGTTGAGCAAGCGTATTTTTCAAACCTATGAAGCAGTGGATTAGCAAATTTTTTTTGTGATTTCTTTGGGTTGGAAATTATTAAATTACTTCGAGCGGGTGAGTGTGTCAGACTCTTACTGACTAAAACCCACCCGTGTTCCTTCCGTTGTCTAGAGGCCTCGGTATCACTTTCGGACTCTCCCGCGACCACGGCAGTTTGCAACGGATAGTGATTAAACTGTGTTACGCAATTAGGGTGCCAGTCAGAGTAAAGATCGACCAAATCTACTATATTTAGTATTACACATTGCGAAAACTTATTATAGAGTGTCACTAAACTTAATTCGAACCAACTTACTTGTTACCAATTTAATAATTTAGTAGATATTAAAACAAAAACTAGAAAAACACTTATTCATAAATGTCGTTTAAGTTAAGTAATGATTAGCGTCTGTTTAACCAAACATATTTGACGTTTAAACGTCTTTACACTTTAATATATAAAAAGAGTATAACTGGCATATTATAAGTCTACACGAATTGTATCCATTACTCACAAAGAACCATATTATAGGTTTAGAGCAAAAAGTATAAATTTATTAAAGTAGGATACACCTCAATTTAAACTCAATTTATACGAAATCCTTCAAGCCCTTAAGCCTGGATTATACGTTCTACCAAATCTTACACCACCTTCTAATTACGTAGAGGTTCTATTTACATTTCACACGTAACCTTTCATTTATTTACCATCTAGAGAGTCTGGATCTTGATCTATGCAAATTAAATTGACAGAAAGATTAGGTTTAAAGCTACCTACTTTTTTAAGAGGTGGGTCTTGGGTTTAGAGACGGAAAGTGAGAAACTTAATTTGAATTTAGATGTGAGGCCCGCTTGCAGCATAAATCACTAAATGCGTTTCGCACTCAACGAATTTGAAACATCATTCTGTTTTTGTCAATTGTTTGAAGATGGCAGAGACAGAACGATTTTTTAAATAAATTAACCTTGGCAGAGAGAACGACTTTGTGCCCTTTGGCGACGAGACTCTCGGTCCGTAGGGTCCCAGCGCGCATAAGTTATTTGCGGAGTTGATGTAACTGGTGACCGAAAAGCTGGCGGGTTTCTCGCGCAGCGCATCAGCATTGCAATTCAGCGAGAAAATGCCGCCAGATCCTCGGTACAATGCCTCGAGGCCCTTTTTAGGTTTAACTTAGTTTTAGTTTAATTTAGTTAATATCAATAATCATCTTGTAATTTGGTTATGTAAATAAAGGATATTCATGTGTAGGTAAGTTAAAACATTAAACATCATTAACCGTTAAGCGCATTTACCCCTTTATTTATAAAAAAAGTTAAGAGAGGTTAAACGTCAAAAATGTATAGGTAATCAGTCGCTAATCATTACATAACTTTAAGCAACGTTTATAAATAAACCCGATGGTGATTTGTGGTGCAACAGGACCTTAGAATTGTTTACGTATATGTATCTCGCTATCTCTCTCTATCTCTCTCTATCTACGTTTTCGGGTGACCATTGAAAATCAGCGCTTTGCTGTGGGTCCCCCATAGCACAGCATAATGCTGGGTGAAGCCTTCTTGTCACAGTCACGGCGTGCAGTTGCCGACTATATGTATATGTTCTGTGTTCATAAGCATAAATCTGTTTTGTTTTATTATTTATAAGAATTACCAAAGCTTTTATCTGCACGTGTTTCTGTGACAATTAAATGTATTTTTCTTTCTTTTCTTTCCTTCTAGTTAAAAGAGCTTAATCACTTTAATTTTTACTCAACCTTTGGTTATACCTAGTTAATTTTCATCTAGTTTGATCTCCTTGAAATTGATTAATGATGTGAGTAGGAATAAAAACTTTTCTAACGATGGAGGCAAATATTTTATGAAACCTTGGCATGCCTAATAGTCTTTACGCAAAACGAAAACAATGGAAAGAGTGAAACCAAAAATTGCTGTGAAATATCAATACAACGTCGATCCAAATTTAAAAGCATTCTACCAAACCCTACCATTTGCTTCATATACTTCAAAACTTAACCCGTTTTCAAACAGAGACCCTTCCCAAAATCTTATTTGACATCACCTTTGTGGACGTACGCAGTTTTAAATGGAAGATCTGACGAACGTGTCGGAGTAATTAGAAGGGGATCAAAAGTACACGACAGATTTAATTGAGGTCCTCCCGTCGCTGTAGCTATTCATATTGTGTTGGCATCTGAATTACAATCCTGTGTGTTTGAGTTTTGTGGTGAGCGGAGCTGTAGGCATTAAGAATTGAGTCTGAAGTAGACTTTTGTATAATCGCTCTCGAAATTGGTTTACCGTCCACTCACCACACTTTAAAAAGATGATCGCACACTTTAAAAAGATGTTTCGGCTATTCAACATTAAATAGCCGAAACATCTTTTTAAAGTGTGCGATCCCACTTACTGGCGAACGATGAAAATAAAGACTGAAGCTGTGACGAGGCTGTGCTTCCGTAGCCATATCTTTTGATCTACCTGCTGAGGATCTCTAACCTGGACACAAGTTGCCGTGGCTAACCTGGAAGTCCTTAAACAGACTCTGGGCCCAGGTTGAGCGAAGCATAGAAAACCAGCACTGTATTTGCACTCCAAGACGGAGTCGTCTATGAATCTCTATCTTGTTCAGATGGAGATTCATAGACGACTCCGTCTTAGAGTGCAAATGCAGTTCTGTTCCACAAACGATGGTACACTTAATATCGTGCCCTGCGAGTCCTGTCAGCTGCAAGTTACAGGAACTGATGGCGCCAAACACGTGGCAGAATTCTGGGCCGGGACCATTGAGATTTCCATTGACACGCTAAGAAGAGGTCGACTGTCCCTACATAGTAAATCAGCTACGAGGTCGACTATCCCTACATAGGAAATCAGCTACGAGGTCCAGTATCCCTACATAGTAAATCAGCTACGAGGTCGACTGTCCCTACATAGTAAATCAGCTACGAGGTCGTCTGTCCCTACATAGTAAATCAGCTACGAGGTCGACTATCCCTACATAGTAAATCAGCTACGAGGTCGACTGTCCCTACATAGTAAATCAGCTACGAGGTCGACTATCCCTACATAGTAAATCAGCTACGAGGTCGACTATCCCTACATAGTAAATCAGCTACGAGGTCGACTATCCCTACATAGTAAATCAGCTACGAGGTCAACTATCCCTACATAGTAAATCAGCTACGAGGTCGACTGTCCCTACATAGTAAATCAGCTACGAGGTCGACTATCCCTACATAGTAAATCAGCTACGAGGTCGACTATCCCTACATAGTAAATCAGCTACTAGGTCGACTATCCCTACATAGTAAATCAGCTACGAGGTCGACTATCCCTACATAGTAAATCAGCTACGAGGTCGACTATCCCTACATAGTAAACCAGCTACTAGGTCGACTATCCCTACATAGTAAATCAGCTACGAGGTCGACTATCCCTACATAGTAAATCAGCTACGAGGTCGACTGTCCCTACATAGTAAATCAGCTACGAGGTCGACTATCCCTACATAGTAAATCAGCTACGAGGTCGACTATCCCTACATAGTAAATCAGCTACGAGGTCGACTGTCCCTACATAGTAAATCAGCTACGAGGTCCAGTATCCCTACATAGTAAATCAGCTACGAGGTCAACTGTCCCTACATAGTAAATCAGCTACGAGGTCGACTGTCCCTACATAGTAAATCAGCTACGAGGTCGACTATCCCTACATAGTAAATCAGCTACGAGGTCGACTGTCCCTACATAGTAAATCAGCTACGAGGTCGACTATCCCTACATAGTAAATCAGCTACGAGGTCGACTATCCCTACATAGTAAATCAGCTACGAGGTCGACTATCCCTACATAGTAAATCAGCTACGAGGTCAACTATCCCTACATAGTAAATCAGCTACGAGGTCGACTGTCCCTACATAGTAAATCAGCTACGAGGTCGACTGTCCCTACATAGTAAATCAGCTACGAGGTCGACTATCCCTACATAGTAAATCAGCTACGAGGTCGACTGTCCCTACATAGTAAATCAGATACGAGGTCGACTATCTCTACATAGTAAATCAGCTACGAGGTCGACTATCCCTACATAGTAAATCAGTTACGAGGTCGACTATCCCTACATAGTAAATCAGCTACGAGGTCGACTATCCCTACATAGTAAATCAGCTACGAGGTCGACTGTCCCTACATAGTAAATCAGCTACGAGGTCGACTGTCCCTACATAGTAAATCAGCTACGAGGTCGACTATCCCTACATAGTAAATCAGCTACGAGGTCGACTGTCCCTACATAGTAAATCAGATACGAGGTCGACTATCTCTACATAGTAAATCAGCTACGAGGTCGACTATCCCTACATAGTCAATCAGTTACGAGGTCGACTATCCCTACATAGTAAATCAGCTACGAGGTCGACTATCCCTACATAGTAAATCAGTTACGAGGTCGACTATCCCTACATAGTAAATCAGCTACGAAGTCGACTATATCTACATAGAACTCTTATTATACGAGTATCTACGTTCTAAGTTTATCAGTCTACTCAGATCTAACCACAATCGGTATTTTATGACTATACTAGCTTCGCCCGCGAACCCATCCGCGTGAAATTTCAGTCCCCGACCCATTGCATCGCATCGCATCACCCGCCTGCACTGTTACTTCGTTTAGCTTAGCGTTCTGTCTGATTTTTTTTATTTTTGCTTGGCTCCTAAGCGTCGTGGCGTGATGTTAGCTTATAATCTTACTCAAGAATTGGGCTAGAAAATGCAAAAATATTTTTTCAAATCTGACGGGTAATTATTCCAGAATTAGCGCGTTCAAACAAAAACAAAAAAGAAAAACAAACTCTTCTAGCTTTAATATTATTTATTTATTATTATCGATTTAAGAAATACCACACACCACAACCATGAGTAATCATCTCGAAAATGGAATGCCATGGAAAATTAAAGAGACATTAGTTAAAATGAATTTAGTAATAATTAGAGCAGTGGTAGCCCAATGGTAAAGGCCACGACTTACGAGATGTGGGCCGTAGGTTCGAACCTCGTGAGGAAACCGGCATGTCCTAGAACCAATAATTCGCAGACATGTAACATCTACCAACCCGCACTGGGCCCGCGTGGTGGATTAAAGTTCACTCCCTCTCGAAGAGAGCAGGCCTGTGTCCCAGCAGTGGGAACATTATAGGCTGATTATTTTATTTAAAAATATTTTTTATTATATTCTGTTATATTTAACTGTAGTATTTCTCAAAACTCAAAGCGAAGAAACCTGATTATCCCAGTTGCTCTGTCTAAACAGGCCATCACAAACAATTTCCATTGTATCCCTTTATTTCTAGTTCATTAACTGTAAACGAATTTCGTCAGTGGTGCAACAAATCCGACGGCCCCAGTCAGAAGGCGTTAGCCAATCAAACGTGCCTACGGAACGTCAAGCCACCTCGGATTGACTATAATCAAATTTTCTAGCTCGAGGCCATGGCTTTTCCTTTAGGGAATTCTTTTTTTTTATCTCTTCGACGAAAATAGCGTGAGACTTTTTGCTAATCTTTTTTCTGCAAATCTTTTTTTCTGTCCATGGTTTCTGCGTTGTTCACACATTCGATTTTTTTTAATGATTTACAGGCACATGAGACATTTTTTGTCTCTGGAATTGCAACGCACCTGTAACGGTTATTTCAGATATCAGTTGACTTACAGGCTAGTCTTACCAAAGGGTATTACCCAATAACCGGGTTGTGGAGGTCAGATGCCTGTCTGACCTCCACAACCCGGTTACTGGGTTACTGAAGCGACTGCCTAGTCGCTCCATGTAAAATACTGGTATTCAACTGGAACTGGACTGGTTAGACTGGAAGCCAACCTCAACATATTTGGGAAAAGGATAGGCCCTGATGACTATTTATTTTTATTAAATGGGCTAAAATTAGGTAACAGACTTAGACCGAGAAATTAAGTAACCAAAATACGGAAAAATGCAATAACCTTTTATTGTTTTTAATAATAAAAGCTTTCTACTACAGATTTATACTGAACATTTTAAACAATTGAATATTAAATCATGACTCACAAAACTGGAAGTAACAACATCTTTAGACATACAAATAAATAAATAAAATTGAAGTCTGTTTGTAATGTCAAAATAACAGGTTTTAGTAAATGCATATGAAAGCAGATAGGTACTTATGTATAACATTTTTTTTTTTTATCTGTCCGTTTTTTTCGGCTTATCTCTAAAACGGCTGAACCGATTTTGACGGGATTTTCACTGACGTTATGAGGGTTTATTTTAGAAAAAGCCACGCGAATATATTTCCCCGAGCCCATAAATATAATATTTCTACATAAAGTATAGCTACAAACTTGAAGGCTCAGTAAAAAGCTTAACTTTCAAGTACATCGACTTATAAAATAAGACAAACCACTTATCAAAACTCGGGATCCACGTCAGACCTATGAAAGGAAAGCTTTCAAATGTTCAGGTCTTACTTACAAGAAGAATAGCATTTTCTACAGAAGTCTTAGTGGAAAAACATGCTTTTTGTGGTAAACAAATGTGCTGCAAAACATTTACTAAGCCGTAAACGCTACCCGGAAATGTTTGATGCAACAGATCTAGGAATAGGCCAGGAAGTTAGCGACTTGTGAGAGCAATAGGGGAGGAAACGATGACTCAAAAATGTGATAATAATTCTTATAAGATGAATTGATCGAATCTTGGACGTTAGTATGTTACTATGATGTTATTCAAAATTGGTAAATGAGCATAAACTGTGAAACTATAGAAAAAATATAAAAACAGAAGCTGGCGGCTTTCTCACGCAACGCATCAGCATTGCAATTCAGCGAGGAAATGCCGCCAGCATCCTCGGTACAATGCCTCGAGGGACATTTTTAGGTCTAACTTAGTTTTAATTTAATTTAGTTAATGTTAATAAAAATCTTGTAATTTGGTTATATAAATAAATAAAGGTATTTTACTCAAAACAGATTAAATACCCTACAAGTTAATTTAAGTATTGATAATTACGCTTAAATATATTTTATTAGAAATAGATAGAAAGATAAATAAATGTTATACGAGATAAACATATTTGGAATGTTTAATGAATACGAATGCAGGATATCATTAAAGTCTGAATAAACGAAATTAAATCACTCTTACCTTTCGCAACATAACAAAGTGATAAATAACTTTAATTTCAGAAGTCGGTGTTTTTGGCATTTTAGCTTTTTGCCATCGACTTCCAAAAATAAAGTTATTTTTCACTTTGTATTGTTTTTTTGAAAGTCGGTTGTATGTTTTTGTAATTATTTTTCACTTTTTAATGGTTCAGATTGTAATAGCCTAATGTCAACTGCTTTTTACAAAATATTGCTTATCCCGATGCAGGGACGTTAATTGTTGAGGAGTTCTCCTGGTAAGAACCAGGAGAACTGCCACTCAGCATATGCATTTTGACGAGCATAAATGGCTTAGCAACCATATTAAAGTACCTAACCGAATCGCAACTGGTTAAATACTTATTATTAAGTAGCCGTAGTCCGGTGGCCATCTGTGGTCTTCATCATCAGTTCACTTACTAAATGGTGCTTTCCGAGAGCAAATGCACAAATTGCTATACAACATACCCAAATCGCTATAGGTGTGCCTTTAAAATTTGAGGATTCCCCTCGATTTCCATGGGATCCCCTCATCAGATTATGACTTGGTAGCAATGAGACCTCCTCGGGAGTATATGCTTTCAAACAAAAAAGGAATTTTCAAAATCGGTCCACAATCGGTCGGTGACGGAGAAATCGGCGAACATACATAAAATAAAAAAATAAATATATAAACATCCGAATTGAGAACCTCCTCCTGAAGAATCTCACCCTATGCAAATACAAACCACAAACCTTTCAGATTTCTACATACTCCACTAACACTAGGCTGTTAACAAACAAAAGTATTATAATCCCCAATATCTCGCGGTTCTAGAGGCCTGACCTTAAGATATGCCTTTACCACAAAGGCGATAAAAGCGTGCACGCTGACTTTGCGAAGGCGTTGTGCGTGTGGCCCAAAGTATAGGGTGCTAGGCTTAGCAGTTAGCGGTTCTTCAAGTTGGAACTACAGTAGGCATGACGTTTTTATTTTACCCTACTATAGAATAAAAATCTCTTGTCTACATTTCTTAGTAGAAAACTGTCAACTGTCTACCCAAAAACGTCATTTTTGTCTACTCTTCCGTCGACAAAAAGCTTCTCTACGGTTCTCGTGCTAAGTCTGCAGCAGAACAATGTAGAATTTCTAACCGCAAATATAATCACTGTTACTTAAATGTTTAAACAATCACAAAGCCACAACACTCCATATCCGTTTGACGCAGGTTATAATAATCACTTGATCACTGGCCGGAGTAGGGCCCGTTCCACTCACAGATAGGAGGCCTGTTTCCCACCAGTAGGTACCTAATACTGGGCCTTTTACTAAGATGTGAGTTATTTCGTAGACACTTTTTAAAGCACTTTTTGAGTATATAATAAACCTAAATACTAAATATAAATATATACATACTAAATATTGATTCGCCAGCATTGTATGTCTCGGCGGGAATACGAGTAAGGAACGTAAGACAGTGCTTATCTAAACTCCAAAAATTTGATCACGATTGCCTGTTAAAAACAATTGATTATGTTACTTTGATAATTTTAGCTGAAAATATGAATTCCGAAAATGATGCTTTAACAGCCATCTTAATTTGTGATGCCACCACATGCTTCATTAGTCAATTAAAAAACTAAAGTTCATCCCGCATATTAAGAATCATAGGTAAAATAATGGTATTCGGTTAGTCTGGAAGCCGACCCCAACATTGTTGGGAAAAGGCTAGGCAGATGATGAGGTAAGCATAAAACCACATTCAAGGCACAAATGGACAACCACGTCACGAATGCTGCGTCAGACAGTCTTCAAATCGCCCAACACCCCTACTGAACCACCGCGTATGCTTTGGGCCTATAGTAAAATAAATCCGTGCCACTTGGTATTCAAAGTGTGCGACAACCCGAGAGCTACGCAATATAGTGGCAACATTGATCAATTTGTTGATGTTTGCGCGACGGCTGGTGGAAACGTTTCCGCTTTAAAGAGGGTACGCTTGACCAGGTAGGCTGGCCTGAATAAGTGTAGGAGGCAGTACTTGGTCTTTTTGGTAGAATGTGGATCAAATAGGAAAAGACTTGACTCTATTCTGTATTCTTCTTCCCTAGTTTCGGCACCAGCTAAATGTGCCTATAAAGATGCGCTGGACGAGCAAAAATGATTTCGAACTCGACATTCTGTAGATATTTTTTAAACAAGCAATCCATAAATATGAAATGTGGATATACGAATTAAACGGTAATGTCGCCAAAGACCTCTCCTCGTACAAAGAAAGCCCAAGCACTAATCTCTCGATGACTAAAACATCAAATCCAGGTCTCCTCACAATGTTTTTCTTTATCCGAAATCAGTATTAACGCGTTAAATTAATCCGGATTTAATTATTCCGCCGTCACGATTCCCTCTTCAACATTAAATACGATCCTGTTAAGTACATTTCTAGTTTCACATCTCGACCTTGCCCTGAATAAACAGACAAACAGCTTAATATTGTAAATGACAAAGTATTTTAAGAAGTATCCGACTGAAAAAATATTTTTACTGAGCCCATTTCACTGTTAAAGGTCAAACGATTGAGAAACACTTTTGGCCGTATCGATTCACTGTTTTGTAAATGGTTTAAGAGAATTGATGTTGCTATGCTCTCTTTTAATAAGATCAGTGAATTATGTGCCAGAGCGCAAAAGTTGGTAACGCATAACGCAAAAACATGCGTCGGCAACTTACTAACTTAATCGTTGCAATGTCCTCATATACGAGTAAGTAGGTTTCTACCGAGTGTCATCGCAACGATGTATGTAATAAATCAGAGCGCTCTGTTGTGTTTTCGTTCTGGATATTATTTTCACTCTGATTAAAGTAAAAGTATTTATCGAATGGCTCCAGTTATTTTCAATAAAATTCCACGACAGCTAAAAAATCTTAATATTAAGATATTTAAGGGGACCACAGGACCTAAACGCAAGTTTTATAAAAGTTGTATAATGCCTTAAAGTATATGATCCACTGCAGTAAACGAAATCAGTAAAATATATGATATTCTTAAGGATATATGCTACGTAGATAGTGTGTTGAAAACATAATATAACTAATTTGATGCGATAGAAAAAAATCACGAAGATACCTCTAAAAAATTCTTTAAACGATTAAAAACCATACTAATAAACATGCAATCATTCTGATTTTTGTCAGATTATTCTACAACCAACATATTAGCATAATAGTGTTTTATTTTTTATGTTAGATTTTTTGTAAATCGATAATTGCTTCATATTTTGCAATAAATTACCGTTGTGTCATCGCGCTTCTCTTTCTTTTCTATGCAGTCCGACAGGGACCGCGCTTTAGGTGTTGTCAGCCTCTTAAAAAGAAATTGAAACAACTTTTAATTCATCAATGTTACTACTCCACAACTGAGATTATGGAGGACACCGCTGACATTTAGCTTATTACAATCTTACTGTGTTAGTATGTAAGTAATTGAGTTATTTCATCGAGTAATTGTGTGTCTGTTATTTCGGCACCACTAATTTTATTATTATTTGTATGCTTTTGAGTAAAATGTAGCGAACTGACCATCTAATTATAACATCCTATTGTATTGAAACCCAAATTACGAATAAATTTGATTTTATTTACATCGGGTACTTGAATTCATCTGCGAATACAACAATAACAATTTTCCTCCTACAAGTACATCATAACATCACCTCGCGAACAGTTTCAAAGCTACTACACCAGCTTAAAACCAAAAAACACTCCCAATCCACCTGAAATAATCCCTAAGAGCCACTGAAATGTATGGTACACCCTACTTAAGCCTGCTCACTACCGCCGCGACTATTAACACAGATTTCAGTGTATCCTTTACACCGGTCCACTGAACAAGATCCTTTTAAACCAAACTCAATGGAGGATGTAGTAAAAAGCACCGATAAACTGTCGCTAATATATTTGTATAGGTCTGTTTACGTCGCCGAGCTGCAAGTTCGAAGCTTCCTTTAGTAGTGCCAGTGAAGAGACTTGAAGGCTGGCCTGTCTACACTTACTGCCGGTCGCGTAGTTGTAAACTACTGTTCATTTAAAAAATATGTTTGTACGGTTTTATTTTACGGAGGACTGGGGAAAGGTTGGTAGAGATTTCGTTGAAAGATATCTTCCCGGTTTATTAAGACGGTTTTCTGAGACTGTGTAGTACTTGGTAGAAAGTCTTTCGAAAGAAGTCTAGCCTTTTCTTGGGGGCTGGCTGACTTCAGACAAATAATACCAGAAAGCAGTACGCACCACAATAACACAGTCTACAAAGCAATAAAATAACCACCTTGTTATATCTTCATTAACAGAATCTCATAACGTTGCTGCAGACTAAGACAAAAAAGAAACGGTTCATAATTTTTAAAAACACCCTGCTATTCCTTTATAAAAACTAGTCCTACCGTTAAACAACTATAGAAAAATTAACATAAACTATGAGACGAAATGAGTTAAAAAAATAAACACAATACTTCATAAAGGTTTTAATTAAAACTGCAATCCTCCTCGGTTTCAGCGCAAGGTATAACCTGACCGAATTGAGAGCGCTTTAGAATTCGGGTGGCGTCGTTTGCGGTGCGAACTTCCGGCCTTGGTCGGTTTATCTCACTGTTTTAGCACCTGACTCCGGATGGGACGGCGACCGAGCCGAGCCTTTTACTAGTAAAACTAGAGGAAACTTTAACGGTATACCTGTATTTATTTTTCAAGCTCTTAGATAAGGTTCGGTTTAAAATGTAAAAGGTAGGATGGTGATTGCGTCACGGTAGAAGAAAAAGGGTTTGGCCATTGTGCTCAATTTTAACAACACTGGGCCAGTAGGAGTTTTGGGTGAAACTATTGTTACTACTGAGCGGTTTCTCGGAATATCGTCTGGCTTATTTGATGTATAACTGTCGTCTACCGGCCGCGCCCTGCCGCCCGCGCACCCGAGAGGGAGTTGCACCCCCGCCAACCCACGCCGCATGCGCCGGAAGCTGCGCGCGCCCATTGATATTATTACCAATAGATTGTGTCCATATTCTGCAGATTTCAAGTCAGACAAAAGATCCAAACAAAAGTATTTAAAAATCTTTGAAAATGTGTTCTATGACTGATATTGTCGAAATATTAAATGATTTATTTATTTAATACTTTACGCACACAATTGTACAAAGGCGGACTTAATGCCATAGGCATGTTCTACCAGTCAACCTTTGGGTGATGCAGAGACAGACAGCGGTAGGTGCAATAACGAACACTGTGGAATAAATATTTATTAAAATATAAGTATATACACATATACCTATTAAAAACATTACATATAATACATATACCTAATAATAAAATAATAATAATAAAACAAGCTTATTTATCCATAGTGATTTTTTGCAATTGATGTCTTGTCAGTTCGTCGGCCGCATCCACATTAGTTTTGTCTAGGTAGGGCTGCTCCATCGTCGAAGCCGAATAACTTGGCTATTGGTTTTAATGTATGTAACTTAAGATAGAGCGAAATAGATGATATAGAGTGTCCAAACACATTTTACGACTGCATAAAAATCAAATCAATGGAATGGAAACACGTCAGAAAAATTAATAAAAACAGCAAACGAAACAAACAACCCTGAATAATCAATAAAATTACGAACACGTGTAATAAGAGGACCAATTATCGAAAAAATGCAAAAATGATTCAAAGAAAGAGTGCGATTTGATTATCTTTAAACAAATAAAATTAAAGGTCTGTTTGTAATGGCAAACCAACAGCTATTTCCTAAATGAATACCTATATTATATTATGCATAACAGTCTGTCTGTTTATTCCGGCTAATCTCTGAAACGGCCGGACCGATTTCAACGGGACTTTCATTGGCTACTTTTATTTTAGAAAGAGCCACGTGGGTGACGCCGCGGGCAGCAGCTAGTAAGTAATAAAATAAGAAATAGAACTCACAATATTACCGAAAAATCGAAATAGACTTAAGGTTTAATAATAAAATTAAACCTAGAAATCTATGGCCAATACTAAATAAGTTGTCTGATCGCAACAAAAATTCGGTTGATGAAACCATCTTAACGCTTTCAAGTACACTTAACGAGACACAATAGAAGTTTTATTGTTGTACTACGCTTTGGAATGGGCAACTAGCTTCATCTTTCTGACTTTTGACAATTCAAGTGCCTGCCAGTACCCGTATTTGGTTTATTTTAAATAAATGCTTTGAATTGAGTTTGAGTGTTTCTAAGCATGTTAAAAGTATACAAAAATAATATTTTAGAAATAAAATCAATAGCTGACAAATTTGCCACAGAATTCAAAATGTGTTAAGAAGATCTTGCCCAAAAGTAACCGTCGTCTATTGGACGAATCAGAATATACATGGTTCCCCATAACACATCCATGTACTTCAGGAAAGCTATAAATAACAGTGTGAGTAAACTAATTAGAAACCTTAATAGGTACAAATACAATTCCAGGGGTATATAGATAGAAAAAAAAAAATCCATTACGTTGGATCACCGAGTCTACTATTTTCTTCAAGTGCTCTGGAAGATAACGAGGCAACGACTGTCTCGTGCAAGTGTTTTGACCCTTAAACGCATAACGGTTGCGTTTTATCTTAAACCACATCGGCGCGTACACTTTCAGTACGAATTCAGTCAATGTCTGTAAACTTTCGGATGGAGAATACTCCATCCAAAGGTTTATAGACATTGACTGAATTCGTAGATCGATCTTAGAATACGATTGGCTGATGTTAGCCATTGCGAACGGCAGATTTTACCGGCATTCTGTTTTCTTAAGTTATCACTGCAGTGACCTTCGCTGATCGTACCACAAATTTCCATTAAGTATAATTGGTCTTTTTTTTTTTTAGGGTGGGAAATCATCAAATAACTTCTCCCGCTCTGGGCGGAGCGGGAGGGTGTGTCAGACTCTTGCTGACTAAAACCCACCCGTATTCCTTCCTGTTGCCTGTGTTGCGGGGGCCTCGTTGACCCATAAGTACCTTCCCGCGACCCCGGCAGGCATCGGCCCTAGTGGACCCCTACCTATGTGCTGACGACATCTCTTTGAGGCGCGCGTGGAATACAACGCGCCGTCGACCCGGGCCTGGTCCTTACCGGATGGTGAGCTACCCATTGCTCACCGTCCGCAAGCCCGCGCCTACGGTGGCCGGAAATCCACCCGGGATTCCCGACGCCCTGGGCGTCTCCTGCGTCGGCTAGGGGCGAGAGGGCGCGAAACTTGCCTTTCCCTCAACCGTCCCGTCTCCTCCTTCGCCAGCATTACTGCTTCGCAGAAGGAGGTGACGGCTGCCCATGCTCTCTCGCTCCATACCATGGCCTGAACCAGGGCCGGACGCGAGAGGTCTCTGCCGCCGATCGCCTCCATGAGGACACGGCGGTGCGCTGCCCAAGCCGGGCAGACCTCCACCGTATGCTCAACCGTGTCCTCCGGGCGATCCACACAGTGGTGACACCCAGACGTTTCCTCCCGCCTTATCCGACACAGGAACTTCCCGAAACTGCCGTGTCCGGTGAGGACCTGCGTCAGGCGGAAGGTGAGGACGCCGTGGCGCCTCTCTAGCCACTCCTTAAAGAGGGGACTTATCACCGCAATCGTGGCGTGCCCAGCACTGGGTTGCGACAACCGTACTTTCCATGACACCATGAGATCCCGCCGGAGCTCCGTCCGCTGTGCCGCGATTTCTCGCGGCAGCGGACTTACGCCACAGACTTACGGACAGATCCCATGGCGACAATTCGGCAAGGAGGCTCGCTGCCTCACAGGAGACAGTGCGTCATCCCCGGATCATCCGGATGGCCATGACCCTTTGGGCCGCGCTCAACTGGCGAGCTGGCGGCAGCGCCAGAGAGCGCGCCCATACAGGAGCCCCGTAGAGGGCCATGGACCGCACGACCCCCGCGTAGAGCCTCCGGCAGGAGGCGTTTGGACTCCCTAGATTGGGCAGGAGCCGCTTCGCTTCAATTCTCCAGTTTGGGAGCCAAACGTCGGAAATGCTCCACGAAGTTCCACAGGCTGTCGAGGACGAGTCCCAGGTACTTCATCGTCGACTCGACGCCGATGGAAACTCCTCCTACCGTTATTTGGGACCCCAACGGTGGCGCGTTCCGAGGACCATGAAAACACATGGCCTCGGACTTGTGCACTTCGAGTCCCAATTGCCGGATTCTTTCGACGATTGTCGCAACCCCGCGTGCCGCTACTTCGGCCGCCGCCTGGTGCGCCTGCTGCGCCAGGACCAACGTGTCGTCAGCGTAGCACACCACGCTGACGCCGCTAGGGAGGTCGGCGCGCAGCACCCAGTCGTATCCGATATCCCACAGATGCGGCCCCAGGACCGATCCCTGTGGGACACCGCACGACATCTCTTGCCGGTTCCACACTCCCTGGTGACCGGGGTAGATGACGGCCCTGTCCGTCAAATAGGCCTCGACCACACGACAGAGGAAGTATAATTGGTCTGTGCTGAGATCTTCACGAGCTTTTGTTGTAACTGGTAAGTCCAGTCCAGCTTGTTTCTGTAGCATTCACACTTTTTTCTAGCTTGATAGGGTTTTAAAATCACGCGATATTTATCATGATACGCTTTAATGACGCTTTTTTCCAAATCAATTCGATATCAGTTGTAAAAATTTCACTTGTGTTTCTTACTAAATATTGTAGTCGTTTCTCTGATTTAAATCAGAATATTAAATATTTCATCATGTCTTCATACGTAACAAACTAGTTGGTAGTTCTTTGCCAGAACCAATTATGGGGCAGATTTTGTCATTACTAGGCAAACTCATTATACTTTCGTTACACTCACAATCAAAGTATAAAAACCAAAACAACGTGCTTTAATTGTGAAATAGAAACAAATACTAATAATATGAAAATCCACTCACACCTGCGTCCCGCACACCCCGGGGACTCGCGTGGATGGGGGTTGAGCGACAGTAAATTAGATAAAATTCTGAGCAATTTTACGCGGGAAAAGTGTATGAAAGAAAGTAGATATTTCATGCAATTCAATCATTGTCTGATCAAAAACGGATGCTATCTAAATAAAACTTTGAATTAGTTAGCGTAATTAAAATAAACCTATTTTATATAAATATCAATTCTCTTCGATTTTCAAAAACTTTAATAACTTTGGGGTAGTACTTCTAATTATTATTTTTAAATAATATTTGGTAGTCATAATTGATAGGTGCCAGAGCATCTATCCCGCATACCGCGACAGGGAAATTCAATAAAAAAAAACTCCATACAAGAGCGATCCACCCTAATGTACATAATGTCAAAGATATGGAAAATGTGGTCAATCTCTATTCCGTTTATCAATATGCAAATGACACATGTTTTGTAGCTACCCACAGAGACGTAAAAGTAGTAGCTCAAAGGTTACAGGAAGATTTTACTAGTTTCCAAATGGGCACACGATGCTGGACTGGTTCTTAATGCAAGTAAGACCAAAATCAGTCATATTTACTTCTAGCCATCTAAAGCACATGACTTATTTTAAGATAATCGCACACAGTCACAATTGATCAAGTAACGCACCACACCTACCTTGGATTAGTCGTAGACAATCGTATCAGCTAGACCTTTCACATGGACTCAGTCTGCAACAAGTTGCGTGTTATAACGGCAAAATTCTACATTTTTAACCTTAAGTCCCGTTTAAAATCATGCTCCAATGCGAAACCAATTATAGCATGCGGAATTACGAGTTATGGGCGAACATTTAAATCATATACTAAAAGATTTTTAAACTGCAGTTCGTCTTTTAAAACTCATCGTACCTACCCAGAAATATAAAACACCAATATAAAGATAAAATAGTCATCGAAGTATTTATTAAATATTGTAAAAAATCACCAGTACTGACTAGACTTAATATGGCCCTCTTAATCTAACTGTTTAGTAACAAAAGCATTTAAATACCCATATCGTATAACATAATCACAAGAAGTATCACCAAAAACAAACGAACAAAAAAAAGACTGCATAAACATATACCTAACTGAAAAGAGAAAAACAAGCACTACGATCTATAGAATTTTGGCTTCGCAGGCGGGGACAAACCCGAAATATGGTGTAAATTTTGTTTGTCGCGCCTGCAGTTTTTGCAGTCGGGTTTTTTGTTTTTTAAATAATTTATTTTATTTCAAGCTTTTTAGTTTTAATAATATATATACATATATATTTGAAAATTACTAATTAGCTTTTATTTGATACCAATGTTGTTGTATTTTTTTTTAACCTTCCCTCCCTTTTTTGTATTTGCAGATGCAATATATAAATATTATATAGTAGGCTATCCCACAATGTCACTCCCACAATTAAGACGAATCTAAAGACACCTCATATGCTAAAATCCATCAAGCCGTTTAGGCTACAGAGCGTGCCAAAGAAATAGACATACATACATACATACTCTCGAAAAACGTTACCCTCCTTCTGGGGCAGTCGGGTAAAAAGAACGTTCAGCTTTTCCGAAATTTGTAAATCTTTCAGGTAACTACATTCGGACTATAACTGAAAATTAAAACAAAAGACGGTCAAATCGGTCCAGCCGTGCTCAAGTGATGCGCTTATGAACAGTATTTCATTTTTAATTATATAGATTACTTGGGGCGTAATCTATTCACAATCTTTACGAATGACTCGAGGTTAGAGAACTTTATCAGAATTCAAAATTAATTATTGCCCCAATGATCCAGCATAACAAGCAGTATCATAATTACAAATCTTATTAATGTCTGGAAATTATGACATTCTCAATTTGATTGCGTTGTTATTCCAAATGACAACTTTCTGTTACAACTTTAGTGATATTAAAATGGACTAAAACATTTAAAGCAAGTGCCTTCAAGTATTTAGTTATTAAATCACATTGCTACGAGAAACACAAAATGTCTGTATTACTTTAAATTAATTTAGCTAGCTAGACTCCGCAGACGCGATGGGTCGATGTCACAGCCAACTAGCTTAATCAGCCGTTTAGTTAACATCCTAACTCTGTCACAGGCATTTGGTAAAATTAGCCAGGTAATTGGTCACCTAGGCCAGTCATTAAACGGCCGGCACTCAACTAGAACTTTAACAAACCACGCGCGCCGAAGTGGTAGCAGTAACTAAACCAAGGCACTCCGATCAAATGGGTTAGGTTAGGTGAGGTTAGAACTGTGTGTGTGTTCGCGGAAGTCGCATTAGATCCCATGATCCCCGGTGCAAGTGTGGGAGGGGAACACCGGGGTGGTTTTTAGTCAGTAAGAGTCTGACAGACCCCTCCGCCTACCCCAGGGCGGAGGACATCCATGAGGATTTTCCACCCCGAAACAAAAAAAAAGGTTAGAACTGTGACCAACGCGTGAGCTGAGCGAGCGAAGCGAGCGGTGCCGCGGCAGCGGCCGGCTTAACTAAACGGCTAATTAAGCTAGTTGGCTGCGACGTCGGTGCCGGCGTTTAATGAACGGCCTAGGCATCCAATTAGCTGGCTAATTTAACCAGATGGCTGCGGCATCGATATCTAGACATGACCATCGACCACAATTATTGTAGTCACTTGAAATATCAGTTTGAAAAATCAGTTTTTTTGTGTATACTTCACAGACGTGATGGATATCAATATCTTAACACGATCAAATATAAGAAAACAGTTTTCTCAACTCATACTTCCAGTAACAACACTAACAGCGGTCGTTGACCTCCCAAACAAAAACATTAAATCTTCTTATTTATTTTATTTTATCGTGTTTAGATATCAATACACATTAGCAAGCTAATTCATTTTAACCCTGTATGTATATCATAAACTTTACCTACAGAAGTAATACAGACATTTTGTAGCTCTCGTAGCAATGCGACTTAATATCTAAGTTACAAACACGCTTGAAGGCACTTGCTTTAAATGTTTTAGTCCATTTTAATATCACTAAAGTTATAACAGAACTTGCATGTGTAGAGAAACCCTTCATTTGTTTTCGTCTGTCTACACATGACTGATATACCATGGTCATAATTAAACACAGTCCCACAGGGCTCAGTTCTTGGTCCTTTCTTATTTCTTATTTATATTAATGACATGCCTTACCTCATAAAGGATAATCACGATATAGTGTTGTTTGCGGATGACACTTCACTTTTGTTTAAACTTAAACGTTAGCAGCTGGTTACTGACGAGATAAATAGCGCGATTTAAAAAGTAGTTCACTAGTTCAATGTTAATAGTTTACTCCTTAATGAAAAAAAAATGCATTAAGTTTACGCTACCTTACGTTAAGCTGGTGAAAACTAATGTGTTGATAAATGGCGAAGAATTGAATCCTGACGATCGCACAGTATTTATAGGCTTAACTGTGTACGCTTTTTTTTTTTTGGGTGGGAAATCATCAAATAACTTCTCCCGCTCTGGGCGGAGCGGGAGGGTGTGTCAGGCTCTTACTGACTAAAATCCACCCGTATTCCTTTCTGTTGCCTGTGTTGCCAGGGGCCTCGGTGACCCATGAGTACCTTCCCGCGACCCCGGCAGGCATCGGCCCTAGTGGACCCCTACATTTGTGCTGACATCTCTTTGAGGCGCGCGTGGAATACGACGCGCCGTCGACCCGGGCCTGGTCCTTACCGGACGGTGAGCTACCCAATGCTCACCGTCCGCAAGCCCACGCCTACGGTGGCCGGAAATCCGCCCAGGATTCCCGACGCCCAGGGTGTCTCCTGCGGCAGCTAGGGGCGAGAGGGCGCGAAACATGCCTTTCCCTCAACCGTCACGCCTACTCCTTTGCAAGCATTACTGCTTCGCAGAAGGAGGTGACGGCTGCCCATGCCCTCTCGCTCCGTACCATGGCCTGAACCAGGGCCGGACGCGAGAGATCTCTGCCGCCGATCGCCTCCACGAGGACACGGCGGTGCTCTGCCCAAGCCGGGCAGACCTCCACCGTATGCTCCACCGTGTCCTCCGGGCGATCCACACAGTGGTGACACCCGGGCGTTTCCTCCCGCCTTATCTGACCCAGGAACCTCCCGAAGCTGCCCTGTCCGGTGAGGACCTGCGTCAGGCGGAAGGTGAGGACACCGTGGCGCCTCTCTAGCCACTTCTCAAAGAGGGGACTTATCGCCGCAATCGTGGCGTGCCCAGCACTGGGTTGCGACAACCGTACTCTCCATGACGCCATGAGATCCCGCCGCAGCTCCGTCCGCTGTGCGCGATTTCTCGCGTTAGCGGGCTTACGCCCCGGCGTTTCGCCTCCTCGCGCCACTCCCATACGTGCGCGAGGACTTTTGCCTCCAGATCCCATGGCGGCAATCCGGCAAGGAGGCTCGCTACCTCACAGGAGACCGTGCGGTATCCCCGGACCATCCGGATGGCCATGACCCTTTGGGCCGCGCTCAACCGGTGGGCTGGCCGCAGCGCCAGAGAGCGCGCCCATACAGGAGCCCCGTAGAGGGCCATGGACCGCACGACCCCCGCATAGAGCCTCCGGCAGGAGGCGTTTGGACCCCCTAGATTGGGCAGGAGCCGCTTCAATGCAGCGCCTGCCCGCTCCAGTTTGGGAGCCAAACGTCGGAGATGCTCCACGAAGTTCCACCGGCTGTCGAGGACGAGTCCCAGGTACTTCATCGTCGACTCGACGCCGATAGAAACCCTCCTACCGTTATTTGGGACCCCAACGGTGGCGCGTTCTGAGGACCATGAAAACATATGGCCTCGGACTTGTGCAGGGCCACCTCGAGTCCCAATTGCCGGATCCTTTCGACGATTGTCGCAACTCCGCGTGCCGCTAATTCGGCCGCCGCCTGGTGCGACCTCCCCTGCGCCAGGACCAACGTGTCGTCAGCGTAGCACACCACGCTGACGCCGCTAGGGAGGTCGGCGCGCAGCACCCAGTCGTATCCGATGTCCCACAGATGCGGCCCCAGGACCGATCCCTGTGGGACACCACACGACATCTCTTGCCGGTTCCACACTCCCTGGTGACCGGGGTAGATGACGGCCCTGTCCGTCAGATAGGCAACTTTGTACGCTAAGCCTCACATATAAATAAATTTTCCAAAAAGTAGCTAAGCTCCGCAGCATACGCTGTTAGAAAAATTCGGTATTTAAATGATATAGAGACAGCCCGTTTAGTGTACTTTTGCTATTTTCATTGTATAATGTCGTACGGTATTCTGTTGTGGGGAAATTCCGCCAGACTATCTTTGTTTTGCAGAAAAGAGCTGTTCGGTCAATTTATTAATTAAGTCCGAGACACTCCCTCAGAGACAAAAAGAGATTAATATGACAAAAATCTTTTATATGCCCATAAAAATATAAAATTATTTCATCACCACTGCTCTCAAAACGGTGAAGGGAAACATCGTGAGGAAACCGGCATGTCCTAGAACCAAAAATTCGATGACATGTGACTTCTATCAACCATCACCGGGCCCGCGTGGTGGATTACGGTCCACTCCCTCTCACAGAGAGGAGGCTTGTGTCCCAGCAGTGTGGGAACTTGGCTGATTATGTCATTAAAACACGAGATTTTTCTTAAATCTTGTGCTTCACCAGTTACTTATTTATACCTTCTTTATAAAGTATCTAGCAGTTGCTGAAAGAAGCACGTACTCAATATTCGTAACTTCAATGGAAAACCAAGCAAATATTATTTAAGATCAACTTCGTTCATTTGTCTGTCTATCAGAGACATTCACAGACGTTTAAAATTTCCCTCACGTAGAATGTTTTGATACAGATCGTAAGTAATAAGGTTTCGCCTTAGTAGTCAAAACGAAAATGATAAATTAAAAACAAGACATAATAGTACAAAGTAATTATTTTTTCCACGAAAAACTCCTGTTTCATGATTTAAATGTTTTTTTTAAAACTTTATTTGATCTTGTAGTCAGATTGGCAGTTACACAGAAATAACTTTTTAATTTTTGAGAAAATTATATTTGTTTATTATTACGTTGTAAATATTTAAATTGGGTACGACATGTTACTTGATATATGTACGTTGTACGTACCTAAAAATGTATGCACACACTGAGATCAAAGAATTTAATTAAGAAATTGAAATATTAAGGAACCCTTAGATTTGGATAGAGCACATTTTTTTTAATGTTTTTAATACACCTACGAAACATAGTCTTCGTTTTTAGGGTACCGTACCTCAAAAGGGAACCCTTATAGGATCACTTTGTTGTCCGTCTGTCTCTCAAGACGCGAACGCGAACGCGTAGAGGTATCGAGTTGAAATTAAAACCATATACTCAAGTCTACAGTCCCTTAAAGCTGTGGAAAAATCAAACTTCTAAGTTATCGTAAAAAAAGGTACGGCCGTTTATGCTGCAAAAACGTATATTTCGACACTCTCAAGGGAATCAAAATTTATAGAATACTTGCCTAGACCTAGAACTATGAAATTTGGCAAGTAATATCGACTTATACTACAAGTACAGGGAAAAATCTGAAAACTATACATTTGTAATTAAATCATAAAAAATATAGTCTTTATTATTTTAAACTACCATTATTTTTTCAGACACCACTTACAAATTTGGATGAAATTTGATATTTAAGTAAAAAACTACTTTGATTAGGTTACCTAACTAATTTAGGTAAATATAACAATCATTTAAGTAATTATAGGTTTTAGAAACTTAATTTCGGGAAGAGCTCGAAAAAAATTGCGGGACTCGATTCCTGAACTATTTATAATATTATATGTACCTACAAATTCGACTACTTCTTTGAGACGCCTAAGGGCCTATTACAAGGACTTCCTAATCTCTGTAAATTAAGGAGATAGGCCTATAAAAATAATACATTTCTCATTGATGTCACACAGTTCTAAGGGCTTATTTCTTCTAGATTGTTATATAAAACAAAATTATGTAGGTACAGGAAACTGGAATTTTATTTTTACAATGTTTAATATAATTCTAAAGGAAGGATAATTAATTATTGAGGCAATCTTGAGTAACAATAAAATAACATTCATTAGCTTTTTATAAGAGTTAGTAACTATGTTATCTCATTTGTGTAACTGTAATTAAACACATCAAAAACACCTCTCTCAGCCCGCGTGATCATTGATTGTCTTCTGGTTTTTTTAATCACTGAACTCACCTAAGTACAAAAAAATACGAAAATATCATACATTTTAATTCATGAAATTCTATTTATTTGGCCCTAAATTTGAAAACGACCCCATATATCAATTTAACTGCTGATTGGCTAACCACCAACGACCAATCAAAGAACTCGACATGACAGCTGTAGATCAACCTTTCACACGTAACACCACTCACCTCGCCTTACTCAATATTACTAACTAAATAAACAATGTGCTGGTCATCGGAGCGTACCAGCACAGACGTAGGGGCCCGCTAGGTTCACGGTCTCATCTTCTAAAAGCTTTCGACGATACAAAGCGAATGGCGACTGTTCGACGAATGCGTCAATTGTTTTATTGTGTTTGCGTCGGGTTTTTGTACTGTGATGTAGGTAAGGAAGGTCGATTGGTTTTGTTTGGACTGGTGAGTGAAAATTGTGTGATTGGCTATTCTGAGGTGATTTTCTGCGTGTCATTCTAAATTCGTTGTCATGTCGTAGAGTTATGACGTTTGGCTAAGTAAGAAATCCATTTCTACAGATGTAGCTACATTAAACTTAGATATGTACCTACTCTTGTTGATCATTATAGCTAATTAGTAATGCTAATGAGAAAATGTCCTAATTTTATTTTATTGTGTATTAAATATTTAAATGCAACTCCATAGTTGCATTTAAATATTTTTTTTATTTTAAATTATTAATATATTAATAAAATTCTATTCTTAAAAATTATAAGTATTAAACTTTGTTTAATATTTATTATTTTAATGCATAAGTACAGCAGATGGCACAATCTTTATTACATTTTAAATTTCAAATCAATACAAAACTTATAACACCATGTACAATTAATTCAGCAATTTTAATAATAAAATCTTCAAATTACACGAAATTATCCATATTTTACACTTTAATTAAACTTGATAGGCATGTAGGTATGCCATTTACAAAGAAATAGCACAAAGATTCGTTATTAATTTAAAAAAAAAATCCAGATTTAAAAATACCTGCGCAACCTTTCAGTTTCAAAACTGGTTTGTATTCAACGCCTTTTTTTTAAACTAGTACTAACCGGTGGAAAGCGCAAAACAGGGTAGAATGGAGGTGGAATGGGTAGAATGGGGTAGAATTCAATTCACCCTGACCATTGAAAAAAACAGCTATTCGCGGTTAGAACGATCGATCGCTCGCTATAAAAACGTTAGACATAAATACCTTTTTAAGGTTCCCTTTTGTGTAAAGTTTCGAGTATTTTTCAGAGTTGTACTGTTGATAAGAATTGAGTAAAGCGGGACTTGGAATGTTGCTATGGTGATACCAGGATTATAAATAAGGAAATGCTTTACGTAAACGGTCGTGGTCTTTACGTAAACCTCTTTGAAGTTTGTTATAATTAGGTTAAAAATAAATAAATACATCATGGGGATGAGGATTTTAAAGTTACATTTTACACCTATTAAACTGTTTTGCCCTAACTAAAAAGGACGGAGGGGTGAGACCCATTGCTGTGGGGTCCACTTTAAGACGATCGGCATCCAAAATTGCGGTGAGACATATCAAATCTAAATTACAGTCTGTTTTCAAACTTTCATACAATTAGGTTTTGGCACGAAAGGTGGGTGTGAGGCAGCAGTCCATGCCTTAAGAACTTACCTTTCATATGATGATTGCGAAATTGTAGTCAAAATTGCTTTCAGTTCAGTAAACAGGGATGTCATGCTGACAGAAGTTAAAAACAAAATTCCGGAACTATATCAATACCTTGTTATCTACTATGCAGCCCCTTCAAAATTAATTTATCGTTCCCATGAACTTTCTTCGGAGGTCGGCTGTCAGCAGGGCGATCCCCTCGGGCCAGCAATTTTTAGCTTAGCTATAAATCCCATTATTCAAAATATCGAAATTTAATGTTTGAATGACGGAACCCTGGGAGGCGATAACACAGTGTCCACCACTGTGTTATCTGACTTATCAGATATTAAAACAAATTTCAAAAAAATTGGTTTAGAATTAAATTTTGGCAAATGTGACCTCTTTATTCAAAAATTTCTTACGGTTTGGATGATTAAAAATTCAAATTAAATTTTCTGGCACCCAACATAAATTTAGTAGACACAAAGTCACTTTGCCTCCTGGGTTCTCCCATCTTCGAAGAATCTTTGCCTGATTATATTACTAACACTATTTCTAAATTCCAAAGTCACGCCAATTATTCCCGAAATCAGTCCTCATTATGCTCTTGTAATTCTAAAGTTTTGCCTTTTTGTCCGTTTATGTGCTTCGCTGTAGCCCTTTTTGGAAACATCCAAATTTGCTTTCACCAATAGACGATTTAGTCAAAACTAGTTTAGAAATGATTTTAAATATTCAGCTCAATGAACGATCTCGGTTACAAGCCACCAAACCGAATAGGGAGGGATATTCGGTTTGGTGGCTCAAGAATCCGCAAAATTTCGAGTGTTGCTTCCCCAGCCTTTTGGCGTGCACGTCACGTCTCATAGATAATGTCCTAAGGGCTATGCCCACAAACTATTAGACTGCGGGCTTGGAGGATGCCAAGAATGCTTTTAACATTTTCCAGACAACCCAAAATCTCAAAGGAGCTGGGACGATATTTATTGCGATTTAACATACAAATCGATTCTGAGCCGCAGTTCAGGTCCTGATCACGCAAGACTTTTGGCGGTCGGAGCCGGAGAGGCCGGTCATTGCCCATCCTTCTCCATATACCGGTACCTTCCTGGATCTGGCGACTGGTCTGCGGCTTGGGGTCACGGTATGCACTTCACACATATGCCCTTGTGGCACGGACGTGGACTGACTGGTTCACCACGGACTTTATTGTCAAAAAAGTGCAGGCCGCTTTTCAAGACATGCGACACTTAATGACATAATCCGCCGGTCTCTTGCCAGCATCAATGTGCCTGCTCTTCTTGAGCCGACTGGCATTGTCAGAGATGATAGGAAAAGGCCTGATTGGTGTGTCTTTGGTTGCGTGGAGTTTAGGACGGATGCTTGTGTAGAACGCTACCTGTGTAGACACACTGGCACCGTCTCACTTCCAATGGACTACTTCTAAGGCTGCCTGTCCATTGAAGCGGAGCGGGGCTGCGGAGTGGAGAAACGGAGAAATATTAACCAATAGGATTGCATAAAATCTTCGCTCCGAGATTTTATGCAATCCTATTGGTTAATATTTCTCCGTTTCTCCGCTCCGCAGCCTCTCTCCGCTTCAATGGAGAGGCACCCTAAAGCAGGTGCAGCGGCGGAAAACGCCAAAAATCTGAAACTTATAAAATATAGAGGCCTTGGCAGAGAGTATAACTTTGTGCCCTTTGGCGTCGAGAACCTCGGTCCGTGGGGTCCCAGTGCCCATAAGTTATTTGCAGAAATCGCGAAACGTCTGGTTGATGTAACTGGTGACCCGCGATGTAACTGGTGACCGAAAAGCTGGCGGCTTTCTTGCGCAACGCATCAGCATTGCTATTCAGCGAGGAAATGCCGCCAGCATCCTCGGTACAATGCCTCGAGGTCCTTTTTTAGGTTTAACTTAGTTTTAATTTAATTTAGTTAATGTTAATAATCATCTTTTAATTTGGTTAAGTAAATAAAGTCTATTAAACTGTTTTGCCAATTTCCTATTACTCTTAAATCCACTTTCGTAAGCATAACACACGCAACTGTAAGTCGACTGTACATCTCCTTACGACTCTATACTTCGCATCGATTTTGAATTGCTCGCAACTTATTTAGCATTGAAAAACATTCAAGAGACTTCAGTGACTAGATACCTACAAAACACATTATATATGTAAGCGCTACTACTGACCATGTGGTCCTCAGTTCGATTCCCGGGTCGGGGAAAGTGTTATTGAGTATTTACATCTGGAATTTCTCAGTAGCAGCCTGGATTTGTGCCCGGTTGATGGCAGTAGGCTCGCCCCCTATTACATGGGACTTAAACATAACTGGTGAAATGTGGGTGTGCTATAGGTACACCTCTGCCTATCTCTTCGGGGAAACAAGGCGTGATATTAAGTTATGTAAGTAACACACTGGTGGAGGCGTCTCTGTAAGTAATACATTTAAAACACAGCTTTTAAACAATGTCTCAACCATAATTCGTTCTTTGTTTCTTAGACCATCGAAGAGACAAGTTAGTAACAACATTAAGTGGTCTCCAAGTTACACTGTATAGGAATAAGTTAATTTTAAAACACTTCGGGAGAATACTTAAAGAGGGTCAGTGCACTTTTAAGTACAGTAAGTTATTTTTTTTTCTATTTTTAATTAAAGACGTATTATTGGTACCTACAGTATTTTTATGAACGTTGCTGTTATTGACTTGGATAAGAAACAATTTCGTATGCATATTTTATGATTCCGTCAACAAGGAACTCTTATAGTTTCGCTATGTCCGTCTGTATGTCAGTCCCCGCTTTAGCTCAGAGACGCTTAGTACAAAAAAAGCTTTAATTTGGCATAGATAAACATATTGATCACGCCGCCATAGTAGTAAAATAAAATCTTCAAAAAAAATTGTAGGGCACCTCCCTTGCACGTAATGTGGGGATGATATTTGTTTTCTTGTCTGTCCCATGATGTGGGGTATCGTTGGATAAGCCGTTCAAAATGTTGCGGGTCTGTGAACACCATTTTTCGATTCAGGGATCCGTTTTTTGTTAGAGTCAAGTGTGTATGTCTCTGTCAGCTAAATGGTTGTTTTTAGATATGTGAAAAAAATCATGGCAGTAGTAAATATAACGAAATTAAAAGCTAAACTATCACAGCTAAGTAGGCTTTACAAGTAGACGACCAACTTACATTTGCAGTTGAATAATTGACCGTGACTTATATCGAAATATGAGAGAATATGTCTTTCAACTGTAGTTGAAAGACATAACTTAACATTGTAATGTTAAGTTTGTTTTTGGGATAAATTCATCCCAACTGCAGGACCCTTCATTGTGCGTGGTCCGACACGCACTTGGCCGGTTTTTAAAATCATAAATCATTTATTTGCATGAAATGTGGTTACACGAGATGTTAAATTAAATTATAGCACAGGACATATTTCACCCTCATTATGGGCATGCAAAATTATGGTTAATTTACAACAACGAAATATTTGAATTATTACCATTTATAGGAAAATGTGAATTACAATTATTAGGATCATTTAAATTACAATTATTAGAACTATAGCGATTTCAATTACTTAAAATATTGAAATATTATTAAATACGGAGTCACAGGAAATAAGACGAACCAGTATCTTAATGGGCACCAAGTCGGCATGTGCTTTTATTCAAAAAGTCTTTGACGGTGTAAAAACTCTCCGCGATTTATTACATGACGGTGCGGATGTAACTACCAGTGACTCACCTAATGTTGGCCAAAAAGCAGAAACCTTTATCTATTCCAACTTACTTTAAAGGTCGTCTTAACTTAAGGAGCTGACAAGACCCAATTGACCAAAATAGGCTTCGCTTAAGAAAAAATATTGCCAAATCTGTATAGTTTGTGGTAACGGAAAAAATATATGTCAATTTTGAACATATTTCCCAGAACTTGGTTATTACCAAAACACGTTTTGAAAACAAAATCTTGATACAAACTAACGTTAAACTAACCTATTACTTTGAGTTCTAATCCAAAATATCTGTATCAAATATCAACATACGTTACGTATTTAATTAATAACAAGAACGTCTTATTTGAATGCAGAACTTGGTTGTTTTTTATTTTCAATTACTCAACTCAATTTTGAGTAAATAGATAATTACTTCATATTTTGCAATAAATTACAAGCGTTGTGTCATCGCGCTTCTCTTTCTTTTCTATGGAATTTGACAGTGACCGCGGTTTACGTGTTGTCAGCGTCTTAAGTCATCCTCATTTGCCTATGCATTTTGCAACTATGCCAGAGTCGGCTTCAAATCTAACCGCATACAGCTGTATACCAGTATTTTATATTGAGCAACTACCTATCTGACGAGCAACTGCCTATCTGACCTCCGCAACCCAGTCACTGGGTAACACGATACCCTTTAGTCGCGTTAAAGTTAAGAGTCGTTTGAGAATTTAGGGGAAGTCTTATTCAAAATCAAAAGTCATTTATTCAAACTAGGCCGAGAATCAGCACTTTTCGAACGTCAAAGTTACATAAGACAGTCCCCCTAAAATTCCCGCCCTTCACCACTTCCTAGTGCTGGGAAGAAGAAGTGGCGGAACAAACTCCCCAGCAGCACACCTGTCTGTTTAGTTATATAAACTTGATTCTATACAAATCGTATGCAAAGTAACTAACATTACGAAACACAAAACATTCAATTAAATTACTTGTTAGCTAGCACACGCCAATATACCAACAAAACAATGAAAACTGTACTCAAGCAGATAAAAATTACAACATAAAAACGTAAAAAGAACTTAATACCTAAATAAAAGCCTCCAGGCATAAAGGGCGTGCCCGCTTACATAAGGCTATTGCTGTAACTCGAAGTGAGAAATGAGAAACATTTGTTCAACAACACCCTAGGTAACTTCCCTGCAAACTAGAATACAGCGATATACTAGTGCTCAGTCAAAATAAGCCCTGTGTCATCATCTGCCCACTAGTTGAGCAGGATATATTTATAGTGGATGCTATTATTATCTTATCCTCCTATCAATAACCAATTCATCTTGGTGAGAAACCCGTTCAGGTAATAAGTAACAATTGAGTTTCGGCCACACATTATCGTGTTCAAACAATTATAGAACATAAATAGAGCAAATAGAGATTCACGTAAACACGATTCAAATAGAGGTTCATTGACGTAATATTTTAATTATTTGACATTACCTACAATTTTGTTATCAAACTTTTTACTAGTGGCTTTTGTGGACAAGATATTAATTCAGACTTGATGTAATGCAAACATGTCATTTGGTTTAAATAAAATTTTTATTTTTATTATTTTATTAATATTTTACATAGATTCTTGTGTACCTTGTGAATGTGAGAACGTTGTAGGCTTAATAGACTAGATATTTTGTAGACCTTTTTTTGTTTTGTTAAGTACCTGGTACTTTTCGACAGGCCTACACTGTCCTCCCATACCTATTAACACTGTAATCTGAAAACATTGTAAAAGCCAATTATTTTTGAAAGAGTAACCGTGGAGTTTTTGCCGGTTATTCTCTTCTAGCTTCTAATGTTTCATAAGTGCCCATGTAGGTTTATGTGAAATAAAAATATTTTGATTTTGATTTTAGAGGATACTAAATAAAATAAAATAAATAATAATAGAGCATTATAGACATAGTGTAAAGAGACGGTAAGTAAGTTATCTTCATACAAACGCACCGCGCGCAGCTTGTATGTGTGCGCCAAAGTATCTATGCGTCGCCGCACGCATACTTAAACAAAATCTCGACCCGTTTCTCAGTGCGCCAGTCGGGGCTAACACCGCACGAGGTTCACACGTCACGGCTTTTCTGTATCGCTAAATGAATGAAAACTGTGTGATAATCGCAGGAGAACGTATTGCTGTATGTTTGGGTGGTTTAATAGTTCATCGATTCCAGAATTGTCTCTGTTCAGATTACCTACTGAACAGGAAAGGTAAGCAAGTCACTTATTCTAGCATATAATTTTTACTTGATGATGAGATACCTACTTACATATTTTTTGTTGTATTAGTTTTCTATCAGACAGAGGAAGTAGGTAGGCCTACTTTCCCACTAGAATGTATTAGGTACTTTTGATCTGTCAATTGATTTGCCGCTATTGCTTTGTTTACGTTTAATCATGCCCATTTCTCAATATTGTAGGTATAGTAACTAAGTACCTACTTACAGTTATAAAATCATAATTAAAAATAAGTAATTGACTAATTGTGAATCAGATAAATAGAGCAAAGTTCGAATCATAACAACAGAACAAAAAAAGTGAAAGAAAAGTACAAGAAAAGTGAAAAAAGTGATAACCCTGAGACAGTAGGCAATTATATCATGGATTGGGCCGGAGATAGCCTACTTCCCCTCTTTATACTATGTTATAGAGCATGTTATTGTTGTTTAGGGTTCCGTACCTTAAAAGTAAAAAAACGGTACCCTTATAGAATCACTCGTGTGTCTGTGTGTCTGTCTGTCTGTCACAGCCGATTTGCTCCGAATCTACTGGACCGATTAAATTGAAATTTGGTACACTTATGAATACCTACACTTATGACTTTCTGTGACCCAAACACGGACGTGTAATGTAAATAAATGAATTTAAAATATGAGGGTCACTTTTGGCGGCAAAATAGAAAATTTAAAAAAGTTTTGCAAATTACACAACATATAGAATAAAATTATTATACAAACATTGTAAAATTATACGTTTTCCAAAAACATTTTTAAGTAACAGGTCTGTGTGTGAGTTAAGGTACTCACAGAATGTAACATCAATGTTATATAAAAATAATAAATTATACAAATAAAATAGCAACCAGTTTGATTTTGTGTAGTTTTTAGATTTTATTTCCTCAAAGCAATTACTTGTAGATACAGCTGATATAAATAAAGGTTACACTGGTTGTCAGAATTTCAGACTTCTGATCTATAGATCCGATATCAGAGTTACCTGAAATAACTAGACGGCTCGACAAGTCGCTAAAGAGTCCTATATACATATATACCTAGATATATTGTCATTTAACGTTGTTTTTTTTTTACCCCATTATTAGTCTAGTGGTCACAAGCGCATCTCCTGACCTTGAGGTCCTGGTTGGTTGGTGGCTGGTTTTCCGCCAGGAATTTTTCAATAGCAGCCCGGAGTCTGGATATGTGTCCAATTGATGCCAGTAGGCTAGCCAGTATGGGACTTAAACATAACAGTAACTGGCGAAATGTGGGAGTAGGTACTATAGGTACACCTCTGGGCTATGGCTTATCCTTCCGGGATTACAGCGTTATGTTATTTTTTGTACTCGCGTGCATGTTTTGAGACTCAACAGGTTTCGGACTCAACCGGAGTCCATAATCATAAACCGGACTAGATGCGATCAGCCCAAAAATTTGCTTAGGTTAGGTTACCCAAGGTGGCGCCGCGTAGTGTTCCACGCGCGCCCCTATTGGACGTCGTGGGAGAAAATTTTATACTACATTCCCCCCGCGAGCTTGAGGTGGCCCGCCCGCAATAGCGGGCCGGCCGGGGATCGCGGAAGTCGCATTAGGTCCCATTATCCCCGGTGCAAGTGTGGGAGGGGAACACCGGGGTGGTTTTAGAAAAGAAAGGTTAGGTTAGTGGTGATTTAGGCCAAAGAGACGGTGAATTTTAATTACCAAATTTTTATCATTTTGATTTACTATTTTTGAAAAAGCCTGTGGTAGCATTTACATTGCCATATGTGAACTATGCATCACACTTAGTGTTGCCCAAATTCAGTCTTGGTCTTGCAGTCTTGGTCTTGTTCTTGCGTTTTTGCAAGACCAAGACCAAGAACAAGACCGCGTATTTTTAGCAAGACCAAGACCAAGACTGACCGTGCAAGACTTGAGCAAGAACAAGACATAGCCTGCAAGACTCTTGCGTCTTGCAGCTAGGACTTAGCGCTATTTCACTGAGTAGTTAGGTGTAACAGTTCGGTGTATAGGTAGGTACGCTTAGGAATTCTATGTGACGCAAAAAACTGTATCAAAGAATATGAAAAACTGGACCTATGCGCATTACGACTAATACCATAAACATAGCGAATAAAAAAATATCTATTAAAATCAAACTGAGTGCATGCATAGTTATGTTTTAACCATCGGCACTTTGATAATGCGGCATCAAAGGTTTTGTACTTACTTCTCAAAGAAATTTGCCGCTTTTCGGAAGTACATGGTTATGATACACGCGCCGGCGGCTTCTTTTGAAATCTAAAACAATCGTTGCCGCCACGCCGAAATCATAACATTTGTGACACTATTTGATTGCCGCCATAGGGCGTAGGTATACTCATGCAAAATAATTTCGAATTTTTTTAAGAGTACCTACAGGTGTTCCAAAGAATAAATAAGTTTCAGAGTGCTTAGAATGAAAATGAATACATTATACTGATCACGCAAGTAGTATTATGATTAGGATAAAATGGTAAGGATAGGTAGTAGATGTCATATTAATTCATTCTAGTAAGTATATATTATAATATTGATTACTTATATGGTTTTAAACTAATTACTTAGGTACTATTATTGTACATTTATTATATTTCTTAAGTTTTTACAAGAAAAAATAGCAAAAAAGTGTTCAAATATCACCCGTTTAATAAATATTGTAGCCACTTTTAAATATACTTGAAACGTGTAAAAAAAATCTACAAAACTAATAAAATAATATAAAAAGCGT
Organism: Atethmia centrago; assembly: GCA_905333075.3. NCBI lineage: Eukaryota > Metazoa > Arthropoda > Insecta > Lepidoptera > Noctuidae > Atethmia > Atethmia centrago. The sequence continues at coordinate 27,448,469 of HG995374.1, forward strand.
AGGTACTTACCTACTAATAAAATAAAAAGCCTGCGATAAGAGTTTTGTATTACTTACCAGCCCGAATATCTCTGAGAGAGATGATGAGAGTAAGTATTTACTAGCTGTGCCCGCGACTTCGTCCACGAGGAATAGTAACTTTGGAGGTATAGTGACGTTCAGGACTTATTTATTTATTTTAAAACTTCTGTCATCAAACATACAAACGAACTCTTCAGCTTTATAATATTAGTATAGATGTACGCCAAAACATTCACTTATATGTAAAGAATAGTGATTGGCACTAATTCTATTTTATTCACGCGTCGCGTCTGTACAAGTAGGTAATATTTAGTGTGTGTTTGTACGCCGCACGCGGCATTGTTTGATTTGCGGCGGCATCCTTTTCATAGAGCCGGCACGTGGCGAGGCGGCGCGGTAGAAAGCAAGGTAACGTACTATAAATAAACGTATTATTTTAATTCCAGTCCCCAGGACGCCACGAGTAAGCTGCATCCAGGTTACACGCGGCTTACTCGTTTCAATAGTACTCTACAGATAACATACATCTATTGCGTGGCGTGTGCTAAGTTAATATAGGCGCGTCACGCAATTAACACAGACATTCATCACTAAACAGACATCTAACTCACACACATACGCGTAGCGCGGGCTAAGCGATATGTGTAGACACTGGGCGGTGTTACGCAATTACAATGCCGCCCACACACACACGACAGTTCCTTAGCCCGGACCGTAATCGGCTTGATCTGAAAGCGGGGCGGGCGGGAACTAAACACCTATACTGTAGGAGCGTCGAGTCGGCACCTACGTCGCTGGTCGCCTTCACTGGGCCTCCCCCGGGCAACCGGGGGTCTCACCTGGCGGGGGTTGACCGCCGGGGTGTCGTGAAGAAAGCGGCGCTAACAGTATTAGCGTCGTGATGCGCCTACAGTAACACAATAGCAACCACTCACATGGGCGCGTTATTAGTTAACGCGCCCAATCATCTAGGCGTCACATTGTTGACAAACTCAATGAGGGGCCCGTAGTTACGGGCCAACGAATTGCTCCCGCGGCCGAGGGGCGACGCCCCGGTTCCGCTAGCCGCGCCCCCTGACGGGGGCGTAGCGACTTCCCAATGTTTTTTTCCAGTCCCCATTCCGCGCTCGACACCCGCCGTGAACGGACGTGCTGCCGCTCCCGCTCGCTGCACTCGCTCACTGCGCTCTCGAATTCCGGATCTCGTTACGCTGCCGTAACTCTCAGTAGTCGCCAACTACTTCCGATCCACGGTCGATTAATTTTATTAATCGGCCGTATTGATCTCAAAAAGTGCCTTTTTCAAGGCAGGTATTTCTTTAACAGTAAAATTGTCAGAGTAGCTCATAGGCCCCCTCTGGGCTAAATCCACTGTTTCGTGGTCCTCGGTGGATACCTGACGGTGCCAACGAAACCGAGTGGGGTGTTGTTGTCCCAATACACCCGCCGAACCCCTTCAGGGCTAGGCAGTTAATTGGAAGGGTCCCAGAGTTAACCGGCCTTGGGGGATCTCCTAGTCGGCTCTGGTGCACTGAATTCCTTTTCAGCTACTCACCTAGCGTCTTTAGGGTGTGTCTACACCCTTCGCGCTAGACTGGTTCAGGGCCCCTTTGCACATTAAGACTGGCAAAGGGTTACAAGCTTAGGGCTCACAATTAGGTACTCACCTCCCTGTCTGCACCCGACAGGGAGGGCTACTCATCCCCGGGCCTATCCACCCGGGGAGTTAGGTTTAGGGCCGTTAGGTCTATGTTAGGAGGCATTTAGTTTCCAAAATTTCGCCCCCGTAATCCCCCTCTCCCCCGCCATGGAGGACGCCCTAATAGCGGCGTTCTTCAAAGAAGTCCTCCTCAAGGACCCAGACTTCCTCGCCAGATATGGCGCTAGGTTTGCGGCTCTTAGCCAGCCGCTATCAACCGACTCCATCGCTGACTTCAGCGATGCTCTGACCCCCGCATCGACCGCGACCGTGATCCCTCCTAGCCCCTCAGTGTCCATGGACATTGAGGAGCCCTTGTCGCAAGACAAGAGGTGCCCGACCCCTTTTTCCTACTCTGACGTAGAGTCAGTCGACTCTTCTTCTGCCCACTCCGCTCCCTCTTCCGAGGACGACGGCTTCGTGGCCGTCACCGGAAAGGGGATAAAGAGGAAACAGAGGAAGGCGACGTCCTCGCAGGCGACTAAAATAGCCGCCACGGAGGTTCTCTCTGCCCCCACTCCCCCTGTATCTGTGGCGCCCTCCGCTACTATCCCCACCCCGACCGCTTCGTCCGCTAAGGACACTCCGGCCACTCCGGCCCCTAAAAAGATCCCCCCTCCCCCTCCTGTAATCTTACAGGACAAAGCTAGATGGTTGGACGTATCCAAATGGTGCGTCGACCAGAAAATCGGCTTTTCTAAAGCCACCACGACCCAACAGGGCATTAAAATTACCGTCCCAACGTCCCGCGACTATAGGGACCTAACCAGAGTCCTCCGGGCGAGAGGTGTGTCATACCACACCTACTCGCTCCCCGAGGAACGCCAGATCCGCGTGGTGATCCGTAGGATCCCGAAAGAAATCCCCACAGCCGACATCAAGGCCGACCTTGAGTCTCAAGGCGTCCCCGTGGACGAGGTGCACCGCATGCACCGCACCAGGGGGGGCTCGGCATACGACATGATCCTTGTCGTATGCCCCCCGTCTGAAGGGCATCACCCTATATTTAAAGTCACTTCTATCTGCCATCTCACGGGCCTCGTCATCGAGAAGCCCCGGAAGAGCGGCGTCGTCGGGCAATGTCACCGTTGCCAGTTATACGGGCATGCGCAGAAGAACTGCCATGCGACTCCCAGGTGCGTCAAGTGCCTGGGTGAGCATGGCACTTCGGACTGCCCCCGCCCTAAAGACCGGTCTCTGTGCACCGAGCCGCCCAGCTGCGTACTGTGCGGTGAGGCTGGGCACCCAGCGAACTACCGGGGCTGTCGTATGGCCCCCAAGACGTCTTCCTCAAAACTGGCGAAGCGCGCAGACGCCCGCCAGCAGAGAGAGTGCCCATCATATGGGTTCTTCCCCCCCCCATCACAGACCTTCCCTCAACTCCCCCAACTCCCCCTGAGGCTAAGCCCGCAAAGGCCTAGCCCATGGAATGCGATGAATCATCAGCAGGCGTTCCCTGCTATGGTTCAGCCCAGACCCACCCCGCCTCCCATCAGACCGCTGATGGACCCCCGCATCCGCGTTTCCGCGCCTGTCCAACCCGCGAAACCCGCGCCCGCTCCCATGGCCGCTGCCGCAACCGCTGCGCCACGGCCCGTCGCCGCTTCAACCACCCCGGTGGTCGGCCCGTCCATCCCAGTTGATCCGTTCAGCGTGATCTCTAGGACCTTCGCGTTATTTTTCACGGCCCGCGCGCGCAAGATGGCCAACGAGCTCGTTGCCGCCCGTAATTCCTGCGATCTCGCCCAGATACAGCGTATATTCCACGCGTATCCAGAGATTACGCAAGCCCTCGAAAACTTCGCGAAACCCAAATAATGGATTTACAACCGAAGGCACGTACCAAACCCCGATCCATAAAGTTAGGTTTCTTTAATGCCAATGGCATGCTTAATCAACGCGATGAAATCGCTGCTTTCCTCCGCGACCACCAAATTGATATTCTCCTATTACAGGAAACATTCCTAAAGCCCAGCCGTCGAAACCCGTCAATTGCCAACTATCGTATAGTTCGCAATGACAGGACTAGATGTCACAGGGGCGGCACCCTAATTTATTTTAGATCGACCCTCCACTGCATCCCAATGGACCCGCCCCCTCTCTCGCGTTTAGAAGTGTCCATATGCAAGCTAGGCATGACTGGCCATCAACCGATCACCATAGTATCGGCCTATGTTCCCCCCGGTTGCTCATCGGAGTTAGCCCTTCCCCCCCTCTCTGACGACCTCTCCATTCTACTTGGCCTGAGTGACTCCGTTATCATAGCGGGCGATCTCAACGCCAAACATCATGCTTGGAACAGCACCAGGACCTCCACCAGAGGCAGACACCTGTTTGACCTATGTCCCATCCTCAACTTCGACATCATCGCCCCGATGACTCCCACTCACTTTCCCCACGACCCTAGCCAACCCCCCGACGTACTTGACATAGCGCTTCTGAAGAGTATCAACCTACGGTTGGATTCTATAGAGGCGCTTAACGAACTCTCCTCTGACCACCGTCCAGTTGTTGTAAAGCTGGCACCACGCCTAGGTCTCCATGACCCTGATAGACCCCCTCTCACCAAGTTAGTTACAGACTGGAGGAAAGTAAGCGACTGCCTGAAATCCACCACGTTAGGTCCCCGACTAGACTCCATTCCCGACCACTTCGACTCTATCGCTGACACGACAGCCGCGATCGACTCATTCACAGTGCACGTACAATCAGTCCTGAACGACTGTTCAAGGGAGGTTCCGGCGATGGACGACCATCGCTGGAAGCTCCCGGACGATGTACGCGAACTGTTGAATGAGAAGAACGCGGCTGTCCGTGCGTACAGTAACTTTCCCAACCACGCGAACAAAGCCCATATGCGCTATTTACAGAGATCTGTAAAGACACGCCTATCGGAGCTGCGTGACGCTGGATGGGACAAGATGCTGAGCGAGCTAGAGCCCACTCACCGAGCGTTCTGGGACCTTCAGAGGAAACTCAAATCCGACGAAGTCGTCTCAATGCCCCCCCTGGTGCGCCCCGACAAGACCATCGCTTTCGATGACGTCGACAAGGCAGAATGCCTAGCCGATAGTCTTGAGGCTCAATGCTCACCTAGCTCTCAACCAGTAGACCAAGCTCACCTGTCCCAGGTCGACGCGGAAGTCGAACGTAGAGCCTCCCTCCCGCCCGTTGAAGACCCTGACTATCCTCTGCCTCCCGTCACTCCAGACGAAGTGCATGATATCATCAAGGGTCTAAAACCTCGCAAAGCCCCCGGCTCAGACGGAATCACCAATAGGGTGCTCCAACTGTTCCCCGCTCACCTCATAATGCTCATGGCCACCATCTTCAATGGAGCCCTGAGCAATAACATCTTCCCACAAGAGTGGAAGAAGGCCACCGTCATCGGCATACCGAAGCCCGGTAAGCCGAAAACGGAGCCCACCAGCTACCGGCCCATCAGTCTGCTCAATGTCCTCGGCAAAATCTATGAGAGGCTTATCCTAAAGCGCCTCAGAGATTTTGCGGAAACAAAGGGCCTCATCCCCGACCAGCAGTTCGGCTTTAGAGCCCAACATTCTTGCGTCCAACAGGTCCACCGCATCGTTGAACACGTAAGCCACGGCTTTCAACGTGGTCTTACGACCGGTGCTGTATTCTTCGATATAGCGAAAGCGTTCGACAAGGTCTGGCACAACGGCTTATTATATAAGCTCTACAAACTCGGTGTGCCCGATCGTCTCGTGCTCATCTTACGAGACTTCTTGTCAAACCGCACCTTCCGCTATCGCATCGAAGGAGCGCTATCCTCCCGTCACCCTATCCGTGCAGGCGTCCCTCAGGGCTCTGTACTATCCCCTCTCATTTTCACTCTCTTCACCAGCGACATCCCGAAAAGTAGGAAGGCGCAGTTGGCTCTGTTCGCAGACGACACGGCCATCTACTACACCGGGCTAGTCCACGACCACATATCTCGCACTCTCCAGACCGAGGTCAACAAGCTTGGCGCTTGGTTTAGAAAGTGGAGAATCGAGGTCAATCCCGACAAAAGTCAGGCTGTTCTCTTCACCAAACAGCGTAAAAACCTCATCGCCCCCCGACCGCTCACCATGTTCGGCAAGCCTATCCCTTGGGAGAAGCGAGCCAAATACCTAGGCGTGACCCTTGACCACCATCTCTCGTTCTCAGAGCACATCAAGCAGGTGCGTTCGCGTGCAGCTTTCGCTCTCGGTAGACTTCACTCCGTCCTAAATGCGCGCAGCAAATTGTCCCTTAAGGGCAAATTGCGTATTTACACAGCGTGCATCCGTCCCATCATGACTTATGCCTGTGCAGTCTTCGCACACGCTAAACCCCACCACATCCACAGGATGCAGTCCCTCCAAAACCGTTTCCTCCGAAAGGCAACGGGAGCCCCCTGGTTCGTCCGAAACGAGATCCTCCATCTCGATCTAAGAATCCCCACCATCAAGCAGTTCATGAAGCGCATCACGAAGCGCTTCTTCGACTCCGCCACCACCCACCGCAACCCTCTGGTTGTGCAGGCCGCCAGTTATAGGCCCTCCACCATTAGCTCTATTCGCCGTCCAAGGCATACCCTCTCCGACCCCGATGACCCCATTACCCTCCTCCAGGAAAGCAATAGGGCAACGAGTACAGTGCACAAAACACACCGACCTACGTTCCGACCTCGCCGCCGAGGTCCCTCGCGTAAACCCCGACGTAATTGTCCCCCCCGACCCTTGCTCGAAGAAGTGCCAGCCCGCGCCGCAGCTGAGCCTGCAGCTTTAAATTCCCCGATTAATAATAATAATATTAACCAGATCCAGCCTGTCCCATCTTGCTGTCCTCCCCCCAGCGACGCCCTAAGCCGAGGTCCGTACCCCACAGGGGGTGCCCTTAGCGTGCAGTCGCTTAGTACTATAAGAAATTCGCCCCTGGCTGGAGGCTTTGAGTTCGCTTAAGGCAGCCACAGGAAAGTCCGGTTAAGTAGTCACGACCTCTCAAGGTAAACTACGAGATGCCATACCTAAAAAAAAAAAAAAATTCCAGTCATTTCCAATTGAGCTGTCCTTCGAGTCTAACTTAATAATTGTTTTTACTAATTCTCGTTGTTTTCTAAAATCGTATCACGTGTACAATTTAATATGAGTGACGAAGATTCAAATTATTCTAGTCCGAGTAACGAGAGTTTGAGTCACAGATCTAAAAGACCCAAAAGCAAATTTGAGGAGTTTTTCGAAATAATTCATGCATCCCAAACTGCCTTCTGTAAATTGTGCCAACATAAAAAGATTGAAATAAAAATGAAAAACAGAAACACTTCAGGCTTAAGGAAACATCTAATATCTTTCCACAAAAAGGAATCAGAAATATTTCTTCCTGTTAAACCAAAATTAAGTGGAGATATCACAAGCTTTTTAGTAACCGCTGGAAGAAGTGGACAGGTAAGAATATTTTTTTAACAGTTAAAAGAATTTTAACTCCGCGTAGCTATTCATGCGATACTTTCAAAAACGCCATTAACTTACGTAAGTATTTTTGAGTTAGTGGTGTTTTCATCTAGGGGTGCGACATGTTAAGTATGTAATTATCGTCTTAAATATTTTTTATAAACACCCATATTTTCATTTAATCGGCCAGTAACAACTAAGTACTTTATTTTGGTAAATTACAGTACAGTGCAACCTTAATATAACAAATATCAATTTAACGATTTTCTCGATTTAACAACAACAAACCTCCTCCTCTTATACGCTCAAACCTAGTATGTTTTAAATAATAACACAAGATTTATTGTTTTGTTTCAGTCGGAAAACAGCAGTGACAACATCACGACAGCTACAGTTGATTGGGTGGTGAAAAAATATCTTCCCTTCTCATTTTTCGATGACGAAGCTACACAAGTATATTTTCGACGTATTTGCCCTAATATGGTGTTTCCTAAAAGGTCTACACTTAGAAGGAAAGTCAAAGAGCGATTTGAAGAGCTCCAATTGAATCTCAAGGAACGACTTCAACAATTATCATCTAAAATGTCTTTTACCATTGATGGGTGGACGTCAATTGCTGGTAGGAGTTACTACGGGGTTACTATTCATTATATAGACAACGAATGGAAGTATCAATCTGTAGTTCTTGATTTTATACCATCACGCGGTCGACATACTGGGGAAGATATTGCAACGATTTTCCATGAATGTTTATTGGAATATGGCATAATTGATAAAATACAAGGTATCACGGTCGACAACGCAACTGCAAATACCAAATTTATGTATGAACTGGGCAAACAGCTGCCGCCACACTTTGATTCAGACAATCAACATTTCCGGTGCTTTGCTCACATTTTAAACCTTGGTGTACAAGATTTATTAAAGACCTTAGCATTACACTGTGAGTCTGACACTAACGCGCAAGATCAGCAGTACGAAGACTATGCAGACGAAACTGAGGATGAGGAAGATGAAGAATCTGCACCAAATATTGCTGACTCGCGTACATCTGTAACAAAGTTACGCAGTATTTCCAGTAAAATAAAAAGAAGTGAGATAGTGAAGAAGAAGTTTCAGTCTGCTTGTGAAGCAGCTGGCGTGCCATCAAATCTAAATGCCATTCTTGACTGTCCAACGAGATGGAATTCCACACATGATATGATTGGATTTGGTTTAAAAGTGAGAGCGGGCATTGACATATTGTGCAGTTCTGTCACCGAATTAAATGATTTTCAAATCACAGCTAATGAATGGCAGGTACTCGAAAAATTACATAAATTTCTAATAAACTTTAAACTTTTAAGTACAAAACTTGGTGGAGACAAATATGTTACATTACCGCTAGTCATTGTATCATTCAATCTCTTGCTAGATAAAATTGAATCCATGGTAAAACAGTTAGATGAGAAACCTAATCGATCTGAAGTGGATGAAAGGCTCATTCTAGCTTTCCAAGCAGCTCAAAACAAAATGCTTAAACATTACAAGAAGAGCAACTGGATTTATTGTACTTCTTTAATTTTAGACCCAAGGCATAAGGCTCAGACTTTTGACCTGACAATGTGGGGGAAGCAACTTAAAACAGAAAGTCTGCGCAAGTTCAATGAACTTTATGAAGAATATAAAAGTCTACACTCACTGAACAAATCTCTGGAATTACCAGAAAAAGAAAATAAAGTATGTGATGAAGATGAAGACGTAATAGACTTTGATAAACTCTATGAATGTCCCTCGACGTCATCTGGATCTTGTCTTCAAGGCTTAGTGATAGACGAGTTGGAGGAGTACCTGAGAAAACCAAGAACTGCCAGCTCGGAAGACATTTTAGATTGGTGGAGGACGCATGAGACAGAGTATCCGATTTTATCGAAAATGGCCCGTGATTTTCTCTCAATACCTGCAACTTCAGTACCTGCTGAGAGGTTATTTTCTAAAGCATCATTAGTAATTAGAAAACATAGAAATAGGTTAAGTGATGAGTCAGCCAGATGGTTACTTTGTATTAATTCTTGGTCAAAAAAATTGATATAAAGTATCATAACCTAATGATAAAGCTGTTGATTTGTGTTGTATTTTATTTTTTATTCAAATAAATGATAAATCGTAAAACTCTTTTATTAAATTTCTTATAAGTTGAGGGTTCAATCTCTTTCTAGACAGATAAGTATTGTTCTTTAAAATACAGTCAAGTTATTGTAATTAATTTGTTTTTTTACATGTTTTAGCAAATGTAAGCTTATAAATCATAAATGTTTATTAAGAAACAGTTACTTCCATGGAAAACGACATATAGGTCAGTTGATTTTTCGAATTTCTTATCAAATCTTCAGTTATTTATTAATCTGCTTGATCTTTACTATGGCTATGTTAATTCAAGCTCACAATGTTCCAATTCTAATACGTTTTTCTAAGATGTAAAGTAAACTTTAATAAATAGTAATAGACTAATAGGTAATTGCAAGACTTGCAAGACTCTTGCTGCAAGACCAAGACCAAGACCAAGACTGGGAGCGCAAGACCAAGACCAAGACCAAGACCAGGTGTATTGGCGCAAGACCAAGACCAAGACTGGCTAAGTCTCGTCTTGTTCTTGCATTTGGGCAACACTAATCACACTGACGTCCCGCAAAATCCTGCATCACGCAAGCAGAGCCGCGCAACGCGTCAATCGTCGGGCAGTAGCCCACCAGACACAACACCAGTCTGGTCGAAGGATCCTCCCTCTTCTATGGAGAATAAGTGAACTTTACACTCTGTTCCTCATACCTCTATAAGCCCCTAATTCCAGTACCATTCTTCAACATACCTACAAAGTTTAGTCATATGAGCTCATCACTATTTTGCAACAATACCCTCCATTCATACACCCACACTCAGGCCGGATAATTAAAACGAAAGCTCAATGAGGCGTTCAATTAATGACATAATAGTTCACTTAACACGGCGATCATTTATGAGAATGGGACGCTATTCGTTCGTTCATTCCGGTGTGGAGAACAGGGAGCATCAGATATACTTAAAATGTACTTCTATTTTTTATTAATTGTTTAATACGTCATCGTTAAAGTCCACTTTGAACATGGTGGGAAAAACTATCATATTTAATTAACGTTCCAGAAAGAAATTGTGAAAAGGAAATGTCTACCGAGACGACGACTTCTAGAGAAGTAAGAACGAAAATGAAATGTCGCGCCGATCTCGAATAAATTAGGATAAGGGCAGGAGTTATGAAAGAAATTCCCTTAATATCACACTTGATTGACGGATTAACATAATCAGCCTATAATGTTCCCACTGCTGGGACACAGGCCTCCTCTCTGTGAGAGAGAGTGGGCCATAATCCACCACGACGGCCCAGTGCGTGTTGGTAGATGTCACATGTCTTCTAATTTTTGGTTCTAAGACATGCCGGTTTCGTCACGATGTTTTCCTTCACAGTTTTTAGAGAAGTGGTGATGAAATAATTTATATAAAGTAAAGCGCCTGTCAGGGTTCGAACCTACGACTCTTAAGGTGCGGACACTGGGCCACCACTACTTCGATTGACTGATTGCTGATCGAAAACTAACTAAATTATTAATTAAGGAAACATACAAAATCAAAAGTTCGTCGCGTTTAGCATGCCAATAGCGACCATTAACCCACCTACATTTTACGAGTATAGCACTTGATATTTCAAAAACCGGCCAAGTGCGTGTCGGACCACCCACAATGAAAAGTTCCGTAGTTGGGAAATTGAGATGAATTTATCCCAAAAACAAACTTAACATTGTAGTTGAATAACATGTTCTCCCATACATCGATATATGCCACGGCCAATTCTCCAACTGCAAATTTAAGTTGGTCGACTATTACTCGTTAACTTGTAAAGCCCACTTAGCTGTGATAGTTTTCCTTTTAATTTCATTATATTATGTACTACTCCCATGAATTTTTTCACATCTCCATACAACAACCATTTAGCTGGCACTTTACTCTAACAAAAAAAGCACTTTAATGCTTAATATTACGCAGACGGATCCTTCAATCGAAAAGTGGTGTTCACAAACCCGCAGTATTTTGTACGGCCTATCCAATGATACCCCATACCATAGGATGGACGAGAAAAAAATATATCATCCCAACATTACGTGCAAGGGAGGCAATAAATGTTTTCCAAGATTTTATTTTAGCACTTTGTCGGCGTAATTAATGTGTGTACCTATGCTAAATTTCAGCTTTCTAGTACTAAGCGCCTCTGAGCTACAGCGGGGACAGACAGACGGACATGGCGAAACTATAAGGATTCCTTGTTTACTACGAAACCCTAAAAATTTAAATAAAGGCCGTTAACGTCGTTAATCAATATTTATCGTAATTGTGTGTACCTATGCTAAATTTCAGCTTTCTAGTACTAAGCGCCTCTGAGCTACAGCGGGGTCAGACAGACGGACATGGCGAAACTATAAGGATTCCTTGTTTACTACGAAACCCTAAAAATTTAAATAAAGGCCGTTAACGTCGTTAATCAATATTTATCGTAATCTTCAACATGTTCCAATTTCGAAAAACCGTACATACTTAGTTTATTATTTGGTTTCCTACGGAAAGATATCTGAGAAAGGACAATGATCGCTATTGCCATACAAAACAAAGGTACATGAATTCTTTCATTTCCATAACTTCCGTTTATGTTCACGTATCGTTCATTCGCACGCGAATCGTACAATTAAAACAAAGACCCATTGAGGCGCTCCTTAATGACACAATCATTCAGTTAACGTTTGCTAATTTGCGGGTTTAACAAGCATTATAATTGTCTTACGAGCTGTTGGACTTAACGACTAATTAATTACCGCCATTGTTGTATTATTGCTAATAAGCTGATCTCTTTTTAAGGACTTCTTTTTATGTGTAATGAGGTTTGTTTTGTACAGGCGTTTTCATTAATTGGGTACCACTCGCGAATGCAAAAAGGTAGAATATAGTTAGTTATGCAGACAGGCTATCTACGTATGGGAGTGGCGCGAGGAGGTGAAACGCCGGGGCGTAACTCCGCTGCCACAAGAAATTACGGCAAAGCGGATAGAGCTCTAGCGGGATCTCATGGCGACATGGAGAGTGCGATTGACGCAACCCAGTGCTGGGCACGCCACAATTGCGGCTATAAGTCCCCTCTTTGAGAAGTGGCTAGAGAGGCGCCAGGGCGTCCTCACCTTCCACCTGATGCAGGTCCTCACTGGACATGGCCGCTTCGGGAGGTTCCTGTGTCGGATAAGGTGGGAGGAAATGCCCGGGTATCACCACTGCGTGGATCACCCGGAAGACACGGTGGAGCATACGGTGGAGGTCTGCCCGGTTTGGGCAGAGCACCGCTGTGTCCTCGTGAAGGCGATCGGCGGCGGAGATCTCTCGCGTCCGGCCCTGGCCCAGGCCATGGTACGGAGCGAGAGGGCATGGGCAGCCGTCACCTCCTTCTGCGAAGCAGTAATGCTCGCGAAGGAGGAGGCGGTACCGTTGAGGGAAAGGCAAATTTCGCGCCCTCTTGCCCCTAGCAGCCGCAAGAGACGCCCTGGGCGTCGGGAATCCCAGGCGAATTTCCGGCCACCGTAAACGCGGGCTTGCGGACGGTGAGCAATGGTCAGCTCGCCGTCCGATAAGGACCAAGCCCGGGTGGAAGGCACGTTATGTTCCACGTGCGCCTCAAAGAGATGTCAGCACAAGTGTAGGGGTCCACTAGGGCCGATGCCTGCCGGGGTCGCGGGAAAGTCCGAAAGGGTTACCGAGGCCTCTGGCAACACAGGCAACGGAAGAAACACGGGTGGGTTTTAGTCAGTAAGAGTTTGACACACCCTCCCACTCCGCCCAGAGCGGGAGAAGTTATTTGATAATTTCCAACCCAAAAAAAGGCAGGTTACCTAGGCATTAACCAAGATAGTGTTTAATGACATTAAAAACTCACAATCAGGAAAACTATAACTGAATAAATTTAAAAACCAGATATACGTGCACATTTATGTCATCTGTCAATTTCTTGTCTTCATGTTTTCTGTATTAGCAATAGAACAAACAAGAGCAATTCGAATCTCTAAACTCAATAATGCCAATTTCACATATTCGCAACTTCTCGTACAAAAATCAACATCATCTAAAAATCCACGAAAAATAAGGTCCCTGAATTGCAAGCAAAAATCTGAAATCCCTGGATTCCTAGTAGAGTATCGGGATTGTATTTTCCAATCACGTAAGTCCCTCCTACACAGCAACCAACAACAATGTTGTTGTTCACACTGTAAACATGTGTAGAACACAGCTCCCCACAACAAGTTTATAATTAAACAAACAAACTGAAAGATTCAACAACTTTGCGCCAACTTACCCGTTTTCTACTTAATCGATTATTTTCATGCATCATGAACTAATCTGGACGAGGCACGGGTTAATAAAGATTTTTTGCTTGCTTTTATGAAAAGGCTATCTGATTTTCAAGAATAAAACTTAAGAGAATGGGAGAAATGGAGTTGATAACGACAATAATTATCACTAAGTGTTTAATACCTAATAACTGTTACAATTATATGTACAATTATATACAAAAGGGAGGGCAAAATATCACACGGCATCAAAAAATTTCGTCCGCATCGCTGTCAACTGCAAAAGTGCCCAAAAGGCTGGCAGCATTGCTACATTGTATGGCAATGCTGATCGTTTAGCCAAAAATAGACCAGCCCTCTGGTCACGTGAGGAGTCGACCAACCGCTTGGTGATGTCTCTAAAAACTAAGTGGGCACTCGGACCCCATGGCCCTAGTGTTTCAGTGTAAAGTGTATAATTGACTTGATAAAGAATGTAAGTACCTAACTTATTTCGTACACATAGCAATGGTAACAATAATACAATAGGTAACATAACTAACTATTTACACTAGGTACTTAATTAAATGACTAACTAACGACACAATTAACAATAAAAACAAAAGGACACTTTAACGTCGAAGTTCTCGTCTGCATCGCTGTCATCCTAAGTCAGGTTGGTTAAAAAAACGAATTAAGCAAGGTTTTTAAGCCCAAAACCCAATTTACCATACGTCTATTAATTTAAAAAGATACATTATAAAAGATTATTTTTTAAAGTTTTGAAAAAGAAAAGTTTCATACATGTTGTAATTAAAAAACACGCTCATATCTTATAAAGATACCTCAATTTCAAATTAAAATAAAGCGTAGTAATCTTATTAACCAACCAACATAAAAACCTCATCAATTTGCTTGAATTTAATTTTAAAAACATGTCATTGTCTAGGCTACATAAATCGTAAACTAGACATGTTTTTAAAATAAGAATTGTAAAATATAAAAAGGCCTGTCTAGACTACTTATGCTCCCCACGCTCAGTCTGTTACAGATATTAGACCAAAACAAACAATTATAATACATATAATGTCATGTTTGTCCTTTGAATGTCAAAGTAAATTTTAATGTCAATATTTCTAGCATTTACGCGTTTTAGTTTAACTTAAATCCTAAGGAGAATACTTCATGTACCCTGATTAAACTCACTTTCTATGTGTTAATCCAGACAATGATCATACTGGATTTCATTTAAACCTGTTCTTGGATGATTAAGTAATAAACTAAACATGATTCGTATCATTCTCTAAAGAAAAATTGAACGCTCGGGACTCGAAAATTTAAACCCTAAATATTTTCAAAACTGGTTGATTAAAATCGAGGTCACTACAAAAATACATGTCTTTAGACACCTCCTTTTCGAAAAAAATACGGAACACCTTAAATAAGCTGGTTTTGGAGCCATTTCAACTTTCACCTTCTTAGCGTATCGATGGCAAAAGGTTAAAATACGTTCAAACTTTAACCTGCATAGAAATATTTACAATAAGTAGAATAATTTCAGTCCCACTACAAAGGCTGTGTTGTCTCTAATCAGTTAGGTCTACTTAGCATACAACTATGAGGATGCATCCTCGATAGAAAAGGGAGGATCTTCCGGCTTCGCTTGTGTCTGGTGGGCTACTGCCCGACGGTTGGGACAGGGCGCCCCACGACTTTGCCACATGGAGGGAAAGTACCTTTAATGCTGTATATAGAAAAAAATACTGAATAAAGACTTCATTTTTATTTTAAAAACAATACGAACACAATACGGGAATCGAACCCGTAAAAAGTGAAACAATAACCTGTAATTTTACTGTACGAATCGAAAGGCTCAATCATATACATTTATTTCTTGTAGATAAAATAGCATCTAAAATAAAAGGAAGACCATGAAAATTAACATTTTATAATTACACAATTTAAGTCGTGGGACATCCTGTATATGTTAATCGCGTGGATAACTCTGCTTGCTCGATGTAAGATTAGCTGGACGACAGGTGCAATGCGCAGTTCGTATGTGGCGTTACCGCGGTATAGATTAGGACACAATTAATGTTAAACATCTTTCATACCTCGAAGGAAAACATCATGAGGAAACTTGGACTTTTACCTAGTTAATCTAAGTTCGAAATCACCAACACGTCTTGAGCAAGCGTGGTGATCAATGGCTCTGTTCGAAGAAGCCTTTGCCCGGGAAAATAATAGGCTGGTACAAAGATATAAATCGCTAGGTTTGCTCTCACCGTACTTAGTCACACTAAAAAGTGTCCATACTGCGAAGAGTGAGCTCACACATTATTAAATTGCGTTTCCGTAACAATCAATTCAAGTCACTGCAGACAGGAACGCGATTATCTTTGACAAGGAAGGCCGAATCTACAACGATTTAAATCTTTGGGATAGTATTATGTTCTTTCATACCTCTTTTTTTTTTGAGGGTGGGAAATCATCAAATAACTTCTCCCGCTCTGGGCGGAGCGGGAGGGTGTGTCAGGCTCTTACTGTCTAAAACCCACCCGTATTCCTTCCTGTTGCCTGTGTTGCCAGGGGCCTTGGTGACCCTTAAGTACCTTCCCCAGCAGGCATTGGCCCTAGTGGACCCCTACATTTGTGCTGACATCTCTTTGAGGCGCGCGTGGAATACGACGCGCCGTCGACCCGGGCCTGGTCCTTACCGGACGGTGAGCTACCCATTGCTCACCGCCCGCAAGCCCGCGCCTACGGTGGCCGGAAATCCGCCCGGGATTCCCGACGCCCAGAGCGTCTCCTGCGGCGGCTAGGGGCAAGAGCGCATGAAACATGCCTTTCCCTCAACCGTCCCGCCTCCTCCTTCGCGAGCATTAATGCTTCGCAGAAGGAGGTGACGGCTGCCCATGCCCTCTCGCTCCGAACCATGGCCTGAACCAGGGCCGGACGCGAGAGATCTCTGCCGCCGATCGCCTCCACGAGGACACGGTGGTGCTCTGACCAAGCCGGGCAGACCTCCACCGTATGCTCCACTGTGTCCTCCGGGCGATCCACACAGTGGTGACACCCGAGTGTTTCCTCCCGCCTTATCCGGCACAGGAACCTCCCGAAGCTGCCGTGTCCGGTGAGGACCTGCGTCAGGCGGAAACTGCGTCACTCCTCAAAGAGGGGACTTATCGCCGCAATTGTGGCGTGCCCAGCACTGGGTTGCGACAACCGTACTCTCCATGATGCCATTAGATCCCGCCGGAGCTCCGTCCGCTGTGCCACGATTTCTCGCGGCAGCGGACTTACGCCCCGGCGTTTCGCCTCCTCGCGCCACTCCCATACGTGCGCGAGGACTTTTGCCTCCAGATCCCATGGTGACAATCCGGCAAGGAGGCTCGCTGCCTCACAGGAGACCGTGCGGTATCCCCGGAACATCCGGATGGTCATGACCCTTTGGGCCGCGCTCAACCGGCGGGCTAGCCGCAGCGCCAGTCTTTCATACCTCTAAGCCATCAACTGTCAGTACATTCGAAGAATACACGTAATAGCACTAGCTCCCACAAGTTTTTATTTTCTAGAAAAGATTCAACAATAAGTCTAGGAAACAGTAATTGTTTGTAAAAAAAGGCGTGGTCGGTGTGCGGTGGAGCCAATCTGCGAAACGCCTGCGGTCACTAAAACTACGTGCTACCGGGAAATAAGCTTTTAAAACAAACATTTCTTTTACCATTAACTCTAGAAATAACTGCTTGAGGAAACGGTGAACTTTACAATCTGAATTTGTGTTTTTCTTTGCTTCCAGTTATATGTTGTATATGCCTGCCTTCCTTCTTGGAAAGTAATAAGACAATTGATTTGATTAGTTTCGATTTTATGTGTTCTATTTTCTCTTCTACTCTTACACACGGTGTCTACATCTCTTTATCTATTTTCCTATCGCAGGTATGCTGGAAGAGATTTCTTTAGAAATAAGCATCACCTTTGTACGTATTTTTCCGTTCTGATCTTCTTTTCTGTTTTTATATGTGTGTACATAAATGGTTAAATAAATAAATAACACAATCGGTTTCCCATTTAAAAACACCTACCTACTGATTACCTACCTAATTCTCTATTTTTTAATCCTGCTAAGATTACAAAATAGAGAATTATGTAGGTACCTATAACGGGATATGCAACCAGCGAATATTAATCGTAAATATTGCTCACGTCATTCTTCTTTGCAATAAACAATAAATTTATGTCTTTTACCACAAAACTGTCTCGCATACACAGCGAATCACTGAATTCAATTAATGCAACACAAAAAAAACATAATTGTATTTCTGTCAATCCTTTGAACTTTTGAAGTCGACAAAGGCAGAATTACATTTAAATTATGTTTACCCCAACCCTTGTTTGTGCCTTGCAAACGAGTCTAAGATGGTATTCATAAAAAAGCTATTTCCTTCACCCTGTATTATGGAAAAATAAAAAAAACCATTGCTAGTATTTTTATACAACGACGTTGGAGTAATAGTAGGAGGATATTAAAAAATCTGTTGTGGAGATAAAAGACGGACCGCAGCTATGCCGCCGGTGGGGACAGCATCCTGATAGGTTGACGACACACAGCAAGTGCACAATACAAAATCCATAGTTATAATCTTAACTATCCTAACTT
Source organism: Atethmia centrago (assembly GCA_905333075.3). Taxonomy (NCBI): domain Eukaryota; kingdom Metazoa; phylum Arthropoda; class Insecta; order Lepidoptera; family Noctuidae; genus Atethmia; species Atethmia centrago. The sequence goes on from HG995374.1 coordinate 27,466,658, forward strand.
CCTAACTATCCAAATTCGTAATAATATTATAAATGTGAAAGTGAGTTTATTTATTTATTTGTTTGTTTGTTACGCTTTCAGACTAAAACGGCTGAACGGATTTATATGAAATTTTGCAAATGAGCAGATCGTGACAAGACGAAGGTAAGACACGGCTCTTTCTATACAAAGTGACATTTCGTTTCTCCTTTTTTGACATCCCACCTTAGAAATCCTTCTACATAAGAAAGGACCTAGATAAAGATCGATAAAAACGAAAGACAAGATTACAGATTGTAAAAGGATTTCTACAGTGAGATGTCAAAAATAGAGAAACGAAATGTCACTTTGTACAGAAAGAGCGGTGTCTATTCCTCGAAGAAATACAAAGCGTCATGCTAAGCTTGCAGAAGTAGGAAATAAGATCATTTTTATACCGATATTCCCACGGAATCGATACTTATGCGGGTGAAACCGCGCAGTGCAGCTAGTAATATTATAAATGCGAAAGTGAGTTTGTTTGTTTGTTTGTTACACTTTCACTAAACTAAAACGGCTGAACTGATTCGGATAAAATTCGGCACACAAATAAACCATGACCTGGGTAAGGAAAATAGCTACTTTTCATCCTGGACCAGACAAAGTCGTGGCCAACAGCTAGTAATAATATAAGTGCGAAAGTAACTAACTCTGTCTGCGATCTTTCGACGCCTTAACGGCTGGATGAATTACGATGAAAGAACAATGGCACCGTACGCAAAATACGCGCATTGACGTGGAGTTGCGGACACGAGCCCGTAGTACCTAAGAATAATGGCGAGAAAATTGTTGATGGAATTATTAAGCGTCTATTTATGTCACTGTGATAGACACCGATGAAATAATTTACTAAGTTTTATCAAATCAACCTTATGGCCTATCGAAATCTGGCAAAAAATCGTCATTATTGGAATCATAATCGACTAGTTTTTCGATGACAAAAAATAATCATGACTTAGTTTTCTGATTTTTTGTTGCCATGTAATAAAAATCTTACTCAAGTTACATAAAATATTTTGCTTTACGTATTGCACTAATATGCTTATGAAATACATTTCTGCATCAGAATGTAAATGTGAATGTAAAAATAATTGTTTGTGCTAAGAATATAGCGGTCATCATTATTATTATTTAAATGAAATCGCTTTCCACTGGAAAGTCATGAAATAACTTTCCACCCAAAAAAAAACAAAAAAGGAGCGGTAGGGTGTGTCAGACTCTTACTAACTAAAACCCACCCGTGTTCCTTCCGATGCCTGTGTTGCCAGGGGCCTCGGTATCTCTTTCAGACTTTTCGTGACACCAGCAGGCATCGGCCCTAGTGGGCCTCTACACTTGTGCTGACGACATCTCTTTGAGGCGCGCGTGGAACACAACGCACCGTCGACCCGGGCCTGGTCCTTATCGGACGGCGAGCTACGCATTGCTCACCGTCCGCAACCCCGCGCCTACGGTGGCCGGAAATCAGCCTGGGATTCCCGACGCCCAGGGCGTGAGGGCGCGAAATTTGCCTTTCCAACCAGCCTTTTGACAAAGCTTCAAGTACTGACAAGTCGTTATTTTGTGTTTTCCATCGATTTTCCGTGACTTTCTACTTTATGGACTGCTTCTGCTTATGGACTCTGAGATTTACTTTGCCTTGTGTGATTATTACTTGCCTAAGGATTCTGACTATTTGCCTATTCGACGATATTTTTCTGTGACTCTGGATTACGAATCTGCCTGACTGATACCTTGGATTTCGTTGTATGCAACGATTTGTTAATCCCGATGGGAAGCTGTGTCATGGGTGTCAACAGAAAGAAAGATGACTATGTCTGCAGAGATTTTGCAATGGCTAACATCGTTGGACTAACTGTTGGATGTTGCGCTCATTCAATGACTGTAGTATGGTATCTTGGTGGCATCCAACCAAATATTTTAGCACCCGCAAGTTTTCATGATGACGTTGAAAAATAAATATTAAAAACTATGTTTTATTTATTATAATCTATAACTACCTACGACCTACCCCATCATATAATTAATCATATACCTATAACTTTCTTAGAGATAGTTGGATGAGATTATTGAATAAATATTCTTCTGAACATTTATTTACTACGTCGTATTTATTTACATGTGGGCCTTGTCGGCTGACTTACAATTCTGAATATTTTATTTTTGTGGTTTATTAGCTGTAAATAATGCATTTCTATCAATGATTATTTAAGTGGTATGTAGGTATTTCTATATTTCATTTTCGGTTAGGATCTGTTGTTGATAAGACATAACCTCCCTGCCGGGGTCGCGGGAAGGTGCAAAAGGGTTACCGAGGCCCCTGGCAACACAGGCAACGGAAGGAATACGGGTGGGTTTTAGTCAGTAAGAGTCTGACACACCCTCCCGCTCCGCCCAGAGCGGGAGAAGTTACTTGATAATTTCCCAACCAAAAAAAAAAAAAAATAAAGACTTATCTCTAGAGTCTAGAACTTAAACCTGGAAGATCTTTCATTCCTGACTTCCTATAAAAATCTTTTATAGGAAGACGAAAAAAAATAAGTCAACAAAAATTTGTTTGGGAGTTCGCACACATGTAGACGGTGATCTGGATTAGGACTTAAGAGACATTTTATTCAGGCAGTTTTTATCACGGGCAAAAGATAGTCTACTTACTGTATGAAGTGAAAGTGCGAGCACGGATCAATATTGCTGGCTATACTAACAGTAAGATATGTTAACTATCGTAGAAATCTGTCTAGAGTTTTCCCAGTTGTTTCAGATATTAGTTGACAAACAAGCATTCGGCCCACCTTATGATATGTGGTCACCACCGTCACCCATGGATATCCTAACTATATAAGTAATATAATATATATAATAATAATATAATATCATCATCGTCATTTCAGCCGAAAGACGTCCACTGCTGGACATAGGTCAAAACAAAACCGGTCGAAGTGGCGGTGCTTGGGGGAGGCCCAAGCACCGCCACTTCGACCGGTTTTGTGCTTCCCGCTTCCAGTTTATTCCTGCGGCCTTCACAAGGTCATCGGTCCACCTTGTAGGAGGCCTTCCAACGCTACGTCTTCCGGTACGCGGTCGCCACTCCAGAACCTTTCGGCCCCATCGGCCATCTGTTCTGCGAGCAATGTGCCCTGCCCACTGCCACTTAAGTTGAATAAATAATAAAAAAATATAATATAATTATTAAAAAATATATTTATTTACATAACCAAATTACAAGATGATTATTAACATTAACTAAATTAAATTAAAACTAACTAATATAATATATTTAAATGTTTAATTGCGAAAGTGAGTTTGTTTGTTTGTTACGCTTTCACGCTAAAACGGCTAAACGGATTTAGATGAAATTTGGCACATGGGTAGACCGTGACCTGGATTAGGACAGATTACTTTTTATCGCGGTAGTACATTCCCGTGGGATAATTATCGACCTCCAAGCAGGAGAAGCCGCGTGAAAAAGCTACTCTGCAATCACAGAGGCGCCACAGATACGTTGCCAGTCCACAGACAAAGGTGAAATGTCTCGTGTATTTTATTATTTGCACCGGTACCCTTCAATCCGGAAACACAGCAACGTAATCAATCTCAGGACTTCAATCCAGAATCAGCAGTCGTATTTGCGACAACTAAACCCAAGAGTTATTATTTTTTAAATCTTCTTTCTTTTTCCGTGTGGTTAGTGACTAACCAGCAGGCTTAGCATGACGCTTTCTATTTCTACGAAGAATAGACACAGCTCTTTCTGTACAAAGTGACATTTCGTCTCTCGATTTTTGACATCGCACCGTAGAAATCCTTCTACATAAAAAAGGACCTAGACAAAGATCGTTAGAGATGAAAGACAAAATGTCAGATTGTAGAAAGATTTCTACGGTGCGATGTCAAAACTGGAGAAACGAAATGTCACTTTGTATAGAGAGAGGTGTGTCTATTCTTCGTAGAAATAGAAAGCGTCATGCTAAGCCTCCTGGTGTTTTGGCACGCCACGATTGCGGCGATAAGTCCCCTCTTTGAGGAGGAGTGGCTAGAGAGGCGCCACGGCGTCCTCACCTTCCGCCTGACGCAGGTCCTCACCGGACATGGCAGTTTCGGGAGTTTCCTGTGTCGGATAAGGCGGGAGGAAACGTCCGGGTATCACCACTGCGTGGATCGGCTGGAGGACACGGTGGAGCATACGGTGGAGGTCTGCCCGGCTTGGGCAGAGCACCGCCGTGTCCTCGTGGAGGCGATCGGCGGCAGAGACCTCTCGCGTCCGACCCTGGTTCAGGCCATGGTATGGAGCGAGAGGGCATGGGCAGCCGTCACCTCATTCTGCGAAGCAGTAATGCTCGCGAAGGAGGAAGCGGGACGGTTGAGGGAAAGGCAAGTTTCGCGCCCTCTCGCCCCTAGCCGCCACAGGACCTGGGCGTCGGGAATCCCGGGCGGATTTCCGGCCACCGTAGGCGCGGGCTTGCGGATGGTGAGCAACGGGTAGCTCACCGTCCGGTAAGGACCAGGCCCGGGTCGACGGCGCGTTGTATTCCACGCGCGCCTCAAAGAGATGTCGTCAGCACATAGGTAGGGGTCCACTAGGGCCGATGCCTGCCGGGGTCGCGGGAAGGTACTTATGGGTCACCGAAGCCCCCGCAACACAGGCAACAGGAAGGAATACGGGTGGGTTTTAGTCAGTAAGAGTCTGACACACCCTCCCGCGGGAGGGTGTGTCCCCGCCCAGGGCGGGAGAAGTTATTTGATGATTTCCCACCCACAATAAAAAAAAAAAAGCCTCTTGGTGTTAGAGTTTTTATGCCACCCATGGGCCTTTGACTTGGCTTCACATGCCGTCAAGAAATATCTCGCAGACATCGCGGTTTCCTCACGATGTTTTCCTTCACCGTTTTTAAGCAAGTGATAATTATACAATACGTTCGAACTTGAGACCTACTTGGCAGTCCGACGGTCCCGTCACTAGGCTATCACTGCTATGATTTCCTAAATTGGAAGTCCTTACAAAAAGCCGGACAGTTGCAGAAACCCGGACATTAAACTTTTTGTTTTTATTTTTTCAGTAACCATTATTTTTTTTTATTAAAAAAAAAATCTTTTTTATCTGATAGTCCGGACAAATGACAAGAGCGGACAAGTCCGGCCGGGTGGCCAAAAACTGAACATATCCGGATAAATCCGACGGATAGTAATCCACGGGGTAATCTCAAAGTCTCGCTGTTATATGTACTCGTACATTTGTTGTAGAATATAATAGATCCCTACTGTTGTGTATGAGACATTTGCTAATTATCGCTCGAGGCATTTAGCAATGCCTCCCCACGTAGTATGTCATACCAAATAATATTACGAATTAGGAAGATTAGTTACGGCCACAAAATTATGTTCATTGAATATGACGACAACCTTGGATGGAAGCAAATAAAATATTTATTTTATTTATCACGCACTAACTAGATAAGGCAGGTTCAACCAACTGTAAAAATAACCAAGTCAGACAGTTATAATATTGTAAAAAAGAAGCTTTGAAGTTACCAATTTCAGGCGAAAGTTATAATTTAGTTTTCTATTAGAAAAAGTACTACACAAGAACGTTATTATATTTAGATACTTAAACGTGAAAATCTCAACAATATGTATTCCTGGAAACCATTTTCCATATCTTAAGGCCAACCAAAAGTTCAAAGGACCACTAAAAAATAAAAGTTCAGTGAACAAGCTTCAATTTATGGTGTTTTAACGAAAATAGCTCAGAACGTAAGCCTATAAAGAAATACCAAAAAAATTGTACCGTTATATGTGTTAAATGTTAACCTAACAATATTCTCGAAAAACATTATCACTATACGCTTCCCACATGCTCCCCACCTTGTAATATTAATACAGAGTGAAATATCAGACCGTGTTAATGTGAAATCGCCCGTAGAATATAGATTACAAGGTAGAAATTCATGTGTCAGATAGTGGATAAGGTGCAATTGAAAAGCTAAAACGGTTTCAATATCTAAATATTAAAAACTTCCTTTTGATGTGTAACATCTTTCCTCTGGCTTTCTGTTGGAGCGGTTTCGTGAAAAGGGACGGAAGTGACACCTCGTGCATGGAATAAGTAAGTACTATATAGATTTTAAGTAGAGGGGGTCGAATTTCATCCAGTGGGCGACCACTAATAATGAATAAATTCGATTAAATATTTCAGTATATATTTAGCTTTTTAAATTTTGCGCTTAATTTCTGTCGCTGCTCAATTGCTTATTACCAAGGTGAAATATCAGATGTTACATTTCATCATATGCGACTACTGTGAGGCTCGCTTGTTTTTGGCACTACTGTCATGTAACATTTCAAACAAATAAACCATTTTTTATTCCTCTTGTATTCTTGTTTTGGCACAAACTTTACTAGGATCATGCTTTGGTGGAAATCCTATAAATAATTATAAATTAAAGTCGCTTTTCGTGTCTGTCTGTGAACGCGTTGTTCTTCTTAACTACGCAACGGATTTAAATTTTCCTAAATGATGATTTTCAGCAACAGTCAGAGCATTTATTCCGGAAGGGCTATGTGTATAATTAAGACATTGTTTGAGTAATTGTTTTCTGGTTTTTTTTTTTTGTTTTATTGTGTATTTGTATTGCTATTATGCCAAGAAAGGCAGTTTTGTTTCTTTCTTTTACATTAAAGGGTTCTGCCGGCGTCGCGGAAAAGTCCGAAAGGGATACCGTGGCCTCTGGCAACGCACAGGCAACGAAAGGAACACGGGTGGATTTTAGTCAGTAAGAGTCTGACACGCCCTCCACGGGAGAAGTTATTATATAAATTCCCACCAAAAAAAAAAACAAAAAGGGCGCTGTCGGTTCGTATGAATATGATAGAACGCAGATTTGCTCAGTGTCTGAGGGGCGTCAAAAGAGCCCACGTTCAGGGTGCTCTAGGGGCTGCCTCGCTTCTGTAGCGCGTCGGGGATGTTTGCCGAGGCGCGTGTGATTGTTTCCACACAATCATGAGCAAGCGGTGCACATCCCTGGTGCGTAGGCTGCGGGCCAGCTGCAACAATATCCTGAACGATGTCAACAATATCCTGCAACAATATCCTGTATGATGATAGTCTATACACCTTGTTCAAGTGTATGCGAACGCTGAGTAAGCTTAACCTACTTAATGTTACGAAATGTGCGGGTTCACCGTACACTTTTGCTGAACGTTTCGATTGTCAGTACGTGAACTAATGCTGCATGCTTCAAGTACTGACTAATGTTAAGATATTATTTTAATTTTGTTAATCAATTATAAATTAATTTCTTTTTATATATTAATGTATAACTTTAAATTTAAATGTAATTCTTTAATTTGAATTATAATTTTTAATTTAGTTTAATTGTATAATCCAAGGTTAATAGAAATAAAACCAAGTAAAAAAATATTTAATAAGAAAACCTCGATTTTTATCAAGTCGTAAAAAACGTGTATTCATAATAAAACCTTGGCTTCGCTGCATGATTCCGCTGCATATATGAATGGATGTCCTTTAAGACAGTCCTTTTTTCAAAACCGCTGACAGTTTTCCACTTACACCTCCGCCTACACCTAAGGAACTAGTCTCAGCGGTGTTCAGTTTCCTGCGGCACCCAGCACGCGGTGATACAACAGGTAATGCAGGGCGTATGTTAGAGCTTACATACACAAGTTATGCATAATGGCGGCTCGAGAACTATTGGGATGGGTTGCTAATACGGGGAATATGTTCTGGTATGTTAGGTGGCGTTTGCTTAGAGAGATAGTTTCATAGGTTGGCTTTAACAAGTAAGTTAGAATTCAGAATTTTCTGGATTTCCTTAAGGCGCAGATATACTCGTATACTCGTATATTTAAAGTCACTTTAGACACTTTAAATCTATTATTACGCCTTCAAATAATGCGAGTAAGTTATGCAAAAAAATTATGTCAAACTAGAACGCATACACATCAATTCTATATGAGAATATTAAAGTATTGTAGTAAACTACTTTATGAAATAAATTCAGGAAATAATGTCTACTCAAAGCATAAAAACGATATTACTTTCAAATTACTTACGATATTTTCATGATTTTTTTTTTTTGTATGAACAGACTATTTTGGTATCTATGTATCTTTTTTGTTCAATTATTTAAAATTTTCTTACTATAAATAAATATGTTATGGATGATCACCCATCTACGAACCGACCTCGTCAATCGACCCGTGCGGCTGTTAGTACTTAGCCACGAACAATTCCATATTATATAATTATATATTATATTTTAAGAAAATAGCTACTTACTTACCAACAAAAGAATTATTTATGTTATTGTTATTGACTTTTTATGCGAATGTAATTATTCAATATTAATGTATAATTTTATATAATTTTTAATAATAGCTATGTATCTAAAAATGTTTTTTGCTATGCCCAGACAGGGTCTACAAGCTTAGCTCTAAGCGTTTTGTTAGCATCTTGTTTTACCTTGTGGAACGCAAATAAATGAATACCTAACTTTTCAATAACTAAAGTTGAAAACATTGTTATTCGAATGTAATTATTCAATTTTCATGTATAATTTTATTTAATTTTTAATAATAGCTATGTACCTAAAAATATTTTTTGCTGTGCCCTGACAGGGTCTTCAACGGCTCTTAGCTCTAAGCGTTTTGTTAGCATCTTGTTTTACCTTGTGGAACGCAAATAAATGAATATGAATATAACTTTTAAATAACTAAACCAGTCAAAAACATAGTTTTAGGCCAAGATTTTCATGCTTTCAATTATCATGGAAAACCGTAACATTATCGTAAGTTCTCAATATTATTGTGACATTCAACTATGATATTCCAGACAGGTGATAAGTGGCTACATTTTGGTATTTTATAGGTATATTAATAATTCAGGGGCAGCAGCCCTCAAGTCATAAGCATGTGACATGTGATAGGTAGGACCGCGTTATACACTATGAATCATGAACAATATCCAAAATCAGCGAATGATACATGATAAAGAATAAACTGTATCAATCAAGGTGTTGGTCTGAAATGATTGTTCTTCTATAGGTTTCTTCACATTTAGGCTCACTTGCAACAGTAATCACCATATATGCGTTTAGCTAAATGTGTTTATTTATTTTTTTATTTGGTAAAGGCTCCTACATACTGGCGCGACTTGTCGCGCGACGCGTTGCGACACAAAGACACCGCGTGTAGCGCTACACGCGGTGTCTTTGTGTCGCGTCGCGTCGCGCGACAAGTCGCGCCAGTATGTAGGAGCCTTTAACCAATGCCGCATCGGTAGGTGCGCTTTTTTTTATTACCGGCCAGGACTTTATCGAAGCGAATTGCGTTCAAACTTTTTAATTAAATAGTGTTCCAAATTCAAAAGTCTTTTCGTAACTGTTATTAAGTGCGCCGGAATGACCCATTTTGCTACCGAGGAACCCTTCGCCTCTTTTCGAATAGAAAACATCACTCTCTCTCTGTCAACTTGAAACAATAGACAGAAAGGAAGCGATATTTTAAGTAGGTACGTTTAGCGCTTAATACAATAATTCAATAATTTGGTGGAAGTGGGACTTAGACAAGGCTGAGCATTGATTACCACGCTTTCAGATTGGTGAATTTGGACGGAAAAAGGAATGAAAAGTTTTTTGTAGGGATTTTTTATTCTATAGAAGCGACTTCAATAACTTTTTGTCTTACACGATGAAGCCAAAGCTCAAACCTAGCCTTGCAGTAAACAAAAACGCACGTTGCTAACACTTCCCACTAAAAAACGCAACATACAAACGTTGATTTCATTCCCTTCCAACAAAAGCTCGTCTGACAGATAGCTAGCCTATCAACTAGCACCTCTACCCCATTTCCAACGCTACAGTTAAATTGCACCCGAGAATAAACGATCCACCCGACACCTTTCTTTTTATTACTTCATTAGGCGAATAAACAATTTTATTGTAGTTTTTAAAGTGCTTTTAAAATGGTGTTTAGTTGTTTGTAAAAAAAGGTCCTTTAAAAACGTGATTGTCTATTTTCATATTTATGAAGTTATATTAACTATTTTGAAGACTGCCCCAGAAGGAGGGTAATGTTTTTCGAGAGTATGTATGTATGTCTATTTCTTTGGCACGCTCTGTAGCCTAAACCAAGAACCTGAAATATGGTGTAACTTTTGTTTGTCCCCCGCCTGCGATACCAAAATTCTATCATTATAATGCTTGTTTTTCTCTTTTCAGTTAGGTATTTTTTTGCAGTCGGGTTTTTTGTTTTTTAGGGTTTCGTAGTAAACAAGGAACCCTTATGGTTTTGCCGTGTTCGTCTGTATGTCTCTGCTGTAGCTCAGAGACGCTTAGTACCAGAAAACTGTAATGTGGCATAGGTATTGTTTTTATGTTAACTCCCTTTCACGTAATGTGGAAATGATATTTTTATTTCTCGTTACCCCATGACAAGGGTTATCGTTGGATAGAACATCCCTTTTCGATTCAACGATCCGCTTGCGTAACATTAAGCATTATAATGCTAATTTGTCTTAGAGTCAAGTGTCGTCGTCGTCGTCGTCGTCCCCCCCCCCGCGCCAGCTAAATGGTTGTTTATGGAGATGTGAAAAAATTCATGGCAGTAGTACATATAATTAAATTAAAAGGAAAGTTATCACAGCTAAGTGGGCTTTACAACTAAACGAGTAATATTGATGTATGGGAGAACATGTTTTCAACAACAATGTTAAGTTGTTTTGGGATAAATTCATCCCAACTTCCCAACTACGGAACCCTTCATTTCGCGCCGACACGCACTTGTCCGGGTTTTATTTAAAAATTCTTTAGCTACCTAAGTAAACGAAGCAAAAGGAGTATGCAAGGATCGTAGCAGATGGCGTTCTGTAGTTTCTGCCTATCCAATTGGGGGTTTTTTTTTTTTTGTGGATGCGAAATCATTAAGTAACTTGTCCCGCTCTGGGCGGAGCGGGAGGGTGTGTCTTACTGATTAAAACCCACCCGTATTCCTTCCGTTGCCTGTGTTGCGGGGGCCTCGGTGACCCATAAGTACCTTCCCGCAACCCCGGCAGGCATCGGCCCATGTGGACCCCTACATTTGTGCTGACGACATCTCTTTGAGGCGCGCGTGGAATACAACGCGCATCCAAATGGGATGAAAGGATGAGTTTATGTATGTGTGGAGCTATGTATTGACTTGATGTTTGGTAGAGGTCGTTGCAAAAGTCATTTACCTACACTTATTTGAGGTGAAGCCTTCTTTTTTTATTTTAAGACGAGATCAACAAAACAGATATTTTTTTTAAACGGAACGTATAAAACGCAACTTCATATATATTTCTATCCGAGTGGTAATGTGACCGGTATGCGAATTAACGTAATTAATCGTTTACAACTCGTGAAACATTTTAATTGCGTTTTAATGAAAATATAATACCTAGTAAAACATGATAATTCTACAAAATACATACCGTTTCTGGAAACGCAAAAATATGCAGCATCTTTTACCGAATACCCAGAAAGGCCAAAAACCCACGAATAAATAATTTCCGGATATCAAAGGATATTAAATTTTATCTCGGGATTTTATTTAATCACTGCATACGATAATATTTCGATGTTATTGGAGTTATCGACAAAATTAATTAAATATTTTCATACTCCATTTTAATTTTGTAATATGAACAGTTCATCTTGTTTAATCTTAATTAATTGATATGTCGGTTCGTGTTTGTTTTGAACTGAGGTTTTGATTTAATTGGCTGCAAATGGACAGATGAACCTGATTTTTCTTTTAATCCACGTTGGGGTCACCAGTATAGAGGCCTGAGGAACAGGGTGTAAAGTTCACTCATCTTCCATAGAAAAGGGAGGATCCTCCAACCAGACGGGTGTCGTGTCTGATGGGCTACTGCCCCGACGGTTGATGTTGGGACTGACTTTGTATAAATGCTAGTCGCGTTATCGGCACTAAAAATTAAGGGGACTACGGACCTAAACGCAAATTTTGTACGTTTTATAATGCCTAAAAGTATATGATCCACTGCAGTAAACAAAATCAGAAAAATATATGATATTCTTCAGGATATACATATGCTAGGTAGATAGTGTGTTGAAAACATAATACAACTATTTTATTACGATAGAAAAAAACACGATGATACCTCTAAATAATATTTTATCGATTAAAAACCACACTAATATACATGCAATTATTCTGATATTCGCATATTATTCTACAAGCAACATATTAGCGTAATAGTGTTTTAGTTTTTTTATCCAATCAATAGATTTTTTGTAAATAGATAATTGCTTCATATTTTGCAATAAATTACCAGCGTTGTGTAATCGTGCTTCTCTTTCTTTTCTATGCAGTCAGACAGTGACCGCGCTTTAGCTGTTGTCGGCCTCTTAAGTAGCATTTTGACAATTCAGCCGTTTAGTTTATTACAGAACTATTCCTACAGCAAACAACCATCTAACTTACCTGAATCCACTTCACCAGTAGACTTTACAATCACCGTCCGTCAGTTCGCGTTCGAAACAATTTGTATGAGTCGACTTAGGTAAATGTAAGTGCCCGTACGATGTTAACTGTACTGTAGACAATATGCTAACAATCTCTCAATGCCCTGTTATTCTATCTAACTTGTGTTCAACTTTAAGTGTGTTTGGTTAGAGGTATACCAATTTGCGTCTAGTCGTTTTGTGCATTCGTAGTTCCTAAGTATTTTTTTCAAGAACAGAGAACAGAACTAAATAGAAATTTATTATTGCACAAGCCGTGCGCCCGATAGGGTTTTGCAATGAAAAAACCCGGCCAAGTGCGTGTCCTTCCCCACACAATCCTCACCTTTAAAAACTTCATGAAAATCAATTTAGAGAACGCCAAAAAATAGTCAAGAAATAGTCATAAATAGTCAGCAAGGTTAAAAAAAATAAGGTTAAGGGAAAGGCATGTTTCGCGCCCTCTCGCCCCTAGCCGCCGCAGGAGACGCCCTGGGCGTCGGGAATCCCGGGCGGATTTCCGGCCACCGTAGGCGCGGGCTTGCGGACGGTGAGCAATGGGTAGCTCACCGTCCGGTAAGGACCAGGCCCGGGTCGACGGCGCGTCGTATTCCACGCGCGCCTCAAAGAGATGCCGTCAGCACAATGTAGGGGTCCGCTAGGGCCGATGCCTGCCAGGGTCGCGGGAAGGTACTAATGGGTCACCGAGGCCCCTGGCAACACAGGCAACAAGAAGGAATACGGGTGGGTTTTAGTCAGTAAGAGTCTGACACACCCTTCCACTCCGCCCAGAGCGGGAGAAGTTATTTGATGATTTCCCATCCAAAAAAAAAAAAAGGTAAAAAAAAATAGTCGCATTGTGATACTACTTAGCTATGATAGTTTTTCTTTTAACGTCGTTATATGAACTACTGCCATGATTTTGTGCACATACCCAAAAACAACTATTCAGCTGACAGGAGGCGGGACATTGACTCTAACAAAAAATTTCACGTTAAAGCTAAATATTACGCAAACGGATTCCTGAATCGAAAAATGTTTTTCACAGACCTGCAATATTTTTGAGCGGCCTATCCAACGATACCCCACACCATGGGATAGACGTGAAAAAAAAAAATCAACCGCACTTTACGTGCATGGGTTTTTTTTTTCAATATTTTATTTTTATCGGCGTCATTAATATGTATACCCATGCCAAATTCCATTTTTGTAGACAGATAGACAGACAGACAAGCGGACACGGCGAAACTATAAAGGAAGGAACCTTTATAGTTTCTTTTTAGTATGAATATGGAACCCTAAAAACAACGAACCATGACCCATTAATGGGATGAATTTTCAAAAATCCTCCCATAATGCGGTGAGCATTATGGGAGGATTTTTGAAAATTCAAATAAAATAAAATAAAATTCACTATATGTATAAGGAACTCTCGCGCAAAATTTCATGCTTCTATTCCTGCCCATGGCTTTCATGTTTCTAGAATGAATTAAAGATAGTTGATTTCTAGGGTTCAGTACGCAAAGGTTAAAACGGGATCCTATTACTAAGACTCCGCTGTCCGTCTGTCTGTCTGTCTGTTCGTCTGTCACCAGGCTCATGAGATACTCATGAACCGTGACAGTTAGACAGTTGAAATTTTCACAGATGATGTATTTCTGTTGCCGCTATAAAAACCAATACTATATATATATATATATATATATATATATATATATATATATATATATATATATATAATAATAATAATAATAATAATAATAAAAAGTAGAACAAAATAAATATTTAAATATTTCCTCCCATACAACAGACATGATTTTTTTGCCGTTTTTATAGATAATGGTACGGAACCCTTGGTGCGCGAGTCCGACTCGCACTTGGCTGGATTTTTTACTATCATGTCTTTCTTCCTATTTTTCATGGAAGCTGACATAAAAGGACTTTCGATCCAACAATAGATAGCGCTAGTTACCGAAATTGTGCTGATTGTCCCTGCTTTGGCACTTTCATGGCAAGTCTTTTAATTTGTTCATTGATCTGTTTGTTGAGCTTCTATAAGTCACAGAGTTTGTCATCTATACCATTTTAAACGGTTTAAAAAAATATACCTACACAATCACCCAATACATCTTTTGTTTTTCCATCATATTAGTTTTATGTAATGCGCCATCAATGTTAGATAATTTGAATTATGTTGCAATTATGTAACACCTGCATGTCAAAACGTCAAACAAATAGTTTTCTGACAGCTGCGCGAACAGATTAATTTAGGCCGGCGGCGCGTACGTCGTTCTCGTCGGTACGGAATGTTGCCATTTTAAATATTTGTATTTATGTTATTCTTTCTTTTAAATACTTGAATTTATGTTATTCATATTACAATCTCACTGTGTGCTGCACCGGTCGACGTCATCACGTCAACGCCGGCTATCGCTGAAAATCAGCGCTGGGGCTCTGTCTCGCATAGGGTCGCAGCATTATGCTGAGCGTTGGCCGTTTTGCGTGGATGTGACGCATATTCTCCCCCAAATTGTTTCTTTTTTGTATTTGTGTTCCTTCTTTGCGTCATGTTTACCGCAAATAAACGTATTTTCTTTCTTTCTGTTAATGCACCGACAGTTTGCAAGTCACCTTCAAACACAATTTACATGGAGTGACTGCCTATCTGACCTCCACAACCCAGTTACTGGGTAATACGATACCACTTGGTAAGACCGGTTGTCAGACTTTCGGGCTTCTGACGACCCGTAACGACTGTCAAAGATCCACGAATGACAGCCGGGACCAACGGCTTAACGTGCTTTCCGAGGCACGGAGGGGTCTTGGTATGTAAAGATGGTCACCCATCCAAACAAATTACAAAACAAAATCACCTTCAAACACAATCAAAGCCTATTAAATTCACTAACCATTTAGGTACTTTAAGTTTTCCAAAAACTCGTCACAACAATTACGTTATACACATGCAGTTGATCACAATGGTGCCGATTCCCTTGTTCACAAACTAAACTAAATTTAAGTTCCGTGCATCTTTTTCTTTCTATTTCATTAAGAAGAGGACAGAAGATACATTTTAGTTTAGTCCTGTCAAATTAATCAGCGCCTGTCACTACTCCATACAAGTTTAGACGTGATTAAAAACTTGCCTACTAAAATTACGTCAATTTACGTCAAGCGCTGATTAATTTGACAGGGCTTAACTAGAATGTATATTCTGTCCTTTTCAGCAACGTTCATTTCATTATTTCCGTTAATGAGCAGACGAATTGTTGACGATTTTTCAAATCTGTGAAGCTATGGATTATAAATGTTGGCCTGTTACAGGAACTGTGACATTCAGCCGGATTCTGAAATAAAGCTGGCCAAGTGTGTGTCGGACAACGGGAAATGAAGGGTACCGTAGTTGGGATGACTTTATCTCAAGAACAAACTTAACATTGTACTTGAAAAACATGTTCTCCCACACATTCCAACTGCGAATGTGTAGGAGTTTGTACGCACAATATTGACTGATTGACCAGGTTATTTTAATACCATAGGTTTCTTATAGGTTTTCCTGTAATTTATAAGTAAATAACTATTTTCTGTATTTTTTTTTTCAACATTTTAGGCTCAGTAGTTTCGGAGATAAGGGTCTATTTCATCATTCATCTGTTTTCTTAAATAACTTTAAAACTATTAATTTAAAATAATAAAAAAAAAATGTTTTAGGCCCTCACAACAAGCCCTTTCACTTGAAATGTCACACGGTACAGTTTGCAAAACTTGACCGTCATATTAAAATTCATTTATTTACTTTACACGTTCTTGTTTGGGTCATAGAAAATCATATTATTATGTTTGCCAAATTTCAACTTAATTGGTCCAGTAGATTCGGAACAAATCGGCTATGACAGACGGACAGACATACACACGAGATGTCCTATAAGGGATCCGTTTTTTCCTTTTAAGGTACGGAACCCTAAAAAGCAAGTCATCTAATATACACGGCTGTCATAAGAATAAGTTCCAGCGTAAGCACCTTAAGTTACAAAAATACACAATGAAATATTGTGGGCAATTTAGTAATTTTACTTTGTGATTTCCCTAGGCAGGCAGATTTAATCTAGACCAGAACAAGGAATAAATTAAATAAGACATCGTAAATAAACTTATACATTTTTCATCTTAGTGACCTTTATTTGTGTGTTTTTAGTGCAAGTAAAATTAATTAATTTTGTTTTTGGCTTTTTTGTTCAAGTCAGTCAAGAATTGGCGAGTTGAAATGTAACATCAAGAGAAATGGAATGGAGGAGAATGGTGAAGGTCTTTCTTTAAGGTGCAGATATATGATTTTAGTGACTTTTAAATCTGTTATTACGCCTTCAATTAATGCAAGTAAGTTACGCAAAAAATGTATGTTAAACTAGTCCGCATACACATCAATTATATCTGTGAATATTTTAGTATTGTAGTAAAATACTTTATGAAATAAATTCAGGAAGTAAGGTCTACCCAAATATAAAAATCGAAATTACTTCCAAACTACTAAAGATATTTTCATGGTTTTTTTTTTTGTATGAATAGACTATTTTGTTATCTATAATTCTATCTGTGATTTTTTTCAAATATTCATACTTTTATGACTAAAAATAAATATTCCCTATAAAATCGAACGGAACGGCATGCGGCGCTCTGCGCGGGCGACGGGCGGCAGTGTACCGCTGACCACTGTCACGGGTAGACGCTGACACTTTGCGCGACCGCTGTACTTACGTATTTTTTCGACAATATGGGTAGAACAACTAAAGTTCTGAAAGAGAAATGACGTATACATGAAAGAAACAGGATACTGAGGTAAGTTTCTCATATATTATTATAATATAATGAGGTTAGCTAAATATTATTTTGATAATAATTTGTGCGCGAGTATATCCATTATTTACGAGTAAGTTCAAACATAACTAGATCCGTATCTAATTTTTTTTTTTTTTTTTAATAGGATAGTAAAAAATAATACAGATTCCCGAAACGAAAATGCGGAGAGCAAGTAAGTACCTACCTAATAAATTGTAGACTACCATTTATTATGGTTTTTTGAGGACAATCCCGTTACAGCAGGTTTGAAACTTACCTAGCTTAAAAAAAACAGGTGTAGTACATTATTAAGATTATGTTTTACTATTTTAGTTGTTGCGACCCGACGAAAGTAAATAATGATAAAAATAATGAAAGAACTGACAATGATTCCCAACATGAAAAAGCGGAGACAAAGTGAGTATTAAATTGTAGATTCTAGGCATACCATTTATTATGGTTTTATGGGGACAATCCCGTTATAGTAGGTTAGAAACATGTCTAGTTTAAATAAACAGGTGCAGCTTATTAATAAGATTATGTTTTAATATTTTAGTTGTTGCGACCCGACGGAAATAAATAATGATAAAAATAATGAAAGAACTGTCAATGATTCCCAACATGAAAATGCGGAGACAAAGTGAGTATTAAATAAATTGTAGATTCTAGGCATACCATTTATTATGGTTTTATGGGACAATCCCGTTATATTAGGTTAGAAACTTGTCTAGTTTAAATAAACAGGTGCAGCTCATTAATAAGATTATGTTTTAATATTTTAGTTGTTGCGACCCGACAGAAATAAATAATTATAAAAATAATGAAAGAACTGTCAATGATTCCCAACATGAAAATGCGGAGACAAAGTGAGTATTAAATAAATTGTAGATTCTAGGCATACCATTTATTATGGTTTTATGGGACAATCCCGTTATATTAGGTTAGAAACTTGTCTAGTTTAAATAAACAGGTGCAGCTCATTAATAAGATTATGTTTTAATATTTTGGTTTTTGCGACCCGACGGAAATAAATAATGACGAAAATAGTGAAAGAACTGACACAATGGTTCGTTATTTATTATATACAATGTAGATTCACAGGCTTTTTTATATTTCCAGGACCATCAACTGGAATGGAATCAATGATTTTGGTTGAAGGCAAAATACAGACAAAGAAGAGACAGAGAAACAGGAAGATCAAGACACTCGACAAGAGGAATATTTTGAAAAATGACTACATTTCTACGAAATGTAAAAGAAATAATTAGTACAAACAAATTCACGCCTTCTTCCCAAGGGGAAGGCAAAAACTATAGAAGGCCAGCTGCACGCTTCTTTTAAACCGCACCGTTGCCTTATCACATAATTTTTCAGCCTATCATTTATAGTCACGTCACACATGCTTCGCAAAGAGGCATTTCCACAGCATTTAGGGCCGATTTTTCAATCATCAGTTAACTTCTATGCGAGGAATAAATATGGCGCTTTGACATATTTTCTATAGTAAAGCTGTCAAAACGTCAAACATATTCTTCACATAAAAGTTCACGTAAAACTTCTTTTATAATGCGCACAGCAAAGGAATGGAACTCTCTGCCTGCGTCTGTGTTTCCGAACGCATATAACCCTAATCTCTTCAAAGTGAGAGTGAACAGGCTTCTTCTGGGTAAGCTCGCTCCATCGTCGACTTTGTTTCTGTCGCCTCTGACATAGACTAAGGTCAAGAGCAAACCCATCACAAATAAAAAAAAATAAAAAAAAGTTATCTGGCGATTGAAAAATCGGCCCTTATTCTACTTTTATGCTTCTTTTGCCACACCCAAAATTCATTCACTTCCATGCATAAGCTTAGACACCAACACACCATTATGAACAGCCAGTCGAGCCTTTTTAGGCATCGACTAATTGGTTACAATCGCATGTATAGTATTCACTTTATTTCCCGCATTTACTCTCCTTTCCACATCTTCATCAATCTTTCCATCCCTTGTAAACTGACTCCCCAAATATACTAACTTACTCTGGGGGGCGATTCTACTAACAACATTGTTCTAAAATGGCAATTGAACCTCAACTCAATCAGGGTTTTCAAGCGTTTTCATATTTTACTTATGAACAACGTATGATTCTTTTTGCTATTGTAGGCATACGTAGATACCTACCTAGGTACGCACCGGAATATTAATATATTTGATGTTAGAACTAATATTATACGAAAATCATTGAATACTTATCACATCACACATCATACCGTGATACCTACTGATCCTAAAATTATTTCTTTGTTTCAAGGACATGCAACAGTGCTCAGCGACTATTGGCACGGCCACCATGCCACATGGCATGGTGGCCATGCCAATAGTGTATAGTAGTTAGTATAGTATTCCATTCCCGCTGTTTATTTTATAGTAAAGTAAATCTATCCGACATTTAAAATCCATTTCGTTTTACGCGATTTGAACCGCCCAGACTGTTTCCTTTAAGAAAATCTGCTAATTTACAATTATTAAAATATACGGAAAAAATCATTTACTCTTCGTGGTAAATATAACGGAAAATAAGTTTTAATGGGTTTATTATTCGTATAAACTTTATTTGTTATAGTAATATTATAAACTTACTAATTGAACTATAGGTAACACTCATTCATTGCTATTCATTCCCGTAGTGATTGAGTTGGGTTTCTACTTGGTTACAGTCAGTTACAGTTTCAGTTATTGTCATAAAAATTGTAGAATAGATTTATGGGGGACGAACGAGAGCCGAACGAAACCGAACCATTAATGAGACGGTACAGAGCGTATAACTTTGCAAATTAGTAGAATCGGCCCCCTGATCCATACAGCCCATTCCCTCTCTAAATCTTGCTGCACATCTCATATTTTCTCATCTGTCACTAAAGAAATTAATTGTTTTAAATTAAATTTATTTATTTAGATTTTTGGCTTTTCATTTCACTATAATTTTTTCCATAGCTAAAGAGCTCGTTAGTCACATCACAGCCGCACGGGCCGATCAATTAGGTTAAGCTATTCTTGCCGCGGTTGTTCCGTGGATGGATCTTTACGTACCGAGACTCATCCGTACCTCGTAAAGTCGCGAAAAAAAATCTGCTGTTCCCTACATTTATGTTCGCTTAATTCGTCAAAATGTAGGGAACAGCTGATTATTTTTTCGCGATTTCATGTTTAGTCCAAGTTATTTCATGTTGTGTCCAATATAGTAAAAGTTGTTTATAATGATGAGTACAATGACGAGAGAGGTTGATGGTGTTTAAAATTACACCCTGTTTAAACCAACTTATTCAATGAAAACTATTAAAATAATATAATATATTACAATCTTATTTTATTTCAGAATATTACCTTATTTATGAACACTACATAAAAAAAATTGGATGGTGATAAAAAATCAGGCAGGACAGTCCACACAATCTGAAACGTATGGTTACCCTACGTTACGTGCGAACGGTTGCGGGGTCGCGGGGGATGACGCAAGCTCCTCCCACTCGCTCAAGGTCGCTGGCATTTACCGTCCTCTTAAACAGGAATAGAACGGTACATGCTAAATTAATAATAAAAACTGGCCAAGTGCGTGTCGGACCACGCACAATGAAGGGTTGGGAAGTTGGGATGAATTTATCCCAAAAATAAACTTGACATTGTAGTTGAAAAACATGTTCTCCCATACATCGATATATGCCACGGTCAATTCTACAACTGCAAATTTAACCTTTTAATTTCATTATTTGTACTACTGCGATGATTTTTTTCACATCTCCATAAACAACCGTTTAGCTGGCAGGGGGCGGACACTTGATTCTAACAAAAATTAGCACTTTAATGCTTAATATTACGCAAGTGGATCCTTGAATCGAAAAGTGGTGTTCACAGACCCGCAATACTTATTGAAGGGCCTATCTAATGATACCCAACACACCATGGGGTAAACGAGAAAAAATATCATCATCCCCACATTACGTGCAAGGGAGGTACCCTAAAATAAACTTTATTAAGTTTTTATTTTAGCACTTTGTCGGCGTGATTAATATGTATATCAATGCCAAATTACAGCTTTCCAGTACTTAGCGTCTCTGAGCTACAGCGAGGACAGACCGACAGACAGACCGACGGACATGGCGAAACTATAAGGGTTCCTTGTTTACTACGGAACCCTAAAAAATAGTTTAATTTTGTGAATCACTAATTGATGGCGTCAAGTCAAAGCATTTATTTCAGTTAAAACATTTACAGGCACTTTTGAATGAGGATTTTCTGAAATGACGCTCAGTAGCGTAGCAGCACTGAGACGTCAGGTTTGGGCACCTGTCAAAAGTGTCAAAGTGCCTATATTTTCTATAGCCGTGACTGAATGATGAACAAATGATTGAAACAAATTATGAACGTCATCTTATATTTTATATTCATTGTCGAAATGGAAGACCTCTTGTAAGTAACGCCAACTGGTGCCGTGAATTTTCATAAAACCCTCATCCAAAAGTGCTTTGACTTGACCCCATCAACTGGTGATTACTTAGTGTAATAATATTCCCGAAGAAGGTTTGCATGTAAATTAATTACCTATTTCAATACTTAAAGCCGTTCTTGCAAAGCTAGCGGGTCACCAAGACCAATCATATAATCATATGACAACATTACTGAAATGCGTCACTCCCATATAACGTCATCCCTCAACCCAAAGGTGTTGAATGTGGAAGGCAACACGGTAAAGCTTTCAACTCATCGGTCATGTGGGCCCTTTCGATGAAAAGTAGCCACTTAACTCGTCAAACGCCAATCCAAGCCGACCCGTGGGGAGGGGACCCGATATACTTCGTTGCACAGCTTAGAGTTGGTAAATTAATAGATGTGACAGATATGCTTGACCAGTCAAAAAACTCGAAAAAAGACTTGAAAAATATCAGTATTGACTTTGATTGCAAAACTGATTAATTATTGTGGAAAAATCCTCTAAATATATTAGAATCATGGCGTAGTAAAAATATTTGCCAGTCAGCAAGGTGGTCCAACCCGCACTGGGCCCGCGTGGTGGATTATGGCCCACTCCCTATCACAGAGAGGAGGCCTGTGTCCCAGCAGTGGGAACATTATAGGCTGATTATGTAAGGTGGTCGCGGGGCTGACTGTCCAAGGTTCACCAGATATGTATTAATGTTACGTCAATCGT
This sequence comes from Atethmia centrago, assembly GCA_905333075.3. NCBI lineage: Eukaryota > Metazoa > Arthropoda > Insecta > Lepidoptera > Noctuidae > Atethmia > Atethmia centrago. The sequence continues at coordinate 27,489,202 of HG995374.1, forward strand.
GGACGCTGTAATTATAAAAACAGTAGGCAAGGAGTCAATGTCTTAATCAGAACAACTTCAGAGAAAAACTAACAAACTGAATAGAATAAAATACTCTTTATTATGACTTCTCTGTATAAAAATAACTGTTATCATATGTGTGGACTTATCTATAACAAAATACCAAAGAATTTTAAAGAGTTACCTAATAATTTATTTTTTATAAAGTTAAAATTATGGCTGCTGCAAAAACGATTTTATTATATGAATGAATTTATAAATAATGCTAAATAATCTGTATTAAATTAATGTAACGATAATTATTAATGTTGAATGTATTGTAAAATTTATGAATAATAAAAATGTTTTGCATGTCAAATGTCTGACTATATATTAGGAACTTAATTATTTACCTTAACACCGACACTGTACCATATTGCAATAAATTGCATACACATATTGCAATAAATAATTGATTAGACTATAAAAAAATACATATACTATTGAAATTTTGCATAGGGAGATACAATGGGCGGTCTTACTGACTTAAGTATTTACCGACACATGTCACTAAAATTTAAACAATTTGCCATAATTATCTACTTCAGGCTCCCCTCAGACAGGCGCAACGCGACTGCAACGCGCCTCTATTAGAACAATGTCTATAAAATCTTCATGAAAATTGTTCTGCTAGAATCGCGTTGCGCTATCGCGTCGCACCTGTCTGCAGAAACCTTCTTATCAAGCAACGGGCCCATGAAAATAGAGAGCATTGTCGCCTCTATAATATTATTCTATGCTTAAAATATAACAAGAGGTAATATCATAAGATATTAGAGGGAATCAGTCGCAAGCCAGTCCATCGAACTCAATAGTTGAAGACGGCATTAAATTAAGTAGACATTATGGCTTTGTAGCTTATGAGAGCCACTTATTTCAATTACCTTTTTCTGTATCTTTTGACGAAGTTTCAAATAAATTACTGTTTTTTATGGACAACTTATTCATCGTACGCGAATCTAAAACACTAAAAAACACTTGGAACACGAAAAAAATGCCTAATGTACTGCTGATATTCCTTTTCGTAAACACGGTTTGCGGCTTCTTTGATATCCGAGATGTGATGTCAGATACGCTGACGAGACTACCAAAAGACTTCTCTATAGCCGTCAAAGATATTGCAGAAGCGTTGCCTACGAAAAGTATAACAATAGTGCGGGGAAATTCTACGAATATCAGGTAAGAGTTTTTATGAGTATTGCGGTGTATGTTATCCTTTCAATTAAAATTAATAAGTAACCCCAGACATAGAGAATGTTAGACAATGAATGTTTTTTGGCGCTGTTGAATGTAGAGTCTGGCTATTATATTTAATCACACATCTAATTATTTCCATATTGAACACTCAAATATAATGATTGCGGATCTTTTTATAAAATTGGTATAATTCTCATTTCGGGGTCTTAGAAATACTAAATAGCCAAGTAACTGCAACCAACTTGGATCCAGCGGTTGCGCACAGTTCTAACCTAAGCTAACCCGTTTGGTCGGGATACCCCAGCTTAGTTACTGCGACTAACTGTGAGAAAAAACCAGAAAGTAAAAGAGTCTATTTAAAATTGTGTATATTTAGATGCGCAAATAGTTATTAGAGGTTAATTAATTTTCAAAAGTGTCCATCATTAGAAACCGTAAAACGGGGTGAATAGGAATGCAGGGGTGAAACGGGCGGTTACCGAGGCCACTGGCAACACAGGCAATGGAAGGAATACGGGTGGGTTTTAGTCAGTAAGAGTTTGACACACCCTCCCGCTCCGCCCAGTGCGGGAGAAGTTATTTGACGTTTCCACATCCAAAAAAAAAGGGGTGATACGGGACGTAACTTTAAAACGGATATTAACTTTGAAATAATAGTTTGCTGCCAACAAGGAATATTAGTCGTTAATTATTATACAGTCAACACATTACAGTCCTTTTTGGCGAAAAACTATATTATTTCAACGTTAAAATCCATTTTAAAGTTTCGTGCCGATGCACCCCTGCTTTCCTATTCACCCCGTTTTACGGAATTCAATAAGTTTTTAGAGGATCAGTTAAATATTTATTATATATATTCACGGTTAACTAAGATGAAGTCGTTATAACAACAAGACGTTACGTCATTGTTTAGTATCACTTTTGACGTTTTGATTGTTGGTTGGTTTTAAAATATCACGAAATTACAGATCAATTGAATTCACGAAAACCTCTTATCTTTATATCGTGAAAAATAAATCACCTGATCCCTAAATCACCTACATTTTGTCGAGCAACAGAATTGTTTTTCTTGGTATCAGTTTTATTCTTATATAAACATAAAATTTGTTCTGAATTATGAGTTCAATAATATTACCCTTTAAGAAGCTGTCAACACCTTAACCACGGTCAGAACGCTTGTATTTTTTGCAAAATATGAAGTAATTATATATTTACTCAAAATTGAGTTGAGTAATCGAAAATAAAAAAAAAACAAGCAAGTTCTGCATTCAAATAAGACCTTGCTAATAATTAAATACGTAACGTATGTTGATATTTAATGCAGATATTTCGGACTCTAGGTAAAAGCTTAGTTTACCGTTAATTCGTATCTAGATTTTTTTTTCGAAAAGTGTTTTGGTAACAACCCAGTTCTGAGAAATATGTTCAAAATTAACATATATTTTTTCCGCTACCACAAACTTAATTGGCACATAGAATTGGCTATATTTTTCTTAAGAGAAGCCTATTTTGGTCAATTGGGTATTGTCAGCGCCTTAAGAGGTATCGTACCTAAGTTCGTTTAGGTACCCTCTTATTTTTACAGATCAAAAGATGTATTTGAACTGCTCTTTATGTTGAGTGAACACAACGTACCGACTACTAATTTGGACATCGCAACAAAAGAAAACAAGCATAAGGTAAATTCTGCCCATTTTTTCCGACGTCTCGAGAAATATTTTTTCCCGAGAAAAATGTTTCATGTTTGAGAAGCAAATTTAATGAACCAGATACAGAATCAATTTTCTGTGGAACTTGTTTCATATTAGTTTCTAAGATATTCTTATTATTTACTATGCCTATTAAAATAACGTTACATGTTTTGCAATACAAACCATAAAGGCTCCCACAGTCAGGCGCGACGCGACACACACATCTTTTATGAAAACTTCATGGAAAGTGTCGCGCTGCCTGTCGCGTCCGCGATATCACGCCAGTCTGCACAAGCCTTAGTGATCAAACCTATGTCATGCATCTACTAACTTTTATTATGAATGTTTATTATTATGAAATCACCGTTTAAAATCATCAATCAACAAACTCTTAAGAAGTCATCCTTATAAGCGTAACCACGTTATAAGCTCAGCAGGCTTAGCATGACGCTTTGTATTTCTTCGAAGAATAGACACAGCTCTTTCTATACAAAGTGACATTTCATTTCTCCATTTTTGACACCCCACCGTAGAAATCCTTCTACAATCTGTAATTTTGTCTTTCGTTTCTAACGATCTTTATCTAGGTCCTTTTTTATGTAGAAGGATTTAACGGTGGGATGTCAAAAAAGGAGAGACGAAATGTCACTTTGTATAGAAAGAGCCTTGTCTATTCTTCGAAGAAATACAAAGCGTCATGCTAAGCCTGCTGGCCAAACTGAAGCGAATCCCGCACAGGATGCGGGACGAAATATGTTCGCGCCGATTGTATCAACTAACTTGTATGGAATGGAGGTGTGAACTGGCGCTAAAAATGACTTCCTAATGATTAAGACAATCGACGCGCGCAGCCACTTCCCACGTCCTTCGCGGGATTCGCCTTAGTGTCGCCATAGCTTTAGGCACCCTCCCCACTGCCAGCGATTAACGAGAAGCGAGTAGAGCTAGCAACTAAAAAACCGGCCAAGTGCGTGTCGGACCAAGCACAATGAAGGGTGCCGTAGTTGGGATTACTTGGGACGAATTTATTCCAAAAACAAACTTAACATTGTAGTTGAATAACCTGTTCTCCCATACATCGATATATGCCATGGTCAATTCTCCAATTGCAAATTTAAGTTGGTCGACTGTAACTCGTTAGCTTGTAAAGCCTACTTAGCCGTGATAGTATTCCTTTTAATTTCATTATATGTGCCACTGCCATCAATTTTTTCACATCTCTGTAAACAACCATTTAGCTGGCAGGGCCGCTTGACTCTAACAAAAATTAGCACTTTAATGCTTAATATTACGCAAGTGGATCCTTGAATCGAAAAAATGTGTTTACAGACCTGCAATTATGTTTGAACTGCTTATCCAACGATACACCACACCATGGGGTAGACAAGAAAAAAAATAATCATCCCCACATTACGTGCAAGGAATTCCCACATTACGCTAAAAAAAAAATTGTTTTCAAGATTTTATTTTAGCACTTTATCGACGTGATTAATAAGTATACCTATGCCAAATTATAGCTTTCTAGTACTAAGCGTCTCTGAGCTGCAGTGGGGTCAGACAGACAGACAGACGAATATGGCGAAACTATAAGGGTTCCTTGTTTACTACGGAACCCTAATAAAAACGAGTTGGCGAGCAATGAGCGATTACTCGCTGGCATGCGCCAAGCGTGAGTCTCTCAGCGAGTATTCTGCCCGCCAAGCGAGCGTCGCTGAGCGAGTACTCTCTTTTGTCGCAGCGACAAGAACTACAGCACTCGCCGGTGGTGTGAACAGTCAGCGATCAACTATTAAGACGCTGACAACACCTAAACCGCGGTCACTGTCAGATTGCATAGAAAAGAAAGAGAACAGCGATGACACAACGCTTGTAATTTATTGCAAAATATCAAGCAATTATCTATTTACTCAAAATTGAGTTGAGTAATCTAAAATAAAAAAACAACCAAGTTCTATATTTAAATAAGACGTTCTTGTTATTAATTAAATACGTAACGTATGTTGATATTTAATATAGATATTTTGGATTACAAGTTAAGATAAGAGGTTAGTTTAACGTTAGTTTGTATCGAGAACTTTTTTTCAAAACGTGTTTTGGTAACAACCAATTTCTGGGAAATATGTTCAAAATTAACATATGTTTTTTCCACTACAACAAACTATACAGATTCGGCAATATTTTTTCTAAAGAGAGGCTTCTCTTAAGAAAAAAAATTTGGCCAATTGGGTCTTGTCAGCGCCTTAATGTTTATGTATCTCTTACTTACACGGGACCTACAATCTTTTACACGTGTCTTGAGTAAGAAAATCACCGATGAGCTCGTCGGTGGTGGAACAGGTGCTTTAGTTAGACCTAAGGTACCTGTCCCTAATATTTATATTGTTGTGTTCCAGTATTACAAGTTTCTGCGTAAAGCTTTGGATGTTTCGGATCAAAGAACCAGCCTCATCCTCTGTGAGCCGTATGAGTGTGAGAATATTCTGTATGAGGTGACTAATGATTATTATTATTATGTGCCCGCCACTTCTATCTGCGTGAAAGTCAACTAAGTATACCATGAAACCCTATCGGCGTGCCTTATCAGAATACCAGCGCTGCGGTGTTTATTTTTTAAATATCGCAGCAAAAAAATGACATATTGGTTCGATTAAACACAAAAAACGCCGCGACGCGACGCCAAAAAGGCTCCTATCTCAGCATAATGCTGAGATAGGAGCCTTTTTGGCGTCGCACAAGTCATTTTTTTTGTTTTTTGTGTGTGTGTTTAATCGAACCAATATGTATTTTTTTTTAGTTTTAAATGCTCCTTTTTTACTTTTTGTATTTCTTGTGCGTGTCCCAAATAAAATATTTTTCTTTCTTTCTTTCTTTTTTTTCTTAAAAACTACGGCACTCGGAAATAATGTAGCTTTCCATCCCTAAATATCTTTTGTAACTGGAACAGTACTTCAGACATTGCCTTTTCGGGGTCGCGGGAAGGTACAAAAGGGTTACCGAGGCCCCTGGCAATACAGGCAACGAAAGGAATACGGGTGGGTTTTAGTCAGTAAGAGTCTGACACACCCTCCCGCTCCACCCAGAGCGGGAGAAGTTATTTGATGATTTCCCACCCAAAAAAAAAAAAAAAAAAGACATTACCTTTTACAAACAAACAATGTTACCTCTTTATAATATTCGTTGAGATTGCTATAATGCACTGATTTTTATTACAAAACTAGCTTTTGCCTCGATAAAATCCCACGGGAACGTACTACCGGGATAAAAAGTATCCTATATCCTAACCCAAGTCATGTGCCAAATCCGTTCAGCCGTTTTAGCGTGAATAAAACAAACATACTCACTTTCTCATATACAGGGTGGAATTTTGTAATGCCACCTGGAGGGAAAGTACTCTTAATACTGCATATAGAAAGTTTTACTCAAAGGAAACATTCCTTTATTTTTGAATAGAAAGCAAACTGCATTCAAAGATTTCCGAATATTCTCTTCTCCCACACCCGGGAATCGAACCGGCTAAAATCTGAAAAAAATATACCCTGTACTTTTATTGCATCGATCGTTAGGGTCAATTATAAGGATGAAATCTCTCTAACAAACATAAATTAAATGAAAGAAAAACTAGGAAATCTTAAATTAATTTAATTATTTACAAAAAATGGTAAACTAACTAATTAGTTGCTCGAAATGGGCTCCATTCTCTTGGATACACAAATTTATTCTTTTAACGAATTCATTTCTAGTAACCTTTAATAAAGTGTTGTGGTCAATATTATAAATCGTATTCTGAACTTCAACTCTCAACTCGTTGTCAGTCGCATAAGATTTCATGTAAATTTGATTTTTTACCTATCCCCACAAAAAAAAATCTAATGGGGTGAGATCTGGCGATCTCGCAGGCCATCTGATTGTGCCGTTTGTACCAATCCAGGTATTAAAATGGTTATTAATGTAGGCAGTATTGATTCTGCTGTTATGTGCTGAAGCACCATCTTGCTGTAGAATTATTTGGTTTCGCTCTTCCTCGGGGAAACCATTTAACTCGTTTCTTAAGAGATCCAGTATTTCAATATACTTGACAGTGTTTAAATGACCTTCGTACACGTGGACTAACACTACATTATTTCTCATAATTCCGCACCAAACGTTGAAAGAAGATCTTACTTGATTGTTAGTTTCATGAACACGAACAGGATTCACTCGAGACCAATAATGGTTATTGCGGCGATTGTACATGCCATTATTGCTGAAGTTGGTTTCGTCAGACCATACAATGTTACTCAAAAAATTAGGGTTTCGGTCAATTTCTCCAAGCATGTTTTCACAAAATTGTAATCTTCTGTCACGATCCCCAATATGCAATTTTTGCACCAACCGACCTTTACGATAGCATTTATACTTATATTTTTTCAGCACTTTAAGTACGCGAGTGTGCGTTGTTCCTAATTCATCGGCAGCATGTCTACTTGAAGCCTTTGGAAATGATTCAAAGTATGTTAAAACATCTAGTTCAAAATCGAAATAATTTTGTTGAATAGTTTGCCGTCTCTTCTTAAAACCACCCGTATTCTTTAAATTTTCTACCATTCTTTTCAATACGAACCGAGTTGGTGCCTGTGGGTCTTGATATCTCTCTCCATACCACCGCAGAGCTAGATTCACGTTTTTGTTATTTAAAAAATAAGCTTCCATTAAATCAAACTGTTCTTGATAAGCCATTTTCACCGTGAGACAAAATGTGAAATGAGTTGTAAAAACAATCAAATGTGAATAACAACTATGACAATCTAATTTTCAAATTTTAATCTAACATTCCATATTTAAATTACCTCATACACGCAGCTACGAGTATGTCGCAAAGGAGTCTGCATTACAAAAGATGGATGTTAGTTAAAGAACTTTAACTTGACTCATTGAATTTGTAACTTCAGATTTCCTGGTTTTCCTTTCATTTAATTTATCATGTTTGTTAGAGAGATTTCATCCTTATAATTGACCCTAACGATCGATGCAATAAAAGTACAGGGTATAATTTTTTCAGATTTTAGCCGGCTCGATTCCCGGGTGTGGGAGAAGAGAATTTTCGAAATTCTTTGAATGCAGTTTGCTTTCTATTCAAAAATAAAGGAATGTTTCCTTTGAGTAAAATTTTCTATCTGCAGTATTAAGAGTACTTTCCCTCCAGGTGGCATTACAAAATTCCACCCTGTATAATATTAGTTAAAGATGGTTAAGATGGACTACCAAATTGATATTGGTGCCAACTCTAAGCAATAACTAAACTTAATAAACTAACTTTGTAGTTTTTTCTCTCAGATAAAACAACAAACGGAAGTTAAAAAAAAATACATTTGCATTTTTATTTATTATTTACCTGATATAGGTACAATATCAGATAAATAATAAATCTCACACTGAACTGACCATAAATATCACAACAAACTTCATAATTAATATTTCCACAATTTTCATTAATTAAAAAGATGTCGTTGACTGCATTAATAAATCACTTTTTGTATCTCTATTTGAATTTATTAACGGCAGTGAGCATTATTAAAAGCTTGCAGTTGAAACTGTAAAGGCATTCAACACACAATTTTAATTTACAACGCAAACATTATTTATTCATAATATTAATTTACTTGGATTTTCAGCTCATCGAGCTGGCTTTCCGGCTGTGAATAGGTTACCGTCTATGGGTTTGAATTTTTAAATGAAAAGGCGATATAAGTAATGTCAAAAGGATTGAAAGGTGCAATTTTCTTTAAGTAATGTAATTGGCGGATAGCCGGTTTGTGTTAAAGTAATGTAAATAGTACATTATTGCAAAGGCCGTGAAATAGGCAATTGCAGGTCGAGTATGATTTTGAAGGCCGAGCCGTAGGCAAAGACTTCACTAATACGAGACAGGCAAGTGCCATTTCCGCCGAGGCATATATAGTGCTTTTCTCAAAAGAATGCAGGGAAATAAAACATGCTTTTTATATTATACATTTAATTTAATTAATATTTTTAACTTCGCTGGAAGCAGGTTTTCCATTGCCAATTTGGCTTCTGATCTTAAATCTGGGGGAGTACAATCAATCTCCATTTCGCTCTTGGAACCGTTGGAACCAATTTTAATGATTAAATTCATATTTTATTATGTATGTAAATAACAAATCAATATGAATTTTCAGCTTTGCCGCCAATTTTTTTTATTATTATCACCTGTGTCGAAAGGCAAACGCATTTATCTATACAGCCACGTGAACGCAATTTGTACTAAGCAAAGAGACTTACTTTGGTATGCCAAGAATGATAAAAGAGATCCAATCAAAGAGTATTTAATAACCCCAGCACGCCGTTTCATACAACATTGCTGAAGCGTTGTAATGTTCTAAATTCAAAAAACGCTCCAGCAATGGATTTGATTTTCTTATTTTCTTTGTCCGTAAATTCGATACTGATTTGAATAATGACAATATCTCTATGCATTTTTGAGAAAATAAATATAACGGTGCAGGATAGCCTTTATCAGACGGGGAGTCTGATAAAGGATCGGCTCCCCTGACATCATCTCTGTCATCAGAAGACAGCCGCCAAGCAATCATCGATGTGATGCTCTGCTAGAGTGACAGTAATCAACCGGTGTCTCTCTTATCCGACCTCTTCGGTGTTTCCTGGTAACTTTGTAACAAAACCTGATGACTCGGCGGCGCCACTTTGCTAAGCGTAGTGATAACAGATTGATTGCCTTTGCGAATATTATAGTGTTATTCAATTGCAGTGGTTAAAACTAAGAAATCTCTAGCAAAATAATCTTGTACATTGTATTAGCTATACCTACATATAATACGATTTACCTATATAAAAATACCATTATGTTCAAAGTTCTAAGCAAGCAACCTCTATGGAAAATAGAATCTCCTACTCATCATAATCAGCCTATAATGTTCCCACTGCAGGCACAAGGGCCTTCTCTTGGTGAGAGGTAGTGAGCCGTAATCCAGCACGTGGGCCCAGTACGAGTTGGTAGATGTCACATGTCTTCGAATTTTTGGTTCTAAGACACGTCGGTTTCCGCACGATGTTTTCCTTCATCTTTTTGAGAGCAGTGGTGATGGAAGCGCCTGTCTGGGTTCTAACCTATGACCTACATCTCGTAAGGCCATCACTGCTCTCCTGCAGCAATAACTAAAATTCTTTCAGTTGACAGATAACAACCTCATTCACAGTATGATACTGTACTTCTTCTACTGGCCTTACGGGCCGGTGAGCGAGACGTTCCTGATGACCATCAAGGAAGCCATGAGGGTTGCTGTCATCACCAACCCAAGGGAAAGCGTGTAAGTTGGCATTATTATGAATTTTAATTTATAGACTCTTGCACTATCGTCATTTGCACCACTGCCACTGATTGTTATTTTTTTTTTAATTATTTTCCCCTGTTTCTGTTGTGAGCCAGATCGCAGATAAAATATCGCGATATAATATTGTAATTTATAGTGTAATGTAATACGAATTCTGCGTGTGGACGGGATTACGAGCATTACAAGGTTTTTAGTGCAAACACAAAGGCTTCCGCAATCGAACACATACCTACAGGATTCGCGTTGAGTTTCTATGTAATCCACACTATTCGCATTACATTACACGATACATTGCATTACACATTAGTCGCGTCTGTACAGTGCTTCTATTTTCTTAATGTCTCTCGGCAAACTTCGTATTTCGTTAAGTCGTCGGATTTCTATCAGTTGCCCTTTGCTAGAAAATTCAGAAGTACTTAGTTCTGAATTCAAATTATTATACACGATAAATCTAATAGTTTCTGGACATGGAATTCGCATTTGTTTGTATTCAGAAATGTGATGATTGCCGAGAGACATTAAGAACATAGAAGCACTTTACACGGCTTTAGCTGATCTTTTTTCATCTAAAGTCACCTATCTCTAATAAACTTGGTTTTTTGAGGATGGCAAATTGCCTGGGATCTTCAAAGATTAAATGGCTATAATCGAGCCACTGCCTAAGAAATGCTTGCATTTTTATATGCCAAAAATCAGTGCAGTTCTTCAACAAAGCGGATGGAGTTAAACCAAACATTAGACTTGTACACTTTTATTAACTACATACATTACGGCAATAAACCTACATTAAGTCGATAAATCATTCAACTCCAAACAGAGTTAAAATAAATATACCGGCGTTATAAATACAACGTTAGGGTTGACTAAAGTTAAGGCTGCAATCTGTGCAGCAGCGATTAAGTAGGTATATGACCACTCAACGCTGACATTTAGTTCATTTCGTTCAAGCTTGTCTCATATACACATCCTTAGAGCTCCCTTCTTAACTGTAAGCCTCATGTGAGTATTAAGCATAGTGGGCATTGGTCAAGATAATTTCCAACGTACATAACATAACATTATCGGCCTATAATGTCAATGGTAATCCACCAGGAGGGCCCTGTGCGGGTTGATAGATGTCACATGTCTTCGATTTGTTGGTTCTAGGACATGCCGGTTTCCTCACGATGTTTTCGTTCACCGTTTTGAGAGCAGTGGTGATGAAATAACTTACACAAAGTAAAGCGCCTGCCTGGGTTCGAACCTACGTAAGTCGCGGCCGTTATCACTGCCCCCCCCCCCCCCACTGCTCTCAACCGTTCCCAACTTATCGAAGTAAAATACCGATCTTAGCAAAAATACTGCTGACAAAAATACACCCGGCTTATTTATTTATTTATACTTTTTTGTACACCACAAAAATACATAACAAAAAAATAAATAAAACACTACATAATATACAATGGCCAGCCTTATCGCTTCTGCGATCTCTTCCAGGCAACCATGGGATGGACAGTGATTTGCCTGGACATAAAGTGGGGCTGTTGTTGGTGTAAAAAATAAATAGATACAATATACTAAAATTGATACACTGATATATATATATATATATCCTAAATAATAAATACATACATATTAAATGTATAAGCAACGAAAATAATTGAAGACTATAGATAATTACAGTTACGAGAACAAGCTCACAGCGACAAGTAATGTTCCTTTTTTTTTTTTGTTAGGGTGGGAAATCATCAAATAACTTCTCCCGCTCTGGGCGGAGCGGGAGGGTGTGTCAGTCTCTTACTGACTAAAACCCACCCGTATTCCTTCCTGTTGCCTGTGTTGCGGGGGCCTCGGTGACCCATAAGTACATTCCCGCGACCCCGGCAGGAAGTAATGTTCCTTAACGAGTCTTTAAAATTTCTCTCTAATTTTGTACCTGTTGTGGAAGAACTCCAAATGCGGCAGTAACCTTTAGATGCGACGGTCTTTCGTCAGCCTAGTGGTAAGCCTAAAATACACGTCTTTCACAACACCCATACCTAAATCGGTAAAAAGGGTAGCCTTTAATTATTTCACACGTACATCAACACGCGAATACCGTTTGAAAAAATTCACAAGCGTTTATACTTGACACAAATTTTAAAAGCTTTCGGCCACCCCTGCACTAAAACATAATGGAAATACTGATGAAGCGATAATTAATGGATAATGTAATAATTGAATAAGTAGATACCTACCTCCGTGTAATTGGGTTACTGATACACACCACACCGACGCATGTTGACAACGAAATGCGGAAAAATTAACGAGAGGTAAATTATTATGATTTTTTGAGGCGAACAAGGACACAGCGTTTTTATTTTAAATTATACTTCTTCTACTGAAGAGCTTTAAAATATGCAACCATTTTGTATAGATAGCCAGGTCTTTGACCTCATTATACTCGCGACCTTAACATCTTGTCTTCCTTAATTCTTAATAATTATTTCTCTCCATGTTGTTTAGCATTCCACTTATTTGCACTTCATATTGCACAAAATGCTTTGGTTATGAAAACCTTGCAAAAGTATTCTGGGTTTTTTAAGATAGACTGATCTCGCAGACTTTCTTATATCTTTTCCATGATTTCAACCCTTTGTATTGGCTACAATTAAACAGCCATTTCCTGCCGTTAAATAACTGGTACCACTTAATATTTCCCACATTTTAGTGATCAACATCGGTTTCCGCTCCATTTAAAACGTTAACCAGTTAATGCAATTTATCTGTCGTGACGTCACGGCTCAGTAAACAATCGCGCGTGTTAAACGTTTGACATATTGACGTTTTAATAATAATATAATGGATAGACCATTGTTTAGTTATTTAGCTTGTCATAACGGTAAATAGAGACAAATATATATATATATATAGTCAAGTATAATCAGCCTATAATGTTCCCACTGCTGGAACACAGGCATCCTCTCGGTGAGAGGGAGTGGGTCGTAATCCACCACGCGGGCCCAGTGCGGGTTGGAAGATGTCTTCGAATTTTTGGTTCTAGGACATACCGGTTCCCTCACGATGTTTTTCTTCACCTTTTTGAGAGCAGTGGTGATGAAATGTGCCTGTCTGGGTTTGACCTACAAGTTGTAAGTCAGCCAAAGAGTCCGAGTCAGAGTCAAATATATATACATAAATACGTTGACGCAAATGGACAGAATTAGAATTGACAATGTGAGTGATAATTTGGAAGTAAGGCCGGTGACCGAGAAGTTGCGAGTGGCGTGGAAATCAGTTGTCATGGTATTAGTAAGTGATACAGAGGAGTGAAAGACATGGGCTATAAGAAAATTTTTGCTTAGATGTGGACGACATTACGGCTGAGATCTATAAACATTACTGAGCACTTACGTTTATTGTATTATTGTATGCTGGATAATATGCTAGCTAGCTGTCCAAATAAAACATGAAAAAGCGCGAAAAAGAACAAAAACAATAAGTATTAAAAATACACTGATTTGAAGCGGCAGTTGTTTAATGCAGTTTTGGTAAATTAAAAATTACAAAATGCATGTTTATTAACAAGTTCAGCAGTAAAAACTAAGCAGTAAACAAAATAAAATGAGTCATAACACATTTTTAAATTGGTAATTAAGACGCTGACAACACCTAAACCGCGGTCACTGTCAGATTGCATAGAAAAGCGCGATGACACAACGTTGTAATTTATTGCAAAATATGAAGCAATTATCTATTTACTCAAAATTGAGTTGAGTAATCGATAATAAAAAACAACCAAGTACTGCATTCAAATAAGACGTTCTTGTTATTAATTTAATACGTAACGTGTGTTGTTATTTAAAGCAGATCTTTTGGATTAGAACTCAACGTAAGAGGTTAGTTTAACGTTAGTTTGTATCGAGATTTTTTTTTCAAAACGTGTTTTGGTAACAACCAAATTCTGGGAAATATATTCAAAATTAACATATATTTTTTCCGCTACCACAAACTACTGTATAGTTTGTGGTAGCGGAAAAAATATATGTTAATTTTTAAAAATATATGTAAATTAAAAATTACAAAATGCATGTTTATTAACAAGTTCAGCAGTAAAAACTAAGCAGTAAACAAAATAAAATGAGTCATAACACATTTTTAAATTGGTAATTAAGACGCTGACAACACCTAAACCGCGGTCACTGTCAGATTGCATAGAAAAGCGCGATGACACAACGTTGTAATTTATTGCAAAATATGAAGCAATTATCTATTTACTCAAAATTGAGTTGAGTAATCGATAATAAAAAACAACCAAGTACTGCATTCAAATAAGACGTTCTTGTTATTAATTTAATACGTAACGTGTGTTGTTATTTAAAGCAGATCTTTTGGATTAGAACTCAACGTAAGAGGTTAGTTTAACGTTAGTTTGTATCGAGATTTTTTTTTCAAAACGTGTTTTGGTAACAACCAAATTCTGGGAAATATATTCAAAATTAACATATATTTTTTCCGCTACCACAAACTATACAGATTTGGATTTTCTTAAGAGAAGCCTATTTTGGTCAATTGGGTCTTGTCAGCGCCTTAAATAAAGATTAAGCAGTAAATGCGGAATTCGTTGGTAAGAAATCTAACTCGGAAGTAGCGCTCGCCGGCCGCTGCCACGGTAACGCTCGCTCCTCTCGCCCGGCTCGTGCGTGGTTGGTCTCAGTTCTAATCTAACCTAACCCATTTGGTCGCGGTGTCCTGGCTTAGTTACTGCGACCAATTCGGATCGCGCGTGGTTGGTCACAGTTTTGATCTAACCCAACCCATTTGGTCGCGGTGTCCTGGCTTAGTTACTGCGACCAATTTGGCTCGCGCGTGGTCTTTCACAGTTCTAATCTAACCTAATCCATTTGGTTGGGGTGCGCTGGCTTAATTACTGCGACCAATTCGGCTCGCGCGTGGTTTGTTACAGTTCTAATCTAACCTAATCCATTTGGTCGGGGTGCGCTGGCTTAATTACTGCGACCAATTCGACTCGCGCGTGGTCTGTCACAGTTCTAATCTAACCTAATCCATTTGGTCGGGGTGCCCTGGCTTAGTTGCGTGCGCTGGCTTAGTTACTGCAGCCAATTCGGCTCGCACGTGGTTGGTCACAGTTCCAACCTAACCTATGAACTGCCCAACTATTTACCTACCTACCCATTCTAACATTTTTACTGGCCATACATTTATAATAGGAGGATAACAGACCAATTTTATTTTTATTACTGTTCATGATTTACTGTCTTACTAATTTACTAACCGCCTAAAAATAAAATACCTGTCCGTTATTTTTTTTTCAACTAATCGAAATATCCTTCCTAATGTTTTAATAACAGTTATACTTTTAAAAATACCCTTGCATAAACAAGTGACGATCAGCCCTACCTCCACTTACCAAAGTGTCTAAGCACATCGCACTCGACAGTCAACACAATGCACAGCAAAACAATTGAAAGCTCAGAAAAGAAGAATTATTTAATAGGCCCTTCGCGGGAAGGTATTCATGGGTCACCGAGGCCCCTGGCAACACAGGCAACAAGAAGGAATACGGGTGGGTTTTAGTCAGTAAGAGTCTGACACACCCAGAGCGGAAGAAGTTATTGGATGATTTCCCATACAGAAAAAAAAGGGCCTTAGGGATAATACACATAACGCTTTTTTAGTTATTTAAACATGTCTGTAATAACGTCGGTTGCAATGTGCCATGACGCGACGTTGTATGGTGTGTATGTGTTCAGGCTCTTACATTTAATAAAAAAAACAGGCCAAGTGCGTGTCTGACCACGCACAATGAAGGGTTCCGTAGTTGGGATTACTTGGGACGAATTTAGTCCAAAAACAAACTTAACATTGTAGTTGAAAAACCTGTTCTCCCATACATCGATATATGCCACGGTCAATTCTCCAACTGCAAATTTAAGTTGGTCGACTATAACTCGTTAACTTGTAAAGCCTACTTAGCCGTGATAGTTTTCTTTTTAATCTCATTATATGTGCTACTGCCATGAAATTTTTCACATCTCCATAAACAACCATTAGCTGGCAGGGGGGGGGGGGCACTCGACTCAAAAGCTAGACGAAAAATTAGCACTTTAATGCTTAATATTACGCAAGTAGATCCTTGAATCGAAAAGTAGTGCTCACAGACCTTCAATATTTTTGGACGGCCTATTCAACGATACCCCACATCATGCGGTAGACGAGAAAAAAATATATCATCCCCACATTACGGGCAAGGAAGGTACGCTAAAAAAAATTTTATTCAAGATTTTATTTTAGCACTTTGTCGGCGTGATTAATATGTATACCTATGTCAAATTACAGCTTTCTAGTGCTAAGTGTCTCTGAGATACAGTGGGGTCAGACATACAGACAGACGCACATCGAGAAACTATAACGGCCCTATTACAAAACTAAGATTATCTGTAGACTCAGGTTTAAACCGTCCAGCCATTTTTGAATTTCGAGTTTTATTTTGACAGAATTAAAGCTATAATTACAATAACTGAAGTTATACCCGAGTCTAAGTTGTCGGTTTTGTATAAAGAACTTTAAGCTTGTCGGAATAAAGATTATAATACAATAACTAGCTCGAAGGTTTGGACTTGGACTAAAGTTAGAACTCGTTTTATAATGAGACGGTAAGGGTTCCTTGTTTACTACGGAACCCTAAAAAATTAAGGTCAACCCTATCTCTACTTACTGTCGCAAGTGTCCAAGCAAACAAAAGTTGGTACCCACTGTAGGAGCATGCGACTAAAGAAAATAACCAGTCGACACAATAAACACTGTGTCTGAGAGAATACGTGCACCATATGAGAGTTGACTTTTAAGATCCTTTGCGTACAGACTATGACAGAAGTATTTTTGTAGTCCTTTTATTTATGTTTATACTAAGCTTTATAGTCGCACTAGAATGTTAATTTAAGAAATTACAAATCTGAATGAATAAACAGTAACGTTTTGCAACGTTTTGTAAAACCACTGTACAGTATCGGTTTTGTGAAACCGATATATACGCGTGATATTTTACAAAATTTTAATATTTCTGTCAGTGTTTGATCTTCCTGCCGGGGTCGCGGGAAGGTACTAATGGGTCACCGAGGCCCCCGCAACGCAGGCAACAGAAAGGAATACGGGTGGGTTTTAGTCAGTAAGAGTCTGACACACCCTCCCGCTCCACCCAGAGCGGGAGAAGTTATTTGATGATTTCCCATCAAAAAAAAAAAAGTGTTTAATCTTGTATTGTTTTAAACTCAGCATTATGCAATTAGATCACTCAAATTCTAAATATTTTATTTCACATAAACCTTCATGGGCACGTATGAAACGTCAGAAGCTAGGTGCACGGTTCCAATTGGTCGTTTTCCATCGAGAAGAGCCGGCAAGAAACTCCACGGTTACACTTTTAAAAATAAATACATTCACCTTTCATAGGTATGAGAGGGCGATGTACTTACATTATACTTGAAGAATACAGTATCCTATCAAATCCCATAAAAAAAATAAAAAAAAATCATAATATGTCCACAACAACATGATCAAATTATGAACTGTCCTAAACCCTTCTGTCTCCACCAGTACCACCGACCGTCTGATTGCCCCACTACTCCGCCTAGGGGTATGTCTAAAAATTACATTTCTCCCCCTTCCCCCTCTGAAGTTCAATAGCTCTTCAAATACAAAGTCTTGGACAATCACGTGCCTTGTAATTCGATTGGGATGCCGATTGAGACTTGGCCCACAATATTTTATAAACGCCAAAGAAAACATTGAGGGACTTATTGCTTTATTAGCTTACCACAACGAAGCTGTCATTCTTCATTTTGGCTACGGACTGGGTTTACGTGGAAATGTTGTTCAATAAGGTTTGTTTTTAATTTAGTTTTTGTTGGGATTAAGGTGTTCGATACAGTTAGTGTCAATTTAGAAGTCAATGTCGATACAATTTTGCTTCGCTTTGTTAGTATTTTTTGGTCTTTTCATTTGTATACAGCGTTGTTGAAAACCAAGACCAATTAAATACTGATAAAAACCAATACTCTATTTTTACATAACATTACATGGCGCCTGTAATCCCCGAAGGGTTAAGCAGAGGTGTAACTAACAGTACATCCACATTTCACCAGTAATATTTACATAGTAAAACGGGGTGAATAGAAATACAGGGGTGAATCGGCACGAAACTTTAAAATGTATTTTAACATTGAAATAATACAGTTTGCTGCCAACTAGGAAAGTTAGTCTTTAATTATTATACAATAAACACATTAGAGCCCTTTTTGGCAACAAATTATATTATTTCAACGTTAAAATCCATTTTAAAGTTTCGTCCCGATTCACCCCTGCATTTCTATTCACCCCGTTTTACCGTAAACTCACGCCTTCTTCCTATGGGGGTAGGCAGAAACTATAGTACGCCACCTGCTACGTTCCTTACATACTCCTTTTGCTTCGTTTACGTTCATACATCTGGTCATACACGCTCGCCGGTTACGAGTACTACGCACCTGACTTCAATAAGTGAAGAACATCATTAATGAGGTCATTATATGTCTTTCTGGGGCGTCCCCTCCCGGCATTTCCACTCACATCTGCCTTGGAAATACCTTTTGTTAGTCGCCTTTCATTTATCCAGTTATATTTATCTCGGTTTATATCGCCAATTTACTTAATATGACCATATCCATGATCAAGTAGTAGGAATTCGATGGATACGAGAAGCACTGAACCGCACAATGACGTGTGGGCTCCCCAATATCCAGCAATGGACGTCTTTCGGATGAAGTGATGATGATATTGAGAGAACCAATTATTGCAAATCAAGTATTACGAATACATAAAGTACCTTGTTTTCCTTAGGTTCCGCATCTACTACAACCAAGGGACTTCGGATCGTCTGAACCACTTGACCCTGGTGAACTGGTGGGCTGGCAGCCTGTACAAGTCACCTGTGCTACCACCACCAGACAAAGTCTACACAGACTTCAAAGGAAGGGTGTTTGAAGTACCTGTGCTTCATGTAAGTTATCATCGTTACTGTGGCAGGCTTTTTTTTTTTTTGGATGGGAAATCATCAAATAATTTCTCCCGCTCTGGGCGGACCGGGAGGGTCTGTCAGACTCTTACTGACTAAAACCCACCCGTATTCCTTCCTGTTGCCTGTGTTGCCAGGGTCCTCAGTGACCCATTAGTACCTTCCCGCGATCCCAGCAGGCATTGACCCTAGTGGACCCCTACACTTGTGCTGACATATCTTGAGGCGCGCGTGGAAAACCACGCGCCGTCGACCCGGGCCTGGTCCTCACCGGACAGTGAGCTACCTATTGCTCACCGTCCGCAAGCCCGCGCACTGATGCAGGCTGGATCCGAGCAAAGGACTTTATTATTTGAACGGTATCGAAAGTGAGATTGTCTTTCTTATGTAGCGTCAAAATAGGGAAAATAAGACAGATTTGCTTTCTTCTTTTTAATCATCATAATTAATATAAAGAAAGAAAAATATTTGGGACACGCACAAGGAATACAAAAAGTAAAAAAAACCGGCCATGTGCGTGTCGAACCACGCACAATGAAGGGTTCTTTGTAGATAGGATTACTTGGGACGAATTAATTCCAAAAACAAACTTAACATTGTAGTTGAAAAACCTGTTCTCCCATACATCGATATATGCCACGGTCAATTCTCTAACTGCAAATTTAAGTTGGTCGACTATAACTCGCTAACTTGTAAAGCCTACTTAGCCGTGATAGTTTTCGTCTTAAATTCATTATATTTACTACTGCCATGATTTTTTCACATCTCCATAAACAACCATTTAGCTGGCAGGGGGGGGGGAGGGACACTTGACTCTAACAAAAATTAGCACTTTATTGCTTAATATTACGCAAGTGGATCCTTGAATCGAAAAGTGGTGTTGACAGACCTGCAATATTTTTGAACGGCCTATCCAACGATACCCTACACCAAGGGGTAAACGAGAAAAAAATATCATCCCCACATTTTGTGCAAGGGAGTTACGCTTAAAAAATTTTTTTCAAGATTTTATTTTAGCACTTTGTCGGCGTGATTAATATGTACTCGTATATCTATGCCAAATTACATCTTTCTAAGCGTCTCTGAGCTAGAGTGGGGTCAGACAGACAGACAGACGGACATGACGAAACTATAAGGGGAACCCTTAACCCCCTTGACTACTACAGAACCCTAAAAAGAAGCATTTAAAACCAACAAAATTACATATTTGTTCATCAGAATATAAAAAATAAATAAAAAACGACTTGTGCGACGCCAAAAAGGCTCCTATCTCAGCATAATGCTGCGATATTTAAAAAATAAATACCGCGGCGCTGGTATTCTGATAGGGCCCGAATACGTATCACACTATCATTAGCTCCACACCATTAGTATTATTGACATGTTAAGTATGTAAAGTTCGACACTTTTACAGAATTGTAATCATTATATTTAGGGATGGACACATGAGGACGCTATCTGTTAATAATCTTGTCGTAAGCTAACGACGGTCTTGTAAAATGATTTAAAATTGCTAAAAATCGGTTAAGGATGGCTTCGTAAACAAAACATGAACCTACCTACTTAAAATGTTTTCACAGGCACCTCCGTGGCATTTCGTGAAGTACAATAATGATAACACTATCACTGTTACCGGGGGACGTGACGACAAACTGCTCTCGCTTATTGCTAAGAAGCTGAATTTCAAGTAAGAGAGACAACATTATGACGTCATATTATCCTCAAAACTTCTAAATTCTTTAAAGAAATAGAGATTTCCCTAGGTTACGATTAAGCCGCATTACTGTAGGTGCAGACAGAGACATTAATTTCAAGCAATTTGACACCCTACGACAATTTGTCGTGCTATAGCCATTTTATAAAACCGGTTGTAATTTGAATATAACAATTAATTTCCCTGCTTTTACTCAGTTGGTTAAAGGTACCAGAAAGTGAACTCTGACAAATAAGAATTTCAACTTTGTCTTTATGAATGGTAACGACCAGCAAAGCCCTTGGTCAGTAATCAGTTTACGTCAAGTGCACATTACAGGACTATTTCGAGCAATGGGCTAAATTTCATTCTACAATTACACCCCTGAATGCACGCCAACACACCTCAAAGGCCCAAACACTAGCAATTACATTCGTGACGTTATTTACGATACAAATTAAATTCTTACACAGTTTATCCTTTACACCTTCTCCCTAATTAAAGCTGGTTAGGGTTATTTGATACTTAAATCACAATACCTATTTTAGACCTTAATTCTTCAGATTTAAAGTAAATTTTCCCCAGGTATAAGTACTACGACCCACCAGACCGGAGTCAGGGGTCAAGTATTTCAAGTAACGGAACTTTCAAGGGTACTCTTGGTCTGATTTGGAAACGTGTAAGTTTAAGTTTTGCTATGAAAATGATTTCTCAAAGGAAAGGTTTGTAAACAATACAGAACATTTAATTTCTACTTGTACGCTTTAATTTTTTTACGAGTAAGAGGAGTATTCATTTAGAGCGTATTTTTTGCTGTATCTTTTGCGGATGACATGAAGGTATGGATGTTAGGTATTTTAAACTAAACTTAGCCCTTCCATTTTTTTTTTCTTCCTTGGATAAGCTCCTGAGGAAACTTTAGAATTTATGCTCTGCAAAATGTTAGACATTACAAAAATTTTTCGTAGCAAGAAATATTTGGATCGGACTTTTCACTTCTGTAATGGTAAAAACAAACAACTACAACGTATTGACTTCTTATCTTATCCATACAATACATACGTGGGAGAGAAATCATAATGAAAACTTGGATCATGGACTCAGTATCTATGGCCGGTTTAAAAAATACAGCAATCGATTTATCACATACTCTCGTCGTTATGATCGTGTACTTCTGCATTTCGGTACTGAAACACTGTTTTTTTTTTATCTTATCTGTTAAACGAGCTTTGTTTGTATTAATTAAGAAGACTTCCCTTTCAGCAAGCGGATTTCTTCCTAGGAGATGTGACAATGACCTGGGAGCGGTTACAAGCAGTGGAGTTTTCGTTCATGACTCTGGCAGACTCAGGCGCTTTCCTCACTCACGCTCCAGCAAAGCTGAGCGAAACTCTGGCGATTATAAGGCCTTTTCAGTGGGAGGTAATCTCTATTTGAATATGTTTTTGTTAGGAGTAAAATTCTTCGAACGATTCGTTAATAAATCAATGAATTGGAACACAATAGAATGAACCTACCGTTTTGAAACATAGTGTGATCCTAATTTAACATTTTTATGGATACCAAGCTTCACAGTATAATTTCACGTCATGTGTCCTTCACAATCTGTAAACACTTTCTTTTTTTTGCATGATATTGAGCACAGAAAAAAACTGTATTAGTCACCGGAGCCGTGGTGGCCCAGTGGTAACGGCCGCGACTTACGAGTTGTATGTCGTAGGTTCGAACCCAGACAAGCGCTTTACTTTGTGTAAATTATTACATCACCACTGCTCTCAAAATGGTGAAGGAAAACATCGTGAGGAAACCGGCATGTCTTAGAACCAAAAACTCGAAGATATGTGACATCTACCAACCCGCACCGAGCCCGCGTGGTGGATTACGGCCCTCTCCCTCTCCCAGAGAGGAGGCTTGTGTCCCAGCAGTGGGAACATTATAGGCTGATTATGTAGTCACTGTTAGTCTTTGCCAGCCTTATCTTCAGAAAATACAATATAAGATAATTAAGAGACAGACAAAGAGACATTCTTTTCTAAACATCTTTTCCCTTCTTTTCTCTTTTGCAGGTATGGCCTCTTGTCTTCGCAACATTACTAGTGACCGGCCCAGCACTCTGGATAGTAATCGCAGCCCCATCGCTATGGCAACGACGTAAATGTGACCAGCTGGGACTGTTCAGCAGTTGTTGCTGGTTTACGACTACGCTTTTCTTAAGGCAATGTAAGGAACACTTTTACGACATATTCCACATTGGGCACCCGCTTAAACAGCACCTGAGTGAATGGCACCTGAGGTATTCTATAAACGACACCTATCGGTATTTTTCGCAGGTGCCATTAGTGGAATAATAATTTATTATTTAAAATTTTATTCCACTAATGGCACCTACGGATCAGTAGCTAGTATCTACTGATCCGTAGGTGCCATTCGTGGAATTAAATTTAAAAAATCAGTAGAGATATTAATAGAGTTTAGTAGAGAGTTTTAGTACCATATTCGTGTAGATTACATTGCTTCATAGAGTAGACTGAGATGATGCACTGCGTCATACCAATTTTTTGTAGACCTTAAACCGTTCACTGTCCCATGTTCAACTATTGTGTCTGCTTTACGGACAGCATACTCCGGCAGAAAGCATTCCATTGCGAGCATTCGAAAAGATAGCAAAGAGCTAGAGTTAAGTTTATTTATGGAGAACTCTGATGTTCAGGTGTTATCTTTGACTGAACACGTAGTGTTTATTTAAAAATATACTACTAATATTTGAAACTTTCAAGATATGTTGCCTCCTTCCCTAAATATGGCGACGGGGTGATGGCTGATCTTTGCGTTATGCTCGTGAACGGGTGCTGCTTGTGGTGATTGGTCGCCTTGCTGACCATGGTTTCATTATTGTTATCAGTAATTAAATAATTATTTATTTTACTTAATTGTATTTGTTGATTTATTGGCGTGTGCTAGCTGACATGTGGAAAATAATTTAATTTAATGTTCTGTGTCTCGTAATGTCAATTACTTTGCATGACAGCTGTGCTGCTGGGGAGTTTGTTGCGCCACTTCTTCTTCCCAGCTAAAGCACTAGGAAGTGGTGAAGGTTTTGCGTTTTGGGGGACTGTCTTATGTAATTTTGATGTTTGAAAAGTACTGTCTCTCCGCTTATTTGAATAAATGACTATTGATTTTGATTTTGGTAGGTACTCTATGGAACTTATCATAACATCACGCATTTTTTCTCCGAAGGGTGAGGCAGAGGTATACCTATAGCACACCTACATTTCACCAGTTATGTTTAAGCCCCATGTAATAGGGGGCGAGCCCATTTTCATCAGCCGGGCCCAAATCTATACCCCAGGCTGCTACTGAGAAAATCCAGATAAACTTTATCAAAGAGTCTTCCTGCTCGTTGACGAACCCCCTTAGTGTTTAGGCTGTTTCCTACCATTCAACATCGGTTCCATTCATTAATTCGTTCATTTTGGTATGTTTCTCAGCATCCAGCAAAGAACCATCCAGCACCCACAAAGCCCGTCTCGTCTCTGTCCTCATCTCTCTCGGAGCGACCTACGTCATCGGTGACATGTACTCTGCGAATCTCACCAGTCTGATTGCCAAGCCTTCGAGGGAACGTCCCATAGGAACCCTACCAGCCTTGGAAGAAGCGATGAGAGACTATGGGTATGAGCTAGTGGTGGAAAGTCATAGCTCGTCGCTGGCAATTTTGGAAGTGAGTTCTTGAAAACTGTTGTCAATGCGGCAGTAGAATTACATGAATGAACACTGCTATTTTTTTATTCCTTTGCAAATGGCTAGATTCTCAAAATATTATATTGTTCAATGGTTGAAACTAATGCACACATCTACATTATTTTGTCTTGGTGGCTTTTTTGCAACTGTGGAACTTTTTTGTAACTGAAGAATATTTGTCAAAATTAATTATTATCAATTACTTATTATAAGCAGTAAGTATTTAGCAACATACCTTGTTTATGCCTTGTTTCCCCGAAAGGTTGTGCAGAGGTGTATCTGTAGTACACCCACATTTCGCCAGTTATGTTTGTCCCATGTAATAGGGGGCGAACCTATTGCCGTCAACCGGGCACAAATTCAGACTCCGGGCTACTACTGAGAAATTCCAGATAGAAAAACCCAATAACACTTTACCCAACTCGGGAATCGAACCCAGGACCTCATGCTCAGTAGTAGCGCTTGCAAACACTAGACCAACGAGGCAGTCTATCTAGCAACTTATGACGCTTACGACACTTAAAACCGCGGTCACTGTCAGATTGCATAGAAAAGAAGGAGAAGCGCGATGACAAAACCCTTGTAATTTATTGCAAAATATGAAGCAATTATCTATTTACTCAAAATTGAGTTGAGTAAACGAAAATAAAAACACAACCAAGTTCTGCTTTAAATAAGACGTACTTATTATTAATGAAATACGTAACCTATCGTCGGTGATATTCTGAAACCGCGGAACTAACAGTGTTTAAAACCGCGTAAGGTAGGTGCAGTGAATTTTACAGGAACGAGGAAAACGTAATATTTACTAAACTACTTGACTGTCTATTGTTTAAACTTTAAAATTGTCAAATTTCTCTTAATATTGTAGGCATTAGTTGTGTAAAATATGTATTAATGAATTAGAAAATCCGAAATCTCGATTTTGCTACTTTTGTAAATACGCGGTTTTAAACACTATTAGTTCCGCGGTTTCAGAATATCACCGACGCTATGTTGATATTTAATACAGATATTTTGGATTAGAACACAAGTTAAGAGGTTAGTTTAACGTTAGTTTGTATCGAATTTTTTTTTCAAAAGGTGTTTTGGTAACAACCAAGTTCTGGGAAATATGTAATAATATTAACATATATTTTTTCCACTACCACAAACTATACAGATTTGGCAATTATTTTTCCTAAGAGAAGCCTATTTTGGTCAATTGGGTCTTGTCAGCGCCTTAAGTGATAAATACATTTCTTAATTCCTAAGTGGGGTTTCAAATAATTTTAGAACCTATACATGCTTAAACACATTTTTAAATAGAGCAATTAAATACACTAAAGGAGAAGCTTAATAGGATTTTACTTCCTACCCTTTATATCTGTTTGTTTCACAGTGAATATATTCATGCATGTTATGATTTCGTGCAAAATCGAGCGAGCGATAAGCTTTTGTTATTTCAGGTTTACGTATTTTTATGCTTCATAACACGACACTAGATCCGATGCAAATAATGATGGATTAAGGCTTCGATGAAAATGTTTACTAAATAATAAATATTTTATGTTATTTGAATATTCGAGATCAATTTTCAATTTAGCGTAAATACTATTGAAGTATATAATACATTGTGGGGGTGACGGATGTCCCCGAGTCCGTCGCCCCTGAACCCATTTAGGGGGGGGAATAGGGCGTTGTCCATCCATTGTTGATCTCCCGCTCACATTCCGCAGCCTCCTTCTGCAACATTACTGTTTCGCAGAAGGATACCACCGCATCCCAGGACTCCTCGCTGCCGACCATCGAGTCGACCACGGCTAGCAGTGACAGTTCGCTGCCTACTCCTGAGATGACGGTACGGCATGGCCCCTCCCAAGTGGCACACTTTGCCAGGGTATGCCGTGCCGTGTCCTCCCGGCAGTCGAAGCAGTGGTGACACCGGGCGTCTGGCTCCCTGTTTATGCGACACAGGTACTTCCTGAAGCAACCATGCCCCGAAAACACCTGCGTCACGCGAAATGACAGCGAGCCGTGTCTCCTCCCAAGCCAGCGCTCGAGTACTGACCGGGCCACCTCAATGGTGACGAGGCGTGTAGGCGTGCTAGGGCGTGAAAGTCTGTCCCGCCATTACGCCACCAGGGCTGCGTGAAGTTGCGACCGATACAACTCCATACGTTGCCCCACGCCCTCGCTTCCTCGCGCCACCGATACAGTGACGCGAGTACTTTTACCTCGAGGTCCCAGGGCGGGGATCCCGCCAGTACATAAGCCGCGTCGTAGGACATCATGCGATCCCCTAATGACTCTGACGGCCATCGCTCTCTGCGGCTTTCGCAGGACAGCGATGCTACCGACCGTCAGGTCAGCCGCCCAGATCGGGGCCCCATACATGGCTATCGATCGAACGATCCCCACGTAGAGCCAGCTACAGGCAGCGCTCGGGCCCCCCAGATTGGGAAGCAGCGTTGATAGCGCCTCCCTGCGCCCAACAACTTGGGTGGCAGCCGCCGAAAGTGGGGGCCGAAGTCCCACCGGCTATCGAGCACTAATCCCAGGTACTTCATGGTAAACTCGACTGAGATTCGAGCCGCCCAACCACGATGTGTGATCCGGGTGGTGGAGCTCACAATACCCGTGCCAACAACAACATCTGGTTACCATAAGTTGGGCTAAGGCAAGCCAAACAGACCTTTAAAACAATTGAGAAATTGTACAAAAACGGCTATAAACCTATTCTACGAATGTATGGGAAAATGGAAAAAAAACCACGCACGCGAATTAGGTACTGATGTATTAAGTCATGGCAGTCGGTTTTGAACCACTATAGGACACGGACGTCCTAGTCTGGGCTAGTTAAGTTAGGAAACTTGGTGAATACCAAAGGCCATTTCCAAGTGGGCTGTCCCAAGATATTAGTTATTAAGTTAAATATAGTTGGGTTTAAGTAAGCCCAGATTAGACTTATTTTACTGTTTTTTTTGAGGGTGGGAAATCATCAAATAACTTCTCCCGCTCTGGGCGGAGCGGGAGGGTGTGTCAGGCTCTTACTGACTAAAACCCACCCGTATTCCTTCCTATTGCCTGTGTTGCGGGGGCCTCGGTGGCCCATAAGTACCTTCCCGCGACCCCGGCAGGCATCGGCCCTAGTGGACCCCTACTATATGTGCTGACGACATCTCTTTGAGGCGCGCGTGGAATACAACGCGCCGTCGACCTGGGCCTGGTCCTTACCGGACGGTGAGCTACCCATTGCTCACCGTCCGCAAGCCCGCGCCTACGGTGGCCGGAAATTTTGAGCAAATTTGAACACTATTAATATTTTGAATTGAACCACTAGGTCAATGATACTATTATTCTTTTGCGAAGCAGTAATGCTCGCGAAGGAAGAGGCGGGACAGCTGAGGGAAAGGCAAATTTCGCGCCCTCTCGCCCCTAGCCGCCGCAGGAGACGCCCTGGGCGTCGGGAATCCCGGGCGGATTTTCAGCCAGCGTAGGCGCGGGCTTGCAGACGGTGAGCAATGGGAAGCACACCGTCCGATAAGGACCAGGCTCAGGTCTACGGCGCGTTGTGTTCCACGCGCGCTTCAAAAAGATGAAATGAAATGAAATGATTTATTTTCTGTAAGTAGGTTTGTACAAACACTTTTACACGTCAAGATGTCAGCACAAGTGTAGGGATCCACTAGAGCAGATGCCTGCCGAGGTCGCGGGAAGGTACGGAAAGGTTACTGAGGCCCCTGGCAACACAGGCAACGGAAGGAACACGGGAGGCTTTTAGTCAGTAAGAGCCTGACACACCCTCCGCCCAGAGCGGGAGAAGTTATTTGATAATTTCCAATCCAAAAAAAAAATTAATGATTCAATGAAATTGAATCCTTGAATATTAAAAAGCGACGTTGCCACGTAGTGCAAACTATCACGACGCTGTTACGTACCTATTCTATTTATTTGCCTAAAATAGAAAATCGGTACGCAATCGGGGGCTTTCTTCAAAGGCGACGGTCAGTGAGCGAACGTATTTTGCGGGCGACGTTATGCGGTCGCGGGGTGCGCGCGCCTTCCTTGTAGGGAAGGACACCCTTTGTCGACTATTAGATTCTTATAAAGGGAATAATGATCGATAAACAAAAAGCTGTTTAGCTTTAATTAAATACTTAGAGCATGGTGTTTTTAGAATTAACGTGCTATTATGATAATTCTAAAAACACTGTTTTGTTGTTTAGGTTCTTGTTAAATATTATTAAGTAGATTTAGAAATAAAATTACAAAAGTAGAAGTTAACAATAAAGATTTATGAATTGTTTTTACATGTTGCTTAAAGGAAGCAACCTATTAAAAAAAATCGTGGCTACTACCCGTTTGCTACTCAGGAAGTCACAAAACGGTAGTTTCATAAGTTCAATCGTAGAAAATTAAACATTTATTTAATTTTTATAGTTTATCAAATCAATAATTTGTTCATTGTTAAAAATATTTGACTTACACAAAAATACTTGTATTCTAATGGTTTGTTTAGGCATTAGTGTAAAAAAGTATCGATGGGGTTGTATAGTTGCATTATATTCTAAGTCCTATTTATTTTATTTTGTTTCCTACATATATGTACAACTCATTAAACCTGACTTGGATTCCGTACGTCTGTTTCGGGTGGCCACTGAAAATCAAAGCTGTACTATGCCCCCCCCCCCTCTTAGCACAGCATCATGCTGAGTGGAACCTTCATTTATGTTTTGTGATTATATGTCGATCTATTTTGTTTTATTTTTCTGTTCACCCACTCTAGATCTGTTGTATGCGCGTGTTTCTGTGACAATTAAACTTATTTTTCTTTCTTGTCTTTCTTTTTTTATACGATATTTTCGCCGTTTGCCCTTTCTATGACTTTTATTTTTTTCACCATTTGGGAAGTACCGCTAAGTTTACCGCTGGTCATCCGGGATAGTGAGTGCGTTTCGCAGATATTTCATAGCTAATAGCGCGCATTGTTTCGTTTGTAATTTTAGTTAATAAAAACAAAATAAACTAATAAATACAATTAGTTTTTTTTTACGGTCAAATGGACACTCATTAGCTATTTGACTTTTGTGTGTGGGTGTGTTAATTGTATTTTTAAGTTTATTTGTATTTCTTTTTTTACGACACTGGTTAACTTTTGTGTGTACGCGTGTTTTTGTAATAAAATTCCAGGACAACAGTATTTTTACAGTACTGCAGAGTATACAGACATGATTTTATTGTATAGCGAATGCCGCTAAAATTCAGCGCTAACTCTACGTAGTTATCGTGAGAGATACAGCACAACTCGCGTCTACTAGTATCCGAACAATCCTGGGAGCTGTCCAAAGGATCAGGGAAAATCAGCACATAGTGCCCAACACTCATGAAGGAATTGCTCCGCGTCACGTTCCATCCTCTTTAAAACAACGAGTTTTAGACCATTTCGATCGGAACACAACCTGCAGCCTTAGACAAGCTGGGCGTGTGTTTAGAGTGCACACATTCGTCGGACATTGTCAAACGAATCAAAAGCACCCGCGCCGACAAAAAAGCCATGCCGCCCGCGTGCAACGATGCCGCTCTTCCCGGGGTCAAGATACGTAGTATACGAGTATATACTATTACTGAATTTATTTTGTTTGTAATTTCACTTTTTTTATTTAGGGTTTTTAATTTAATATTTAATTTTGATATAGGTACTAGTATTACTTTTTTTTTTTGGGTGGGAATTCATCAAATAACTTCTCCCGATCTGGGCGGAGCGGGAGGGTGTGCTCTTACTGACTAAAACCCACCCGTATTCCTTCATGTTGCCTATGTTGCGGGGGCCTCGGTGACCCATAAGTACCTTCCCGCGACCCCGGCAGGCTACTAGTATTACTTGTGGTTTCATTTATTGCATATACATATGTGGTTTCCCCGTTTCCATATTGTATATTATCTAGTAACTCTTGAATGTTTTATTCTTTATCTCAGACCAATAATTGGGTCAGACTGTCATGAACACGTGTCTTGCAATTATGCTTGTTGTGCAAAGGATGAACTTCCAGGGGTTAGGGTGACCATATCTATCTCATATCCAGTCCAAGACTTGATAGGGAGCATGTTTCCTTAAGAGCATGATGCCGACGCAATGCCGCTGGAACTAACTGCCCTGTTGCTAGACAAGAACGGTCGCACGGTTGTCGCAGAGAAACCGATTCGTCACGTTTATCAGTTCGAGAGAACTGCTAGGGACTATGTCTCCAAAAGAGCATGACGACGCAATGCCACTGAAAAGCCGCTTACGTCACTTTATGGAAGTTTTGCTCTGAGTACTCCGAGTGTGCAGATGTAAAGTATCGTGTGAGTAATACCTGGTCAAATACTTGTTACGCTAGCGTAAGAGTTACTCACAAGTTTCTATAATAATATACTTTACATCTCTCTATTATTTATTACTCGTAGCTTTCTAATACTACATCCAATTTCATAACAATAAATTTCAAGTCTTTATAACTTTTTTTTTTCAATCTTTCCTTGCTCTATTAATGGGACATGGCATTGGACTTCTTCATATTTGGAATTAATTTAATCTCTATCGGTGGGAGAGTGACTCGTCTGAAGACGAGCTCTGGGCCGTACGGGGTGGAGTATAGTCCTTTCCCCTAAAGAGGAAACCGACCTAAACACATAACATAATTTGTAAAAACTAAAATTTTATCAGCCTAGGCTAAATTAAGAACGGTCACAACATGTTAATCAAGTCATGTCTCTGCGACATTGTGTGTGTAAGAGACACAAATATAGATGTCAGAGATGTCAAAAGGAAACAGAAATGCGACCATCTTTTCACGCGGTAGGGAGAATCTACGGTTTAAATCTTTGTTATCATTGCCTTAAATCTTGAGGTAGGTATGTCCATCTTTGTCTACCGCATGTGTGCATCCTTATCTAGCCCAAGATCACGTGTCTTTGCCAATCCTTCCAGAATCAAAAACGTGATAAGTTAAATAAGGTTTGTTTCTTCAGAATGGTACAGGAGTATACGGTCGTCTCGCGAATCTGATGCGTCGTCAGCGAATTCAGCGTGTGCGCAACATTGAAGTGGGCGTACGACTAGTGTTGTCCCATAGAAGAGTTGCTGTACTAGGGGGTAGAGAGACACTCTACTATGATACTGAGAGATTTGGTATGTACTGTTTAATAAATAAACTAGGTTCAGTACGCGACTTCCGTCCCCATGGTTGTCCACTATACTATACAATAAAACATCTTATGGCACTCGGCAATAATATAACTTTCTATCAGAGGAAGAGTTTTTGTAATTGGATCAGAACTTCCATAGATTACTTCTTACAAACAAATAAACGATTTTACCTATTTATAAAATTTGTTCAGATAGACCAATGAGAAACTACTACTAAATTATAACATATTATACAACGAAAAAGCGAGATTAATAAGTTATTCAATCGAATAACCAACTTTCTGATTAATTAAGTAATGCTCAAAAATCACAGTTTTACAATTAAACTATTTCAGTCATCATGACATAATCACAGTCTAGTAGTAATGATTTTCATTTTATGAACTAAGTCCAGGACAGTGTCACCCTGCTAATGATCTCTCCATACTAAACTACCTTTTGGAAATCTAAAATGAATTATATGCTCTCGTAAATTTTGCCTTCTGGCAAAAATGGCTTGCTCAAAATAAATGAATTGACTTTGACTTTCTCTTTTTCCCCTCAATACTAATAAAACAGATAGTCTATACTGATATAAAAAAGCTGCAGTGTTTTATTGTTTTTATTTTTTGTTTGCACGCGCTAATCTCTAGAACTACCGGGGAGATTTGACGAATTATTTTTGCATTTTATAGCCCAATTCTTGAGAATGCTATTTAATTAAGATCACGCTATGACCCTTAGGAGGCGATAAAAGCGAAAAAATAACACTAAGCGAAAACGCAGTAATGGGCACAGCTTTAGGATATATTTGATGTCAAAACTAGTTTCATGCGGACGAAGTCACGGGCAGGAGCCAGTTACATACAAACAATGCTAATATTGCTAATACTCGTAAATTCAACCTTCTTCTATCCGTAATAAGCGGTTGGCAAACATACCAAAATTTAGTTGAATGAAAGTTCAAAACAAAATTTTGTTTCAGGGTCCCATAACTTTCACTTGAGCGAAAAACTGTACACACGATACTCGGCAATTGCTTTACAAATCGGATGTCCTTATTTGGAAACTTTTAACAACGTGTAAGTAATAAGAGTAACATGTATAAGTAAGAAGTAATACGAGCTGGTGTTCGCAACTCCACGTCAAAGCGCGTATTTTGCGTACCTACGGGTGGGAAAATCGGTTATTCCACCCCAGCTCTTTAAGGAAGGCCAGCAATGCTTTGGTGGTACAGACAATCTCACGTAGGGTACCTGGGTTACCGAAGTAATTTGCCCTGTATGTGGCGACCACCGAGCAATTTAGTAGCACATGTGCTGCTGTCTCGTCGTCCTACATGCAGGCCTTGCACAGCGGACTGTCTGTGACTCCTATGACAAAGAGGTGTTCATTAAATGACCCTTGGTTGTTTAGTTAGGTGGCCATCGATTGTAGGGAGTGTTTTCTTAGCCTGCCTGTACTTACTTTGGTCTAACCACAGTTTGTGATGTTGGCCCTTTGTTCGTTTCCTTATCAGAGTGCGTAGGTACCCAAGGGAAAGTGGCGCGATGGGTTCAGGTCCCACTGGTGCCATGCTCGACCCCATCTGGCGAGTTCGTTGGCTGCATCGTTGCCTAGCAAACCGCTGTGTCCATTGATCCATTGAATGGTGTTATTGAGTTGCTGGTGGCACTCGAATTTTAGCTTGGAGTCAACTGTGAGACTGTTTAGCCCTTGCAGAATAGGCATGCTGCTTGAAAGTAATCAGATCGAGTGATCCTTAACTTCCCTGGCCACGATGGCTGAAGTGGCAAGAGAAATACCCATGCTATCGGCCTAGAATACTGTGTTATGGACTCTCCCAATGGTGTGGCTATGTGTATGTTGAAGTCCTCCGAGAAGATTCCAGCACCTGTGCCGCTATCTGTTTTGGATCCATCCGTGAAGATGCGCAGCTCTGCGGTGCGCAAACCCTCGTATCAGTGATCCTCGTAAAGTTGGATTCTGTATTTTTTTATCAAAGATAAATTGTTTGGGTACTAACCGGGTACCCAAATAAATTATCTTCATGACTTTCGTAATGGGGAACTCATTATTTAGTCCCTCAAGCAGCGCGGTGTGCTATGTGTCTCTCTTACCCCAGAGATTTCTTGCACTTAGACGCACCGCCGCCAGGGTCACTTGGGCTGTATGAACAAATGGAGCGGTGGTAGTCCCAGCATGGCTTCGATTGCTGCAGTCGTAGTAGTCCTCATGCAGCCCGTGGTCACCATGCAGGCTAGTCTTTGCATGCGTGCTAGTTTGTTGGGGGCTGTAACTACCTTGGAGTGGGTCCACCAGACCACGGCCCCGAAGGTAATCATGGGGCGGTAATCATAAAAAGAACATACAATAAAATGACTTTGGAAGAGTCGGCGGAAAAGATCTCACTTATTTCACTCAGGTATTACTTAAATTAACTGGGAATTCATGACTGTGTCATTTGTATTTTTTTAATTAAATGTTTGCAATATTATCAGTCATTCAGTCAGTCAGTACAATATGTGCTGTATATTTCAAGGAGATACAGGCACCTATCCACCGCCGGCGAAAAACGAGAAGCAAGTAGAGCTAGCAACTCAAACCGTGTCGGGACGCGCGCAATGAAAGGTTCTGTAGTTGGGATGAATTTATCCTAAGAACAAACTTAAGATTATAGTTGAAAAACACGTTCTCCTATACATTTGAACAGCAAATGTAAGTTTGTATGCAGAATATTGAAAGATTTAGTAATAGTTCTATACTTATGTATAGAACCACTTACTGTATTTTTTCAAAATTGTAGGCTCATTAATTTCGGAGATAAGGGTGAAATTTCATCTATTTTCTTAATTAAATTTAAAACGAATTATTTTTAAATGATAAAATATATATATTTGAGACCCTCACAGTAAGTCCTTTCATTTGATAAGCACACGGTACAGTTTGCAAAACTTTTCTTTTTTCTTATTTACCTCCCAAATTTCAACTTAATCGGTCTATTAGATTCGGAGAAAATTGACTGTAACAGACGGACAGACACACGAGTGATTCTTTAAGGGTTCCGTTTTTTCATTCGAACGTACGGGTTGAAAACGAGTACTCGACTCGACGAGTGATTGATTACTCGCTGGTGCGTATGTACCAAGCGTGAATCTCTCAGTGAGTGTTCTGCCCGGCGAGCGTCGCTAAGCGAGTACTCTCTTTGATAGCTCTTGCCACTGCGACAAACAAGTACTCGCCGGTGGTCTGTATAGTCAGCGATTAGATATTAATGCATGTATCTCTTTTACTAACATGGGACCTACAATCTTTTGCACGTTTCTTGAGCCAAAAAGCTTGATAGCTAGTCACTTCCTCGTCAGCGGTGGGACAGGCGCCATAATCTCAACACATTCACATTTTAACTAAGATTAAAAACTCACTACAATAGATCAAATGATTTTTAGGGTCATGACACTCTTCGAAGCCGGCATTATAGCTAAGATGACAACAGATGAGTATAAGAATCTTCCAGAACAAGCCAGAAGATCGGACCCGGTCACGGAGACTGATAAACAGGGTGGTGAACTTATGGGGGAGTCCACAGCTGCATCATCGCAAGCCGTACGTAAAAAATAAAAATTACCTATCCGAAATACATACAGCGGAGAGTCACCATAATTTATATCTATGTACATTAAAGTAGCATTTCGTGTCTTTCTATGTGACCGGGTTGTTCTACTAAACTCCGAAACGAATTTTGATTTGCACCATCATTTAGAGAATTTATTCCGGATATTTTATTCTCGGATTTATTAATAATAAACTAAGATATATTAAAGAAATCTCGATGTTTTATAAAAACCGTGCTAAGCAGGAACGGATGTGTGTATAAGTGTAATTACGTTCTAAATGGCACACCGTAGAAAAAAGATAATTTCAACCAACCAACCTTTTGTCATTCCTGTATTTTTCGTTTACAAAATACAAAATGGGTCAGTGAAATAGCAACCTATACTTAAGTGGAAGTGGCTAAACCACAAAATACATCAGAATAATTCAACTGGTTATGCTGAGGTACTCTTTAGTAAAATCGTCAATATTAAATTTTCCGTTAATTATAATTTTACAGTAAATTAACCTAACAATTACGGATACTTGTTAGATAAATTAGGTAATCGACCATCAAAATATTATTAATATATTTTACATCCCACGTTTTATTTTTGGTAAATTGTTAATTAAATCCTCCTTGGTTAACTGGATCATATTCAGGGGGGTAACCACCACCTCTTATAGCAGTATTATTTTAATATTGCTTCACAATGCGAAAGAGATGGAGCTATATAGCTTCATCTCATTCTCACACTGATATAATATTAAAATAATACTGCTATAAGAGGCCGTGGTTGCCCCCCTGGTGTGGCGCGACATCATAATATATCCTAATTACAATATATCGACCATCCAATACATACATCCTGTATCTATCATAACTAGAGATCAGATATTCGGATGCATATTCACCTAAAGTTGAGATGTTGGCTAATATGGAATGCGCTTTTGTATCGCAAAATCACGCGGCTCTAGGAATACAAATTTAGGTTTCTGATTATAGAATCGACATTTGAAAGTAAGTATATTAACTTACTTTCAAATGTCAGCTTATATGGAATGCACTTTTGTATCGATCGTAAAAATCCCGCCCGCCATTCCCGAATAGACAAATTTTGTTTTTTTCTGACTACATATGTAATTGGATGCATATGTACCTACCTAATATTATGATGTAAAGTAGGTGGAAACATTAATTTTAAATAAACTTGCAATCCAATAATCCCGGGTATTTTTTAATAAATGTTTTTATAGAAGTCGCTTCCCTACTATACACCGGACTAGTTATGCATTCCCGTTGTTCGTGGCCTCTTTAAAAAAAAGATTTTTAAGAAGCCGCTTCCATACTTTCATAGCTAAAAATTAACTTTAGGTAATATGCATCCGTATATATATCCGATCTTTGATCATAACACTTCACTGTATATTTTTATCTTGAAGGGGATCCGTTAAATTCAATCATTCTTACGTTTTTCAAATTACAGCGCTGTTCTACGATATATATTGAACAAAATTCAATTCACGGCAATATTGAATTTCGCGGGCTACATTCTGGGAATTACCTTATTACTTAATTTAGATGTGACATTGATCTTAAAATAACCTCTCCAGAGGTTCTAAACAAGAAGTTTAGGATTGTAGTTGATTTATTATCCAAGTTTGTGTTTGCAGCCACAAGGGGAATCCTCAAAAGGTTTGCAGCCCGTCTCTTTAAGGATGTTGAGAGGCGCTTTCTGTTTGCTCGGCATCGGACATCTGTTAGCAGGTAGTTTAAGAATTTCGTACTATGCAAAACTTCTTTGGGAAAGTATTTATAAATGAGTCATCGTCTGCCTAGCCTTTTCCCAACTAAGTTTGGGTCAGCTTCTAGTCTAACCTGAGGCAGCTGAATACCAGTATTTTACATGGAGCGACTGCTATCTTTCACTTTTTCTTTACTATTTTTCTTTTGGCTGTCGCTGCAAAACCAGCGCTGGGGCTCTGTCTCGCATATGGTCGCAGCATTATGCAGAGCGATGGCTGTTTTGCGTGGATGTAATGCATATTTTCCCCCCAATTTGTTATTTCGTGTTTGTGTTGTATTTTGCGTTATTTTTACCGCAAATAAACGTAGTTATTTTGTTTCTTTGTTTTTTTTTTCTATCTGACCTCCACAACCCAGTTACTTGGTAACTTATTGATAAATAAGTCATCTCGCATAATAATCGCGTGTTTGCGGATATTTCAATTACACATGCCATAGTATAGCATACGTTTCAAGCTATTTTATATCTGGTGGAAATCCTTCCATTTACGTATACAATTAAACTAATGGTTACCGTTAACGAAAACTCACACAACATGCAAATTATATTACAGTAAGAAGCTTTTAATTTTAATACATACACACTTTCCCTTCAAACAAACTCAGCATTTCTCATGCCAAACTAATCGACTGGTACCAAATCAGACAATTTGTCAATGATAAAGTCATGCGCAAATATTTGAAGTTTCTGAATATATGAATGAAGTTTATAAATGATTTTATTTCTGCAAGTACATATGTTTGTTACAAACACTTTTACACGTCAATAAGTACCTAGGTACTAACTTTGAGGACTTTTTGTTTTTATTTTACTTTGTTTTTTTATGTTTCTGCGAGTATTATATATTTTTTCTTTCTTTCTTTTCTTTCTACTATAGGCGAAAGCAGGCTCGAAGGCGCTAAGCTGCAGATAGGCCGAATTCCACTCAAATTAATTAATTGTCTTTTCAACTAGTCAACATAATTCTCACCCAGCGCTGATCCCAACTTAAAATTTAAAAAATTTAATGGGCAGCACAGCATAATATAATCAGTCTATAATGTTCCCACTGCTGGGACACAGGCCTTCTCTCTGTGAGAGGGAGTGGGCCGCAATCCACCACGTGGGCCCAGTGTGGATTAGCAGATGTCACATGTCTCAAATTTTGGTGCTAGGACATTCCGGTTTCCACACGATGTTTTTCTTCAACATTTTGAGAGAAGTGGTGATGAAACAATTTGCACAAAATAAAGCGCCTGTCAGGGCTTGAACCTACAGTGGGCCACTACTGCTCCAGCACAGCAAGTCTTCTTCCAAACATCTATATTAGCCGTCATCTCAGTACTCACACAATCAATCCATCCTTGCCTTGTTGTCGCGGGAAGGTACTAAAGGGTCACCGAGGCCCCCGCAACACAAGTAACGGAAGGAATACGGGTGGGTTTTAGTCAGTAAGAGTCTGACACACCCTCCCGCTCCACCCAGAGCGGGAGAAGTAACTTGATGATTTCCCACCCAAAAAAAAAAAAATCCTTGCCTTATTCGGCTAGTAATTGTTGACATTATCAAATCCATAACACTTTATAGCACTCATTTGTTTTCCAGCAATATCTTTGGCAGTAGAAATCCAGCTTCACCGCCGGTCTAAAAACCGTCGGGAGCCACCACCGAGCGAGCACAGAAAGGCACAGAAACTGCTAATGTTGGGAAAATCTGTAATGCTGTTCAAACGGGGATGCAAGAGAGTGTGTGCAACTGTGTATAGCGGCATCGATAATGCTTTAGGGCCTGAGGTTAACGAGTAGTTTATATTGAAGACTAGGGTAGAAAATGTTTTTAGTGATAGTGTTCTAAAGTAGTACGGTCACCTCAGTACTCTGCATTACCTGCAGACCCCATGGAAGAGGGGTTGGGTAATGCAGGTCACTGACTGCACTACCACCGTTCCAATTTGGCTGCCAAACAGCGTTGCTTTGTACCTATTTGAAAAAGGGCTACCTTTAGTAACTGAAATTACTGGCACATAAATATTTTTAAGTTATTTTCTTAAGTTGGCATCGCATTGACAATCTTTTGGGTGTTACATGTAAGTCAACTATCACTAATTTATACCAATTTTTTTTCTTAAGGTTTATTTTCAAACAAGATAAAATAAACATAATTATATAAGCTAACAGACTTAAAATAATAATAATATGTAGATGTACATGTATATAAAAAATTGTCCACAACGCTGTCATCACGAAAAGTGCCCAAAAGGCTGGCAGCATTGCCACGTTGTATGGCGATGCTGATTCTTTGGCCAAAAAACCAGCCAGCCTCATGGTCACGTGAAGAGTCGACCTCCTTTGCGATGTCTCGAAAAACCAAGTAGGCACTTGGACCCCATGGCCCTAGTGTTTCAACCCCAAACGACTCGAACATATAACTCCCAATAAGATTGGAATATTTTCGTCGTTTGAGGTTTTCCGCACTTGCAGCAGCCACCCCAGCACAGTCCGCCGTGCTAGGAAGATGGGATGGTGCAAGGGTGTCGACACATGTTGCATCCCACATCAAAGGCCTGCCTAACTTCCAAGGCATTATGGTCACTCCGTCTGGTCTCTTCCTATCGTCGCGTTCCAAGCTGTTGGTTTCTAAAACAGCTGGCATCTGGTGACAAGAGCACGACAGATGATGTCATTAATGCTGGCGTGCCGTAACTAATTAATGAATATAATCATTTATTTAGGCACATAAAGGTTTTGTAGTACCTGGGGACTTACAAAGTATGGATTACATGGTGAACACACGAATTGTTGGGTGAAGCGTTGCTCTCCTAGATCACTAAGGAATCTGTATATGTGTAGAAGAGACAGTTTCGACACCCTATTTATTAATTTATTTACCACAAAAATACATAACAAAAAATAAATCAAACACTACAAAATATACAATATATATATGTGTAATGTATATCATCAGTAAAAATAATTGAATTATTAAAGTGAATTCACTAATGCACATTGTTTGATAACAATTTACTAGTAAGTTGCAACAATGTAGTCAGTAACTTACTAATCAGTCCCATAAATTGGCTCAACTAACTTCGTCGAAGTTTGTTCGCAGTATAATCCTTTAATAGCGCTTAGCAGATGATATGTTACGTGGATGCTACTCACTCCACATTAGCTTTAGGTTAGTTTATAGTAGGTATACGCAAATTACGCTCATGTTTGTATAGCTTTCAAAAACTTTCCTATGAGAATAATAATAAATTTATACTAAACTAGCTTCTGCTCGTGACTTCGTTAACGTGGAAGTCGTAAGACATCTCCTAAGACCGATTTCGTGTTCTCTCCATCTCAAAATGGGAGATATAGCGTGATGATAATCATTTAAAAGGTTAAATCTGTAACTGTCTGTAATGTTCTAACCGTTTGGCTCGTCTTTTTACAATATAGAGGAATACAATCATAATGCAATATTGCTCATTCCCTATAGCAAATTACGTGATAATATATAACCTACAGTCTGACCAGACTTACAGGGAATATCTATGCAAAAATTGAACAGAATGTATCCGGTAGAATTTGGGTGATGCTGGAACAAACATTCAGATAAAAGACAAAAATTCTAAAAACTATATTTTCAGCATAACAATCATAACAACCTCATAGCAATCCGCCGGGGTCGCGGGAAAGTCCGAAAGAGTTACCGAGGCCCCTGGCAATACAGGCAATGGAAGGAACACGGGTTTTAGTCAGTAAGAGCCTGACACACCCTCCCGCTCCACCCAGAACGGGAGAAGTTATTTGATAATTTCCCACCCAAAAAAAGACTCGTAGCAATGCAATGACTTTTTTTTCAAAAAATTTCAATTTTGTAGTTTTGACTTTGTTACGATTTTATTATATTATATGTAAGCATAGATGTCAACAGCTGTGAAGTTACCTTATATAAAATCAATAAATAAATAACCATGTAGTGAAAGCTGAGCAATCTGAAAGAATAATGGGGAAGCTTAAGTAGTGAGTAGTAATTTAAATAGAATGTTTGTTAGTAGATTTAAGTAGTGAGTAGTAATTTAAATAGAATGTTTGTTAGTAGATTTAAGTAGTGAGTAGTAATTTAAATAGAATGTTTGTTAGTAGATTTAAGTAGTGAGTAGTAATTTAAATAGAATGTTTGTTAGTAGATTTAAGTAGTGAGTAGTAATTTAAATAGAATGTTTGTTAGTAGATTTAAGTAGTGAGTAGTAATTTAAATAGAATGTTTGTTAGTAGATTTAAGTAGTGAGTAGTAATTTAAATAGAATGTTTGTTAGTCGATTTAATTTCATCACACATATAATTTTGTTTTTATTTTCGTAATTGTACTTAAAGTCGCACTTAATAAACGGATTGTAAAATTATTTTCTTTAAAATATATCCTGCCTGATCCCATTAAATCCTATCACACCCCTAACTTCTGCATAGTGCTGTGCTACATCAAAAATCTTTGATGTAATACCAGTAAAACATAGGTAAAGTTAATATTACTATCTAATTGACGCCTTTCAGGTAGCCATAACAGAAACTTCACCCAACTTCGTACAAAATATAGCAATTTTGTTGAAATTTCAGCTACATACTCGTCAAGATGCTCTGTGCCTGACACAAGACAGCTTCCTCATTAAATTAGCGAAGTGAGAGCTTGCTAACGAAGTTATTATGATGGACAAGTAGACGTGGAGAAGGTTCACTCAATAATTATTTTTTTTATTGGCTACATACATGGCGATTCAAATAAAAGGTAGTCTAAAAACTAAGTTAAACTAAGTTGACAAGCAGTAGGTGCTTAATCGGTCAAGGACAGCTAATGAGACCCAATTGATTTTCTATTGTTTGACACCGAATCGGTGACGCGCCCCGCCGGGCTTTTGTCGTTAAAAAGGTCTGTCGCAAAGGCTGACCTAAAAGGTTTATTAAAAGACATGGGCTAGTTATAAAATATCATCCTGAGAAAATATAATTATTATACAAGGTGTTGTTTTGGATCTGCAAAACATTTTAGGAGGTAATTATGTTAGTGATTCTCGACCCGAATCAACAATAACATGGGCAGGTATTTTTTTTTTCATTTTATTATTATTTACGGAAATCGGTAGATGTGAACTCCCCTTTTTAAAACGCGAAAAAAAATAAAAAATTAAAATAAAAAAAGATAAAATTTTAAAATCTAAAATAAAAAGTATTATTGATTATTGACTTGGTATCGTATTGTTATATTATAGAGGCATGAGGAACAGGGTGTAAAGTTCACTCATCCTCCATAGAAAAGGGAGGATCCTCTGACCAGACGGGTGTCGTGTCTGGTGGGCAACTGCCCGACGGTTGATGTCGGGATGTTGTATATATGCTAGTTGCGCGGTAAACTCTGCTTGCGCGATGCAGGATTTTGCGTTACGTCAGTGTGCTGCGTAGTTCGCATGTGGCGATGTAGATGCCGCCACAATATGATTATTTACGAGTTTCATAACAACCTCCTGAAATATTTTGCAGGTTCAAAACTGCATCTTGTATAATAGCAACAAGTACATTTGTGTTGAGTGCGTTTGAACTCGTCGCGGGAAGGTACTAAACGGTCACCGTGGCCCCTGGCAACACAGGCAACAGGACGGAATACGGGTGGGTTTTAGTCAGTAAGAGTCTGACACACCCTCCCGCTCCGCCCAGAGCGGGAGAAGTTAATTGATAAT
This sequence comes from Atethmia centrago, assembly GCA_905333075.3. NCBI lineage: Eukaryota > Metazoa > Arthropoda > Insecta > Lepidoptera > Noctuidae > Atethmia > Atethmia centrago. The sequence goes on from HG995374.1 coordinate 27,532,196, forward strand.
ATCCCATATTTAGTATGGATGGTATTTCATTTTTAGTATTACCATAATGATTCCATATTATTTGCAACGTATGATTTTAAAATACCCTACAGCTTGTTGTTAGAAGTAAGCTTTCTGTCTTGTCTATATCGTGTTTATATGACAAGAGAACAAACGAAGACTTTACGTCTGGCATACATCAAATGTTATCATATTTTTATTTTTTATTTTTCCAAAGATTTAGTCGAGGTAAGATGCGGATAATGAAAATCGTCCAATAGTATAGAAATTACTCTTCGTTATTATAGTTTTTTTATACGAGGGACCACACTCAATAACACGTTGACTGACCCGGGGATTGAAGCCAGAATAACGGGACAAAGGAGGCGGCTACATAAACTTTGCATTTGTTTAGATTTTGAGTTCCTCAAAATCAAAGCAAATGCTTAGAATTTTAGTTTGAATTAAATATTAATTATATTATGGTCGATCGATCAGGTTAAGCTACGCTTGCCGCGGTTGGTCTATGGATGGGTGACCGTCTTTACATACCAAGTCTGACGACCAGTCTTACCAAGGGGCATCGTGTTACCCAGTAACTGGGTTGTGGAGGTCAGATAGGCAGTCGCTCCATGTAAAATACTTGTATTCAGCTGTATTATTAGCGTAGTAGTTCCCAAGGCATATGGAGATGAACGGGCCAAAAACTCCATGGACAATCATTTATCATAATCATAACATTTTTTCTTCACCAGAACAAGCACTAACACAAGTGAAAATACATAAATTCTAAATAAATCCGTGACCGGATCCCTGTGACCCACTTATTGAAAACAAACACCCTGTTTAAAACAAGTGCTCATACGTGAATCCAGGCGCTTTGTTCGCTTCATACAGAAATAAAATCAAAAATTCCTACAGCACAGTCAGCATTCAAAGGGGCTATAGGTTTCACTTTGTAGGGTAGAAATACCAGTTCTCGGCTCTGTGACCACCTAGTATTAATTATTTTCCTTTAGTTACTAAAATTTAGTACGTACTAGCTTCTGCCCGTGACTTCGTTCAAGTGGAAGTCGTAAGACACCAGAATACTAAAATAACAGCCACATTTTCATTAAAAAAATGCCTCGTTGGTCTAGTGTTCGCAATTGCTACTGTTCGATTCTCTAATCAGGCAGTGTAATTGGGTTTTCCATCTGGAATTTCTCAGTAACAGTCCGAAGTCTGGATTTGTGCCCGATTACATGGGACCTAAACGACTGGTGAAATGTGGGTGTACTTATAGGTACACCTCTTCAGCCTAAACCTTCGAGGAATACAGGCGTAGTGTTTCCTGTATAATACGTTTGTAGTTTTGGTCTCAGCAGTCACAATTTACAAAGACTCAGTACCGGTGACGCGGGAGCAAGAGATGTACAGTTATCCGTGTGAGAAACAGTTAGTCCTGAGGTCGATTCTGCAGTCTCCAGTCGCAGTTTCCCTTTTCTTGCGAAAATTTTCGATTTTAGCGAATTAACGCCTTCGTTCCTGCATATACTAGCTTTTGCGAGAGAGCGTGTCAGACTCTTACTGACTAAAACCCACCCGGGTTCCTTCCGTTGCCTGTGCGTTGCCAGAGGCTTCGGTATCCCTTGCTGACTTTCCGGTGACAGTTCATATACTACCTAATGTCACAACACTGATTCACTGACTGATGCTTTCTCACAGATCATTCCTGACGAACGGCTATCACTAAAATAACCGTCACCTAACATTTATATAGACTGGCCACTACAATGAAGACTAGTCAAAAATAACAAAAAAAAAATTGTTCATATAATTCTCAACGTTAAAATAGACTAGAATACACTTTATTATGTACACCATACAAATTACAGTTAAAAGTGTAGAAATACAAACAAAAAAAATATCTTTTTTTTATAAAAAAAAAATAAAACTCGAATTTAATACCTTTTTTTTTATTATTTTGTTTTTTCTATAATTGTACTGTTTAACTGAACCACATTTTATGCAAATAAACGATTTTGAAGGGAGTCGTTCTTTATGATTTCTGACTTTCGTAGCGGCGAGTCTATTCATCATAAAAAAACCGACCAAGTGCATGCTGAACCACACGCAATGAAGGGCTCCGTTGGTGGGATGAATTTATTCCATCAAAATATGTCGCATAATTGGCCGTTGACTTAGAAGCTTGATTTTTTTAGAGTTCTCAGGAACCGTAGACCTACGTATTACCTTCCGCCTGACGCAGGTCCTCACCGGACATGGCAGCCACGCGCGCTTCACAGAGATGTCGTCAGCACAAATGTAGGGGTCCACTAGGGCCGATGCCTGCCGGGGTCGCGGGAAGGTACTAAAGGGTCATCGATGCCCCTAGCAACACAGGCAACAGGAAGGAATACGGGTGGGTTTTAGTCAGTAAGAGTCTGACACACCCTCCCGCTCCGGCCAGAGCGGGAGAAGTTATTTGATGATTTCCCACCCAAAAAAAAATTAAAAGACCTCGTAGCAATGACATTTTTTCAAAAATATTCAATGTACAATTTTGGCTTTTCTACAATTTTATGTATGTATGTATAGATTATATTTCAGCTAGACTTATGTTTCCTGATTAATCGGCTTCAAATAGGCATGGATCGTGTCACGTGTGAATGTTCATTATAATTACAATTTCTACGCAATTGCCACATTTGTGTTCTTCCCTCCCAATGCAGGGAGGGAAGAACACAAATGTGGCAATTATTAATATTTATAATTAAATATGGGCACCTAAAAATCTTTGACTCAAGATTTGTGAGATTCATCATCAATCATTATCACAATAATTAACTTGATTACTGGCGTTTTAACTGTAAAAGCTGTTTCTATTTTTAGTTTAGAACGTTTTAAATGTATAATTACTGTCACGGAAGGTCGTGGGGTTCCAGTATGTATTCCTAACTAGCCTAGACTACAATTTTATATGTTCTATCTATGTCGGAAATACGTTAGTCACTCGTTTGACTAATCGGGACGCCAGCGCCACCAAGCGGCGCTCAACAGAGTCTACAACATAACGCTTGACCGGAGTTAAGTTCAGTCTGTCGGAGGCGGTCAAGGAGGGAACACGTTTAGAAATTGTAGCGCGTTCCGTATAGTTGTGTCGTGTACCTACAGTGTGTGAATAACTAGTGTGATTATTTGATCCTAAATTATAATTTGATTTAAACTGCAAACGGTTTTTCTATTGTGCAATAACCAACACTTCCCATTGTACGCCCACAGTAATTAAAATATGGATGATGATAACGAGAGAGACCTACCTTCTCCGTCTTATATATCTTAGTAATCTACGACCTGATCGACTGACTCACTGTGAAAAAAAGTATCGTAAAGGACACGTAGGGTTTTAAAGGTTTAATTTCGCTAATACGCAATGAGCACTTAAGGTAATTAATGAAGAGGGAGAGGCAAACTTCGCGCCCCTAGCCGCCGCAGGAGACGCCTTGGGCCTCGGGAATCCCAGGCCGATTCCCGGCCACCGTAGGCGTGGGCTTGCGGACCGTGAGCAATGGGTAGCTCGCCCAGGCCCAGGTCGACGGCGCGTCATGTTTCACGTGTGCCTCAAAGAGATGTCAGCACAAGTGTAGGGGTCCGCTAGGGCCGATGCCTACCGGGGTTGCGGGAAAGTCCGAAAGGGATACCGTGACCTCTGGCAACACAGGCAACGGAAGGAACACGGGTGGGTTTTAGTCAGTAAAAGTCTGACACGCCCTCCCGCTCCACCCAGAGCGGGAGCAGTTATTGTATAATTTCCCAGCCAAGAAAACAAAATGGTGATTAATGCACGTTACCGTTAAAGAAGAGGTCAGCAGCAGGTGGGATAGTTATAAATATTAGTTACTACGATAGTTGACAACGAGTCCCTTCACCCTACATGTTTTTCATTCAACTTTGTCTATTGAAACCCCGAAAACGGGATGTTCCGTCAAAAACTTACAAATAAAAATTCGTATTTTATGCAGAAAAAGCTCCGTTGTGTTAGTAAAAGGCACTAACGGGCTTCAAACCGGGCTATTCCTGGAAAAAACGTATCGTAACTTCCATTTAGACGGTTTACGTAAATATCTCAATCTAATAAAACTTTTTCAGGAAACGAGTATAGTTGTCATTGTAATTTGAGTCTAGTATTCATTTGTTTTTTCTTTCCTTTTGAGTTCATTATTTTATTCGCATATCTTGCCCTTTAACTAGCCTTTGCCCGCGACTTCGCCCGCGTGGATGTCGGATAAAATATCACGGGAACGTTCCCGAGAGATTTTTTCCCGGTAATAATTAATCCTTCCTTTTAATCCTTTTTAATCCCCGTAGTACGTACTACCCGGATTAATTTGTATGTATGTACATACGGATGTATAAAACCGGTATCATGTCTTCTAAATCCTTTTGTTTTTTTTTTAATAATAATAATACATAAAATCATTTAATTCGGACAACTAAAAGATCCATATAAGGTTTGCACTTAAAATACTATTATTATTAACTTAAAATTAAGTCGAATTAGTGAGAAGACCACCCAACTACTAGACACAACGAGAATTGGGAAACTATGGTAAAGTCTTCGCACAAATTGCCTTATAATTGCGGAGGAAGTATCTGCCGCCACAGCCTTCCGAATGCTATTGTGACTGCGTCTTGTTCTGCTCAGGAGTGAGGCCGATTTCCCACACAACAACAATTTTTGCCTCGACTTCAATCGTTTACCAATCTTTGTCGTGCTGCATAACAATTTCTTTGCCACGTCGATGTCCTACACACATATTCTTATGAGACTTTCGTTGGCCATCAAGTCATGTTTATTACGAATAAACGCAAGGACTTCTGAAATCACCACATTACAGTTCGCACACTTAATCGTATCGACGGACATTGGTACCGATTCCCTTGTTCACAAACTAAACAAAATTTAAGTTCAGTGCATCTTTTTCTTTGTATTTCATTAAGAAGAGGACAGAAGATAAATTTTAGTTTAGTCCTGTCAAATTAATCAGCGCCTGTCACTACTAAATACAAGTTTAGATGTGATTAAAAACTTGCCTACTAAAATCACGTCAATTTACGTCAAGCGCTCATTAATTTGACAGGACTAAACTAAAATTTATTTTCTGTCCTTTTCTTAATTAAATAGAAAGAAAAAGATGCACTGAACTTAAATTTAGTTTAGTTTGTGAACAAGGAAATCGGCACCATTATCTCGTAATCACTCATCCGCGACCACTCGCATAGAACTCGTGCGCGAGACTGACTATGAATACCGACTTAATTTTGAACATACGTGTCTTCCATGTCATGTTTATTTGTAAACCAAGAAATGTACTGCTACTTTTTTCTACGTTTTTGTTCTTAAACATCAATTAATGTATACCAAGTTTTGAGTTATTCAAGGCACTCAGTAAAATCTTCCTTAGATTTTTTTAAAAACTTAATTACCCCTATTCTCCTGTTAGGCTTTGATTCTCGAAAGCCTACCTACCTACCTTATACCTACTCGTAATTCTTTGTTTTTTCAGTCAAAAGTATGAGCATCGAGTCTCTAGTTTATTGAACTGCGCGTTAAGATTCTTCCATACAAACTTTAACAATCCTTAAACACAGGGAGTGTTTAAGGATTGTTTAAGGATTGTTAATTGAGGAGTAGTTTTGAAAAACGAATTATGACAAACTATTACTAACAAAATATTACCTAATTTAAGACGCTGACAACACCTAAACCGCGGTCACTGTCAAATTCCATAGAAAAGAAAGAGAAGCGCGATGACAAAAAACTTGTAATTTATTGCAAAATATGAAGTAATTATCTATTTACTCAAAATTGAGTTGAATAATCGAAAATAAAAAACAACCAAGTTCTGCATTCAAATAAGACGTGCTTGTTATTCATTAAATACGTAACGTATGTTGATATTTGATACAGATATTTTGGATTAGAACTCAAAGTAAGAGGTTAGTTTAACGTTAGTTTGAATCGAGATTATGTTTTCAAAACGTGTTTTGGTAACAACCAAGTTCTGGGTAATATGTTCAAAATTAAAATATATTTTTCCGCTATCAAAAACTATACAGATTTGGCAATTTTTTTTCTTAAGCGAAGCCTATTTTGGTCAATTGGGTCTTGTCAGCGCCTTAAGAACGTATTCTCGCTAAGTTTCAAGTTTATTAACTCTCAAGATTTTTATACAATCTAATCCCTTTCGCCCCTATAACGTAATGCCAATCCGTTCATTGCAGTCGAGGAAAGTTCTTTACAGGTCGACTTCGCTGAAAAGATTGGTATTCAGTTCAAAATCGTTTAGCTTGTTTTTAATTAGTTTTAGTTCATTTTTTGTAATTCATTTTTTGACAAAACAGGCGTGTTGTTTATTTATTTATTTTTTTTGAGTTAATCAAAGCACGCCTTTCACCCCGTTAGGGTTATATTTTCGAAAAACCCTGATACATGCTATTCTTTATTGTTAGTTTTAAGTATAAATACTGAGTTTCGAGTTTACGGACCGCGCGTTATAATTCTTCTTAGATACAAACTTTGACATCCCCAAAGAATTAGGGGGTAGTTTAGAAAATTCAAAAAATGACAAACTTTATAATTTACTTGGTAAGTATTCGTTTAATAACTCAAGGAATAGATTTTTCATACAAACAAAATTCCCCGTTTTCGCCACCTCAAAGCTTGAATTTCCAAAAACCTCTTCTTAGCGAATGCCTACGTCATAACTATCTGTGTGCCACATTTCAGGCCAATCGGTTCAGTGGTTTGAGCTATGTGTTGACAGACCAGTCAGTCCCGGTTTCCTTTTATATAATATATGGGTTTAGAAGAAGATAAAAGATAGAAATGATAGGAGTGCTCGCGGCTCGGCGGTGTTAACTTTTTACAAGCTTTTATTATTTATTTAGCGACATTTAATTACTCAGACACTGAAAAATTGCTAGATGGAATGCAATAACTTTATTAGTTTTAAATAAATATTTATTTTAAAATATAATTAATATGTATCAATGCTAGCACTATGTACAGTACCATATTGTCCACTAAAGCACACAGCGTTGTTAAGTGATGGCCTGAAACACAGGTTTGAATAAACCTACATCAGGCAGGTCGCTATTGTATGGAATTAGACCCTTAACCAATCTATATAAGTTATACACTAGATTTATTTTAGACATAGTTTAACATTTTCTTACTAATTAATATGTAAGTTTGTAATGATGTAATTTCTAGTAATTTGTATGTGAACTTATGAATAAAAATATTATTATTATTATTATTTAGTTTCTCCTGTCCGGTTTCTGTCAGTAATGAAATCTTCAAATTAAATTTAACCGACTTGCCCCGGTGTCCGATTGAGTTGAAATTTTGCATGCATACATATGTAAATCGGATGACAATGCAACATTATTATGACATAGAGCTGACCCAGAAGGTGGCCATGGGAAATCTGTTATAAAACGACGCAACCCCATCGAGTATGGGCTTGCTTGATTTGTGATATGATTGTGACTGAGCTGATTTAAACTTTTTTAATAACGAGAAATGGCCTTCTGCTGAAATTCAGCCTTGTTTAGTTAAACCGAGATAATAATTACAATACTTCCTTCATATATTATTGTATCTGTGCAAAATACAAATATATTGACGCTAGTGCAGCTGCCGTAGTTAGTTCTACAACGTCCGTAGTTGTCTACGGACGTTGTAGTGTGGTACAAAACAGATTATATTTTTCAAACATCTTCTACTAATTTAAAATCTCAAATCCATTGATTCACTAACAGACAAAACACAGCCTGAACCGCTGTGTCTAGTAGCATGAAATTTTGCAAAAAAATAAAATACCTTTTAGAACGAAAGTTAGCACTAAGAAAAGATTTTTTAACAGTCATTCTCTAAAAGGGTTCTAAAGGGAATAAAAATTTTGTAGAAATTCGTCATTTTTGCCGATGGGAAACCTACAAAATCCCAACGGACGCATGGCTTGTAGATACATATAATTCTCTATGACGTCCAAATAACAAGTAAGCCTAGTTCAATCAGGTACAATGTTGTCAGCTGAAGAACTGGCTACTTGAGACAAGCATTCATACTTACATTCAAACAAAGTCAACCTAGAGCTTTTAGCATATATGAATTGCCACGTATTCGTGTATTTTTCATTCAGTAGTGAAAATGATTAAAAACGTAGAGAGCCGTCTCTTCTTTGGGTGAGAAGATGCCTTTTCCCAGCAAAATATTAGGGGTTTAAATATGCCATTTTATACTGAAAAATTCAAACAATATTTTTATTTTATTTTTATATAATGTCTATACATTTCTGCCATATCGTGGGAACGTAATTTATGGCTTTGCGATAGAACTCTGGGGACCTGGACTCAACAAACTGTGTGAAAACATCTTGTATAGCTTCCCGGGAAGAATTCTTTTACCATGTAAAAAAAAATCCAAACCACGGAATAAATGGTAGTCAGTTGGGGTCAGGTCCGGCGAGTTCGGAGGATGACGGATGGTTTGTAACTGTAGGTCCAGTGTTAAAATGGTTTCTCGAGCAGTGTCAGGTATTGCGAAGTTCTGTACAGTAGACATTTGCTGTTATTTCTTGACCGGCTCTGAGGAAGCTGAACTGAATGACACCATGAAGTGACCACCAAACAGTTACCATCACTTTTCTATGGGTCAGCTTCGCTTTAGGGCATTGTTGCGGCGTTTGACCTGGACTTAGCCATTGCGTTGCTCGCTTGCGATTATAGTAAAGAATTCACTTTTCATCACACGTCACAATTTGCCCCAACATCCCTTCATTTCTGTATCGGTTCAACAAAGTAAGACAAGCGTCAACGCGCGTACAAAATCATGGGGCACCCATTTTTCAAGCTTTTTTTATCTTACCGATTTGATGTAAATGGGGCAATATTGTGGTACGGATCAGCTTCCTTATTGGCTGGTGTTCCTCGCGGTTCATTCTTCAAGTCGAAGTTTCCACTACGAAAGCGATTAAACCAAAAACGCACGGTGCGTTCATTAGCCGTATCCTCTCCAAACACGGCAGAGATATTGCGAACTGTTTCTGCTGCGGTATTTCCACGGAACTCGTATTCAAAAATGACTTTAATTTTCAATATAACATTCAATTGTTTGATTTTCAATTGTTTCTCATACAACTTTTAAAGTAATGATGAAGGATCATTAGTTTAAAAGTTGTATGGAAAACAATTGAAAATCAAACAATTGAATGTTGTACAATATTCAAATTAAGAATGTTATATTTATCGCGTGAAAAAAGTTTCACTCTGGAATTTCACGCCATGCAGGTTTAATGTTAATTCAAAGTGCGGCAATAAACCCCTTTTATGAATATTGTCTCACAATACAGATATTTTAGACAAAAGAAGGTAAGGGGAAGCGAGTAATCTCTCTTTTGTTTTATTATCGACCCGCTACCTCCTATAACATGGACCACAAAGTAACATCTGGACTCTAACGTAGGGCCAAATGTTTTGATATTTAAAGTTTAATAGGGACCCTAACGCTAAAATGGCGGGAGGTACGCCAATATCGGTAGTACGTAAGTAATTACTTAAACTAACTGCACTTATTTGTGTCTAGCTAGCAGGTTGGGTAGAGGGCAAACGATAGATTTTTTTTATACTGAGATTTTATTTAGGCTAATTATTTTCCAGGCGACTAACAATTTAAAGGGCGTCAAACTATTTGCTATTAAAAAGATAACTTGGCAGCGATTAAATATTATTAGGCATGTATTTAACGCGGAGACAAATTAATCTGAATTTGGGTTTTTTTTTTGACAGGAATTGGGAAAATCCTCATGGACGCCCCGACTGCCTCACTTATGAGCCAGTCGGGGCAGTGCCGGACTCTTACCCGCTAAAAACCTACTCCTGCCTTGCCAAGTGTCCCTCTGAAATGATCAGAGACCTTTTTAGTGTACATTGTAATTTTATATATACAAAGTTTTTTCTATCTATTACATTTCTTATTTTACATTATTTAGGGTACACACTTTTATTTCTTTGTATATGTACGAACATCCTTTTTTCCTTTTTCCTTATATCAGAAAGCGTCTTACTCTCTTACTGCTTATTTTATATTAAATGTTTACACTATACATTCAGACAGGGGGCTGCATTCTGCAGGTTTTACACTATTTATTCTCATCACATTTTCTGGCTTTTCACCGACTTGTGTAATTATGCTACTGTTAAATATTATTTTAAATACTAATCCTAAGCATATATTCGGTTACTTATGCCTAGTGATAGTCGCGCTTGCTACTTTTATGCAAAACCAAATAAACTTATTTCTGGAGGCCGTGTTAGATATTAATTCATTAAAGTTTTCCATCTTTATCTCCGTTCCTAATTCCTGTTCAATCTCATACCTATTCAGACAGTAAGCGGGGCAGTCAGTCAGTATGTGTACTACCGTTTCTTGTTCGTCAGGGTCACATATGCACGATGGGCTCTCCTTGCACCTGTTTAGGTATTCAGAGAACCCACCGTATCCTGTCAGTAGTTGGGTCAGTATTCCAGTCGGTTTTAGTCTTTTTACTTGTTTAAATGCCTGGATGGCATCCGGGAAAAATAGTTTTGTGACGCCGGCTGTGTGTTCGGATCTGTATCTCCGATTCCATTCGTCAAGTGTGTCCGAACGGATCTGCTGCTTGACGAATGAAATCGGGCATTTATCATAATCTGGCCTTGTGGATTTTGGGCTACGCAAAATTTCTCTTGTGGCCTTGCATATAGCCAGCAGTTCCGCCTGGAAGACGGTACAGTGGGGCGACAGCTTGAGTTTTTGGGTTTTGATTTCGGCGTCGTTGCTCCAATGAGACAATGACGCCCAAACCTTGCCCTCGATCTTGCTGCCGTCCGTGTATATCCGCACTGCTTGGCTGCATTGGTTGTTATGTTGCTCCTCGTCAGCCAGGCATATGAACTGTAGGTTTATATGTTTGGCTGGGTGGGGAGTTCTGTCGAACGCGGTACGTCGCTCAATCTCCTGATCTCCTAATGCTGGTCGAGGTACCCCCCTCCTTGCCTCATACAGGGCCGCTGCCTCTTGTATTCGGAGGTCAAGGGGTAGTATCCCAGCCAGCACCAGTGCCGCGTTCAGGGAGACTGTGCGGTAGGATTTGCACGTTTTTGTGCAAATCCCCTTTGGACCGAGTTCAACTGTTTGCGTACCATCAGCTTTTCGGCTGCTGGTGCCCACGCACTTGCCGCATACAATACTGTCGGTTCAATTACTGCCGCGTAGATGTACCGTATGACATCCAGATTGAGTCCCCAGCTGATCCTGGCTGCCCTTGACAACTGCTTGTAAAGGCTTAATGCCTTTTTTGAATGAATTTGGGATTAAAAAATAATTAAAGGCGGTATCAAATATAGTAGGTTGGCAGCTACAGCGAAGGATTATTGAATCATTTGTGTTAGGTTAGGTTAGAACAGTGACCATTAACGATGATGCCAGATCCCCTCTATTGTTGGTGACTCTCAAGTACCAAAACAAAAACTCGATGCCAGTTTAAATTAACACAAAGATAACAACTGATTATTAAACTGCTACTTTTTACTTAAAATATGATCCTTCGCAGTAGCTGCCAACCTACTATATTTGCCTTTAATTATTTTTAATCCCAAATTCAGATTAAGTTGTCGCTGCGTTAAATACGTGCCTTTTATTTAAGATACCTATACATACTTATAAATTAAAGTTGCATTTCGAGTCCGTATGTGTGACCGTGTTGTTTTTCTAAACTGTAGCAACGGATTAAAAAATACGGTTTTCAACCTCAAATTTTCTAAGGGAAGGCCTCAAATTTTTCGTCCATCTATCGCATGTCGCATTACAGCCGGCCGCGGAGTAGGGGTAAAGTGAAAGGCGCTCGGCAGAGCAGCCATGGCCAATATGGCGGCACCCTTGGGTCGCATCAGCTAACCGTGTAGCATTTATATTCTCACTCATTTGTGCAAGTGCTCCGCCATATTTGTGTGTTTTGATCAGTGGATCGATATAAATGTTGTTGTTCACTTTATCGTGATAGACAACGATATAGCTAGTGAGTGAAATAAACCGGTCATCGAAGGAAAAACCAAGAATAGTGCGAAAATATCTGACGAAAAAAAGTTTCACTTGCATCGTATCATCTATTTGTTAAAATAAATAAAAATCTATTTGGTTAACTAAAATCAAAAAGATATAACACATTTAAAATATCTAGTATACCACATAGAACTGCTCTTCTGGGCAAAAGCTTTTTTGGAATGGCATCTAAAATATACAATAAAATACCTGTAGACATTTTAAACACCAAGGAACTCCCACTATTCAAATATAAATTGCACACACACACATAATCAGCCTATAATGTTCCCACTGCTGGGAAACAGGCCTCCTCTCTGTGATAGGGAGTGGGCCGTAATCTACCACGCGGGTCCAGTGCGTGTTGGTAGATGTCACATGTCTTAGAATTTTTGGTTCTAGGACATGCCGGTTTCCTCACGATGTTTTCCTTCACTGTTTTGAGAGCAGTGGTGATGAAATAATTTACACAAAGTAAAGCGCCAGCCTAGGTTCGAACCTACGACCTACAACTCGTAGGTCGTGGCCGTTACCACTGGGCCAACACTGCTCCCTCTCCTGCGCAATATAAATTGCGTAATTTTTTAATTGACAAAGCCTACTAGACGATCCAAGATTTTCTTAATAATTTAAATTAGTACTTGCTACAATCTGTCATCAATCTGTCACTAATTATTTTTGTAAGAGTTGCTTTAAAAGTGATAACTCAATTTTTTATACTGCATGTTGACATAATTTATTATTGTATGCCTACTAGGCGGGACATAATGGATCTGTAATTTACCTAACATCTGTATTTATAACCTATGCCCACAATAAAAAGATTTGATTTGATTTGATTAGATTAAATTTTAAACTTACGTGTGCACGTACTATCGCGGGTGCGTACATCAATCTACCGCAGGACTATTCTTGCTTGCAGCGCTCGGCCGCTATAGTAACGCTTACCTACGCTCATCAACCAATAGCATCGCCAGATCAGATTCTTGCTGAGCACCTTGTTTTTGTTAATGAAAAAAAAAACCGTAAAGAAACGGGTAAAGGGTCATGTTGTGATCATTATACAGGCTGGAATTTTGTAATGCTACCTGAAGGGAAAGTAACCTTAATACTGTACATAGAAAATTTAACTCGGAGAAAACATTCCTTTATTTATGAATAGAAAGAAAACTGCATTCAAAGATTTTCAAAAATTCGCTTGCCAGACCCGGGAATCGAACCGACTAAAATCTGTAAAAAAATTCTCCCTGTACTTTTATTGCATTGATCGTTAGGATCAATTATAAGGATGAAATCTCTCTAACAAACTTGATAAATTAAATGATGGGAAAACCATGAAATCTGGACTTATAAATTCAACGAGTCAAGTTAAAGCTCTTTCCCGGGCGGATTTCCGGCCATCGTAGGCGCGGCCTTGCGGACGGTGAGCAATGGGTAGCTCACCATCCGGTAAGGACCAGGCCTGGGTCGACGGCGCGTTGTATTCCACGCGCGCCTCAAAGAGTCGTCGTCAGCACAAATGTAGGGGTCCACAAGGGCCGATGCCAGCCGGGTTCGCGGGAAGGTACTAAAGGGTCACCGAGGCCCCTGCCAACACAGGCAACGGAAGGAATAGGGGTGGGTTTTAGTCAGTAAGAGTCTGACACACCCTCCCGCTCCGCCCAGAGCGGGAGAAGTTATTTGATGGTTTCCCAACCTAAAAAAAAAAATATAGCTCTTAAACTCAAAGATCCATCTGTTTACTTATGTAAGTTATTAATAATTATCATTGACGTCATGTATCCTATAAAAAACTTTGAATGCAGTTTTCTTTCTATTCAAAAATAAAGGAATCTTTTCTTTGAGTAAAATTTTCTATCTACAGTATTAAGAGTACTTTCCCTTTAGGTGGCATTACAAAATTCCAGCCTGTATATCTTGTGATCATTCTAACAGAGCCTGAGAAATGTATTTAAACAAAAGAAATTATTTTTTATTGGTCGACGATTTTGTTTTCAAAGTGGTCCGATAGACCCGCGATAGTACCTTTGCAGCAAAGATAGGTCACATTAGCCACATCAGAGCACACGCCCGGAACGCACCAGATCAGACCACATCAGAGCACACGCCCGGAACAACAGTGACTGTTTCTGTTTGTGACGGCTATGCCGTCACAAACAGAAACAGTCACTGTAGCCGAAATCGGCGTGGAATTACATATACTTAATAAATTAAACTTACATATAATGAAGAAATCTTGATGTCGTCTCAAGTCGTAAAAATCGAGCGAAGCAGTGACCCCGCTAGTAATTGATAAAAACCGGACAAGTGCGAGTTGAACTCGCGTGGTGAGGGTTCCGTAGAATGAATATGTTATCTACCATGATTTTCATTCCAAGATAATTTATCCCAAGAACAAACTTAACATTGTAGTTGAAAAACATGTTCTGCCATACATTCCAACTGCAAATTAATGTAAGTTTATACGCACGATATTAAGAGATTTACCATGTGATTTTAACGGGATCCTGCCGTTTTGCCGAAAAGATTTTGCCAAAATTTCACTACCCAAACAAATTTAAGCAACCTTTTTTTATACCAATGCAATGTTTGGAACGATTTTAGTACGCACATTTTCATTTGATATTTTTTTTACTTGGCAGAATATTATCAAGGATAATTTCATTTAGGCATTTGGTCTTTAATCAAATGATTTATTACAACAAATAATCTTTAGACAATAAACCTAAGTAGTTAGAGTAGGTTAATTATCATCAGCGTCCCAGAGGTGACACAAACAGAGATGGGGGCAGCCGTGACGCGGCTCCGGGCCAAGAACGTGGCTCCGGGGCCCGACGGGATCCACGGCCAAGCGCTTGCCCTCGCTCTGAAGGAGCTAGAGCCCCACTTGAGAGGACTCTACACAGCGTGCCTTGAGCAGGGCCAGTTTCCTACTTTGTGGAAATCTGGTCGTCTGGTCCTGCTCAGGAAGGCGGGGCGCCCTGCGGACTCACCGTCCGGGTACAGGCCCATAGTGTTGCTAGACGAAGTGGGTAAGATGTTTGAGCGGATAATCGCTGCCCGCCTCGTCGGCCACTTGTGCGGAGAGGGGCCTGACCTGGCCGAGAGCCAGTTCGGCTTTCGGCACGGGCGCTCCACCATCCACGCGATTTCGCGGGTGAGAGTCCTGGCGGAGGAAGCGGTGTCCCGGGGCGGGGTGATGTTGGCGGTGTCCTTGGACATCTCCAACGCCTTCAACACCCTGCCCTGGAGCTGTATTCGGGAGGCACTGCGTTACCATCGGGTGCCTTCCTACCTCCGCCGCATCGTCGGGGCTTATTTGGCGGAGAGGTGTGTCACCTACACGGGACGTGATGGCGGAAACCAGCGCCGCATGTCGTGCGGTGTTCCACAGGGCTCGGTCGTAGGACCGCTCCTGTGGAACATTGGGTACGACTGGGTGCTGCGGGGCGAGCTCCAGCCGGGCGTGGACCTGACGTGTTATGCGGACGACACACTGGTCACGGCCCGGAGGAGCTCGTACCGGGAGGCAGCGTTGCTGGCGACGGCTGCGGTCTCACAGGTGGTGAGTCGCATACGTCGCCTAGGGCTGGAGGTTGCCCTCAACAAGTCAGAGGCCTTGATCTTTCATGGCCCCCGGCGGGCGCCGCCGCCGGGATCACACATAGTGGTCGGGGGGGCTCAAATCGCTGTCGAGTCCACCATGAAGTACCTAGGATTGGTGCTCGACAGCCGGTGGGATTTTGGCCCCCATTTCCGGCGGCTGGCGTCCAAGTTGTTGGGCGCGGCTGGGGCGTTGTCAACGCTGCTTCCCAATCTGGGGGGCCCGAGCGCCGCCTGTAGGCGGCTCTACGTGGGGATCGTGCGATCGATGGCCCTTTACGGGGCCCCGATCTGGGCGGCTGACCTGACGGCCGGAAGCATCGCAGTCCTGCGGAAGCCGCAGAGAGCGATGGCCGTCAGAGTCATCAGGGGATATCGCACGATCTCCTACGAGGCGGCTTGCGTACTGGCCGGATCCCCGCCCTGGGACCTCGAGGCGAAAGTACTCGCGTCACTGTATCGGTGGCGCGAGGAAGTGAGGGCGCGGGGCGAGTGGCTGATGCAGCGACATGTGGAGTTGCGTCGGTCACAGCTTCGCGCAGCCCTGGTGGCGGAATGGCGGGACAGGCTTTCACGCCCTACCGCCGGCCTCGCCACCATCGAGGCGGTCCGGCCGGTACTCGAGCCCTGGCTCGGGAGGAGGCACGGCTCCCTGTCGTTTCGGGTGACGCAGGTGCTCTCGGGGCATGGTTGCTTCGGGAAGTACCTGTGTCGCATAAACAGGGAGCCGGACGCCCGGTGTCACCACTGCGTCGACTGCCGGGAGGACACGGCGCGGCATACGCTGGCAGAGTGTGCCGCTTGGGAGGAGCCACGCCGTGCCCTCATCTCAGAAGTAGGCAGTGACCTGTCGCTGCCGGCCGTGGTCGAGTCGATGGCCGGCAGCGAGGAGTCCTGGGACGCGGTGGTATCCTTCTGCGAAACAGTCGTGTCGCAGAAGGAGGCTGCGGAAAGGGAGCGGGAGATCTCGTCCGCTCACCCGGCCCGCAGCAGGCGCACCGGGCGTCGGCAGAGGGCAGATAATGCCCTCTTCCGGCCCCCCTAAATGGGTCCAGGGACGGCGGACTCGGGGACGTCCGCCGCCCCCTATCACACTGGACCCGAGGTGGCGGCGCGTAGTGTTCCACGCGCGCACCTTTGAGACGTCGCGGGGGGGTTTCTAACACCTCACCCCCCCCGCAGACTTGATGTGGCCCGCAGAGGCGGGCCGGCACTAGCCGGGGATCACGGAAGTAATACTAGCTCCCAAGATCCCCGGTGCAAGTGTGGGAAGGGAACACCGGGGTGGTTTTTAGTCAGTAAGAGTCTGACAGACCCCTCCGCCCACCCCAGGGCGGAGGACATCCATGAGGATTTTCCACCCCGGCAAAAAAAAAAATAAAAAAGGTTAATTATTTTAAATAATGGTTAGGTTAGGTTAGGTTAAAACTGTGACCTCCTACGCCCAGAAACGAATAGATTATAATATAGAAAAAATAACCGAACTAGTTAGACGAGGTAGAAATTTTATTTTGCGAAAATGAATAATTGAAATCCAAAATATTTGACTACATAAAAATTGGTAAAAGTACTAGTTGGTAAACAAGTTATTGTTTAAACGTTCACTTGCCAAACATTAGGTTTGCGTTACAATTATTTGTGAAGAGATTATTTGCTAAGTAATAATTTGGCAAATGAAATTATGCGGAAAATTGTTTGGGAAGTGATAATTTGGCAATTTATTTTCGATGAAACAAGGGAGACCCGATTTTAACACCATATTTCTTATAGGTGTTCCTGTAATCTACGGGTATAAGTAAAGAATTATTTCCAGTATTTTATTCAACATTTTACGCTCTGTAATTTCGGAGATAAGGTCACTGGAATGGTAAATCTTCATCTATTTTCTTAATAACTTTAAAAATATTTTTGTTTCACAACAAAATCGAGACTCACAACAAGCCCTTTCATTTGATATGTCACACGGTAGTTAACAAAGTGATTTTTTTTTTGTTTGTGACGCTCAAATCCAAAATTCATGTATTTACATATATTTCGATTAAACCAATTATAGGCACTTTTAAACTGTCAAAGAGTCGGTCAGTTAGTAAGAAAGTTGAAGCTAGTTGCCCATTCCAAAACGTAGATCTCTATGGAGAAAAACAGGCAAGAAACTCCAAGGACACTCTTCTAAATCAAGATATTATAAATCCTGGGTACGTTATTCATGTTGCTTCTATATGTGAGAACAATGAAAAACAAATAAATTAAAAACAATTCAAAATATAAGATTAAAAGATTAAAAATTACCTCTGGCAGTTACGGGATGACCAGTCTCAACTGACGGCACCCGTTCACGAACAGGACGCCAGCTATAATCCTTTTATGTAGACTATTTCAGAAGACAATTTTCAAGCTCAAACTGTCAAAATCACACTGACAACTGACGGTTGTCTAAGGTAGTAAAGACAAATTTTCATTTTTCTACTCGACGGCCACAAGGTACTCGTATATACGGTTCAAAATCATGATTTTACAGGAGAGCGTTTTGAACGCAAAATTGTGATAATTAATAGAAGTACAAAGCTATCTTCTCCTATTTTACATCATTTAGTTAACAGGCCCTTACCAAGGAATTGGTTAATGCCAATATTACTATTGTGGTGAGTAGTCACGTATGTGTTTACATCAGCATGTCACATATTGTCCAGGGTTAAGTTAAGGTAGATATACTGTTTTACATAAGCTTAGTATTAGCACGTAGTCACGTACTACCTAGGTATATTTAAACCATCTAATAAAGGAGAGAACACAGTTGAGGACTACAGTTGAGTCTCTGTTCACGATTGACTCTCAAAGTAATACACGTCATGTAGTCTACTTAACCCCTCCTCATCCCCACATCGCACTATAATATTTTTTGTTCCAAAATATGGTACTTCGACACTTTTAGAAAAATACGTGACTCAATATGAGTAAAAATTAAAATCAAACAGAAAACAATCCTATGACAAAACAAAGAATTCTGAGTCGAATTATGTAAAAGAGTAATTTCGTAAAAAGTGCAGTTGACTCTTTCTACTTTGCTGCCTCTTTCTGCTTTGCTTTGTTGTCTATTGTTCCGTGGGCAAAATGGTGCTCGTGCTAAGCCTGCTGCAGTTACTGAAAACTCCTAAAACGGAAAACCCAATATTATTTTTGGGTATCCGGGGATTCAGAATGGTCATATCTATCACAAATACCTTTCAAACAGATAATTGCTATCAGATCCTGATGGTACATAGCTGCACATAAATATGTTCCGAAACTCTGTAGGTACAGATGTTTGTGCCGGTTCGGATGTGTGTTTGTGTAATGACAACCACAACATTCGAATCAGTGTACGTATGACTACTAGGTTGAGCATGACTGTAAAACAATTGTTTACTGAAAACAATTGTTCACTGAAAACAATTGTTCACTGAAAACAATTGTTCACTGAAAACAATTGTTCACTGAAAACAATTGTTCACGGGTTCGGTTGTTATACTCGTATGAATGTCCTAATAATAGATATTATAAAGAAAAAAGATTTGATTTTGTGTTTGCTTGTTTGTTTGTAATGGATAAACTCAAAAACTGCTTAACTGATTTTAAAAAATATTTCACCTATAGAAAGCTACATTATCAAAGAGTAACATGGGCTATATTTTATTTTCAAAAAGTAAGAGATCCCTACGAAAATTAACGTAACCCAAGGATCCAAAAATTTGCCTATAAAAGTTATTTTTGGCGTGCGCTGCGAAAACTATTGATGGTACATAAAATAATGTACTTTATGTTTCCAGTACTCATCATTACCCATAAAAACGTCGCTAGGCTATATGTCTAACTATTATAGTTAAAACACGATAACCGTTTTTTGTTCAAATTAGTCAATAAAAACATTGGTAGAATCGGTAAGATAATAATAATATCATGATATTAATCCTTATCCAATGGAATAATTTCATAATCATGTTTGATTATTTACCTGTAAACTTTTCGGTTAGAAGTTACGACAGGTATTAAAATGCTGACATCCGTCGCCCCCCAAACAGCAGGACCCGAGGTGGCGGCGCGTAGTGTTCCACGCGTGCCCCCTTTTTTTTTCTTGTGGATGGGAAATCATCAAATAACTTCTCCCGCTCTGGGCGGAGCGGGATGGTGTGTCAGACTCTTACTGACTAAAACCCACCCGTATTCCTACTTGTTGCCTGTGTTGCCACGGGCCTCGGTGACCCATTAGTACCTTCCCGGGACCCCGGCAGGCATCGGCCCTAGCGGACCCCTACATTGTGCTGACGACATCTCTTTGAGGCGCGCGTGGAATACGACGCGCCGTCGACCCGGGACGCGCGCCCCTATTGGACGCCGCGGGGGGAGTTTTACACCTCATTCCCCGCCGCGGGCCTGAGATGGCCCGCAATGGTGGACCAGCCGAGGATCACGGAAGTCGCACTAGATCCCATGATTCCCGGTGCAAGTGTAGAAGGGGAACACCGGGGTGGTTTTTAACCGACTTCAAAAAGGAGGTTATCAATTCGACATGTTTATTTTTTTTTTAATGTATGTTTGCCGATTTCTCCGTGCACCGATTTTAAAAATATTGTTTTCAAGGTGGTCCCATTGTCACCAAGTCAGAAACTGATGAGAGGATCCCATGGAAATCGAGGGAAATCCTCAAATTTTAAAGGCACACCTATAGCGATTTAGATATTTTTTATAGTAACTTGTGCATTTACTCTCGGAAAGTACCATTTGGTGGAGTGGAATTGATGATGAAGACCACAGATGGCCACCGGAACTACTTAATAAGAAGTATATAACGAGTTGCGATTCGATTAGGTACGTTAATATGGTTGCTAAGCCATTTATGCTCGTCACAATGCATATGGTGAGTAGCAGTTCTCCTAGTTCTTACCAGCAGAACTCCTCAACAATTAAAGTCCCTGTATCGGGAAAAGCAATATTTTGTAAAAGGTGATGAGCAGTTGACATTAGGCTATTGTAACTTAGATGAATTGTGAGCAGTGGTGGCCGAGTGGTAACGGCCGCGACTTACGAGTTGTAGGTCGTAGGTTCGATCCCAGACAGGCGCTTTACTTTGTGTAAATTATTTCATCACCATTGCTCTCAAAAAGGTGAAGGAAAACATCGTGAGGAAACCGGCATGTCCTAGAACCAAAAATTCGAAGACATGTGACATCTACCAACCCGCACTGGGCCCGCGTGGTGGATTACGGCCCACTCCCTCTCACAGAGAGGAGGCCTGTGTCCCAGCTGTGGGAAAATTATAGGCTGATTATGTTAACTTAGATGAATTACAAACTGACCCACTAAAAAGTGAAAAATAAAAAACGTTATTATTCACTTTGTAGTGTTTTTTTAGAAGTCGTATGTTTTTTTTTTGTAAAAAGTGTTTTATTTGTCAGTAAGAGTCTGACAGGCCCCTCATCCATGAGGATATACCACACCAGAACAAAAAAAAAGTGTATAAAAATGCTAAAAGCCAAACGATAAGAAAACTGCCGCGGTGTGAGCGAACAGCCCTACGCTCACTCAGTTACCTACACATTTTAACACATAGGATTTACTACTTTTAATCCCGGTAGTACGTGCCCGTGGGATGTTCTATGTTAGTTCTGTGTTGGAGGGTTTGGTTTCCGCACTTAGTCCTTCAGGTGGACCATTGTGCGTGGGCGATGGCGGCTTTGGTGGTTATTCCAACCAGCCCACCGGGATCCAGAAGTTAATCACATCTCCTGGTCTGTTTAGAATCTTTGTGTAGGATCTGGGTGCGAGTGCTGGTCCCGAGGGTTTCTGCTCTAATATGAGTGACGCCTGTGTATTCGAAGAGCACATGCGCAGCGGTTTCCTCTGCTTCCATGCAAGCCCTGCACAGGGGGCTGTCCGTTATGTGCCAATGGGATATTTTCCGACATCCACGCGGGCGAAGCCACGGACAAAATCTAGTAATTAAAATAGAGACATTAATAGGTACCGAAAACGCGGAATTTAACGCGGCGACAAACTAATCTGATTTAGGCTTTTAAAAATAATTAAAATGGGTAGCAAAAGTAATAGATTGGCAGCTACAGTGAAGTAGCATTTTAAGTATAAAGTAGCAGCTTTATTTTTAGTTGTAAGCTTTGTTTAAATTTAAAATGAATTGCAAAAATAATCAGTTGTTACCTTTGTTTTAATTTAAACTGGCATCAAGTTTTTGTTTTGGTCTCAGTTAGTCACCAACAATAGTGGGTATCCGGCGTTAATGGTCACTGTTCTTACCTAACCTAACCCAAATGATTCAATAACAGTAGATGGTATCATACTAACCACAAACCATTTGTTTTATATTATTAGTATTATACTATAAGTGGGGCTTGTGGCTAAGTAATAACAGCCGCACGGGTCGATCGATCAGGTTAAGCTACGCTTGCCGTGGTTGGTCCGTGGATGGGTGACCATCTTTACATACCAATACTTCCGACATTCCGTGCCTCGGAAAGCACGTTAAGCCGTTGGTCCCGGCTGTCAATTGTAGATCTTTGACATTCGTTACGGGTCGTCAGAAGCCCGAAAGTCTGACAACCAGTCGTACCAAGAGATATCGTATTACCCAGTAACTGAGTTGTGGAGGTCAGATAGGCAGTTGCGGTTGCGGTTACTGGAAGCCGACCCCAACATAGTTGGGAAAAGGCTAGGCAGATGATGACGATACTGTATGAGGAGGTACTATATTGATTGTGTGAACTAAATAAAAAAAATACTATTGTTGATTTAGATTTAAAAACAATATTTAATCGCTGCCAAGTTAGTAGCATATAGTTAGTCGCCTTTTAAGTTGTTAGTCGCCTGGAAAATAATTAGCCAAACAAGAATAGTTTGTAAGCATAAGCAGCCTATAATGTTCCCATTGCTGGGACACAGGCCTCCTCTCGGTGAGAGGGAGTGGGCCGAATCCACCACGCGGACCCAGTGCGGGTTGGTAGATGTCACATGTCTTTGAATTTTTGATTCCAGGACATGCCGGTTTCCTCACGATGTTATCCTTTACCGTATTGAGAGCAGTGGTGATGAAATAATTTACACCAATTAAACAGGGTTAGGGTTTGAACCCCCTGCCGGGGTCGCGGGAAGGTACTTATGGGTCACCGAGGCCCCCGCAACACAGGCAACAGGAAGAAATACGGGTGGGTTTTAGTCAGTAAGAGTCTGACACACCCTCCCGCTCCGCCCAGAGCGGGAGAAGTTATTTGATGATTTCCCACCCAAAAAAAAAAGGTTTCGAACCCACGACCTAAGTCACGATCGTTGCCACCGGGCCACCACTGCTCCATTGTAATCAGCGACTGTCTTTCGTTCTAAGAAAACGAACAGTCATACTTACATGTGATCGTCGGAATCAAAGTCATGAATTGTATTATTTCTCAATATATTTATATTTATATATATATTATTTATATATTTGATTGATTTAATTTACTATTCGATCAGACTTACTGTAATTGGCAGTTAGGATAAGTTAAACATAAAGCTTGCTTCCCACGGTGCATGTTATTGCAGATGGACGCAGACTAGCCCGCACTGACGCACCATGGGAAGGGTATCGTCCGTAGTAGCGCAGACACGTCCGTCGCGATGCGTCCGCCGATGCGCGGTGAGTCGGTAACTTCGAAGATTACGACTTCTCTTTCACTTTGCATTTTAAAATAAAAATGGATCCAGTCTCAAGACCCACACCGACCGGACCGCCACGCGCTTTGGAAGAGCCTTGGTGTGCGGTACGTAGCTGTCCGTGGTCGTCGGACGTGCGGGCTGGTCCGCGTCCGTCCGAAATACTACGCACCGTGGGAAGCCGCCTTAAGACTCATTTAATATTTACACACAGACGAGACACCAGACAAAAGACAACATTTCTATAGCAAGAACACCCATTGTGTAATATAGAATTTTATGAAAATCATGATGAATGGCGCGTCTTACTTAATAACAATTAATTAATTAAGCCGTCAATGTGTATTGTTAAACCCGATGAGACAAAGGATAGTTGGCTAATTAATGAAACCTGATTTTAGGTAAATTAATACCCCATTCAATTATATTCGGGTTGGGACGAATGGGGCGAGACGCGGAGTAGCTGACAGCGATTTTGATATTAATTCAATAGTAACAAGACACATCTTATATTAAAAAACCGGCCAAGTGCATGTCAGACCACGCACAATGAAGGGCTCCGTAATTGGGATTAATTTATCCCAAAAACAAACTTAACATTGTAGTCGAAAAGTTGTACATCGATATATAATATGTACGAGTATGTACGTCACGGTCAATTCTCCAAATATGTTCTATGTTCTATGTTAGAGGGTTTGGTTTCTGCACTTAGTCCTTCAGGTGGACCACGTGGGCCATGGCGGCCGTTTTTGGTGGTTATTCCAACCAGCCCACCTCCCTCCAGAAGTTGATAACATCTCCTGGTCTGTTTAGAACCTCTGTGTAGGATCTAGGTGCCCCGAGGGTTTCTGTTCTAATGTGGGTGACGCCTGTGCATTCGAAGAGCACATGCGCAACGGTTTCCTCTGCCTCCATGCAAGCCCTGCACAGAGGGCTGTCTGTTATGCCTATTGTGTGGAAGTGTTTGTTTAGCGAGCAGTGGCCCGTAATGGTCCCCGTCAACAGGCGCAGGCCGGTCCTGTTCAGGCGTAACAGGCGCCTGGTTAACTTGCTATCCAAGGATGGCATAGCCTCCTTGGACTGTCTACACCCCTGTACCGAGGACCACCAGCTCTCCGCTTGTGTGTGGGTGAGCTCCTGTAGCCACCTGCGTAGTTGGTTGAAGGGGTTGGGCACGATTGGCTCCGGTCCGCAGACTGACGTGCCGGATGCTTTCCTGGCTAGTTCGTCAGCTGCGTCATTGCTATCCACTGTGTCCTTTTATCCATTGCAGTGTCACTGTGTTGCGGTTCAATACCGTTCTAGCGCATTGTGACATTCTTGTGTTAATCTCGAGGTATTATGTTTCTTCCCTAGGAATTGGAGAACTGAGGCGCTGTCGGAGAGTATGCGTACATGAGTGTCCGTAACTCTCCTGGCTTCTATGGCATACGCCGCTTGTATAATGCCCACACATTCCGCCTGGTAGACGGTGTTGAACATTCCCAGCGGGCAGGATATGTTTATGTTAAGGTCGTGTGAGAAAACGCCAGCTCCGGTTCCGGAGTTGGTCTTTGATCCATCGGTGTATACTCTTACCTTATACGGGCCTGAATAGTCGCACCGTTCTTCTGTGAGTATTATGTTGTAGTGCTTTTGGAAACAGTGTAGTTTTGGGGCTCTGTCGCAGGGTGATGCCATCATCGGTCTTCGTTTGATCGCATCCTCCCTTATGCGTATGTGCTTGACTCTAGAGTCTTTGATCAGGGTTCCTGTTATGTTAAGCCTAAAGGCGGCCAGGACCGCCTCCTCTCGCACGATGAGGTGCAGAGGCGGCAATCCAAGCATCGCCTGTAGGGCGGCGGTGGGCGTAGTTCTCATACAGCCTGTGATTGCTACACAAGCAAACCGTTGCAGTTTTTCGAGATCTTTTTGGGCTGTGCTCAGGTCTGTCCTGGGCCACCAGACTAGTGAGCCGTATGTGATAGTTGGCCGGATGACCGTGGTGAATAGCCAGTGGGTAATCTTGGGGTTAATTCCCCAGTTCCTGCCGAGCAGTCTTTTGCACTGCCACAGCGATATGCTGGCTTTTGTAATGATGTAGTTGGTGTGTTTTGCCCAATTCAACTGTTTGTCCAAGAAAATGCCCAGGTATTTGGTTTCAGTTGATAGGCTTAGGGTGCTTCGAAAGAATCGTGGTAGCTGTAGTAGCGGCAATTTCCTCTTCTTTGTGAAAAGAACCAGGTCGGTTTTTGTAGGGTTTACTGATAGTTGGTGCTTATTGCACCAAACCTCTACTATTTTTAAGGCTTGGCGCATAAGGTTGTACAGGGTATTCTCGTGGGTGCCGTTTATTATTATGGTTAAGTCGTCCGCGCAGCCTACGGTGAAGTAACCTTTGTCGTTGAGTGTTTTAATATGACTGTCGACAACCAGGTTCCATAAGAGTGGCGAGAGGACGCCACCTTGTGGGCAGCCCTTCGCCACTATGGCCCTGGTGGTGTCGTTCACTGTGACTTGTACCGCTCTCAGTTTAAGCATATTTGAGATCCAGCCACTTATGGTCTGGTCTATGCTGTGCCTGTCAAGGGCCGTGTTGATACTATTGAACATCGTTTTGTCAAAGGCGCCTTCGATGTCAATGAAGGCGGCCAGTGCTGAGCATTTGTGATCCACTGCGCATTCAATTTTGGAAACCACACTGTGCAGCGCGGATTCTGTTGATCTGCCTGTGGTGTACGCATGCTGTTGTTTATGAAGGGGTTTGGCTCGAAGTGGTCCGTCTCGAATGTGTCTATCGCAAAGTCTCTCGAGGGTCTTCAGTAGAAAGGATGTGAGGCTTATAGGCCTATAAGCTTTGGGTTGTGTATAGTCGGTTTTGCCAGGTTTCGGTATGAAAATCACTTTCACCTCGCGCCACGCGAGGGGTATGTACCTGAGTGCCATGCAGGCTCGATAAATCTCCGTCAGCAATGGCACCAGATGATTTACCCCCCACTGCAGCAGGGCTGGGAAAATGCCATCCAGCCCTGCGGACTTGTACGGCTGAAAGGTGTCAATAGCCCACCTTAACCGGTCTTCTGTTATTATGTTCCGGGCTCTGGACCAGTCCTGATCCGTTGGGGTCCATTCTGGTTCAGCCTCCCACCTCCCATCCTCCAGGAGTCTACAGTCTGGGAAGTGGGTTTCGAGAAGGACCTTACTGGTTTCCTGGTCGGTTAGTGTGTATGAATTATCCGGATTTTTCAGCGCGCCAAGAGTTCGGTCCTGGTCTGCTGCCAGGATCTTCCTTACCCTAGCGGCTTCGTTATTTGTCTCTATGGATTCACAGAATTTCCGCCAGGCAGATCTCCTGGCGGTTCTAATCTGTTTTTTGTATGCATATTGTGTTTCTTTGTATAGTTCCCAGTCGTCCGGGAGTCTGGTGTTTTTGGCTCTGTTGAATTGTTTACGCAATGCCTCTCTGAGTTTACTAAGTTCTGCGTTCCACCAGGGGTTCCTCTCGCCCTTGGTTTTTGGCGCTCTTAGTTTGCAGCATGCATGGTATGCTTCGGTTATATATTCTGATAACTTTGTCACGGTGTATTCCAGTTGCGTTTGGTCTCTTAGAGTTACCTGTGATAGGTGCCTATCTAATAGAGAGGCTAGTAGACGTTTAAACCCGGGTACATCGGTGCGCCGCGGGTTCCGCCTTGGTGTTGGTTTCTTTGTATTGGTATTTATTGTGAAGCGTATCCTCCTATGGTCCGAGCAAGATGGCTCGTCCGATACGTGCCAGTTCATAATAAGGTTAGTCGCGTTTTCTGTAGCGAGTGTTAAGTCTATGATCGTTTGTCCTCGGACTGTGACCCAAGTGGGTTCAGAGCCGCGGTTAATGATGTTAAGATTAGTAGAAAATAAATAGGTGGATAATACCTCTCCTCTGGAATTCGGTGCGTCGCTGCCCCATAGAGGGTGGTGAGCGTTCGAGTCGGTGCAGATTATCAGCTCCAGTTTGGCGCGCTCACAGTGCTGCACTAGGTCAGCCATCTCCTTTGGAGGACAGTTTGCGTCCTCGCCTGGCATGTACACCGAGGCCAGTACAACATCTGGAGCGCTACCATCACTGTGGAGCCTGACAGCTGTTAAGTCTCTGGAACAGAATTGAGTAAATGGTGTGATAGGAATTCCTTTGGGTATGTAGATGCAGGTTCTTGGCTTGTCTGCGCTGTGTATGTTCAGGATCAGCTTACCTCCGATGTTACCGAGGCCACATATTTTATTATTCCTGATCCAAGGCTCTTGGATCAGTGCGATGGTTCGGGGTGTTACTTCCAGCGCCCTGCGTAAACTAGCCGTGGCAGTCTGGCTATGCTGGAGGTTTGTCTGTATGATGTTGAGGGGGGGCGATGGCGACGGTGGGGTGGAGTTAGTCGGAGATGGATCCATCGGACAATCCCTCCGCTCCCTCCGCCCTATGCTGGTCGTCGTGTTGACCGCCCGGTGACGAGGCTAACAGTTGCTCGTTCCAGCCGGGCGATGTTGGCGGTATGGTTTCGTCTTCGTCGGCCATCGCCGCTCGGGCCATGACCTCCTCCAACCTGTCCATGTCCGTGTCCAGTGTGTCTGTCGACGTCGGTACCGTCATAGTCAGGTCCGTCGTTGTTTCGGTCAGGGTGGCAGGGGGTTGGGTCGCGGTGTCAGGGGGTGGGGTCGTGGGCCAGAAGCGTACGTATATCGACCCAAGCAGGTACGATATCCGACGCTCCCGGGCTAGGACCTTCTCAACTTCCTCCGGTGGTACACCTAGGGTCAAATATGTCCCATAGTTGTCGCCACCGACGGTAGTTGCCCTTTACAGCGACCACTTGCCTATGTCGTACCAAGTATTCTGACGAATCAGAATACTTTGGAGCCGGGCAATATCCTCCTTGTAGCGTGGGACGAAGAGAGAGGCTCGGGCACGGGTCGGCACGTCGGTCTGTTTCATTACCGTTAGGGTAAGGTCGGTGTCTGGGAGTTGTATTCGGGGCACGTTCTGAGTCAGCCAGGTCAGAGCATGGTCGTCCTCACACCACAACTGCACGGTGCCTTCCGCTACCCGAGGGTAGCCGCGGAAGGCAGGGAGCTGTGATGTGGAGTCCGTGTCCAGCATAAGGCTCTCAAGTTTGGTCTTAATGTGTATGGCCTCTTCCTTGGTCAGGTCTCTAGAGGGGGTAGGGAAGCAGATTGCTACAGCCAGCCGCGCAGGAATGTCCTTTGTGGCTCGCGCGTAGGTCCTCTGCACTCCCTGGGCGGAGTGAACCCTCACGCGTTTGGCGTCCCCCTGAAGCGTGCTCGGTGAGGCCGATTCGTCAGCGCTCCCTCTTCACCGGCCCTGTACCGCTTGGTCCAGGCTGCGGATCGGAGGTACCCGTCTGGGTGCTTCTCGCCGGTAGCGGTTGGCGTGAGGATCCAGCGCGCTTACCCCTCTTCCTTTGGGGTCGAGGTCGGTCGTGGGTCAAGTCGGTGTCCTGGGGTCGGCTGGCGGCCCCGGCAGGCTCAGTCGCGTACGGAGGTTTTTCGCGCTGGGTTTCCCCTTCGCGTACTTGCCCTCGCCCGCATATTTCCGCGTCCGGCCGCTTTTCGCGCTGGGTTTCCCCTTCGCGTACTTGCGGCTGGTCACGTGATTCCGCGTCCGGCCGTTTTCCGCGCTGGGTTGCCCCTTCGCGTACACGTGGCTGGTCGCGTACTGCCTCTTCGGCGTCCGATCGCTCTTCGCGCTGGCTAGAGCCTTCGCGAGTGTTGCGCTTTCGGTCGCCTACTTTCTTCCCTCGAGCCATGATTTTTCCGCGCTTGTACAGCATGCGTACTCCATCGGCCGGGAAAGTGTTAGAGCTGCCAGGTCCGTCTTCCTTCCCCGTCACTCTCTGTCTGTGTTGTAGTTGGTCCTTGTCCGGGTTGGTGATGCTGTTACGCACAAGGCTCTGTGAGTCAGCAGCCGGCCGCGCTGAAGAGCGCGGCACCAAAGAGCAGTCGGATGCCCCCCCCAGAATACGATGGGGGCTGACCGCCGAAGCGGTGTGGGATTCCCTGGCTCGGCCGGGACCCACCTGGGTAGTTACCTTCTCTTTCTGCTGTATGGTTGTGGTTGTGGGGCAGGGCTTTTAAGGAATCGAGGTTACCCCTCCTCGAGGACCGACGGGATATAGGGATAGGAAGGAAGGCATGGTTAGGTAGGTGGTGTGGTTTTGGGGGTCACCCTACGCCTGGGATTTGGCCTAGGGATTTGGGGACCGACGGGATCTATGGATGCGGGGGGATGGTTTGTTCAGTGATAGGTGCATAGGACAAGGTAACATAGGTTTCCCTGAGCCTGGGATTTGGCCTTCGGGAGCTTCTCTTGTCCGGGATCTCTTTCGAGATGCTCCGGGTGCGGGGTCGACATTAACAGTCGGTCCCGCAGCCGGAGTTGGGCTATCCGCAACCTGCCCACCCGCTCGGTTGCAAGAGAAGAAGTGCGTGGCTGTCTGGGTCTCCCCACCACAGATGTACATGTACATTTGCGTTGAGGCGATCCAGCTTGCCCCGAGGCCTTCTCCGAATATGTAAGTTCGTCGACTATTACTCGTTAACTTGTAAAGACTACCTAGCTGTGATAGTTTTCCTTCTAATTTCGTTATTTATACTACTGCCATATTTTTTTTTACATATCCAAAACAAACATTTATCTGGCAGGGAAAGGACACT
The DNA here is from genome assembly GCA_905333075.3 of Atethmia centrago. NCBI lineage: Eukaryota > Metazoa > Arthropoda > Insecta > Lepidoptera > Noctuidae > Atethmia > Atethmia centrago. The sequence goes on from HG995374.1 coordinate 27,562,272, forward strand.
TGACTCTTACAAAAATTTGCACTTTAAAGCTTGATAAACAAACGCGAACGACGCAAACGGATCCCTAAATCGAAAATGGTTTTCATGTACCCTCAATAATTATGAACGGCCTATCCAACGGTAGACAAGACTACGCCATGGGATAGACGAGAACCAAAATATCATCCCCACTTTACGTGCAAGGGAGGTAAAAAAAAACTATTTTTATATATTTTATTTTACCTTTTTGTCAGCGTAATTAATATGTATACGAGTACCTATGCCAAATTACAGCTTTCTAGTACTAAGAGTCACTGAGCTAAGCCGGGGGACAAACGGAGACGGACATGCCGAAACTATAAGGGATCCTTGTTGACTAAATACTTGACTGAAATAAATGAATCTATATATATATCTATCTATCTATCTAACAAGCTAGCAAGCTCTTGCAAGTCTAACAGTAAAAGATGCCTCCAAAATTGCCTTGTGTTTTAAGTGGGAGTAAAACTAACACTGAGTTTACTACAATATACAGATTTTACAAGTTGTGTTGCAAAAAGGATTTTATCTAGATACAAATACATAAAATGTTGTCTCTAATATTTATTTACGTAACCTAATTATAAGATGATTATTAACATTAACTAAATTAAATTAAAACTAAGTTAAGCATAAAAAAGGCCCTCGAGGGGCTCGAGGCATTGTACCGAGGATGCTGGCGGCATTTCCTCGCTGAATTGCAATGCTGATGCGTTGCGTGAGAAAGCCGCCAGCTTTTCGGTCACCAGTTACATCAACAAGACGTTTCATACATAAAATTGAAGTGTCTGTTTGTGATGTCAAAATAACAAGCTCTTTATAAACAATTAAAAAAAATGTCTGTCTGTCTGTTTGTTCCGGCTAATCTCCGAAACGAATGGACCGATTTTGGCAGGACTTTCACTGGATGGCTGATGTTACAAGGAGTAACTTCTAAGCTACTTTTATTTGAGAAATACTATGCGGGCAAAGCCGCGCTTAGCTAGTACAAGGTGGGCCAAAAGAAGTCAACCGATGTTGTTTGGCTCTCTTTTTTTTTCTAAATGAAAAACTTCGATTCTGTTTTTTGCTTATGTTTATTTGAACCTTTAGAATTTTATTGGTCAAGTCGAGAAGATTATATCGGCCAAATGGGCGCCATCACAATTGATTGCCATACGGGCTCGTTTTATGGCATTTTTCATCACTTCGGCGAGAACTTCGGGTGACGATTCTCGCACTCGTGTCGAATGTTGTCCTTGAGAGCTTCCAGAGTCTCGGGCTTATTCACGTAAACACGGGACTTCAAAAAACCCCACAAAAAAAGTCTGGAACAAGCGTTCGATCTTGCGGGCCAGTGAAAATCGCTAAAACGAGAGATGAGGCGACCCAGTAACGCTGCCTTCAGAATATCGGTTGTAGCTCGCGCAGTGTGTGCCGTTGCTCCATCCTGTTGGAATCACATGTCCCTCAGTCCTAATTCGTCCAATTGCGGCAGAAAAAACTCGGTCAACATGGCCCTATAGCGCGCACCGTCCACTGATGACGTTTTGCCAGCGGCATTCTCGAAAAAAATGGCCTGATGACTCCTCCAGCGTGAACATCGCACTGCAGTCACTTTGAGCAGGTGTAATGGCTCCTCGCGCATCACTCGTGGTTTTCGGTGCCCCAGAAGCGATAGTTTTGCTTGTTCACGTACCCGCTGAGGTGGAAATGAGCCTCATCGCTCATTATGATTTTGGTCGAAAAATCGTCCACTTCTTCTTCCTCGAGATTGAGGATGGCTTATGCGTAGGTTACGCGCGTTTGGCGGTCGGTAGGCAGCAGCTGATGCACGGACTGGACTTTGTACGGGAACATGCGCAGGTCTTTGGCCAAAATTCGCCCTAGGGACGTGCCGGCTGATGGCCAATTGCGTGGTACGGCGTCTGGCCGATGTTTCCGGCGACAGCTCGACATCCTCAGCAACAGCGGCGATATTCTCGGCAGAACGGGCGCTCCAGGGCCGGCCACTCTTGGCAACGTCTCATGTAGTCCCATACTCTTCAAGGTTGGTGGCCAAACGGCGCAGTGTTTGCGCAGTTGGTGTTTGCGCACAAATGTCAAAACAGATTTGACATTTGCAAAAATGAGAGCATCTTCCAATAGGGTTATTTCTTTTGGCCCACCTTGTAATAGAATATAATAGATTACTCTTTAGTACATCATACAAATTGTGACGTTGCAAAATCAATAAATAACGCAACTAATAGCGACATCTTGCGTCAGGACAGACAGACTCATGGCGTAGTCTCTGCAACACCAGATGGCGCTAGAGAAATTATGTCATGTAAATTATATATATGATTATCTTTTAATTTAAATAAATAAACATACAGACATAATTTCCCATATTTTTTTAAAACAATGCCCTTAAATTCAAAATAACCAATAGACAGCAATTCTATTTGGTCTATGGTAGTGGAAGCGTCTAGAAGGGACTGACAGATTGGTCTCGCAATAAGGTCAGGATCCGAAAATGTGGGTGAGACGGACAAATAAATTTCGGAATAGGGACCTAGTTCTGGAGGACCAGACTGTGCCCAAATAACCCGATGGGGTTCCAATAATCCCTATTCGAAGCTGCATCATGTCTGGCTGTTTATGCTAGCCTTATAGTGATTATTCTGATACAAAAATTGAGATGTGATGCCTTGGTGTAGCCCCGTGGTCTGATGATTGGAATTGATCCGGGCGCAAACAAACCTTGAGGTGTGGTCATCCAATAGTCAGGAAGGCCTTAGCCGAATATCGGTGATGAGGGAAGTTCGCCGCTCCAGGTAACGAAAGCTGACGCTTTCGTCACTATCTAAACCCGTAGGCCACGTTTAGCGTGTGAACACAGGTTCATCCTGTGTTTGATGCCAAGGGTCGTAGCCCCGTCAAATGAAAGGGTTATACTGAGAGATCACAGAGTATATCTGTAATGTAATCATTTCATCTATGAGAGAGTTAGGCCTATTGTACGGACTAGGTAGGTTGCTTTGCATAATCGTTATGTTCCCGTTGTTAGCACAACCTTGATAGGTCGGTACCTGTGTGATTGAGCTAGTAACTATTGACTAGAACTAGCGACTGAGTGATTATTATAGTCTCATTGCAGGTGTATACACCGATACAACTAGATCCGAGACTGGTTGTATTGGTATGCATGCCCAAGTGTTTGGGGAAAGTATGTGGCAAGCTACATTATTTATTGTGTAACTTAAATTATGTATGTTGCAATAAACATTGTATTGTGTAAGAAGGTACTTGTTTAATTGAATCTTTCTCTAACAGCTACCCTATAAATTTACTTTAGCACGGTGGAGAGTAGTACAACACCAACAGAAACCATCAACATCTAGTTTCTAAACATTTCTGTAAACTACCTACTGGGCACCGGGCTACAAAATTTATAGGTACTAATATAATAAAGAGACAAAATTTGTTTGTAAGTTTTATGGGGGTAATCTCTGGTCGGATATGAATAAATATTTTTGCATTTCATAGCAAAATGTGGATGCGCATGTAGATTGTGTCTACACAATCATGCAAAGGTGCGTTTCCATGGTGCGCGGGTGTGGAGCAGCTCCAACAGTAGCCTAAGCATGATTTCATGTCGCCTAGACTGTTTTCGTGGGTCGCAGTTTTGCCATCCCACATGGGTTGCCACAGCGGTGATCCACTACTATTTGTTTTTTTTTTTGTGAAGTGACAGTTCGTGTTGTTCTTCTCTTGTATAGAATTAATTAAACAGACAGCAGTGCTGCTGTGGAGTTTGTTGCGCCACTTCTTCTTCCCAGCTAAAGTTTACTAGGAAGTGGTGAAGGGTGGCCGTTTTGGGGGACTGTGTTATGTAATTTTGATGTTCGAAAAATGCTGATTCTCAGCCTAGTTTGAATAAATGGCTTTTGATTTTGATTTTACTAATATAGTTGTAAGTCTTACTTTACTTCGGTACTAGCGCGGGCGGGCGATGCGATGCAAGGCGGTGGATCGGGGAAAAGATTTTTTTTTTGTGTAAGAAATTTTTGTTTTTGTGTAAGAAGTTTTTGTTGTAAGAAATTACGGATATGAATGTAGGAATTAATAATTTATTATTTTATATCTGTAATGAGGTTTGTACAAACACTTTAACACGTCCATCATGTTTTCTTTTTTTTCTTTATTTTAAGGGCTTTATCGCTGTGCGATAATGTCACCCTGTAACATCAGCACAATCAACTTACTTTAAAACAAAAATGCCAGTTTGTACAGTATCCTAGCTTGTGTAAAGGATAAGCCAGGAATATCGTATTTTTTATTAGTTGGACCAAGTAAATTAAGTCGCAAAGCTTCATCCCGCATGCACTCCATCAATCATGTTGTGCATCTTTGACTACTCCACATTCTTCACAGTTGGATGACGTACTACAGAATCCGAAACGCCACTCTGGATCTTCTTACTTCATATTTGAGTGATAGGATTCAGAGAGTTGATGTTAACGGAAAAAGATCACCCGAATCTGTAGCAAGAATGGGGGTCCCCTAGGGCTCAATTCTCGGCCCATTTTTGTTTCTTATTTATGATAAATGATTTTATGTCTGTAAGTAGGTTTGTACAAACAGTTTTACACGTCAAACATATTTTTGTGATACTAGATGAAGTCGGCGTTTCCTATCTGACTACTCTGAGAAGAAATCCGAAACAAACTCAGAGTTCAGACATAATCTTGGTCAGATCATGAGAAGACCATGTAGATTGGTGTCCGAAATGATTCTTAAATAGTATAATTCAGTAGTCTTATGGGTAAAGCACTACTCACTTCTAAACATGAATGTTCAGGCGTTGATGAAATAATTGTTGAAGTGTATGATAACTTGCTCTAGATTTATGATGTTCTGTGTTATAACACGTCACACCCGAAAACTGTATTTAAAGACTCGCAGAACATATGGCCGATGGGGCTGAGAGGTTTTGAAGTGGGACGTAGCGTTGTAAAGCCTCCTACAAGGTGGACCGATGACCTTGCGAAGGCTGCAGGAATCCGCTGGACGCGAGAAGCACAGAACCGGTTGAAGTGGAGGTGCTTAGGGGAGGCCTATGCCCAGCAGTGGACGTCTTTCGGCTGAAATGATGATGATTATACCTACACCTTCTTTTTGTTACATTGGATGCCTTACATATCGCAGTAGCTGTAACTGTAACTCACTCTCAGTTACATTCCACACTATAATAAAATATCTCATTTAATAACGGAAAGTGCTGTCAAATAAAATAATTAATTGTTACGTCATTGTCAATTGATACGGAACCGTGAAATAACAGCTCATTTAATATTGAAAAGCTGCTTGATTCTGTTAGGTACTTTATTTGTAATTGGAATCATTGATTATGTTGTTCAAGTTAATTGATGAGTGGCAACACTGTCAACTCGATTTCATTTTATTTTCGGTCACTGGGCAATGTTATCATGTGGCAACACTTTTCTGTCTAATCATTTGGATGTCTAATAGAGAGAAGTTTATGTTAAGAACTGCCGAAGGTTTCCAGCGGTTATAATCTATATCTAATCCATGCGTCATGTTCGTGGACGGGCGCCGTCACTAGGGGCAGGTCATGTCTTAGCTGCCACGGCTCATTTTAATTTGATTTAATTTTTGACTTGTTTTCTTTTTAATCTTTTTGTGACGGACGCTTTTGACGTCATGCATCCTTCTCGCGTGTATAATTTCAACATAAATGATGAAACCAATATTTTGTAACCATATCTTGATTTAATTGGTGAAGGGCAGCTAATGAGACACAATTGATTTTCTATTGTTTGACTCCGAATCGGGGTCGCGCGGGGCTTAACAGGTATAAAAGAGTGTCCATCGTTTCTTCTCCATAGGTACCTACTCCGGTTTGGAATGGGTAATTAGCTTCACTTTCCTGACTGACCGACCCCTTGACAATTCAAAAGTGCCTGTAATTGGTTTATTTGAAATAAATGTTTTGAGTTTGTAATATTTTGAATCTGACATAGATTAATTATTTTCTTCGACAGACGTCTGACTGAAAAGCACATACGTCATTTATGTAATGTTGTGAACTCGCCTGAGTTTCAGCAGTTTTCAGCAGTTCAAGCTGTTTTACAGGGATTATACTACTGGTAAGTTGATTTTTGAAATTAAGATTTTTGTCTATATACACTCCCAAATATTTGATAATATATGATCGACTACATTAAGGGATGGACAGAGGCAAGAGGCATTTCCTTGTAGACACCTGTATTTGTGGGCTTTAATAGATAGTGGAAATCTTGGCTGAGTGGCGGGACTTATTGAATAGGTGATAAAGTTAGTTTTGGAGGTGATGAGTGTTAGTGAGTGAGAATAGAGCCAATTTAGGGTTTTGTTCAAACCAGATTCTGCAATGTGCTCAAGTTCCGACCAGGTGTCAACAACAAAGGTTATATCACTAAAAGTTACTATCTTAGCATTTGTAATGTTCAGGTTGCATAGGTCTTTTATAAAAACTAGAAAAAGTGTCGGACCCAAAATGCTTCCTTGGGGCACTCCGTAATAGTTATGAAGCTCTTCGCTTTTATGGCTTCGCTTATACAAACCATTTGAGTGCGATCCGAGAGATTCGGAAAAGATCCAATTGCAAGCCCCTGACACCAATCCTCTCCAGTTTTAGTAAGAGCATAGAAATTGGAACGGTGTCAAAAGCTTTCGCAAGATCTATAAACATAGTTAATACCCTTTTGTTTTTGTCTAAGTTATGCACTATATTGTTAAGCAAATCTTGCACTGCATCTGTGGTGGATTTACCTTTGCGAAAGCCGAATCGCTGCGAAGATATTAAATGATAATTTTCAAGGTAATTAACCAGTCTTTTATTGATGAGGCGTTCGAAAACCTTTGACATGGCACTCAGAACGGCTATTGAGCGATAATTACTGGGCACCTTCCCGTCCCGTCTTATTTTGATGCGGTTTATTTATCTTATATATAGCATCTCGATGTTTTGACTTTTCGATACTTAGGGGACGTATCTAATAGTGCTAAACGCAAAATGTCCTATTAGCAAATCGTCGCATGAGCATTTTGTCCTATTAGCAGAACGTCCTATGAGCAAATGGTCCTATTAACAAAAGGTCCTATTTGTAGAGTACAATAATACTGAAAAATCACTATCGGTTTTTGTCGTCATAGCTCAATAAACATAGAATTTATTTGAAAGGTACTACTGAAATTAAAAATAAAGAAAACATTTTGGACATAAAAATAATTTTCACTTCTCATGCTCTAAAAGTTCGTCTTTATGTTCTGCGAAGGCGACATAAAACCGCTGTTTATGCTCTAGTCCATAAAGTATTTTTTTCTAAGGCCTAATCAGGCCCAACAGCCACACGCACAATAAAACGTCGCAGATTAAAGTCATTATTTTATTTTATTTGCTTTAATTTATATCACTTCCGTGTTTTCTATCGTTAATTAAATAAAACCAGATATTATATAGATTTATACAGAATTAAAAACAAAAACTTTTTAAAATTTGCGTGGCGGGAATTAGCTATTCTCTTCTTCAATTTTGCTACATTTTTGAACAGTGAAACATGGAAGAGTCCACCCGAGCCGCAGGCGAGGGTGAATAGTTGTCGAGATTAAGTTGAGAGTCATTTTTGTTGTGGTGGATATAAGCGTCTCGGGGTAAAATGTCTTCTTAAAGTCATTATTTTATTTAATTTGCTTTAATTTATATCGCTTCCGTGTTTTCTATTGTTAATTTAATGAAAGCAGATAAAATAGTTGTGATTTATTATATTAAAAACTCCTCAGACTTTAAGCGTCCTGATACCTACATACATCTTTATAAGGCACTTATTAGGTCACAACTTGAATAAATGATTACGAGTAATATGGAATCCTTTATACAAAAGATACGTAGAAAGCTTAGAAAATGTACAGCGCAAATTTCTCAAAGCTATGCGTTACCGTTGCCGCCATGTTTTGAGCCCCAATGACTCCTGTAGGGATGTTAAGTTGATGGACTTGAAGTCTAGACTCCTTTTCCTAGAGATGAGTTTCTGTATGACATATGTAGTGGCAGATATGACAGCTCAGATTTGGTAAATAAATTATGTTACGTTGTACCAAGAACTGTTATGAGACGCGAGATGCGTGCAAGCCCCCTATTTCGATTCCATCTTGCCGCACTAATGCTGGAGTCCGCACACCTCTACGTCGCATAGCAAATAATTATAACACAAAATTTTCGGACATAGATCTATTTACACTATCATCTAATAAATTTCGAAATACAAATCCAAAAATTAACAAACTAAATCTACTTTATAACTGTAACTTAAGCATAATTGTAATGTAAATTCACTCGCATGCCTAGTTAGTTCTTATATACAAATTTGAATAGGTAACATGTGGATAATGTTGTGAGTTACACATATACTATTAACTTTAGATACTAAGGATTATTAATTAAGTTACTAAGGATTATAAATTAACTTGGTAAATTAGGAAAAAATATAATTGTATGTGGTGATTTTAATGTCAGTTTATTAGAGGACTCATCAATGTGCCTAAAAATTAAAAATTTATTTCAGTCATATAATCTTGATCATTTATTTTTAGAGCCTACTAGAATAACCGCCACCTCAGCTACATGTTTAGATAATATATTTACTAACATATTACCTATTACTAGGCAAATTATAAGCCAACTGGATTCTGACCACTGTAGTCAGCTGATTACATTTAGTAAGCAAGATAGAAAAGTGGCTAAGAGTGATATCACTGTAGTGCCAAAAACTGCCGGTCGCTTGGAAAGCTTTAAAAACAAACTTAATAGTCAGTTAGCCTACTTGCCTTATAGTCATGATCCTAATGAACTATACAATTCCTTTTTTTCCATGTATTGTAAAGAATTTAACTCAACATTTATACCCAAGCAGATCTCAGTTAATGGTTCTGCAACCTTCAGTGAATGGGCAACTAAAGGGATATTTAATAGTAGAATCAAACTTTTGGAACTTTATGAGGAAAGAAATTATAATAAAAGTAAAGAATTTTATCAATATGTTAAGAACTATTCCAAATTATTTAAACAAGTTTGTAGCGAAGCTAAGAGTCGATATTTAAGTTTAAAAATTAAAAGGAGTCAAAATAAAATAAAAATGACTTGGGAAATTATAAACAATGAGACTGGAAGGGATAGAGAGCGTAATTGTGAATACAGCCTTAATATTAACAATACAGTTATTAACACGGATTTAGAGGTTGCCACAGTTTTTGAAAATTTATTTGCAGATATCCCAGTCTCAACCACTAAATCTTTAAATTCATCACCCACTGTTGCTGAGTCCATATTGAATGAAAATGTTGATATTTGTAACCATGAATTTAATTTCGACTATGTTAGTGCTCGAGATATTATTAAAACTTTCAATACACTCAATGTTAAAAAAACAACTGATCTATGGGGAATTTCTGTGGAGGTTGCAATATGCATAATTAACCCTGTAGCGCCTGAATTGGCAATTATTTTTAATAAATGTATTGACTGTGGTGTAATTCCTGACTTAATGAAGAGTAGTAAAATAATACCTTTGTTTAAATCGGGCAGCACATCAGACCCCACAAACTTTAGACCAATTTCTGTGCTTCCCACCTTTAGTAAAAATAATGCTAGATCAATTGCAAAGACATTTCAATAAACATAAATTATTAAACAGTGAACAATTCGGTTTCACAAAGGGTCGATCGACTACCGACGCTGGTGTGGAACTTCTTACACATATTTTTGAGGCTTGGGAGAAGTCACATGATGCCCTAGGTATTTTTTGTGACTTATCTAAGGCTTTCGATTGTGTTTCTCATGATACATTGGTCAGGAAATTGCATCACTATGGTGTTAGAAACACTGCCTTGGATCTTCTTATTTCTTATTTGGATAATAGGATCCAAAAAGTGGACGTTAACGGTAAGCGATCACCGGGTTCTATTGTCACTATGGGAGTTCCGCAGGGCTCAATTCTTGGCCCTTTTTTATTTCTCGTACATATTAATGACCTACCTTGCCTTATAAAGAACAGTCATGAAATAGTGTTATTTGCAGATGACACATCACTTTTATTTAAGCTTAAACGACAACAGACAGTTACTGACGATGTAAATAATGCTCTCTCTAAAATAGTACATTGGTTTAGTGTTAATAATTTACTTTTAAACGAGAAAAAGACCAAATGTATTTGATTTCTGACACCTAACGTTAAGCAGGTAAAAACCAATGTACTAGTAAATGGGGCGGAGTTGGATCTTGTGGACACCACTGTGTTCTTAGGTATTACTTTGGACTCAAAGCTACAGTGGGGCCCACATATAACCAAATTGTCGAAGCGGCTAAGCTCTGCAGCCTACGCGGTGTATAAAATCCGTCATTTGACTGATGTAGAAACAGCTCGATTAGTATATTTTAGTTATTTCCATAGTGTAATATCGTACGGCATTTTGCTGTGGGGAAATGCAGCCGACATTCAGGCTATATTTGTGCTGCAGAAACGAGCCATTCGAGCAATTTATAACCTAAGTTGTAGGCATTCACTGAGGGATACATTTAAGGATATAAACATAATGACAGTCGCATCTCAATATGTATATGAGAACCTGATTTATGTCAAAAAGAATATTAACCTATATTCTAGACACAGCGACATTCATAGCATAAATACTAGAAACAAAGACTTACTTATTGTGCCCAAGACTAGGCTCCAAAAAATTAGTAATTCATTTAAGTGCCAAAGTATACGTTTTTACAACAAACTCCCAAGCCATGTCAAAGAACTGAGCCTCAATAAATTTAAATCATTTATTAAACAGAAACTCTGTCAAAAAGGTTTCTATAAAGTTAAAGATTACTTGGACGACAAAAAGGCTTGGGATTAATTAAGCTACTCCAATGTACCCCCAGGCAACAAACTAATTTTATACTAAATCTATTTTTATACTAAGTGTGACATTGATGATTTTGTTATACTTATACACTATGACATTAATATTTACTTTTTGAAGTATTATATTCTTTTTTTAAATTATTGTGAATGTGAAGACTATGTGGATTATTGTTTTTATTATTTCTCTCATTTAGTTTTCATCTTAGTCTGGCAGTTTGAGTCATTTATGCGGCCTACTCAAATGTCCTTTCTTTGGTATTGTTCGTCGAATCGTTGAGCTCCTTAAGTTCTGAGTTGAGCTGCAGGATTACTGACAAATGCGTGCACTGACTGGATAGGTCCACTCAATCTGTGTGGTTTTTTCCTCAAAAGACCATTTCAGACACCAATCTACATGGTCTTCACATGATCTGACCAAGATTATGTCTGGACTTTAAAAGAGACTGTGACCTCTGAGTTTGTTTCGGCCTTTCTTCTCAGAGTAGTCAGATAGGAAACGCCGAGCTCGTCTAGTTTTTTTTTAAAGTATGATTGACGTGTAAAAGTGTTTGTATAAACCTACTTACAGAAAATAAAATCATTTCATTTCATTTAAGATACTTTTGTGTAACTGTTTGTTTTCCCAAAGCAATAAATAAAATAAATAAAAACGCAAAGAAACGTTTTTATGAATTGGCAGTATGAAGTACCCAAGTCGAATGTCTAAGCTTAAATAAAAAAAACATTGTTGTGTTATAATGTACTACGTACGTTCATTATAACTCAATGTTAGAGACCCGAATACCCTGGCCTTTCTTTATGAAGCCTTCAGAGATACAGAATGGAACAACGTGTGGCAGCAAATTAGCAATCGCTGCAGCTGCTGCTGTAATAATTGCTGTAGTCGCTTTATAGATACATTATGAGTGTATGTAAATATCGTACCTATTTTCTGGACCAAAACATACATAAAAAATACATTTTTTATGTATTTTTAGTTCTTACAGTTTATATTAAAGTTCTCGAGCAGATAATACAGAAAATTATTCCTTTAAAAAAAACATATTTATGTGTATGAGTGTATGGTACACTCATACACATAAATATGATTTTTTAAAGGAATAATTTTCTGTGCGTTTGTTGTTAGGACCATTTGCTCATAGGACGTTCTGCTAATAGGACAAACTGCTCATAGGACGATTTGCTAATAGGACATTTTGCTAGTGTCGTTTTGATTATGAGTTTGTTGCTAATAGGACCACTTGCGTTTAAGACTTTCCGATACGGAGGGGATTTGACATGCCGCGGCATTAGTAGATTGTACGGATTGAACCCGTGCGAAGCAAGGGGTAATATTAAGTTGTTTAGTATCTTTTAAGGGTTGCTTTTGGTTATACAAATGCGCGTCCCTCGCACACCGCGCAACCACGCCCGCGCCGTTCGGTTCCATAGGGAATATTTATTTTTAGTAACGAAAATATTAATCATTGAAAAAATCACAGAAAGGAATATAATAAAATATTCTGTGCATACAAAATAAAAACATGAAAATATAAAGTAATATCGTTTTTTATGCTTAGAGCAGACGTTACTTCCTGAATTTATTTCATAAAGTATTTTACTATTATACTTAAATGCGTTCTAGTTTAACATACATTTTTTTCATAACTTACTAGCATTATATGAATAACAGATTTAAAAGTCACTAAAATCATGTATAGATCTGCGCATTAAGTTCCGCCCTTCTCTGCACCAAAAATAAATACCTACAACCAAAACACAGCAAAAAATACTAAAAATACAAACAAGGAGATCGCATCAAGAGCCTTATGTTATCCCAAACTAAGTTTACGTTCAGAAAACCCATCCAATAAACTAAATAAGAGTCGATATGTCTTTAGTTATCCTCGCTCCGACCTCCGGGGGAAGGGCTGAGGGACCCTCCAAACTTTATACTTCGTACGACCGCCGAAAACAAGATTGTCGTGGCCATGAACGTATGTATGAGCAGATTGTTTTGGACCAACGGATAGGAAAATTGATGTTTATTAGATGATGTTTAGTTTGGAAATTATAACAGAATAGGAGATAGATATGTTATGATTATTATAGAAATTAAACGGTATTCTAATCACGCAAGAAAATAGAATGCGTAGGTACCTACCTAGAGCAGTGGTGCCCGAGTGCAAGCGGCCACGATTTACGAGTTGATCCCAGACAAGTGCTTTAATAAAAAAATAAATTTATTCAGACAAAGTCCATTTGGTTAGTACAACACAACTTAGAAACTAGTTTTAGTACCTACTGATGTCTACCCGAAGAACAAAAACAAAACAATTATTAATTATGCGCCACAGTGCATGTAGGCGCATCCAATACCCCACCAATTCAATGCTTTACTTTGTGTAAATTATTTCACCACCACTGCTCTAAAAACAGCGAAGAAAATCATCGTGAGGAAACTGGCACGTCCTAGAACCAAAAACTCGTAGACACGTGAAATCTACCACTCCGCCCCCGCACTGGGCTCGCGTGGTGTATTACGGCCCACTCCCTCTCACCGAGAGGAGGCCTGTGTCCCAGCAGTGGGAACATTATAGGCTGAATTTGAGGTACGAACCGTCATTTAAGTTAATAGCAGGTATCTACGTAGGTACGCAGTGGATCTATGAAAGATCGTTCTAGTGTGTTTTCATGATCTGCCTTGGATGGGACGCACAACCATTAGGACGCTACGATCCTAGTGGTTGAAATGAAATGAAATGAAATTGTTTATTCTGTAAATAGGATATGAGAATCACTTTTACACGTCATATTAAAAAAAAAAAAAATAAGCTAGATGGAGTCGACATTTCCTATCTGACTACCCCTGAGAAGAAATGGCGAAACAAACTCAAGGGTCAAAGTCTCTTTTAAAGTCCAGACATAATCTTGGTCAGATCATGTGAGGACCATGTAGATCCGTGTCTAAAATGGTCTTTTGAGGAAAGAACCACACAAATTTGAGTGGACCTGTCCAGTCATTGCAAGCATTTGTCAGTAATCGTGTAGCTCAACTCAACGTGTACGGCCGAGGATTGTTGACCCTACAAAACATAAAAAAATATTGTAGATTAGCTTCTGGCCGCGACTTCGTTCACGTGGAAGTTGTAAGAGACCACAATATACTAAAATAACAGCCACATTTTTATAAAACCTAGCCAAGTGCATGTCGGACTTCGCACAATGAAGAGTTTCGTAGTTGGGATAAATTTTTCTCAAAAAATAAAACTTGACATTGTAGTTGAAAAAGATGTACTCGATCTTACACGTCACGGTCAATTCTCCAATTGCAAAAATATAAGTTGATCGTCTATTACTCATTAACTTGTAAAGCCTACTTAGCTGTGATAGTTTTACTTTTAACCGGTAACTCCCCATTGACTTCCGAATAGGAGTCGCACTCCCGAACCCTTCAGTCCCCACTGACACCGAATAGGAGTCTTGGGCCACGCGGTTTGCAACTCTATTATAATGCAATAAGGTGCTCATCCGTTATAATAGAGTTGCAAACCGCGCGCCCCAAAGACTCCGAATAGGTGTGAGTGGGGACTGACGGTTGGAGGAGTGAAACTCCTATTCGGAGTCAATGGGGACTCACCGGTCGTTATATATACTACTACCATGATTTTTTTCACATACCATTTAGCTGGCAGAACACGTGACTCTAACAAAAATTAGCACTTTAAAGCCTATAATTACGCAAACGGATCCCTGAATCGAAAAACGGTTTTCACAGACCCACAATATTTTGAATGGCCTGTCCAACGATACCACACCATGGGATAGCCGCAAAAAAAATACCCCCATTTTACTTGTAAGGGTGGTACTTTAAAAATATTTAATTTGACCACTTTCTCGGCGTGATTAACATGTCCCTTGCCAAATTACAGCTTTCTAGTACTAAGAGTCTCTGAGCTACGCCGGGGGGGACAGACAGACAGACAGACATGACATGGCGAAACTATAAGGGTTCCTTGTTTACTACGGAACCCTAAAAACTGCCTCGTTGGTCTAGTGGTCGCAAGCGCTACTGTTGAGTATGCGGTCCTGGGTTTCCCGGGTCAGGCAAAGTGTTATTGGGTTTTCCACGTGGAGTTTCTCGGTAACAGTTTCTCAGAATTTGGAAATCTGGATTTGTGCCCGGTTGACGCCAATAGGCTCGCCCCCTATTATATGGGACTTAAACATAACTGGCAAAATGTGGGTGTACACCTCTGTCTAATCCTTCGGTTAAGACAGGCAATATTTTATGTTATTATCATAAAACTTATGAACGTATACTAAGTTTTTGATCTCAGCAGCCAAAATACTATTTCAAAAACTTAGTATACGTTCATAAGTTCTTTTTGCCAACCTGTATACAGACTCAGGACTGGTGACACGGAAGGAAGCGACTTACAGTTGTCCGTGTGAGTTTAGCAGGCTTAGCATGACGCTTTCTATTTCTTCGAAGAACAGACACGGCTCTTTCTATACAAAGTGACATTTCGTTTCTCCATTTTTGACATGGCACCGTAGAAATCCTTCTACATAAAAAAAGGACCTAGACAAAGATCGTTAGAAACGAAAGACACAATGATAGATTGTAGAAGGATTTCTACGGTCTACGGTGCGATGTCAAGAATGGAGAAACGAAATGTCACTTTGTATAGAAAGAGCTTTGTATAGAGGGGCTTGTGGCTAAGTAATAACAGCCGCACGGGTCGATCGATCATGTTAAGCTACGCTTTCCGCGGTTGGTCCGTGGATGGGTGACCATTTTTACATACTAAGACCCCTCCGTGCCTCGGATAGCACGTTAAGCCGTTGGTCCCGGCTGTCATTTGTAGATCTTTGACAGTCGTTACGGGTCGTCAGAAGCTCGAAAGTTTGACAACCAGTCTTACCAAGGAGTATCGTGTTACCCAGTAACTGGGTTGTGGAGGTCAGATAGGCAGTCGCTCCATGTAAAATACTGGTATTCAGCTGTATCCGTTAAGACTGGAAGCCGACCCCAACATAGTTGGGAAAAGGCTAGGCAGATGATGATGTCAAAAATGGAGAAACGAAATTTCGCTTTGTATAGAAAGAGTTGTGTCATGCTAAGCCTGCTGAGGTTGACTGCGCGTCTTCAGTAGCAATTGCCCCATTGCTTGCGAAGTTGTTCGTTTTTAGTGACTTAATGAACGCCTGCCTTCCTGCATATAATACCTAATTTCACAACACGTACAGTGACTGATGCATTCTTACAGAATATTCCTTACGAACGGCTATCACTAAAATAACAGCGACCAGTGCAGTGGGGTGATTGCGTAACTTACGAGAACTATCAGTAGCAACAACATTCAATGCATTATTTACTTTGTTGAGCAGACAAATATTTCGAACATATGAAACAATGGATGAATGATTTATAGTGTGTTACGCCTACAATGAAGACTGGCCGAAAATAACCAATGTTTGTTTTAATTTCGAACTAATACGCGTTATATTTTTTTTATGCTTTGAAAACAGAATTTAGATAGTAAGTTTCTTGTAATTCCTGACATTCTGAGAAAAAGAACCGGACAAGTGCGAGTTGAACTCGGGTGCTGAGGGTTCCGTACAATGGATATGTTATGTACCATGATTTTTATCCCAAGAACAAACTTTGCTTTGTAGTTGGAAAATATTTTCTCCCATTCATACCAACTGCAAATGTAAGTTTGTACGCACAATATTGAGAGATTTACCATGTTATTTTAACACCATAGACTTCTACGGTTTTTCTGTAATCTATAGTAATGAACTATTGTCTGTATTTTCTTCAAAATTTTGGTCTCGGTAGTTTCAGAGATGGAGATAATGGTAAATATATTTTCTTAACTTAATTTAATAATATTTATTTTAAAAAAATGTTGACTCTACAGTTTGCAAAACTTTTTAATTTTCTAATTTGCCCCCCGAAAATGACCTTCATGATCAAAATTCATTTATTTACGTTACAAATCCGTGTTTGGATCACAGAAATTCATATGTGTACCAAATTTCAACTTACTCGGTCGAGTAGATGCGGAGCAAATCGGCTTTGACAGACGAACAGACAGACAGACACACGAGTGATCCAATAAGAGGTCCGTTTTTCCTTTTGTGATTTTAGAACGTTTAGACTTCTATGGGTTTTTTATAAGATCTCAATGTACCTACCATATACTTAGAAATAAATATTATTATTATTTGCGTACCATCAATGCTTGTCGGAATGTGTATGAATATGTATGTGCACTGAATTTTATACAAATAAACGATTTTGATGGGAAAAGTTTTTTGCAATTTCTGACTTTTATAGAGGCCAGTCATTCATCATATAGTCAGCCATTCATCATAAAAAACCGGCCAAGTGTGTGTCGGACGAAGGGTTCCGTAATCGGGATGAATTTATCCCATCAAAATATGTCGCATAAATAGCCGTATTTTTTCAGAACTCCATTGGACCGGCGACCTAACTATTTGATATTAATTTCAACTTGATACCTCCACGCGTTCCCATCAAAATCGTTTATTTGTACAATAACTAATTGAGCTAATTGATATTTGTCTAATAGAGTCTTTGATACTCAGAAGAAACAAGATCTATAAATGTTATAAAAAAAAATATTGGGAGAATTGCCCAATTTCTTGCTGACTGTATTTTTTTTTTCAAAATCTGTGTATGCAGATCAAAATCTCTCAAAAAGTTAAGAACAGTCTTCTAAGACCTATTTCGTGTAGCTACAACGATTAAGGTACCCTAACTGCCCCATCTCAAAAATCCACCTTGTACATGTCATAATGATTGACTGCTTATCCCCATAGAGATATAGCGTGATGATAATCATTTAAAAATTTGAATCTGTAACTAACTGTCTGCAATTTTCTCACCGTTTGGCTCGTCTTTTTACAATTTGCTGTAAACTACAGGGTCAAGTTGTATTAGCTAACGAAACTTAACAGAATTGATGAGTTTCGATATCTAAGCATAATAAAATGAAACAAAATATGAATTGATGATTGGGGTTCAACGACCGCTGGTAATGACCAGCGGTTGTTGAACACTTGAACCCCAATACCAAACTCATACTTAAAGTAACTAATGAGTTACTTGAAGTATGAGTTATCAAATTCAGTTTTTTTTTTATCGTATTTAGATATCCCACAGTGATACCCATTACTTCGGTGAAGTTTACACAAAAAACCTGGTTTTTAAACTGGTATATAGGTGGTCTGGTAGGTAGTTTCACTAAATCGCTCGATGACCCCAAAAACTATATTATAAATTCAATGATTTTTTGTTTTATCCTGTTTAGATATCAATGCCATTTGACCCTGTATAGAGAAATACAAACATAATGCAATATTACTTATCCCATAAAAGGAAAACCCATAACAAAAACTACACATAGCTCCTTTCATAACCCATTATGATAAATAATTCACTGGCAATGTGTCCTGACCATCGTCACCGACATCAAATTCCAAAGTCCGTATTGTGTAACTTTTGGGGGACGCCAAAACTTGTGATATGCGCACATTCAAATATGAGGAAACGGACGACGGTGTAGTAATATGATAAGTTTTCGACAACATTATTTTATTTTGGATTGAATTATAAATGTCTGAAACTGTCTTTTCCTTCTTTTGATTATGTCTATTTAGCTGTCCTTTTCTGCAACATTTCAGTAGTTTATTTTTGGGTTTTTGTGACGAAAATGAATAAAGTAAGACATGATTATGTAAGAGTAAGTTTGAAAGTGGCGCCAGTGACTGCTTGGTAAAGGCATGTGATGAGGAGGGAGGAAACGCATGTGACTAAAAGTGTGATGAACATAAATGTTGATGGATGGAGAGGGAGAGGGAAGCCAAAGAAAAGATGGATTGTGTGAGGAATGATATGGAAGAAAAGGGAGTGAATGATAGCGTGACGGTTGACAGGGGAGAATGGAAAGAGAAGACATATTGTGCCGGCCCTTTAAACAAAGTTTTTAGTCTGCATCTAAAAAGAGGCAGACTCGATTCAAGCCACCTATTTTCCTGCCGGGGTCGCGGAAAAGTAAGAAAGGGTTAACGAGGCCCCTGGCAACACAGGCAACGGAAGAAACACGGGTGGGTTTTAGTAAGAGTCTGACACACCCTCCCGCTCCGCCCAGAGCGGGAGATGTTATTTGATGATTTCCCACCCACAAAAAAAAAGTGTTAGCAATCCCGAGTAGACTAAATAGAGTGTTTAACACGAGCGACCAATCAAAGTGACACACTCAATAATCTGACGTAACCAATACCGAATTTTCGATTTGGATTAAATTTTAGTCCTAACTTCGGGAATGTGGACACTATCAAGTCTGAGTACATATTGAAAATCCGAAACGTATTATTTCCGCGGAAGCGGGAGAAGTCATTTGATGATTACCAAAACAAAACAAAAAAAAAAGTCACCTATTTTAACACTGCAAAAGCTCAAACTTATGAGAGATAAATGACGACAAAAATAACTATTATTACAATAACCAAGCAATAAAACACACACTGAAATTAATCACAAGTCACACGACAGGTACACTCAGACAAATTAATTATACAAGCGACTTTGTAATTACGGCGATATATTAGTTACAACTGAGACATTAATAACGCCAGAGATTTTAGTGGCTGACTGTACGTCAAGAATTGCTGTCTACAGCAAATGGTTCTCTCATGTTGTTTGTGTAACGTATAAAAACAAATTCATTACCTACTTATGCATATTAGTCTTATGAATAGAGAATACAGACAACAGAAATCGACCAATGGGATTCTAGTATTATCACGTCATATAGATGAGCGGAGTGAACATCATAATCCTATTGGACGATCGAGTCTCAGTTCCAGTCCGCTTCAATGGACAGGTTCATTATTACGTAAGATAAATATTTCGATGGAATGAAAATCATAATATTTAAGAAGAACAAAATGCACAAATGATATGGTGTTAAAAAAGCAGTTGGTTCAGCTCAAAGACGTTTAAATATAGTATCTTAAATCTTTATCGTTCAGCTACAATTGGAGAAATAACAGCACATAAAATTGTTACAGTTGTTACATGGAAAATGTGTGTGCAAGGGCGAGCTTAACTCAGAAATAATTTCTGTAAGAGTTCCTCAGAACGACAGAAATATTCTACTTGTTCTTATTCTACGATATGTATTTCTTAGTCCTGATGCTATGCAAACGCGGTATCAAATAAAGATAAAACTGAAATAGATAGATATTCATCATCATTTCAGCCGAAAGACCTCCACTGTTGGACACAGGCCTCCCCCAAGCACAGCCACTTCGACCGGTTCTGTGCTTCCAGCATCCAGCACAGATTTAAGAAAACTAAATTAATAACGAGGTTATACCTTGAAATATAACCCAACCTCACACCAAAAACACCTCACTTTTACCCGTACTTACAACCAAAAATCTCACAGTAATCAAAACTTATTAATGAAAACCAACCTCCCTCCTTGCAACCCGTCCTCCATTCCTCCGCTACACATTTCCATATAATTTCAATTTCGCATTTACATTATTTCGTATTCAAGCTGGGTCCGTCCTGATCCCAGTTTCGTATGGCACAAGTAATTGCACACTGGACATGGGCCATCGTCGTGGGACATATAAGGGTCTAGGAATGTTTAATCTGTTTTAGAACAGGATTTTTTGTTTTGCACTGCGTTGATTTTGTTTTTTAGGGTTCCGTACCCAAAGGGTAAAACGGGACCCTATTACTAAGTCTCCACTGTCCGTCTGTCTGTCTGTCCGTCTGTCTGTCTGTCCGTCTGTCTGTCTGTCCGTCTGTCAACAGGCTGTAACTCATGAGCTGTGATAGTTAGACAGTTGAAATTTTCACAGATGATGTATTTCTGTTGCCGCTATAACAACAAATACTAAAAAATGGAATAAAATGAATATTTAAGCGGCTCCCATACAACAGACATGATTTTTTTGCCGTTTTTATAGATATCGTACGGAAGCCATCGTGCACGAGTCCGACTCGCACTTGGCCGGTTTTTTTGTATGTAGTTGTATATAGACTGTTTTGATTCGTTGGTCATTTCCTATTGTTAATTACCTGGCACTTGTTGACAGGCCTACACTCCCTTCCATTAATGTGTAATTTGAAAACATTGTAAAAGCCAATTATTTTTAAATGTTCTTGCCGCACGGCACTTCTCCACAGGAAACGACCAATTGGAACCGAGCACCTATCTTCTGACGTTTCATAAGTGCCCATTTGGGTTTATCATATATCTTTACATGTATGTAGGATAGTCAGGATTTACTCCGTTAGATTCAGATATCATGTGGGCAGAAGATGGATTTCGTGCAATGAAAACTCACTGGGTGAGATACACAGCGTTTATTAAAATCACAAATTAAAACAATAATTACAAATTACAATTAACACAATAACTGAGCACATCGAATCGAGTACAGTTCCGCGACGTCTTAACTCCGATGCGATCAGACACTGAATATCCTCCTCGCCGTGGGCTTAAAAACATCTCGTATTTGTAGAAGCGCGCTGTAGGTGGGTAGATCACCCGATGTCGCCAGTTGGCGCGCTTGCGATTCGTTTCGTGTCCGTACTAATGACCTCAGTCTCTTCAACGGTGCCAGATCGACTATCGGTACATCGAGGTGCATAAGTGTACGAAAACGCCACTATATAAGTCCGACTCCAGGGCCAGACCTCGAAACCTATCCTTCTGCAGCGAGGTGTGAGACAGGGAGACGCTATCTCTCCGAAACTGTTCACCGCTGCACTGGATGATGTCTTCAAGGTTCTGGATTGGAAAGGGCCAGGCATCAACATCAATTACGAGTACATCACTTACCTTCGGTTTGCCGACGATATAGTTGTCATGATTGAGATTATGGAGGACCTCAGTACAATGCTCGATGACCTAAGTAGAGCTTCCGAAAGAGTGGGTCTTATAATGAACATGGACAAGACAAAGATCATGTCAAATGCCCATGTTACACCCACTCTCATGAAGACCGGAGACGCTACGCTCGAAATTGTGGACAAGTATGTTTACCTAGGACAAACTGTGCAGTTAGGTAGGTCCAACTTCGAGAAAGAGGTCAATCGTCGAATCTGACTCGGCTGGGCAGCGTTCGGGAAGCTACGCAATATCTTCTCGTCCCACACACCACAGTGTGTCAAGACGACAGTCTTTGACCAGTGCGTGTTACCTATGGCACTGAAACGTGGTCGCTTAAAGTGGGCCTTATTAAAAGGCTAAAAGTCACTCAAAAGGCAATGGAGAGGGCTATGCTTGGAGTTTTCCTACGTGATCGAATCAGAAATGGAGAGATCCGCAGGTGAACCAAGGTTACCGACATAGCCCGAAGAATTGCCAAACTTAAGTGGCAGTGGGCAGGGCACATTGCTCGCAGAACAGATGGCCGATGGGGTCGAAAGGTTCTAGAGTGGCGACCGCGTACCCAATGACGTAGCGTTGGAAGCCTCCTACAAGGTGGACCGATGACCTCGTGAAGGCCGCAGGAATCCGCTGGATGCACAAAACCGGTTGAAGTGGCGGTGCTTGGGGAGGCCTATGTCCAGCAGTGGTCGTCTTTCGGCGGAAATGATGATGATGATGACTAATGACCGGATACGACATGTATATAAAAATCAATTCCGTTCAATATCGTTAGTCTCCCAAAAACTAGAAAACGGCTCGACCGATTGTGATGAAACTTTGGTAAGTTGTTGTGTGCGCGCCGGAGAAGGTTGCTAACACCAAATATATCAAAAAAAAATATATCAAATATATAAAAGGCTTTGGGGCATTAATTAGTATAAAATAAAATATACCTATTCTTTTTTGTTTATTGATCTAATGGTTTTTTGGAAAAATCTCGTATAGTCATGGAGGTATTGCATGTAGTGCTTTGTTAAATCTCGGATAGTAAAAAGTATTGTTGCGATGCGCTGCACATATTCCATCAATTCAATTAATCTCAATCAATTTATTTTGTGTGTATGATTTATTTATTTATTTATTTATTTATTTATTTATTTATTTATTTATTTATTTATTTATTTATTTAGTTATTTATTTATTTATTTATTTATTTATTTATTTATTTATTTATTTGATGATTGTGTGTATGTAGAGAAAGTAATGGTGTCATCATCATCTGCCTAGCCTTTTCCCAACTACGTTGGGCTCGGCTTCCAGTCTAATCGAGTGCAGCTAAATACCAGTATTTTTCATGGAGCGACTGCCTATCTGACCTTCACAACCCAGTTACTGGGTAATACGTTACCCCTCGGTAAGACTGGTTGTCAGACTTTCGGAAAGTTCCGAAGAAAATAATGGTGTGTCGTTACTAAAAGCGAGTTACTTTAGCTGTGACCTGTACACGTCATAATTCTTCATCTAAATTAACTCATTATACCTTACACGCGCAATCACGATCCCCGTCTTAATAAGACGCTGACAACACCTAAACCGCGGTCACTGTCAGATTGCATAGAAAAGAAAGAGAAGCGCAGTGACACGACGCTTGCAAGTTATTGCAAAATATGAAGCAATTATCTATTTACTCAAAATTGAGTTGAATAAACGAAAATAAAAAACAACCAAGTTCTGCATTCAAATAAGACGTTCTTGTTATTAATTAAATATGTAACGTATGTTGATATTTAATGCAGATATTTTGGATTAGAACTCAAGGTAAGAGGTTAGTTTAACGTTAGTTTGTAGCGAGATTTTTTTTTCAAAACGTGTTTTAGTAACAACCAAGTTCTGGGAAATATGTTCAATATTAACATATATTTTTCCGCTACCACAAACTATACAGATTTAGCAATTTTATTTCTTAAAAGAAGCCTGTTTTGGTCAATTGGGTCTTGTCAGCGCCTTTAACTTTATTCATAACTTCGCTGATCCAAAACTTCCTCATCGAAGATGATATTTAATTCTAATTTCTACCCTCATCATCCTTGTACAAGAGAATCCCTTAAACATTTTGCAAAAAAGAACCACATTTTTTATAATTACGAACAACTTGGTAAAGTTCGATTCGTCTCTAAGATTAATTGTTCAAATCGCGCCCCATTGTGCGGGACGTTGTTGACGCTTTGGGACCCTTTCATGAAATTCGCGGGCTATTGTTTTGGTCGGATTTGTAAAAAAAGTTTAAAAAAGTTCTTGCAAGCGCCGCCCGCTCTCGGTACCCACAAAACACCACAAACCCGACGCTGCGCTCTATCCCGACAGTCCTACCAACTTGAACGGTGAACACCATACTTTTTCAACTGCAAACAAAAAATTGTAATCGTAATAACGAGGTCACTTTTTGTTTTTCGTCGGTCATTTAAAACTTTCATTAGTGAATTCGCGCGCGCTTAAAATTTTTCAATTTATTCCCACTTCAGCGTTGAATCGCTTGTGAATTCTGTTGCACCAGTCGGTGCTGTGTTCAAAACATATTTCTTTACAACAAAATGTTTTCAACAAAACGTGTCAAAAATTTCACATTACTGAAAGACTTGTCGCAAAAACACTTTCACATAATGCGACCCAATAATTTGGTTTTACAACACAGTTCAACAAAATAAAGAACAACCGATAAATCTACTCGAATCTTATTAAAACCGATAAATAAATACAAAGTCAGAGTGTTGAAAAATCAGCATAGGGGTGGAACATGGGCCGTCGGATCAGTTCGCCAATTTGTTATGTTAAAGCTTGCCATGCCGACCCTCGTCCGCTCAACAGATTGAGCCTACGGGAGATGCGATGGATCAAACTAAAAATATACAGCCTTTCTACAAGGAGCTAAGAAGATTTTCGAGGAAGCTGATAAGAGAGTAAAATAGAAAGAGTTTTTTCGTGTAAAATAGTTTAAATATAGAATACACAATTATAAGGAAAATACTAGTGACGTATGCGTAAATTACAGCATCAAACAATAGTGGCAACTATGTTGAAAAAAATCTGAACTATCAAAATAAAAAACAAACGTCATGTATTCAAACTAGGCTGAGTATCAGCATTTTTCGAACGTCAAAATTACATAAGACAGTCCCCCAAAACGCCCACCCTTCACCACTTCCTAGTGCTTTAGCTGGGAAGAAGAAGTGACGGAACAAACTCCCCAGCAGCACACCTGTCTGTTTATTTAGAAAAATAATTGGATTCTATACAATAGTTTGAAAAATAATTTTCGTACCACTTGCTCAAAAAAGTGACATTCTATGCCACAACAAGCGAACATAAAAAGTAAGTATACATGATTTAACTATGAATATTTCGTATCTTAGTAATGGTAATTATTCTATATATTTACCTGTTTTTTATCTACTCAATGGTGCTTGCCGCGGATGTGAACTTGTAAACTTAAAGGTGGAGGACGTTGAAAATCATTCCAATGAGTTGCTGCTGATTAATGTAAAGGAAACTAAGACAAAGAAAAATCGGTCATTCATTGTACAAGGACAATATACTAAAATCATTCATAAATACCAAGCATTACGTCCCACCAACATGGAAAACAATAGATTTTTTATAAACTATCGGAATGGGAAATGTACTCGACAAGCCATCGGCAAAAATAAAATTAGCAATATGCCAAAGGAAATTGCTAAATATTTAAAACTTAAAGATGTTGAACTCTACACCGGTTACTGCTTTAGAAGAACTTCGGCGACTTTCTTGGCGGATTCAGGGGCGGATATTACGTCAATAAAAAGACACGGTGGTTGGAGCTCTGATGGAGTAGCTGAGGGTTATATCGAAAGCTCAATGGCGAATAAAACCATATTAAGCAGTCAAATTAACAAAAATATAAAACTTAATCCATCAGAGCCACAACCATCAACTTCCGGCATCTTATCTTCGTCCGTAACTCACGATGCACCACCACCACTATCTCTGACGTATACTATCTACAATGAAACGCAAGTTCCTCAGACGCAAGAACAGAGAAATACTCAAATCAACTCATCAACAATAAATTTACCAACCAAAAATGTAACTCTCTCTATCAATAATTGGACCAATGTTTCGAATGTTAACTTTTACTTTTAATTGTCATTATTTTTAATAAATGCTTATCTCATATTATTATTATGTTAATTTTTTCGCAAATGGTACGAAAAGTAGAGTATTTTCCTCGGTGATAAAGCTGTTAGTCTTGGGTGAACATAAACCGCGAGCGTAACGAAGGACTCTAGGTTTACTCCCGAGCGCAGCGAGGGTGTTAAAAACTTAAATCACGAGCGAAGCGAGGGATTTAAGACGAGTCCTGAGTGTACCATTTGCGAAATCGTCACCCTCGACAGAAGACACTGCTTTATCCCCTTGGTTAATAATCTACTATTACACTACACGCAACACAAAACATTAATTTATTACCCATATTTCATGTAGCACACCACCATAGCACACCACTAGGAACAGAATCACAAAACGTAAGCCAGCGTAGCCAGTCATCATTGCGTAGCACCGTGCTATCTACGCCGTAGTCATTGTACGACGTGCGAACTGTGCGTAGGCGCACACAAAATATAAACATGCACAATTCCCCATCTCAAGGTAAGACTACATCTCAGTATTATGTACGTATGTGTGTTTTAGAAAACGCACCGAATGAAACTTCCTTTTTTTTTACCCAAAACGTCTCCTTCAAATCTTCCCACTCCGTGACCCCATCAAACCTTGGCACAGAATCCTAGCAAACTATCCCTCATACATACAGCCCCCCGGAGGATACCTGCTTTGTTTAGTGCGGTCTGCATTGATCAGTTTACTTTCACAGAAACCGTTTTATGGATATTGTAGAACCTGGCTTTTCAGAGAGGGTGGGTATTTGGGTAATCTTCATAAAGTTTCATGATAAGTACTAGTGAGCTTAGACTCTAAGATGGCGTTCAGATTTTGTGGATATTGGAACGAAGTTTAACTTAGAAAAGGAATTATCTGGTCAAATTATCACGATTTAATATAATAATCATGCAAAATTTTAACGTAACCTAAGTACGAGTATTTTATTGGCGTGCCGTAACAATATTATGTTTATAAAATGTATTACGAGTATTTATTCCCGGCGTATGACCGTAAACGAAGGAAATAGAGTATGTAAGGGGCGTAGCAGGTGGCGTTCATTAGTTTCTGCCTATCCCCATGGGAAGAAAGTATGTATGTTTTATTTAAACTGTATTTAACTGTATACTTTATTGACCTACAAGCTCCGTTTTCCTTCTAAAAAGTTTTTATAATTTTTATCTGATGTAGATTGTTATTAAAATTTGACTCTTCTGCTAGATACTTCCTTAGAAAGAAGCACAGATCATATAAACAGATCACAGATCATATATATGATCTGTGGAAAGAAGCCTTAGAATGTTAAATAATCTATCCATTTACGAGTAAGGAAGGATTAGATTTGTATAGTGTAATCTTTATAACCGTCAAAATGAACCATAGTACTAGAATTCATCTGAGGGATGGGGAGGGGAGAGGGAGGTAGAGGGCTAAATGATAATAGCCACACGGGTCGATCGAAGGTTAAGCTACCCTTGCCGCGGTCGATTCGTGGATGGGTGACCGTCCATTACATGTCGAGACCCCTCCGTGCCTCGAAAAGCACGTTAAACCGTTAATCCTGGCCGTTATTTGTAGATATTTGACAAGTCTTACCAAGGGGTACCGCGTTACCCAGTAACTGGGTTGCGGAGGTCAGATAGGCAGCCGCTCCAAGTAAAATTCTGGTATTCAGCGTAAACGTAGTTGCAAAAGGCTAGGCAGTTTGTAGATTGTAACACTAGAATCCATCAACACAAACATTTTGCCGCCCACCCATTATTCCAAAAATTCTTTATACATAATTAAATATAAAACAGAGGGCAGATTAATTAGTGTGTCACAAGGTTTACATAGCACGTCGGGTGTCTCCGGGACGAAATTAATCAAGCAGTGATCCGACACATTATCTCCGTTCAGATGACTTGAACCCTTGCCGTGTGGGGCCACGAGAAGCGAGGGGTAGTGAGTAAGTAGTGCTGTCAATTGCTGTGGCTGTGGGGTTAATTGTTTGTGTGAGTAGGTGAAAAAGTAGGTAAATGATTTTTTTTTCTGTAAGTAGGTTTGTACAAACACATTTACACATCAATCATATTTAGAAAAAAAAAACTAGATGAGCTCGGCGTTTCCTATCTGACTACTCAAGCCGAGAAGAAAGGCCGAAACAAACTCAGAGGTCACAGTCTCTTTTAGTCCACCAGACATAACCTTGGTCAGATCATGTGAAGACCATGTAGATTGGTGTCTGAAATGGTCTTTTGCGGAAAGAACCACACAGATTGGGTGGACCTATCCAGTCAGTGCACGCATTTGTCAGTAATCGTGCAGCTCAACTCGGAACTTAACAAGCTCAACGATTCGACGAACAATACCAAAGAAAGGACAAATGGGTAGACCGCTTAAATGACTCAAACTGCCAGACCAAGATTAAAACTAACTGGTAGAAAAAACAAAAACAATAACCCACATAGTCTTCAAATAGTCTCGTTTGACACGTTTTCATAACGCTTTCAGGCAAGAAATGAATTAAAATGAAATATTTATTCTGTAAATAGGATATTGGAACAACTTTTACTCGTCATATAAAAAAAAACGGCCAAGTGCGTGTCGGACTACGACGCACAATGAAGGGTTCTCTAGTTGGGATGAATTTTAATACATTTTAATAATAAACCGAGTAATAATTTAAACTTTGTATTGAGTACCTTTTAGCTTGCCCTTATTGTTATTATTAACAGTACCTATGCTAAGTATTTTATATGGTAATCTGTGGATAACGTCGTGAGTAGTGTATTTGTTAATTCTATTATTTTAGTACTTCAATCATGTTTAATATTTAATATACTGCTGTTTGTTGTCCCTAATAAAAAAAAAAAATAAGCTTGTACGCGGAATGATTTTACAAGAATAACATTGTATGTAATAAGTTTTAGAAAATAAGTTGTTATTATTATGTTTGCTTCACTATTGCATTGGGTTGTACCAGTGATAAAAGTTGTAAGTGATTATTTAAATAAACAAAATTTATCGCAAAAACACACTTAGTATTGTAGTTGAAAAACATGTTGTCTGCGTACAAACTTACATTTGCAGTTGGAATGTATGGCATTCCAACTGCAAATGTAAGTTTGTACGCACAATTTTGAGTGACTTACCATATTATTTTAAGACCAGAGAATTATTATAGATTTTCCTGTAATCTATAAGTCAATAACTATTTTCTGTATTCTTTTCAAAATTTAAGGCTCAGCCGTGTCGGAGACGCGGACGGTGAGCAGTGGGTAGCTCACCGTCCGGTAAGGACCAGGCCTGGGTCGACGGCGCGTTGTGTTCCACGCGCGTCTCAAAGAGATGTCGTCAGCACAAATGTCCACTAGGGGTCCACTAGGGCCGATGCCTGCCGGGGTCGCGGGAAGGTACTAAACGGTCACCGAGGCCCCTGGCAACACAGGCAACGGAAGAAATACGGGTGGGTTTTAGTCACTAAGAGTCTGACACACCCTCCCGCTCCGCCCAGAGCGCGGATTAAAACTATTTATTGTAAAAAAATATATATGACTCTCACAACAAACCCTTTCATGTGTGGCCCTCATATTCAAAATTCATTTATTTACGTTACACATCCATGTTTGGGTCACAGAAATTCATGTACCAAATTTCAACTTAATCGCTGGAGATTCGGAATTTGGATTTCGGATTTCGGAATTTGCTCCGAATCTACTGGAGATTCGGAGCAAATCGGCCGTGACAGACGGACAGACAGACAGACACACGAGTGATCCTATAAGGGTTCCGTTTTTTCCTTTTGAGGTACGGAACCCTAAAAATATAAGCTAGATGGAATCGACATTTCCTATCTTAGAAGAAACGTTGAAAAAACTCAGGGGTCAGTCTCTTTTAAAGTCCAGACATATTTTTGGTCAGATCATGTAAGGACCATGTAGGTTAGTGTCTGAAATGGTCTTTTAAGGAAATAACCACACAGATTTGAGTGGACCTGTCCAGTAAGACAAGGTAGTCCTTGTCTTACTGGAACTTAAACCTAACCTAATCTGGTTAGATTAGGTTAGGTTTAAGTTCCAGTAACTTAACCTAATATAACCAAATACTAGTGTATTTGGTTAAAAATTCTAGTATTTGGTTAGATTAGGTTAGATTTAAGTTAAAACAAACTGACTTAATATTGCATTCGTGAGGGAGGAGTAAAAAACATATATATACATTTTTAAGCATTGTTAAGAACAAAACACTTAAAATTAAACAAGGTCAACCAAGAGTGTATGCTGTGAGTAAAGGAACGAAATCAAAAACGTACGTTGCTGTTGATAGGGGGACATGTAATTATTGAAAGAGGCTATCAAACTAACCTTTCCTAAGACTGCATTTATACCGCGTACTATAAGTTAGTAGTTATTTTAGTTTAAATTAAAATTATTCATTGTTGTAGTAGATAATTTAATAATAATAATAATTAATTCACCAAAATAAGAATGTACTTATTACAAAAAAATAATAATAACAATATAAGTACACTAAATAATGGCGCACTAAATAGGGGTGGTAGATCTAGTGGTCGGAAGCGCTACTGCTGAGCATGAGGTCCTGGGTTCGATTCCCAGGTCGGGCAATGTGCTATTGTGTTTTTCAGTCTGTCTGGAATTTCTCAGTAGCAGCCCGAAGTCTGGATTTTTGCCCGGTTGATGGCAACAAGCTCGCTACCTATTACATGGGGCTAAAACGTGACCTGCGAAATGTAGGTGTACTATAGGTACGCCTCTGCCCTACCCTTCGGGGAAACAAGGCGTTATGTTATGTTTTCTCCTGATTTATTTTTTCCTAATTCTGTTCATCAATTAAAAATAGAATAAATAAAACTGAATGCCCCGCTAACTTAGACGCCACATGACAAGATCTCAGTTACAAGAGTTAACGCGCGGGTCGCTCTTAACTAGAATTGAACAGTGAACAGGGTGTCCGACATGTTTGTCGCCCGCCATCGACACTAATTGAGAGCTCTTCATTACGTACTCTTATTGTTAAAATTAAACGAAACAATCTGTCTGGGGAATGGACAGGCTTGTTCAAACTTCAATGTCAAGCCCTTGCATCTGTTGACGGGTAATCAGAGACCAGAGTAGCTGAAACTTCTGACACATTTATTTATTTATAGTTAAGGCGCTGACAAGACCCAATTCACCAAAATAGGCTTCTCTTAAGAAAGAAAATTGCCAAATCTGTATAGTTTGTGGTAGCGGAAAAAATATATGTTAATTTTGAACATATTTCCCAGAACTTGGTTGTCACCAAAACACGTTTTGAAAAAAAAATCTCGATACAAACTAACGTTAAACTAACCTCTTACCTTGAGTTCTAATCCAAAATATCTGTATTAAATATCAACATAAATTACGTATTTAATTAATAACAAGTACGTCTTATTCTAATGCAGAACTTGGTTGTTTTTTATTTTCGATTACTCAACTCAATTCTGAGTAAATAGATAATTACTTCATATTTTGCAATAAATTACAAGCGTTTTGTCGTCGCGCTTCTCTTTCTTTTCTATGCAATCTGACAGTGACCGCGGTTTAGGTGTTGTCAGCGTCTTAATTAAGACCAATTACATTAATTAACATAGAAACAATTATTACGTTGACAATAATTATGTTGTACCAATACAATTTCATTTAAAACTAACATAGAAAGTAATAAAAAAATAAATCAAATAATAAAAATATATTCAAAAATATAAGGTACAGCGTTAAATAACAGTTTTTCTTAAATCTATGTCAAGTTCACCCATGATTTGTGCCTGAACTAGGTAATCCTGTGTTTCAGGCGATTGGAGGTAACATTCATTGATTAAATAATCATTAATCTTATTGGTACATAAATGTAAAATGGTGTGTAAAATTATAGTATCTTAACCTAACTAATTTATTAACCCTTTGACTGCCACGTCAAAAATATAAAAACGTGCCGGCGACGCCAAGCTACGAATTATTCCATATAAATCTGTCATGTTGTCGTGACCGTGGCGTGCTGGGCACATTTTGGTCTGTCATCTATACATGACTGTGGCGGTCAAAAGGTTAAAAAATAACAATAATACAAACAGTTTTTTACGTTAGCACTAGTAATAACTTCTCTGTATCGTCATAGGACATAGTTTGAAGAGTTTCCATAAGGATTTTCTTGCAGTTCCTATGATTTAAGGAGTAGATGTTTCCTTTTTCATTGAGCCTGTTATAGAGTAGCGGACCGAGGTACATATAAAATTTGGCTGTGAACGTAAAGTGGACTTCCTTGCATACTTTCTCTCACAGAACACCAGACATATACGCATAAATTTACTTCATTGATCCGCAAACACATCACATTCAAGATTGCCAGCTCGTATGCTCATAACTTTTGTATCCATAATCAATAAATCTGCCTAGCCTTTTGCCAACTATGTTGGGTTCGGCATACAGTCTAACCGGAAGCAGCTGAATACTAGTATTTTACATGGAGTTACTACCTATAAACCAAAAATTCAAAGACATGCCTATCTGACCTCCACAGCCCAGTTACTGGGTAAAGGCTCGTGCAGATTGGCACGATATCGCGGGAGCGACGGGCATGAATTTTTCATAGAAATTGTGCTGTAGTGTCGCTTCGCGCCTGTCTGCGGGAGCTTTAACACGATACCGCTTGGTGAAGTCTTACCAAGGCGTACTGTGTTAAGGTTCTCCAAAATCCCAAAAGCTTTTGGGCTTCTGTCTACCCGTAACGACTGTTAAAAATCAATGAATGACAGGCGGAACCAAAGGCTTTCCGCGATACGGATTTTTTTTGTTCTCTTTTAGCGCCAAATTGCCCAGTTGTTTGACATTATTATTTAGTTAAAATGCGGCAAATTCGTTATGGTTTTTAAGAACAGAGCAGTGATGGCCCAGTGGTAACGGCCGCGACTTACGAGTTGTAGAGCGTAGGTTCGAACACGGAGGGGCTTTACTTTGTGTAAATTATTTCATTACCACTGCTCTCAAAACGGTAAAGGAAAACATCGTGAGGAAACCGGCATGTCCCAGAACCAAAAACTCTAAGATATGTGCAATCTACCAGCCCGCACTGGGCCCGCGTGGTGGATTACGGCCCACTCCCTCTCACAGAGAGGAAACCTGTCTCCCAGCAGTGGGAACATTATAGGCTGATTATGTATGTGTGTATGGACCATGAACACCGCAATACCTTCAGTAATTAAAGTTATTAAACGGATTGAAAAAGACCCCATTTTTCTAACAAATCATTCCGCATCAGCCCATAGCAGTTCACTGCTGGACACAGGCCTCTCCAATTGCACGCCATTCAGGTCGATTCCCGGCAACTCTCATCCAGCGGCTACCAACCACCCTGCGAAGATCATCGCTCCACCTAGCCTGAGGGCGTCATACCTTACGTTTGCCGATTCACGGGCCCCGCTAAAGAACACGTCTACTCCAACGGTCATTGGTTCTACGGGTAATATGGCCGATCCATTGCCATTTCAGCCTACTAAGAAGAAAACTGAAGTGGCAAAGACAACCAAAGTTGTCGACTTAGCTCACAGAATACTGAGAGCTATGTCGACAACCTAGGTTATCTGCTGGATCACCACGTTCCGGATTCGATCCCGCATAGAGAACCCAAGCATAGCCCGTTCCATAGCTCGCTGAGCGATCTTGGATTTATTGACCAACCGTACCGTGAGTGTCCATGTTTCGGCTCCGTAAGTCATAACAGGCAGGACGCACTGACTGAGGACCTTTGTCTTTAGGCTTTGTGGGAAGTCTTTTTTTTTTTTTTTGAGGGTGGGAAATCATCAAATAACTTCTCCCGCTCTGGGCGGAGCGGGAGGGTGTGTCAGACTCTTACTGACTAAAACACACCCGTATTCCTTCCTGTTGCCTGTGTTGCCAGGGGACTCGGTGACCCATAAGTACCTTCCCGCGACCCCGGCAGGCATCGGCCCTAGTGGACCCCTACATTTGTGCTGACATCTCTTAGAGGCGCGCGTGGAATACGACGCGCCGTCGACCCGGGCCTGGTCCTTACCGGACGGTGAGCTACCCATTGCTCACCGTCCGCAAGCCGCGCCTACGGTGGCTGGAAATCCGCCCGAGATTCCCGACGCCCAGGGCGTCTCCTGCGGCGGCTAGGGGCGAGAGGGCGCGAAACGTGCCTTTCCCTCAACCGTCCCGCCTCCTCCTTCGCAAGCATTACTGCTTCGCAGAAGGAGGTCACGGCTGCCCATGCCCTCTCGCTCCGTAACATGGCCTGAACCAGGGCCGGACGCGTGAGGTCTCTGCCGCCGATCGCCTCCACGAGGACACGGCGGTGCTCCGCCCAAGCCGGGCAGACCTCCATCGTATGCTCCACCGTGTCCTCCGGGCGATCCACACAGTGGTGACACCCGGACGTTTCCTCCCGCCTTATCCGACACAGGAACCTCCCGAAGCTGCCGTGTCCGGTGAGGACCTGCGTCAGGCGGAAGGTGAGGACGCCGTGGCGTCTCCCCAGCCACTCCTCAAAAAGGGGACTTATTGCCGCAATCGTGGCGTGCCCAGCACTGGGTTGCGACAACCGTACTTTCCATGACGCCATGAGATCCCGCCGGAGCTCCGTCCGTTGTGCCGCGATTTGTCGCGGCAACGGACTTACGCCCCGGCGTTTCGCCTCCTCGCGCCACTCCCATACGTGCGCGAGGACTTTTGCCTCCAGATCCCATGGCGGCAATCTGGCAAGGAGGCTCGCTGCCTCACAGGAGACCGTGCGGTATCCCCGGACCATCCGGATGGCCATGACCCTTTGGGCCGCGCTCAACCGGCGGGCTGGCCGCAGCGCCAGAGAGCGCGCCCATACAGGAGCCCCGTAGAGGGCCATGGACCGCACGACCCCCGCGTAGAGCCTCCGGCAGGAGGCGTTTGGACCCCCTAGATTGGGCAGGAGCCGCTTCAATGCAGCGCCCGCCCGCTCCAGTTTGGGAGCCCAACGTCGGAAATGCGTTCCGAGGACCATGAAAACACATGGCCTCGGACTTGTGCAGGGCCACCTCGAGTCCCAATTGCCGGATCCTTTCGACGATTGTCGCAACCCCGCGTGCCGCTAATTCGGCCGCCGCCTGGTGCGACCTCCCCTGCGCCAGGACCAACGTGTCGTCAGCGTAGCACACTACGCTGACGCCGCTAGGGAGGTCGGCGCGCAGCACCCAGTCGTATCCGATGTCCCACAGATGCGGCCCCAGGACCGATCCCTGTGGGACACCGCACGACATTTCTTGCCAGTTCCACACTCCCTGGTGACCGGGGTAGATGACGGCCCTGTCCGTCAAATAGGCCTCGACCACACGACAGAGGTAGGTCGGCATCCGGTGATACCGGAGTGCCTCCCTGATGCAACTCCAGGGCAGGGTATTGAAGGCATTGGCGATGTCTAGAGACACCGCCAAGACGACCCCACCCTGGGCAACAGCATTCCCCGTCGTCAGGGCTCGCACACGCATGATGGCGTCCACCGTAGAGCGCCCTCTGCGGAAACCAAACTGGCTCTCCGCCAAATCCGGCCCCACCTGCACCAGCTGGCTGACGAGGCGGTCTGCAATGACTCTTTCAAAGATCTTGCCCACCTCGTCGAGCAGCACGATGGGCCGATAAGCGGACGGAGAGTCCGCAGGGCGCCCTGCCTTCTTTATGAGGACCAGTTTCCCCGTCTTCCAGCGAAGCGGGAACTGGCCCCTCTCCATGCATGCGCTTAGGAGCCCCCTAAGTCGAGGCCCAAGAGCCTCCAAGGCCAGGACCCAGGCCTTCCCAGGTAAGCCGTCGGGTCCTGGGGCGGTATTTTTGGCATTAAGCCTGCGTACCGCCGCTCTCATTTCTACCTCGGTCACCACCGGAGCATCGTCGTCGTCGTCGGCGGTGTGGTCCGCATCGGGCACCGCAGTAGGCGGAGCCATAGGCGGGGAGGTGTGTTCCTCTCGGGAAGGGAACAGAGCGCTCACCACGTCCTCCACAAGCTGGGGCCGGAGACTCTGCGTCAGCGGGGGAGCCCATGGGCGGAGTTTATCCCGCACCACTTTGTACGGGCGTCCCCACGGGTCCCTGTCCAGAGTCCCCAGCGACTCCTCGCGGGCCAACCCCCTGGCCCGCAGGATCTCCGCTTGGAGGGCGGTCTTCGCCGCTCTATACCCCTCGTACAGCTCCGCCTGATTGGCTTCCGTATCCGGAGGTTTGATACGGAGCCTGCGGTGCCTGGTGTACCGGCGTCGCGCAGCCATGCACGCAGTGCGCAGAGCCGTCAGCTCCTGCGACTACCAGTACACCTGGCGCGAGGCACGTCCAGGCTGGACCCGGGGCATTGCCACGTCACATATGTCGGACATGGCCTCCCGGAACCACTCCGCCTCGTCGTTGATGTCGGCAGGCCTGTCCGGTGGTGACACCCAAGCCTGCACGATCGAGGCTTCCAGGAGGAGCTCCCGGTCCAGCTGCTTCAGCGCCCACCGCGGACCACTCGGGGCCCGTCGGACCGGCGCGTCCGAGGTCTGGGCGGAGACGTCGAACCGGATATACCGGTGATCGGAATAGGTCTCCACCCCCTCCATGACACGCCAGTCAACTACACGCGGCGACAGTGGAAAGTCTGAAAGTTGTTCTTACCAAACTGCAGAGTTTACCCGAGGTAAACGTATTCTCGAACAAACTCGAGAGCACCGCTATTGACAGCAGTCCTCGAGTGACGTGTTCGTTGAACATAACCTGGGTTATATCCAAGTTCATCCGGAGACCAATGTGTACAAAAGAATCAACTAGGTTGTCTAGCATCTGCTGCAAGTCATGCAGCGATCCAGCGAATCTGACGATGTCATCTGCAAATCTCAAGGGTAAGATGTACCCGCAGTTGATGTTGATGCCACGTCCTTCCCAGTTCAGCATCTTAAACACAACCTCCAATGCTAAAGCATTGGGGTATCGCCAGTCAACTTGGCATCGCTGCAAATATTCCAAAACAGACCTGTTCTCGATAGAGTCAAAAACCTTCGCGTATTCCATAAATGCAATACATAAGGGCCTATTATACTCTTCGGACTTCTGTATAATTTGTCGCACTATCTGAATGTGGTATATGGTGCTGTATCCGCCTCGATGCCCAGCCAGCTCCGGTGGATGAAACTCGTCAAATCTTCGCGCTAGACGATTCGTAACGACTTTTAAAACTATTTATATATTATGTTCGTGGCGAAAGAGTGAAATCGGTCTATATTTTTTTAAAAGGGTCTTATCACCCTTTTTAAAGAAGAGAAAGACCACACTCCGTCGCCACGCTTCTGGATTTCTCCCAGAAAACAGAACAAAGTTAAAGAGGTCAAAGAAGCTTTAAAAAATATGATTGACGTGTAAAAGTGTTTGTACAAACCTACTTACAGAAATAAAATAATTTATCATTTAAGCTCTTTCAGTACAGGACCTCCTCCCGTTTTCAGGAGCTCGGTCGTAATCCCATCCTCACCAGGGGCTTTTCCATTTTTAAGCTGTTTAAGAGCCGCCTCCATTATGTCTTGGCTGACTTCTGACAGGTCTTTCGTGAACAAATCATTAAGAGTTACGAATACCTTTTTGATCACTGAGTATATCGCGACACATCCTGACTTTTTCTGTGGGGTTATCTAAAAGGACGTGTCGTGGTTAATCGTGCACGTGAAAATCAGAATATTTGTGGCTTTGTTAATGGGATACCTAATAAATTATGCGAAAAATTAATGAAAATCACAAAGAAAATATCATATTATTTTAAAGTATAAAAGGTGTAAATTTGGCAGATGTTTTTTACCTTATAAAAATGCCAAGCCTGAATAATATTATGGAAAAATATCTTGTAATTTTTACTGCAATATATAAAAATATAAAGTTGCGTTTACTTACGAGTTGGGCACCCTGTATAACGCGAAGCGTATACCTAATCCGTCATCGACCAATGTCGGTAAAAGTAGTGTCCGCACTCACTTTCTTTTACGTTTGTTTAGTTTGATGCGCAAATTCGGCCGACGATGTACGAGCATAGTTTGGCCGATGTCGGATATATCGGTAAATCCTACCTTCTTGTCATTGATACTTCATCGCTAGTGTGATTCGAGGCGAAGGAAAGAAAGTCTTCAAGTAGGTATTGTATCTAACTTATTATTCGTTGCAAAGTACAGTTACACAGTAAGCACAGGAAGTGAGGATTGAAGAGCACAATTCGGTAAATAGATATGTACAGTCTACAAAGTTCACAAGCATAGAAGTTGAAGCGAAAGTCAAGAATTCAGAATAGCACAGTAAATCAGAATACACTTTAGTGGATGGAAATTATTGTAACAATAAACAGAAATAGTGTAGAAGCAGAAAAGTAGGGAGCTGCACGGCGTGCGTCCGCATCGAAAGTAGGTCAAGACTGGGTGAAGGATGCGCGCGCGCCTGGGCCGGAGTACAGGAAGAAAAGAAAGAGGGAGCAAACCGTCACAGTGAGAAAGAGATGGAGCTGAATGTCCTGTATAGCTCCATGTGTTTCTCACACTGAAGTTATACTAAGCGACGAGCCTCCTTGACGGATTGCCGCCATGAAATCTGGAGACAAAAGTCCTCGCGCACGTATAGCAGTGGCGCGAAGAGGCGAAACGCCGGGGCGTAACTCCGCTGCCGCGAGAAATCGCGGCACAGCGGACTGAGCTCCGGTGGGATCTCATGGCGACATGGAGAGTGCGATTGTCGCAACCCAGTGCTGGGCACGCCACAGTTGCGGCGAGAAGTCCCCTCTTTGAGGAGTGGCTAGAGAGGCGCCACGGCATCCTCACCTTCCGCCTGATGCAGGTCCTCACGGGACACGGCAGCTTCGGGGGGTTCCTGTGTCGGATAAGGCGGGAGGAAACGCCCGGGTGTCACCAGTGTGTGGATCGCCCGAAGGACATGGTGGAGCATACGGTGGAAGTCTGCCCGGCTTGGGCAAAGCACCGCCGTGTCCTCGTGAAGGCGATCAGAGATCTCTCGCGTACGGCCCTGGTTCATCATCACCTCCTTTTGCGAAGCAGTAATGCTCGCGAAGGAGGGGGCGGGACGATTGAGGTAAAGGCAAATTTCGCGCCCTCTCGCTCCTAGCCGCCGCAGGAGACGCCCTGGGCGTCGAGAATCTCGGGCGGATTTCCGGCCACCGTAGGCATGGGCTTGTGGACGGTGAGCAATGGGTAGCTTACCGTCCGGTAAGGACCAGGCCCGAGTCGACGGCACGTTGTGTTCCACACGCGCTCAAAGAGATGTCGTCAGCACAAGTGTAGGGGTCCACTAGGGCCGATGCCTGCCGAGATCGTGGGAAAGTCCGGAAGGGATACCGGGGCCCCCTGGCAACGAGAGGAACACGGGTGGGTAGTAAGAGTTAGACACACCCTCTCGCTCCGCTCAGAGCCGTAGAAGTTATTTGACATTTTCTCACCCAAAAAAAAAAAGGCTTTTGGGCACTTTTCCTGTTGACAGCATTGCAGACGAATTTTTTGACGCCGTACTGTAAATAGGATAGCGCAATCACTTTTGTACGTAATATTTTTAAAAAATAAGCTAGTTGGAGTCGACTTTTCCTATCTAGTCAGATAGGAACTGTCGACTCCATCTAGCTTACTTTTTTAGAAGAAATGGCGAAACAAACTCAAGGGTCAAAGTCTCTTTTAAAGTGCATACATTAAATATCAAAAATATCGTGTAACAAACTATTTATCAACCGATAACCTATTAGCTATAAATATCAGGCTAAATAATTCCTAATAATCCCCCATATATGACTTAAATAGACTAACAAGATACCACACAAGTAACCTAAGCCCTTTATCTAACTGTGAGCCATCGATTCGTCACCAAACAACAAGAACACGAATATAAACAGCGAACAATATCTTTTGTGAAAGTGACACGATCCGTATCGACAGTGATCTGTCTTCACATTACTTCCAATAAAATAAAATACTGGAGCCAAACGTTTGTCGATGTTATTGTTTTTATTTTGTGACCGGCTTGTCATCGGTTTGTGTTGTCTGGAAATGTAATTGAAGGTATAAGGAGTGTTCGAAGATATTGGCTAGCACAGTCAATTTTAACGGCTATTAAGTACCTTGCTGAGTTGGTGACGCGATGACGATATTGGTTCCATAGAGATAGTTGTTCACTTTGATGATTGTATACACGCTGTATACACTGTTTTTTTTTTAGTAATAACATATGAGATGGCTGTAGCTCTCTTTGTTTTGTTGTATATGTCAGAGAGACGTATTGTACCTTCTCCGTCATATACAAATTATTTAACTGCTTATTTTAAGATTGTTCACCTAGTAGTTAACAATAATATAGTTCCTTATTTTCTGTTGCTTCCTGTAATTTCTTTAGTGTTTATGAATGTTGGTAAATATAAATAAATAAATAAATAAAAATAAACACATTGGCCATAAGAGAACAGAAACAAACTCAATTCTTTGCTTTAAATTAGGAAATGGAAATAATTTGGAACTGTTCAAAACCAGCCTAGGGACGGGATTTTGACCGACCCGGTTCATGGCAAGTAAGACCGAACCCCCATTTTATAGCAGTTGGACATAACAGACGGAATCTGGGTGGAGTGGCAGCCCGGAGTCTGGATTCATACCCGGTTAATGATAAAGTTGTCCTCGTCATAAAATCATAATCAGCCTATAATGTTCCCACTGCTGGGACACGGGCCTCCTCTCTTCGAGAGGAAGTGGGCTGTAATCCACCTAGCGGGCCCAGTGCGGGTTGGTAGATGTCTACGAATTTTTGGTTCTAGGACATACCGGTTTCCTCACTGAACTTGTACCCATATTTCAAGGAAAATAACATAACTATTCGAAAATATCAACAAATCCATAATAGGTTTTTTTTTATTTTTTAATGTCTTATAGGCTATATTTTCTAGTTAAAAATGCATTAGATATCTGTAGCCGTGTTAGGCGAAAAGCTGTATTTCGGCTATGGGCGCCGCATCTATATTATACCTCTGCTGACCCCTTAAGGGAATACAGGCGCGATATTTTGTAACATATATATCAGGATCTGCCAAAAAACTACATAGTATAGGTAGATGCAGAATTCTTCTGATTGATCGATCGAC
This sequence comes from Atethmia centrago, assembly GCA_905333075.3. Taxonomy (NCBI): domain Eukaryota; kingdom Metazoa; phylum Arthropoda; class Insecta; order Lepidoptera; family Noctuidae; genus Atethmia; species Atethmia centrago. Next base: position 27,603,469 of record HG995374.1, read on the forward strand.
CCGAAAAATAATACGCAGCTTTCGTCGAATTTGTCAACAGAACGACACCTTGGGGAAAGGAGCGCCTTGCCGATTTGAAGGTATTTTCGGATTTTTTAAACTTGGTTTTGGTTTATTTTGTTATTGGTTTAAGTATTTTCTTTAAGGATTCATTCAGTAAACGTGAGATGGGATACGGATTAGATGATAGGTCCAAATAAATAAATAAAAATTGCCTGACAAAACCCTTCCAACGGCTACCATCTTGATGAATGGCATATAATTATTTGTACCATACTATATACCTAATAAGCTGTTAATAATATTTCGTGTCGACACGAGAACAGAATAAGACTCATTACAAAAACACAATACCGATTTCTATAAAACACTCACAAAACCGATAACATTTCAGTCTCGCCCCAATTCTTTAATGACTCCCACCATAATCACGCCAGTCTCGCACCAAATTATCCGACCGCTATAAGAACAAAAGATTCTATTTCTTGTATTAAACCCTATCTGGAATCAACGCACGTCCGCCCCGTCCCATTGCTTAATTTACAAATGTAATTAAACTCGACTCGCTTAAGAAAAAAGGCGAAAGGTGATTTCTCACCCTGAAGGTAAGGTAAGGGTGATTCTTTTGTACAAAACCTCTGATAAGTTAATCGGGTAACAAAATAAGCGGTTGTATGTGACCCGATTTGGAAATAAAGTTGTTCATTCTTTCCTTTGCGTTGTATTTGTTTAATTGATGAAGTTTTAATAAAACACTCTTTTATTTGTATTTTTTTCCAGACTATTTGCTTATGTATTCGTATTTTAAGATCCACATAGCAGCCTGCTATGTGGACCTTAAAATACATAATTAGCAGCTGTTTCAGTAAGAACCAAACAATACGGAACTCGTAACACCTTTTAAGAATTTAAAGTTCAAAATACAGCGCAAATAATTCTCACGGCTATACTATCCGCCTATAAACATCAGCTGCTGAACAAAGACAAAATGAGTATCAAATAGGATACGCTATCAAAGGCCGTATATTGCGTGGTTTCTCAAGAAAAAAAGCGTTAAAACACGTTCATCATCTCAGCGCATGTTTCAAAAATAACTTAAAAGAAAACCGAAAGAACATTTGCATAGTTATACGTTAAAGACAGGGCCGGATATTGAAAAACAAAGGATACACTCAACAAAAGTTACGAAAATTAACATCTCGATCAAACGTGGCGTCACATTCAATCCTTTGTGGAAAACTCAAGTAATCCATTACCGTATTAATGAAACTCGTTATGGAATTACGAGAGAATAATATCAAGTTTAATGTAGAAGTTGGAGTTACGCAGCCGGATCAATTACGAAGTTTTAAAAGGTAATTTGTAAGTATGTATTTGTAGTATGCGGCTTGTGGTTCTGTGCGTGTGTCATGTGTCTAGTATTGTTCATTTTAACCTAAGTAGCTTCCTGTGGAAAGGTTTCTTAACTGTTAAAAGCTGAAAAATATTTAAAACCTCCTAACCCAGGTCACAGTCTACTCATGTGCCAAATTTCATCCAAATCCGTTCAGCCGCATTTATAATATTAGTTAGGATTAATTAGGATAGTATTTTAAAATACTAGTTCCCTGTACAAATATTTTGTTTGAGGAATGTTCTAACTACCAGCATACCTAGTTGTGTATTCCAAAATCTATAACTATTAACTTTATAATACACAATACTACCCGTATACCCGGTACAAAAATATTCATTTTTCCTTATAATCCATAAAGAACTGTAGGTACAAAACAGAGCATTCATCAAAAAAGCAAAAAGCTTTAAGTAAAACAATGCGCATATTCCAGCAGCAAAAATAATACCGTCTCCGACAAAAATATGCGTACAGAGTGCAGCGTTTCATAACATCTCAACAAACACACCTGTACGAATGAATAAAATAAGAAAATTCCACGCCAAAACGCTCCCACACCGAATATTTAAAATTTCACAAACGAGTCGCGGGGAAAGCATAGCGCTTAATCAAAAATAACGCAGCAACAAAATTCAATAAGAGCGACTCATAAAACACGTTAAAATGAAAAATATTAAATTCCAGAGACAAAAAATATATATTATTCGTTTTGCCAGGGCACATAAATAATTTAATTTTAAGCGCGAAAAGTTTGTGCAAAGACGTCGACTTCAAAATGCGGTCTGTGTGTGGGATAAAGTGGAATAAATCAGTTCTTTTATAAAATAATCAGTATTTTATTACGTTTTCAGTGAGATAACTCGCTCGAGTAACCTCTTTATTTCCTCGAGGTGTCTTAACTTGCACCCGTTAAAGAAGGAATGTAAATTAAAGTATCTTAACACCTGTATACATTTATATAGAGGTATAACGTTGATAGATGGTAAAAACGCCATACTTCATTTTACGGCCGTGTTTTATTGCGGTGTTTTCATAAAACGGTATAATTGAAACGAAATTAAGCACCGCTGCGCTTTTTATCCGACTGCCCCAGAAGGAGGGTAATGTTTTTCAAGAGTATGTATGTACGTATGTCTATTTCTATTTCTATTTTATAATTATAATCAGTTCTTAATAGTGGAAGTGACATACACTTAATATTTATATATTGCATCTGCAAATACAAAAAAAAGCGAGGTTTTTTTTAATGACAACAATATTGATATAAAAAAAAGGTAGTGATGAGTCCATTCCTAATACACAAATAAACTAAAAAGCTTGAAATAAAGCAACTTACAAAAAAAAAAAACAAAAAACCCGACTGCAAAAACACATAGCTCAAAAGAGAAAAACAAGCATTATTATCTATTGAACTTTCAATAGACAATAATGATTGTTTTTCTCTTTTCAGTACCTACTTAACGTGTTTTTTTATTAAAATGTTTTTATTAACACATCACTCAAAAGTTTTGCTCAAATAAAATTTGGGATGTAAAATGTTCTTATACGGTTGTCATTCAATTATTTCCGACAAAATGGTATGATGCGTAAAAAAGTGCACGTAACAATTCAGTCTTTAATAAGTACATTTTCGTACAGCATCGAAAGGAATACTTGCAGAGAAGTTGTTGACCAAACGGTCTTGAGGGGCACATTTATAACTCTTTCGAAAGGACTCGAGACGACTGACACTAAACTCTTCAAACTTGCACTAGAAGATATCATCCAGTCTTGTTTCCAGAACACTGAAGAACTTACTGTTCTGAATGGTACACTGCGTTGAGTTAGTGAACTACCACTTGTCTTTAACCTGTTAAGCCAGGCGCGACACCGACTCAGAGTCAAACAATAGAAAATCAATTGTGTCTCATTAGCTGTCCTTGACCAATTAACATAACTGAATACCAATTCCCGTAATTAAAAACGTTCAAAATCTATACAATCTTATCTCAGACAACGTCAAAAACTTGTCAAAATTTTTGGGAAATTAGAGGTATTTTTGACAGGGGAAATTACGGGAATCTCCCGTCTGATCATTAGAATACGAATTATAAGCGAACATTTAAAACAGAATTAATAATAAATTTCTTAGAAACCCTCTTTTGATAAACCCGATAGAAGCTCCTTTAATCAAACCTCAAGAGAGTGAGAGAAGCAGCTAATCATAACCCGAACGCACTGAATACTAAAATGGAAGGGCCACTTAAACCCGTAAAATAATTCCAATGGCAATGTTCCCCTAAACGGGCCCGAGGCAATGAACATAAATATTTTAATTCCTCACGGCGGCAGTGTTGCAAGCTAATAAAATAACGGATTGTGGCTACACGGAAAAATAAATTATTAGATTTACCGACTTTGTTACGTTTCGCGGTGGGAGTTACGTTTTATTTAGCGTGGCGCATACGGTTTTTGAGTGTATAGGTGTTTGCAATTTATTTTACTGGGGGTCAAAATTTATAAATAAAGCTGAGGTTTAAAGATGTATAGTTAATCTAGCTGCGCCCCGCGGTTTCACCCGCGTAAGTCTCGATCCAATTTCTAATTATTTGAAAGTTTCAGGAAATGTCATTAGTTTTCCTAATTAAAAGGATTAAGGTGTGGGTGTACTATACACGTCTGTCCGAAGGCGTGAAGTTATGTAATTAAGTGGAAATATAGGTATCTTCCTGTGTATTTAGATAAATGAATATCTCCTGATTATTAACCCTAACTAGCAAACCCGACAAATGTTGTCGTGTCCAAATTATGTAAATAAATAATAATATAATATAAAAATATAAATAATAATAATTATATAATATATAAATTATATAATAATTCATACTAAATCTAGACACAGAAAAAAGGACGTTTAGTTTTCCCGAATTTGCAAAATTTTCTGGGAAACTTTTCCAATTTCCCTTTCCATTAAAACCAAATTAACACTATAACAAACATTTTAAAACAAAAAATAGCCAAATCGGTCCAATCGTTCTTAAGTGATGCGCTAACCAACGAACATCATTTAATTTTTATTTATATAGACATTCCAGTTTTCCAAAAGAAAACTGTAGAAAACCCCGAAATGTATTTTTTTTTTCAACCAATTATCACCATAACACCTTTCCTCTTGTTTTCTGTGAGACTAATTTCGTGAAAAGGGATGGAACTGTGTAAAGTCTGTTTTTAATCTCGGAGACTAATTTGACAGGTGCAAATGTCAAACTCCATATTGAAAAACCAAACAACAATCATTTGAAATGTCAAATTAGTCTCTGGGATTAAAAAAACGAACTTTTGACAAAAAGTGACAGCTTGAGCATGGATTAAGTAAGTACTTTATAATAGTATGGAATTAGTGTAGTCATGGATATAATAAGTACTACATAGATTGTAAATAGAGCGGGTCGAATTTCGACCACTAGTAATTAATAAATATTAAAAAAAATATTTTTGAATTTAGCTTTTTAAATTCTGAGGTTAATTTCTGTCGCTGGTCAATTGCTTATTACCAAGGTGAGATGTCAGATGTTACACAGCATATGCGAATACTGTAAGGTTCACTCGTTTTTTAGGGTTCCGTACCCAAAGGGTAAAACGGGACCCTGTTACTAAGACTCCGCTGTCCGTCTGTCTGTCTGTCTGCCCGTCTGTCACCAAGCTGTATCTCATGAACCGTCCTAGTTAGAAAGATGAAATTCTCACAGAGATGTATTTCTCTTGCCTCTATAAAAACAAATACTAAAAACAGAATAAAATTAATATTTCAGAGGGCTCCCATACAACAGATATGATATTGTTGCCGTTTTTATAGATAATGGTACGGAACACTTATACAATACTAGATTGGTACCTACCTACCTGTCGAAGTCAGCCTAGGTTATTAATCAAGTACAGCAATGTGTTGCACTAACTATGTACCATAATCAATATATACTTAGACAAAAGGCAGCCTAGTGGCTTCATAACACCCCCGTCGAGTATTACGACTCCCACAGGATTACAAACAAGCAGCTTGTTACGCTGTACAGCGCTGCATTAGTGAGGCATCAGCTGATGGGTGGCACCACACTTACCTAAAGCTACTGACACACATGCTCATAAAACCATCCTTAAAAGTATAATTCTCTCTTTTGGTTAAAATTAGCATGCTACCTATATTTTTTTTACATTTTCAATGTTCTCACACACAAATGTTGCAAGATGTAAATGCAGTTTACAACATAGCATGCTTTCGTGCTGGTGATGATTAGCTAGATGTGTCAGAGCCTTTGAGCTCCTGCAGACAGGCGCGACACGACAGCATGACGCAATACTAGCAGCACAATTTATAATTATGTAAACTTCATGGAAAGTATCGCACTGCGCGTTGCGCTGCCTGTCGCACTCCCGATATCGCGCCAGTCTGCGTGAGCCTTAAAGCTAAGCCTCACAGCTTTTTTTAAAGTTTGTAATTCAATAGATTGTGTAAAGCTTTTTAACTCAGTACCTGCCTACCTATCGATATAGATTTGATATTCACTTTACACCACCAAACAAATTCATATCGAAGTCATAATCGCATAATCATAATCGCATAGGCAGAATCGTATAATCAGCCTATAATGATCCCACTGCTGGGACACAGACCTCCTCTCTGTGAGAGTGAGTGGGCCGTAATCTCACACGCGGGCCCAGTGCGTATTGGTGGATGTCATATGTCTTTGAATTTTTTGGTTCTAGGACATGCCTGTTTCCTCACGATGTTTTCCTTCACCGTTTTGAGAGCAGTGGTGATGAAATAATTTACACAAAGTAAAGCGCCTGTCTGGGTTCGAACCTACGACCTACAAATTGTAAGTCGCGGCCGTTACCACTAGGCCACCGGTGCTCTACGGCCACCACTGCCCTACAGAAGTCAGGGAATTTAACAAAAATATAAACAGGCTAAATTGGCATCAAATTGGCATATCTACAGACATTTATATTTATCAGTAAATTCGTTTAGGTATATCGTGTTACGGTCGTCTCTCAATAGGAATATAGGACGAACTAAGGTCAAACCTCTTTGTTCACTTTGTATATTTTTTCGACAAAAGGGGCGACATATGGCAGGCGGTAGAAAATTTTAAACAATTACGACAACACCAGAGATTTCAAAACAAGCCTGCGTTTTGTTTGGTATTTAATATTAATGGAAGAGACGAAACCTCTTGCCTTTGATATTAATTCAGTCCATTATAACGTTATAGTTTTTGATTGAAAATATCCAACAAGCTCTTTCCCGCTGTATATCGGGAAAGTTATGACCCAATTACCGGTATCAGATGAACATTATAGTGAATAAATAATCTATGTTCATTAGTGCGTATCTATCAATCATTACGAATTCGGGATAGTTTGTAAGCCAATTAAACTAAGGCATTAAGGTGCCTTAGTTTAATTGGCTTACAAATGCATTAATGCATTAACCAATTAAGGCATCAGTTAAATGAAGTAAAGCAACACAATCAAAAGTAGGCATTATGAGACCTATTCAAGAAGGAGTGTCAGAATATAACTACAAAATAATACTTCGACGCCTAAGTGTCCTTTTGTATTTTGTATTTATTTGTATATTTAGTTAGTAATTAAATTCAGTACCTAGTGTAAATAGTTAGTAGCATCGATATTGTATAAAAGTATTGTCTAGGTTATATTAGTTTTAAAGTTATTAAATAAAATTAGAAATTCATTTATCAAATCAAATCAAAATTTATTTATAAAGACAACAAAGATCCATAATATTAGTAATACCTTATAGCTAGTGTTAGTAAGCAAAGTAAATTATTATTATAAGAGTTTGAAGCACTTTGCACAGAAGATGACCACGCAAGGTACAAATTACTCACCCGGCCATCCTCTCCACAAAATGCCTCAAAATGGGAGAATAGAAATTCTCTGACACTGTTTTCAGAATGCTGTTGCTACTGGCCCGTGTTCTAGTTACTAGCGATGCGATCTTTTTTCGAATGATCGCATGAAAGCCGTCAGTCATTTATATAACTTCAATATCATCATCTCAAAACATAAGATTTCTACTACAAAATAAAAACATTGTCAGCTACTTTTTCAGCAAGGAACAAAATAACGAGAAAAATATGACCACCATTTAAAATCACTTTCAACGTCCATACCTCACATATTTCAGGTTCGAACCCTCATTCAGGGTCCGATGGGGAATTGACTGAAAATCGTTGAAATCATATAGGTATATATACTGGCGTTTATCGCCTAATGTAATTGTTTGTTCACGAAACGTACTCCGTTGATCGAAATTTAATTTTCTCTTAGATTAAAAGTTTTTATCGGATCAAAATAAAGATATGTGTAAGTTAAACATGATATTATTTTAAATATAGGTATATTTAGACAATATATATTTATTATATGTTTAGAGATGTTTCCGTTCCTTTATCTTTCAAAGGAATAGGTAACTTGCTCTTTAAAAACCGGCCAAGTGCGTGTCGTACCACATACAACGTAGGGTTCTGTAGTTGGGATGAGTTGATCCCGAAAACAAACTTAACGATAAATGGAAGAATATGTTGAACATGTTTTTTCAACTATAATTAGTTGAAAAACATGTTCGGGAGAACATGTTTTACAACTAATTAAACGATAAATGGAAGAACACGTTGAACATTAATTTAACGATAAATGGAAGAACATGTTGAACATGTTTTTTCAACTATAATTAGTTGAAAAACATGTTCTTCCATACATCGATATACGCCACCGTCAATTCTCCAACTGCAAATGTAAGTTGGTCGACTATGACTCGTTAACTTGTAAAGCCTACTTAGCAGAAACAGTTTTTCTTTTAATTTCGTTATAAGTACGTGACATGCCGGTTTCCGCACGATGTTTTCCTTCACCGTTTTGAGAGCAGTGGTGATGAAATAACTTACACAAAGTAAAGTGCCTGTCAGGGTTCGAACCTACGACCTTACAACTCGTAAGTCGCGATCGTTACCACTAGGCCACCACTGCTCTCTGCAAGGCAGGCCTAAAGATTTTTTGCTTTCACGATTTTAGATTAAAGCTTTCTAGTACTAAGCGTCTCTGAGCTAAAGCGGGGACAGACAGACAGACAGACAGACGGACATGGCAAAACTATAATGGCTCCTAGTTGATTACGGAACCCTAAAAAGGATTAAAACATAAACGGAATAATGTACTTATTTGCACCTGGTTTCTGGTTTACCTAGCCAAATGTAACAATAATTTAACTGTCATTAAGAATTGTGCTGGTGACGATTTCTAAACGTCGTTAGTAATTTGCTCCGATTTAAATTAATACATTTACACATAAATACATTATACATTTTTAATTGTACATTGGGAAATGCAAAAGGAACCATCACTGTATCGTGAGGAATGCTTATCATACTTAAGTATTTGGAATGCTGACGCTAGCCCCAAGTTAAGATCCCATAAAGATATTGCAAAATAACTGGGTGCATACCGGCTATGACCCTGATATTCACCAAAGCCTACCTACTCCTAATTAGCATCCAGGCTCCGTAACGAGCCGCTGCAGGAGACGCCCTGGGCGTCGGAAATCCCAGGTGGATTTCCGGCCGCCGTAGGCGCGGGCTTGCGGACGGTGAGCAATGGGTAGCTCGCCGTCTGATAAGGCCCAGGCCTGGGTCGACGGTGCGTTGTGTTCCACGCGCGCCTCATAGAGATGTCAGCACAAGTGTAGGGGTCCACTAGGGCCGATGCCTGCCAGGGTCGCGGGAAAGAAGTCCGAAAGGGATACCGAGGCCCCTGGAAACACAGGCAACGGAACACAGGAACACGGGTGGTTTTTAGTCAGTAAGAGTCTGACACAAAGAGTCGAAGAACTTATTTGATAAATTCACACCCAAAAAAAAGCCTTCGTAACACGCCTTACTTTACTGATCAGTCCGTTCATAATATATTGCCGAAGTAATCAGTGCCTAAGATTTTCATCACAAAACAGGGTAGAAAAGTGTATCCCTTTTTACGTAAACACCTGTTTGCAACTTTCATACCATTACGTAAGCCACGTAACGAAGTTTTTGAAAGAAAAAAAAACTATTTTATACGCATTTATTACAAAAAAGTTTGTATGTCCCGGAGGTGTAAGACGAAACATCGGTCTCAGTACTTTCAGTGGAATTTTCCCCACAGCCACAAGGGGTGTTTCAACGAACATCAATCTACAGTGCGTTTGACAGATCAGTTCGTGTATCATTTTCTTTTGTAGGTACATTTGGGATTATATATTTGTAGAAAACTTACTTGTCTAGACACAGTTGTTTGTTTGGTGCCTAAAAATCGTTTTCATACTCTAAAACATGATTTAAGAAAGTGCAAATAGGACTCAACAATATCAGCAGGCTTAGCATGACACTCTCTATTTCTTCGAAGAATAGACACGGCTCTTTCTATACAAAGTGACATTTCGTTTCTCAGTTTTTGACATCTCACCGTAGAAATCCTTCCACAATCTGTCATCTTGTCTTTCGTTTCTAACGATCTTTGTCTAGGTCCTTTTTTATGTTATGTTTAAATTAATCAGCGCTTGACGTAAATTGACGTAGTTTTAGTAGGCAAGTTTTTAATCACGTCTAAACTTGTATGGAGTAATGACAGGCGCTGATTAATTTGACAGGACTAAACTAAAATTTATCTTCTGTCCTTTTCTTAATGAAATAGAAAGAAAAAGATGCACATAACTTAAATTTAGTTTAGTTTATGAACAAGGGAATCGGCACCATTGTCATGCTAAGCCTGCAGCTGGGTTTAAAGCACTTGTACCAGATTTTTTTTACTTGATGTCAATAGCACGTCATATTTATATGTAGACATATAAGTACGCATTTTTTCGCACAGGGCCTAACATTTTATAAAGGATAGCTTTTGCCCGCGGCTTCGCCCGCGTGGATCATCATCATCTGCCTAGCCTTTTCCTAACTATGTTGGGGTCGGCTTCGAGTCTAAGCGGATGCAGCTGAATACCAGTATTTTATGGAGCAACTACCTATCTGACTTCCACAACCCAATCACTGGGTATACGATACCTCTTGGTAAGACGGGTTATCAGACTTTCGGGCTACTCTGCAACCGTTCTCCGACAATCATTTCGCCTTTGGACTGATCACCAACAGGACGTTTCGTTTTTGAGAGATTCGTCGATAGAACGTTTCACCTATGGACATTTCGCCGACAAAACCTTTCATATGCCTCATTTTCGACGACAGCCCTTGGTAGCAAATATAGTAGGTTGGCAGCTACAGCGAAGGATAATGTTGGGTTAGGTTAGGTTAGAAATTGTGGCGGAATGGCGGGACAGGCTTTTACGCCCTACCACCATCTTGGCCTTGCCACCATCGAGGCGGTCCGGCCAGTGCCCGAGCCTTGGCTCGGGAGGAGGCACGGCTCCATGTCGTTTCGGGTGACGCAGGTGCTCTCGGGGCATGGTTGCTTCGGGAAGTACCTGTGTCGCATAAACAGGTGTCACCACTGCATCGACTGTCGGGAGGACACGGCGCGGCATACGCTGGCAGAGTGTGCCGCTTGGGAGGAGCCACGTCGTGCTCTTTCGCTTGACTTGACGCAGTGACCTTTCGCTGCCGGCCGTGGTCGAGTCGATGGTCGGCAGCGAGGAGTCCTGGGACGCGGTGGTATCCTTCTGCGAAACAGTCGTGTCGCAGAAGGAGGGTGCGGAACGGGAGCGGGAGATCTCTTCCGCTCACCCGGCCCGCAGCAGGCGCACCGGGCGTCGGCAGAGGGCAGACAACACCCTCTTCCGGCCCCCCTAAACGGCGGACTTGGGAACGTCCGCCGCCCCCCATCACACTGGACCCGAGGTGGCGGCACGCAGTGTTCCACGCGCGCCCCTTTCAGAAGTCGTGGGGGGGGTTTAAACACCTCACCCCCCCCAGCCTTGAGGTGGCCCGCAGAGGCGGGCCGGCACTAGCCGGGGATCGTGGAAGTCGCATTAGATCCCATGATTCCTGGTGCAAGTGTGGGAGGGGAACACCGGGGTGGTTTTTAGTCAGTAAGAGTCTGACAGACCCCTCCGCCTACCCCAGGGCGGAGGACATCCATGAGAATTTTCCACCCCGGAACAAATAAAAAAAAAAAGGTTAAAATGTATAGGTAACTATGCGTAGGGTTGTTCGCTCACACCACAGCATTTTTGTTACTTTTACCATTTTCATACCCGTCGCCGTCGTAACTTCTGAAGGAAAAATCCGATTTGAACAATTATATTGAAACACGTAATATTGTAAGTATAGATATCTGATATTCAAAAGATTATAAGTAAAAAACCGGCCAAGTGCGTGTCGGACCACGCACAATGAAGGGTTCCGTAGTTGGGATGAATTTATCCCAAAACAAACTAAATATTGTAATTGAAAAACATGTTCTCCCATATGTACGATATAGGTACATTACGGTCAATTCTGCAACTTTGTAATATTTTGTTTTTTGTTGAAGTGAACGATTTTCGTATTTTTCCTTTAGTTGTGCAGTGAGACCTTGCTTTTTGCCAGAGTTCATGATTCTAGGTCAACGGGAAGTACCCTATAGGTTTTGAAAAAAAATGCGAGTATCAAAATATGTCGCATAAATGGTCCTATTTTTTATTACATGGACTTAGAAGCTTGATAATTTTAGAGCTCTAACGGACCGTAGACCTACGTATTCGATATTAATTTCAACTTTATACCTGCACGCGTTCCTGAGAAAAAGGTCCTTTACAGACTGACAGACAGATGGACAACGAAATGATCCAATAAGGGTTCCGTTTTTTCCTTATGAGGTACGGAACCCTAAAAATATAGAACTGTTAGGTTACACAGCAAACTAAAACATCTGCACCAAATTCGAACAACCGAAAAAAACAATTCCCGGTTGAATACCGCAATATCGCGGAGGCGAAAAAAAAAATGGCAGCGCTCGAACCATAAAACAGTTTGAAAATGTCGGTCAGTGAATACGACATATGGTTTACGAGCAAGCCAGGTGTCACCCGGGTAACGGTGGCGATATAAAATTGATCTAATCTTCGTAACGCGGTGAAACGTTCGCGTAAAACCTTATAGCACGCTAAGGTCATACTTATTAGTACTTGGAAGACGTATTTCTTGGAAAATAAATCCGTATTTTGGTAGATGCTATAAGTTTTACCTACCTAGGTATATTTGGTCGTTTTGTACAGGAAGTCTAAAGCCCATTGATTCCTCGATATAAATTATATGACGAAGAACTGTTGCTTCTTTTTGGACATGTTCAAAAGACCAATAATAATACAGTTTACAGTTTATTTCTCTCATCAAGGTACATTGTTACAGTAGTTTGTATTTACAAATTTGCCTTAAGCTACACCTTCGTGAGAGCTGGAGTCTGAACTAGGTTCGGGACCTGTATGACAGATCTCCAGGCTCACCCCCTTTGAACATTTATCACATTTAGCGGCGTCTTGATACAGTTTATTCATATTACTATTAGCAAACAGTTTAGATAGAGAGGTAAAATTTTAATATGATAAAAGGTGGTTCTAATTGTGAAGTGTAATGTAAGGTGGTGTTATTGTAGTATTTTGTGAGTAGTGTAGTGTGGGAATGTGTGAGGGTGCTGTGTATGTGAATGTAAGTCCTGTATGAGAGTTTGTGTGTATACTATAGTAACTATGGGTGGGAAGTACGTTCAAAATTATTTAAGGGTTTGGATGATACTTTCTGTACTTTCATTGTCCATATCCAGCAGCCAGTTCCTTACAGTATTTTTGCATTTATATTTAACCATAGAGTACATATGTAAGATTGAATTAACTTTGTTGTATACATAAGGACCAAGGAAGTAAAATAATCGTTGAGCTAGCTTTGAATGAACAGGAATGGATGAACACAATTTATGCTTTCGTCTCAAGACTTCAAACTTTTCGGGATTATAAAAATTGCGAGAGTGGACTGTTAGAATTAGATTTAATATGAACAATTTCCGAATAGAGAGGACCTTACAGGTTTTATAAAGTTCGGTGGTAGGAAATTGATAAGGAAGGGACCAACCTACTTTAAGAATCGCCCTTTGGGCACGTTCCAGTTTTAACAAATGAGTTTTTGCTGCCCCACCCCAGACAACCACACAGTACTGTGCAATACACTAACCATCCATATTTAACTTATTGTAAGGGTTTTGCGTATTCTGGAATTACACGTCATCACGTTAAAACAAAACTTTTGTTTTAACGAATTAATACAAATTAACGTATTCAAACAAATTAATCAAATTATCAAAGAGATTGCTTGAGTGTCCTCGATCCTTTAATTAATTAAAATTATGAATGTAACAAGAAAAATACTTGTCCCAATGATTTATTTTACCGTTCCAATTGTTCCGAATAATGTTCGACATCTATTCGGTAGCGCGATAGAGCCGAATTCCTAGAGGAAGAAAACTCTTCGGTAGTCCGGGAGCTAGGAATTGTTTTTATAAAGATAATTTGGCGTGACGAGACTCATTCCAAACCGATTCGCCGCAGAAGGCATAAAGAAAATTGGAGAAATATGGGGTGACCTTTGCAGCAGTGAGAAATTAGAGGTTAGCTAGTTATTTTTTACTCGTCAACGTTTTCTGTAGCTAAGTTTTCAGCTATGGTTGCAATTGTTTGGTGAAATTGTTGAACTTTAGTCGTAAAATATCTTGTTTTTTTTAAATACTTACCTTTTCCTCCTAGGACACTCTTACCAAACACGACCAAGCAAATATCGCATAACAAATCAAAATCAAAGTCATTTATTCAAACTAGGCTGAGAATCAGCACTTTTCGAACGTCAAAATTACATAAGACAGTCCCCCAAAACGCCCACCCTTCACCACTTCTTAGTGCTTTAGCTGGGAAGAAGAAGTGGTCAACAAACTCCCCAGCAGCACAGCTGTCTGTTCAGTTAGAGGGAAAAAAATGGATTCTATACAACAGTGTACAAAACAATTTACATTACGTGCAACATAAAACATTAAATTACTAGCCATATGTCAGCTAGCACACCACTATACCAACAAAAAAAAAAAGAAAAGGAAAACACCGAAAACTATTAATTCTCAAGCAGAGATAAAAACGTAAACAGAACTTAATGCCCAAATAAAAGCCTCCAAGCATAAAAGGCGTGCCCGCTTACATATAGCTATAGCTGTAACAGTCACGAACTAGGACCATCAAAGTAAAATAAATAAACAATTAATTACTAATAACAAAACAAAACAATGGTCAGCAAGACGACCAGTCACCAAAAGCAGCACCCGTTCACGAGCATAACGCAAAAATCAGCCATTACCCCCCTCGCCATATTAGAGGGAAGGAGGTAACCCGACCCCCGACGCTACCGCAAGCAGTGACAACTAAGGGAGCATGACGAACTTGCTGCCGGTTGTAAGAATAATATAATCAGTTATCGAGGTCGCTAGCTAACCACATATTGCAATACATCTCAACAAAAAACATTGTAATGAGAAGATTATGTCAATAATAAACGAAAATAAAATTTAAAATAAATTGACTTATACAGTCAAATAAAATAAACAATTATATGAACTCATATAACCTGTCACTAGGTAGGCTAATTCTGGAGAAAGAACATAAACATTGTCTTGAGTTAATCACAGCGACCAACAATTCTTATCATTTAAGTAGTCGTTGATAGAATAGTATGCCCTTGAACAAAGTTTGGATTTTACTTTAGTTTTAAAAGATACAAAATTTAAAATGGCTTCGATTGATAGGTTTCACTTGACTCAACGTCGTCAATTGTAATTGCATGAAGATGTATCAACAACCACATAAATGTGAACAATACCATAACCTAATTAAGAATTATTTAGGTACAGCTACTGTTTTCAGCTTACCGAAGAAATATACGTTTCACTGAACTGATTTAAAGGTGTGAATACATTTACTTTTAAAGTAACTGCCGTACGCACTGTTGGGAATCGCACCCAACAGACACGCAGACGGCACGCGTAGGCGACGTGACCGACCTGCGCAGCGAGCGAGCGGAGGTGTGGTGCGGGGAGCCTGCCCGGCCGGCGACACTCGCTTCCTCCGCTCGCTAAAAAATTATTTAATATATGTCTTTTTGTTGTCTTCGTATGTTGTAAGATGCGAAGAGTTATTCGATTCGATTGAGGACTCGTTCCTCTCTCTCATCATTAAATGCATGTATAAGCTCTGTATTACCTACCCACCTAATAATTTAGTTTTCTACCGTTTTTGTAGTTTTATACACGCTTTGAAAGTATGGGCACTCACTAAAGCTAACAGGTCAAGACTGAGAGGATATAAGAGAATTATCATGAGAGACTTGATTAACCACGCTAGGAATAGAACAAGACAAAAGAAAACGCATGCAATCTCAGACGGAAAAACCGTAACCAAACGCATCAAGAACCACAAGATGTGTTATCTCGAACACGTTCACAAGCGCGAATCACACCTGTTACATGCAGCAAAAGGCCAAACCCAAGAAAGTCAGCCCACCTATTTATTCATGGAATGACAACCTAAAACAGAACATGACTTACTTCGACAAGGAAATCGATTTTTGGATGGACCCGGCTGAAGACCGAGATAAGATCAAGAAGGCTGCTGGCGAGATTTACAAAAAACCTGAAACGGATAGAAGCGACACCTCAGGCGAAGACGAAACAGCAACGTGTAACATAGCATAGCAGTGACATAGGTAAGAGTCGAGAAAGCAGCTGGACCTTTTTTTTTTTTTCGGTTTGGAAAATCCTCATGGATGTTCTCCGCCTTTGGGTGGGCGGAGGGGTCTGTCAGACTCTTACTGACTAAAAACCACCCCGGTGTTCCCCTCCCACACTTGCACTGGGGATCATGGGATCTAATGCGACTTCCGCGATCGCCGGCTGGTGCCGGTCCGCCATTACGGGCCACCTCAGGCTCGCGGGGGGAAAAAACTCCCCCCGCGAAGCAGCTGGACCTGAGCCAACCTGGCGATGATGCGACGTCGTTAAAAGATAGATAAATATCACCTTCCTTTTTTCACATTTTCTTTGCCTACTTTAGGATGCATACCTGGTACGGCTCTAATACCCTTCCATATCCTAAGGGCACATCTTCCATTATCGCGGCCCCGGTCTACTCCATATATATGCAATGTTGTCTGTAGCCCCATGAAACTTGAGGCTCCAGGGGCTAGTCTAAATCGTTTGGTTCATTCGAGTAACCGAGTATGATCAAACAACGCTGGGGTCGGTGTATTTCATTCATGAATTCTACCATATTTG
This sequence comes from Atethmia centrago, assembly GCA_905333075.3. Classification (NCBI taxonomy): domain Eukaryota; kingdom Metazoa; phylum Arthropoda; class Insecta; order Lepidoptera; family Noctuidae; genus Atethmia; species Atethmia centrago. Next base: position 27,620,186 of record HG995374.1, read on the forward strand.
CAGTTTTAAAAAAATACTTTTTATAACTTTTAAAGAGAAAACTGACTGTGAATGTGAGTACCATGTAGGCTAGATAGAACACATGACTTAATATGGCGGTTTAGAGTACTTTTTTTGTGGCCTCCGCAAATGTCCTGCAGATCTGGTAGCGTCGTGTGACTCCCTAGAATAGGGTTGAGCTACACGATGTCAACTCAATGCTGCAAGGGCTCTTTCTACAGAAGGCCCTTCTAGACATGGCCCTGCATTGTTTGACTCCCTGTTAATAATATAATGTTTGGACTTGATTCGGAATTTCTTCTCAGGGAACAGTCAGCAAGGAAGTGTCAACGCCATCTAGTTTTAATATTGTGATCAAATTAACTTGTGAGTGTCTCAGAAGATCTATTTACAGAAATAAACATTTAATTTAATTTCAATTAATGAATGATGACAATGGATCCTAAAATGGTTTGACTGAATTTTAAGGTTTGGCCTATGAAATACAGAATATCGGTGTCCACTTCTCATAATAAGTAGGTCAATAGAACATGACTGTGTAGGTAAAAAAATAATACCTAAATCGCCTACTACGATACCCATGGAAAGATTGTATTCTTTAATGTGAATTAGAAGGCAAATAAAATCAGGCAGGTGTATTGCTTTCTAGATTTTACTGAATTAGAATGTAATAAAAGCACCACAATAACACAATCAAAACTCATTGCAGAAATTAAATAATATCTTACAAAAGATATCTCCCGGTCTAACAATCCAGGTGGCAGGATATCAGTTAAAATACGTGGCAGTTTTAATTACGCCGGTCTATCGGCATTCCGGTCGGCATCCGACACCGGATTGCTTCCGACCTTTATAGGAATCCGTTCCATTAGCCCGGGAAACTTGCCGGATTCTTGAGTGAGTCTCCGGACTGCGATTCCATGTTAAATTCTGTTCATTTTCTTATTAACGTGTCAGCGTGTTGGTTCATTGATTTCTTTGATTAGCCAATATTGTGATTAATTAGCTGTGAGTTTTAATTTTATAATTCATAGAGTACCTATGTAAGTACAGGTTTGGTTTATTTTTAACTTTAATCGGTGATCGCAGTTTGGTGCTTTTTTTTGGGTGGGAAATCATCAAATAACTTCTCCCGCTCTGGGCGGAGCGGGAGGGTGTGTCAGACTCTTACTGACTAAAACCCACCAGTATTCCTTCAGTAGTCTGTGATGCCCGGGGCCTCGATAACCCTTTGGTACCTTCCCGCGACCCCGGCAGGCGTCGGCCCTAGTAGACCCCTACTTTTGTGCTGACGACATCTCTTTGAGGCGTGCGTGGAATACAACGCGCCGTCGACCCGGGCCTGGTCCTTACCGGACGGTGAGCTACCCATTGCTCACCATCCGCAAGCCCGCGCCTACGGTGGCCGGAAATCCGCCCGGGATTCCCGACGCCCAGGACGTCTCCTGCGGCAGCTAGGGGCGAGAGGGCGCGAAATTTGCCTTTCCCTCAATCGTCCCGCCTCCTCCTTCGCGAGTATTACTGCTTCGCAGCAGGAGGTGACGGCTGCCATTGCCCTCTCGCTCCGTACCAATGCTGATGGCTGATGCTGCCTATCCTGATGACAATAGTCCTATTTGCCTTTTAGGTTTAAAGATATTTATTTCTCATAAGAACTTATGAATAACCGTTCACTTATCATTATAAGTGAACGGTTCTCACGGTGCGCTAACGGTATCTCATTAGATACTAAGTACTTCTTAATAATAATTACATTATACTACAATAATATTTTACTGTAGGTAACCAGTATTGTGGGGGAAGGGTAAACGGGTGTGTACATAGGATATATGGAATAATAACTGATACTACCAATATTATCACTTGAAATAACGTTCACATGATATAATTTTCATATGCTATAAAAACAAATAACCTAATTTCTTGTGATCTAGTGTTACATTTCATAGAAACTTCTTTTGATAAATGATAAATGATAAATGATTTATTTTCTGTAAGTAGGTTTGTACAAACACTTTTACACGTCAATCATATTTTTTTAAATAAAGCTTTAGGCCGAAACAAACTCAGAGGTCACAGTCTCTTTTACAGTCCAGACATAATCTTGGTCAGATCATGTGAAGGCCATGTAGATTGGTGTCTGAAATGGTCCTTTTGAGGAAAGAACCACACAGATTGAGTGGACCTGTCCAGTCAGTGCACGCATTTGTCAGTAATCGTGCTGCTCAACTCAGAACTTAAAGAGCTCAACGATTCGACGAACAATACCAAAGAAAGAACATTTGGGTAGGCCGCATAAATTACTCAAACTGCCAGACCATGATTAATACTAAATGAGAAAAAAAAAATCAATAATGACCCACATAGGCTTCACATTCACAATAATTGAAAACAATATAATACTTTACAAGTAAATATTAAGTTCCAAACAGTATATTGAACTCCACAAAGTAAATATGTCAAAATGGTATATAAATAAAATAAAAGTTTCAGTATGCAATAATTGGAGCAGCTTAATCCCAAGCCTTTTTGTCCTCAATATAATCTTTAATAGTATAAAAGGCTTTCTGGCACAACTTACTTTTAATACATGATTTGAATTTATTAAGGCTTAGATCTTGAACGTGGCTTGGAAGTTTATTATAAAAACGTATACATTGACATCTGAATGAGCCACCTATTTTCTTGAGCCTTGTTGTAGGTACAACAAATTTGTGTTTGTTCCTAGTATTTATATTATGGATATCACTGTATTTTTTAAACAATTTTATATTTTTATGGGCATATAAAAGATTTTCAAAAATATACTGGGAGGGCACAGTCATTACATTACTCTCCTTAAATTTCTCTCTGAGAGAGTGTCTCGGTCTTAATCTATAAATTGACCGAACAGCTCTTTTCTGCAAAACGAAGATAGTCTGAATTTCAGCGGCATTTCCCCACAACAGAATACCGTACGACATTACACTATGAAAATAGCTAAAGTACACTAAACGGGCTGTCTCTATATCAGTTAAATTATGAATTTTTCTAACAGCGTATGCTGCGGAGCTTAGCTTTTTCGACAATTTATCTATATGTGGACCCCACTGAAGCTTAGCATCCAAAGTTAAGCCCAAGAATACTGTGCTATCTTCAGGGTTCAATTCTTCGCCCTTTATCAATACATTAGTTTTCACCTGCTTAACGTGAGGTAGCGTAAACTTAATGCATTTGGTTTTTTTAAACTACTTTTGAGATCGCACTATTAACATCGTCAGTAACCAGCTGCTGACGTTTAAGTTTAAACAAAAGTGAAGTGTCATCCGCAAACAACACTATATCATGATTATCCTTTATGAGGTATGGCAAATCATTAATGTAAATAAGAAACAAGAAAGGACCAAGAATTGAGCCCTGTGGGACTCCCATTGTTACTATAGATCCGGGAGATCTTTTCCCATTAACGTCAACGCTCTGAATCCTATTACTCAAGTATGAAGTAAGAAGATCCAGAGCGGTGTTCCGGATCCCGTAGTGGCGGAGTTTCCTGATTAACGTTTCGTGAAGAACGCAATCGAATGCCTTGGACAAATCACAAAAGATGCCCAATGCATCGCGCTTATCTTCCCATGCATTATAAATATGTCCTAAAAGTTCCACATCAGTAGTCGAACGACCCCTTGTAAAACCGAACTGTTTATTGTGCAATAACATTTAGTTTTGCTCTAATAACATTTAGTATAACGTTCATTTCATATAATTTTCAGTTTCTATAATGCTTTTTTTATATAATATTGACATAGTTTTCATATATACTCATCTTCAGCCAAAATTCTGTAATTAATAAGTAAATATCAGGGCACATCATACTGTTATAACCTCATCTAACCCAAATGATTAACCAACAATAGAGGGGATCTGGCGATCGGCAGCCGCTCCCGCGGCACCCTCGCTTCGCTCGCTCGCCTTCGCGCGCTAGCAGTTTTTGCAAAAATATACAAAACAAAGTAGACGTTTCAAAATTATATTCAATATTATACTAACATGTATTTATTTATTAAATAAATAAATATAAATAAATAAATGTTACTAACATTTATTTATTTATTAAGTTTCAGTCAGTCAATCATTCAGTCAGTGCGTATGCGCCGTACCGTGCGGTTGTGAATATACACTAAAAATGGCGAGTTCTAAAATCGTAAAGTGTAAATCATGTAATATCGTGATTAACGAGTTGTTGGCCTTTGTTCAAAACAAATTGGATGTTATGGACAATGAAAGCCTCATTAATATTTGTGCAACGGGTTTCTCCAGTGACGATATACGCGAAGCAAAGTCGTTATTATTTGAATCTTTGTCGTCGGGTAAGCGTAAAATATCCAGACGTAAAGAAAAGCAATATAAGGATCTGGAGGACATTATAACGCTGTTTAAGAATACAGATCCCGAGCTTATTCCCATATTTGTGGCCAGAGAACTGAGCAAACTGCCTCCCGTAACGTTTGACCACATCGATGTTACAGGATTACTCAAGGATCTAGTGCTGCTTAAAAGCGAATTAAAGCTTATAAAGAATAACTACGCAACTGTTGACCAGCTGCATGAAATAAAAAGTGAACTGCATAATTGCAAAGGCTCAATTGTGGGGATAGATGATTACAACGTTAACTCGCGTAAGCGTGGCGCATTTTGCATGGATAGTGGGCCGGTAGGAATATCACCTATGATAAACAGAGTTAAGGAGCCGACACAGAGACAACGTAGCATTGACAGGTCGCCACAGGTGCCGTCGCCGTCATACCTGTGCACGGTGAATAATAAAAGAGCGAGCGAGACAGGTGTAACCGAGTGTGACACCGATAGACACAGTGTCGTGTTTGTTGGAAATCTACGTGATGCCTTATCGGACAAATTGTTATCACAAACAGCTGCGAATGAAGTTCATACTACTTTCCCTACACCTATTGAAGTGTCTGAAAAACCGTTAAGCATGGCAGAAATGGTAAAGAGTAACGGGGATTTCAAAACAAATAATCCAGATCCGGGTTGGACACTCGTTCAAAGAAATCGTCTACGAAACCGTTTTGTGAGTCAGTTAGGTAAAGCAACCATGGAACCTCATAGTAATTTTAAAGCGGCAGAAACTAAAATACCCTTGTTTGTCTCTAATGTGCATAAAGACACCGTGGAAGCTGATATAACTGAATACATTTATAATAAAACGCAGGAAAAAGTGACACTTACTAAATTAAAAATGAAATACGACAGAGGGTATAACTCATTTAAACTGTTTGTATCAAAATGTAAAATGCAATTGTTCCTTGATGACAATCTATGGCCGGATGGAATAAAGTTTCGCCGTTTTATGAACATGAAAAAGGGGCCAGATGATCGAAGTGATAATGGAACGCAACCATAACAGCACACTGGTTACTTTTAACTGCAAAAATGTGAAAAGGAGTGTGGAGTGTGTGCGTTCGTTGTGTAAGCACGCAGACTTGGTAGCACTTCAGGAGACCTGGCTGGTGGCGCAAGACCTGCCTTTCCTCGGCAACATCGATGATAACTTTAGTTATGCCGGAAAATCGGCGATTGACTTATCATCCGGAGTGCAGCGAGGTAGACCGTTCGGTGGGGTCGCTATTTTGTGGCGTAAAAGTATATTTACAAATGTGACAGTTGTGCATAGTGAAAGTGATCGTATTACGGCAATTAGAGCGGATACAGGTAACAATCGTGAAGTTGTAGTTATATGTGTGTACATGCCTACCGACCAGTCTGACAATCTACCTTTGTTTACAAATTGTCTGGGGGAAATTAGTGCTATTGTGGAACAAAATAACGTGGAATCTGTATTTATTTTGGGTGATTTCAATGCTCACCCGTCAGCTCCTTTTTGTGACGAGTTACTGAATTTTTGTAATGATAATAAATGGATTTGCGCTGACATAGATAAGCTTGGTACGTTGTCAGATACCCATACTTTCTATAGTGATGCACATCATTGTAAGCGCTGGTTGGATCACTGTTTAGTCACGGAATCAGCCTGGCAAACTGTAACTAGCATTCATGTTGACTATGGAACGTATTGGTCGGATCATTTACCATTAATTATTAATTGTAATCTTGACGTAATTAAAACTAAGTGTATAATGGATAATTGGGTGCCTAATGATATTATGTGGGGTGAGAGGGAAAGTAGTGAGATAAGAAGTTATTCGGACATTTGTAATAATAAGCTAAAAGACCTTGACTTTCCGATTGATGCACGTGATTGTGCAGACAGTATGTGTAGTAACTTTGGACATAGATATTTTATTGACAATTTATACGATGACATTGTTAACATTTTATGTGAGGCTTCTGTGCAAAGCAAAAGAGGAAGGAAGCTCAAAAAGGGTAAAACGGTAGTGGGGTAGAATAAACACGTTAAAGTGGCGCATAGACAGGCTAGGGAGGCATATCAAAGGTATTTAGTACATGGTAAGCCGGAAACCGGGCCTGTACATGACGCGATGTATCTTACTCGTAAAACATTCAAATCTAAATTGAAGTTCTGTCAAAATCACCAAGACCAACTTAAAATGGACGTATTAGCCTCCCACGTTACAGTTAAAGATTTTAGAACTTTTTGGAAAAGTACCAAGAGGATGAGTGGTAGGGTTAGTTTACCAGTGAGCGTAGGCGGGTGTAGTGAGCCTAAAGGTATAGCTAACCTTTTTAAAAACCATTTCAAAGTTGAGGCTCCTCTTAGAAGTTTAGATGCCAATGTATACGTTTTTATAATAAACTTCCTAGCCACATTCAAGAACTAAGCCTTAATAAATTCAAATGTTTTATAAAACAGAAACTGTGCCTAAAAGCCTTTTATACTGTTAAAGATTATATTGAGGACAAAAAGGCTTGGGATTGAGCTGCTCCAATAAACTTACAGTGAATGTTGTTTTTTTACTCTTTTTATTTTGCTAGCTATTTATATTTTTTTTATTCTATATAACATTCTATATAAACAATGACATGAATATTTACTTTGTATAGTATTATATTATATTATTTTAATTATTAGGAATGTGAGGACTATGTGGGTCATTGTTTGTTTTTTTTTTGTCTCTTTCTTTTAATGATGGTCTGGCAGTTTGAGTACTTTATGCGGCCTACCTAAATGTCTTTTCTTTGGTATTGTTCGTCAAATCATTGAGCTCCTTAAGTTTTGAGTTGAGCTGCATGACAACTGACAAATGCGTGCACTGACTGGACAGGTCCACTCAAATCTGTGTGGTCTTTCCTCAAAAGACCATTTCGGACACAAACCTACATGGTCCTCAAATGATCTGACCAAGATTATGTCCGAATATACACATTGACATTGATGAATTTTATTTATGCAATGACATGAATATTTACTCTGTGTAGTATTATATTGTTTTAATTATTGTAAATGTGAAGACTATGTGGATCATTGTTTAATTTTGTTTTATTCGCAGTTAGTTTTTAATATGGTCTGGCAGTTTTGAGTATTTTTTGCGGCCTAGCCAAATGTCCTTTCTTTGGTATTGTTCGTTGAATCGTTGAGCTCCTTTAGTTATGAGTTGAACTGGACAGGTCCACTCAATCTGTGTGGTTCTTTCATCAAAAGACCATTTCAGACACCAATCGACATGGTCTTCACATGATCTGACCAAGATTATGTCTGGACTTTAAAAGAGACTGTGACCTCTGAGTTTGTTTCGGCCTTTCTTCTCAGAGTAGTCAGATAGGAAACGCCGGCCTCATCTAGTTTAAAAAACTATGTTTTGACGTGTAAAAGTGTTTGTAAAAACCTACTTACAGAAATAAAATCATTTATCATTTATCATTTATCATTTATCTTACCACCAATGTTGTTGTGCCGAAGGCTGTGGCCGTGGCTGCTTGTGAGAACCCAATAGGGTTTTCTGCGCAGGATGTTAAGTGTATTATCGATAATATGAAACGTGGTAAATCTCCGGGCAGTGACGGACTCAGCATTGAGCACCTGCAGCACGCAGGTACACATTTGTTTAGACTGTTGGCTATGCTGTTTACTTTCTGTATACGTCACTCGTACTTACCACCCAAGATGACGGAAACTATTGTTGTGCCTGTAGTAAAGAATCGCACTGGTGATGTGACTGATAAATGTAATTATAGGCCTATCTCCCTGGCTACTGTGATGGCGAAGGTCTTCGATGGTCTTCTAGATGCTCAGCTCAGCAAGTATGTTAAACTTCATGATGCTCAGTTTGGATTTCGTGAGAGTTTGTCAACGGAAAGTGCTATTCTGACTTTTAAACATACATTCACCTATTATGTTGATAGAAAAACACCCATCTATGCTTGCTTTCTTGACCTATCGAAGGCCTTCGACCTAGTCGATTATAATATACTCTGGTCTAAGCTTGGGGAGGTCGGGGCCCCTGCTGAACTCATTAAAATATTCTCTTTCTGGTATAACCACCAGAAAAACTTTGTCAGGTGGGGGAATGCATATTCTGATGAATATAAACTTGAGTGTGGTGTGAGGCAAGGGGGGCTAACCTCTCCAAGACTCTTTAATCTGTACGTCAATCAGCTGATTGATGAGCTCAGCAACAGCCATGTCGGTTGTCACATAGATAACGTTTGCGTCAATAACATCAGTTACGCGGACGATATGGTGTTGCTGAGTCCATCTGTTGGTGGCTTACGGAAACTACTAGGTATATGTGAAGCCTATGCTGAGAGTCACGGTTTAAAATACAACGATAAAAAGAGCGAGTATATGCTTATCAGAGGTAAGATTAAACAACCTGAACATATACCACCAGTGTATCTTAACGGAGTATCCTTGAGTCGGGTCTCTCAGTTTAGGTATCTAGGGCATGTTGTGACCGAAACCCTACATGATGACGTGGATATTGAGAGAGAGCGGAGAGCATTGTCGGTGCGAGCAAATATGTTGGTGCATAGGTTTGCGCGGTGTACAGCACAGGTAAAGGTAACATTGTTTAGAGCCTACTGCCAAAGCTTTTACACCAGCGCCCTATGGACCAACTACACGCAGCGGGCCTACAATGCTCTCAGAGTTCAATATAACAACGCCTTTAGGATTTTGGTGCGGCTGCCTCGGTTTTGTAGTGCATCGGGCATGTTTGCCGACGCGAGGGTGGATGACTTTTTTGCATTAATGCGCAAGAAGTCAGCCTCACTAATTCGCAGAATTCGAGGTAGTGGCAACGGAATCCTGAAGATGATTGCGGATCGACCAGTATCGCCAGTGGTGGGAAGGCTCATCAGGCTACATGTCTTCTGATGAATTGAATGTAATTTTATTCTCTTTGTTAATTTGTGTTTATATTTTTATTTTTTTCAATATAACTTGACATCATTTGTTGCAATTCAATTTAATTTAATTTATTAATTCATTATTTATTGACATTAGTTAATCTTATGTATTTCAATTTAATTTATTTTCGGTCAAGTTATTTTAATTTTAAATCCGTATTCATCTGGACCTATATAACTGCTCCTAACTTAGTCTTAAGATAATTAATCTGTTACTAACAAAATATGGACATTACCTAGTCTGAAATAAACAAATTTTAATTTATTAAATAAATAAATAAATAAATAAATGTTAATATAATATTGAAATTCTATAGTAACGTTTAATATCATTTTGAAACGTCTACTTTGTTTTGTATATTGTGTATTGTATATTTTCTATTTATTTAATAAATAAATAAATACTATCATCATCATTCATCATTGGCCTAGCCTTTTCCCAACTATGTTGGGGTCGGCTTCCAGTCTTACCGGATACAGCTGAATACCAGTATTTTACATGGAGCGGCTGCCTATCTGACCTCCACAACCCAATTACTGGGTAGGTAATACGATACCCCTTGGTAAACCTGGTTGTCAGACTTTAAAATAAATAAATACTATACTAACTGAATATTAGTTCAAATGTGCAAGAAAATGTCTATTAACCCATATAAAATTAGGTTAACTGAAATTATGTCAATAATTAATTATATCATTTCATCGTTAAACTAAAAAAAAGTATATTAAATGAAATTAGGTCATGTGATCATTACAACTTTTGTTATTATATCAAATGGTACTCACCCGGGGTAAACGGCTAGCCAATTCTTTCCCGTGAAAGATTTAAATGATCTATTCATTGTCCTACCTAAATCAATCTCATCGTCTTTGACAATTCTTAACCAGTGGTGTTCCTCAAAAATAGCCGTTACAATATCATCGATTGTAGGAATATATACATATAAAGTTTTTACTTCGTTACTAACGAAGGCAAAACTTTACATTCAATATGTTTGATTAAAAGTAATTGCTACGAGGTGTGGGAACGAGTGAGATGCCGAAAATATATAATAGTTTTTTTGTCCGTTTGTCTAGATGCCGAAAATATATAATAGTTTTTTTGTCTGTTTGTCTGGATGTATGTTCCCGATTGGCGCAAAAACTACTGAAAAGATTTTGTTCAAATTTTGCAGAAATATTCTTTAATGGTCTAATCATCGAATAGGCTACTTGACATTTTGCTACTTTTCAATGTAAAATGCCGTGTTAAGATTTGCGGTTAGGTACTATAACAGCAAACCATAACTGAAGGTGTATTCAAACTTAGGTTTAAAAACAAGTTATCTATTGCTAAATTCATTTCTTGATTAATACGCAATATGCGTGATGATTTTTAGTTAATTTTTGTTTAGCGGAATCAGTTGATTGAACTACTGTTGGTCAAGCGGAAAACATGGCGAGGGTTTAAAATGCTTAAATATTTTAAGTAACAGAGAATCAATTCAATGTTAAAATCAAGTGCTAAAAATAGTAAAACGAATTAAGAAATCATAGTTCGTTATTTCAATCAATGTTACTTGCAATTCGTTAAAAAAATTAGTGTAATGACTTCGCAACGACGACGCCATTTTTGTATAGTTATTAAGATTAAATGGCGAGCCGCTCTGCGACGACACATTTAGAAGGAGAATTTTGTAAGGACAAGAAGTGTTTTCACAAAAATATCTTGTGAGTAGGTACGATTACAATTATTATTTTACATTTAAGGCTGTTTTAAATTGTTTTTCCTAGACATAAGAATAAAGCTTGAATAAATAGATTTTGTGTAAGTATTTCATTCTTTGTAATGAGCCTAGCGGTCATGAGTTCCTTAGATAAAAAAGTAGGTACTCTGTACTAGCGGTGGAGATGGTGACGTCGGCTCTGCTGACTTCATGGTTTCTTAAAATCCGATGATCCCGGTGGCTCCGTTATACCTATAACGTTTAATACAAAGGTTAGTACATCCCTATTACCATTAAAAACAAAGTTCCTTGTAATTCATTATTTTGTAATGCTAAGCATAAATAATTAATACTTGAGAGTTCTGAGTTGTTTGGTATTATTTTCGTAAACAATATTTAGTTAAAATCTGTTCTATGTAGTAAATTTGATTTCGAGTTATCAAAAGATGTTTTATTTATCTTTCATTTTATACTTTACCTAATCTTCTCATGGCATTTTATACAATACCGAGGCATTGCATAAACTGAGTAGGCAGGGTATATAAACGATAATTTAAATATTGTACAATGCCTAGACGAGCTCGGCATTGTAAAGAATCACTAGGTAATCTATACAATGCTTTAATTATATACTTTGCCAACCGGCAAAGATAAATATTTTTTTTTTAAATATCATGGTATACGTACCCACGTATACTTACGACGAATTTATCGGGAAATCGATCACAGCTAAGTAGGCTTTACAAGTTAGCGAGTAATAGTCGACCAATCTGAATTTGCATTTGGAATATATGGGAGAACATCTTTTTCAACTACAATATTAAGTTCATTTTTCGGATAAATTCATTCCAACTACGGAACCCTTCATAGTGCGCGGTTCGACACGCACTTGCTTCTTCTTCATTTTTTTTTTAATGTACGCTTTTTTTATCGTCGGGACCCGAGTGATCAGGAACTACAACTATTTCTTTCGTCCATATCCAAAGACTTACCCATTAACATGTTTTAGTTTAAAGTAACAAAATCAACCAACGTTGTAGAGGAAATGACTTCACGTTCCGGTTAACTTACTCGTAGAATGCCGATGGAATACCTACACAGCCACGTTTGGGGATATAGGTCAAATATTTTAGAAATGTTTGCAGCCTCGAAACTTTCTTGTACGGCCGTTAGATGCACTGTCCAATAACAGCATTCAATTTAGCTAAAAGCTTCATTTATAGCCTTTCCGGTCATTTCACAATGGTATATGACTGCGAGCAAGTAGGTAGGTATGATGGATGGTTGAAATCATTAAGAAAAACATTATTGGCAAATGAATTAATTTAATAAAAGTCACAAGGATACACAGACAACAGATCTCGCATTTTTTTAATAGAATTAGATAACTCAAGCTTCGAAAAACCTATTATTACTGTAGTCAAATAAATCAATTTTCTAATAAAACATTTCGGTTTTAACACTTTTTAAACTTTTAACGTAAAGATTGTATGTAAATTTTCTCACTTTTCCCTTAAATCATTTATTTTTAATCACTTATTTTGCACAGAGAGAATCAGTATACACTTAGGTTAAAAATCTATAAAAAAGCTATAAAATGCAGCATTTAAAAATAATACGTAAACATACACGTATGCACATAAAATGTGAACAAAAAAACAAAACAAATGCTTACAGCAATCACATTCAATAACAGCCCAAACGATTATATTAACATCAAAAGTATATTATCTTTACTCTAAGACCAACTGGGGAGGCTCGAGAACGTCCTGGCAATAATGAGAGAGAGAGTCAAGTTGTACGGTACGCCACAAGGCAATTATTGGGAGTTAACACACTTCAATTGTCTCTTCCACATACGAATAGCTTTTGAATGCATAGAGAATTAAATTGTATTGAATGAAAGTGTCGCTGGTGTTGAGTTGAAGTTACGTAAGAATTGCAAGTAAATTGATACGGAACCTTCTGTGAATATAACCTAATAGAATCGTTTGTGTTAATAAATTATAATGTATACAAATCTGTACAATCGACTAAAAAAACCTAATCGTAAGAGCTATGCTCAACATAAATAAACGGTTGCCGCAAATTAAGTTTTTCTACAACTTTTTACTGCCACGAAATTGCTTTAGTTAGCCGTATAATGCTTTATAAACCTCGCTGAAGGATCGGACACCCCGGCGACCCATTTCGGCATCCAATAATACGGAGTAAATACATGCTGGCCGGGGTACGACTTCTCAAACACGTACCGATAATATTTCGACTCGGCTGTCTTTGGCTGTACTCCTGGATAAACAGCATTTTCCTCTATCGACCTTTCAGCGATTACCTCCCCAATAACAGTAAACAAAGACTTCTTTACAGACGCAACTCCGTCGCTGAAGGCCTCTTTATGACGCCACAATATCGTGTCTGGCAGCAATCCACTTTTAGCGAAACTACTCCTGAGCAAATGCTTCTCTATGCCGTTTTGGGGTTGCCTCAGTTTTGGGTCGACGCTGAGGTAGTGGTTAGTAAATTGAATGTCCAAGAACGGTACACGGAGCTCCAAACTGAATGCGCTAGTAGTCCTGTCCGCTCGGAGACCGTCGTACAAGTAAATGTCTGAGAGCAAACGCAAGCTCTCTTCGTGTGCAACATTCTCGGAAGGAGCATCTCTAAAGTAAATATAGCCCTGTGCTAATTCATCAGCTCCCTCCCCGCTGAACACTACAGTAGTGTCTGTCTTCTCTTTGATATACTTCGACAGCAAATACATAGGCAAACTGGCACGTATCGTAGTTATGTCATAAGATTCCAAATGATATATCACACTATCCAACGCTTCTTTAACGTCATTCTCGTCAAATTGAACTTCATGATGCTCTGTGCCCAGGTAATCGGCGACTGTTCGAGCCGCTATCAGATCTGGAGAATTGCCCATACCTATAGCGAATGTTTGTATCTTGTACGGCAAGTTATGTTTTTTAGCAAGCTTTACTACTAAGGAAGCAATAAGGGAAGAATCTAACCCACCGCTAAGTAGGCACCCAATACGTCTGTCTGACATCAATCTCTTTTCACAAGCAGCTTCTAAGAGTTGCGCGGTTTTCTCTTCTATGCTCTTGCCTTCTAAATCTGCCTCCAGAACATATGGCAGGAAGTTTGGTGGCATACCGGGCGAAGTATATCGCTCGATAAAGTCAAGTTTTACTTTACCATCGTCTAATATACTCCACTGCGCGTAATGACCTGGCGGGAATTGTCTTAACGTAGAACTGCCGTTGCCGTTCTGTTTTAACTTAATCAAACCCTTGCCTTCTGAAGAGATTCCTAAGACACCTCTTTCCTCATCCCAGTATTCGAAAAGAGGGCGGACGCCGTAAGGATCACGGGCGACACAGATTTTCTTCTTCTCGCCATCCACTAGGCAAAATGCAAAGACACCGTCAAGGTTCTTCACAGTTTTTTGGAAGCCAAAGTTGTGATAAAGATGTGTGATGGCCTCCACATCACACTTTGTTTCATATGGGAACTTGAATTGTGTTTGCAGCCGCTTGCAGTTGTAAATTTCTCCGTTGCAAATGAGGTTTGTACGAGGATAGAGATGCAATCTCATCGGTTGCATGCCGTGAAGACCGTCAACAATGGCCAGTCGTCGGAAGCCAAATATCGCGAATGGTTCCCGAGCGTCGGCCTCGAAGCGCCACGCGTCGGGGCCGCGGTGACGGATCGCCACGAAGCTCTCCGTACATAGTGGACATAAGTCTTCGCTCACGCCAAATAACGCCCAAATTCCACACATTTTGAATCTGAAATAAAATAAAAACTAATTGTAATGCAATAACAGTTAAGCGGTTTTATTCATACTATACTATTCGGACGAAAATGTAATTTATATTCGAATATTGATCGAATATACTGAAATTGGGTCACTATTTCAAACGACACGTACAAAAAGTAACTGGAGTTCACAAAACAACGACCGCCCGGCGTCAACTCCTCGCGTTTGCGAACAAATATCATTAAGCAAATTCCTTGTCATTATCCTGTCAACACGAAACAATGACACTTTACCTGGTAACGGCTACCAAATTACTAAGTCAATGGACAGGAAATTATTCAAAGCGATTAACTAGTTTTTTTAACGACGTATTATACAGTGGAAAGGCTAAAGAAAGTTTTAATGAAGTCCCGTACACTAGCTAATATACAAACTTCAGCAAAGTTATAAAGAAGCCTGGTTTTTTGCTAGAAGAACAAGTTCATGGATTTCAGCGTTAATAGTGTTGTACACAAAAAGTTTGTCGTACATAAGCAACAGCAGTTGAACGCATTTTGGTTTTACATTTACAATACGCTGAAATGAAGGTAGAATCCGAAAAAATTCTAAGATGAACTTACTACGTTCTCCCACAAAACCCTAAGATTGCATTAGTTTTACAATGAACCGAGAACCGATAACTTATAGAGTTAATTAAGCAACCAAATTTAACTTGGAACTTGAACCATTAACGAGAGCATTAGGATAAGGATGAGTCGGCTAGCTCAGAGTTACTAAACGTCCACTTTAAAAGCATTGATTCACTTTAACAAAGAGCCTGTGTGTTTTGTTACCGCAAAATAGTGTGGGACGTGGATTGTTTGCTATTAATTTCTATCAGGCAGGGGTCTGAAGTAAACAGCCTTTCGAACTTTCTATAAATAGAAACATTGAACAAACATTGTATAAATAGAGTACAATAATGTTTTAGACATTGTCCTATACATTTAAGATGACAATAAAACAAACCCTATTGATAATTAATGTGCTACTCAATTCATCCTTACTGTCGACAACTGAATTCTTAATTGTATAACTTAATTACAGCTTGAGCTACAATGAAAATCATAATAACCCTTATTATGAAATAAACCGATCCATGAAAAAGCAATTGACAAAGACTAGCTCACCAACAAATCTCGTCCAATTCCCGGATAATAAATCTGGAACAACAATAACATCGAATCTCCATACTAACTTAAATTGCCAATTCTAAATTCATCACGGATTATTATTTAAGCAACAAATCTATTAATCTGAGCCTACGGGAGTGGAATACATAAATCAATTAACCCTGACAAGACGGGCCGTGTTGAGGCCGCCAGCCCATTTCGGGGACCAGTACCCTATTTTGGCGACACTGTTCCCCAGGGCGTTGAATCGTCTCCGGTTTAATTCAAATATTACTTGTGGAATTGAAGTGTCGGTTGGGCCACTAGATTCGGGAGTTAAATACATCCAAATTCTATTATCAAATTGGGTTACACTCGGCCAGAGGCGTTGATTTGAATCAGGGGGTGGTGCGCAAGAAATGCTCTGTCCGAAGGTCCGATTCATGGTGGAAGTATCTTGAGTATTATTCAGAACTGCGTTACATAATATCATAACTATTTCAGACAGTGTCTGCTTTATTGTAGTTAAGTGATAAACCTCCTTATCAACCAAACAGCTTAATACCGTCTACGGAAAAGTAATTGATTACCGCGTTATCGTCTTCCGAAGACCACCTAATATTTACGGAACAATAGCAAAATTGCACTGTTATCGAAATGGCAAGATACCTACATATATTATTATCGGAACTTAAATGAAGTAGGTCATTTATACCATTGTTTTTTTACTAAGGTCACCGTGTGCCGGATGTCTCTTAATATATTTTTATAAGCTTCTGCTCGCGATTTCGCCCGCGGGGTTTTTTTTGTCTGCCTGTAAGCTTCGCGCAAGTGGTCTACCAATAAGTTCACAAAGATTTATCTCAATCGGATTAAGGCGCTGACAAGACCAAATTGACAAAAATAGGCTTCTCTTAAGAAAAAATATTGCCAAATCTGTATAGTTTGTGGTAGCGAAAAAAATATATGTTAATGTTGAACATATTTCCCAAAACTTGGTTGTTACCAAAACACGTTTTGAAGAAAAAATCTCGATACAAACTAACGTTAAACTAACCTCTTACCTTGAGTTCTAATCCAAAATATCTGTATTAAATATCAATATACGTTACATATTTAATTAATAACAAGAACGTCTTATTTGAATGCAGAACTTGGTTGTCTTTTATTTTCGATTACTCATCTCAATTTTGAGTAAATAGATAATTGGTTCATATTTTGCAATAAATTACAAGCGTTGTGTCATCGCGCTTCTCTTTCTTTTCTATGCAATCTGACAGTGACCGCGGTTTAGGTGTTGTCAGCGTCTTAACGGTACGGCAGCGCATGAAATACGAATAAGCAAACATTGATTTTTAGGGTCCCGTAACCAAAGGGTAAAACGGGACCCTATTACTAAGACTCCGTTGTCCATCTGTCTGTCTGTCCGTCTGTCACCAGGCTGTATATGTTCATTTATTCAGTGATGATGTATTTCTGTTGCCGCAGTAACAACAAAAAAAAGAATAAAATAAATATTTAAGGCGGCTCTCATACAACAGTCATGATTTTTTTGCCGTTTTTATAGATAATGGTACGGAATACTTCGTGCGCGAGTCTGACTCGCACTTGGCCGGTTTTTATTTATTAGTAGAAGATATCTTTCACTACAAGTCTAAAAATAGATCATGTCATCATAAGCATTGACACTGAACTAGTCTTTATAAATACGGCATGGCGATAACGAATTAAGAATAAAAATAATATATATATATATAATTTGGAATGGAATTTCTCAGTAGCAGCCCGGAGTATGGAGTTGTGCCCCGTTGATGGCAATAGGCTCGCCCCCTATTACATGGGACTTGAACAAAACTGGCGAAATGTGGGTGTACTACAGGTACATCTCTGCCCAAACCTTCGGGGAAACAACGCGTGATGTTATGTATATATAATTTTGGCGTTACACTATTAGAAATTCAGAATACGTCGACAAAAAAAAAATGTGTATTTACAGAATTATAATCATTAATACATCTACTGTTACTTAGATTTGTTCCTTATGAACAAAATGTCTTATAGAAAAGTTGTTATGGAACAAATCTAACTTAGAGAGATTATAATTCTGTAAATACATATTTTTTTTATGGTTGCGAATCATATTTTAATTAAGATACAACTTGACACTGACCATCAAATTGCAAACTGCAGATCCACCATAACTACTACATATTTTGTAAAAACTATTTGAGTTAAATCCAAAGAAGACTTTTTTTTCTGGTTGGGAATTTATCAAATAACTTCTCCCGCTCTGGGCGGAGCGGAAGGGTGTGTCAGACTCTTACTGACTAAAACCCACCCGTATTCCTTCCTGTTGCCTGTGTTGCGGGGGCCTCGGTGACCCATAAGTACCTTCCCGCGACCCCGGCAGGGGCGAACAGCCCTACGCTTAGTCTATTAGTTACCTACGAGTATACATTTTATTTTTGTGGTTTAACACATAAGAGTTTTAATCCCGGTAGTACGTTCCCGTGGGATATTTTCCGACATCCACGCCACCCAACCGTGTTCCTTCCGTTACCTGTGTTGCCAGGGGCCTCGGTAACCCTTTCGGACTTTCCCGCGACCCCGGCAGGCAGAAGGAGGCCTAATAGGCAAACACAGACAGTTGATTCAGATGTTTTGTGAAATAACTCATTATGTAGCAGGTATTCGTAGATATTTTACTATCATTACAATCATCACACGCTTCGTTATGTGAAGGCAGTTGTATATGCCACATCAGTGTTTTAAAGTGAATAACTGGGGGGTAACATCACCTTTTATAGCAGTATTATTATATTATTACTTCACAGTGGGAAAGTGATCGAGCTATACAGGACTTATAGCTCCATCTCTTTCTCACGCTAAAGTAAAATTGAAATAATACTGCTATAAGAGGTGATGGCTACCCCCCTGTGTGTTTTTATAAGTAATCACCAAAACAAGAAACTTTAATTTAATTGTAATCAAAGAAAATTCTAATTCGATTTACAATAACATTTAAGTAACAGCCACACCTAAGCGGTTTCCTACATTTCCTTAAGGTCGGGACTTCCCTAGTGCATTATAATCGGCTGTGCAAGAGCTGATGCAATGACTGTTGAAATCACATCATTGACTTGTAAATAGACAGAACATTTTTTTTTCTTTATTTATTTAACCTATAAAGCCCCGCGTTACACCGATTCGGAGTCAAACAATAGAAAATCAATATTGTGTCTCATTAGCTGTCCGTGACCAATAAGAGGGTTTTAATCTAGACAGATTATGCCACCCTCATCGTTACAAATCGACTTTACATACACAGCTAAAAATTATCTAACACTATCTACCTCTACGATAATCACTATGTTTACGAGCCTGTACAGCATCCGGGCTGCTTCCGAAGCAGAAGCAGCAAGGACGCTGTTACAGTCCCCAGTTTCGCACATATGATTAAATACTATTAACAAATCTCGTCTTTCTGGCTCGCACCAGTACATAACAAAACAAGTTTGGCACAGAACAAAATAATTGCACCTAAACATCGCGGTATCCATAAAGCCAGGTAGAAAGTTACGTTTTTAAGGGTCGGGTAATCGTCGTTGACCTCGGACATACAAATGTGCGTCGCACTCACGCCGCGCTGCCGTTCGGTTTCATATGGAATGTTTATTTTTAGTAACGAAAAAAAAAATATTATAGATATATAAGTAATAAAATACAAAAAAATACATGAACATCTTAAGTAGTTTCAAAGTAATATCGTTTTTCATAGTTTGGGTAGACTTCCTGAATTTATTTAATAAAGTATTTTAATACACTTCTTAAATATTCACATAAAAAACATATATAATTGATGTGTATGCGTTCTTGTTTAACATACATTTTTTTCATAACTTATTTGCATTATATGAAGGCGTAATAAATTAATAATAGATTTAAAAGTCACTAAAATCGTATATCTCCGCCTTGAACCCGGAAACTGGTTATACTAATCTAATCAGGAAAAAACAATACAGCTGCTGAACATTCTATTTAGATTTCGGACGAAACAAACCGAGACTATCTAAATTACACGTGCCTCTTTGCTACCGATTCCATAGCAACAAAGAATTGGCGTAACGTCACGAATTCACGATGTAGCACTTTGTAACGTACTAAGAAAAATACTGCACATTAGAAACCACATCGAGGACACACATACCTAATATAAACACTAGACTAGCAAAGACTAGGACCTATAAAAATCTACCGCAACACGTACAGCTGTTAACGTAGTGTTATCGGAAAATGGCATTGAACCAAGTAGATACTACTAAAAAAGAAATTGAGATTAACCATGCGGTTGAGCCTGTAGAACCATCGCGATTTTTTTTTTTTGTTGTACAGTCAGCGTCAATACTATCGGGACGAACAGACTGTTTAAAATGATCTAAACAACTATGAAAATTTAATATTAACTCAATGACACAGGAACTGTTTCAAAATGAAGAAAGTACACGACAACTGTCATTCTGACAAGAATTTTATCAAATCGAGTTAAGTAAAGTTTAATTTTCTTAGTTGTTGAGATCATTTTGAACAGTCGGTTCGTCCCGATATTTTTGACGCTGACTGTACCAGGATGTGTTTTGTATAGGTACATCTGTTTGGTCAATATTATTACAGGTAATAAAAAAGAAATGTTTGTGGATAAAAAAAAAAACATCATTATATTTTTTAATAAAGAGTGCTATAGATACCTTTGGCGATTTTAATTATGGCAATAACGCGTTCTTTAATTCAATGAATAACTATATTTACTGCAATAATTTGTAAATTAAGTGCAGCCAGTAAATAAATGCGAAAAACTTCTCTTCCATACCTACTGCATGAAATTAATTCGTGTATGAAAATTGCAACGTGTGAAATGGCGCGATAATGCATTTTCAAAAGGTAAGTTTTACAAGTACCTAGGTATTTTCTACAATAGCGGTAAAATTAGGAATCAAAATGCAGATAAGGGTCAATTAGATCATTAATACTGCATTTCCATTGATTTGTACCCGCGACAAGTTATCGTAAATTCTTTCGTCTTGACGATTTTCCCGCGAAAATGATGACGTGTAAATCCCACAGCAATCAGATCAGCGTCACCCAAACGCGATATTGATACCCAATAGTAGAATGCAATAGGTATGCAAATGTTTAATAATACACAAATGAAAACGATGAATAAAAAGCGCGACATAGGGGCGTAAAAATTGTACTAATTGGTTTGCTAAAACTAATTAACAATTTTCACGCGTGTGTATGTTTGGACGGTATAATTTAGGTTGCTGACCTAAAAAGTTCCCTAGCACGCTACGCTAGTAGTTTAGCGATAGTTACTCGCCTCGGTGCGGTACCTACGTAGACACTGCACATTGCATGATGCAATCTACGCAGGCCGTTTCAAATATTTGCCGCGCCACTTACAATCAACAAAAATATATTTCTAACAATATTGTATTTATACATTTAATCTAGACAATTTAAAGTGCTTATTATCAATTCACAACCGCGCTTAATATGTTACAAAAAGAGGCCCCTTTAGTCTAGTAAAAAAAATGTTTTTCGTCGACAGTACGAAATTCAATCACTAGCATAACACTGATTAATTAAGAATTCCAATCGGGGCATAAAATACCAGTACTATGAAAATAATATTCCAATAATTTAAGAATAATCGTGCACTCGTATATTTTTATGTTTAGTTACGAAAAATTCTAATAGATGCCACTAGTTGTATCAAAACGACGAGAATTTATTTAATGGCACGCTCTAAGTTAATTTACTTGTTAATAGAATTTAACGTGAATTTGTGAGCACGTATAATAAAATTGAGAACAGCACTTTCATACATTTGCCTAATTTTAACCTAACCTTAGACAGAATACAACCTCAAAGACAACATTGAGGTCGCTAACTTTAATTATTTCATAGTTATTAGCTCACTTACCTTTATATATTATTTACTTGAAATAGAAATTACTTCAGTAAAAACCACTTTACACGTATATTAATCGGCTTTTGGATAAGGCACAGCACGATGCAGTCCTACATAATACTTTGACAATTCCAATTTGACATACATGTGTCATTTCACGCACGGAACGATGTTGCAGATTTTAATGCTTTGGACTCTTGTATTTTAAGACTCCTAATATTTGGATGGGAAATCCGTTTAGCGGTTTACCGTTTTACCATTAATAGTCGAATAGAAATAATATGGGTTGTATGTAGTGATAAACGTAAAAAAAATGACACGAAAAAGCAACAGAGTTATTTAGAAGGAAGTCGGCCAAAATACTAATTACTAATACAAAATTGAGCTCATGTTAATCACCCCATATTACCTTGGTATTCAATATGTGGTTATTTGGATAGAGCATTTTTCTTATAGTTACCACATAATTCATAATTATAAATATAATTATTATGACTAAAATATTTCGTCAGCAAATATTTATATTTGCCTGTTCCTCAGCAAAAGCTATTCACATTCAAAATAAAATAAAATCTTCTGGAAATAAAATTAAAACTACTTTTTTTTTTGGGTGGGAAATTATCAAACAACTTTTCCCGCTTTGGGCGGAGCGGGAGGGTGTGTCAGACTCTTACTGACTAAAACCCACCCGTATTCCTTCCGTTGCCTGTGTTGCCAGGGGCCTCGGTAACCATTTAGTACCTTCCCGCGACTCCGGCAGGCATCGGCCTTAGTGGACCCCTGCACTTGTGCAACCGACATCTCTTTGAGGCGCGCGTAGAACACAACGCGCCATCGACCCGGGCCTGGTACTTACCGGAAGGTGAGCTACCCATTGCTCACCGTCTGCAAGCCCGCGCCTACGGTGGCCGGAAATCCGTCCGGGATTCCCGACGCCCAGGGCGTCTCCTGCGGCGGCTAGGGGCGAGAGGGCGCGAAATTTGACTTTCCCTCAACCGTCCCGCCTCCTCCTTCGCGAGCATTACTGCTTCGCAGAAGGAGGTTACGGCTGCCCATGCTCTCTCGCTCCGTACCATGGCCTGAACCAGGTCCGGACGCGAGAGATATCTGCCGCCGCGAGCACACGGCGGTGCTCTGCCCAAGCCGGGCAGACCTCCACCGTATGCTCCACCGTGTCCTCTGAGCGATCCACACAGTGGTGTGTATTGAAATGTCCTAACATTTGTTTTAAAAATAATATTTCAAAGATTTTGCTCAGTGTAGGTAATATCGAAATAGGCCGAAAATTCGTGGGATCAGTGGTGCTGCCAGATTTCAACTGTGAAATCACTATGCTAAGTTTCATCAGATCAAGAAATGTATCAGATGCAATACAAGAGTTAAAAACATTTGCTAAAAAGGGTGAAATAACACCATTTATTGAAGACATGGTATGTACTGCGATTTCTCGCGGCAGCGGAATTACGCCCGGGGTTTTACCTCCTCACGCCACTCCCATACGTGCGCGAGGGCAAATTATTGAGAGGCTACAGAAAATAATATAATATCTATTTCTTTGAATTTTTCTCGAAGGGAATCTCTTGGACATGGTATGTACTGATAGTCCCCAAATATCAGCAGTTTTTATTACATCAAGATCTTTAAAAGATTCTAAAATGTATTAAGCACTAACAACTGTAAATTTAAAGTGTTTATCACATTCTGGTAAACATTCTTTTAATATTGAATAAGCAGAAGTGGAGGACGACGATGACAGGGTTTTGGTTGTTAATGGGAATATTAGTGAAGAAATTTTCAAATTCAGTTGCCACCTCCACGTCTGCCTTAATATCTACATCATTGATTTTTAGATGGACGTCACGATCCCGTATTGTCGTTCTTCCCGTTTCAGAATTAATAATATTCCAAGTAGTTTTAATTTAAAAGTCCTCGCGCATGTATGGGAGTGGCGCGAGGAAGCGAAACGCGCACAGCGGAAGGAACTGCGACGGGATCTCATGGCGACATGGACAGTACGGTTGTCGCAATCCTGTGCTGGGCACGCCACAATGCGGCGATAAGTCCCCTTTTTGAGGAGTGGCTAGAGAGGCGCCACGGCGTCCTCACCTTCCGCCTGACGCAGGTCCTCACCGGACATGGCAGCTGCGGGAGGTTCCTGTGTCGGACACGGCGGGAGGAAACGCCCGGTGTTACCACTGTGTGGATCGCCCGGAGGACATGGTGGAGCATATGGTAGAGGTCTGCCCGGCTTGGGCAGAGCACCGCCGTGTCCTCGTGGAGGCGATCGGTGGCAGAGATCTCTCGAGTCCGGCTCTGGTTCAGGCCATGGTACGAAGCGAGAGGGCATGGGCAGCCGTCACCTCCTTCTGCGAAGCAGTAATGCTCGCGAAAGAGGAGGCGTGACGGTTGAGGGAAAGGCAAATTTCGCGCCTTCTCGCCCCTAGCCGCCGCAGGAGACGCCCTGGGCGTCGGGAATCCCGGGCGGATTTCCGGCCACCGTAGGCGCGAACTTGCGGACGGTGAGCAATGGGTAGCTCACCGTCTGGTAAGGACCAGGCCCGGGTCGACGGCGCGTTGTATTGCACGCGCGCCTCAAAGAGATGTCGTCCGCACAAGCGAAAGGGTCCACTAAGGCCGATGCCTGCCAGGGTCACGGGAAGGTACCAAAGGGTTACCGAGGCCCCTGCAACACAGGCAACGGAAGGAATACGGGTGGGCTTTAGTCAGTAAGAGTCTGACACACCCTCCCGCTCCGCCCAGAGCGCGGGAAGAAGTTCTTTGATGATATCCCAACCAAAAAGAAAAGCTCTCAATAATTTGATAATCTTATGTATGTACACAAAAATATATCAAATTTTAAGAAAATGTCCGATATACACAGTTTAAATTTCAGTAATAAACATAATCTAGGTGTACTTCACAGAGTAGGCAACTCGTTCATGGGTCAATGTATAAGCTTTTACAACAAACTTCCTATTGACATTCGAACCCATTAAACCATTTAAAAGCTATATTAATTAAAACCAAACTTTGAGAAAAGGGTACTATAAAATTTCTGATTATTTAGAAGACAAAAAATCTTGGGATTAAGCTGCTCGCTCTGCTAAGCCTTGTGATAAAAATGTAAAACTTGACATTTTAATCATTAAGCAAAATCATCATTATTTACAATTTTATATACATATTGACATTGATGAATATTATATACAAAATTACATGAATGTAATTACTTTAATTATTGTGAATGTGAGCACTATGCGGGTCATTTTTATATTTTGTTTTCTTTCAGTTAGTTTTAATGATAGTCTGGCATTTTGAGTGGTACTTTATGCGGCCTACCCAAATTTCCTTTCCTTGGTATTTTTCGTCGAGTCGTTGAACTCCTTAAGTTCTGAGTTGAGCTACACGATTCCTGACAAATGCTTGCACTGACTGAACAGGTCCACTAAAATTTGTGTAGTTCTTTCCTCAAAAGACCATTTCAGACATGGATCTACATGGTCCTCACATGATCTGAACAACATTATGTCTGAACTTTAACAGACTTTGACCCTTGAGTTTGTTTCGCCATTTCTTCAAAGGGGTAGTCAGATAGGAAATGTCGACTCCATCTAGCTTATTTTTTAATATGACATGTAAAAGTGATTCTGATATCCTATTTACAGAATAAACAATTTCATTGCAATTACAAATAAATATTATTATTATTTCGTTTATTTTTTTTTTTACATATAAAATATATACGATCATGAGTTTCAGGCTTGTTTTGGGTTTCTCAAACAAAAAAAAACTGCGTCTAAAATTAATAAAAATATGGAAATTGTGAAAACAAATTTTTGACGTTCTGTTGACTAGAGTGTTGCTAGCTTGTTATTATTATTATTATTTCATTTCAGAAACTTTTTCAGACCATACCTAAAAAAAGCGTCGGGAATCCCGGGCGGATTTCCGGCCACCGTAGGCGCGGGCTTGCGGACGGTGAGCAATGGGTAGCTCACCGTGCGGTAAGGACCAGGCCCGGGTAGACAGCGCGTCGTAATCCACGCGCGCCTCAAAGAGATGTCGTCAGCAGAAATGTAGGGGTCCACTAGGGCCGATGCCTGCCGGGGTCACGGGAAGGTACTAATGGGTCACCGAGGCCCCTGGCAACACAGGCAACAGGAACGAATACGGGTGGGTTTTAGTCAGTAAGAGTCTGACACACCCTCCCGCTCCGCCCAGAGCGGGAGAAGTTATTTGATGATTTCCCATCCAAAAAAAAAAAATACCTAAAAAAAACACTGGTTTTCGAAGCTACCAGATCTACGGCAGGTGACGATCGTCACCGTTTTTTCTTCTATCGTATCTACCGACACAGTTCAAAACAATAACTCATGCCATTATTAATATAATCGCTACCCAGCAATCAGCAAGGTAATAAATAGCGGACTCAGCGGGCAGACTTCTCCAGGTGTGCTTGGCGTATATCTACGACGTATCTTAACACTGCCGGCCCTACCACCGGGTGCCGTGTTTGGGCCGGTGCCGGTTGCCGGTGCCGAAATCAACGGATAGGCCGTTTTACCGCACCGTCAACGGGACGACACGTTCGGTTTGAATAATCTCGTTTCTCGTTGACATTCGGTTGATGTTGTGCGGTGGACAAACAGTGAAACGCTGGTAGCGTTTTGGTTGTTCCGGGCACCGGTCACCGACCCGTTACAAACTCGTTATTTACCGACGATCGATCGGATTTTTTTAAGTTGTTCACTGTAAATCCCGAAGACTCACGTAAGATCAATCCATTAGATAGGTAGTCCAAAACGCATGTTAAATTTTTTGAGCACGCTCCAGCTGCCTAACCGAACCGACCGAAGCTTCGTTTTGGTTTTCGTTTTCGGCCAAAAAATAATTATTTGGCCATATTTTCGTTTTCGGCCAAAAAATAATTATTTGGCCATATTTTCGTTTTCGGCCAAAAAATAATTATTTAGCCATATTTTCGTTTTCGGCCATAAATCAGCCGAAGCTTCGGCCAAGCCGATAAGTTAGTGAATTGTATCGCGTCATTCGGCCTACTTCGTAAAGCTCGGCAATATTAGATGACGTTGGTTTCACTGCGAAATTCAATTTGCTGCGTTTTTTGCAATTTGCAGGTCAGTGTCAGGCTTTATCTTGATCTAAATATGATTCGCGACCTTAACAAATATGTATTTATATATATATATATATATATATATATATATATATAATCATTAGAATCATTAATACTCTATGTTAGATTTGTTCCATAAGAACTTTTCTATAAGAGATTTGTTCATAGGGACCAAATTTATCTAAGAATGATTTATTATTGATTCTAAATGATTATAAATCTGTAAATACATATTTGCGCCGCGTTTTCTAAGGTCTTGCTAGACTCTACTCGATATTCTTATAGTGCATTTATTCAATAGTCATATAGTTGCTACCATTTCTCGTTTATACCACATGTGAGTGCAGTAATAGCTCCATTTCACCGGCTTCATAAGGTTCATAAATCATTTGTTGGGCTCGGTATAACTTTTTATAACAAGCTACCCTTTTTAAACAGCTTTAACTCCAACGTTGGTCATGGAAAGGCAGCAATATTGCTACTGCTACTCTAAATTTGGTCCAGTTTTGCTTTTACTCGATAATTCTTCCACAATTATGTTCCTTATTCATCAGTAACACGACTTTCAAAGCACTATTAGCTGAATAATTTGCGCCCAAATCAAGTTGAGTAAACGTTTACCTACTCCCTTTTTATGCGTCATATTAAGTCTACCATTATTGAACTATGAGCTGAAACAGAAACGTGGTCTCGAGTATACACATTTTTTTGCCAGTTCGGCTTATAGGTAGGTACATGTGCTCACTTGTACTTACGGCTTGCTTATACAATCAACCACACTTCAATACGTTAAAAACTAAAAAGTTACTTACTTCCTTCTAAGCCCGTATATTCTATCCGAGTTGGAAAGAACAACAAACCCACACGTGTAAAAAAGAATCCAAACAACCGAAGTTCGGGAAGTTTACTTTCAGATGGGGGTAGTGATCTGTGAACGACGAAACTGTCCCCCCGGGAAGTCCGACCCACAGTGCTACAAAGAATTGTATTGGTAGACTTAGGTATTTTTGGCAAGTACGTGTGTACGCGACGATACGTAATTCTATTACTTTAGATTGCTACTGTGTTATATTAGGTCAGAAATTATGTAGTAATAAGACATTGAATTGTTGCGCATTCCTAACGCTAGGAGGCGCTACTTGTACCATGTCAATGCGTAAGCTTAAGTACTGAGAAACTTTACCGTAACGAGAACCGTTACAGAGTTTCACTATTTTTTAAGGTTTAAATTAAGGTTTTTTGATATAGTTTTTTGTATATAATTAATATGAGTCCATTCCTTTATTAGAAAATTAAGAAAAACATTGTAAGGGACGTTTTACCATAGAAAATTGCCAAAGTATGTTTCCCATACAAAAGTCACATTAGTGCCGTGTGCAAACTTAACCGCTAAAATCCAAGCGCTCTGATTGCTTGACAGAAAAAAGGTTAGTGCCCTAGTACATTCGACGTGCTAGCGCGATTCTTCAATCCCAACATCATTGCCCGAAGCAATGAATTGGATTCCGTGCTCGCCACCCGCCGTGAACGGACGTGCTGCCGCTCCCGCTCGCTGCACTCGCTCACTGCACCCGCCGAAACCGGATACTGTTACGCTGAAAAAGTGCCTTTTTCAAGGCAAAATATTTCTCTAAGGGAATCGTTGTCTGAGTAGCTTCATAGGCCCCCTCTGGGCTAAAACCACTGTTTCGTGGTCATCGGTGGATACCTAACGGTGCCAACGAAACCGAGTGGGGTGTTGTCCCAATACACCCGCCGAACCCCTTCAGGGCTAGGCAGTCAAATGGAAGGGTCCCAGAGTTAACCGGCCTTGGGGGATCTCCTAGTCGGCTCTGGTGCACCGTATTCCTTCCACAGCTACTCTCCTAGTGTCTTTAGGGTGTATCTATACCCTTTGCGCTAGACTGGTTCAGGGCCCCTTTGCACATTAAGACTGGCAATGGGTTACAAGCTTAGGGCTCACAATTAAGTACACACCTCCCTGTCTGCACCCGACAGGGAGGGCGACTCATCCCTGGGCCAATCCACCCGGGGAGTTAGGTTTAGGGCCGTTAGGTCATTAATAGGAGGAATAGAAAATTCCAAAATTTCGCCCCACTAAACCCCCCCTTTTTCCCCGTCATGGAGGACGCCCTTATAGTGGCGTTCTTCAAAGAGGTCCTCTTTAAGGACCCCGACTTCATCGCCAGGTATGGCGCCAAGTTTGCGGCTCTCAGTCAGCCACCTTCCTCTACCGACTGCATCGCTGACTTCAGCGATGCCCTAGCCCCCTTGACCACGACCGCGACCGTTCCTAGTTCCTCGGTGTCTATGGACACTGAGGAACCATTGTCGCAAGACAAACGATGCCCGATCCCGTTCTCCTACTCAGACGTCGAGTCCGAGCACTCTTCTTCTTCCTCTCTCTCGAACTCCTCTTCCGAGGATGACGGCTTCGTGGCTGTCACCGGAAAGGGGAAAAAGAGAAAGCAGAGGAAGGCGACCTCCTCGCAGGCTAATAAAATAGCTGCCACGGAGGTTCTAGCTACCCACACTCCCTCAGGCCCCGTGGCGCCTCTAATGATACTGTGATAGATTCTTTAAACTTTTAGACTCGACAAAAGAGAAGCATAACAAGAATATTTTACTGTATCACCAAAATATAAATCGTTTCTCTGGCAAAATCCTAGACGTGGAATTGTTAATAGATAAATATCATATGGATATCTTATGTTTTTGTGAAACCTGGTTAAGCCCGGATAGGATGTTGTTTAATGTAAATAATTTTTCAGTTGCCAGTGCGTACAACAGGTTCTCAATAGGGGGTGGTACCTTGATATTATGTAAAAGTATTTTCAGACATAAGGAAAGGAAGGATATCACTGCTTGCTCTGTTGATCGCTTATGTGAGGTAGCATGTGCAGAGGTTGAAGGCCATACTTTCTTATGTGTTTATAGACCACCGGCATCAAACTTGTCATCATTTTTAATAATTATGGAAGAAATACTAGGCAAACTTTTTAAAGATAATAAGTTCGTTTTTGTTTGTGGTGACCTAAATATTGATCTATTAGTTAATTCAGTGGATAAAAGTAAGCTTATATCATTGTTTAAATCATTCAATTTAAAGTGTATATTTAAAGAAGCAACTAGAATAACAGCAACCTCAGCTTCGTGCATAGACAATGTATATACTAATTGTAAAATAAAAGACTCTTCCTTAATTAGTGGCGTCAGGTCTGACCATACTGGTCAACTTGTATCATTTGACCTAGATAAAAAGTTACACATAGATAAAACCATTCAGTTAAGACATCTCACTAAAAATAAATTGAAAATGTTTAATAATAATGTTCTTAGTAATCTTTCAACAGCTAGTTTTGATTCACAAGACCCCAATATAAACTATCGTACATTATTTTCTTCAGTTTGCCAAGAATTCAATAAAGCCTGTCCTGTGAAAAAAGTCGCAATCAATACTAAATCAAAATTTAATGAATGGGCCACTGCTGGCATTAGAAAAAGCAGAGATATTTTATATAATTTGTACTACGAGAAATCATTGACTTCTGATCAAGCCCTTCATAATTATGTCAGAAATTATTCTAAGATATTCAAAAGAGTCTGCGCTCAAGCTAAATCTAAATTAATAAGTAACAAAATTAGTATGTCTAACAATAAAATAAAAGCTGTGTAGCAGGTAATCAACAAAGAAACTGGAAACACAAAACAGCGAGATCAAAATGAATTGTCTTTAAAAATTAATAATGAAACCATTACAGATAAGTTAAAAGTTGCTGAGACACTAGAAAATTTCTTTACCGAAATCCCAATAGAGGTTACGAAATATCTTCCCTCATCACCTATTTTAGCTGAATCTCTTCTCAAACAACACTTCTCTAAGCACATTCCAAGTTTTGAATTCAAGCCCATTTTTATTGTCACTATTAAGAGGGCATTTAAAAGTCTTAACATAAAGAAAACTGAAGACTTATGGGGGATTTCCGTTAAGGTTCTTGGAGATATCATTGACACAATAGCCCCTGTCCTAACAGGCATATTTAATCAATGTTTAGACAGCGGTACGTTTCCTGATTTAATGAAACATAGTAAAGTAGTACCAATTTTCAAATCGGGTAGTAAGAGTGATCCCTCTAATTATAGACCTATATCTGTGCTACCAGCATTGAGTAAAATATATGAAAAAATCATGCTAGACCAGATGCTGTCACATTTCAATTCTAATGGTATTTTACATAGTCGCCAGTTTGGTTTCACGAAAGCTAGGTCGACGACTGACGCAGGAGTAAAAGTCATCAGTCACATTTTGGAATCCTGGGAGAAATCCCAGGATGCCATTGGCATTTTCTGTGACCTCTCAAAAGCGTTTGACTGCGTTGACCACAATACACTGACCTGTAAATTACACCACTACGGAATTCGTGGACAAGCTGCTGATCTTGTTCTGTCCTATCTATCAAACAGGCAGCAAAAAGTAAACGTTAACGGGGCGACGTCCTCGGGGTCTCTAGTAAAGATGGGCGTGCCCCAAGGTTCAATTCTTGGCCCTTTCCTATTTCTAGTTTATATTAATGATCTTCCTTACATGATGGCAACCTTATCGGATATAATTCTATTCGCTGACGATACTTCTCTTATTTTTAAAATAGATAGAAAAAATCCGGATGTCTTACACGTCAATGATAGTCTGGATATTCTTTCGAAATGGTTCGCAGCTAATAATCTCTTACTTAATGCGAACAAAACAAAATGTATTAAGTTCTCACTACCAAATGTACCCCAAGTGGCTCTAAATTTAAAACTTGATGGCAAGAGACTAGATGCTATTACAGAAACTATATTTCTAGGAATTACTCTAGATTCAAAATTACAATGGGGAGCCCACATTAGAGCTCTTTCAGGTAGATTAAGTTCAGCTGCATATGCAGTAAGAAAAATTAGACAGTTGACTGATATAGCCACAGCTAGGTTAGTATACTTTGCTTATTTCCACAGTATTATGTCTTATGGCATTCTGCTGTGGGGATCGGCAGCTGATGTAGATTCAATTATAATCTTACAAAAGAGGGCAATCCGCGCAGTATATAGAATGGGTCCTCGTGAGTCCCTTAGAAACAAATTCAAAGAAATTAATGTACTTACTCTGCCTTCTCTTTATATCTTAGAAAGTATTTTGTATGTTCGCAAGAACTTATGTCTTTTCAAAACAAGAAGTGATTTCCATAATATAAATACACGTAGTAAACATGAAATTGTGATACCCAAATTTAGATTAACAAAAACAAGCAAATCATTTGTTATCAACAGTATCCGCTTTTATAACAAGTTGCCAAAGTCAGTTACAGAACTTAGCGATGGAAAGTTCAAAACCCACATCAAACGTGTCCTTATCAAAAACGCATATTACAAGATTAAAGACTACGTTGAAGACAAGGAAGTTTGGCAATAATTCCTTCTGCACATGTGGCTTCCCTGGTACACCAGAAACGGCATAACTATGGAAATATCTATTAACTGCTCCCAAATTACGATGTTTATTATTATTATTTTTTAGACATACATTTTTGACATTATATACCTACAATTTATATTTCAGACTTAATATTATTAATATTATTTTACATGGATTCTTGTGTACGTTGTGAATGTGAGAACGTTGTAGGCTTAATAGACTAGATCTTTTTTTCTTTAGACCGTTTCCTTTTCTCTTTTTTTTTTGTTAAGTACTTTTCGACAGGCCTACACTGTTCTCCCATACCTAATTTGTGTAATTTGAAAACATTGTAAAAGCCAATTATTTTTAAAAGAGTAACCGTGGAGTTTCTTGCCGGCTCTTCTCCATAGGAAACGACCAATTGGAACCGTGCACCTAGCTTCTGACGTTTCATAAGTGCCCATGTAGGTTTATGTGAAATAAAAATATTTTGATTTTGATTTTGCCCTCTGTTAACCCCACCCCGACTTCATCCGCCAAGGATATCCAGGCCATTTCGGCCCCAAAAAAGGTCCCCCCACCCCCTCCTGTGATAAGGCTAAATGGTTGGACGTATATAAATGGTGCGTCGACCTCAAAATCGGCTTCTCCAAAGCCGTGACTACCCAACAGGGTATTAAAGTTACCGTCCCCACTTCCCGCGATTATAGGGAATTAACTTGTATCCTCCGGGCGAGAGGTGTCATTCCACACCTACTTGCTCCCTGAGGAACGTCAGACCCGCGTGGTGATCCGCAGGATCCCTAGGGAAATCCCCACAGCGGACATCAAGGCCGACCTTGAGTCCCAAGGCGTCATGCACCGCGCCAGGGGTGGACAAGCGTACGACATGGTTCTTGTCGTATGCCCCCCGACTGACGGACATCACCCTTTATTTAAGGTTTCAAACATCTGCCGTCTCACGGGCCTCGTCATTGAGAAGCCCAGGAAGAGCAGCGTCGTTGGTCAGCGCCACCGCTGCCAACTCTACGGACATGCACAGAAGAACTGCCATGCGAAACCCAGGTGCGTCAAGTGCCTGGGTGAACATGGCACGTCTGACTGCCCCCGCCCCAAGGATAGGACTCTGTGCACCGAGCCGCCCAGCTGTGTGCTGTGCGGTGAGGCTGGACACCCAGCCAATGATCGTGGCTGTCGCATGGCCCCCAAATCAACTTCCTCGAAGCTGGTGAAGC
This sequence comes from Atethmia centrago, assembly GCA_905333075.3. Taxonomy (NCBI): domain Eukaryota; kingdom Metazoa; phylum Arthropoda; class Insecta; order Lepidoptera; family Noctuidae; genus Atethmia; species Atethmia centrago. Next base: position 27,653,907 of record HG995374.1, read on the forward strand.
GTGCAGACGCCCGCCAGCAACGAGAGTGCCCGTCATATGGGTTCTTCCGCCCGTCACAGACTCTCTCTCAACTACCCCAGAGGCTAAGCCCGCAAAGGCCTAGCCCCTGGAATTACCTGAACCATCAGCAGGCCTTCCCTGCTATGGCTCAGCCGAGACCCACTCCGCCTCCCGTCAGAGCGCTGATGGATCCCCGCATCCGCGTCCCCGCGCCCGTTCCCGTTCAACCCACGAAACCCGCGCCCGCTCCCATGGCCGTTGCCGCAGTCGTTGCGCCACGGCCCGTCGCCGCTTCAACCACTCCAGTGGTCGTTCCGTCTGTCCCAGTAGATCCGTTCAGCGTGATCTCTGGGACCTTACCAATATTTTTCACGCCCCGCCCGCGTAAAATGGCCAACGAACTCGTTGCCGCCCGTAATTCCTGCGATCTTGCTCAGATCCAGAGAATATTTCATGCGTATCCCGAGATTACGCAAGCCCTCGAGAAATTCGCAAAACCTTAAGTAATGGATACATAAATCCAAGGCGTACCAAACCCCGATCCCAAAAGCTAGGCTTCTTCAATGCCAATGGCATTCTAAAACAACGCGATGAAATCGCAAAGTTCCTCCGCGACCATCAATTAAACGTTCTCTTCGTACAGGAAACCTTTTTAAAGCCCAGCCATCGAAACCCGTCAATTGCCAACTATCGCATAGTTTCCAATGACAGGACTAGATGTCACAAGGGCGGCACCCTAATTTATTATAGAACGTCCGTGCACTGCATCCCAATGGACCCGCCCCCTCTCTCACGTTTAGAAGTGTCCATCTGTAAGTTAGGCATGACTGGCCACCAATCGATCAGCTTTATATCGGCCTATATTCCCCCCGTTTCCACATCAGAGCTAGCCCTACCCCCCCTCTCTGACGACCTTTCCGTTCTACTTGGCCTGAGTGACTCCGTTATCATAGCGGGCGATCTCAACGCCAAATATCCTGCCTGGAATAGCAACAGGATCTCCACCAGAAGAAAACACCTGTTTGACCTATGTCCCATCCTCAATTTCGACATCATCGCCCCGATGACTCCCACTCACTTTCCTCACGACCCTAACCATACCCCTGACGTACTTGACATAGCGCTTCTTAAGAGTATCAACCTACGGTTGGATTCTATAGAAGCACACGACGAACTCTCCTCTGACCACCGTCCAGCTTTCGTAAAGCTGGCCCCCCGCCTAGGTCTCCACGACCCTGACAGACCCCCTCCCACCAAGTTAGTTACAGACTGGAGGAAAGTAAGCGACTGCCTGAAATCTACCACATTAGGCCCCCGACTAAACTCGATTCCCGACCACTTCAACTCTATCGCTGACACGACAGCCGCGATCGACTCATTCACGGTACTACGTACGGCGATGGACGACCATCGCTGGAAGCTTCCGGACGATGTGCGCGAACTGTTGAATGAGAAGAACGCGGCTGTCCGTGCGTACAGTAAATTTCCCTGCCACGCGAACAAAGCACATATATTTACAGAGATCTGTAAAGACACGCCTATCGGAGCTAAGTAACGCCGGCTGGGACGAGATGCTGAGCGAGTTAGAGCTCACCCACTTAGCTTTCTGGGACCTTCAGAGGAAACTCAAATCCGAAAAAGTCGTCTCTATGCCCCCCCTGGTGCGCCCCGACAAGACCATCGCTTTCGATGACGTCGACAAGGCGGAATGCCTAGCCGATAGTCTTGAGGCTCAATGCTCACCCAGCTCTCAACCAGTAGACCAAGCTCACCTGTCCCAGGTCGACGCGGAAGTCAAACGTAGAGCCTCCCTCCCGCCCGTTGAAGACCCTGATTATCCTCTGCCTCCCGTGACCCGTCACTCCTGACGAAGTGCATTATATCATCAAGGGTCTAAAACCTCGCAAAGCCCCCGGCTCAGACGGAATCACCAATAGGGTGCTCCAACTGTTCCCCATTCACATTATAATGCTCATGGCCACCATCTTCAATGGTGCCCTGAGCAATAACATCTGTCCACAAGAGTGGAAAAAGGCCACCGTCATCGGCATATCCAAACCCGGTAAGCCAAAAACGGCGCCCACCAGCTACCGGCCCATCAGTCTGCTCAATGTCTTCGGCAAAATCTATGAGAGGCTTATTTTAGCCTCAGAGATTTTGCTGAAACAAAGGGCCTCATCCCCGACCAGCAGTTTGGTTTTAGATCCCAGCACTCTTGCGTCCAACAGGTCCACTGCATCGTAGAACACATAAGCTACGGCTTTCAACGTGGTCTTACGACCGGTGCTGTATTCTTCGACATAGCGAAAGCGTTCGACAAGGTCTTGCACAACGGCTTATTATATAAACTCTACAAACTCGGTGTGCCCGATCGTTTCGAGCTCATCTTACGAGACTTCTTGTCAAACCGCTCCTTCCGCTATCGCATCAAAGGTGCGCTATCCTCCCCTCATCCTATCCGCGCAGGGCTCTGTGCTAGCACCTCTCACTTTCACTCTCTTTACCAGCGACATCCCCAAAAGTAGAAAGGCGCAGTTGGCTCTGTTCGCAGACGACACGGCCATCTACTACACCGGTTTAGTCCATGACCAGATATCTCGCACTCTCCAGACCGAAGTCAACAAGCTTAACCGGTTGCAGTTGCATACCAATATCATCATTATTTAGCCGAAAGATGTCAACCAAGACTGGACAGAGCCCACCAGATATCGCCACAAAGATCTATTCTGTATTTCTCGTGTCCAGCAGCATTGTCTTAACTGCACTGGTATAAGACTAGAATTAGACGTGGAAAACATTACTGAAATGTTACAGCATGTTCTAGCTCTTGCAAGAACTACAGTTACCAAACCGTTTTTTAATTTGCTGAAGGACATGTAGCACCATCTATCAAAATTTGTAGGCACCTGTTATTTTTATCCTGACTGCGGCGTAGCCCAAAAGGAGGTTGTTATTGTTTTTGTTTTTTTATTGTTTTTTGTGGTTCTTAACATTTATCCTGGAAACTGAATTTCGTTGGGTAGATACTTATTTTTCAACACGAGATAATCACAGCTGTATTACCGCTGAGGTTAGTCAACAGGACGCATCACAAACGTATGTAGAATCAAAATAATTAGTTTTATGCAAATAGCTTCAGAGGTCCGAGAAGGACGGATTTCAAGCAAAGTGCCCTATTATTTTACCTACCGAATCACATACATTATTATAGTGTCGTTGTAATCGTAGGCAAGCCCAGATTACAGATTTGCATAGCCAGACATATCGCATCGTGTTGATGGTTAAGACTGTTTTAGCACAGGTTTTGTTCACATCGAAGTCACTGGATCCTGGTTATTATAAAGAGAATGAGAGTTGCTCTACAGCATCTCTCATACTCTTTAAAATAACCAGGAAGGAATACTTTTAATCATTCGTCCTCGAGGCTTATGAATAATAACGTCTTGATCCCGTCACTAACGCACAAAAAACTATTCTTAACTTGTTGGATATTCGCCCTTGACCGTTCTTATCTCCTAACAGCACACTTTCCACATTTTATCACCTATACCTAATTACCAATTTTCCAGTTAACTGAACGGTGAGACCGATAATCAGAGCGGGAGTGAGTGAGTCGGTGTGTACCCTAGCTCCCTGAGTTGGAAGGGTGGGAAAAAATTGATTGCGTCGAATCAATTCATTTGCGGTTCGTTTAGGGTTCGACGCGTTTTTGTTGACACCTTTGCCTGTTTTTTTTATTTTGCCTAGGTACCTTCGGGACCCGGCGCGGAATGAGTCGAGACGTGACATCGATTTTAATTAATCGCATGTTGCTGAACAACTCATTTTTTTTTTGGCAAATTAATTTTTTTTTTACGTTTATGCCTACATGAAATACTAGGTAAAAAAAACCGGCCAAGTGCGTGTCGGACCACGCGCAATGAAGAATTGAAATGAATATACCCCAAAAACAAACTTAACGTTGTAGTTGAAAAACATGTTCTCCCATACATTCCAACTACAACTGTAAGTTGCTCGACTACTACTCGTTAACTTGTAAAACCTATATATCAATGATATTTTTCCTTTTAACTTAGTTTTATATACTACTGCCATGATTTTTGTCATATACATATATTCAATGACAACCGTTTAGCTTGAGGGGAGGGCAACTGAATCTAACAATACATATACGGGCAATACGGGTAAGGCCGCCAAAATTGTCAAATATATCACAAAAGTAACACAAAAGATTTTGTGTTACCGTTACACAAATGTAACCCAAAAGTAACACATCTTTTGGGTAAAGGTGGTTTCATAATGGTTAAATAAATAACCTAAAATAATACAGGCTGTCGTTTTGCATCCTGGCCAAATTCAAGGAGGTATCTATTCTAATGATTTTCGACCCGAATCTATAGTAAAAAGGGTAGTTTTTTACGGAAATCGGTAAGTGTAAATCACCACGCAGCCCGTCTGTTCCTAGCCAAAACGTGCCGTCACACATACAAACGCAAACGTTTATTCCACAGTATAATTATGAACATTATGGAAACTAGAGGGTGGTTTACGCGTACCGATTTCCGTAAAAAATAAAAATAAATAAAAAAGTACCCTTTTTGTTTTCGATTCGGGTCAAGAATCATTAGTATAGATACCTCCTTGAATTTAACCAGAATGCAAAACGACTACCTGTATAAGATATTTGTTTTAGATTGGACGGACAGGAGTGCAGTTCTATAGGAGTAATGAAATACGGTTTTTAAACGATGTACTTGCGTACCTTTAATAATGAATATTAACCGAAAGTACCGAAACTAACTTAATAACTGGCAACAATAGACTTTTGTCAATAAAATTCTGAGACAATTTGAGAAAAAAAAAAAACCTATTCTATGGCATCGAAGGCCCTCTAAATAGATTAGTTATACTTATACATAAATAACTTCACTTTTTTATAAAATGTTTTTTTTTTTGTTTTTTTAAGTCGTTATTGTAATTACAAAATAAAAAAAGCACAAAATATAACCTAAATAGGCGGTAATTAAAGCTTCAATGGTTATGGTTATAAATTGCATTAGCATAGTTTCACAATTGTTTTCTCATGATATGTTAAAAAAAATGTCTTGAAAATTTGAAAATTAACTAAATAAACGTCAAAACGTTTAGTTTTATAATCCTTACAAATTTATAAGGATTATAAAACTACTCGTTTAAACAACTCGTCCTTTATTTAAATGCAATCCAAAATGGACCAGATATTTGAAAAAAAAAACTAGGAATGTCGTAACGACATTACAAAATAAAAGATTTAAAAATAAACGCGTTAAAAGGCGTTCACGAAAGCCTTGTACTTAACAAAAAATGTCTCAAAATATCTTGGGAAATGTTATCACAAGATTAGCAAAATAAACATCAAAACGAGCTGTTCTCATAAATACTCTTACAAATTAAAGACTCGCAATATCTTAGGAAATGTTTTCAAAATAAACATTAAAACAATCAGTTCTCAATCAAAAACCTTAAAATATCCTAGGAAATGTTTTTAAAAGACTAGCAAAATAAACATCAAAACAAGTATTCTCATTAAGACTTACAAATTAAAGACACAAAATAAATATCTTAGGAAATGTTATCAAAAGACTAGCAAAATAAACATCAAAACAAGTAGTTCTCATTAAGACTTACAAATTAAATACTTAAAATATCTGAAGTGTTAAAGATTAGCAAAATAAACATCAAAACAAGTAGTTCTCTTTAAGACTTACAAATCAAAAACCTTAAAAAATCTTAGGAAATATTATTAAAAGACTAGCAAAATAAACATCAAAACAAGTAGTTATTAAGACTTACAAATCAAAATCAGTACAAATACCACTATGCAAGCGTTATAGATCTATTGTGTTACGTAACACATACTTTTGTGTTACAATACCACAAATGTAACACAAAAGCGTAATACAAATGCAACACAAAAGCTAAATTTTTACAACAATTTTAGGTTATATTTCAGACTATTACAATTAGCCCATAATGGGCGATTTTAAGTATACTTTTGACCTCATCGCCAACAAATATAGTAAAATAACATTAAAATATCTGTTTCTTACCTCTGAAATCACATTAAATCTATTTTTTTGCTCCACACACTCAATAACGTGACGTGCACTTTAGGCTCCTTCACTGGCGAAACAATAGTTTCGCCAGTGAAGGAGCCTAAAGTGCACGTGGCTGCCTTTTTTTATTTTTTTGGGTAATTGTGTTGCCATATAATTACTGCGTTTTGCACTTTGGATCTTTAAATAGTAGCTTTGGGGTAAAAATTCGTCAAACAAGTAAATCGTAACACAAAAGCAAAAGCCATTGTTTTATTTTAAACTATCGATAAAACAAGTCAGTTCAAGGATTTTTGAAATAATATTATTATTTTAGCAGGGGACCATCGTCTAATTCTTCACGGTATACATAATATTCAGATATACTCGACAATTTATTGAATATTTTAATCATAAGATACTGCAAAAAAAACGACAAAAACGTCACACAAAAAAATTTACAATTTTGGCGGCCTTACCCATACGTGTCATTTTTCCGTGATTAATAGTCTAGTCTCTGAGCTAAGCCGCGGACAGACAGAAGGACATGGCGAAACTTTATAGTTTCTAGCTAGCTATAGCTTTATAGTTTCTAGGACAACTGTCCTCGTAATATTTAATTCTACGAATTTTAAAGAAAATTGAATTGTCTAGTATTCATAAAATTGGTAGATGCACAGAGTAAAGGATACCTACGACTTCTGCGGCTATTGGATGAATCCAATTTTGTTTGCTGGAACCGCAGGCAACATTCTCACTCCCGTAGTATAAAAAAACGGCGTATCCTCTTATTTCACTAGACGCAAAACATCACAGAACACCAAATTACTGACATAACTATACAACAAAGGCAGAACTGAGTAGGGAACTAGGAAGCTCAAAATATGAGTCTTTCACAAAAATTTAAATTCAATCGAAATACGAAAACTATAAAGCGCTCATTTTTGCGCCGCATTCCACTAAATTCAGTTGTGTATGTGCAAATTTTGGAATCGAATATCTCATTTGAACTTAGCTGCACGGTACAGGAGGCATGTAGAAAGCCGGGGTGTATTTCAAAGCCTTCAATTTGTACCCGTCGTAATTAGACTTCTGTACCGGAGTGCACCGGGATCTAATGGGGTCTGCATACGGGTCAGATCACAGTGGAGAGGAACGTAGTGAAAAATAGGAATAAATTAACCTAGGACTGTGGGGTGTTGAGTGTCGCATGTAGAATGTAGACTGCGTAAAGTGGAACTGACAGGGTTCAAGTTTCAAGGGATAAAGCGGGTGTGATCAACATGTCACGTGCCATACGGATACAGGATTTTGACGTGATAACGTCTTATAAATCGATGAACGCTGACTGCACGCACGAAAAAGTGTCACGTTCCGCCTGAGCCGAGCGTGCGAGCGAGAGCGTGGAACTAGCGATAGAGAGGCACGTTCGGGCTAAGTGTTCGGCTTGGAACGCATCTCTCTCTCGTTATCACGTAGAATTATCGTCCGTAAACCGACTTCACAACGATATTTATGGACCTAGTACAGTGTCTGTGAGAGTAGTACAAATTTGGTTTAAGCGTGTTTAATCCGGAAATTTTGATGTCAAAGATGCACGACGCTCTGGTCGCCCTATTACGGATAAAACGGATGCCATTTTTTAAAAAGTGGAGCTAGCAACGACGTAGCTGAAGAACTGGGAATTGACCACAAAACAGTTTTGGCGCATTTGAAAAAAACTGGTTACACAAAAAGCTCGATATTTGGGTACCTCACGAGCTCACTGAAAGAAACCTAATGAACTGTGTACTCATTTGTGATTCTTTATTACGACGTAATGAAACCGAACCATTTTTGAAGAACCTGATAACTGGTGATGAAAAGTGGATCACGTACGACAAGAACGTGCGAAAAAAGTCATGGTCAAAGGCCGGTCAGGCTTCACAGACTGTGGCGAAACCCGGGTTAACTCGGAACAAGGTGATGTTGTGTGTGTGGTGGGATTGGAAGGGCATTATTCATTATGATGACAGCTCATCACCAGGTAGGACCTTCGATTCTGAACTCTACTGCGCACAACTGATGAGATTAAATCAAGAAGTTGAGAGAAAGCGGCCGGAATTAATCAACAGAAGGGGTGTGGTTTTTCATCATGATAACGCTAGACCTCACACATCTTTAGCCACTCAGCAAAAATTAAGAGAGTTTGGCTGGGAGGTGTTAAAGCATCCGCCGTATAGTCCTGACCTTCAGATTTCCACCTGTTTCGGTCTCTTCAGAATTCTTTAGGCAGTGTCAGGTTAACATCACGAGAGGACTGCCAAAACCACTTGTCGCGGTATTTCGATCAGAAGTCCCAAAATTTCTATAGCAATGGGATCATGTCCCTACCTACAAGATGGCAAAAAGTTATCGAACAAAATGGTACCTACATACTTTAGTTAAATGTAAATAAACTATATTAAAAAAATTTAGAATTATCCTAAAAAATGCGAAGAAACTTTTCCCCAACCGGACTGGAAATACCTACAAAAAAGGTGCATACCTACAACTCGATATTGGCGCATAAAATGGCTGCCGTTGCTAGGGTTGTATCAATCAAGGAACATGGGTGTTACTATAACTAGTATCGATGATACTAGTCTTAAGAAAAACATGAGTAGGTTAACTTACGTTCTGTTACCTGAGAATAAAATTTATGTCGTGTTGTTTTCTGCACAGAAATAAAAAAACGCTTTTTAATTGCATCACGTTTACGTATTTAAGTGAAATCTAGTGATTATCTTGTTTTTCATTAGGCTTCGCGGCTTTTTCGCGGTTTTTTTTTATATTATGTGTTAATGAGTAGTGGATTAAAAATTAAATAATAATTGTTTTTATACCTTTGTTTATTGGTGAGGTAATGATTATAGTAGAACGTTTGCTTAGAAAAGTAGGCTTACACTAGTACATTATGATACAAGTGTGTAATGATCAATACAAGGTAATGATTAATGCAAGGTAATGTGAAATATGCACCGTGTCCACAATTTGATGAGGTAATTGCAATAGAAGCATTGCAGTAGATGTACGAGAAACATCAGATTTTTAATGTTGCTTGTTTCACACAAAACATATGACTCTTGATATTGTATTTTGGTGGGCACCTGAAAAAATTTGGTACCTACTAATATTATGATAATCACATTTATTTATATCAGGCCAAAGGGCCGGGCTATTATTAATCAATCATTTTAATACACACCAAGAGTTCTATTGAAACAGCTTTCTTCAAAGTGAAGTGAACACAGCTAGGTACCATTCTTTATTTCGGGGATTAATATTTTCTTCACCAATAGCCTCTAGCCACTTTTTCTTTAACCCTTTATTTGTAGGAAAGCTATAAAAAAGGCAAATTTTTAGCAATTTTTATCAATCAAGCAAGTATTTTTGTAATTTTGGTTAGAGCTGCGGAACTAAACAAATAACAAAATGCTGACGTCTTGTTTTAGGATCACTTATAACTCTGTGGGACGGTCTCTCAGACCGTAAACCACGGGCCGGACCTAACAAGGTCACTCGGACCGATTAAGACACGCAGAATAATTTCTGTTAACATTGCGATTTTAACAGAAATTATTCTGCGTGTCTTCGGATTATAACCGATATCGTTTTAGCGGAGGAACTAGTTTCGGAAAGTATTACGGTACGGCGTCGCCTCGCCGATGCGAGGCGACGCCGTACCGTCGGTTGTACCGATGTACAACCCTATTCCACTATGACATATTATTGTAAACAAACGAATGAAATAATAAATATTAAAAAGGTCTGATATAGGGAAATGAACCCAAATATCAATACTATATACTATAAATTCATGATCCCGTAACATTTTTTTCATGGAATGTGTATTATTGTATGTACTAATGCATGAAAACCGGCTACCTGTGTAAAGATAATCGACGTTGATTTTCATTCTTTCTTGCACTACACTTCACAAAACAACACACAGGCATGTTGAATTGCTGGTTTCCAGCATTCACATGCAGTTTTAAAGGTAAACTCCTCGTAATTTTCTCTCAAATCTCAATAATACAAAAAGTAAACAACCGTTTGACAGCAAAGATACCACGAAACTTGGCGCATAAAATGACTGATATGCCACCTACCTACAACAGTCACTACGTCACGACAAAATGTTACCATAATGAGCAACAACATAATTATTGTTGTTTCTTTTATCAAATACGATTATTTTATTATCACTCATATTTGTATATGCAAATGTATCTATAGAATAACACGGCGCCTCCATGTTTTTCCTATCTCAATGCCATAGATACACACTCCTACCAACTTATCTGTGAAATGGCAAAAATTGGAACTACGGCCGTCATGTTGAAATGTCATTCGATTGTCAGTGTCTACTACATTCGGGTTTTCAGGTTGTTTTGTCGTGATATTGCTGAATGTATAAAGTTAAATATGCCGAAAGCTATTAAAGTGATGCTCGAAACATCATCATAATCAGCCTATAATGTTCCCACTGCTGGGACACAGGCCTCCTCTCTGTGAGAGGGAGTGGGTCGTAATCCACCACGCGGGCCCAGTGCGGGTTGGTAGATGTCACATGTCTTCGAATTTTTTTTTTTTTTGGTTCTAGGACATGCCGGTTTTTTCACGATGTTTTCCTTCACCGTTTTGAGAGCAGTGGTGATGAAATAATTTACACAAAGTAAAGCGCCTGTCTGGGTTCGAACCTATGGTCTACAACTCGTAAGTCGCGGCCGTTACCACTAAGCCACCACTGCTCTTAACTGCCACACACACAACAACTTAACACCACTGCTCGAAACATATCTAAAGGTTAAAACCTTTTTTGAAGAAGAAGCTCGGACGGGGTCTCCGATTATTTCATTTAATCAAATATACAATCGAATTTCGGTAGCGACAGGTTAGTGTTGTCAACTTTCTTGTTATAAATTACCCGATACTTAACTAATCATTTAAGTCCACGAAATATTCGTTTCTATTCTTGCTGCAGGTTAGCGTAACGGTAACGTACATCTATTAGGTAACCTGATAAGTGAGTGAGCCAACTAACCTGCCAGATTTCAAATTTCTACTAACATTTATTTTACTATCTTATATTTCAGGTGTGAGTCAAGGACTAATTTCAAAAATAGTTAAGGAAGGGCACGCAGCAGAAGAAACTGGTACAAAAATTCGGACACCAGGCAAGGAGAGAAAACGCAAAAGTGGATTTGTGCATGTTAATGATTTTGACATGGGAGTTATACGGAGAAAAGCACATGAATTTTATTCTGCTAAAAAAGAGGTCCCTACTGTTAAAAAGCTTCTAGAGGTCTTAAAGACAGAAATAAATTACACAGGACAGCGAGAGAGTCTGCGAACGCTGCTTAACAAGGTGTGATTTCGTTTTAAAAAATCTCAATCTAATCGGAAGGTTCTTATGGACCGTACTGAAATATCATCTTGGAGAGCTAAGTACTTGCATGCAGTGGATAAAAATAACAAATCTCCCCAGCCCCAACCCATAATATTATTTAGATGAAACCTATATTCACTCTTCGCATATACAATATGTAACAAAAACCCTGTTGCTCCTTCTACCTACATTTTAAGAATAGGTTTACTAAGCGATAAAGCGAGTCATTTATAAAATACTGTTCAATAAATAAAAAAAAAATATTTAATTATTAATATTTGTAATGTTTAATCGATTTGTTACCTCTGCCATTCTGCATGAAGCGATGACGCGAAACCAGAAGTAGATAGAACGTTCTCGCCCTCTCTTTGATCGGTGCCGCCGCGCCGCCGATTATCTACCTATTTTTCTACACAAGTTCGTGACCTTGTCAGCTGTTGTTTATCAGTATCACTTTAACGAATTAATCTTTGAGAATCTTGGTTTACACAGTATTTTTAAGCACAATTGATAATTGTTAAAACTACATTTAACACTTCACTACGTTAAAAAAAAACAAATTCGCCGCGTCTGTCACATAAAACCTGATGTACCTATTTACATTTTAATGCATTAATTTATTATGATATCTACTTGACGGCCACGGAGTTGCTGTTCGCTGTTCGGATTGGACGCGACAATAGTGAAATGGGGGCTGGCCATCTTCTTTGAGTACCACTAGGTACCACTGCTAATTATAATTAGTCAAATCTGGTGTTAGGGGTAGGTACGGTCATAACTAAATGCTAGACATCCAGGTACCTCTTGCAGGGTAGGTATCTACTTAACTTCGCATTAAATGAAAGTTGTAGTCCCCCCCGTGGAACATTTTATCTGCTGAATTTCCACTTCATTGGATTACTTTTTAGATAAAGCTATTGTTTATTCCTGAGAGACTAAACTGTTAGCGTACCTACGTAACTGTAAATTATCAAATTCTTTTTATTTGTTTTATTATTTTTATATAGGTATCATTGTTTTTAATTTGTAAAAACTGTAATTCTTATTAAACGATTATGTCTAATGTGAAATTTCCTTCTTGAAAACTTACTCAATGTTGGGCACCTTATATTAATTAGCAACACTGAATCGACGGTGCCGTCGTCTTTCAGTTCACAGATAAGTTAGTAGGACTGTAGACAAATTCTCATAAGTGTTCTTAAAAGTGGCGGATTTTTGAAAAAAAATATGATTGTTCTAGAGTTCGTTTTTTAATCCCAGAGACTAATTTGACATTTCAAATTATTGTTGTTTGGTTTTTCAATATGGAGTTTGACATTTGCACCTGTCAATTTAATCTCAGAGATTAAAAAACAGACCATAGGTAGAACTCTGTTCAAGGTACAACCGTTGAGATAGGAAAAACATGGAGGCGCCGCGTTATTCTATCGATACATTTGCTTATACAAATATGAGTGAAATACGATACAGAATGTGAAATATCGTTTTGTCTCATTATTTCTAATAAAATAATCGTATTTGATAAAAGAGACAACAATATTTAAGTTGCTGCTCATTATGGTAACATTTTGTCGTGACGTAGTGACTGTTGTAGGTAGGTGACATATCAGCCATTTTATGCGCCAAGTATCTTGGTAGCTTTGCTATCAAATGGTTGTTTACTTTTTGTATTATTGAGGTTTGCGAGAAAATTACGAGGAGTTTACTTTTAAAACTGCATGTTAATGTCGGAAAACAGCAATTCACAGACAGGCATGTTCTGTGTGTTGTTTTGTAAAGTGTAGTGCAAGAAAGAATGAAAATCAACGTCGATTATCTTTACACAGGTTAGTAGCCGGTTTTCATGCAATAGTACATACAATAATACACATTCCATGAAAAAAATGTCACGGGATCATGAATTTATTGCTAAAGTATAGATATTTGGATTCATTTCCCTATACCAGACCTTTTTAATATTTATTATTTCATTCGTTTGTTTACAATAATATGTCATAGTGGAATAGTGTTGTACCGATGCGAGGCGACGTCATACCGTAATACTTTCCGGAATTAGTTCCTCCGCTGAAACGATATCGGTTATAATCTGCGATGTTAACAGAAATTATTCTGCGTGTCTTAATGTGTCCGAGTGAACTCGTTAGGTCCGGCCCGTGGTTTACGGTCTGAAAGACCGTCCCACATTTTTATAGCTTTCCTAAAAATAAAGGGTTAAAGAAAAAGTGGCTAGAGGCTATTGATGAAGAAAATATTAATCCCCGAAATAAAGAATGGTAGGTGTCGAGCGGAATGGATATAAGTTGATTTATAGGAAGAGGTTTGCTTAATGCAATTCAGAGGTTGAAACATACACCAAGTTCCCTCACGACAGAGTTCGAAGACAAGCTGGCACTAACCTGTGGTCTTCCGGTCGTCTCGTAGGTGCACTTGATGAGTTCTTCAAATGATGTAAGCGGGCTGCGAGCACGGTTTATTCACGCGATTCGCTAGCGAATGGTTATTTTTTGCGGTTTTGGCAATCTTCAGACTGAAGTACACTGCCGTTTATAATGAGTTCCCGGCGCGCTTGAAGTAACAAGCTAGGTGGCCACCCAAGCGGAACGTTGAGTTTGAACTGACAGTCGTTCGCGAGCTGAACTGGTTGATTGAAGCGCTCGCTATCAAAGTGACCGTATGAAATTGTACCAGTCATCTCGCTCATGACCGAGTGCAAATATGGCGTAAGCATGTGTTCACTTCACTTTGAAGAAAGCTGTTTCAATAGAACACTTGGTGTAATGAGATTACATAATAACTCTGTTCTCACAGTATTTTCGGTAAGTGTGTATTAACATGATTGATTAATAATAGCCCAGCCCTTTGGCCTGAAATAAATAAATGTGATTATCATAATATTAGTAGGTAATCATTTTTTTCAGGTGCCCGCCAAAATACAATATCGAGAGTCATGTTTTGTGTGAAACAAGCAACATTAAAAATCTGATGTTTCTGGTACATCTACTGCAATGCCTTTATTGCAGTTACCCCATCAAATTGTGGACACGGTGCATATTTCACATTTCCTTGCATTGATTGTATTGATCATTACACACTGTTTTTTTTGTTTTTTTATTGTATCATAATGTACTAGTGTAAGCCTACTTTTCTAATCAAACGTTATACTATAATCATTACCACCCTAATAAACAAAGGTATAAAAATAATTCTTATTTAATTTTTAATCAACTACTCATTAACACATAATATAAACTAAAAGCCCCGCGGGAAGCCTAATGAAAAACAAGATAATCACTAGATTTCCTTGTATTTCATTAGGCTCCGCATACCTAACAGAACTATGGGCTATGTCCTTCCAACGGATCTATCTCTTCCTGCTGTTCACTTAAATACGTAAACGTGATGCAATTAAAAAGCGTTTTTTATTTATGTGTAGAAAACAACACGACATACATTTTATTCTCAGGTAACAGAACGTAAGTTAACCTACTCATGTTGATCTGTTACAACGGACTATAAGTATGTAATTATGATCCAAACGTGATAGTAAGACTAGTATCGATACTAGTTATAGTAACACCCATGTTCCTTGATTGACACAACCCTAGCAACGGCAGCCATTTTATGCGCCAACATCGAGTTGTGCACCTTTTTTTTGTAGGTATTTCCAGTCCATATATTTATATGTCAATGGGTACAACATGTTCCCCTACTTTATAATAGCATGGAAGTAGTAAGTACTTTATAATAACATGGAATTAGTAAGTACTACATACATTGTATGTATTAATAGGGCGTCGAATTTCGACCAGTGGGCGACCACTAGTAATTAATATTATTCGACTAAATATTTACTTTTTTGCACTTCTAAAGAGGAAGTCTGTTGAGTCATCAGAAACTTATTATTGCTTCTAGGTGTTTTGTACAAAAAAAAAATCATGCTGGGCAAGTAAATATGCAATATCCTTTAATATCTACGACATTGATAAAAATGCAACTACAAATTTATCCTTTTCACAGAGAACTAAACTTCCAAGCGGATTCGCTCAGCTTTTGTGAACTAACCCTAGTAAGATAAAATATGTAGTGCCGATGGGTTGTACAGTCAGTGCTCTGCATAATCCGACCCCTCTTCCCCTCTTTGTAAAAAGGGGTCAGGTAATGCAGAGCATGGACCGTACCTTACTAACGGCATTCGAAAACAATGGACGATCAATGAGATATGAAATAAGAACGACAAAAAAAACATTCCGTGATATTCAAATCTCTTTAATTAAACCTCCACATTTTCTTAATAAAATAAAATTAAATCTTAGAAAATAATATGCCTAGAAAATAATTCAGTCATTAGTAATAATTATACACACTAACGCATGATAATATATTAAATTTCTAAACATTAGTTACAATTCTATTATATTATTATGGTTATGTTAACTTACTAAATAAATACCAGATATTTAGTAGAGGTACGATAAATTTATCCTTTACAAAATCCATGCAAGCTAATATAGAAAAACAATCAATATATCAAAAATCATCTAAAGATAGTTTCATACAAAAGTAGTATCGGCAAGAATCCTTTAGTGACGTCACTTTTGTACAATACAGTATTCGTTCCGATTTCATTGCGGAGTTGCCGCGATACTTTAGAAATGAAGTTGAAGTTCAATGAAGTACAAAATGAAACACGAAAATATATTTCTTTGTTTTCTCCTAGACTAAGGTCGAATTTAAAATGTTAGTTGTACTTTAGATATCTTGCACAAATTACGTCTTAGCTTAATCAATCAATCAATATCCTCAAATGATCTGACCAAGATTACGTCCGGATATACACAATGACATTGATGAATTTTATTTATGCAATGACATGAATATTTACTGTGTGTAGTATTACTTTTTTTGAATTATTGTAAATGTGAAGACTATGTGGGTCATTTTTTAATTTTGTTTTATTCTCAGTTATTTTTTAACATGGTCTGGCAGTTTGAGTATTTTTTGCGGCCTAGCCAAATGTCCTTTCTTTGGTATTGTTCGTAGAATCGTTGAGCTCCTTTAGTTCTGAGTTGAGCTGCACAACTACTGACAAATGCGTGCACTGACTGGACAGGGCCACTCAATCTGTGTGGTTCTTTCATCAAAAGACCATTTCCGACACCAATCGACATGGTCTTCACATGATCTGACCAAGATTATGTCCAGACATAATCTTGGTCAGATCATGTGAAGACCAGAGACTGACCAGTGAGTTTGTTTCGGCCTTTCTTCTCAGGGTAGTCAGATAGGAAACGCCGGACTCATCTAGTTTAAAAAATATGTTAGTCGTGTAAAAGTGTTTGTAAATACCTATTTACAGAAATAAAATCATTTATCAATGGAAATTATCAATACCTTATTCAACATTTATGCCCGTGTTCACTAATACATTTAGAGGTTGCCTAGTGTTGCTAGTGTTTTTTTTTGCAGTTTGGAATCCAGTTCTATTCATCACCAAAATGTCTAGTTACATCACTACAATAAGTTATAAAAAAGCAAAATTCCTAAACATCAATACATTTACAAAATCATTACAAATATTAAAGCAATATTTTAAAACTAGTGTTAAAACATAATTTAAAAGAAAACGATATTTTTTAAAGAGGTCGAGGAAAGGAAAAATATTTAGTAGTATCAGAATGGCTTTTGTCGTTATTTTAGTATGATAAGTCGAAGGTTTATCACTAAATTATATACAATAATGTCTACAATAAAATAAATTGGGTTTTATTCCAAAAAAATATTCATTTTGGTGATAGGAAAATTCTGTACGCGTGAAAAATACAAATGGGTGCCAAAAAACGACATGTTTATTTATTTGAGCGACACGTGCAATTTATAATACCGATTTTTGTGTATAAAAATTTGAATACACACACATGAAAAATTTGAATACACCCATATAAATTTCATGCTATTTTTCATTATAATGTCAAAATTTATTTGAATAAAGTTAATACATTTCTGTGATAATTATAACGTATGTAAAAATTTCCAAAGTCAATTTGGGGCAAGTTCCTACATTTAAGTGTTAGCAATCCCGAGTGGACAAAATAGAGCGTTTAACACGAGCGACCGATCAAAGCCACACACTCAATAACCTGACGTAACCAATTCCGAAGTTTCGATTTAGATTAAATTTTAGTCCTAACTTCGGGAATGTGGACACTATCAAGTCTGAGTACATATTGAAAATCCGAAACATATTATTTCCACTGATGTATTTGAATTTCTAATGTCAACCACTCTGTGAAATCGTTTTGTGTATAAATGTAATTAACAAAAAACTTCGACTCATGTATTTATTATTTCTATAAATAAGTCCCATACAAAATGTTTATTTGAAATTTCGAAGCTGTCACGAGATATACTTGTGACAAATTAATTAGTTAGTTGCCTAATTTGTGACTGAGACGTTCTATAAGAAACTAAAGGAGCATTCTCCATTTGAAATATACATAAATGTTCTATGTTAATTAAACCAATCCTAATATAGCAGTAAATTAAAGATTTTAATTCAATAAAATCTTAATTTACACAACAGGATTATATTTATTATAATCAAGCAGTCTAATGTTTTAAAAATCAGCTTAGTATCAAACAAAATCCTTAATTAAAAACTCGACGATATCATAAATCTTTGTTGCCATGGGATCTGGAGACAAGTCCTCGCGCACGAGTGGCGCGAGGAGGCGAAACGCCGGGTAACTCCGCTGCCGCAAGAAATTGCGGCACAGCGGACGGAGCTCCGGCGGGATCTCATGGCGACATGCGACATGGAGAGTCCGGTTGTCGCAACTCAGTGCTGGGCACGCCACAATTGCGGCGATAAGTCCCCTTTTTGAGGAGTGGCTAGAGAGGCGTCACGGCGTCCTCACCTTCCGCCTGACGCAGGTCCTCACCGGACACGGCAGCTTCGGGAGGTTCCTGTGTCACATAAGGCGGGAGGAAACGCCCGGGTGTCACCACTGTGTGGATCGCCCGGAGGACACGGTGGAGCATACGGTGGAGGTCTGCCCGGCTTGGGCAGAGCATCGCCGTGTCCTCGTGGAGGCGATCGGCGGCAGAGATCTCTCGCGTCCGGCCCTGGTTCAAGCCATGGTACGGAGCGAGAGGGCATGGGCAGCCGTCACCTTCTGTGAAGCATTAATGCTCGCGAAGGTGGAGGCGAGACGGTTGAGGGGAAGGCAAATTTCGCGCCCTCTCGCCCCTAGCCGCCGCCACGATTCCGGCCACCGTAGGCGCGGGCTTGCGGACGGTGAGCAATGGGTAGCTCACCGTCTGGTAAGGACCAGGCCCAGGTCGCGGCTCGTTGTGTTCCACGCGCGACTCAGAGATGTCGTTAGCACAAGTGTAGGGGTCCACTAGGGTCGTTGCCTGCCGGGGTCGCGGGAGGGTACAAAAGGGTTACCGAGGCCCCAGGCAACGGAAGGGACACAGGTGGGTTTTAGTCAGTCTGACACACCCTCCCGCTCTCCGCCCAGAGCGGGAGATGTTATTTGATAATGTCCCACCCAAAAAAAAGCCTCCAGAGGTTTTTGTGGATGGAGTATGACACGAGAATGAACCGATACAAAGTGATTAGGAAATCTTATTTTTATTTCACAAATTGTTTCCCACGTCGTCGCGAAAAATGCAATTAAATATGAACACTTCCACTAGTACCTGTGAACACATAATTACGAAGAAAAGAACTCATTTTAATTAATAAATGAAAGCAAATACTACATACCCTTGTCACTGAAATTGATAGTCCTCGGCGGCATAGTATTGCTCCTATCCGTCAATCCCCTCTTCCCTGGAATGTGTTCCATCTTGAATTCCGTCTTAACAGGCTTCTTTAACGAGGCCTCCATCTTAACACAAACTTCGAGTTCAATTCATTAGGGTCAACAACACCATAGTTTTTAACGTCAGCGTCTCTATCAAATTCTCTTGACCTTCTTTGCAGAATTCATGTTTATCATTGTGTCCAAACTCTCGGAGTCATTTATTATGATAGTTTCGTTATAAGGCAGCTTGATGGGCGTTCCTTGCTTTTCTTGGCTGATAACCTGATTAGTTCGTTATTTTCTATGTCAGTTAAGTCTGCGCTGTCAGTTATGATGTCCACATTCCCTTTAACTGTGCGATTCTTTCTTAGAGAAGCTGTATTCTAATGTTGTGGAGGGTTTGTGTAAGTCTAAGGTTGAGATAAACTTGAAGTGTGCGTCACCTTCGTTGCCGTCATCTGACCACGTGATGAATTTAGCTAACTGCTTTCTTCATAATCTCTATGTATTCAGGTAATTGACATCTGAATACGTAGAGATCATGAAGAAAGCAAAGTTACCTCGTGGGGCTTTGTCGTACCCTGTTAGCGTCAAGTACAACTTGTTCAACATAGTAGGCATATCGCTCATGTATTCTGTGAAGGCTTCAATCTCATCATTCACTATTGAGAGTAACTTCTGTCTCAGATTATCTCTGGCCTTGATCTGTTGTAGTTCACTCTGCAACTGTACTTTGTCAACGAAGCCGGTCAATTCGGGGCAGTCTGAGAGAGCTTGTTCACAGTGATCTGTGAACAAGCTCTCTCAGACTGTCCCGAATAGTTTCTTTTTGCTCTCATCCCATTTCGTCCATGTGGTCATTACCTTGTAGTCTAGGTGTACAGACTGTTTCATATAGTTGCTGCGCGCTCTTGTCAAGGTACTTCTTCGGTGCACATCTAGATTGAAAAAGAATAGGTTTCAATAAGTAGAACTATTTTTTTTTATATTAGTGCAGAAAAAATATTTCTGTTAGTATCTACAGTTTAAGTTATTCAGTGCGTTTTAGTCGACTGTCGAAAGTAAGTGAAAAAAAAAAAGATATATATACGGTCGAATTGAGAAACCTCCTTTTTTGAAGTCGGTTAAAAACGGGTTAGGGGCCATCTACACGGGCGAGAGGATCGCGGCGATAGTCAGGCCGCGCCGTGACATCAAATTTTATAGAAACTGTATGGAGCAATCTCCACACGGCAATATCATCGCGGCGATAACATGATGGCACGGTGAGATTATCGCTGCGAGTCTCTCGCCCGTGGAGACGGTGCCTTAGTGGTCAAGCTACAAAAACCACACAAGTTTTGGTCGCGATAACGCTGCGCCCTTTCATCAACCTGCTACATTTGGCTAACAAGCTGTATAGTAACAGGTACCTAATTATTATGATCGTCGCGGTGCAGCGAAAACCTCGCGATTACAATAAACTTTATTTAACAGAGGAAGATAAAAAATAAAATATATAATTTAAAAAAAAAAACCCGACTGCAAAACACATAATATGTAACTGAAAAGGGCAAAACAAGCATTAATCTATAGAATTTTGACAATCAAAAGTTACACCATGTTAGAGGTTGTGTTTTTGCAGACGCGTTTTTTTTTTTAATAAGTATTTGATTTCATGCTTTTTATTTGATACCTACATTCTTGCGATTTATTTTAAAAAACCTTCGCCTCCTTTTTTGTATTTTCTGATGCAATATATAAATATTATATAGCCTATGTCACTTCCACAATTAAGATGAATCTAAGGACACCTATGTATATGTTAAAATCCATCAAGCCGTTTAGGCTACAGAACGTGCCAAAGACATACACAACACATACCTACTCTCGAAAAATTACCCTCCCGGGGCAGTTGTGTAAAAAACTGTCTGCTTC
Source organism: Atethmia centrago (assembly GCA_905333075.3). NCBI lineage: Eukaryota > Metazoa > Arthropoda > Insecta > Lepidoptera > Noctuidae > Atethmia > Atethmia centrago. The sequence continues at coordinate 27,675,116 of HG995374.1, forward strand.
ATTATCAGCATTAGAAGCATTTAGCACTAGAGCTTGGCACGTTTGTTCACAATATGCATTACGAGATTTTCTAAAGAACAAATAAATATTGAAAAGAAAACAGTTTTTTTCTGCACGAGCTTTTTTCATTGCATAGTGACGTTATCCATATTATTCATCTAGTTACCTAAAACAGTTAGCCTAAAATAGTACCTGTTCCATAGCCTCAGAAGAGGAGCGATGCGCAAGATCAGCGACGTGCGAGAAGGCGCGCGTGCGCAGCCTCTGACGTAGCGCGAGCACGCGCTGGCGTGCCATCAAGCTCAGCAGCTTGGACTAAAAATAGGCTGCAAACCTCTTCTTCTGAGATACGTTTACGCCATTCTTGTTTTGCTAACAGAAAATGTTTTTTTTATTTAATCAAATACGTACGTAGTGAGCAGTAACCATAATATAAGCCAGAATAAAGCTTTAATTAAGGTGATACGTAAAAAATAAATCATAGCGAACTGGGCGGGCATATGAAAGTCATCATCATCTGCCTAGCCTTTTCCCAACTATTTTGGGGTCGGCTTCCAGTCTAACCGGATGCAGCTGAATACCAGTATTTTACATGGAGCGACTGCCTATCTGACCTCCACAACCCATTTACTGGGTAACACGATACCCCTTGGTAAGACTGGTTGTCAGACTTTCGGGCTTCTGACGACCCGTACCAACTGTCAAAGATCTACAATGACAGCCGGGACCAACGGCTTAACGTGCTTTCCGAGGCACGGAGGGGTCTTGGTATGTAAAGGTGGTCACCCATCCACGGACCAACCGCGGTAAGCATAGCTTAACCTACGGGCATAAGCAGCTGACGGAGCTCCGGCAGGATCTCATGGCAACATGGAGAGTACGGTTGTTGCCACCCAGTGCTGGGCACGCCACAATTGCGGTGATAAGTCCCCTCTTTGAGGAGTGGCTAGAGAGGCGCCACGGCGTCCTCACCTTCCGCCTGACGCAGGTCCTCACGGAACACGGCAGCTCCTGGAGGTTCCTGTGTCGGATGAGGCGGGAGGAAACGCCCGGGTGTCACCACTGTGTGGATCGCCCGGAGGACACGGTGGAGCATACGGTGGAGGTCTGCCCGGCTTGGGCAGAGCACCACCGTGTCCTCGTGGAGGCGATCGGCGGCAGAGATCTCTCGCGTCCGGCCCTGGTTCAGTCCATGGTACGGAGCGAGAGGGCATGGGCAGCCGACACCTTCTGCAAAGCAGTAATGCTCGCGAATGAGGAGGCGGGACGGTCGAGGGAAAGGCGAATTTCGCGCCCTCTCGCCCCTAGCCGCCGCAGGAGACGCCCAGGGCGTCGGGAATCCCGGGCGGATTTCCGGCCACCGTAGGCGCGGGCTTGCGGACGGTGAGCAATGGGTAGCTCACCGTCCGGTAAGGACCAGGCCCGGGTCGACGGCGCGTTGTATTCCACGCGCGCCTCAAAGAGATGTCGTCAGCACATAGTAGGGGTCCACTAGGGCCGATGCCTGCCGGGGTCGCGGGAAGGTACCTACTTATGGGTCACCGAGGCCCCCGCAACACAGGCAACAAGAAGGAATACGGGTGGGTTTTAGTCAGTAAGAGTCTGACACACCCTCCCGCTCCGCCCAGAGCGGGAGAAGTTATTTGATGATTTCACACCCTCAAAAAAAAAAAAAAAAAGACAGCGCTCAAAGGAGAATTTCCATGTAAAATCCGGTCAAAAGTAGTTACGAAGTTAAATAAAAACCTATTAAAGCCACAGATCATTGCAGGCTATTAATCGGTCCATCGAAAAAGGGACACATTTCTAACTCAGGCAGTCGACCCTTCCCGCACAAGCAGTCTGAATCCAGTCGTTGTCTAAACCGCATGTCTTTGTTCTCGGCGTTTGTTTTTTTCACTGCATTGAAGTTTGAGCTATACTTTGTTGAGATAAATTGAGGAAAAAACGTTGTGAATACATACAAGGTACATAGATAACATAACATAACATAACATAACAATTAAATAATTTTGTTTCATCTATGTGTTTTAAAAAATCAGAAAGTTAAACCGAAAGTTTGCAATAAATTGTATAAAATGTTTTATTTAATCGTCTTTTTGTTTATTTGTCAAGGCTTTATTTTGCGATTAATACGTTGTCTAGAATGTGTTTAAATAAATACAATAAAAATATGCCGCAACATTTTTATTTTCATTTATTTAAAGATGATAGTGTAAAATATTATTATTATTTATATTTTTAGATAATGTAGAATTAACTGTTAGTTTTACCAGAAGAGCTTTGTACGACATTGTGCGTGGCTGTAATGGAAATAAAATTGAAGAAAAGTTAGAATTTTTGGGAACAAAATTAGTTGATAACCCGATGATCTGATGATGAAAAAACTATTTTGGATCGTACTCTGAGATTATTTGAGACTGAAATCAAACAAAAATGGACAGCAGCAAGTCGCAAAGATCGCTTCTTGCACAATAATGACAAATGACTCAAATCGTCTATACTGTTGCGGACAATTAGTGCAAAGCTTACATACTCGTATATAAACCGGGCCGACCAAAATCGTTTGAGAACTTAAGTGAGCGTAGTCAGCTACGAAAACCTAGTGAAATAAGTACCTGCTGAAGAACTAATATTTGCAGCTGGAGTCAACGCATTAGCGTAGCGTAGCTATTATTCCTATTGGTTAATTGTCGGAGGAAGCGGCTGAGGCCCGAAATAAAAACTTTAGGCAGTACAGGCTTGACTTTTCTAGAACATTTTCCAGAGAAAACTGCAACAGAGACATTACTATTAAGTTCCGATCCTTATTTAATCTCAATTCGGCCAAAACCGCAATTGAAGAGAAAAAGTTTTACGAAAGAGGTGTTTGACCTGATGGTCGCAATTGCGCCGCCATCTTTAACATCAACGTCAACAGAAGGCAACATCAGCTGCAGAAATATAGATGAAGGCGATGAAGAGGAAGAGAATAATTAAGATATTTTTTAGAACTTAAGTTAAAAAACGTGTTTTTTGTGATGAAAATACTTTTTATTATAATTACAGATTATATTAAATCATAATACCATGTTTTACTAAAGAAGCCATTAAATAATTTTGACCGGATTTTACATGGCAATACTCTAGCGTAGCTATTGTTCCTATTGGTTAATTGTCGGAGGAGGCAGCTGAGGCCCGAAATAAAAACTTTAGGCAGTACAGGCTTGACTTTTCTAGAACATTTTCCAGAGAATACTGCAACAGAGACATTACTATTAAGTTCCGATCCTTATTTAATCTCAATTCGGCCAAAACCGCAATTGAAGAGAAAAAGTTTTACGAAAGAAGTGCTTGACCTGATGGTCGCAATTGCGCCGCCATCTTTAACATCAACGTCAACAACATCAGCTGCAGAAATATAGATGAAGGCGATGAAGAGGAAGAGAATAATTAAGATATTTTTTAGAGCTTAAGTTAAAAAACGTGTTTTTTGTGATGAAAGTACTTTTAATTATAATTACAGATTATATTAAATCATAATACCATGTTTTATTATTAAAGAAGCCATTAAATAATTTTGACCGGATTTTACATGGCAATACTCCTATGTGCAGCGACAACTTCGCCTCCAATTCCTTCACCTTCTTCTTCAACTCCTCATTAATCTTCACATACTGTGACAGCCTCATATCTCCGTCGACGATATTCTTCTTAATACTGAGCTGTATCTTGTTGGCGCGGGCTGCGTATTTAAGCGAGTTGTACGTATCCTCGTAACTTGTGTTTGAGGGGGATACGTTGGCGATCATCACCGTCTTGCAGTTGCCGCCGAGACTGTCTTTTACGAGACGCGTCAGTTTTGAGTCTCTAGAGGGATAGATTTCGGCTATGTTAATAGTTTTTAAAAGGAAATCATGTTTATTTATAAATACCGAACTATCGAGTAGCATAAACTAGGTATCTCTACTCTAGGCACACATTTTTATTTATTTTTTTAAACTTTATGCACAAGTTAAAACAAATATTGTACCAAGACGGACTTAATGCCCGAGTCATTTTCTACAAGTTGTGCAACATCGAAAAACAAAAACATACTAATACATAGATACGTATAAACAAAATAAAATTTGTCAGGAGAAATAACGATTGATAGAGGAGGAAAAGAATCAGCGCTGGGATGATACTGCCAACTTCTTACAAATATATTCTGTGCCTTTTTATGTTATACACGTCTTGAAGACCTCACGCTCTTAACAGTTTGTGAAGGTAACTAGCTAGCACTAGCATTAACTAGCATTTAACTAGCATTTAAAACAGAAAAACCTATGGTGTATGCCAACAGAACCATGGTACTATGGAAAGTCTTCTCTGGGTTCAATTCAAATTGTATAGTTGTAGCTCCATGTTAAGGTTGTTGAGCACAGCACACGAAAGACTCTGCTGATCTTACAACCTGCGTGCTGCGTGGGGTTACACTCTGATAGGCGGGGGTTATCGTATTCTCCCTAGGGGGTGCGAATTAAACCCGCAAAAACGTAGTTAACACTTGTAATCAATAAGACACGTACACATAACAGTTACACAAATAATATTGAACTTATGCAGCACTAATTAAGACTAAATGACTATACACGCGACTTTATAGAGCTCGAGCGATCTCAACACATCGATGTGTTGCTCGTTTGATGGTTTGAACTGACTGACTAATAATTTTTTTTTTTTTTGTGTATGGCATCTCGTAGTTGACCTTGAGAGGTCGTGACTACTTAACCGGACTTTCCTGTGGCTGCCTTAAGCGAACTCAAAGCCTCCAGCCAGGGGCGAATTACTTATAATACTAAGCGACTGCACGCTTAGGGCACCCCCTGTGGGGTACGGACCTCGGCTTAGGGCGTCGCTGGGGGGAGGACAGCAAGGTGGGACAGGCTGGATCTGATCAGAATTATTATTAAGCGGGGAATTTAAAGCTACGGGCTCAGCTGCGGCGCGGGCTGGCACTTCGTCGAGCAAGGGTCGGGGGGGACAATTACGTCTGGGTTTGCGCGAGGGACCTCGGTGGCGAGGTCGGAACGTAAGTCGGTGTGTTTTGTGCACTGTACTCGTGGCCCTACTGCTTTCCTGGAGGAGGGATAATGCGGTCATCGGGGTCTGTGAGAGTTTGCCTTGGACGGCGAATAGAGCTAATGGTGGAGGGCCTATAACTGGCGGCCTGTACAACCAGAGGGTTGCGGTGGGTGGCGGCGGAGTCGAAGAAGCGCTTCGTGATGCGCTTCATGAACTGCTTGATGGTGGGGATTTTAAGATCGAGATGGAGGATCTCGTTTCGGACGAACCAGGGGGCACCCGTTGCCTTTCGGAGGAAACGGTTTTGGAGGCTCTGCATCCTGTGGATGTGGTGGGGCTTAGCATGTGCGAAGACTGCACAGGCATATGTCATGATGGGACGGATGCACGCTGTGTAAATACGCAATTTGCCCTTAAGGGACAATATGCTGCGCGCATTTAGGACGGAGTGTAGTCTACCAAGAGCGAAAGCGGCACGCGAACGCACCTGCTTAATGTGCTCTGAGAACGAGAGATGGTGGTCAAGGGTCACGCCTAGGTATTTGGCTCGCTTCTCCCAAGGGATAGGCTTGCCGAACATGGTGAGCGGTCTGTGATGTTTCTACGTGGTTTGGTGAAAAGAACCGCCTGACTTTTGTCGGGATTGACTTCGATTCTCCACTTTCTAAACCAAGCTCCAAGCTTGTTGACTTCGGTCTGGAGAGTGCGAGATATATAGTCGTGGACTAACCCGGTGTAGTAGCTGGCCGTGTCGTCTGCGAACAGAGCCAACTGCGCCTTTCTACTTTTCGGGATGTCGCTGGTGAAGAGAGTGAAAATTAGAGGGGCTAGTACAGAGCCCTGAGGGACGCCTGCACGGATAGGATGAGGGGAGGATAGCGCTCCTTCGATGCGATAGCGGAAGGTGCGGTTTGACAAGAAGTCTCGTAAGATGAGCAAGAGACGATCGGGCACACCGAGTTTGTAGAGCTTATATAATAAGCCGTTGTGCCAGACCTTGTCGAACGCTTTCGCTATGTCGAAGAACACAGCACTTGTCGTAAGACCACGTTGAAAGCCGTAGCTTATGTGTTCAACGATGCAGTGGACCTGTTGGATGCAAGAGTGTTGGGATCTAAAACCGAACTGCTGGTCGGGGATGGGGCCCTTTGTTTCCGCAAAATCTCTGAGGTGCTTTAAAATAAGCCTCTCATAGACTTTGCCGAAGACATTGAGCAGACTGATGGGCCGGTAGCTGGTGGGCTCCGTTTTCGGCTTACCGGGCTTCGGTATGCCGATGACGGTGGCCTTCTTCCACTCTTGTGGGAAGATGTTATTGCTGAGGGCTCCATTGAAGATGGTGGCCATGAGCATTATGAGGTGAGCGGGGAACAGTTGGAGCACCCTATTGGTGATTCCGTCTGAGCCGGGGGCTTTGCGAGGTTTTAGACCCTTGATGATATCATGCACTTCGTCTGGAGTGACGGGAGGCAGAGGATAATCAGGGTCTTCAACGGGCGGGAGGGAGGCTCTACGTTCGACTTCCGCGTCGACCTGGGACAGGTGAGCTTGGTCTACTGGTTGAGAGCTAGGTGAGCATTGAGCCTCAAGACTATCGGCTAGGCATTCCGCCTTGTCGACGTCATCGAAAGCGATGGTCTTGTCGGGGCGCACCAGGGGGGGCATTGAGACGACTCCTTCGGATTTGAGTTTCCTCTGAAGGTCTCAGAAAGCTAACTGGGTGGGCTCTAAGTCGCTCAGCATCTTGTCCCAGCCGGCGTCACGCAGCTCCGATAGGCGTGTCTTTACAGATCTCTGTAAATAGCGCATATGGACTTTGTTCGCGTGGTTGGGAAAGTTACTGTACGCACGGACAGCCGCGTTCTTCTCATTCAACAGTTCGCGCACATCGTCCGGGAGCTTCCAGCGATGGTCGTCCATCGCCGGAACCTCCCTTGAACAGTCGTTCAGGACTGATTGTACGTGTACCGTGAATGAGTCGATCGCGGCTGTCGTGTCAGCGATAGAGTCGAAGTGGTCGGGAATGGAGTCTAGTCGGGGACCTAACGTGATGGATTTCAGGCAGTCGCTTACTTTTCTCCAGTCTGTAACTAACTTGGTGAGAGGGGGTCTGTCAGGGTCGTGGAGACCTAGGCGTGGGGCCAGCTTTACGACAACTGGACGGTGCACTATGGGACCAACCGGTATTTTCCATCTCAAAAATTGATAACTCTGTTGTTTTGTGATTTATCTCCTTGATTTTTTTTCACGTATTTGTGAATATCTAGGCAATAAAAGAAATCAAACATCATCATTCTAAAAAAAATATTTTTTCCGAAAAAAAATTACAAAGATAAAGTTATACGAAATTTCATACAAAAAATCATACAGTTATATTAAAATAGCAATAAAAGTTACACTTATGCTTAAAATAAGTTTAAAACTAAATTATTATTATTAAACAAACAGTTACATGACAAAAAAAAATTATTACTTAAACTTATCCTACTCATCACTTTCTATTTCCAACAATTCTTTAGCTTCGTCAAATAATTCTTTGGATATTAGAAAACTTGGTTTATTTAAGCTAGATATATAAGGATCAGATGTATATAACAAAATATGCAGAACGTCTTCGTTTGTTGCTGATCTGGAACACTTCCTAGCGTGATGTAACCTATATTTCTTATAATCTTTATTTCGAGTTTCCTGGGCATCTTCGGATAATTGTCCTATAGGCAAAACTGCATAATGCTCTATTATTTTAGCACCATGTATAAGTACTTTATGGACCGAAGATGGCATGTAGTACCAGTTATATTTGCTTACATATAATTGCGCGGTTACCAATGTATACTGACCAAATTTTTCTGCGTTTATAGGAAATCCCGATGACATAGTTTGAAGAATTACATATAGTCTCTTGATTAATTCTTCATCAATTCCGGTTATCTCTGCAGAACATTGGTAATTTTGGAAAAATCTCCTTGCCGTATTACTGTCATTGCTATTACCGGAACCTTGACGTGGTTTATCAATATGCAAGCCAAGCACTTCTCGGAAACGTTTTTGGACAAATTTTTTCTTGTCTTCTTTAAGTTGCTTGTTTTCTGGAGTTGTTGCAGACCACTTCTCAAAACCTAAATTGTAAGAAATATGGAGGATCATTTCCATAAATCTTATCCATGCGTGTAGCGTCGACAATCCGTATTTAAACGCATTTTCATTTTCAACTCTCGTTGTAACTTTTAAAAGATCATTCATTTGTCTGGGAGTTGCTCCACAAACAGTGCAGGTAGCACTGGATGATGTGTTTGTCAACACTTGAGCAACTTTCCCATCAATCATTGTCATAAACAGTTGATGTTTAACTTCGATGACTTTGTCTTCTATTGACACAAGAGTTGGAATCAATTGATTAATTTTGGCTTCAATTTCACTGACAACCGCTGTAGTTTTTTCGGGAGTTTCTTTTGCAAATTCTAATGAAATTGGTCTGCAATATCTAACAGATGAGCAAGTAGGGTTTTTCCATATGACCGTAGAAGTTTCTTCGTCTACTAGTCGCAGTGGTACAAGGGACACTATAAACAAATTAGCGTCCGATATTTGTTCGTTTTCTTCCGGTAGAGTTTGTTTATACTCACTTTGCCCGGAGGATCCATCACATCCCCATTTAGTGAAAAGCTTGAGACGATTGTAAGTCGATCCTGAATTTATCCTTATAATACGGCAGACTGTATGGTCTAAGAGATCTTGCAGGTTGATTTTTGCGCTTATATTTGTCACCGTAATGCTGGATGCAGGCGGATAGCAAGCCTTTTTTGCTTCACTTAGTGTTTGATACGAAGGCAATACAGAACTTAAATTCTTATCAACGAGCCTTTTTCTTAGGTACGCATATTGTGCTTTGGTTAAATCAGTTTCAATGCATATACTCAATGCTTCCTCTTTTGTAAAGGAAAGTGCGTTATCTGGATTGAGTATGTTTTGTAGAATAACTTTTTTCTCTTCTTTTTCCTTATTTCTGATAATAGTCACAATCGACGCTTCGTCATTTTCCCCCATGGATCTTAAACCTTGCACATAAGCGTTACGGACATGTCCCATTCCATACTCCTGGACCAGCTCCATATTTTTTCGTTTCTTTGTGTTTTCCGAGCACTCGTCATATTGTTTTGTTGGTCTTCCACGTTCACCAGAAGTATTCAAACCAGAATTTACAGTGGTTGAGGTACTGCAAGAATTCAATGATACTTTAAACTCACCATTTAACCAATTTGAGTATAGGCTCTCGAACCGGTCCGGCTTTCTTTGAGCTTTGGTCCATTTCTGGTTGCAACTCGATGTTAGATTTTTTTGAATACTCTCTATTACAGTATTAACGTCAGTTTCCGATAGTTGAAAATTTTCCAATAAATATTTTTTGAGGTCTGAAGTACTTTTCCCTTTTATTATTTGATCACAAAGATCGCGTCGAACACAAACGAATTCCCTCATTGTTAGATAATAATGTTTTTATGCGTTAATTGTTATTGAAAAGAAGTATCTGAACACTTTGATGAATCGTATGCTGAACATACACGGGTATTTAAAGGACTAATATTTTAGTGCCTTGTGCAAAAACCATGGGACAATTGATTATAACAGTTCTCATCGAAATAGTGTAATCAGTACTGATTGTAATTATTTACCACAACAGATAAATAGAACTTCCGCAGCAATATAGTTTATCATACTTGTGGTTAAGGTGACCACCCCAAACAAAATTGCCATGGGAAGATTCTTTCAAATATAATAGCAGTTTTTTAATTTGCAAATGTATGTTTTTATCATAGAAATAGAAAAAAACAATATAGACATCAAAGGATAGTAACTAAATATAATATTTCATAATAAAAAAGAAGAACCGTAATTTTCGAGGATTTTTCCCCGATTGACATTATTGCTTCATAATCACCTCTGGCGCAAAAAACGCGCAAGTTTTTTTTTAAATTCTCATATTACTGAGTAGATAAGGTCTCTAATAGAGTAATTAACTTGACACCGGCTGCTTTCGGCAACAACGAAAACTCCAATTGAAATTAACAAAAACTAAATTTTCTTTACTTCACTAAAAAAATATTAAAAAATTAAATAAAAATATTTTTTTTACAAAAACTGAACGTGGTTGCAAAGTGTATATTCTAAGCTATCTAATGATGTATAACACTAATATGTTTCCTTGGAAAACTTCCGAATAATTATGTGTTGAACTCTCTTAACGGTAATTTAATTGGCATGAAAATATTTATGCCCAATGTTTGAGGTTCATTTTATAAACGTAAAACTTTATATTTTTTTATATTTTGTAATTTATTCGTAAGTTCCATCTTTTGAGAGTATAAAACCATAAAACAATCTATGGATTTACGACTTTCGACAAAACCATTTTTGAGATGGAAAATACTGTTTGGTCCCATAGTGCGGTGGTCAGAGGAGAGTTCGTCGAGCGCCTCTATAGAATCCAACCGTAGGTGGATACTCTTCAGAAGCGATATGTCAAGTACGTCGGGGGTATGGTTAGGGTCGTGGGGAAAGTGAGTGGGAGTCATCGGGGCGATGATGTCGAAGTTGAGGATGGGACATAGGTCAAACAGGTGTTTGCCTCTGGTGGAGATCCTGGTGCTGTTCCAGGCATGATGTTTGGCGTTGAGATCGCCCGCTATGATAACGGAGTCACTCAGGCCAAGTAGAATGGAAAGGTCGTCAGAGAGGGGGGGAAGGGCTAGCTCCGATGTGCAAACGGGGGGAACATAGGCCGAAACTATGGTGATCGGTTGATGGCCAGTCATGCCTAACTTACATATGGACACTTCTAGACGTGAGAAAGGGGGCGGGTCCATTGGGATTCAGTGCAGGGACGCTCTATAATAGATTAAGGTGCCGCCCTTGTGGCATCTAGTCCTGTCATTGCGAACTATGCGATAGTTGGCAATTGACAGGTTTCGACGGCTGGGCTTTAAAAAGGTTTCTTGTAAGAGGAGAATATCAATTTGGTGGTCGCGGAGGAACGCAGCGATTTCATCGCGTTGATTTAGCATGCCATTGGCATTAAAGAAACCTAACTTTAGGGATCGGGGTTTAGTACGTGCTTGGACTCGTATATCCATTACTGGGGGGGTTTCGCGAAGTTTTCTAGGGCTTGCGTAATCTCGGGATACGCGAGGAAGATTCGCTGGATCTGAGCGAGATCGCAGGAGTTTCGGGCGGCAACGAGTTCGTTGGCCATTTTACGCGCGCGGGGCGTAAAGAATAACGCGAAGGTCCCAGAGATCACGCTGAACGGATCTACTGGGACAGACGGACCGACCACTGGAGTGGCCGTGGCGCAGCGGTTGCGGTAGCGGCCATGGGAGCGGGCGCGGGTCTCGCGGGTTGTACGGGAACGGGCGCGGGGACGCGGATGCGGGGATCCATTAGCGGTCTGATGGGAGGCGGAGTGGGTCTCGGCTGAACCATAGCAGGGAAGGCCTGCTGGTGTTTCAGGTGGTTCCAAGGGCTAAGCCTTTGCGGGCTTAGCCTCTGGGGAGTTGCAAGAGGGTCTGTGATGGGGGGGAAGAACCCATATGATGGGCACTCTCTCTGCTGGCGGGCGTCTGCACGCTTCACCAGTTTTGAGGAAGAAGACTTGGGGGCCATACGACAGCCACGGTAGTTGGCTGGGTGCCCAGCCTCACCGCACAGCACCCAGCTGGGCGGCTAGGTACAAAGTGACCTGTCTTTGGGGCGGGGGCAGTCGGACGTGCCATGCTCACCCAGGCACTTGACGCACCTGGGTGTCGCATGGCAGTTCTTCTGCGCAGGCCCGTAGAGCTGGCAACGGTGACATTGCTCGACGACGCCGCTGTTCCTGAGCTTCTCTATTACGAGGCTCGTGAGACGGCAGATATTTGTGATTTTAAAGATAGGGTGATGCCCTTCTGTCGGGGGGCATACGACGAGAACCATGTCGTATGCTGAACCCCCCCTGGCGCGGTGCATGCGGTGCACTTCGTCCACGGGGACGCCTTGGGACTCAAGGTCGGCCTTGATGTCCGCTGTGGGGATTTCTTTGGGGATCCTGCGGATCACTACGCGAACCTGGCGTTCCTCGGGGAGCGAGTAGGTGTGGTATGACACACCTCTCGCTCGGAGAACCCTGGTTAATTCCCGATAGTCGCGGGACGTCGGGACAGATATTTTAATACCCTGCTGGGTAGTAGTGGCTTTCGAAAAGCCGATTTTTAGGTCGACGTACCATTTTGATACGTCTAACCATTTGGACTTATCCTGCAAGATTACAGGAGGGGGAGGGGGATCTTTTTTTGGGCCGGAGTGGCCGGAGTGTCCTTAGCTGACGAAGCGGTCGGGGTGGGGATAATGGCGGAGGGCGCCACAGATACTGAGGGAGTGGGGGCGGAGAGAACCTCCGTGGCGGCTATTTTGGTCGCCTGCGAGGAGGTCGCCTTCCTCTGATTCCTCTTCTTCCCCTTTCCGGCGACGGGCACGAAGCCGTCGTCCTCGGAAGAGGGAGCAGAGTGGGCAGAGGAGGATGAGTTCATAGACTCGACATCGGAGTATGAGAATGGGGTCGGGCACCTCTTGTCTTGCGACAAGGGTTCCTCAGTGTCCATAGACACCGAGGGGCTAGGAGGAATGGTCACAGTCGCGGTCGCGGGGGCCAGGGCATCGCTGAAGTCAGCGATGGAGTCGGTAGATTGCGGCTGGCTAAGAGCCGTAAACTTAGCGCCATACTTGGCGAGGAAGTCTGGGTCCTTGACTAGGACCTCTTTGAAGAACGCCAAAATAAAGGCGTCCTCCATGACGGGGGAGAGGGGAACTAATGGGGCGAAATTTTGGAAACGAATTCCTCCTACTATAGACGGCTTAAACCTAACTCCCCGGGTGGATAGGCCCGGGGATGAGTCACCCTCCCTGTCGGGTGCAGACAGGGAGGTGTGTACCTAATTGTGAGCCCTAAGCTTGAAACCCTTTGCCAGTCTTAATGTGCAAAGGGGCCCTGAACCAGTCTAGCGCGAAGAGTGTAGACACACCCTAAAGACACTAGGTGAGTAGCTGAAAAGGAATTCAGTGCACCAGAGCCGACTAGGAGATCCCCCAAGGCCGGTTAACTCTGGGACCCTTCCAATTGACTGCCTAGCCCTGAAGGGGTTCGGCGGGTGTATTGGGACAACAACACCCCACTCGGTTTCGTTGGCACCGTAAGGTATCCACCGAGGACCACGAAACAGTGGTTTTAGCCCAGAGGGGGCCAATGAAGCTACTCTGACACTATTCTGCTTGCTATATGCCTTGAAAAAGGCACTTTTCGTGATCAATACGGCCGATTAATAAAATTAATCGACCGTGGATCGGAAGTAGTCGGCGACTACTGGAAGTTACGGCAGCGTAACGAAATCCGGATTCGACGGGTGCAGTGAGCGAGTGCAGCGAGCGGGAGCGGCAGCACGTCCGTTCACGGCGGGTGGCGAGCACGGGATGGTCGGCGACTAATAAATTCTACAGCGGGGTATATTTATACAAATGCCCCCTATAGCTACAATAGCGGGCATACCTTACTCTACCATGATTCTAATTCTCCCAATCGGCGTGGACTTAAAAGTGGTCCCGCCCCTATTTCCACGTCATGTTTAGCGTGCACGTTGCAACCGACCAAGATTCCACTGACAAGCGTGAACCTGTTTACATATTTCGGCTGCGACTTGTCGAGATGCAACGGACAAGTATGAGCTCGGCTTGTAAGACGTAAACATTACGAAACAATTGGCAAGATTGCATAGGACGCAGCCTATTGCTATTTCTATCTTATTCTGGTTAATGGTAAACGGAGCTAGGATCATGGTGCTTTCTTTACAAAGGTATATAACGCGTCTGACTTAAGGCGCTGACAAGACCCAATTGACCAAAATAGGCTTCTCTTAAGAAAAAAAAAATGCCAAATCTGTATAGTTTGTGGTAGCAGAAAAAATATATATTAATTTTCAACATATTTCCCAGAACTTGGTTGTTACCAAAACACGTTTTGAAAAAAAATCTGGATACAAATTAACGTTAAACTAACCTCTTACCTTGAGTTCTAATCCGAATTATCTGCATTAAATATCAACATACCTACGTTACGTATTTAATTAATAACAAAAACGTCTTATTTGAATGCAGTACTTGGTTTTTTATTTTCGATTACACAACTTAATTTTGAGTAAATAGATAATTGCTTCATATTTTGCAATAAATTACAAGCGTTGTGTCATCGTGCTTCTCTTCCTTTTCTATGCAATCTGACAGTGACCGCGGTTTAGCTGTTGTCAGCGTCTTAATGGCGGCTCTGAAGTGCGCTACTCACTGCGCAGTAACCCAACCTGACACATGAATTCGTTACTGCACTGCGCAGCGACTCGCCTCATGTTTGGAGCTGTGTCAGATGGTAGGTATATGTTACTTCCTCAATTTAATTATTTTTATGCTAAAAAATACTTCACCTATAAGGAATATAACTGCTACCATCAGCGAGCCTATTGATACAGTTTCCCAAAGACAGCAGGCTCTTGTTGATATTAGCGCCTTCTTTGAACCGGTCGCTGACGCAGCCGGTAGCGGAGGCGCGCTCGCTTCCCGCCAAGTCCTGACTGCTTGTCATGTAACGCATTTTGACGTATACCTGTTGAAAAAGGTGTAAAGAGTACACATAATACACATAATACCTCAGCATTCTGTATCTCACTCGCAAACTACTGCTCACGGTCAGGCGTGCAAGCGAGATAGGGCGCGGCAAGGAATCTTCAAGGCGCCGATAGTTTTTAGTCTTGCCGAGTTCCACAACTCCCTTGCGGAGTTGAGAGTCGTCGTCGTCGGGTTCGGTTCCCTCCCCATGTTCGTACTCGGGGACTTCAATGCCAAGAATTTGGCTTGGGGTTCCCAGTTAACGGACACACGGGGCAGGATGGTGGAGGACTGGGCTCTGGAGACAGGCCTGGTCGTCCTAAACCGAGGTTCTGTCTCCACGTGTGTGCGGATGCGGGATGAATCAGTGGTGGACATCTCGTTCGCTAGTATATCCGGTTTGACGTCTCCGCCCAGACTTCGAACGCGCCGGTCGCCATAAAGTTTGAATCGGGCTGTAATAGGGGTGAGCCTATTGACATCAACCAAGCACAAATCCAGACTGGACTGCTACTGAGAAATTCCAAATGGAAAAGCCCAAACAACACTGCCCAATAAAGCAATAAAGCTGCTGTTTGCTTTGAATCAATAAAGGTAATAAATAATTAAGTTTTATATTACAGTTTCAATTAATTAACTTTTTTAATAATGATGTTTATAAACTCCTGTCAATGCTAATTATTCCCCTAGTTTACAACTATTAATTAAGACAAACTTATGCATGATAAATGAAAAAAAAAACAACAAGCTTAGCATAAAAAGTTACTAGAAAGATATCTTCTTTCTAATTAACTTGAGAAAGCACAAAATAACATAAAAACTACATTAGTACCTCAATTTAAGAAACTCCGATATCAAACTCCCTCTCCTTTTCAAAAGAGTTTATTGTATAAAATAGATGTTCCGTAGTTAAATATGTGATGCTGGAGGGAAGACTTTCACTATGATTGGTAACAAAGAGCACCCTCTTTTTTACCAATCATAGTGAGTTTTCCCTGCGCCAGTAGCCCCATACGCAGACACTGGACAGTTGTAGCCCTCCATCAAAGAAGCCAGGATAGCCTTCGTGGTAGTCTCGAAGACATCCTTGTTAGTCGCATTCAGCCCACAAACATTGTCAAACAAAAACTTCAACTCTATAGTGGCGCGCTTTACTCCGCCCCTAAGAGGACCCACTGACCATTAGTTCTTATTGGGTTGTTGGACTCTTGTTAGAAAAAAGGTCGGATCTCCTCTTTAGGGTCGAACACCAGCATTTTATCGTCCACAACGTCTACCACGACGCGTGTGTTCATTTCTAATTCCCTGGTATTCAAAGGCCGAACTCGCACATCAACTTTGACGTGAGCAGCCATGTTTAGTGTTGATCCATTCTTCGATTGTAATAGGGCAGTGGACGAACTCTTCGGTCCCCCGTGTCTTGGGGCTCTTTCCATTTAAAAACTTTTAACGCACCACAAAACTTTTTAATATTTCACATTGAACGGAGACCAGCAAACTGCCCACAACTTTAACGATAATATTGTAACGGTTCCTTCTCGTCTGACAAATCACGAATCCGTCTAGTTAAAAAACAGCGGTCTACGGTGTTTGAAATCTTTCGGTCAGTCTAAGTGAATTAACCGTCAAATTTTAAAATTCACTTGACAGACGCGTTCCTCTCACAGAGAGGAAGGAGGCCTGTGCCCCAGCAGTGGGAACATTATAGGCTGTCTAGGCTGATTATGTAGACGCGTTCGGCGCTCGCGTCATAAATATTACGTTTCGTTGCATACAATGTATGGAAAAGAGAAATGGATATGTTTTGATAAGTAATCAGATCAATAGTTAAAATAAACATTAAATAATTAACTTTATTTATTGGAATATTTTCAATTTCAACTGTTGAAATACAATAACCTTGCAATTGCATACATTTTTGAAGAAACCTTAGCTGCAGCAGCCTCTGCAACACCAAAAGTTGTAGAGGCTGCTGCAGCTAAGTACCCTAAGTAGCCTGCGGAATTCAAATTTCCAGTTTCCAGCTAATTAATTAAATTTTAGCAAATTGCACTTTAAAAATACACTCACAAAATTTCGTATACCTAATAAGAAATATATTTGTGTTTAACTAAATGATACTCGTAATTGGTATAGTGGTCTGAAGGTCATGAAAACAAAACATGCAAATCACGGATCTACTAATAGGGGATTGTACGTAGAGACCGTCGAAATAATCCTATAAATAAAGTTATGGAAAATACAAAGAATACCTTTCAGATTAAAACTATTAGGTATCTACCAATCTAAGCTACTAATTGTAATAGAAAATTAACATTTATTTATACACAGCGTCGCAAGGATATCGTCTTTATTGTGACATCGTCGCTGTATAAGAAACAAATACAATTTCCGCTTAATTTCCGCCAGCGATCTTATCTGGCCCTAACGACAGACACAACATTCAACCGGGAATCTTACTAAAACTTCGGAAATAGACACACTTTCATTGTTCCTCTATATTAGTCTGTTTATGTAGTCATAGCTATGAGAGACTATTTTATTTATCTATAAATAAAATTGAAATGCTGTTCATTGGTAAGTGCCGCCGCTGGAGCGATTAGGCAATATTTGAAGTGAAAACTTCTTTTGGCACGTTGGGCAGTTTTGGGATGGGAGGAAAACACTGAACTCGCGCGACCGTCGCTCTCAGATACAGCCGGTCTATTCTGTAAAAATTTCACCGTGAAAACTTAGTGAGCTGTCAATCCTACTTGATGCTTATAATCGAGGTAGGAAAAACATATGTCTATGATGCTTATTGACACTATTGACAGTTCACTTCGTTTTCACGGTGAAATTTTTACAGAATAGCACTGCAGATGTTTACAAGATGTGTCCACGGCTGACGCTGAGTTTTTTTTTTTGTTTTAAAATGTACGTTTGTAGTCCGAATTAGGTTATTAAGGAGATATTTTTTTTTAAAGTTCCTAATTCGGGAAAACTGAACGTCCTTTTTCCTATGGGATTTCTGTATGAGTTATAAAAAGGACAGGACATCTGTTGGACACCCGTCAACTAGTTTAATAAAGGAATGACCCTAGTTGAAGACCACTGAAAGGCAAAAGAAGGTGGCTGGTTAACTTAAAAAACGGCTGCAAATGTTTGCTATAACAAAAATCATAGGCGTTAATGTGCATAACTGAACGCAATTTTATAGAATATTTTGATTAGGTACAGTAACAGAAATGCAGATCTCACTTGAATATAATACATGTTAAATAAATGTTTATAAATGTACATACGGCTACATATCCGACCATAAGCCGATGTCTCATTATACGGAAATCCTATACAATGCGAGATCAGCTTAAACTGGAAATGTACAGCTTGATATGTTGCCGTGTATACAGCATATCTAGGCATGTAGGTATCTACCTACGCCTAGAGAATTTAGAAACACCAACCAACCATTGTGCGCTATTATTTTTCTAAAGTGACGTAATTATCGTGGACGTCCACGTCCACGTCCTTATAATGAATGGATACGTGTACGTTGTGGCTAAATAATAACAGCCGCACGGATCAATCGATCAGGTTAAGCTACGCTTGTCGCGGTTGGGCCATAGATGGGTGACCATCTTTACATACCATGACCCCTTCGTGCCTCGGAAAACACGTTAAGCCGTTGGTCCCTACGGTCCTCAACTCATCTTCAACTTCCGCCTGACGCAGGTCCTCACCGGACACGGCAGCTTTGGGAGGTTCCTGTGTCGGATAAGGCGGGAGGAAACGCCCGGGTGTCACCACTGTGTGGATCGCCCGGAGGACACGACACGGTGGAGCATACGGTGGAGGTCTGCAAGGCTTGGGCCGAGCACCGCCGTGTCCTCGTGGAGGCGATCGGCGGCAGAGACCTCTCGCGTCCGGCCCTAGTTCAGGCCATGGTACGGAGCGAGAGGGCATGGGCAGCCGTCACCTCCTTCTGCGAAGCAGTAATGCTCGCGAAGGAGGAGGCGGGACGGTCGAGGCAAAGGCAAATTTCGCGCCCTCTCGCCCCTAGCCGCCGCAGGAGACGCCCTGGCCGTCGGGAATCCCGGGCGGATTTCCGGCCACCGTAGGCGCGGGCTTGCGGACGGTGAGTAATGGGTAGCTTACCGTCCGGTAAGGACCAGGCCCGGGTCGACGGCGCGTTGTATTCCACGCGCGCCTCAAAGAGATGTCGTCAGCACAAAGGTAGGGGTCCACTAGGGCCGATGCCTGCCGGGGTCGCGGGAAGGTATTTATGGGTCACCGAAGCCCCCGCAACACAGGCAACGGAAGGAATACGGGTGGGTTTTAGTCAGTAAGAGTCTGACACACCCTCCCGCTCCGCCCAGAGCGGGAGAAGTTATTTGATGATTTCCCACCCAAAAATAAAAAGAATCCTACTTCCATTCTACCATTACATAAGGTGTGCAAATATGTCAAATTACAATGTAATTTATTAACAAGGTAATTTAACAATGCGATTTAAATTATTAAGTTTCAGGAACATAAATTAATTAACGACAAAAAAAAAATTAAAAAAGAATATTCAAATTAAAAATAAATATTTTAAAATGTCAAATTACTAATACATTGATCTTGATCAATTACGTACGGCCTATAAGTAGGTACTTACAAACAATAATTATCAAACTTTTACTTTGTTGCCCTTTTATTTTAGCACCCCTTCGAGAGAAGGTATCTGGTCAGTTCAATATCATAATTTCAATCTTTCAATATCCATTTGTCATCGCACTAATAGCCTCCGGACAGTCCGGACTTTATCGATGGAGCTTCATTTTATTCCTCGAACTTACGTATATTTTATGGCATAGCACATTAAAATATTGTGAGAGCGGGCAGTATTTCGTTAAGGGAACTACAGGACCTAAACGCAAATTTTGTAAGTTTTATAATGCGTAAATGTATATGATCCAGTGCAGTAAACAAAATCAGAAAAATATATGATATTCTTCAGGATATATGCTAGGTAGATAGTGTGTTGAAAACATATATAATTAATTTGATACGATAGAAAAAAATCACGAAGATACCTCAAAAAAAAATCTTTTACCGATTAAAAACCATAAAGAAAAGAAAGAAAGAAAGAAAATAAATTTATTTGACCCAGGTTAACCTATACTAATATACATGCAATTATTCTGATTTTATGTCAGATAATTCTACAAGCAACATATTAGCATAATAGTGTTTTATTTTTTTCTCTCCAATCAATGGATTTTGTGTAAATAGATAATTGCTCCATATTTTGCAATAAATTACCAGCGTTGTGTCACCGCGCTTCTCTTTCTTTTCTATGCAGTCCAACAGTGACCGCGCTTTAAGTGTTGTAAGCCTCTTAAAGAACAAAAGTGGCTGGAAAATATTTAAAAGGTTTAATAACTATTATGATTTTATTGTTTCTGAATTGATAGGAAAGGCTCTACATCCATTCCTACTTTTATTATATATAATTAAGTATAATATTAAATATAATTGTGGAATCTGAATAAGGGCGCTTGGTAAAATAAATTTAAATCGAAGGACCGAAAATTATTTGTGGAAAGTGCTGAAATCTAAAACCATATAGAAGTAATGATCTTGCTCAATACACAGGGTAGATGAAAAAGCTCCGCCACTAACCTGAATAGTCCAAGCCACGGCACCTCATAGCTTCAGGAAATAGCACAGCAATACAGCACTCTCGTAAAAAAATGTCTCGATGAACGTACGTAACTAATTGCACGGCAACTTCTGTTAGTTTCTAGAAAGATAGGTATTCAGATATTCAGTTTTAAGTTTATTACACGTAAATTGACCACATCAGGTGGCAATCCAGAGCGAACAGATCGAGGCTTTGACACGTTGACCGGCGCAGGAGCGCGCGCGGGGCAGGGCCGACATCATCCCACCGAACCATCCACGCATTTCCAATGCGGGTAGGAAAACAGACGAATGGACAAGGTAAATTACAACTACCCTATATTTTTATGAGTAAAGATCGAACAATAATATAATCCTAACTAATATGTATTATAAATGCAAAAGTCAGTTTGCTTGTTTGTTTGTTACGCTTTCACGCTAAAATGGCTGGATGAATTTGGATAAAATTAGGCACATGGGTAGATTATGATCTGGATTAGGACAAAGGATATTTTTATCCCGATATTCCTACGGGATCGAGACTTATGCGGGTGAAACCACGGACCACAGCTAGTATATGTATTAAAATATTTAATAATAAGTATACAGGTTGAAATTGAAAACTTGCGACAAACTGAAATGGGACATTGTATACATCATTATTAACAACTTTTACTAAGGGACCAAAGCTGTAATCCCAAAAAAAAAAATCTGCTTTTCCTACATTTTGATGAGGTATTGCGAACATAAATGTAGGGGACAGCAGTTTTTTTTTTTGGGATTGTAGCTTTGGTCCCTTAGTAAAAGTTGTTCATAATGATGAGTACAATCTCCCATTTCGATTTGTCGCATGTTTTCAATGTCACCCTGTATATGTATTATAAATGCGAAAGTAACTCTGTCTGTCTATATGTTACCTTTTTAAGGCTCGTGCAGGCTGGCGCGATATCGCGGGCGCGACAAGCATACATACATACTTAAACTCACGCCTTCTTCCCATGGGGTAGGCAGAAACTATAGAACGCCATCTGCTATGCCAGGAAAATAATAAGCGACAGGCATATTGCTGCCAAAATCCAAAATAATTTATTCAAATTAGGCTGAGAATCAAGCCAATTTAAATTACGTTGATTACGAAAATAATAAGAGATCAGCATGTAGATTCTGTAAAAATCTCACCGTGAAAGCTCGCGTGGAGTGAGCTGCCAGTGTCATCCCACTGATGCTAGGGAGTGATCAAGCATTACATTTATAATCATAATCGATATTTTAATTATATTTTTATGCTAATTCTATTGATCACTTTATATTATTTCAAAACTAGTATTTAAGTGTTGAAACGTTACTATTCAAGGTTTTTTAAATAAAATAGCAAAACAAAAATTCAGTCAGAAACTCAGTTTGGTTTTTTTTATATTAAAATCTCGATTATGATTGTAAATGTTATCCTTGGTCCATCCCTAGGACCAGGTGGGATGACACTGTCAGTTCAGTCCACGTTCACTTCACTTAAGTTTTCACGGTGAGAAGGTTACAGAATAGCACTGCAGTTGACAGTTTTTAGTTTACACAGCCGTATGACGTAATAACATGGCGGCTACTATTTCATGGTGTTATAATATAAAACAGATTAGAAAAACTGAAAACCTTGAATTAGGTTAAAATTTATTTTATTATTTTGTGAACTAAAACTAACATTTCCGACTGCTTTTTGCTTAAACTATCTCAATAATATATTTATAGATTTTTCTCACATACTTAGAATAAAATATTTGACTTGGTTAGGGCAGTGTGTAATTTTTATTAAAATTGACTATCAATCAAATGGTATCAGTATTTGTATGAAATTAGTACTTGCCTATAAATGATTTGTCCCAGACTACCAGATGAAGATTGCCACCATGTAATTTTATGTTTTCAGAATTTGAAATACAGTAGGTACGCGTCGATACAACAACTAAGGTAGGACTGCCGCCCGCCGGTTGAGCGCGGCCCAAAGGGTCATGGCCATCCGGATGGTCCGAGGATACCGCACGGTCTCCTGTGAGGCAGCGAGCCTCCTTGCCGGATTGCCGCCATGGGATCTGGAGGCAAAAGTCCTCGCGCACGTATGGGAGTGGCGCGAGGAGGCGAAACGCCGGGGCGTAAGTCCGCTGCCGCGAGAAATCGTGGCACAGCGGACGGAGCTCCGGCGGGATCTCATGGCGTCATGGAAAGTACGGTTGTCGCAACCCAGTGCTGGGCACGCCACGATTTCGGCGATAAGTCCCCTCTTTGAGGAGTGGCTGGAGAGGCGCCACGGCGTCCTCACCTTCCGCCTGACGCAGGTCCTCACCGGACACGGCAGCTTCGGGAGGTTCCTGTGTCGGATAAGGCGGGAGGAAACGTCCGGGTGTCACCACTGTGTGGATCGCCCGGAGGACACGGTGGAGCATACGGTGGAGGTCTGCCCGGCTTGGGCAGAGCACCGCCGTGTCCTCGTGGAGGCGATCGGCGGCAGAGACCTCTCGCGTCCGGCCCTGGTTCAGGCCATGGTACGGAGCGAGAGGGCATGGGCAGCCGTCACCTCCTTCTGCGAAGCAGTAATGCTCGCGAAGGAGGAGGCGGGACGGTTGAAAGAAAGGCACGTGTCGCGCCCTCTCGCCCATAGCCGCCGCAGGAGACGCCCAGGGCGTCGGGAATCCCGGGCGGATTTCCGGCCACCGTAGGCGCGGGCTTGCGGACGGTGGGCAATGGGTAGCTCACCGTCCGGTAAGGACCAGGCCCGGGTCGACGGCGCGTTGTATTCCACGCGCGCCTCAAAGAGATGTCGTCAGCACATAGTAGGGGTCCACTAGGGCCGATGCCTGCCGGGGTCGCGGGAAGGTACTTATGGGTCACCGAGGCCCCCGCAACACAGGCAACAAGAATGAATACGGGTGGGTTTTAGTCAGTAAGAGTCTGACACACCCTCCCGCTCCGCCCAGAGCGGGAGAAGTTATTTGATGATTTCCCACCCAAAAAAAAAAAAAAAAAAGGTAGGACTGCCGAATTACGCCTAGAGGCTAATTACGCCTATGATAAATAACTCAGGTTACATAATAAATAAAATGAAACTTTAATATCTACGCAACAAGGTTTATACATCCCGAAACAGACCCGATCCGCGCCCGCGGGCGCTCCACACTCCGCCAAGGATGCCAACTTAACCCCTTCGGTGTTAGATCGCGCCCTTTTTCTTATTGTTCAGCCCCAAATATAATGATTTAGCCCCTAGCCCTAAATCTAGCCCAAAACTATCCTCTGTCAACACCATATACATACAGTGAAAACCATCTTTGTTTGTCCTCTGTGTTGAGTACGAAACAAAGTTTTTAAACAAAAGCTAAATTTTTAAACAAAAGCTAAAGTTTAAAAAAAAAACAAAAAAAAAATTAAATTAGCATTTAACGGCATTCGTGGAGACTTGTTTCGTTGGTTTACTTCCTACGTTACAAATAGAACGCAAAAGGTGGTAGTTAATGGTTTCCATTCCAAATCCATAACTGTTTCATCAGGGGTGCCTCAAGGCTCGATATTGGGCCCTTTATTATTTATTATATTTGTCAATGATATTGACATGTGCTTTCTTACTTCGAAATTCTTACTGTATGCGGATGACCTTAAAGTCTTTAGACCCATCAAAACTATGCTTGACTGACAACTGCTTCAACAAGACCTCATTCGTCTTGCAGATTATTGCACTAAAAACAAACTCCAACTCAGTATCTCTAAATGTTGTTGTATTAACTTTACTAAAAATAAATATGTATTTAAATATCCCTATGATACACACAGTGAAACCCTGGCAAGGGAGAGCTTGGTCCGTGACCTGGGAATATTACTTGACGGTAAACTGCACTTAGATGCACATGTTAATAAAATTGTGAATAATGCTTATCGCATGTACGGCTTTGTGATGAGATCAACCACGGAATTTAAGCACCCTAGTACATATTTATATCTCTATCGATCACTAGTTAGGTCTCAGTTAGAATATGCAGTACCTATGTGGAACCCCTACTACAATAAGTACATTGAGTGTATAGAAAGCATACAACGTAAATTTTTGATATCTATGCATTATCGCTGCTTAAAAAGTTGTTATCTCTCTTATAGTGAGTTACTTATAAAATATAATCTACTTTCTTTGAGTTCAAGGCGCACTTTTCTTGAAACTACATTTTTGTATGATTTATGCAATAACTCGTATGATTGTTTAGACATTGGTAACAAGTTGTGTTATATAGTTCCCAGAACATGCCAGGGACGCGAGGTGCGCGCACGACCTGTATTCGCCACTATAACCAGTCGTACAAATGCCGGCTTGCGTGCACCTCTTCGTCGCCTTACGAGCAATTTTAATAAGAATTTCAGTTTGGATTTGATTGCTTTACCGCAAGGAAAGTTTACACTCGTGTTACTCAACATATTGAAAGAAAAATAATTATTGTTCCACATATACGGCACTATTGGCGGCTTTATGTTATGTTGATACTGTGCTATTGATATTAATGTCCCTTTTTTTTCTTTTTTATTGTTAACGACGCTAGTCTTAACAATTACCAAATTGTCTCATTGTGTATCTGTGGAGAACGTAGTTGATTTCACATTTGTATTATTTTTGTACCCTATCTTTCTGTAATTCTTAATGTGTAATTGTTTGTTTTCCCGAATAAATAAAATAAAATAAAAGCTACGAATAACAGGATCTCCTAAAAATAAATTGGATCCATAGAAAAATATAAGGCTGCGCGCAATGAGGCCCAAGCCCAACCATCAACGTCTTCAGCACAAAGTGAAACCCTTCGGGAGGAATTCGACGCAGTCTCGATGAGGAATTGTTTACGCTGCTGATGCTGATGTTGCTATGAGCAAAGATTTTGTAAATTTATGATTAAAATAATATATTCAGAATGATGTATTTTTTTAATAATCTACACAGTAGGGAACTATGCAATCAATTATATTAAAGAAACAACTATTTTTATTAGGTATTATTTAGGAGTTTAGCCCTATGTTAACATTTTAGGGCTAATTTAGCCCTGCTTTAAACTCGATTTAGCCCGAAAACCTGACACCCAGTTGGCAACACTGCACTCCTCGAGCTACTTAATCGACTGTCGTCCATGGCGAGTAGTCGCTGTGCCTTTTTTTAACAAGTTTGAATGAAATTTGTAATTTTAGTAGTATAAAACAAGGCTTACCTACTTATTTCTTAGTATGCTTATTCTACGTTAATAACCAGTTTTTCTATAGTATTAAGCAGTCGATTTTCCATTAAAATTCAAACTTATTAAAAGTGTTCCTCGACGGCAATTACGCCTAGGCTTTGTTACTCATACCAAATGCTACCATTTTTTTTGGCGCTTTAACCATCTTGTGAGTTTGTGACGAAACGAATTTATTTGCACATATGAAAGGCTTTGAATTAAAAAGGCCAAAGAGTAAGTAAATATCTATTTAATAACCCGACAGATATGAAAAAGAAAGCAGATAAAAGTAAAGTAGCCAAATGTAAAACTAAACCAAAAGAAAAGAAGAAGCAGTCAGACGATACAGGAAAACAGCTAACATGAAAAAATCAAGAGAATACTATAATTTTTCATGTTAGCTGTTTTCATAAAATAATATTATTTAAACAAAAAAAGAGAATATCGCAAAAACTAAAGGGAAAAAAAGAAATCAGCAAAAAATATGGTAAAGAAAACAAAAGTGTAGAATGGTATTGCTACGCTGGTTATGAGAATTGTATTGCCGATATGAGATCATGTGTGAATTGTACAAAATGGTACCACGAGGAGTGTATCGGTTTGACAAAAAATTACATCTAGAAGAATTTAGATGTCCCGATGGTTGTGATTAATTCTAGTTACGTAGATTTAGATAGGCGTTACTACCTCAACTGGGTATACGCATTCAATTGTTTTTTTTTTAAATATTTTTGTTTGATAATCTGTATACAGACTATTTGATTATATTTAAACTATGTGCCATTGAAAAAAATAAGTTATGTATCTTAGCAATTTTAGTATTCTTTTTTTACCTATTATACATATAACTGTGAAAAAATGTTGTAAAACTTTAAAAAAAACTGATGACTAAAATATCCTGCTTAGACTATTTATGTTCCCAATTACAAAAAACTGGCCAAGTGCCTATTGGACCACGCACAATGAAGGGTTCCGTAGATGTCATGAATTTATCCCGAAAACAAACTTAACATTGTAGGTGAAAAATATGTTCTTCCATCTTT
This sequence comes from Atethmia centrago, assembly GCA_905333075.3. Taxonomy (NCBI): domain Eukaryota; kingdom Metazoa; phylum Arthropoda; class Insecta; order Lepidoptera; family Noctuidae; genus Atethmia; species Atethmia centrago. Next base: position 27,701,766 of record HG995374.1, read on the forward strand.
CGTACATCGATATACGCCACGTTCAATTCTCCAACTGCAAAATTTAAGTTGTTCGACTATAAATATAACTATTTGCTGGGGAGTTTGTTGGCCACTTTTTCTTCCCAGCTAAAGCACCAGGAAGTGGCGAAGGGTGGGCGTTTTGGGGGACTGTCTTATGTAATTATGACGTTCGAAAAGTGCTGATCCTCAGCCTAGTTTGAATAAATGACTTTTGATTTTGATTTTTTGATTTTGATAACTCGTTAACTTGTAAAGCCTACTTACTACTGTGATAGTTTTCCTTTTAATTTAATTATATGTACTACTGCCATGAATTTTTTCACTAACACTAGAAATAAGTTATTTTGTTTTGCTTACTAACACGATGGATCACTGTTGTCCGAAAAATAAAGAATATTATTATTTTACGTTCATCCCTATGTAGGTAGGCGTAATTCGACAGACGTTTTTGTTTTTGTGGGAAATTATCAAATAACTTCTCCCGCTCTGGGCGGAGCGGGTGGGTGTGTCAGACTCTTACTGACTCATACCCACCCGTGTTCCTTCCATTGCCTGTGTTGCCAGGGGCCTCGGTAACCCTTTCGGACTTTCCCGCGACCCCGACAGGCATCGGGCCTAGTGGACCACCTTACTTACTCACGCAATAAAATGAAATAGTTACGGCAATATGTGGGTACTTCAATAAATTTTATTAAGTAACAATTTATTTATCTACCGTCATTTTGTAAAATCGCAAATTTGACAATATTTTAACATTTGCGAAATCTGTATTTAGCCAAATGATTACTTATAAAGTAATATGTTTGCGAAATGAGACGATTGTCAAATGATTAGTTTTTACGCCTCTGCCCAACCCTGCGGGGAAACAAGGCGTGATTGATGTAAGTGTTTAAACTCCTCTTTAAAGGGTTGCAGGGTCCATTCTAACTTGGTGACACTAAATTCTAATCTTGAAATTAACTGAACAGTCTCCAAAAGCAGCTGCTCACAAGAGAAGAAAATAACACCTTTCATTTTATTGCAAACAGCTTCGAACATCTGCATCGTACGTTAATTATTGTCCGCAGTTTTATCATCGCATCGTCATAATTATTGAAGCCCATTCAAGTACACTCATTACCATACATCAATCTGTTATTTTATTTCTGTTTGTTCTGGCAATGGCTACCCACTGTGTACCGTACATGTATGAACAGTAACGCACATTATGCAATGTGTTTACACAGATTGGCACAGATTTATAGAATACTAGCTGCGCCCGGCGGTTTCACCCGTATAAATCTCGATCCGTGGGAAAATCGGGATAAAAAGTATCATATGTCCTAATCCAGGCCATGGTCTAACCATTCGCCAAATTTCATCAAAATCCGTTCAGCCGTTTTAGCGTGACAGCATAACAATCAAACAAACAAACTCACTTTCATATTTATAATATGCATTAGTTAAGGCACTAGCGTTTGCCCGCAGCTTCGCCCGCGTGGATGTCAGAAAATATCCCACGGGAACCTACACACGGCTACATATCAAGCTATACATTTCCAGTTTATGCTGATCTCGCATTGTACAGGATTTACGTACAATGAGAGGTCAGCTTATACTTGACATTCATAGCTTGATATGTAGCCGTGTGTAAGTACTACCGGAACTAAATGCGGTAAATCCTACATAATTATGTGTTACTCCAGTTTATGAAACTATAATTTAGTACTTTTGACTAATTTGAACAAAAAACGGTTATTGTCTCTTAAATGTCGCGTGATTCGGCATGATACACCATTGGTGCATAAGAACTTAGGTACGGAGTATCCGGAGTCTGGCGTATTATAGTTAAACCAAGTCACAACAACCGTTTTTTGTTCAAAAAAGTCCGCGAAGTTATATGTCTAACTATTAAGTTAGACACTCTAGAACTAGAACTTCGCCGACTTTTTTGTGGGTAATGATGTGTATTATAAACATGTAGTACATTATTATAAGTATCATCAATAGTTTCATCAGCGCACGTCAAATAATGACTTTTATAGGCAAATTTTTGATACCTTTGGTTACATTATTGCAATTTTTGTAGGTGTTACGGCGGCCTGAGCCTTGGGTGAAAATCGAAATTTTCTTAGAGGACTGTATGAGGCGCGGTTCTGTGACACAAGTAGGTGTTTTGGTGGTGGGAAATTATGATAGTACCTGTTTGGTGAGCTATAGCGGAGACACGGAGAAGAGTTGCCTTAGCCACGTGGCGGCGGTCCGTTCAGAATGTCACGTACGGATGAGAATCTTCACTTTGCACAACACACAGACACATACTTGCACAGTTCAATAACAATCTTCGTTCTTCGCGGTGAAATAAGAGTCCTTTTCGACGTTGGGTTTTGACCCACAATCGTCGATGTCGGTTCACCAAATGCCATATTTTGGCGGCAGCGTCTGCGCCATCACGAATCTTCCATTTCGCTCTCGCTCAGGTATTATTATTTATTTATTTATTTATATAAACTTTATTGTACACCACAAAAATACATGACAAAAAATAAATCAAACACTACAAAATATACAATGGGCGGCCTTATCTGCGATCTCTTCCAGGCAACCATGGGATGGACAATGATTTGCCTGGACATAAAGTGGGGCTGTCGTTGGTGTAAAAAAATAATAAATACAATATACTAGAATTGATACACAGATACATATATATCCTAAATAATATATACATAAATACATACATATTAAATGTATAAGCAACGAAAAGAAAAATTCAAAACAATTTAATAAAATAACACACGTCTTCAACGAAATGAAATTCCGTATTTCATACATTGTAATTAGGGAATATGAAATAACATACGTCGATGAACTGAATTTTTAATAGGAAATCTGAACGGCAAAGCACCCTGTTATTATTCGCTACTAAATACACGTAACAACTGCATTTCACATTGAAGTTCTCACGCCAATTATATACAGAATTTTAGTATCATTTCATACTAGTATTTCATAGCGATCAGAAGTTTCCAAAATGTCAAAGAAATTTTCGATTCTAAATGTACTAAAATTTCTCGAAGACCCTGAATACCCTTCCATAGGGCCCCACCTGAAACTGCTAGGTTTTACTGGTCTTTGGCACCCCAATCGCAAATCTCTCATCGGACGTTTCAAGCAAATTCTTTTCTACGTCACCATAATATTCTTTATCAGCCAATACATAAAATGCTTCATCAATTTCAATTCTGACTCCCTCAAACTGATTCTGCAGTATGCTCCATTTCATATGGGGATCCTGAAGTCCTGTTTCTTTCAGAAAGACTATAAGGAGTGGCAGCTTCTTATTGCCTACATGTCTACAGTCGAACGGGACCAGCTGGCTAAAAACGACCCGAAGCATGACGAAATAATTCATGCTTATATCAAAAGGAATCGGAAGGTGTCTTACTTCTTTTGGGCCCTTGCTTTTTTTTCCAACTTCAGCATTTTTTCTGAGCCCTATCAGAAGAATCAGATAAATGTGAATGGAACCAGCATCTATTTGAACGTATTTGATGGCTACACTCCATTTCGGAAGGAGCCTCCTGGCTACTATATCTCTATGTCGATCCAGACATTCTTGGGTCACATTGTCAGTGCCTACGTCGTTGGCTGGGACACTCTCGTGGTTTCTATAATGATATTCTTCGCTGGGCAGTTGAAGATCACCTGTCTATATTGTAGGATGATGATCGACGTTGCAAATTTGAATACAAGTCATCGTAACATCGCGGAGTGTCATCGTTTCCATACGACGTTGGTCGAGTAAGTATAAAATTGAGGCAAATACCTGAGAGGGCAGCCCGAACAGTAAAAGGTCCACTATCAGATCAGTAATTTTGAATGAAATGATGTGTGATCGATGTTATTGTGATTTGTGCGGTGCGTGGAGTAGAGAATGTCCGGTATGAGTTGATGATAGGAAGCAATCTTCAGGAATATACATACGTTAATAACCAAGTGTTAAAAACTGCACTGTAAGTACTAGGTAATACTACGTATTGCAATTATCGACTGTATGCGATCAACAACCAAGCTTCCATTCGTAGAAATATGGAAATTCGTGGTGATTTTGTGCCGGTTTTATATCGTTTCAGATATACACGTCTATTCAACGCGCTGATATCACCGGTGATGTTCGTGTACCTGGTGGTTATTTCAGTAAATCTGGGTGTCAATATCATACAGATTGTTCAGGTAAGGAAAATAATAATTCTATTTAATCTGATCGTGTGACGTGCTTGTTTCCTCAGGAGAAAGTGCATGTCTCTTCATAACTGTTACCGTGTATCTATTAGTAAAGACATATTTCTGTGCAGATTCATGACGACATCCCCACGCTGGTGTCCAGTATCGTGTTTGTGGTCGCTTGTTTGATCCAACTCCTGCTGTTCTACTGGTACGCCAATGAAGTCACTGTTGAGGTACTTTTGCAGTTCCATAAAGTCCTGCGGGGTAATCGAGGTGTTGCGCAACACACTTACGATAGCAGTGGCTTTCATTTTGATAATTCAATAACATTCAAACGGATAACGAAGTGATCTTATAAGGGTACCGTTTTTTTCCTTTTGAACCCAAAAAAATATATATTTTCGAAAATGATATGACCTAACCTAACCTGACCTGCACCTTTTGTCCTAGGTGCTTACAAGGACCAAACGAAAACCCAGTCTTATCTATTTTGCTTTAATTGAAGTATATAGCCATACTTTCATCATCTGGGCACATAAAACCTTCAAGGCAACGCACACCGGCAGACGGCATTGAGGAAGATTTGCCACCGGCCAGCGCACACTTACGATTCCGCTTTACGATTTACGATGCCGCCAGCAGCCGCCGGCGCACTACAGGATGCTGCGGCATGCCGGGAGCCGCATGCCGTCGCATCTCGCCGCATGTCGTCGCATTCCGCCGCGGTATCCTGCAGCGCTCTTCAATACCGCAGAGAGAAATTCCCTTTGATGCTCCGTGGTCAGTCCCTGAGTTTTGGACTATTTATCTTGTTACCATTAGGTACGTACGAATGTACGTTGGTAAATTTAAAATAGATACCCTGCCCCGCCGTCCGCCGATGTGCGCTGGCCTTAAGCGAAATGCAATTTACGCATTAACTTCGTTACGTTTATCCATACTGCAAATGAGAGAAAAAATTTTAATTTTATTTTAGAGCACCTTTGTGAGCTACAGTTCTTTCGAAAGCAATTGGACAGTAGCTGATAAGAGGATACAAAGGGAAGTGGCGCTACTAGGACTCACGACTGAGAAGATACTCATCTTCAGAGCCGGACCCTTCAATCAAATGTCCCTAGCTACTTTTATTGCGGTAAGCGAAGATTTTAATGTATATTTTTAATGAAAAATAAACTGTAAGAAGATATTATAGAGGTTCTTGTAAAGGCTCGTCGGGGGAACTACTGCAGCCATCGAATTTGTGCCGTCAACATGGTTGCGTTCCGGTAAATTACTGCCGATCTACTCTGAAAAAAGCTCACCGTGACTACTTAGGTGAAGTGAGCTATCAATAGCGGCAATCCCTAGCATAAGGTTGATTGACAGCTCACTTCAAGCTCACTTCACCTATGTTTTCACGGTGACATTTTTACAGAACAAAAATCTCACCTCACCTCAGTTCCCGTGAACTCGGTGAGATTTTTGTTCTCATATGGGGATACCAAAATAAATTGGGGGCTTTTTCGTAACCATTTATTTCACTATTACAGCAAGTATGGGTTTAATTTATGGATATGTTTATTGACTATTTGATTAGTACTCTGACTGAAGGAAAACAAAATTGGGTAAAATTTCCTACATAGAATTTAATTCCAAGAAAAGAAAAGACCTCTACTTTTTATATTTTTTTTTCTTTCGTTCTGTGTTGTCTAGGTACCTACTTAGGATTTTAGAATTACAGTAAACAAAATCCTAAGTAATTTAATTGCAAATTGCATTAAAATTAATAATATAATAATTGAAAACTCTGGCTGAAAATATTTTTGATACATAGGTTAATTTATTTTTAACCAAAATTTATTTGATTTAGCGCTCTTACGTTGTTTCATTTTGGTTCCAGCGCATTGTTGCGCTCTCTTTTTTCGCGTGTGGAAGTAATTGACTCTGTCACTCTCTTATCCCCCCAGTTCGCTATGAATTATTTTTAACGTATCAACTTAAGAGTTAATTAAGGTACCTACACCGGCCTATAATAAATCTAGTTTCTCTTTTAACCTTCCTCTTACTAATGTACGTCATTTAAAGAAATAATTACATTGTTTCAGATATTAAGAGCCAGCTACAGCTTCTACACTCTCTTGAATAGCACGAATTAGAAAAAACCTGCACGGAAGAGGAATAGCCAAGTTCGAGCAAAAATTAGTTCTGTGTTACCTTTCACAGTAGTTACCAAGTAAAGCAATCATGGTATTAAAAAACGGTTTTTTTTTCTTTTATTACAAACTTAAAAAAATATATTCGCTTGTCATATCATCATCTGCCTAGCCTTTTCCCAACTACGTTAGGGTCGGCTACCAGTCTAACCGGATGCAGCTGAATACCAGTATTTTACTGCCTATCTGACCCCCAAACTCAGTTACTGGGTAATACGATACCCCTTATTAAGACTGGTTGTAAGACTTTCGGGCTTCTGACAACCCGTAACGACTGTCAAAGATCCACGAACGACAGCCGGGACCAACGGCTTAACGTGCTTTTTGACTTGCTTTACGGAGGGGTCTTGGTATGTAAAGATGGCCACTCGTCTATGGACCAACCGCGGCAAGCTCAGCTTAACCTGAAAGATTGACCCGTGCGGCTAAGCCACAAGCCACTCCGTAATTCACCTGTTAAATAATATAAATAAATAAAATCTTTTATTACCAGGCATCGTAGGCCCATACATAATCAGGCTATAATGTTCCGACTGCTGGGACACAGGCCTCCTCTCTGTGAGAAGGAGTGGGCCGTAATCCACCACGCGGGCCCAGTGCGGGTTGGTAGATGTCACTAGTGTTCGAATTTTAGGTTCTAGGACATGCCAGTTTCTTCACAGTGTTTTCCTTTACCGTTTTGAGAACAGCAGCGGTGATGAAATACTTTACACAAAGTAAAATGCCTGTCCGGGCTCGAACCTACGACCCACAACTTGTAAATCGCGGCCGTTACCACTGCGCCGCCACTGCTCTCGTAGGCCCATAACGTGTTAGTATTACAAGTAACTTTAAAACTATGTTAGTAACAAATTAGGCACACAACAAAAACAAAGCCTCCACTTGCAGGAAGGTTTAACAAACCCCATGTCTGATATGTAGCTTTTTAAACCTATCCATTCTAGGTCCTTCAGTATTTATGGACATAGCTGAAATCTCTCCGGAATTCTGTTGATAAAAATATTAATGAAAGAATAATAAAAACTGAAAAGGGTCATTTAATATTCAAAATAAATGTGATTAAGGAACCAGCCCTTCTTTGGGGAATTTATAATACGATTTATGTTAAGGGTTTAAATTGGAAACCTTCAAAAATCGGTTTAAAAAAGAAAGGGGTAAGCAGCTAGTAAGTTATTAGTCGCAGTATTTCTTCAACAAGATTTTGGTACCGCAAGAATTTTATTTTTTTATTTTATTTATTTGTAAAGGTACACCAACAGCTTCTGTATACAAATAATAGGTAACAGCCATGGGCTTATTACAGTTGCCAATAACAGGTGAACCAACATTCTCAAATACAGTGATAACCTAAGGTAAAAACGAAATGTAAAAAATTAAATGGTAACAAACTATATAAACAGTAATATAAAATGACATAAGAAATTAGGGACAGAGGTTGCAAGAAACACCTACATACTAGAACAATAATTCTTAGATTGTGTATCTTGCGTGCTTTGGGACCTTAAAACTTGGGCTTAAAAGATGTTTATGGAGGTATGTCAACATCTGGAGTGGATTTTATGTAAGAATTCATCTTTCGGCTGAGCCTGAGAGGTGAGTTTACTCCTATATTTGTTTTGGATGCTTTAGTGGAGAATAAATGGGAAATGGGATACTTGCGTAAATTATAGGGGATTGCTAGTCCAATCAAATTGGACTAGCACTTAACACTTCTCTACGGTTCTCGTTTTAAGCCTGCTGGCTTAGAACGAGAACCGTAGAGAAGTGTTTTGTCGACTAAAATGACGTTTCCGTGTAGACAGTTGACAGTTTTCTACCGAGAAATGTAAACAAACGGTTTCTATCTACAGTTGAGTAGAAAAAGACAGCGCCATGCTAAGCCTGCTGGTCTAAGATTACGCTTATCATAACTGGCATGACCGCCAAATCCCTTGAACAAGGTATGTACTTTATGTGCCTGACCTGATGAATTGCATATAGGACTGGCGAGCAGCCAAAACACCACTGGGGACTGAAAGAACGGATGTTGTAATTGTTTGTTATACCAAACCAGTGGGAAGGAGCTTAGTTAAAACTTGCCATACATTAGCATCAAAATAAAAAAGTAAGTATAAGATTTTGTTTTAAAAGTTCAGTCTCTCCAGAAATACCAAAGATCATTGAGATATACTTAGCGAAGATTGGTAAATCGTACCTTCTTCAATCGTGGTGAAGGTAAAGTGCTCGTCGACCGTTCACAATGAAGGATTCCGTAGTTGGGATAAATTTATCCCAAGAATAAACTTAACATTGTAGTTGAAAAACATGTTGTCCCATACATTCCCACTGCAAATGTAAGTTTGCACGCACAATATTGAGAAATTTACCATGTTATTTTAAGACCATAGACTTCTAATATATTTTCCTGTAATAAGATAAATATAGAGAACTATTATAATTATGTATTTTTTTCAAAAATGTTGGCTCAGTATGTGTATTTATTTTCTTAAATAACTTTAAAACTATTTGTTTCAAAATTATAAAAAACATATATTTGAGAAGTAAGGCCTTTCATTTAATGTACGAGTACCACACGGTACAGTTTGTAAAACTTTTTTATTTCATCCCCCAAAAGTGACCCCCATATTCAAAATTTATTTATTTACGTTACACATCTGTGTTTGGGTCACAGAAATTCATATTTATACGAAATTTCAACTTAATCGGTCCATTACATTCGGAGCAAATTGGTTGTGACAGACAGACAGACAGACAGACAAACGAGTGATCCTATAAGGGATCCGTTTTTACATTCGGACGTATTACGTGCCCGACTGACCCTTAAAGATGTTTTGTTTTAATAGTTCAGTCTCTCCAGGAATATCGATGATCATTGAGATACGACTTCTAAGATATAATATAATGTTAGTTGGACCTCCTTCAGTCATGGTGACGGTACTAAATATTCTGATGCACACCCGTTCCATATTCAAAATTAGAAAACTAAATTTCTGAACAAGTCCTCGTCGAAATCTATCGGCGTTAGACCGGATACCCGACAATACGATACAATCAGACGAATATTAACTAACGCCAGCGAACTTCGACAACTCCCAAGATTCCGACTAAATCGATTAACGAGAAATTTCGAGCTTAATCGATTCTGATTCAGCGAGTTCTCGATTGCAATGCAGTTGCAGATTTGAATTTGATTAAATGCTGTGTAGTATATTTACGAGTATGTGATCGTATGAGCTATCGCTGTCCCAGCGCCTGTGTTTTCAATTACCAACACGAGTTTGTCGGTCCAAATTGATGAGCTTACTCGCTAAAGCTTTTCACCAAACAGAGACGGATAACGTTGGTGGTATAACCGGTATGCCCAACGTTCTACCTAATCTATTGTGCTGATCGCTTTGCAAATGGCTCGAAAATATTCATGTTCGTCGATTTAGGTCTGTTTCGTTGACACGGAACTGATATTCCTTTGTTCAATTTTGTTAAACTTAAATGTGTTAGAGCTTTCCAGGATATAACATTTTGTAAGTTTTGACAAAGAACTGATTATATTATTCATAAGTATTTAAGTTATGCAGAGAAATTCGTTAATAAATCAATATATTAAATAATTCGTTAATATGTTACTTTATGAAAGTTACCCTACAGAAATGATTAAATTAATGAAGGATGATTTAATGTTTTAGTTTTAAATTATTTTTAATGATTTATTTTTATTGAATATATAAAAATGGTACACCACAGACTACCTGCCGTATTGTCTCTCTTGTCCCCTTAATCCATCCAAAGGTTGTCTTTAAAAGATCGCTTTTAGCGATAAGACCGCCCAGTGTGTCACCCTGTGTAAAATTTTTACATTTATATCTGTTTTTATGGTGTACATAATAAAGAGTATCCTATTCTATTCTAAAATATCGTAAGTTAATTTCCTCTCTTGTCTAGTGCAACAATATTGTTTTACCTGGATTTAATCCGGGACATACCCAACTTGCATAGCTACATTTTCTAACTTCGCTGACCCAGTACAATTTGTGTTTCCAAGCTAGTCCAAACATAAACATAAATAGTCAGTGTCACACGAATAGGAAACATTTTCGTGTGGAATATTATAAATGGATACCTTCCTTTTTGTGGACTGACTTTACAAGTTACGACTTAAATAATATTATACCTTTAAGGGGACTACAGGACCTAAACGCAAATTTTGTAAGTTTTATAATGCATAAAAGTATATGATCCACTGCAGTAAACAAAATCAGAAAAATATATGATATTCTGCAAGATATATGCTAGGTAGATAGTGCGTTGAAAACGTAATACAACTAATTTGATACGATAGAAAAAAAACCTCTAAAAAATATTTTAACGATTAAAAATCATACTAATATACTACCCGTGCGCGATAAGTTGGGACCTGAGCGCCGTGACGTCATATTGGCGTGTTTTTACCGCCCGCAAAAAAGCGAACGTAACAAGCAGCCGCCCGCGGCTTCGTCTTTGTTTTTTTTAACCTAATTTATTATGTGACTCAGGGAGGACGCTGCTTTTTATCTAATCTTTTTTACACTATTTGAATAAAATAGGACACTAGGTATTTAATTATGTATCACCGAAAGTGTTGACTATGGTTTTGTAATGAATAAAAATACAATGTTTAAGTTTATACATTTATTTTATCTATTATTTACATTATCTCATCTTCATCACTACTTAGTGGATTTATGCCTTCTAGAAGTTTATTCTTCGTCCTCAGTCTCACTATAATCACTTGACGAAGAGGTATCCGATAAATTTACAATAAATTGCGATTCATTCGTCTCTTGTAAGAGGTCCCAATACTTTTTCGAAGCCTGTCCACATGGTTGACTTCTTTTTTCCAGTCACTCTCACTTATGCTGGTAATTGCATCTCTCGTTATTCCCGTTGCCATGCATTTTCTTTTTACTGCCTAGTCAACAGGTAAACAAAACTGTTTGTTCCGTTTTTCGTTTTCAAAAAACTCTAACACTTTTAGCACGAGGTTTCTTTCTCCGCTGTGCAAAGGTTTACCCTTCATAATGATAACAAAAACACTTAACAAGAACTATAACAACAAAAACTACAACAACAAAACAATAACACAAACTATAACAACAAAAACTACAACAACAAAACAATAACACAAACTATAACAACAAAAACTACAACAACAAAACAATAACAAAAACTAAAAGAATTCCAGAGCGCGTCGTTACGTGACGTAGGCCAGTACGAGACTAAAAACCCTAGTAAAAAATAGTGATGCGAACGGTACAATACGGGCGCCATCGGGGAAGTGCAGGGGAAGCGGGCGGGGAGTCGCATTCCTAGCAGATCCCAACTTATCGCGCACGAGTAGTACATGCAATCATTCTGATTTTTTGTCATATTATTCTACAAGCAACATATTAGCATAATAGTGTTTTATTTTTTTTATCCAATCAATAGATTTTTTGTAAATAGATAATTGCTTCATATTTTGCAATAAATTACCAGCGTTGTGTCATCGCGCTTCTTTTTCTTTTCTATGCAGTCCGACAGTGACCACGCTTTAGCTGTTGTCGGCCTCTTAAACTCTTTTGGAGCATATTTTCAAGTAAGGTCATTTACTATCTGTCTTGACAAGTAGTTATCAAAAGCAAGGCAGATGCAACATTTCCAACTATTGTTGGATCTTCTGTCGTCTCCTTCCCTCAAATAAATGGCGAGGGGGTAACGGCTGATTTTTGCGTTAAGCTCGTGAACGGGAGCTGTTTGTGCTGACTGGTCGTCTTGCTGACCATGGTTTGTTTTGTTATTAGTAATTAACTGATTATTTATTTTACTTCGATAGTCCTAGTTTATCATTTATGACTGAGTTACAGCTTTAGCTATAATATGTAAGTGGGCACGCCCTTTATGCCTGGAGGCTTTTATTTAGGTATTAAGTTATGTTTACGTTTTTATTTCTGCTTGAGTTTTCGGTGTTTTTTCTTTTCTTTATTGTTAGTAGGTAGAGTGGTGTGTGTGCTAGCTGACATATTATGGCTAATAATTTAATGTTTTGTGTTGCGCTTAGTGTAAATTATTTTGCATACTATTGTATAGAATCCATTTTTTTTCTCACTGTACATAAATTATATTGCCCGCTCTTCGCGAAACACTTACGATTGTATAGAATCAAATTCTTCTAACTGAGCTGTGCTGCTGGGGAGTTTAGTTTCTTCCCAGCTAAAGTACTAGGAAGTGATGAAGGGTGGGCGGAAGGGTGGGCGTTTTGCGGGACTGTCTTATGTAAGTTTGACGTTCGAAAAGTACTGATTGTCAGCCTGGTTTGAATAAATGACTTTTGATTTTGATTCGTTTATTGATTTTATCCCCGCACGCAGTTCGTTTTGGCCGTCGCAGTCGCGTCGGTTGTGCAGCGATTTCTGAGTGTCTAAGGTATAGATTCGTGTGGATTATGTAATAATTTGTAATTTGTAAAAATTGACTTTTTAGATTCGTCTGTTGTCTGTTCGAATGTTCATACAAATACAACAACACGATCTAGCTGTTTATTGATATAGATAAACAGCTAGATCGTGTTGTACCTACTCATCTCAATAAAGTAGATGAATCTACGATTGACAACGGCTTGTTCGTGGTTCGGGAGCATTCGGCTCTAATTCGTTTGTGTACAGAGCCCAGTCCATATCTACAGCATTAACATATAAATTGTTTTGAATCCGGCGACTACACCGCGTTAAATTATTTCGCGAAGTTCGCAAATTTACATGGTAATTGCTATAACTCAAGATTTGTTGTTGAATTTCTGATTGTGCGGTTAGACAAATCTGAGTGGAATTAACGAGTTAAGACTCGGGATCTGTTAGTCAGATTAGCTTGATGTGTTTATAAGAACCGGCGTTACAGAAGGACCGTTAAACGCATAATTTTGAATTAACTGCGTCCTGCGTATAATGTACACATACTTCGGAAACTCGTCGTCGTAAATGTAATTATTCTGGGAATATTTCATTTGGAGCCACCTCCCTGTCGTCGCGTATTCTGTTTTCGGGTGTTTGTAGTTACAGGGCACTTCAGGTGTTTGTAGTTACAGGGCGCTTCGGGTGTTTGTAGTTACAGGGCGCTTCGGGTGTTTGTAGTTACAGGGCGCTTCAGGTGTTTGTAGTGACAGGGCGCTTCGGGTGTTTGTAGTTACAGGGCCCTTCGGGTGTTTGTAGTTACAGGGCGCTTCGGGTGTTTGTAGTTACAGGGCGCTTCGGGTGTTTGTAGTTACAGGGCGCTTCGGGTGTTTGTAGTTACAGGGCGCTTCAGGTGTTTGTAGTTAGAGGGCGCTTCGGGTGTTTGTAGTTACAGGGGGCTTCAGGTGTTTGTAGTTACAGAGGGCTTCGGGTGTTTATAATTACAGGAGGCTTCGGGTTTTTGTAGTTACAGGGGCTTCGGGTGTTTGTAGTTACAGGGGGCTTCAGGTGTTTGTAGTTACAGCGGGCTTCGGGTGTTTGCAGTTACAGGGGGCTTCGAGTGTTTGTAGTTACAGGGGGCTTCGGGTGTTTGTAGTTACAGGAGGCTTCGGGTGTTTGTAGTTACAGGGGGTTTCGGATTTCAAAGACATGTGAAATGTAATGAACATCGTGTTCACGAATTGATGCTTTTCACAAGTCCTCGACGCGAATTTCGGGCGTTTGCTTTAGTAAGTTGGTAGAAAACCTCTCAGCTTTCACATTTTATTTACATTTCCTTCCTAAAATTTGCTGATACAATTGTTTGGATTCAATTAAAACTGTTATTCTGTCGCTTAGCTTGACGCGTAACTTGCTTTATCTAAACTTTAGGAGATCCAAACGAGTATAACTTTTCATGGTGGCAGCCCAAGATATAAATAAAACTCAAAAACACTCACAATTTAAACTTTAATACACTTCAGCTCCCAAAAGGGCTATCAACTGAGTTGCCAACACAACTTTCACTAGTCGTAAAATGTATTAGACTCCGTGGACTGGTTTTAATCGATTTTACTCGATGTGTGTAAATCGTGAAATTCACTCCACAACTACTCGTAGTTTTGAACTTTTGAATTCGACGACAGGATTAATATGTGAAATGTTAAGTTAATAATGACCTATGTTAATAATGCGACAGTTATGAAATACTTACATGACAAACAACGCTACGCCGCGTGCATGAAAAAACCCTCTTTTGTCAATTTCTTATCTAATTGTGAGAAAGCTTGAAATAATACAGTTTTCAGTAGTACAGCTATAAAAATACAGTTTTCGTGGCGCTAAACCATTCGTGTCAGTTACAGCCCAGCCTTCTTCTGCAAAGCAATAATGCTCGCGAAGGAGGAGGCGGGACGATTGAGGGAAAGTCAAGTTTCTCGCCGTCTCGCCCCTAGCCACCGCAGAAGACGCCCTGGGCGTCGGGAATCCCGGGCAGATTTCCGCCACCGTAGGCGCGAGCTTGCGGACGGTGAGCAATGGGTAGCTCACCGTCCGGTAAAACCAGGCCCGGATCGATGGCGCGTTGTATTCCACATGTGCCTTAAAGAGATGTCGTCAGCACAAGTGTAGGGGTCCACTAGGGCCGATGCCTGCCGGGGACGCGGGAAAGTACTAAAGGGTTATCGAGGCCCCTGGCAACACAGGCAACGGAAGGATTACGGGTGGGTTTTAGTCAGTAAGAGTCCGCCACACCCTCCCGCTCCGCCCAGAGCGGGAGAAGTTATTTGATGATTTCCCACCCAAAAAAAAAAAGCGTTAGTGCATAAGTGTGCATAAGTGATGAAACTATTAAAGTTTCATCACTTATGCACTCTTGAAAATATAGTTTATTTCACACATTAGTTTTAGGTACTTAATGTAGATATTGTATAATCATAAAATAAAATTTTATTTTATTTCAAGCATAGCCGAAAACTGTGTGACTTTTAAATATCAAGAAATGGTTTCTTAAATTATAGGAAAAAAAAACTGACGTTTTAAAAAAAAAATGGTTATTTACAATATTTTACCGCTATATTTGATATAAGTTGAAAAAAGTGTTTGAATCCCCATGTACCAGGCCACTCAGAAAGTATTACGAAAAAAAGTTTTTAATTTAACTTAAAGGGTATCATTAAAAAATGGATGTGCGCCGGAACATTTTCGCGCTACGATTTTTTACGATTTCATGTGTCGCCTGAAACCGGACGAATCGTACGATAGACTTCAAATGGCATTCATGAAAGAAGGCTCTTCTAAGGCAACCGTGTATCGTTGGTGTAACGAATTCAAGCGCGGTCGACTAACTTTGGAGGATGAAGAAAGAAGTGGTCGCCCTTTGACGGCTGTTACGGAAGAAAACGTGCTAGCAGTGAAAAACTTTATCCATGACAATAGGTGAGTTACGTATCAAGAGATTCAGCAAATACTGCAGGTTGGATCGGGAAGCCGTCAGGAAATGCTACACGTGTATCTTCGCGTGAAGAGGATAGTTTCACGCTGGGTGCCGCACAACCTCACCGATGCTCAGAAGCAGGCCCGGGTGGAATGGTGCCGTGATATGATAAACAAATTTGGAGCAGGCTCGTCTCGGCGTGTTTACGACATCATTACAGGTGGTGAGTCTTGGATTTATCAATACAATCCAGAAACGAAGCGCCTTTCGACGGTTTGGGTGTTTCAAAACGAATCAACGCCTACCAAAGTCAACCGATCTAGAAGCGGGGGGAAGATTTTGATCGCGAGCTTTTTCAACTTGACTTGGTGTCAATTCCTTTACGGAACCAAAGAAGCATCAACGCTGAATGGTATACTACCAAACGGTTGGCAGAAGTTTTCTCTGTTGTGAGCAACAAGCGACTAAACACAGAGCTCCGCGGGCTACTGCTCCACTACAACAACGCGCCTTCGCAGACCGCGCTCAAAACGAGGAACTTCCTGGACAGCACGCCGGTCAAACTCTTAGGTCACCCTCCTTACAGCCCTGACCTAGCACCGTGTGACTTTTTTTTATTCCCAAAAATAAAAAATCGGCTCAAAGGGATACTATTTTCGTCGCCGGAAGATGCGCTGTCAGCGGTCAGCAGTCTGTAAACGAGGTGTCTGCGGCGGACTGGAAAAAGTGTTTCAAAAACTGGTTCAGACGCATGAAACTTTGTATAGAGTCTAGTGGATAGTACTTTGAAAAGATTTAATAAAAAAATATTTACCTATAGAACATTTTTTTTAATTTTTTTAAAACTTTCTGAGTGTCCCACGTAAGTAGACCATAATTGATATGCTTTTTATGATATTTTTTTACTGTTCAAAATCAAACGTTGTTTCTTGTAATAAGATGATCAAACCATACTCTCGCGTCGTTTTTCGGAAAACTTGTTGCGAATATTAGTCATTATCTATGAATACTTAATTTATTTGAAATCCCGTCCAGCCACAAGCAAAGACTATCTGACTGACATGGCCGTCATCTACCCCAGTCACCAGGGAGTGTGGAACCGGCAAGAGATGTCGTGCGGTGCCCACAGGGATCGGTCCTGGGGCCGCATCTGTGGGACATCGGATACGACTGGGTGCTGCGCGCCGACCTCCCTAGCGGCGTCAGCGTAGTGTGCTGCGCTGACGACACGTTGGTCCTGGTGCAAGGGAGGTCGCACCATGCGGCGGCCGAAGTAGCGGCACGCGGGGTTGCGACAATCGTCGAAAGGATCCAGCAATAGGGACTCGAGGTGGCCCTGCACAAGTCCTCGGAATGCGCTAACGTCGGGGTCCCAAATAACGGTAGGAGGGGTTTCCATCGGCGTCGAGTCGACGATGAAGTACCTGGGACTCGTCCTTGACAGCCAGTGCAACTTCGTGGAGCATTTCCAACGTTTGCTGCCTTGAGGGGGCTGCTGCCCAATCTAGGCAGTCCAAACGCCTCCTGCCGGAGGCTCTACGCGGGGATCGTGCGGTCCACGGCCCTTTACGGGGCTCCGGTACGGGCGCGTTCCCTGGCGCTGCGGCCAGCCAGCCGGTTGAGCGCGGCCCAGACGGTCATGGCCATCCGGCTGGTCCGGGGATACTGCATGGTCTCCTGTGAGGCAGCGAGCCTCCTTACCGGATTGCCGCCATGGGATCTGGAGGCCCACGCGCACGTATAGAAGTAGCGCGAGGAGGCGAAACGCCAGGGCGTAACTCCACTGCCGCGAGAAATCGCAGCACAGCGGATGGAGCTCCGGCGGGATCTCATGGCGTCATGGAGAGTACGGTTGTCGCAACCCAGTGCTGGGCACGCCACAATTGCGGCGATAAGTCCCCTCTTTGAGGAGTGGCTAGAGAGGCGCCACGGCGTCCTCACCTTCTGCCTGATGCAGGTCCTAACCGGACACGGCAGCTCCGGGAGGTTCCTGTCTCGGATACGGCGGAAGGAAACGCCCGAGTGTCCACTGTGTGGATCGCCCGGAGGACACGGTGGAGCATACGGTGGAGGTCTGCCCGGCTTGGGCCGAGCACCACCGTGTCCTCGTGGAGGCGATCGGCGGCAGAGATCTCCCGCGTCCGGCCCTGGTTCAGGCCATGGTACGTAGCGAGAGGGCATGGCATGGCAGCGGTTACCTCCTTCTGCGAAGCAGTAATGCTTGCGAAGGAGGAGGCGGGACGGTTGAGGGAAAGGCAAATTTCGCGCCCTCTCGCCCCTAGCCGCCGCAGGAGACGCCCTGGGCGTCGGGAATCCCGGGCGGATTTCCGGCCTAGGCGCGGGCTTGCGGACGGTAAGCAAACCGCGGAAGGTAGCTCACCGTCCGGTAAGGACCAGGCCTGGGTCGACGGCGCGTTGTATTCCACGCGCACCTCAAAGAGATGTCGTCAGCACAACACACACATTGCACTAAAATCTAACCTTTTCGAAAACTTGGTTAGCCGAAAAATTAAATTACATTCAGATAACTTTTTATTTGACTGGTAATGCATGATTTCAGCATTAATGATGTAACTACTATTTTGTTACAATACAATTTTAATAAAAGAGTGACCATGAAGTTTCCTGCCCGTTCTTTTCCATAAGGCAACTAGCTTCATCTTTCAGAATGACTGACTCCTTTGACAAACCAAAACTGCCTGTAAATGGTTTAATTGAAATAAATTCTTTGAGTTTGATTTACACGTACCCCTAGCAAAAATCTTAAACCAAAATACATGATGATTATTAACATTAACTAAATTAAATTAAAAATAAATTAAACCTAAAAAAGGCCCTCGAGGCATTGTACCGAGGATACTGGCGGCATTTCCTCGCTGAATTGCAATGCTGATGCGTTGCGCAAGAAATCCGCCAGCTTTTCGGTCACCAGTTACATCGACTAGACGTTTCCCGATTTCCGCAAATAACTTATGCGCACTGGGACCCCACGGACCGAGGGTCTCAACACCAAAGTTGTACTCTCTGCCAAGGCCTCTATATTTTATAAGCAGAAATCTACTTTTATATATTATAAAAACAATAACTTTATTATGTATCACTCGCTCATCGCTTAAACCGCGTCCCTCACGGAATTTTATGTGTTTAAACAATAAGTTACCTCACTCGAAAATTCCAAATTCAATCAAGGAGTTGACTATTTTGTAAATTCCTGGAAACGGCTAGATTGGCTTAGTTCGGGATTAGCTGTTGACGTAATTTAACTCCGTTGGCACCTACACCGTAGATAAATAGCCTAATTTACTCTACCTTTGGCGTAGAAACGAGATTTAGTCGGATTAGTGCTGAGTTGAAGTTATACTTTGTAATGTTTAACGGGTAGTTGTATTGAAAATGGATAAGCTGTAAAACTCTGGCTGTAAGCTGTAAGTCGTATCTTTTTCCTCGGTGCGATGAAAGAATCCAGAACCTTATGATTTACAGATTCTGTGCCGTCGAATTCAAATAATAGTTAAGTGCACTAACATTATTAAAACCAGTTCCCAAATTAGTGAACGCAGTCTTATTGATAAACTCCTCCTTTTTTGGAAGTCGGCTAGAAAGGTAAAAATGTTATTAAACAAAATCATAATGTCAGCTCTGTTGGTTGAGGCTCTACTGGCCCCCAGCCCAGGGTCAAGTCTAATAATTTAGGTCCCTACATTGTGACTTTTTGACCGATTTTCCATTAAATACTGTTCTCAAAATTCTCACTTATTAATTATACTTGGTCCTTAGATTGTAAAATTGCGCATTCAAATAATCATTTCTAAACATCCGTAGCACAACCACATCATTCATGAGCTACGACTGCTACGAGTCTACTGGCGTAGCAGCGATGTTGGCTACGGCGTAGCGGCTACGCAGACCTTTATCCACCCATAACCTAGAACTACATTTAATTTGTTATGAAAATGTTCAGTCTTTCTTTCTTTGATTCAGGTTAAGAATTAAGTTTTATTATTAATAAAATAAAGTTTGAGTTAACAATACGAACGTAAAAATACCCTGTAAGAGTAGAATCTACTAGACTCTTCTTCCCAGTAATATAAAGGCATTTTGGTTCTTAGTCAACATTTAAAAACCGACCAAGTGCATGTCGGACCGCGCACAATGAAGGGTTCCGTAGTTGGGAAGTTAGGATGAAACATTGTAGTTGATAAACATGTTCTCCCATACATCGATATACGTCACGGTCAATTCTCCAACTGCAAATTTAAGTTGGTCGACTATTACTCGTTATCTTGCAAAGCCCACTTAGCTGTGATAGTTCTTACCCATTTCATTTCATTATATGTACTACTGCTATGAATTTTTCCACATCTCCATAAACAACCATTTAGCTGGCAAGGCATTTATTACACAAGGGGATCCTTGAATCGAAAAGTGGTGTTCACAGCCCTGCAATATTTTTGAACGGCCTATCCAACGATACTCCACACCATGGGGTAGACGAAAAAAAAAATATCATCTCCACATTACGTACAAGGGAGGTACGCAAAAATTTTTTTTTCAACATTTTATTTTAGCAATTTGTCGGCGTGATTAATATGTATACCTATGTCAAATTACAGCTGTCTAGTACTAAGCGTCTCTGAGGTACAGCGGGGCCAAACACATAGATAGATAGACAGACAGACAGATGGACATGGTGAAACTATAAGGGTTTCTTGTTTACTACGGAACTCTAAAAAGTTAAGATTTCCTTAACATTCCTTCAAAAAAATATTTTTGACTACGCATATAGTCATAATTTTGTCTGGGCGACTAGGAAAACTCCTGAAAAGAATGTTTGCTAAATATCTCAGAAATCGTACACGTGAATATGTATTATTAGACTTTTCAAATCGAATAAATCATTCGAAGAATTATTAGCCAAAACAAAGTTGGCCAACGTTTGACGTCATGCTGCCTGGCGGAATCACCTTTGCTTTAACAAGTATAAGTTACATAAAAACGTCCATGGAATGTCTATTCTTTGTTGTGGCTAATGATGAGTACTATAAACAGTCATTATTTTATGTTTCAATAGTTTTGATTTTTTTGTAATGACTTTTATAGGCAATTTTTTTATGCCTTGGGTTACATTATTGTAATTTTCGTAGAGATCTTTATTCTTTTTGAAAATAAAATACAGCCAGTTACTCGCTGATAATGTAGCTTTCTATAGGAGAAAGTAGTTTTTAAATAAGTTGAGTGGTTTTTAAGTTTATCCATTACAAAAAAAAACAAACAAAACATCAAATATTTTCTCTTTATAATATTATTAGTATAGAATAGATATCAGCAGATACCTAGAATAACAATTCATCCTTAAAATATTTTTTTAGAAATTCTCCATTATACTCGTATATACACCACAAAACGTGCAAGGGAATATACACACACCATTTATTTATTATCTACCACACAACTCAGGTATAACCTCTTGTATAGTAACTCCTCTAAGTAATATGGCGGCAAATTAAATTTCGAACGGGAGTCCACGCCGCCGGTGACAGCTGACGAAGGTCCGTTCAGACATGTTTTTTTTTTAATTCCACCGGCCGCTGCCTTTGCCTATAGATGTTATGGACTTACAAATAGAAGGGAAAAAATGCAAATTACCTTTTTCTATTTCTGTTGAATTCTTCGGCTTATTTTGTTTTCCCTGTTTTGATATTCTTAGAATACGGTTAGTTAAGAAAATCGAATGTTGTAAGTCCGTTGTTATAAGTAGTACGGCATTTGAAAATATCTTGCCATTTTCCGAAACCGAAATTCCCCGAATAGTAGGAATATGTGTCCACCTGATTTTGGCGGGCAAATAAGGGTCCATGAAAACGAAAGTAAATCTAAATACCACGGCTAACGCTTTTCTTACGAAGGTGAATGTATACTTTTTAGGGTTCCGTAGTAAACAAGGAACCCCTATAGTTTAACCGTGTCCGTCTATCTGTCTGTCCCCGCTGTAGCTCAGAGACGCTTCGTACTAGAAAGCTGTAATTTAGTATAGGTATACTCGTACATATTAATCACGCCGACAAAGTGCTAAAATAAAATCATGAAAAACATTTTTTTTAGGGTACCTGCATGTAATGTGGGGAAGATAGTTTCTTGTCTATCCCATGGCGTGGGGTATCGTTGTATAGGCCGTTCAAAAATATTACGGGTTTGTGAACATCACTTTTCGATTTAAGGATCCGCTTGCGTAATATTAAGTATTAAAGTCCTAATTTTTGTTAGAGTGTCCTCCCCCCAGAAGCTAAATGGTTGTTTATAGAGACGTGAAAGAACATATAATGAAATTAAAAGGAAAACTATCACAGCTAAGTGGGTTTTACAAGTTAACGAGTAATAGTCGACCAAATTAAAGAGAATTGATTGTGGCTTATATCGATGCATATGTAGAACATGCTTTTCAACTATAATGTTAATTTTGTTTTTGGGATTAATTCATACCAACTTCCCAACTACGAAACCCTTCATTGTGTGTGGTTCGACACGCACTTGGACGGTTTTTTTTCTTATAAATCTGTTGTTTGGCTCCCGTAAAAACTTATAGTTTTACATGTTTTGCCAAGGGAAAAAAATTGTTCTTTAATACCTGGATGGACCATTTGTCCTAGATTTTAAAATACCTACGTGTTACCTAATGTAGGGACCTCCCTACATTACGTTCCCGATCGGACATCATATTATTGTGATCGTCTGTCAACACCCTTTTGCATTTTCTCCTGAATCCAGATTTCTTGTTTTGCTAGCATAATTTAAGCACAAATATTTCGCTCGACTTGTACGAATTCTCGGGTAACTCCCCACTAAAGAGACAAAAGACAATGCATTGTAATGTTATGTGAAATGCCAGGACCCTTACCATGTTTATGAGTGGAAGCACTTGTAAAATAACATTTTGAGTTTTGTACCTAGACGAATGACCGAGATACCTTCTACGACCACTCTGAAACCTGTGGTCTTTGGTCATATCTCGAGGTGTGCTTCGAAGATCTATAATTTTCTTTGCTTTTGTCCCGTTTTCACCCTTTTTGTAGTAGTGTCCGACACAAGGTTTGGTTTCGGCCAGTTTCCGCCTAAAAAACAGGTTTCGGCCACAGTTTTGGTTTCGGCCAAAAAGTCCCGACCGAAATTGGAGTATGGTGATCGTGAGCGGTCGGTTTTGATAGAATACTACCGAACTGACCGATACAGACAGCGTAGATTTAGTAACGGGGTTCCGTCTTCACCCTATTTGTACCAAACTCAAAAAAGAAAATGTTTACTTTTAAATAGAACTAATTTAGGTTCTTATCAGACATGCTGCTTTAGTAACAGCAAGTAGTTTTATTCACTTTCTGGTAGATTAATACAAGCTCTAAGGGCAACAGCAGCAGATTCATCTACGCGACTGTGCCCTCGATCACAAAAGCAAAATCACATGTTTCAGCAATTACTTCGACGCTGCATCCTATTTTGCGGACTCGTTCCGTTAGGTACGATTTTAAAATTCCGTTTTCTAACGATGCTGAATTGTTTGACGGAAAGATAAAGCATTTTCGCTACATATATCCAACTTCCGAAAAGCGATTAAAGCGTTGATTCCTAATGCTAAAATTACGCGGTATAAAGAGTTGAATTGAGCATCTGAAAAATTACTGCTCCTTCCCTTATTGAAGTTAGTTAGGACTTATTTTTCAAAGTTTTTTTGAAAGTTTTGACAGTTTTTCACACAATATCTAGAACAGAGTTTTTATTTGGATAAAAGAAATCTGTTAATTGCCAAATCAGCCCTTACTAAAAATCTTTGTAACAAATCTACAAAAACGACGGGTCTCAGAAAATAATGTCATTTAAGGCGCTGACAAGACCCAATTGACCAAAATAGGCTTCTCTTAAGAAAGAAAATTGCCAAATCTGTAAAGTTTGTGGTAGCGGAAAAAATATATGTTAATTTTGAACATATTTCCCAGAACTTGGTTGTCACCAAAACACGTTTTGAAAAAAAATCTCGATACAAACTAACGTTAAACTAACCTCTTACCTTGAGTTCTAATCCAAAATATCTGTATTAAATATCAACATAAATTACGTATTTAATTAACAACAAGTACGTCTTATTTTAATGCAGAACTTGGTTGTTTTTTATTTTCGATTAGTCAACTCAATTCTGAGTAAATAGATAATTACTTCATATTTTGCAATAAATTACAAGCGTTTTGTCGTCGCGCTTCTCTTTCTTTTCTATGCAATCTGACGGTGACCGCAGTTTAGGTGTTGTCAGCGTCTTAATGAACTTAATTTGTATCCCTAAGACTAGGAGCTCCATGTTGTACTCCTCATTGCTGTCACTGTGGCGAAGTTGTCAACAGTCTCGGACATCACGGCCTGTCTTGCAGCCGAAGTGCGGGTCGCTTAGCGCGGCACGCGAACATTAATGACATCATCCGACGAGCTTGTCACCGTCGGCGTTCCAGCTGTATTAGAACCCAATGGCCTGACACACGACGATGGCAAGAGACCAGACGGCATGTCATTATTTCCATGGAAGGTGGGTAGGCCTTTAGTGTGGGATGCATTTTGTGTCGATACTCTTGCGCCATCCCATCTTCCTGGCACGGCGTGCTATGCTAGCGCTGTTGCTGTGGCTGCAGAGAACCTCAAGCGGCGTAAGTATAATAACCTAGTTGGTAATTATATTTTCGAGCCGTTTGGGGTTGAAACACTCGGGCCGTGGGGTCCGAGTGCTCATGGCCTTTTTAAGGAAATCTCTAGACGGCTGGTTGACACTTCCCGTAACCCAAGGGCTGGGTTTTACTTTGGCCAGAGGCTAAGCATTGCCATACAACGTGGCAATGCCGCCAGTCTCTTGGTTACATTACCAGTCGATAGCGATGTGGATGAATTTATCGACACCCTATTTTAGTTTGTGTATAGTTTTAGTTATTTTTATTAATTAATTAGATATATTTGTTTTTTTTTAAGAACCCATATTTGCAAAATAAATGTCTATTCAATAATAAAAAAACTAACTTTCATATGTTTCCGTTTCGGCCGAAACTAGAACAGGAGCCGAAAGTTCAGTTTCGGCTTAAAACCGTTTTTCGGTCTGACACTAGATTTTAGGTACACCAGACACCAAGACACCATCCTAGTATTGACTATAGTCTCCGAGTTAAAGACAACTAAAGCTTTGCGTGGACTGCGAGTCCGGGGGTAACCATCACCTTATAGCAATATTATTACAATATTTCAGCGTGAGAAAGAGATGGAGCTATAAGTCCTGTATAGCTCCATCACTTTCCCACTGTGAAGTAAGATTATAATAATACTGCTTTAAGAGGTGATGGTTACCCCCATCTGAATGTCAAGATAATATTGTGCGTGTGTACTTAGTAGCGGGGCAGTTGCGTAACAAACTATCAGTAGCAAAAGGATTCATTTTGGCAGTTCAACAACATTAATTGCATTGTTTACATTGTTGAGCAGACAATATTTCGAACATAATAAAGCAATGAATTAGCAATACATACTTCAAAATAATTAAAATCTCAAAGGAGCTGGGACGATATTTATTGCGATTTAACATACAAATCGATTCTGAGCCGCAGTTCAGGTCCGGATCGCGCAAGACTTTTGGCGGTCGGAACCAGAGAGGCCGGTCATTGGCTACATGCCCATCCTTCTCCATATACCGGTACCTTCCTGGATCCGACCTCGCTTCGTCTGGCGACTGGTCTGCGGCTTGGGGTCACGGTATGCACTCCACACACATGCCCTTGTGGCACGGACGTGGACCGACTGGGTCACCACGGACTTTGTTGTCAAAAAAGTGCAGGCCGCTTTTCAAGACATGCGACACTTAATGACATAATCCGCCGGTCTCTTGCCAGCATCAATGTGCCTGCTCTTCTTGAGCCGACTGGCATTGTCAGAGATGATGGCAAAAGACCTGATTGTGTGTCTTTGGTCCCGTGGAGTTTGGGACGGAACCTTGTGTGGGACGCTACCTGTGTAGACACACTGGCACCATCCCACCTCCAACAGACTACTTCTAAACCGGGTGCAGCGGCAGAAAATGCCGAAAATCTGAAAGTTATTAAATATGGAGGTCTTGGCAGAGAGTACAACTTTGTGCCCTTTGGCGTCGAGACCCTAGGTCCGTGGGGTCCCAGTACGCATAAGTTATTTGCGGAAATCGCGAAACGTCTAGTTGATGTAACTGGTGACCGAAAAGCTGGCGGCTTTCTCGCGCAACGCATCAGCATTGCAATTCAGCGAGGAAATACCGCCAGCATCCTCGGTACAATGCCCCGAGGGCCTTCTTTAAGCTTAACTTAGTTTTAATTTAATTTAGTTAATGTTAATAATCATCTTGTAATTTGGTTATGTAAATAAATATATAAATTCAGATTGATATTGATAGTGTGTAACGGAATTAGGTAGCTGGTTCTTCAGTTCTGCAACTTCAATTCTGTTAACACGTACTCGTATAGCACCTTATTACCTCACTACACTACGTAGGTGTACGATCTCGGTTGTAACTCAAATTCGAGTACCACACATAGTAAGGTACCCTAGTTACAAACAGGAGATGAGAGTTTGTTAGCAAGCGAGCCGGAATCTCAACGTTATAATGTGATCCGGAAACGTCATACCGGAACAGAGTAGCAGTCCTTTATTAGGTAAGCCCGGTACTCGGCACTCCACACGACGTCTTAGTGAGTTTGAATAAGATTTTGTATGTAAACAACCTACTTGGGCTTGAGAAACTAGGTGGAAGAAGATTTGCGTGACTATTCTAAGCTGGCTGTGTGAAGATAACATATATTTTTTAGAATTATACCATTTTGTAGGTAAAGTCGAATTATTAATTCACTGGATTAATCTGCTGTGCTAGCTGTCACTTTGAGTAATAAAATAGTCATATTTATTGTAATGGTGATCGTTTAGTTTAATCGATTTATATAAGTGTAAAATAAATGTATAATAATAAGTTTAAAAGTCTAGAATACAATCAATATGACCATATTAATACACAAAAGTGACAGCTAGCTCATGTCCAGTCAGATTACTCCAGCCAGTGACTTAATAATTCGACTTTAATGCCGCGTTGACACAGTCAAAGTACCCTGGTACAAAGTAGATTTGACAAACCATATTAATACACAAAAAGTGACAGCTAGCTCATGTCTAGTCAGATTACTCAAGTGACTTAATAATTCGACTTTAAAGCAGCGTTGACACAGTCAAAGTACGCTGGTACAAAGTAGATTTAACAAACCATATTAATACACAAAAAGTGACAGCTAGCTCATGTCCAGTCAGATTACTCCAGTGACTTAATAATTCGACTTTCAAGCCGCGTTGACACAATCAAAGTACGTACCAGCGTACTTTGATTGTGTCAAAGTAGATTTGACAAAACAGTTTTTGAAAAGTTGAACGCGGCCCTAGTCCACTTTGATTGGACGCCGTCATCCAAGTGCGCTCCTGATCAGCGTTGCTATGACCAGAAAAACGTCCAAGTTGTCGTCAGATCTACTTTGTCCAAGCGTACTTTGATTGTGTCAACGCAGCTTAGGGGTAGGAAGGTACATAAGTTATCCTGGGATATGAAATTATGCAGAGTGGATTGGATGTGATGATACACTGCAGGGAGACATGTGCGGCATGACATGAAACACACAAAAAATATATTGCCAGCAAATTCTTCTAAATGAGCTGTGCTGCTGGGGAGTTTGATCCGCCACTTCTTGTTCACAGCTAAAGCACTAGGAAATGGTGAAGAGCGGGCGTTTTGGCGGACCGTCTTATGTAATTTTGACGTTCTAAAAGTGCTGATTCTCAGCCTAGTTTGAATAAATGACTTTTGATTTTGATTTGAACACAGAAATAGGTAGGTACCATAGTTAAATACAAAACATCACTGACAGACAAGTTACTAAATTCATATACACAATTGTAGTCAAAACAATTTATCACGTGGCACTACGAGTAGGTGGTGCTCGTCATAATCACGAGGCCGCTAATTGGGAAACTTACCCGACTGTTAACTGTTCCAAAAGTCATTGTTTACTGTGTTACCTGTCTGTTGCCTAGTCGCAGCTTTGTGCTAGCTAACTATTGTTGTTGAGACGGAATAGAAGCCGGCACAGCAGTTATGAAATACCTAAAATACGAGGAAAAAAGTTTTTCGGTACAGAATAGGCAAATTTGGCAAAAGTGGGCTATTTTAAAAAATTAAAATCCGCCAAGTGCGTGTTGGACTACGTACAATGAAAGGTTCCGTAGTTAGGATGAATATATCCCAAAAACAAACTTAACATTGTAGTTGAAAAACTTGTTCTCCCATACATAATATACTTCACGTTCAATTCTCCATCTGCAAATTTAAGTTGGCCGACTATTACTCGTTAACTTGTAATGCCTACTTAGCTGTGATAGTTTTCCTTTTAATTTAATTATGTATTCTACTTACTACTGCCATGATTTTTTTCGCATCTCCATAAACAACCATTTAGCTGGCGGGGGGGAGGGCGGGGGGGAGGGCGGCGGTCACTTGACTCTAACAAAAATTAGCACTTTAAAGCTTAATATTACGCAAAAGGATCCTTGAAATGAAAAGTGGTGTTGACATACCAGCAATATTTTTAAATGGCCTATCCAACAATACCCCATACCATGGGATACGCGAGAAATTATCTTCTACGCGTTACATGCGGGTGCCCTAAAAAAATTTTTTTTTCAAGATTTTATTTTAGCACTTTGTCGGCGTGATTAATACGAGTATATATACCTATGCCAAATAACAGCTTTCAAGAACTAAGCGCCACTGAGCTACAGCCGTGACAGACAGACGGATATAGTGAAACTATAAGGGTTCCCTACGGAACCCTAAAAAACGTATTTTTCTGTTTGAAAATAATCCACCCTGAACCGTTCCTTCATGGAGTCAGACAAGTTAAAGCGGTACAGTGCGTACCGTGCCTCAGATTTAGGCTTAGAATGTTTTTCATCCATGCGGAGCGGAGATGAGTTTAAATTTGGCACAGCTCGGCTCCCCTCTTTTCTTCTCCGCTCCAGTGGACAGGCAGCCTTATGTTGTGCACTCACTCACTTTGAGTTTTCACAACACAGTGATTGGGAATATTGTGATTATATTTTTTAACTTTGCATTAAATAATATTATTAATTTTAGATTAGAATCTTAGTCATTGTTTTCTGACATGAAAATGGCTGACATCAACGTTGAATTTTGTTAACGCGTAGATTTTAACCAGGGCCGATTTAGAGAGGTAGCTGGGTGCATTTTCCGGGACAGTTAAAATAATTAATGTTAAATCATAATTTTACATTTATTAAAGGCATTGATTGTTAATTATAATAAATCTAAATAGGAGGCAACAATTTTTAATTAAGTTACCTGTGGTTTAAATTGAAAGTTAGTACTAATACTAACTTTCAATTTAAACCACAGTACACCTAAGTACATTTTTTTTACAGTTTATACCCACACTAACATATACATATATATATATATATATACACACACACAACAGGCTATCAAAGATAAAATCCCTCGACTCAACTAGCATAAATCAATGCCCAGTTTTGTTTATTATGACGAACACACGTAGACTGCAGCAACAAGCACTTAAAACCTTAATTGCCAAGATCTATCCCAAAGGTCCTAGTTAAAGCGTGTGAGCAGAACTAATGGTATGCCCTGTAATTGATTGAACGCGATCTCACAGCGCGGAAAGGTTCGACGTTTCATTTAATTAAAACCCAGTTTAAAAATACATTCGGTACCGTAACTATCCGGCAGTTGATGAATTAATGGGATTTCACTTGTTTATTAACTTTATGTGTTTCAGTAGTGGATTCTGTGATGTACTTTTGGCGTGAGTCAATGTTTTAACGGTTAACACTGAATTAATTAATGGTTAATGAATTTGGGAAGTATTGTTTTTCGACAAGGATTGATTATGGTTTATACCTTGCTTGTGTGTAACTTAATATTTTAATTATTGCTAATTAACGATAATTAAATATTGTGTTCAGGTACAATCAATCTAACAATCAGCTATACCAATGCATCTCTTCAGGTAAGCCATGGTAAAAATAAACAGTACCCGATTCTATAAATTTTTTAATCATCTCTATAAACGAGTCTACTCACTGTAGCGTAAAACAAGTTCGTGTACAGAATTTTGATTCGAAAAACAGCTTTTAAAAAATTCCCCACCTGACTCTTATATTGTCCAATTTATTTTTCACGGGGAATCAACTGAATTCTCGCAAGGGATCTTGGTACATAATCAAATGGCGAAGGAGACCAATTTTCCGTGCGATCGCCCACTGAACGCCGTGCACCGCGCACCACCGATATCGGCCAAATTAACCCACTGGGCTGCCTCCACAGTAGACGTAAAAAAATTGCATACGGTTTGGAAGAAGTCAGCATGTGGTGTTTTACATTATTTTTATTTTTTTGATTTTTTCCCCAAATACTCTCCATGAGTTCGTTGTCTAGCTAAAACTTCTGAAAAAATTTTCTTTCTGAAAAAACGGGCTGCATGAGCGTCATCTTTCTTTCAATAGCAAGATACTTGCAAGAAGTCATAAGCCATACGGCTTATGACTTCTTGTAAGGCTTATCATTTCAGCATCAAAAGTATGCAATTTAAAAAAAAAATAGGTCCTAATAAAAAATGTGAGCACATTGTAGAAAACTTTTCAATAGTCGGATGCGGTAAACGGATTGTGATGTCTAGTTAGAACGAATCAAATCTAGATGTAGGCGATCAAGAACCTAGCTCTGAGCCGATCTCTATAATTGAACTGTTAGGCTCGATTCCAATGAGGATTTGTGCTTTAATGCGCGCTATTCGAATATTCGAGAGGTTTTCCGTTGAGTTTGCGAAAACGTCTGTTTTAAATCGTAGCTGGGAATGGCTTGGAGATGGAATTGTGAGGCCCCTGTTAATAAAGAGGACGAGAACGTCATCAGAATTCAGAATCCTATAGAATTAATTATAGACATTAGGAACAATATTTTTTTATACGGACGTATGCAACATCCCATTCGACACAATATGAGAGTTCGTTGTTGGCCAGTTGTATATCCTATGATAGTATTATGTGTATATTATACTCGAATGCAACTCCGCTTATTGTTTAAAAGTCAACATTTTTTAACGATGACGTCACTGAAGATTTGACGTCACAGATAAGAGCCTCAAATAGAAACAACTACTCAAGTTTGTCTTGAAACTAACTAACTTTGAACATCTTTACCCAAAGAAAGTAGCAATTGTTTCAAACGTGTCTAAATATTCAACAAGAACCCTTTCGACACATCGTTCTAAAAACATAACATAAAAGCCTACATCCCTACAGCTTGTACCTTCAGCCATAAATTACATTATACCTCACACTGCACTGCTAGGGATTCATTATCTCCTGCTGATTAGAATCCGCGGGCTGACGCGTCGCGTTTTGATGTATTACGTACTCCACAACGACGGATTTGTGTGAACACGAGACAATAGTGCTGTCTTCAAGCACGACTCATTCAATGAGCTGGTTATTTCCTTGAGTTATTCATATTTGTACGATTTGATTCGAAAACATTTCATTTTTTTATTAGACAAATTATCAGCTTTATCATCTGAACTCTTTTTTTTTTTAATGAAGATGGATATTAGCTGCAGAGGTTACCTATAGGCTTATTGCGAGTGCCTGCTTTTTTATATATATAATAGTCCCGTAAAGTGCCTAATGCCCACAATAAATTGGATAAAAATAAAATAGCTTGATACTTTTTCTAATACATGAAGATTTATGGAGGGTTAAAAGTCAGCTTGGCCGAAATAGAAATAGTCTACCTAAATCAAAATCCTAGCAATACTTTATCTTGGCTTTACTAAGTGAGTAGTTCGTTTTAGACTCGACAATAAGATTTATCTCTTTACATATTGAGGCCCGATTGAGGCAATTTAAATTATGTGAGCATGACCTTTGAAAGTCGTCAAAAATGTTGAATCCTTAACCACAATCCTAGAAATCTCCAATATCGCAGCGTAACTTGCATCCCATTTGTGATTAAGGGTACTAAGCAAGGTACCCACGACCACTACCACTGATGATGGAATGGAATCCATCCAACCAACCATGCTTGCCTATATTCAGGCCACCTCGAGAGATGCGTTCCGGACGTAAGACACGATTAGGAACCAATAGTGTTTAACCTGTTAAGCCCCGCGCGACACCGATTCGGAGTCAAACAATAGAAAATCAATTGTGTCTCATTAGCTGTCCTTGACCAATTATATTCGTAACTATTGTACTCCGCTGACAGATGTCAGAAACGCATTCTCTCACCGGTCAGAGTTTAACATAAAATCATGACACTACTTCATAGCCTAACTTCAACCCCGGGGTCGCGGGAAGGTACTTATGGGTCACCGAGGCCCCCCGCAACACAGGCAACAGGAAGGAATACGGGTGGGTTTTAGTCAGTAAGAGTCTGACACACCCTCCCGCTCCGCCCAGAGCGGGAGAAGTTATTTGATGATTTCCCAACCTCAAAAAAAAAAAAAAAAAGCCTAACTTCAACTGCCAAACCTGAACCGTATCCAACATCCAAAAGATGGTAATAATAGCCAACGTGAGGAACTAACTAATCCTTAAATTCCAATCACGCCCATGCATTTCTGTTCACACAAAATTTATCTAACGCCCCTTATTCGTACTTTCTCTTTTCACCCCATTAATAATATTCGAAACGTGTCGTGCTTCGCAAAATGAAGCCCAGTTGAGCCGCCAAATTGAAATCTCATACGACTGGGCCTTTATTAGGCAATAGCGAGCGATCGTTGTCGACTCGACTCTAGAGGTGGTTTACTGACATCCCATTCTCGATAGGGTTAGCGAGGTGGGAGTACATTTTTCAAAGAGAAACCCAACTGTTTCCATGGACGAAACTTTTGAGATTCGCGAGCCACCGTGAAATTTTAGTGTATAAAATTGCGACACAATGTTAGCAAAAAGATTTTGATTAACGAAGTAATCCACATAAGATTGTTGGCCAGCTTTCTGTCTACAATATCTTCACTTTTAATATATTAATTACGACAGCAATTCCATTGTCAGATTAGGCAACAAACAAGGCAAAATCAGCAAGCACCCCAACTCTCACTAACAAAACAGCCACTGGTTTGTGCATTTGTGCTCCAGCACTACCATTACATATCAGCTTTAATGAACGCAACTCATGCACAATATTGTAACTCCATTGGCAATTCGGATTGGTTTGTTTCACAATTCAAACACAGGGGAACCTCGAACGGGTTTAACGCCAACAGCTGAAGTTCGGGAATTGACCTGCTAGTAATCTGTGCTGCTAGTACTGTTCGTATGTTTGTAAGTTAATATGCATGTGGTGTGGGTATTAAGGCTGTTAAACGTTGAGCGTTATCATGTTTCGTATATTTAATACAAAAAGCACATTTAGGTATAACCCAACAAACAAAGTAATCATGGTTGTTTTAATGCTTGAAAATCAACTTTATAAACAAGCAATTTGGGTTTTTGGATGTTTAGAGACTGCTATGTCATTTATAAAGTTACCATTTTTTTATTGTGCCCCTCACGATTTCCCTCTTCTATTTACAATTAAATAGGTGGACTTATAGATAGCTCCACCGACCAAATATTTAGAGAGTAGCACCTCAAAAAATATTCAGAAAAAAATTCACATGCCAGCCCTACCCACCTCGAGAACCAAACTCGTTAAGTCTAGTATACTACTAACGACGAGTAGAATCTAAGGATCGCAGCCTCGTCTCCGCGCCGGCAGGCATTCCTGACACCTGTCCAATTTGCGTCAAATCATCATCCACATGCATCCGATGTCGTTTCATTTACTGTAATGAGACGAGAAATGTCGTAGATGAAATTAAATACTTGAATTTTGAGCAAAATACTTACTTGGGTGCCTTAGAAAGTGGAATTTGAAGTTAGTGGTTGTTTGGAATGGGAAACTTTAGATAAAAACAATTTATGTCAGAACTATTTCAGGGCAGCCGAAAACTATGTGTTGTTGAGAAACTTGGAATAGAGAAGAACCTTTTGAACCTTTGTCGAACTGAGTGCTATGCTCAGCACCATAGTCCATACCCTATATTTTTTATAGATGCTTAGTTAAATAAATAATTTATTCCCGTACAGATTGTAGTATAATGTAGCTAGAGATTGCAATCTGGATTCTTAGAAATACTAAAATAACTGAAAAATGCAGTTTTTTAAATCCGTTTTTTAAGACTCAAATTCGTTGTTTTTTTCGGATTTCAGTCAAAACTGATTTTAACGGATAATATTTGTATTTATCCACAAATTTTCATTGTAAGTAGGTATCGGTATAAATCAACAAAAATCAAAATAAATCCGAACAATATTTGAATTGGTAGGATTAGTATGTATTGTAACTGATTGCAGTGGTGGCCCAGTGGTAACGGCCGCGACTTACGAGTTGTAGGTCGTAGGTTCGAACCCGGACAGGCGCTTTACTTTGTGTAAATTATTTCATCACCACTGCTCTCAAAACGGTGAAGGAAAACATCGTGAGGAAACCGGCATGTCCTAGAACCAAAAACTCGAAGACATGTGACATCTACCAACCCGCACTGGCCCGCGTGGTAGATTACGGCCCACTCCCTCTCACAGAAAGGAGGCCTGTGTCCCAGCAGTGGGAACATTATAGGCTGATTATGTATTGTAACTGATTTACGTTAAACTTTTTCTTGAGCCTGCATTTTTATTTAAAAAAAAAACCGTCTAAGTGCGTGTCGGACCACGCACAATAAAGGGTTCCGTAGTTGAGAAGTTGGATTAAATTTAACCCAAACAAAAACTTAAAAACTTAACATACTCGTAGTTGAAAAAAATGTTCTCCCATACATTCATACATATGCCACGGTCAATTATCGAACTGCAAATTTAAGTTGGTCGACTATTACTTGTTAACTTGCTACAGCGGGGACAGACAGACACATAGGCAGACGGTCATGGCGAAACTATAAGTGTTCCTTGATTTCTAAGGAACCCTAAAATTATAACTTAATTATCTTAAGTTTATGTTATGTTACCTGTATTATCTAAAGTTTAAGTACAGTTTATGTTATGTTATGATTATATAAATTTATAACGGGAAAAATGACTGATGCCCAAAGTGTTGTTGTTTATTTTAGTTGATTTTAATAAGTCGTGCTTTGAATTGAGCGAAGAATGCAGATTCTAAATAATTTTATTTCAGTTTTATCTAATCAACTTAAATACTGAAAAGTTAAAAAAAAATCCGTATAATCCGTTTAATCGGACGAGAATACAGAAATGCGGATTTAAAAATAAACGGACTTTGCCATCCCTAAATGTAGCCGGGTTGGATTTTGTACTGTAATTATAGTATTTATACTATAATTTCGCCCTTTGTACTATATACTATCCACATCTAAGGATAGTAGGCTAAAATACTATAATTTAAAGTTTGCCCCCGAATGCTTAGATTTACGTCATAATTATGAATATTTCGAACGTGTGTGTATCCAAACGAATTTTGATCTTGCGATGTTTTCTGTGTCGATGGCCGGAATTTCCTTGCTTATCTCGTTCCATTCGAAATTCAATTAAAGTGGTAACAATCGCTTGCATATTTTTGTGTAAAATAATAGGTGTTTAGTGTTTTAACTATGGAGAGTGGCAGTGATGATCATGAAAATGACGATAGACCGGGAGTATCCACCCCCCGATTAAATGCCAAGGATGAAGATAGAACTAATAGTAATATTCAAGAACTGATTAACTTAGAATTGGAGTAAATTTTGCCTTAACTGATGTTGATTTTAATAACTATTATGTTAAGACGCTGACAACACCTAATTACTCAAAATTGAGTTGAGTGGTCGAAAATAAAAAACAACCAAGTTCTGCATTCAAATAACACGTTCTTGTTATTAATTAAATACGTAACATATGCTGATATTTAATACAGATATTTTGGATTAGAACTCAAGGTAAGAGGTTAGTTTAACGTTAATTTGTATCGAGAGTTTTATTTAAAACGTGTTTTGGTAACAACCAAGTTCTGAGAAATATGTTCAAAATTAACATATATTTTTTCCACTACCACAAACTATACAGATTTGGCAATTTTGTTTCTTAAGTGAAGCCAATTTTGGTCAATTGGGTCTTGTCAGCGGCTTAAATTAAAAATAATGAATGTGTACTATATTTTTTTATAAAATACTATCCTTTTCATTTTTTTGTGCTATCTTTTTCAACGTCCCTAAATCCAACCCTGGTCATCATCTGCCTGCCTCTTCGTAAGCGTAAGCTACGCTTGCCGCGGTTGGTCCGTGGATGGGTTGGAACCTGATCGATTACTTAGCCACAAGCCCTCCTAGAAGAAATTAGGTACTTATCTTAATCGCTATTCCTGTAATTTAATTATGTTACTCTGGCAAGAAAATTAATTAAAAGCTGATTGAAATATTAATATTCGCCTCGTTATAATTTGAATAAGCATAAGCATCATAAGCATCCTAAGAAGGGACCTAAGCACTTAAATCAAGGCTAACCATATAACCAGCTCCTCCAATATTAATTCACTCATACCTAAGTGTCTACAGTAATTTCCATTACGTAGATATAGAACAAACGATCTGTTAGGGAACACAAATGAATATCTACACGCTGCTGAACGAACATAAAGCTAAAGTAATATACATAAATAACTGGTCTTGGGCTTAAAATTACTTTCAGGCAATTTGTCAGGAAAAAAAGTGTCCCGCGTGGTAACAAATGGGTCAACCTTTTTTTAGACTAACGGAATTTTCTAATCTGTTATCCCTTTGCGTATTGCACGAAAATTAGTCGGTACAAGGAGGATTTATATTGACAAATTACATATAAAGTTGGATGACAGTTGTAGTTCATTGGTCCCTTGGTTACAATTCTTATGAGAACATAAATAAACCTTAAGGCGCTGACAAGACCAAATTGACCAAAATAGGCTTCTCTTAAGAAACAAATTTGCAAAATCTGTATAGCTTGTGGAAGTGGAAAAAATATATGTTAATTTTGAACATATTTCCCAGAACTTGGTTGTTACCGAAACACGTTTTGAAAAGAAAATCTCGATACAAACTAACGTTAAACTAACCTCTTACCTTGAGTTCTAATCCAAAATATCTGCATTAAATATC
This sequence comes from Atethmia centrago, assembly GCA_905333075.3. Taxonomy (NCBI): domain Eukaryota; kingdom Metazoa; phylum Arthropoda; class Insecta; order Lepidoptera; family Noctuidae; genus Atethmia; species Atethmia centrago. Next base: position 27,738,823 of record HG995374.1, read on the forward strand.
AACATACGTTACGTATTTAATTAAAAACAATAACGTCTTATTTGAATGCAGAACTTGGTTGTTTTTTATTTTCGATTACTCAACTCAGTTTTGAGTAAATAGAGAATTGCTTCATATTTTGCAATAAATTACAAGCGTTGTGTCATCGCGCTTCTCTTTCTTTTCTATGCAATCTGACAATGACCGCGGTTTAGGTGTTGTCAGCGTCTTAATAGCGCGTCATGAAGAAATTTAAGCCGAACTAGACCACAGAACTTTGTCCATAAATCCATTAGATTATCCAGGGGGCACTCGTATAGTAAATGAAGGGCAATTCTGTCTATGCAAATATACTTTTTGTCGGTGAAGCTTATATTATAGCTTTTGGGTATTTAGGTGGTAGAGCTTTTTTTAAATTAGAGTTAATTTTTAGGGTTCCGTAGTAAACAAGGAACCCTTATAGTTTCACCATGTTCGTCTGTCTGTATGTATGTCAGTCCCCAGGTTAGCTCGGAGACTCTTAGAACTAGAAAGCTGTAATTTGGCATGAGTATAATTCACGCCAATAAGGTGGTAAATTAAAATCTTGAAAATTTAATTGTAGGTGTCTTTTTCCTCGTCTATCCCATGGTGTGCCTAAAAGTATATGATCCACTGCAGTAAACAAAATCAGAAAAATGTATGATAGGATATATGCGAAGTAGATGTGTTTAAAACATAATACAACTAATTTGATACAAGAGAAAAAAATCACGAAGATACCTCTAAAAATTTCTTTTAACGATTAAAAACCATAGTAATATACTTACATGCAATCATTCTGATTTTTTGTCAGATTATTTTACAAACAACATATTAGCTTAATATAAGTGTTTTAATTTTTTAATCCAATCAATAGATTTGTTGTAAATAGATAATTGCTTCATATTTTGCAATAAATTACCAGCGTTGTGTCATCGCGCTTCTCTTTCTTTTATATGCAGTCCGACAGTGACCGCGCTTTAACTGTTGTCAGCCTCTTAAGGTACAAATTTTTGTTAAAGTGTGATGTTGTTTTTGGATGTAAAAAATTCATGGCAGTAGTACTTATAACGAAATTAAAAGGAAAACTATCACAGCTAAGTAGGCTTTACAAGTTAACGAGTAATAGTCGACCAACTTACATTTGCAGTTGGAGAATTAATGTGATTTAAATCGATGTATGGGGGAACATGTTATTCAACTACAATGCTAAGTTTGTTTTCGGGATAAATTCATCCCAACTACGGAACTCTTCATTGTGCGTTGTCCGACACCCACTTGGCCGGTTTTTTTTTTTACAATAATTAATTTAGGCATCCAATTCCATCCTAGTGCGGCCCTGTGCATTTTAATTGTTTAATCTATGACATTTACAAAAAATATTCTTGTTGTGTTAATATTATTAGCTCAGAATCGTTAAGTTGATGTGTATTTCATTGCGCTTGTACTATTTTGAGATAAGCATAGTATACGGAGACGTACGAAGCCAGTCCTATGAAAATGTTATTCTTTCTTCCCTTGTCTACCACGCTTCTTTTAGCAGCTGGCATCTGAGTATAATAAAAAACCAGCCAGTCTGGTTCATCCGGCTGACTGATGGTCGCTTATAGTTTCGCCATGTCCGTCTGTCTGTCTGTCTGTCTGTCTGTCTGTCTGTCTGTACCCGGCTTAGCTTAGAGACTCTTGGTACTAGAAAGCTGTAATTTGGCATGGGTACATTTATTATACGCACTTGGCCGATTTTTATAATAATTAAGTAGTTTGTTTATTCGTACCAAGTTAACAATAACGAGAAGGACTGCAGCAGCATTTAGGTAGTTGTGAATTGCCGTTGTATTATATTATCCTTGCTTAGATCTTTAAGGTTAAATCAAAATCAAAAGTCATTTATTCAAACTAGGCTGAGAATCAGCACTTTTCAAACATCAAAATTACATAAGACAGTCCCCCAAAACGCCCACCCTTCACCACTTCCTAGTGCTTTAGCTGGGAAGAAGAAGCGGTCAACAAACTCCCCAGCAGCACAGCTGTCTGTTCAGTTAGAGGGAAAAAAAAATGGATTCTGTACAACAGTATGCAAAACAATTTACATTACGTGCAACATAAAACATTAAATTATTAGCCATATGTCAGCTAGCACACCACTATACCAACAAAAAAAAAAAGAAAAGGAAAACACCGAAAACTATTAATTCTCAAGCAGAGATAAAAACGTAAACAGAACTTAATGCCCAAATAAAAGTTAAACTTGCAACCAACAGTCATACGCAGTAGGGAAGGGCAAAGTAGGTATACCCCATCAGTAAAAGACTCACCAGAACCAATCAAATGTACCTAAGTATTAGATCCTATAATTGGCCCTTCAGGATGTTTTATACACGATTTTATTTCTGGAAGTAGGTAGGTCATATTTTTTTAAAACTAGATGAGGTCGGCGTTTCCTATCTGACTACTCTGAGAAGAAAGGCCGAAACAAACTCAGAGGTCACAGTCTCTTTTAAAGTCCAGACATAATCTTGGTCAGATCATGTGAAGACCATGTAGATGGCTAGGCCGCACAAAAATACTCAAACTGCCAGACCATGTTAAAAACTAACTGAGAATAAAACAAAATTAAACCCACAAATGACCCACATAGTCTTCACATTTACAATAATTATTACTTATATCCATCAATACCTTATCAATACAAATTACAATTTGTTACAGGAACCGTTGGATCAGTTAAGTACACTCTTTGTGTAGGATGAGATTGTCAATGAAGCTAAGTATTGAAAGTAGGTGTACCTACATATCTTCCTACGGTCCATATTAGCAATGAGAAATGAAGCAAGCACCATTCAGCTGACTGACTCCTATCGTTCTGGTCTGCACCAGGATGATAGGAGTCAGTCAGCTGGAAAAAACGCTAGAATGACCGTGAATACAAGTGACTTTCTTTTCCTCTTCTATAGATCCGCTTACAACAGAAATGACGTAATATTGTGAAGACAATCCAGAAAGATACCAACCGACTGGGTAGTCTGGGTACAATCTACAAATCATTAAACATTCTCAAAAACTCCACCTACTACTCCAATAGATTTTACGACGCAATACCACGACCCGCACAGTTACTCCAATATTTTTATGGCCCAAGATACCTGAAGGCACAATATATCAATTGTTCAGTGGACCGGCAGAGTTTATAGGCCAGCGTCGAGTGACGTTGTAATACGGACACAAACATTACCCGTTTAAATTGAATTTCGCGCAATTTATCAGGGGCTTCGATAAAATACGGCCCCCTTCCACCTTGAAACGATTTAATTCTACAAGAGTATGCGTGGAGTAATTTAGTAAGTGAAGCTCCGCGTGTAAGGTGGATGGATGGTTATGGATTTTTGGTGAGCGCGTAAAATAAGATTTTTTGGGCAAAGTTAGTGGTTGTGGTGTAATATGTAAGCAGGTAGGTACGCTTTGTTTGATACTTTAAGAGACGCAGTTCACACAGTTGACCTATGTGTTGTGTGTTGATCGAATAATTTCCGGGCCCGTAATGAAAGATGAAACTTTCTTCAGCCACGCTTGAAAAGTTCTCCACCGGAAACACCATACAAGTCCCTAATATCTACACTACATCAGACAAGCGTTGGGTCATCTCTAAGTAAAAAAGAAGTTCTGTCATCTCATTTTCGGCAACAACAGTGTTATTTTATTCGGAATTATATTGGTACCGATTCCCTTGTTCACAAACTAAACTAAATTTAAGTTCAGTGCATCTTTTTCTTTGTATTGCATTAAGAAGAGGACAGAAGATCAAATTAATCAGCTCCTGTCACTACTCCATGCAAGTTTAGACGTGATTAAAAACTTGCCTACTGAAATTACGCCAATTTACGTCAAGCGCTGATTAAATTAGACAGGACTAAACTAATATTTATCTTCTGTCCTTATCTTATTGAAATAGAAAGAAAAAGATGCACTGAACTTAAATTTAGTTTAGTTTGTGAACAAGGGAATCGGCACCACTGTATGACGAGGCAAGCGATCCAAGACAACATGATGGGTAAATATGTGGATGTGGATATCATGAAGATATTTCTTTCGGTGTATAAAAAAAGGCACAGCGATCTGAAGTAACTGGTTCAACAAGACACCAATATACACAACCATGAACCACTAAAGACAGCTAGATTAAACATTACTAGCTTCCACCTAATAGAAATTACTTTAGAAACCACAATCACGCCGACTTCGTCTGGATCGCAATACGAAACTTCGCGCTGAAGTTCGCGGCAACTTCCAGTAATGCGATTAAAAGTCGAGTTGGTCGTCGGACCCGACAATAGATGTTACTTTAACGTTGTTTGTCTTGCGACATCCTCGGACAGCGAGACTGCGACATTGAGACCGTTATTATGGTGAAGTTTTCTCACTGTTTTTGTTTGGGGTGATTAATTAGGATCGTGTAACAGGGTAATAATTTTGATTGTGTTTGGATTTGACCCGCAGAGCTAGACGTCCGAGTAGAAGCGTTTATTAAGTGCGCAAGTAGAACTTAAGTATCTGGCCAATGAGAGATAGAGAACAAACCAGCTAGCCAGATTGATTTTTTCAGGCTGTAGATAAGTTAGAATAACCTACTAAACAGCAGCATTTCTTAGTGGCGCATTGCTAATAGTGAAGTTGTCCTAACGAATTTCATTGGGTTTATGGTCAGATTTTAACCATCATTGATTTTTTTTGTCATTTATAATTTAATCATGTTTGCTGAATTTAAATTATATTAATGATATTATATTGAAATTCACTATTACCAATCATAATATTTGCACGCCCTAGTATGTGGCAAACATGACTGGAACTTTATTTTATTTTTTTGTTAACCTGCATGCATTTTTATTCTTGTATGTGCAAATGTTTGAGAAAATACATATATTAGGTTGGGGAAAAAGTCTTTTCGCATTATAGTATGTATGAACTTGTAATAAAATCTCTTTGGGTATACTGATTGTATCTGGGTAGTTTTGGTATCATTGAAAGTTTAACGTATGTTGATATTATATTTATATAATACAGATATTTTGCATTAGAACTCAAGGTAAGAGGTTAGTTTAACGTTAGTTTGTATCGAGACTTTTTTCAAAACGTGTTAGAACATAATTCAAATTAGGAAAATGTGTGATTTTCATTTGTTTTTCGTACCGTCAAGATGAGTGAATCTAATGATTTCGTCATTAGATTCATCAGATTCGATATATTTTAAAATTTTACTACAAAAAAGGTAAAAATGCAACGCAAGCCGCGAAAAAAATTTGGTTTAAGCGATTCAATCCGGAAATTTTGATGTCAAAGATGCACGTCGCTCTGGTCGCCCTATTACGGATAAAATGGATGCCATTTATGAAAAAGTGGAGAAAGATCGGCATATCAGTAGTTACGACGTAGCTGAAGAACTGGGAATTGACCACAAAACAGTTTTGGCGCATTTGAAAAAAACTGGGTACACAAAAAAGCTCGATATTTGGGTACCACACGAGCTCACTGAAAGAATAGGTTTCTTTCAGTGAGCTGCACACAAATACAATGAACCGTGTACTCATTTGTGATTCTTTATTACGACGTAATGAAACCGAACCATTTTTGAAGAAGCTGATAACTGGTGATGAAAAGTGGATCACGTACGACAAGAACGTGCGAAAAAGGTCGTGGTCAAAGGCCAGTCAGGCTTCATAGACTGTGGCGAAACCCGGGTTAACTCGCATTATTCATTATGAGCTATTACCACCAGGCAGGACCATCGATTCTGAACTCTACTGCGAACAACTGATGAGATTAAAGCAAGAAGTTGAGAGAAAGCGGCCGGAATTAATCAACAGAAGGGGTGTGGTTTCTCATCATGATAACGCTAGACCTCACACATCTTTAGCCAGTCAGCAAAAATTAAGAGAGTTTGGCTGGGAGGTGTTAATGCATCCGCCATATAGTCCTGACCTTGCACCTTCAAATTTCCACCTGTTTCGGTCTCTTCAGAATTCTTCAGGCAGTGTCAGGTTAACATCACGAGAGGATTGCCAAAACCACTTGTCGCGGTATTTTGATCAGAAGTACCTACCAAAATTTCTATAGCAATGGGATCATGTCCCTACCTACAAGAAGGCAAAAAGTTATCGAACAAAATGGTACCTACTTTAGTTTAAATTTAAATAAACTATATTAAAAAATGTTTTGAATTTTCTTAAAAAAAGCGAAGAAACTTTTACCCCAACCTATTATGTATCTTTATCTTTAAAGATATATATATGCATAACCATCTCCCAATCATCAACGTTCAACTGATTATTAGGGAGGTTAAAAATCTGATCGAGTTCCAGATCATGTTTCTAATCTTTGCAATCACATAGGTAGGTACGCATATCAAACACGTCAAAACCCACATTCTTAGAACTTGCAGCAACAATTTTCAATTTTTCGACATTCAAAAACTAGCAACAAACTGGCTGGTCTTGGAACTTCCGCAAGTCTAACTTTGATGAGTTCGACACACGACGCCCGCGTAAGCGCCCCAACTTGCACAATGCTTCCTTTACATTCTTTTTATACTTTTGAATAAAACTCTCGGCCGAATTTACTTTGTCATCGCTTTGTTCGTACGACGTTTATTTGTTTTATATTTTGTGTATTTTTGGACAAAGTTTTTAGAATAAGTACAATGTAAAATGTACGTATATTTAGGATATCAGGGCCTAACTTGAAAACTGCAGTATAATACAGCAAAATCAAAGTTAGACTAGCCAATCAAGGATACCTAGTTAAAAATGAATTGTTTTGAATGAATTTTCGTCAAAATCAAAATCAAAATATTTTTATTTCACTTATCCTACATTATGAAACGTCAGAAGCTAGGTGCACGGTTCCAATTGGACGTTTCCTATGGAGAAGAGCAAGAAACTCCACGGTTACTCTTTTAAAAATAATTGGCTTTTACAATGTTTTCAAATCACAGTGATAATATGTATGAGAGGACAGTGTAGGCCTGTCAAGAAGTACCAGGTACTTACCAAAAAATAAATGGTCTACAAATCTAGTCTATTAAGCCTACAACGTTCTCACATTCACAAAATACAAAATAATGTATGTAAAATATTAATAAAACAATTAAAATAAAAACCTATTTAAATCAAATGACATGTTTGCATTAATATTCTGTCGAATTAATATTCTGTCCACAAAGCCACTAATAAATAGTGATATCAAAATTGTAGATAGTCTGGTCTTAAGTTTTATCACTTATGGAAAGGTAAATGAATGACACAATGAGTTACGCACTACAACCATTTATATATCAAATGAAAGGGTATCAAAAATGTCCTCCTCTTGCTTTGATACAAGCCTTCAATCTGCAAGGCCAGTCATCAATCGAAGCACGCACGACGTTCATGTCAATATCGGCGACTGGTTTAATTAGGGATGCTTTTAGTGACTCAAAGTTGCGATGGGGTTTAGCGCAGACCTTCTCTTCTAAAGTGCTGCCATATTTTGTAATCCAAGGGATTCAAGTCTGGGCTGGATGAGGGCCAATCCTCATGCCTGATAAAGTCGTTCCACGGGTCGTGAGCCAGTTTTGGGTACTTTTCGCCTTATGAGCTGGCGCAGAATCCTGCTGGAATACCCGGTGCGTGTTTTCGAACATTGTTTGTGAAAAAGATTCCACAATGTTTGTTAGAACTGTATTTTGATATACGAGGGCACTGGTTTTCACTCCTTTTTCACAAAAAAACACCGTTGGACCCAAATAAGACACCCCAAGCCAAACCATAAATGCCGAAGGGTGATGACCACGCTGAACACGTAGTACACGGCTGCTCGCTTTTCCACTAGAGTGTGCATACACTTTATCATTTTGTTTGTAGAAACTCTCCTCAACATTAACAATGTATTTGTGACTGTCTGTCATGTCTTCTAATTAATAACAAAATATTCTATTCTAAATTCTTATTTTAACATTGTCTCACGATATTAGGCTCTTACAAATACATTAAATCTCTATTTAATGGGCTGACAGCTCGACGTGTTACCGTAATTAATAACAAAACATCCTATTTCTTTGGAATTGTGAAACCTTTAGAAATGCATTCCATTTATATTTTATGGGAAACAAACTTGAGACAATTAACAACGGACGGGTCAAAAGCAATAATTTAACAAATTCTAAAGATACGACTAAAGTATTCGATTTCTTATCGCAGAGGACAATACTATTGCCAACATCTGCTTGGGATAAATTGAGTTCGGGCAAAACCCAAACAGGCCCTTAAAACAATTGAGAAATGGTACAAAAAAGGCAATAAACCTATTCTGAGTATTTGGTTGGCATGGGAAAAAAGACGACGCTCCGGTCGTTTTGGAGATGGAACGGAGGACGGAAAAGGGTAGGGCTGAGGAGAGTCCAGATAGAAACGCACCGATGCTTGACTTAGTTGCACGGCTGCCGATTACATTGAAAGCATCTTCTAATGGGGAGATTAAGAGAGTGAGAAGTGACGATTTGGAATAACCACTTCGGCGTATAGCAGGAGCAATTGTAAAGAATTCTACTACCGACTGAGGATGCGGTACGCTTGTGCAAGTTTTGTATTGTCTTTGTAACGGGTGATTAGGCCTTTATAAGGGGTTCATTACATTAGTACGCACCCAGTGATTACTGGAACGTGTCTCGATCAATGACAGTTGAACTTCGCAGTACTCTGCCTTAGGATTGAGTAAGACATGACTAGAGCTTAGGGAGCGTGGCTTGTTAGAATCGTAGCAGTGTCCTTAATGGTCCTATGCGTTCAGGTCTAACAATACACGCACGACTCTGTCAGCTGTTGTAAAGCAGTCCCACGTCACTTGGGGTGGGTCTGTAATTATTGTAAAGAAATCCATTAACGTAACTTAGAGTAATATACTCGTACAACGCAAGCGTTACGTGTCACATACCTACCCTTTTATATTACTAACATGTCCTCTAACTTTCATAATCAAAAGAAAAGTAGATAAATTAGGTTCCTTTCCATAACCTGTGAATTCCCAACCTTATTTTATATTGACATTGTCTACTTGTAATCCCTCCTTGTCCTAACTATCCAAGACGAATGCAACAAGACGATTTAAGACTACGGGAAGATACAGACGTTGGAGTCTAGGCGAGTTAAGTTAGGAGGCTTGGAGAGCAGTGACCTGTCGCTGCCGGCCGTGGTCGAGGCGATGGTCGGCAGCGAGAAGTCCTGGGACGCGGTGGTATCCTTCTGCGAAACAGTCGTGTCGCAGAAGGAGGCTGCGGAACGGGAGCGGGAGATCTCTTCCGCTCACCCGGCCCGCAGCAGGCGCACCGGGCGTCGGCAGAGGGCAGACAACGCCCTCTTCCGACCCCCCTAAATGGGTCCAGGGACGGCGGACTTGGGGACGTCCGCCGCCCCCCGTCACACTGGACCCGAGGTGGCGGCGCGTAGTGTTCCACGCGCGCCCCTTTCAGACGTCGCGGGGGGGTTTAAACACCTCACCCCCCCCCCAGACTTGAGGTGGCCCGCAGAGGCGGGCCGGCACTAGCCGGGGATCGTGGAAGTCGCATTAGATCCCATGATCCCCGGTGCAAGTGTGGGACGGGAACACCGGGGTGGTTTTTAGTCAGTAAGCCCCGATTAGACTAATTTAGTACCTAATATAGTGTGTGTGTGAGTTTGTTGCAACGACTGGGAGTCTTTCATTATAATACTTATTCTAGTCTGATAGTATAATTAAAGTTCTTGTAACTAAACAGACAGAGACGTGTTGCTGGGGAGTTTGTTGCGTCACTTCTCCCCGGCTCAAACACTAGGAAGTGATGAAGGGTGGGCGCTTTGGGGCTGTCTATAGATCTTTAAGAGAGTTGATTCACAGCTCTATTAATTAATAATTCTTGAGTTTCAATTCTCAACTCTTATTATCTAGTAATTCTTGAATGTTGTATTCTTTATCACAAACCAATAATTCGGTTAGACTGATATGAACACGTGTCTTGCAGATATGCTTGTTGTGCAAAAGGTGAACTTCCAGGGGTTCGGGAAACCACATCTATCTCATATCCAGTCCAAGGACTGATAGGGACCATGTCTCCTTAAGAGCATGATGCCGACGCAATGCCGCTTGCGTCACTTTATGGAAGTGTTGCTCTGAGTACTCCAAGTACAGATGTAAAGTATCGAGTGAGTAATGCCTGACCTGATACCTCTTACGCTAGCGTAAGAGTTACTCACAAATCTATATAATAATATACTTAGCATTATTCTATTATTTATTGTCTTTCTAAACCACATCCAACTTCATAACTATGAATTCCTAAATCTTATTTACTATTTATTTCAATCCTTTCCTTGCTCTATTAACACAACAAGGCAAGAGACAAGGCGTTAGACTTCTTCATATTTGGAATTCTTATCTCTGTCGGTGGGAGAGTGACCAGTCTGGAGACGAGCTCTACAGAGTCGTACGGCGGCGGAGTACGACTTTTCCTCAATATGAGGGACCGACCCAAACATTCATATTATCAGAATTAGGAAAAACGAAAATTTTATCGGCCTAGGGTTATTTAGGAATTTAGGAAAAAGTTTTTTCCCGCGTACAACCTCAACAAAACCCGGCTTCTTTCCAGTCTGCATAATATTTTCCTCGGCTTGCATTCTAAATTCGAAATTGTACCTATGTGAAAAAACTTATGGTCCGACTACGTATAATTATACATTGTAATTTGGGAGCAGTTAATAGACATTTACATAGTTATGCCGTTTATGAGGTACCAGAGAAGCCCCATGTGCAGAAGGAATTATTGCCAAACTTCCTTGTCTTCAACGTAGTCTTTAATCTTATAATATGCGTTTTTGATAAGGACACGTTTGATGTGGGTTTTGAACTTTCCATCGCTAAGTTCTGTAACTGACTTTGGCAACTTGTTATAAAAACGGATACTGTTGATAACAAATGATTTGCTTGTTTTGTTAATCTTTTGGGTATCACAATTTCATGTTTACTACGTGTATTATTTATATTATGGAAATCACTTCTTGTTTTGAAGAGACGTGTGTTTTTGCGAACATACAAAATACTTTCTAAGATATAAAGAAAAGGCAGGTACATTAATTTCTTTGAATTTGTTTCTAAGGGACTCACGAGGACCCATCCTATAGATTGCGCGGATTGCCCTAGTTAGTGCATCATGCACAACAATACTATTGTTACTATTGTTACAATAGCATGCGTGGACGTCCTTCACGCTGCATACGAATGTCTGGAAGAGTAACCTCTTCAGGCATAACTGCTTGCTTGTGATAGTCCGACATCTTCCTGCCTGTGGTGTTGTTGTCTGTTTATGGAACTTTAACATGTAGGTGTAAGAACATACTATACACCTCTGCCTACCCCTTCCGGGAATACAGGTACAAGTATCTCGCAGGCAGCATATTATTAAAAATCTCTTCTTGTCTTGTCTATTTCAAGAACCTGTGGTTCCGGACTTTTGGCAGGCGTACAATGGCCCGAATTCAACTCGCGAGGGCCCGTTAGACACTCTTAATTAAATAAGGCACCTACCGACGGTTATCCGCTATGCAAGTGCACTCATATTTTCAGGTATATTGCTGGCAGTCAGTATTTTTGGGTATATTTTGGTTGAAGTTATGGCAACACCGTAGTGAGTGATCGTCTTTGCGACAATGTTTGCGGAATTCCACGGAACGCGAACATTGGGGACTTTCCCGGATTTAGTTTATCCTTATACATGTTATCTATGAGCAAAGATGAATAAGTTACAGATATGACAAGAAAGACGGCCGTTGCCGGCGTTGTAGTATTGTAATACTACATATACAATTATCAATCAATACATAGTATTAATCAGACTTGCAGAATGTATGTTCGCCTAAAACTTTACAACTGCTGGACCGATTTTAATGCGGTTTGCACTATTAGATAATTTTATATTAGGTAATTTCCAGATTGCATACATTCAAATTCGTTGTGTTTCATGAATATCAGTCTAACCGGACGAATTCGGGACGGACCGCTAGTTTATCTATAATTTTCAAAACAACGTCTAGTTTTTAAGTTTTCAGTTGCATGAATAGGTAGTAGTTAAACTCAAAAGATACTTTATTACTAGTATCAAATCGTCTAATACGGTTCAAGTGAATTGATTGTCTCTTCTGCATTCGACTTAATCTTTGAGGACTTTCTTTCGATAATTCGGGAATTTCCCCAAAATAGGAGATGTTTTTGTCATCATATAAATAGAACGCGATTTTCGTTGTTTTTATTTACTTAGTTGCATTCATCCGGACAGCATGACTAGTTTTCAGCAAAGTTATTTAGCTAAGTGGGAAAAAATTCCGGAATTTTGATTGAAAGATATGTACTTAAGTATTCAAGTAGGCCAAGAATTAATCAAACACAGGGAAAATGTAAACATGAAAGAACAGATTGCTGAGTTTTTCAGAAGGTGCCAATCATTTTTAATTGAGTTGAGCACGCAATTGAAATCACGTTTGCCTTTTGAAAATCCAGTTTTTCGAGAACTGAATTAAAATGAAAAAAATTTCTTGACCCACACACTGCCGTGCATAAAGAATTTCGCAGTTTACGAAATGTGATAGAAACTTTCCCATGCGAAGTACAGCCAGAACAAATGCAGTTAATTGACGAAAAATATAGAACCCTAAAGTTTGATCGCGAAGTAAGTGATTTTTTACAATCTTCCAGCACTGGCTCACCCATCTCGTGTGAACAATTTTGGGTGGAAGTTGGGAAAATTTGTAACAGTGATGGCATGTTAAAATACAAAAATATAACTAGTTTTAGTAAATCTCTTCTATGTATACCGGTGTCGAATGCTGCATGCGAGCGCATATTTTCACAGATAAATTTAATAAAAACGGACCAAAGAAACAGATTTATAAACAAAAATGTGTCAGCTATTTTAAAAACAATGCAAGGTGTTAAGGATGAAGAAGGTTGTGTAAATTTTAATCCTTCGAAAAGGATGTTAAAATATAACTCTAACATTTATTGTGAGTATGAATAAATAAAACGTGTTAAGAAAATCAGTATTCTTATTGGTATATCTGTCCTATGTAAGTCTGTATATTTCAGTATTTTTTTTTTAGGTGCCTCGGTATTTCGTAAAATTTAATCTGGTCACACTGGTTTGAAAGCGTTGCCGTTAGCGTACATTTTACACATTTGACGTACCTTTTCAACTTACCATCCAATATTTGAAACCGCCGCCAAAACGAGAAAACGAGATAGATCTTCGGTCCTAAGAACAACACACAGGCAGATACAATACAAAACACACACTACTCTGTGACTACTCTACTCACAGGGCACTTGTTTGCAAAAAGGATAGTTTTGCTAAGTACATTTCGTTTTGTATTTTTAAGCGCGCGAGATATTGGTCTCTGCGATAAGGGGAAGTGATTTTCTTTCTTGTATACATAAGTGTACAATAAATAAATTGAAAAAACCCATTTCCATTAATCGAATCCTGTGTTCGATTTGGTAGTGGCGGCCCCGAGCGTCTGACCGGTGCCTTTATCCGCTCGCTACTGTGGTGCTTGGTAATTTGTAAAATGAGAATATTACTAGATATTTTGTTTGTGTGTTGCATTGTGTTTTGGTGTGGGCTTTGATTCTATTACATTTCTACTAACTACTACTGAGACGTCCACTGCAGGACATAGGCCTCCCCAAGTTAGGGGGTCTTGCCGTAATCGCCACGCTTGGCATTGCGAGTTGGCGATCGCAGTGTGATGGTACAGTACGCGGAAAGAACGCTGCTGCCCATCCTACAGTTTTTTCCCTTAGTCGTCTCTTACGACACTCTCACACCTGTCTCTGACCTGTGGTGCCACACCACAGGTCATTCAAATAATGATTATTCTTACTAACAAGTTTATATTATAATTAATACATACCTAACGTCCTAGATCTCCTGAGCTAACTAAGGGTTGGTGAAGGCATTTGTTGCAACAAACATGCATTTTTTTTTATTGGGAAATCATCAAATAACTTCTAACATTAGTTCCCGCTCTGGGCGGAGGGTGTGTCAGACTCTTACTGACTAAAACCCACCCGTATTCCTTCCTGTTGCCTGTGTTGCCAGGGGCCTCGGTGACCCTTTAGTACCTTCCCGCGACCCCGGCAGGCATCGGCCCTAGTGTACCCCTACCTTTGTGCTGACGACATCTCTTTGAGGCGCGCGTGGAATACGACGCGCCGTCGACCCGGGCTTGGTCCTTACCGGACGGTGAGCTACCCATTGCTACCCGTCCGCAAGCCCGTGCCTACGGTGGCCGGAAATTCGCCCGGGATTCCCGACGCCCAGGGCGTCTCCTGCGGCGGCTTGGGGCGAGAGGGCGCGAAATTTGCAACAAACATGCATGATTTTACTGTAGAATTAGTAATATAATAAATTTATTATTTTAGTTTTAACTGACAATTATGAGCATATTATGTGTAGTATGATTTTTAATGTTCAGATTATGGATATAACTTCACAATCACGATTTCGATTTTTTTTTATCGTGTGATTTCTCCATTATATTAACCACGAGAAACAATTCAATGAGTACCTATCATAAAACTGCGGGGATTTTTTAGACGAATAATACTAGCTGACCCGCCAGACGTTGTCCTGTCAAAATTACAATTTCATTGTTTCTATTTTGTTTTTCATCAGTATAAAATATACTTTAAGACCTATTCTCATACCTACCAAATATACATAAAAATCGATCGAGCCGTTTCGAAGGAGTGCGACCACAAACACCGTGACACGAGATTTTTATAATATTATATTTATGTAAGTTTTCTCACATTTAGTATCCAAAAAAAATTACTTTTTCTGGCGAGCAGGCAGGCTCTCCTAGTCCACAGATAACTAATATGTAGCAAGCTATCCTTGTCTCGAATTCATTGCGAGAGAGCGAGAGAAGCAGTGGTGAGTGATTTTAGTAAAACCAATGCCAGTGCTGCCAATTTAGCATTTTTTTGGCTAAATTTAGCATTTTCCCTAGTCATTTGGCATGCAAAAATTCAATTTAGCATATAGCATATTATTTAGCATTTTACTCGGAAAGATTTATTTAAACTTGAATTTCCGAACGCAACATATGAACCCTTAAAAAACGCGGTGATGTTTCTGAACGCTACCGTAATGGTCAGGGGAAATCCCGCTTGGATTGATTGAACTACATAATCTGTGCTTAAGTTGGCAGCACTGCATTTTTATGGTCAAAGGTGTTCTAGAATTTCATGTTTTGTTTTATTCGTTTGTGGTTGCGTTCATTGAATTAGAGTTTTATTTTATAGAGTTTATTAAATTGACAATGCCTCCAAAATATAACCAACATTATCGTGCAGAGTGGGAATTGATGTCCGATTTTAAAGAATGGCTTCAGCCGGTCGAAAGTTACACCACAAAAGCGTACTGTAAGCAGTGGCGGTACCTTGCCTTACTAAAATGCTCGATAGAGAATTTATTGTACCTAACCAGTAGTTTATGAGAAAATTGCGATGATACATACATAGATACGTAGGTACCTACATACTCAGTCGAAAACTGAACTTTCTTTTTTTGAAATCGGTTAAAATTTTATTGGGCTTGCGTTATTTTGAAACCCTAGGCACGCCACTGACTGTAAGTATTGCAAGTCTCAAATTGTGGCAAAATATTACTGTCTAAAACAGCATGCTTTATCTTCCAAACACCTAAAAGCAATGGAACCATTAAGAGGTCAAAAAAAAATTGAGTTCCCGAAAGTAATAAAAAATCGTAATACTCAAAAAGCTGAAAGCACACTTGCTATGTTCATATGTGAACATTGTTCCATTTTGACCACTGATCATTTGTCTCAAGTATGTAAGAACAGATTTAGCGATAGCCAAAGTGCTGACTTGCAACTGCACAGGACAAAGTGCACAAATATAATTAAGAACATATTGGCACCACATTTTTACAAGAATTATTAGACGACATTGGAGATCAAGAATATAGTATATTGATTGATGAATCAACAGATGTCTCAGTAAGCAAACTATTAGGCGTGACAGTTAGATATTTTAGCTTAACATTGCAGAAAATTGTTTCCACTTTTTTTGGGATTAGTCGAACTTGAAGATGGAACAGCAAACGGTATAGTAAATGGCTTAAAGTTATTGCTTTCCGGTTTGAATTTGAATATAAAAAATATCATCGGCATTGGTACGGATAACGCAACTGTTATGACAGGAACCACCAACGGTGTCCATCAATTGCTGAAAACTATAACTGGCAAAGATAACTTGGTATTAGTACGCTGTGTGTGTCATTCCTTGCAATTAGCAATGTCACATGCCTCCGAACAGACACTACCTAGAAATATAGATTTTCTAATACGTGAAACTTATAACTGGTTCAGTCATTCGTCGAAGCGGCAAATGTATTATAAAGAATTATATAAAACTATGAACTGTGGATCAGACCCCCTTAAGATCCCTCGATTATGCAATACTAGATGGATATCCATCGAGCCAGCTGTGGTTCGCATTTTGGAACAATGGGACGAATTGAAATTGTTGTTTCAAGTTGCCAGAAGCAGCGAACAATGTTACATGGCAGATATGTTGCATAACATGTACAATGATCCCGTAAACCATTTGTATTTAATTTATATTAAGCCAATCGTTCAAGAAGTCCAAAAGGTAAATAAACTTTTTGAAAGTAATGATGTTGACATAACAAAACTTTACAATGACCTTATTGGCTTAACGGAATCTATAAGTCGACGCATTTTGAATCCTACCGCCAGAGTTGACGTATTGACACAAGATATTGCCAGTTACGTAGATCCGTCGTTGTACATGGGCTACGCTTTCGAGACAAAATTAAGGGAGTATAATTTAGCACAAGAAGTGACGCAAAACCTTAAACAGAGATGCATAAATTTTACCCTCAAACTTGTAACAGAATTACAATCGAGATTGCCTACGAACTTTGCAGTTCTACGAAAAATTTCAATGTTTTCAGTGCAGGAAACGCTAAAAGTTGTCAAACCACCAATCGTTGAAATAGCGCAAGAATTTAATATAGATGCAACAGGAATTGATAAGCTTATATCACAATGGCGAAACATTGTTTTTAAACAATGGCAGTGTACTTCCTCTACTGTTAAATTTTGGTGTGAAGTCTCAGACTACAAGGACGCTGCTGAAAATAATCCCTTCAAGGAACTGGCAGCATTTGCAACAACGTTATTAACATTACCTCATTCGAATGCAGACGTAGAGCGTGTATTTAGCCAAGTTAATTTGGTAAAAACTAAACTCAGGAACAGTTTATCAATTTAAACCTTAAATGCAATCTTATACGTAAGATTCGGATTAAAAAGGGTTAACAAATGCTGTCACTCCTACGAGGTTCCTGACTATAGATGCTGGCGGGAAAAATTCCGAATCATTCCCGTGGAATACTTCGGAAGTATTCCGAAATATTCTGAAACTTTGAGAATATTTCAATTGTCAAAAAAAAAACCGGGAATATTGTATTAACCTATTAAAAGTCACTGTACTCGATTGAGTACAGCGTAACGAAGTAAAATAATAAGGTGTATCACTTAAAATTTACAAGATCTGTAATTTACACTTCGGGATAAGGCTGTACTCAATTGAGTACAACATACTTTAATGGGTTAACAGTTATAAAAACAGAACGGATTTCAATAAAGTTCCGTCTTTATTGAAGTTGGTTCTATGTTCTAAGATTTTATTGAAGAGGTTGGTTTGAGGTGCTCCGGCTTCATTGAAGTTGGTTCTATCTTTTTACTTAAATATTTTTATCTCAACATTTGTTTATGTCACGTATACATATAGTGACTATAGTCCGTCTTATGAAAGCGCGACCTGAGAAAAAGAGGTTAAAAACAAAAATTTTGTATGTGGTATTAGGTACTAACTAGTAGGAGAATTATTTCTTGACACTTAATTTTTTTTTGTTTCCTACAATTGCGGCTGAATAATGTTGCCAATTAAATTAAAAAAAAAAACTCCATGTCGCGCTTTCATTAGACGCACCCTAGTAATATTGTTCTAAAAACTGCATCAAAAGCGGTTTAACGCGAGATAATCGCGGACAAACATACACACCTACATACGGTTCAAACTCATAACCTCCTTTTTATTGAAGTCAGTTAATATATATCAAAACCTACTCCAAGTATAGCAAATAGGTACTTTTCTGAAAACCGCATCAAAACGTGTTTGCTTGCAAGGTTTGCCTTTATTTGTTTTTATTGACTTTTATACGCGATATGTAGATAAGTAGGTAATGATTAATACATATCTATGTGACTCGCGAATACTCGGGATGCGAACAGAAGAGCTATATACAAACTAATCAAAAACATAGGTATCCCTTTTTCAAAAAACAAATCAAATATGCTCGGTGGTTTTTTATTCCACAACTAAGTACCTAACATTTAGAAAAAGAGCATTTGCAAAAATAGCACAAAGAAATAAAAATCCTGTTAATCGCAGGATAACATATTTACTTACTTAAAAAAATATCAACATAATATATTATACTAATTCAATCATATTTATAATAAAATAAACATTTATATTTTACTTACTTATGTGCCACTGAAAAATAAATTCACCCACCACACAACAAAATAAACACGTTTATTCCTGAATAATTCGGTCGAAATATTCCGCGGAAACATTCGATTGCGGGGTATGAATCTTTCTCCGGGGGCGAAAACTTCCGGGGAGCATCTCCCCTCTTACCGCACCCCGCACCGCCATCGCCTGCATCACCGCTAACAAAGAGTTTCAAATAAATGTCACTAGATGGCACGACATTTATTGATCTATGATTGAAGTGTAATTTCAAAGTTTTTGTTGACTTTTATAAGGTTTATTCATACATAATCAACAAATAATAATCATAATCACACCAAATTATGTAACAATAAGCTCTTAGTACAAATTTCAAAGATGATTGGAATGCACAATTAATATTTATACCAGTAGATGGCGCTGTATTAAATTTCAAAGGTTAACATCTCGATTTTTTAAATTTTGTTTTGTTTAATAATATCACTGATAATAGGAGTAAGGAGTACGTAGCAGCAGTACAAAAGTACAGTGTGCTTTTAACGTCATCTATTCGGAATAAAAGTATAATGTAACCCTTCTTGCAAAGTCGCTACTAACACCATCTATTGGGAACGAACGCGATTGATGTACAAAAATAGCTAGAATTGCCAGATGAAATCTGCTCTTTACGTCGGGACATTTCTTTGTATGGGTGAGGCATCTGTATGCTAGTATCGATGCAAAATACGATATTTCAGCAAAAAAAATAAAAATTTCAATAAAATTCATTTTGAATAATTCTGATTTAAAGAAACTTTCCCAGAAGTATTCCGGAATTATTCAGAATTTTTCAGAAGTTTTGCAACTATATTCCTGACCCTATCTTGCGAAAAATAGGGACAAATGAGGCCTATAAATCTACATCTTCCGCTCCAGCTGCATCTATTGAAGGGGATACAGACGAAGGTCTTCATATGTTATTTGTGTCACAAAATTAGTTCTATATTTTTTTTAATAAACGCTCTCTCTTTCTGTGTTGGCATTTTTTTTTAACATTATCCTAAAATTTTAGCATGTTTTTGGCATTTTCTGAATGTAGATTTGGCAGAAAATATTTTTTAGAGTTGGCAGCACTGACCATTGCTGACGTACCTTTTTAACCCAAAATGTACCTTTTCAGCGCTGGATTTGTACCTTTTGGGAACTCAGTTGCGCCAACACTGGGTTTGATGCTAAGTTGTCAAAAAAATGTCAGCCAACAAGGAGAATAACCTTGTTCAGGCTTATAGTGAATTAAATAAATCCTGCCAAAGTAGTGACTATGATAGAGCGCTAAAAGCAACGGGAAAAGGTAAGGAATCTAACCCTGTAATATTTTCCAAAAAGTATTCACAATTCATTTTTTATATGACGAAATAAGATTACCACTCTTTCTAGCCCTATCTCTTCACATATCTCGATTTCCTGCGTATTTCTCATTAAAATTATAGAAATCTGCCTTAAGTTAATTGTCATACGGATTCGCATATGATATTTGATCGATATTCATACTGTAATGTGTATAAATAATAAAAATTTCGGTGTTTCCTAAAGTTCATGTCATGGTTTATAGTTACTTATTATTCAACAGATAACAATTTAATTGAAAACAAATATGTCTATAATCCCTCCTTTAAATGATAAATGATTTTATTTCTGTAAGTAGGTTTTTACAAACACTTTTACACGTCAAAACATATTTTTTAAACTAGATGAGGCCGGCGTTTCCTATCTGACTACTCTGAGAAGAAAGGCCGAAACAAACTCAGAGGTCACAGTCTCTTTTAAAGTCCAGACATAATCTTGGTCAGATCATGTGAAGACCATGTCGATTGGTGTCTGAAATGGTCTTTTGATGAAAGAACCACACAGATTGAGTGGACCTGTCCAGTCAGTGCACGCATTTGTCAGTCGTTGTGCAGCTCAACTCATAACTAAAGCTTTCCATATGCTACTGCTTTTAACTTCTCATTTATTATTGCAACCACATAATCATCTGTAATAGGTGACCTTATAACTAGTTTGGCTTCAATTGCAAACTCTGTACCTATCCATATGTTATCATAAATGCAGTGTTATTTTTCGCTGTACATAACATAACTTACCCAAATGGATTTTTATTTTCTAATCAGTGCATAACTTGAGCACTTCAGCTATTGTCATGTAGTCCGACCGTCGACGGAATGCTGTCAGTTTCGTACTAACGATTATGTGTTTTGCGAATTGGATCCTTAAAGTTACTAGAAATTGTACAACTGACAGATGTCAGGAATGCATTCTCTCGACGGCCGGACTGCAAGTCAATGTTTACTGCCCCATGCGACACTGATTCGGAGTCAAACAATAGAAAACCAATTGTGTCTCATTAGCTATCCTTGACCAATTAAAACAGTTATGAGATGTTTCATTGTAGTAATACCCTCTAAATTTCTTCCTTAAACATTCTTTAACTACCCACATGTATTTCTTCATAAGCAATTCCCTTTGCCTTCTGTAAAAATGTTAAATGTTATACTTTTTTTCCATCTTGCTCTCATTCGCCAAGTGCGAGTGTGGGTGCACATGCACTAAAGAACTTTTACAAAAATAACTGAATATTACTGACTACATTTTTAATGATAATAAAGATATAGTGTAGTAGTATTGTGAAAGGAGTAATTGTGGCCTTCATATCAGACAATGACAGAAAGCTATGTTAAGATAATCCATTTAAATCCTCATTGTTTAACACATTCAGGGACACTATCATAGGTGTCATATCAATAAAACTTCAATTGTCTCTCGTTCAGTGACCTTGAAAGCATTAGATACTATAACCACAACCTTCCACCATTTCAGTCCTTCAAATAGCTCCAAATGAGCAGAAGGCATTCCACTGCAAGATAGTTTGCCTCATCCAACTGCACAACTTCAAGGAGGCTCTAGCAGTGCTCTGCAACACTAAGAATGCCTTGGCCTTCAACCTGCACTTTGAGTAGTCGTAAACTCAGTGCCGTCTCAAGTGCCCCAAGGATGCGCTGCAGAGTGTTGATAATGCTCCGGAGTTGACAACAGCTTTAAAGGATCTAAGGTAGATAAGCATTTACTTTGAAAAGCAAAGGACATCAGATGTTACTGTAACCAACTTTGACCAAGTTTGGGAAAGACTTGGCGTATTTACCACATTCAGGCCCTCATTATTGGCATGTCCTCACGAAATAAATTCATCCCACCCCTGTGTTTGTTATTTTTTTATATTTTTTACTTTTTAGACCCCAGACAAGCTTGTATGACCAATTTGAATAACTTTATGTCACTGTTATTTACTTGCTATGTAAATAACAGTGACAGGAAGTTATTATAACATCATCAACATATACTAAGTGAAAAAATACGTATTAATTGATATGGGACCACGTCGCGAGTTTCCTCTACCACATGTGAAAAGAATCACGTAAATCAGCCCAGTAATCACGGAGAAATCGGTGTACATGCATGAAAACCCTCAGAGCACCTGCCATCTTATCTCTTCACCACCCTTGGTTGACTGGTAGAGAATGCCTAACGCATTAAGTCCGCCCTTGTACTTAATTGTGTGCGAGAAGTTTAAATAAATAAATAAAAACAAAATTTCTTTTCTTAAGTCAGTTACAAATATCTATTATTGTTGTATTTTCCACCACCACTTTTTGAATAAAAATTAACTTAGTTAGAGTCTGAGTCAACAGGAATTTACGGAATAACAAATAACAACCATCTTATTCTGTTCCAGTCTTCTGAGCTCCCTCAATTCGAAGATAGCACTTACGAGCTTTCATACAACGCTGGCAGCACGCTGGCCAAGCGCGGCAAGTACAACGAAGCATTGCCTGTACTGAAAAAGGCCGAACATGCTTGCTCTGAAAGTGTAATTGAGCATGGAGGGACTGAGGAGGAGGCGAAGGAAGAAGCTATTATCAGGTAATTCAATGGTGCCGATTCTCTTGTCACAAATTTCTCTAAACTAGACCAAAAATCACCAAAATTTCGTTTATTCCTGTCAAACGACGTTTCCCATTCTGAAATTAAATAGTGACTTAAATTAACTATAATAGAGTTTGACAGCACTAATGTCATTTTAGTTATTCAATTTAATGAAAATGGCAATTATGCTATTCTGAATTTGACGTTTCTCACCTAAAATTGTAATTTTCAAACTAAATCAGATTATTTTTAATCGCGATTAAAAAGGTGTGGAGGTCGATAGGTTGGTAGTGGTGAAGGCTTAACACGTGCTTTTTTTTGTGTTACAAGTTTTTTAGTTTTTAGTGGTTTTTATTGGTTTGAACTTCAATCGAGATCATTTTTTGTGTTTGTGTTTTGGCGTAAGGTTTGTTTTAACACTGATTTAGATTATTTTTAGAGATTTTAACTGGCGTCCACTATGGATGCCAAAAAACCACCCGACCCCCCTGATCCCTTTGATTTCTCTCCGATGCTAACAGTTACTCTCCCCGACGACAATGTGCAATTAGATATTATGGACTCAGAATCTGCAAATAGGAAAAGATCAGCTGGTTCCCCCCCGGCTACTTTAACTAACCCTCCTAAGCTAGCTAAAAACATAGTTGGAAGACAGATATACACAATGAGAGATTACCCCCCATACATAGTACACATATCTTTAAAAGATGGTCAGACCCCAGGTACTGTTCTGCACCCTGTTAAATTTGGTATGTTCTTGACACAAAATAATTACAGCAACATACTCCTGGGCAGTGTCAAACGCGTAGGAAGAAACCGGGTTTCAGTCGAGTTCAGGTCTCACCAGGATGCTAATAGTTTTTTAATCAGTCCCATTTTACTTAAAAATAATTTCATTGCTTCAATCCCACAATTTAACATCACTCGTTTAGGTCTTGTCAGAGACGTTCCCATAGAATGGACTGAGGAAGAAGTTATAAAGAACATCAAGGTTCCCACTGGATGCGGCCCTGTAATTAAGGCTAGGAGAATGAGCCGTAAGGTGATTTCTCTGGGTGTTACCGAATGGAAACCCACTCAAACGGTTGTTTTAACCTTTGATGGCCAAATTTTACCTAAGCGAGTCTTTTGTTTCTACTCTGCTCTCTCAGTTGAGACATACATGTACCCAACCATCCAATGCTTCAACTGTTGTCGATATGGCCACACACGCACAGTATGTCGCTCAAAACCCCACTGTTTTAAATGCGGTCAAGACCACCCAGGTGATGGATGCCAAGTTACCTCTGATTGTGCCTTTTGTGTTTCCTGTTCTGGCAATCATTATCAAGGAAGCAAGTCAGGTCTTTCCATCGGTTTCAAGATCATATGCTGAAGTGTTAAGAATATCTCAAAAGACCAAACTAGTAACCAGTCCCTCTCATTCTCCCAGTCCTCTCCCCCAAACTCCAAAATCTCACCGCAAAACGGTATTCCTTAAACCAAAATCCCATGCCCCTCTTTCACCTAGCTATGATAAGCAGGCACATCAAGCCCTCACACAGAACTACTCCTTCTCCCCTTCCCAAAACGGTTGCGCTTACCCTAGGGAAAGTGCAATCAGTCCTGACAACTCAGAAAATATTCTGAATATTATATCCAGTATGCTAATGACTGTATTAGCAAACCCAATTCAATCCCTACCTGACCACGTTGCCGACAAGCTGACATCCATTGTTAATTACATCCACAATGTTCCACCCCCTGGCATTCCTTCAATGGAACGTGAGGAGTGTTGCTCCTAGGAAGCCTGACCTCCTCTTCCTAATTAATAAATTTAAACCATCAATCTGCGGCATCGCTGAGACATGGCTCCGTTCTGAAAGTAATTTCAGGATTCCATGTTTCAGTGCTGTTCGTCATGACAGATCAGCAGGCTTAGCATGACACTCTCTATTTCTTCGAAGAATAGTCACGGCTTTTTCTATACAAAGTGACATTTCGTTTCTCTCTTCTTTTTTGACATCTCACCGTAGAAATCCTTCTACAATCTGTCATCTTGTCTTTCGTTTCTAACAATCTTTGTCTAGGTCCTTTTTTATGTAGAAAGATTTCTACGGTGGGATGTCAAAAAAGGAGAAACGAAATGTCACTTTGTATGGAAAGAACCGAGTCTATTCTTCGAAGAAATAGTGAGTGTCATGCTAAGCCTGCAGATGGATATGGAGGATGTGCTTTGTTCATCAATAACAAAGTACCATTCTCCCCAATTCCTCTACCCTTTGTTGGTGACAACATCAATGCTGTTGCTGTTAAGGCTGAGGATATAAATATATTTTGTTTTTATATTGCACACCCACAAATTGAAGATCTTTTTACAATTAAAAGCTTGCTGAGTAATGTACAAGGCCCATTACTTGTTATGGGTGATTTTAATGGACATCATTTTAGATGGGGATCAGAAACCTGCGACAACTTTGGTATAGGCCTGGTGGACATAATAGATGAGCTTAACCTGTGTGTAATCAATGATGGCAGTCCCACACGTAGGTCTGCTCCAGGGCAGAACAACAGCTGCATTGATTTGACGTTCTGTTCATCTAGTATAGCCAGCATTTTTAATTGGAGTCGCTTGAATATGACTTATGGGAGTGATCACTATCCCATCATGGTTGAAATCCCTTCCAAGACTATCCCTGACAAAATCTCCCCTCCTTCATTAAAATACCAGCTGAACTCAGTTGATTGGGACCTTTACTCAAAAATTTTGGACTTACGTGTCTCTTCTCTTCCATCCATTAACGCTGAGACTGCTCAGGAATGCTTTTCGTCATTCTCCAACACCATTTCTTCTACAGCCGATGACTGCTTCCCTTCAAAAAAACCGCGAACGGACAAAATCCCATCCCCGCCATGGTGGGATAGGGAATGCTCTGCTGTGATCAGGGCCAGGAATGAGGCTGAAATTAATTTCAATTCCGACATGAACCTGGATAATATCATTGCTTTTCAACATGTATTGGCTAAATCCAAGAAATTACTAAAACATAAGAAGAGAGAAGGTTGGCGGAAGTATTGTGGCTCACTGAGTCCATCCACTCCAGTGTCAGCAGTGTGGCGTAAACTGAAATGTTACAGAAATAGTTTGAAGCCGCCCTCCGGGAGCGTGCTGGCTGCGGAATTGGGTAACCAGTTTTTCTGTAAGCTCGCTCCAGTCTATGTTCCTCATATGGATGAATGTGTCGCTTCAGGCTCTCAGTTGATATCGGATGACCCTCTGGATAGACCATTTACTCTGGAGGAACTTAAATCGGTCCTCGCCCATGTAAAGGATTCAGCTCCTGGAGTGGATGGATTCCCTTACTCCTTCATCACTAAAGCTGGTGACAAGACCCACCAATATTATCTGGATTTAGTCAATTATTGTTTTACCTCCGGTTATATTCCTCCCGATTGGAAGGTTCAAGTCGTAATCCCCATACTAAAACCTGGTAAAGATCCTAGTGACCATTCTTCTTACAGACCAATTGCTCTATCGTCCATACTTATTAAGCTATTAGAACACTTGATTAAAAACCGACTGGAGTGGTTTGTCGAAAACAGGAAGCTGCTGCCAACGACTCAATTCGGCTTTAGGAAAGGCCTGGGTACTGCTGATAGTGTGGGTACCCTCACTTCAGAGATCCGGCTGGCCCTCAGTAGAAATGAGTCTGTGGTAGCCGTTTTCTTAGACATTTCAGCTGCCTATGATTCTGTCCTCCTCCCAGTTCTCAGGCAGAAAATGCAAGAGCTGAGAATCCCGGCGAGGATTCGGCAAATCATTTGCAGCATTTTTTCTGATCGTAGCGTTCAACTCAGGATTCCAGGGGAGGGCTCTGAACCGAGGTCGGTTTGGAGAGGCCTACCTCAGGGATCCGTACTTAGCCCCCCCTTATACAATATTTATACCTCTGATCTTCCTTCGTGCCTAAATTTTAACTGTAAAGTACTTCAGTATGCTGACGATATTGCACTATTGGTCTGTGGCAGTTCCATCGAAGATGCCGCTCACTCCATTAACATTTCTCTGTCCTCATTAAACCGATGGCTCTTAGATCACGGGCTATCTTTAAGTGCTCCAAAGAGTACCGCAGTTATCTTTACTCGTAGACGCTTTGTCCCCCAGGTTGATATTAATATTGACGGTCAAGCTATCCCAGTTGAGGAGAAGGCCAGGTTTCTGGGAGTTACCCTGGATTACAGATTGTCGGGAATGGATCACATTAACACCACTTTAAAAAAATGTGAGCGCTCGGTTTCGGTCCTCAAGGCTTTGGCAGGTGTTTGGTGGGGAGCTCACCCATACACCTTAAAGCTAGTTTACAATGCACTGGTCAGAAGCGTGTTGGATTATTGCAGCTTCCTAATTGAGCCCTGTAACAAGGAACCTTTGCGTAGACTGGATTCTATCCAGTCCAAATGTCTGAGGATCATAATCGGTGCCATGAAATCCTCCCCTATAAATGCTCTCCAGGTTGAATGTGCAGAACCCCCTCTTAACCTTCGAAGACAATACTTAGCGGATCGTTTCTTGTCAAAAGTTTTCTCCCTTTCGTCCCATCCTTTACTCCCCATTTTGGAACAAATCTATCTCTCTCTTAACGCGTCTTCTTACTGGAATAATAAATCTATTCCGTTGATGAATAGGTACAGAGAGCTTAAACACCTCTCCTCACCTGTTTGTCAATACCCCTCTCTTCCTGTATTTTCTTCCGCGTATGAGGTGGTCCATTTGAGGTGGTGTGGAATAAAATTAGTTGTCATGAACTAAAATTTACAAACCACATTTCTCTTAGATTTCTTGAAAGTTTGGATGCTTGTGGGTTTGGAAAATCTTAGATCAGTAAGGACGCTTATGTGATTGCAGCTGTTGTCGATGCGGCAGAAAGAAATAATAAAATTATTGATATTAGAAATTCATTCGTGATAACTTAGAGGTATTTTTGTACTGAACATCTAATGACTTAGTTATAATTTAGAAAAAGCATGAAAGTAGAGTAAATGCTGTGGAAATGCGTTCCTTGAGAAGCATGTGTGGTGTGACTATAAATGATAGGCTGAAAATTGATGTGATAAGGCAACGATGCGGTTTAAAGGAAGATGTAGTGACAAAAATTGAAAAGACTATGCTTAGATGGTTTGGTCATGTTGAGAGGATGAATGAACAAAAGGTATTTACAAGGCAGATGTGAGTGGAAATGCCAGGAGGAGACGCCCCAGAAAGACTTAAAGTGACCTCATTAATGATGTTTTTCAAAAAGGTCAGGTGCGTAGTAGGTACTCGCAACCGGCGTGGGTGTATGACCAAAATTAAATGTATGAACGTAATAAAGCAGAAGGAGCATGTAAGGAGTGTAGCAGGTGGCATTCTATAGTTTCTGCCTACCCCCATGGAAAGAAGGCGTGAGTTTATGTATGTGTGTGTATGTGTATAATTTGGAAAACAAGTGGATAAACCCATTTCCAGATTCTGTGAAATAAGAAACTATTTTTTTTTAACTATCAAGAAAGAGTTCAGTTATTAGCGTTCAACTATCAGTTGGAAACATTGCAAGACCGTTCCAACCCATTCCAAATGGCTGAAAAAAGATTTTAGTACTTACTCCCTAGATTGGGACAGACTAACAAGATGTCCTTGATAGGGCTTTCCTACGGCGACGAGAATACCAGAGACTTTACTGAACGATAAACCGGATTTATAGAGAAAGCTCAATCAGGAGCAGGCTCAGTAGGCGTTCAGGTTTGAATGGAATGAGTTAGTGAAAAAGCTCATCGGAGACAGTAATTATCCAATGTGTTATCCCATGTACCCATATTATGACGCCAGCTCAACAGAACAGCAGGACTAAAGCCACGTTAGTTACACACAAATAACGAGACATTTTTCTAGAACATATAATATATTTATTATAACAAAATAAATATAATAAAATAATATATTTTTATAAATAATAAAGCTACATTTTTGTTTATTCATTAAGTTTTTGTTTCCAATATTCTTCCTCTAAAGACATGGGTGCCATTCTTTCTCATGCCACCCTCATTCCTCATCTTTTTCACATAGAATGGTCTCCTCCCTCGCTGTCTTTGCGAGGTTAAATAGTATTGGTGCTTGGTGGGGCTTTCATAGCAGCAGTCAAACTCGTACCTGTAAACAAGTATAATTTGTTATTAAAAAACACTGAAACCCTGTTGCAAAAGCAATAGGAAGTAATATAAAATATACATTAGTACCTACCTACATATCGCTGCTTAAATTCAAAAGGGCCACAAGTCGAAAAGTCACTTTTTTACAGGAGAGTTTTGATTTCGGTTTTTGTTTATTATTTTTATTAATCTATATTGTATATCTATGTGTTATATATCATCGGATGTATATTTTAGGCCTCTATTTGTCTATAATTTGATTTGTCCTATAAGTTTTACCCAGTTAATAAAAACATCACATAAGTCCCTTTTGATTATAAAAAAACATTTATAATGTTTATCATTTATTTAAATAAAAAGCCACAACTCAAACAGAAAATAAGTTTTATTGTGTCTTTTCGTATAATATGTTTGTTTATTATGCTCGATTTTTAACTAAATTTTATAATGTTTATAACTAAATAGTAGCAATGGTATTAGCAATACCTTGCAATAAAATTACAAAAAATCAACCATAAAAATATACAAAGCAAATAAAAAACGTACATTTTTAAATGTACTTTTAGACCTAATCTCAAGATATCCAGCATTTTGACTGGATTATGCAATATAGACACCTAACCATATCACATACAAAAACAAAACTTAAAATTATATCAGCTTCTAAAGAAAAAACGCTGCGGCAACTTGTAGTTTATTGGCATAAAGTTTTTTAACAGTTCGAAGACCAGTTCCAGGTGAATTTTGTCTACTATTCAATGTTGTAACTTGAGTAAACTCGGCGTCTTCGTAGGAAGTTTTATACAAAAAACATGTTTTTATGCTCTTTGTCAGTTTTAATAACTTTAAGATCCTGCCCATTTCACCTTGTCTCCATTTTCATTGGTAGTGTAGTTAAATAAAACTCTCATGTGTAAGTTCCTTTACTATAAACGGTGTTCCTTTCTTCTTGGCTGTTTTAATCAAGGTGATGTATAGATCAGGTACATAAATTGGCGAAGTTTTTAGTGCACTATTGATATTCCTCTGAATGATGGAGTGAACAGCATCCCCCTCATTTTGAGTGTGTCCTTTAATTAAAAATTTATGGGTTATGCTTTTATTTTTTGGAAACTTATTTATGGCGTGCTGGTACACACGGCTACGCATCAACCTAGACTGATTGGACTTTGAACTATTAGAAGTTGAACGCTGCTAATCGTGCGAGAGGGTGCGGTATGTTTTTGTTATTTAGTCCCACTCGCGCACGTCGCCTGCGGAGTGCGTGGCACGCGCCCCTGCTGCCACCGGCGCTCTATCCTTACTATACTATACCTTTACATACGTATCATATACATACTACTTTGTAAACAAGTTCGGCTCGTGGCGTTCAGTTATAATAATACTATGGGTTGTTTTTTCGATTTGCTCTGCGCCTGTGCGCCAATACATCCATTAGGTATTTGATATTAAATATTATATATTCCCAGCTTTTCTACCTAGATCATGTCGGATATTCATACAAACTTTCAACCCCTATTTTACCACCTCTTTTTTTTCGGGCGGGAAATTATCTATCTACATCATGTCGGATATTCATACAAACTTTCAACCCCTATTTTACCACCTCTTTTTTTTCGGGCGGGAAATTATCAAATAACTTCTCCCGCTCTGGGCGGATCGAGAGGGTGTGTCAGACTCTTACTGAGTAAAACCCACCCGTGTTCCTTCCGTTGCCTGTGTTGCCAGGGCCTCGGTAACCATTTCAGACTTTCCCGCGATCCCGGTAGGCATCGGCCCTAGTGGACCTCTACACTTGTGCTGACAAACATCTCTTTGAGGCGCACGTGGAACACGTTGCACCGTCGACCCGGGCCTGGTCCTTATTGGATGGTGAGCTACCCATTGCTCACCGTCCGCAAGCCCCCGCCTACGGTGGCCGGAAATCCGCCTGGGATTCCTGACGCACAGGGCGTCTCCTGCGGCGGCTAGGGACGTGAGGGTGCAAAATTTGCCTTTCCCTCAACCGTCCCGCCTCCTCCTTTGCGAGCATTACTGCTTTGCAGAAGGAGGTGACGGCTGCCCATGCCCTCCCGCTCCGTACCATGGCGTGAACCAGGGCCGGACACGAGAAATCTCTGCTGCCGATCGCCTCCACGAGGACACGGCGCGGCGGTGCTCTGCCCAAGCTGGCAGAACCCCACCGTGTCCTCCGGGTGATCCACACAGTGGTGACACTCGGGCTATTTTACCACCTTAAGGGTTGATTTTACAAAAACACTGAAACAGGTATTTATTTTCAATCAAAATAATCATAATATTTATCATACATTTTAAACTGTTTGCCCCTTACGACAACAAAGCATCAACGTGATTTTGCACAGACATTCCAAGTTTTATATGTTAAAATGTATGTTTGTTTGCCTGTAAGTATACCTACCTGTTTGATGCACTTTGACAGCAAAACTACTGGATCGATTAGTGGTAGCTTGAACCCATACCACTGTTTCCAAACGGGTCAACATCGATTACCTGTTTATTTCGTTTTTCATAGTTAGGTTAAATAAATACTAAAACAACGTTTTAATCATCGACTCTTTATTTCAAAATAATCGCAACATTACCTAATAAATGGGAAATACAACTTAATTACTAAAAACATTCGCTAAGGCCTATTCTATTCAGATGCACGATATTCACTAGATACCGTTGTGTGACTTTTGGGTAACGAAATAAGAGCGGTATTCCGCCGGCTATTTGTATTCTGGTTTCGCGTTAGCCGCGGAAGTTCATACAAATACCGCTTGTATCTGAATAGGCCTTTATGCATAAAGACTCTTACAAACAAGCGCGACTCGCGACGCGACTCAAAGGCACCGCTTGTAGCGCTACACGCGGTGTCTTTGTGTCGCATCGCGTGTCGCGCCTGTTTGAAGGAGCCTTTACGCCTAAGCTAGAGTCACTCATTGCATGTGTCATCAATGTGTCTCCGAAATTGCCCGACAGGAAACAAAATCAGTCGAGAATAACAATCTATATAAAGGTAGTTTAATACACAAAGCCACCCGCGGGCGTCCGCGTAACAATAAAATTAAACAATAATTAATTATTTTGTCTTATTATTTAACGCTTGGAAAGTTAATATTAAATAACTAACATAATCTAAATACCTACAAGTTACCTCAGGAGCCAACAACAGTTAAAAATCTAAATCAACAATGAACATAATAACATCACAGTTCAAATAAATGAGAGCATTTTAATCAACGAATTAAATATAAAAAAAAAACATTCAGTGGCCATTCTCTATAATCAACTATAGCAAAATATCACTTGACATGGTTTATTAGTCTATGCTACTAGGTAATTAAGATATGAGACATACCTTCAAGCTGGGCCAGTCAAGTCTGCTATTACAATAGTGTCAGAATGGTCTATTATTGATTTCAGAATTGTTGATTTTGACAAGTTTGGTAATCTACTAATATAATGGCGTCATTAATGAGGATCGGAACATACCATTATGACACTATTGTAATAGCAGACTTGAGGCCCAGGAGTAATTTTAAATAAAGAAGTTGTTAGATAAATTATATTTATGACTTGCAAATGAACAGACATTAACTAAGCTGAATAAACAAAAAAAAAGTAAAGTATTAACATTTAACAATCAAACATTATCAAAACGGACATAGCTCGAGTTACATGGGGAGCCAACAATAGTAATAAATATAAAACATAATCAATAAAAATAAAAATAGTTAACAACAGTTAAAAACTTAAACTACTGAATAAAGGTGCATCCACACTGAAGTTATTTTTTGTGCAGCAACGTTGGCAATTGTTAGTGGGCAACATTACAATGGACAACAAAGGACAACAAAAAGTTAGGTATTAAGTAAAACTAAAAGTTATAGAAAGTTACTTAATGTTATAAATGGTTATCATGTAGCAAAATGTTACCCTTCAAAAAGTAACTTTGGTGTGTAGTAACAAATCAACATTTATATAATCATTTGTGTAATTATAATCATGACTTAGATCGAAACTCACAGACCGCACGTGACTACTTTGCTAAGCAAAGTAAACGTTTCATATGAATAACATCATTTTTAAAACAAACATTTTGAAACAATTGACAATTAAGCTAACTAGTTTGCTTACGAAGTAATATACCTAATATCAGAAGTGTGCAAGATGGTAAATGGCATTGGTGTTATAAAGCGATATCCGGAAAATACGCGTAGGTAGATATAGGTGAAAAATGGTTAAAATAATGAAAGCTGCAGGTATTCCAATGCTAGATCGTTAATATCTGGTGGGTCCACCATTAGCGTCTAGCACTGCATCCAACCTGGCTTTCATTCCAGTAACCATGTTCCAACACATATCACGAGGATCCCCCCTCATCGTTTCCCACGTCTGGATTGCCGCTTGCCGCAAGTTTTCCACGTTGCGCACTTCTGATACATCCTAATTGAGAACCATCTGTCCCCAGAGGTTTTCAATTGGGTTGAGGTCGGGGCTCTTCGCAGGCCATGGTATAAGATGAATATCCGGCTGAGCTCGGAGCCACGCCTGAACTACTCTAGCACTATGGATGGAACTGTTATCCTGGCAAAGATAAATAGTGCCTGTCGGATGGTGCAGTCGCACAGTCGGCACCATAACATCCCTCAGAATATCCACATACTGTTCTGAAGTCATGCGGCCAGATATCTCTACAAGTTCGCCAGGACCAACAGAACTCATCCATCCCCAGAATCCCAAGCTCAGCCGACCACTCGACCTGTTGGGTATTACATTTTCGATGTCGTATCGGTTGTTGTCTCGCCGCTTTAATATTTTTCTCCCATCTTTGTCAGATTTGAACATTTTTTCATCGACAAATATGACAACATTGTTCTCCCAGTCGAAGTTATAATGTTGCAAACAAAAACCTACTCTAGCCTCAGCATGGGCCGGAGAAAATACAATTTTTTTTGCCGGGATCCTTGTCTTCATGCCAACGGCCTGCAATCTGCGTCGGATTGTTTGGGTTGATACCTGAAACAATAGCAAAAAACATTTTCTTCAAAAACAATTAAAATTAAGATACTTATTTACCTAATGCTAATAATAACCATGGGTACGTTTTACAATACTCTTGCGATACGATTACGATGTAAATGATAATAACATTATTTTAAAATTATAACATCCTACTAAAAACTTTAAAAATATAAATCATCATATTCATAATCAGCCTATAATGTTCCCACTGCTGGGACACAGGCCTCCTCTCTGTGAGAGGGAGTGGGCCGTAATCCACTACGCGGGTCCAGTGCGGGGTTTCTAGGACATGCCGGTTTCCTCACGATGTTTTCCTTCACCGTTTTGAGAGCAGTGGTGATGTAATAATTTACACAAAGTAAAGCGCCTGTCTGGGTTCGAACCTACGACCTACTCGTAAGTCGCGGCCGTTACCACTGGGCCACCACTGCTCTGCTTAAAATGCAAAGAATGATTATGTTTCGACGCGACGTTTCATTTACCAATGTTTTTCTTGTTTTGAGAAAAATCGTGCACAAAGAATCTTTAATTTCTTCAACATGTAAACAAAGTAGATATTATTATCAACATTTCTAAGAATAGTCTGATCTTAATTAAGCACGCGTTTGCAAATCTGACCGAAGTAAGCTGATTTTCGGTCGATTTTGCGACAAAAGAACACGAAATCAAATAAAACAAATAACTAACACAGATAGATTACTCCTTTATCTTTAAATGGTGGGGATTTTTTCTTGAAAATTATCTTTTTTAAAATCGTGTAAACTATTTTCCGTTGGCTCTTCACACAATATTGACGATATCGGATTGAGTGTCGGAACATTTTTCTTCTAATAGTAACATAATTTTATTTCTTAAAAATACGGGTTTCCAAACAGGTGGTAATGGTTAAACTCAAAATGGTGGGGAAAAAAACTGTAATACATCAACGTCTTTTTTTTTCACATATTTTAATTTTACGAGTGAACACACATTGCACTTACTTGTTTTATTGCACAAAATCTACGTCTTCAAAAATCCAAACTATCAAAAATACTCATTATTCGCGAAGGTATCCGTGCGTGCCGGGGTCGCGGGAAAGTACTAAAGGGCCGAGGTACCGAGGCCCCTGGCAACACAGGCAACAGGACGGAATACGGGTGGGTTTTAGTCAGTAAGAGTCTGACACACCCCCCCGCTCAGCCAAGAGCAGGCTTCTCCCGCATTGGGCGGAGCGTCAAATAATTAAAAAACCCCCCCGTGTTTTAATTATTTGATGATTTCCCATCCAAAAAAAAAAACAAAATCCGTGCATGTGTGTGTATGTGTTTGAGCTATCTCAACGTAGTTGTACGATTTTTGCGATTCGATACCTATGCATTTTGAAAACGCGACTTTTACCTTTAATCTATGTATGTATAAATAAATATGTAGAACGGACTGTTATGCCAATGCCAAATAAATATATACAATATACGATGTTTATGAAATTGTGCACCCACAATGTGTGTTTATAGCAATAGAATAGAATAGAAATGAAATGAATAGAAATGTTAATGAGGTATACTTATTATAAGTAATAAGATGACGCATAAAAACGTTGATTATATTCTGCTCTAGTTGTGACTGGCGCCTTCGCGTGTAGGACGCTTTCACGCATTCTACACGCGAACGCCTGCAGGCTTAGCATGACACTCTCTATTTCTTCGAAGAATAGACACGGCTCTTTCCATATAAAGTGACATTTCGTTTCTCCTTTTTTGACATCCCACCGTAGAGATCTTTCTACATAAAAAAGGACCTAGACAAAGATCGTTAGAAACGAAATACAAGATGACAGATTGTAGAAGGATTTCTACGGTGAGATGTCAAAAACTGAGAAACGAAATTACACTTTGTATAGAAAGAGCCGTGTCTATTCTTCGAAGAAATAGGGAGTGTCATGCTAAGCCTGCTGCTGGCAAATTACTGTCCTATGTCTGGATGCGTCAACATTGATTTGTTAGCAGTTTATTGTTGGAAGACCGTTGTGTCTGTTTTTTTTTTAGATTTTATGTAATTATAAAAAAAGTATTGAACTTACGCTATATTGTGTGGCAGTAACCTGCGTGTTCAAGAATGGCTGGTTAGTATGCCCCGCAACAATGGCAGCATCTTGCTCTGCTGTGGTGGCGCGCTGGTAGAGCTGCCGGTGGTGTGCCGATAGGTCACCCCCAGTGTCCTCATTCCGTCGCAACCAAAAGTTGATTGTTGTTCTCTAAAATAATGATACTTAACTTGAATTTTATATCAATAGATACCTAAATATTGTTCCAAAAAAACATAGCTTATTCGATTGACAACCTATGTTTGTGTAAAAGGCGACGCGATAGTAAATAAATAGATAAGTAGATAACTCATACATATAACTTGGGCTTCTTTAGGGCAAGAGTGAATACGTATGCTTTTCTGAACCAGTGGATTACATCCTCGACCTCATCGTGACTTACCATCAGGTAAGTTATAGGCATATAATTGTATCGTTATCTTGCGCGGCCTTGGGTGCAAACCGGTCGAAGAAAGGGGCGCTGTGGCACTATCGCATAAATGTAAATAAATACCTTTCAAACGTTAACTAATGACAAGCAATTAACTTATTACCTATCTATTGTTACGCGGCCGCCGCGCGCCGGTCGGCGCAGCTTTGTAAAAGCAGATGTTCAAAATGGTAGCTATTGTCTTGGATGCAATGAGTCTCTTGAGAAATGCTAATGACTAAATATTATCTATCGCCGGCACAAATACATAATAATAATAATATATTAAAATAATCAGTATTATCACTCACCGTTATCCCCGTCCTCCTTTCAATTTCTTTGATGGTATAACCACCCTCTCGCAACACCACTATCAGCTGCCGCTGTTGTGGAGTTAATTGTGGTGCCATTAATATTGGTGCACCAAGCACTAGCACAGCAAAGAACCGAATAACTAATTATATTTATAAAAAACCCACAAAACAAAAAACGGAATAATTAATTAATTATATAAAAATTAATAAACACTGTTCCATGGGAACAACAGCGGGCGGCCGCTATACTTAAATATGCGCGAATACCGGACGATATTTGGGAACTGACTAGCAGGGTGGCAGGTTCTAAAATAGTGAAAAATATTGGCAAAAAAGTGCATCTGTGTGTGTAGGCGCAACGCAGCAACTAAAGTGATTGGCCGAAGCCACGATACTCAGTCCCTTTCCGACAATTCTCTGTATTGCTCGTAGCGTAGTTATGGGTATATAGGGTGTCTAACTTGATGTGTAGCCGTGTGTACATTGCCAACATACATTTATTTTTTTACTGGCCGCAACAGTTATCGCTGTAAAAAACTATGTCAAAATCTTCGGTGGATTTATCATGTAAGCTTTTTATATACATGAAAATGCACGAGCCTATTTCGTTAGCTTCGCGGCCTCTTTCTCCTTCATGCCACACAAAACATGTAATGTTTTTAGTGCCAAGCTCAGTAATGGTAAAAATTAACAAATTTAGCTTTGAGACGTAATAGAAGCTTGACACTTCACCTCGTGGACAAGGCATCACCGCTTGTAAGGCATAAGACTGCGGCCACAAAGATTTTGCCAACATTTTCTTTGTCTTTCTCTTTTTCTAATCCCACAAGACATTTTTCTTTAAGGTGCAAATCGTACTTTTCTTGCAGCAAAGCCTTGTCTTCTGCGTTTTTATAGGCAGTGCAATCTTTGCACTGATCTTTCTTCGGGCACCAAAATGAAACAAAATGAAAACACATATAATTATATACTATTTGAAACCTTTTTGACCTTACTTCAATATTTCATTTAAACTTAACACATTAATTACAACCTTGTTTAGGTTGTAATAATTATTGTGATAAGTTTTAAACTTAAACATTGCACATTTGTTTAAATAAATACTACCACAATCACCATAATTTTATACTTATGCACAACAGAAGCATTCCAAATACTGCACTTATCTTCAATATAATAATAGTAAAATGGACATATCACAAAATATGGCACTTTTCCTTACGCGATAATGTTGTACTTACATGTATTTTTAAATCAATACGGCCGTATTTTGAAATGTGGCACTTTTCACTATAACTTTCGATCCAAGTTAAGGTCTTTTTCGGAATGTGGCCCTTTTTCACATAACAAACGTGCGCTCGCGCTGACTACAGGGTCGCAACTGGGAAGATTGCGGCTTTGATCTGAAGTTATCCAAGTGTCAAAATGCAAAAAGGGCTGTTGTGCGATTAGCTCCATTTTTATGTGAAAATACTGGGTCTCTTTTTCGAATATAAAAATATAGGCAGAATTGATACGATTTTTGCTTTAAAAAGGATTTGTAATTTTTTGACTTGTCCCCGTACGCTGTGTCCCCGTCCTACGGGGACAGCGGTACTTTAATTAAATATTTAAAAATACTTCCCGTTGTCCCCGTACACTGTCCCCGTTAATATAGTTGATAAAATAAGTAAATATTATTGCCCTCAGCCCCCGTTTTATCTTTTTTCTGTAGTATTAAGTGTGAGTCAGCATCTTTTACCCAATATTGGTTGGTTTGCCTAAGGTTGGCAGCTACAGCGAAGGATAATTTTAACTAAAAAGTAGCAGCTTAATAATCAGTTGTTGGGTTAGGTTAGGTTAGAACAGTGACCATTAACGCGCGAAGGCGAGCGAGCGAAGCGAGTGTGTCGCGGCAGCGACCGCCGAGCGCCAGATGCCCTCTATTACCAAAACAAACTGATTATTAAGCTGCTACATTTTACTTATATGTACGTTATGGGGACAACGGGAAATAAATTTAATCACGTCCCGCTGTCCCCGTGACGGGGATATGGCGTACGGGGACAACGGGAATAAACGTTTTTGCCGATTATTTGTGCCCGACAAATACATCAGAGACCGTCAGAGCACAATCTGTTTCCTCAACTGTCTTCCAAAACTGCAGCCAGGGCCGAATTCCCAGTCTGTCGTAGTTTTAAAGCCCTTCTGACTGGCAACCCTGAATGTGATGTGTTAGCGGATCAATGGAGTAAAATTATGCGTATATATATACGTATCCAAATTACAAGATGATTATTAACATTAACTAAATTAAATTAAAACTAAGTTAAGCCTAAAAAAGGCCCTCGGGGCATTGTACCGAGGATGCTGGCGGCATTTCCTCGCTGAATTGCAATGCTGATGCGTTGCGCGAGAAAGCTTTTCGGTCTTTGCGTATGTGTTCTGTGGGAGAAAGTATGTATATAGCAAAGGAGTCCACTGTTCAGTGTTAGTTTTAAATTAATATGATAAACAACACAATTATTATCAACGTAATCATTGTTCCCATGATACGAGGGTGACACTGAAAGTTCTTAGAAATCAAAACTGAATAAACTAGCAAGTTATTAGATTTATTATATCTTTTCAAAACAGTGTCCATTTACATCAATACATCGCTGCATCCGATGGAACCACTCAGAAAAACACTTTACCCACTCGTCCTTAGGGGTCTCTTCGATGGCATTTTGAAACGCAGCCACTGCTTCCTCGACGTCTATAAAACGTTTTCCTCGAAGTTTTTTCTATTTTCGGAAATAAATAAAAATCGCAAGGTGCTAGGTCGGGGCTATAGGGCGGGTGACCCAGTAATTCCACGTCTGACGTCGCCAAGTAGTCGATTGTTTGCTTGGCGGTGTGCGACGAGG
This sequence comes from Atethmia centrago, assembly GCA_905333075.3. Lineage (NCBI taxonomy): Eukaryota > Metazoa > Arthropoda > Insecta > Lepidoptera > Noctuidae > Atethmia > Atethmia centrago. Next base: position 27,778,321 of record HG995374.1, read on the forward strand.
CGTTGTCGTGGTGAAGGAGGATCCTACTACGAGGTCGTTTCTCCCGAACTTTTTCCAAGACAAGTGGCAAAGTATTGTTAGTGTACCACTCTGCAGTAACTGTTTTTCGATCCTTTAAAACAATTGTTGCGTAATGACCTGTCCTTCAGAAGAACGAGGCCACCATCTTTTTTCCCACGCTTCGACCTCTTTTCACTTTAGTTGGCAACTCCTCGGAAGGAAACACCCAGACAATAGACTGTCTCTTAGTTTCAGGATCATAACAATAAATCCAGTTTCGTCACCCGTAAGTATGTCGAACACAGCATTTGAGTCACCTCCGTTAAATCTTTGAACAATTTCACGACACCAATCAACACGACGGAGTTTTTGGGCTCTGTCAAATTATGAGGTATCCACCGGGCACAAAGCTTCCTTACCGCTAAATGTTCAATAATAATAATCGTTTATTTGTTTAGAAAGTAGGTACATACAATAAAGGTGTTTACAAAATTTGTGATCCCTGTACAATCTACCCTAAATTAGGCATGCAAACATTGAAAATATATTTTATAAAAAACACTCAATCAAATTAAAATTGACAAAAATAATAAATTAAAAATGATAAGAGATAGAATAAATTTAAAGCTACCATAATAATAATAAGAAAAAACACTATGTCAAATAATAAATCTAAAGTGTAGTGTCATTTAAAAAATCGTCAATTGAGTAATAACACTTATCAAGTAATAAAGCCGTCAGTGTCTTTTTAAACGTTAGGATTGGATCATTTTTTATGATGTCTGATATTTTGTTAAATATGGTGGGACCCATGCCGAAAACACTTTTCCTAAGTAAAGGCTTCTACATACTGGCTCGACTTGTCGCGCGACGCGTCGCGACACAAAGGCACCGCTTGTAGCGTTACACCGCGGTGTCTTTGTGTCGCGTCGCGTCGCGCGACAAGTCGCGCCAGTATGTAGAAGCCTTGAAGCTGTATTGTAACTACCATTCTGTAATAGGTACCTATATTGACTTCTAACAGCCCCTTTTCTAGTTCCTGACACTGTTAGAAAGTAACTCTTATTTTTTCTTACAAAAATGGCCATTTCCAAAATATACAATGCCGGAAATGTTAACACTTTTAGGGACTTAAACATAGGTACACAACTGTCTGTCATTTTCAGGCCACACATTGCTCTTATACATCGTTTTTGGGCCTTAAATACTTGTTCTCTCATACTACAATTACCCCAGAATACAATGCTAAATCGCAGAATTGATGCTACCAAACCATGGTAAGCTACCAATGTCGTGGTTGTACTCAGTTTTTTACTTAAATTAAGGGGTTGAGTAATTGAAAACATGTTATCCCATACATTCCAACTGCAAATGTAAGTTGTTCGTAAATTACTCGTTAATTTGTAAAGCCTACTTAGCTGTGTTTATATTTATATTTCGGTATACCTATACAACATTAGTTTTAGTATTATATGTGAAACTCGAAACACGTGTCTAGTATATTTATGTAGAGAATCTATGTACCAAATTTCAAAACTGTAGCATGAAAAATCACAAAGTTATAAGCTTGTTAAGGCTCCTTCATAATGGCGCGACAAGTCGCGCGACGCGACGCGACACAAAGACACCGCGTGTAGCGCTACAAGCGGTGCCTTTGTGTCGCGACAAGTCGCGCCAGTATGTAGGAGCCTTTATGTGACTCAACGGGAGCGTGACACGTGCGCCTGAAGGAGTGGGAAAGCGCGGGCGCACAGCGGCGCGGGGGTGAGACAACCCCCGCCCAAGGCTAGTACCGCTATGACCTGCCGTGACCTGTGTTGTGTGCGTATGATTGCCAATAGGTACCTAGTGCCGCTCGGTCAAAAATAAAAAAAAATCAAAATCAAAAGTCTGTTATTCAAACTAGGCTGAGGATCAGCACTTTTCGAACGTCAAAATTACATAAGACAGTCCCCCAAAACGCCCACCCTTCGCCACTTCCTAGTGCTTTAGCTGGGAAGAAGAAGTGGCCAACAATCTCCCCAGCGGCACAGCTGTCTGTTCAGTTTCAGAAAAAAATGGATTCTATACAATAGTATGCAAAACAATTTACACCACGTGAAACACAAAACATTAAATTATTAGCCATATGTCAGCTAGCACACCACTATACCAACAAAAAAAAAAAGAAAAGAAAAAGACCGAAAACTATTCTCAAGCAGAGATAAAAACGTAAACAGAACTCTTAAAACCTAAAGACAAGCCTCCAAGTATAAAGGGCGTGCCCGCTTACATATATCTACAGCGTACCAGCGTACGTAACAGTCACAAATGATGAACTAGGACCATCAAAGTAAAATAAATAAACATTTAATTACTAATAACAAAACAATGGTCAGCAAGACGACCAGTCACCACAAGCAGCACCCGTTCACGAGCATAACGCAAAAATCAGCCATTACCCCCCTCGCCATATTTGAGGGAAGGAGGCAACCCGACCCCCGACGCTACCGCAAGCAGTGACATCTAAGGGAGCATGACGAACTTGCTGCCGGTTGTAATAATAATACGAGGGCTGCACTAAAAGTATCGGGAATGGAATATTTCCACTGTTCCTGTCATATTAAAATCTTTTTAATTGAAAACTCCTTGGTTTTAAAAATCGAATACCATTTATTTATTTAAAAAAGATTCTCGGTCTTGTCGGTATTTATTATGACTTTCGAAGTGGTTTAACACAAAAACAGTGTGTTGACCGGATGATTTCTGCATTTGGTGATGAAGCCCCATCCAAAACCACAATTTATCGCTGGTTTGCTGAATTTCAACGTGGACGTGTCTAGCTCAGTGATGATCCCCGTCAAGGTCGTCTAAAAACTGCAGTCACCCAAGACAATGTTGATGCTGTGCGTAAGCTGATTGAGGAAGATCGACATGTGACATACCGCGAAATTCAGGCAACTTTAGACATCGGCATGAGTCAAATACAAATAATCTTGCATGAACAAATTAGGTGTAAAAAAGTTGTTTTTCCGATGGATACCGCATTCGCTCTGTGAAGAGCAAAAAGCGGCTCGCGTTACTTGGTGCGTCAGAACTCTCGAAAGATTCCACGCAGGATCCTCAAATGCTGTATACAACATCGTATCAGGTGACGAATCCTGGATATACGCATACGAACCCGAAACAAAAAACCAGTCACGAGTTTGGGTGTTCGAAAATGAGTTAAAGCCAACAGAAATTGTTCGTTCACGGAGTGTTGCAAAAAAAATGGTGGCCACGTTTGTCTCCAAAACCGGCTATGTTACGACTATTCCTCTTGAGAGATAAAAAACGGTTAATGCAGAATGGTATGCTAGCATTTGTTTGCCACAGGTCGTTTCTGAACTCCGTAAAGAGAACTGCAACCGCCGCATCATCCTCCATCACGACAATGCGAGTTCTCACACCGCGCACAGAACAAAAGAGTTTTGAGAGCAAGAAAACATAGAATTATTAGACCATCCGCCGTACAGCCCCGACCTAAGCCCTAATGATTTCTATACTTTCCCTAAAATAAAGAATAAATTGCGTGGACAGAGATTTTCATCACCTGAAGAAGCTGTGGACGCCTACAAAACGGCCATTTTGGAGACCCCAACTTCCGAATGGAATGGTTGCTTCAATGATTGGTTCCATCGTATGGAAAAATGTGCCAAATTTCGCGGAGAATACTTCGAAAAGCAATAAATATATTTTTAAATAGTAATGTTGTGTCACTTCCTTGATTCCCGAAATTTTCAGTGCCGCCCTCGTATAACCAGTTATCGAGGTCGCTAGCTAACCACATATTGCAATACAACTCATCAAAAACATTGTAATGAGAAGATTATGTCAATAATAAACGAAGATAAAATTTAAAATAAATTGACTTATACAGTCAAATAAAATAAACAATTATATGAACTCATATAACCTGACACTAGGTAAGCTAGGTGACCAACTTGTAACCTTTTTTAAATATTTTTGGGTCAAAATACAACATGGAATCGATTCAGTTATTCATTCTGAACAAACTACAGGTTGAAATTGAAAACTTGCGACAAACTGAAATGGGACATTGTATACATCATTATTAACAACTTTTACTAAGGGACCAAAGCTGTAATCCCAAAAAAAAAAATCTGCTTTTCCTACATTTTGATGAGGTATTGCGAACATAAATGTAGGGGACAGCAGTTTTTTTTTTTGGGATTGTAGCTCTGGTCCCTTAGTAAAAGTTGTTCATAATGATGAGTACAATCTCCCATTTCGATTTGTCGCATGTTTTCAATGTCACCCTGTATATTCAGGTTTCGCATATACTAAAAATAATGTTGTATACTACTGCCGTAATTTTTTTCACTTATACATATACAACCATTTAGTTGGTAGGGGGGTTGACTGTAACAACAATTAGCACTTTAACGCTTTAATATTACGCGAACGGATCGGATACGGAAAAAATACGCATTAATTGATATGTGACCACGTCGCGAGCTTCATCTACCACATGTTAAAAGAATCACGTAAATCAGCCAGTAATCACGGAGAAATCGGTGTACATGCATGAAAAAAAAAACCACCGAATGCATGACGTCTTTCTTTTCTGAAGTCGGTTAAAAATATCTATTACCTACTGTTGAATTTTCCACCACCACTTTTTGAATAAAAATTAACTATAACTAATAACAACCATCTGATTCTGTTCCAGTCTTCTGAGCTCCCTCAATTCGAAGATAGCACATACGAGCTTTCATACAACGCTGGCCATGCGCGGCAAGTACAACGAAGCATTGCCTGTACTAAAGAAGGCCGAGCATGCTTGCTCTGAAAGTGTAATTGAGGATGGAGGGACTGAGGAGGAGGCGAAGGATGAAGCTGCTATTATCAGGTAATTCAATGTCTGACTTAAAAAAACAACTTATTATTAAAGAGGTAAGGTACAGAATACCTTCCTTAGGCCGGCTGCAAACGTTTGGTTTCCGAATTAGGTTTCCAGATCAGGAATTCAGATTCAGAAACCTGACTGCTCAGCTTACATACAAAATACCCAACCACATTATTCTTATTTTTTCCGAACGGAAAAAAACCTAACGTTCGTTTCGATGTGTTTGGATCGTGAGAACGGAAAAAACCTAATGACGTCATCCCGAACACAGCGCTCGCGTACATTTTGGTTCGTCCGCCATACACGCACAGAAATTCCAATTCAGATCGCACGAGCGTCGTCACCTTCCGCCTGACGCAGGTCCTCACCGGACACGGTAGCTTCGGGAGGTTCCTGTGTCGGATAAGGCGGGAGGAAACGTCCGGGTGTCACCACTGTGTCGATCGCCCGGAGGACACGGTGGAGCATACGGTGGAGGTCTGCCCGGCTTGGGCAGAGCACCGCCGTGTCCTCGTGGAGGCGATTGGCGGCAGAGATCTCTCGCGTCCGGCCCTGGTTCAGGCCATGGTACGGAGCGAGAGGGCATGGGCAGCCGTCACCTCCTTCTGCGAAGCAGTAATGCTCGCGAAGGAGGAGGCGGGACGGTTGAGGGAAAGGCAAATTTCGCGCCCTCTCGCCCCTAGCCGCCGCAGGAGACGCCCAGGGCTTCGGGAATCCCGGGCGGATTTCCGGCCACCGTAGGCGCGGGCTTGCGGACGGTGAGCAATGGGTAGCTCACCGTCCGGTAAGGACCAGGCCCGGGTCGACGGCGCGTTGTATTCCACGCGCGCCTCAAAGAGATGTCGTCAGCACAAGTGTAGGGGTCCACTAGGGCCGATGCCTGCCGGGGTCGCGGGAAGGTACTAAAGGGTTACCGAGGCCCCTGGCAACACAGGCAACGGAAGGAATACGGGTGGGTTTTAGTCAGTAAGAGTCTGACACACCCTCCTGCTCCGCCCAGAGCGGGAGAAGTTATTTAATGACTTACCACCCAAAAAAAAAATACGTGAGAGCCTTGTAATGAGTGGACGTCAATCGACCCGTCTTTGTCGTAGGTAACAAAATGTGTGAAGCCGAAAATTTAATAATGGCGGTGGAACAATATACATGCATATGGGATATTCATAATGCGGACTATAACAATAGAGACGTAAAGGACTTGGCTTGGGAGCAGATCTGCAAAATGGTTTTTAATGATTGGGAAACGTTCACAGACAAAGCAAACAAATAAGTATTGTATTATTACTTAATAATTAAAACAAACTTTATTATATAGACTTTTATATTTAGCAATTACAGAATAACGTTAACATTTTTTTAGGCCACCGATTCCTAATAATCTAACATCTGTCATAGATTATAAATCAAGTACCTATAGTATAATAGTCCTTTATTGTTGAATTAATGTGGGTTAATGATTCTTTCGCTATATTGATATGTTGATTCTCCAGCCGGCGTCATGAAGTACTCAGCGAACCCTCTCGCTCTTATAGTTCTGCCTCGATTTGTGGATTGTCGTGAAGTACTGAATGATAAATCCTCGAAGTAATGCGTTAACGTATCTTTAAAGTTATAACCATCTCTTCTTCGTACAAAATTTTGCAATACGCATGCTGTCTTTGTTACGGGAACAGCAAAATCTGGTGGAATGGTCATACTCGTATGAAAAATTCTCCACTTGTTTGAAAGAATGCTGAAAGCACATTTTACAATACGTCGAGCTCGACTCAGTCTATAATTAAAGATTCGACGTTGGTTATTGAGGTTACATCTTGGATAAGGTTTCAACAATCATTTGTTCAGTGGAAAGGCCTCATCGCCTAGAAACACATACGGTATAGGTGGCCCATTACTTTCTGGCAGAGGTTTTGCTTCAGGCAAATTAAGAGCGCGCATTCATTTTACCGCAAGTCAAAATCTACACGATCTATTGAATGGCACACCCTGCGATACACTACAATGGTTTCTCTGTGTGCGTGAGCTCTGAACCATTAGCAAATCATTTAGATTTTTTTCTCTTTGTTGAAAGAAATTAAAACAAGCGAAGTATTTAATTTTAAAATCGCACATCTCTGATTGGCATTGATAAATGATAAATGATTTTTATTTCTATAAGTAGGTTTGTACAAACACTTTTGCACGTCAATCATATTTTTTTAAATAAAGCTAGATGTGATCGGCGTTTCCTATCTGAATACTCTGAGAAGAAAGGCCGAAACAAACTCAGAGTCATTTTATTCCTGTAGACCTAATTACAGGCGCTTTTGAATAGTCGATTATTTTTCGGACAGAACAAAACGCAAAATTTAGAAAATATGGCTAAGGCCTAAAAGCGCTAAAAGGTTGGGATATTTATGGTATATTAGCTTCCACTCGCGGCTTCCGCCCGCGTGAAATTTAATGCTCGCGGCCGACTGATTTGTATCGTTTTTTTTTTTTTTTTGTGTATGGCATCTCGTAGTTAACCTTGAGAGATCATGACTACTCAACCGGACTATCCTGTGGCTGCTTTAAGCGGACTCAAAGAATTTCTTACGTTACTAAGCGACTGTACGCTAAGGGCACCCCCTGTGGGGTACGAACCTCTGCTTAGGGCGTTGCTGGGGGAGGATAGCAAGGTGGGACAGGCTGAATCAGAACTGGATAATTATTATTATCTGGGGAATTTAAAGCTACGGGCTCAGCTAAGGCGCGAGCTGGCACTTCGTCGAGCAAGGCACGTGGGCTGATTCGTATCGATTCGCACGCAGGGTCTTATAGTAGTTTTAATATATTTATAGAAAAATAATAGAAATAATTTAGTTGAAATTTCAAAGAGTAAATTATAAAGAAGAAGTTCTTCTATTACAGAAAATATTAATTATATTCCATTAATTGAATAAGATATATTGGTAAAAATAATCATTTTCTCGACTGTAATTTCCGAAAAATTTCACATTGTTTGGATTTTAATTTCATAAGTATGTAGTCGAAAACAAAAGATCCGTTTAAGTAACAATTTTCCTAAGGATCTTTGCAGTTAGTTAAAAAAAAATGTTTATGTCAATTCAGTCAGTAATTTCAGATAAAAATATCTGAAATTACTGACTGAATTGACATAAACATTTTTTGACAGCTTCGAAATTGACACTGAAAGTGAAATAAAAAAAACCCCTGTTCAATTATCTTGATGGTATTCACAAACACTTTTTTAATCGAACAAAAAATGTCTAACTAACAAAATACACAACAATATTTCCTAAAATTATTAGTAATTGATGTTTGTAAGATAAGTAGTTGTTGGACAATCTGGTTTGAAAAATCACGGTTTTGAGCCAAACAGCGCTCGTACCGCGTGTACGCTCTTAAGGGGACTACAGGACCTAAATGCAATTTTTATAAGTTTTATAATGCCTTAAAGTATATGATCCACTACAGTAAACAAAATCAGAAAAATATATGATATTCTGAAGGATATATGCTAGGTAGATAGTGTTGAAAACATAATATAACTAATTTGATACCATAAAAAAAAATCACGAAGATACCTCTAAAAAATTATTTTAACGATTAAAAACCATACTAATATACATGCAATCATTCTGATTTTTGTCAGATTATTCTACAAGCAACATATTAGCATAATAGTGTTTATTTTTTTCAAATCAATTATTCAATTACAAAAATCATTTTGATACATATTGTTGGAGATCACCTTTTAAGCAAGGAATTGCTTGTATTAGGAGACTCCGCACTTCCACTTGTCATATTTATGCAATTGAAATGTAGACAATGTAAACATGTAAGACTATTAGATAAGAGGGTAACTTAAAAATTATACAATCAGCTCTCCAAATGAATGAGCGTAATGCAGAGAATGGCCAGATCGCGCGCGCGCGTGTGTATGTGTGTGTGGTATGTGTATAATGAGTGTGTGAGTGAGGATGGGTGCGAGTGTGTAAGTGAGTGTGGGTGCGAGTGTGATTTGTGATGTTAGGTATATGGTGCGAGTTATAATGTGTTAATGATCAGTGCTTAGTTTACTTATCCCAATTAATATACTGTCATTTATTTATTTATTTGTGAGTTAGTGTAGTTTATTAGACACGTTTTCATGCCTAAACGAAGCATAGTTCCAAATGTAGGTTGTCGGTTGCCGGTTAGCCCTGCGACAAAGTCTTGGGATCGAAAAGAAGCTAAACAAGTCTTCTTTCACTAACCATGTGCACTCAATCAGTCTATAGCTTTTTGTAAATCGATAATTGCTTCATATTTTGCAATAAATTACCAGCGCTGTGTCATCGCGCTTCTCTTTCTTTTCTATGCAGTCCGACAGTGACCGCGCTTTAGGTGTTGTCGGCCTCTTAAGGCGATTTTCTTTTAACCTTTCCCTAAAACGCAATTGTTACAAATATTACTATCACTATCTCTGCCAAAAGCAACCACAACAATAACAACAACATCAATAGCTATGAACCAATAGTCTGAATCAATAGTCTGAATCTACTACCGCCATCAATACAATAGAGTACTGATTTTTATAGTTATAAAAAGCAGACCCACTGTGCAGGGAGAGATCAAACGGATATGCTTCCTATCTACTGCACGTACACAGTTTGAGAAGTTGGCATTTCTGTAATAATTTTCCGCAATTTCTATCCAACGTTCTTTTGATGACGGTGGTCTCATTTCTAAGGGTTGGTACACTTCCCAAATAGCTTGACAAGTTTCTTTAACGAGCGCAGACACAGTTCGACTGCCCCCCAGATAATCTGTTTTTAATTCTTCAAAATTACAACCAGTTGCCAGGAATCTGAAAATAAAACGATACTTAAAATTTTATTTTTGACGTGTTTCAGGTGCCGATTTGAAAAAGAAGTGGATCAACATTAGACACTATTACCGAAAAGAACTTCAAAAAACAAAAATGTTCCTACTGGCAGTGCAGCTAAAAAGTCCAAAACATATATTTATAGTCATTTGCTTTACTTTCTTACACCCATATTTGCTAAAAGAGAATCTGAAAGAAACTATCCAAAAGAAGATTCTGACTATACTCAACCACAACTATGTACAATCAGCAAATGAAGAACAAAACATTGAAACAGAAGATATCAATTGTATTGAGTCACCAGTCCCAACTTCACCTGTGGCTTTACCTGTGGTTATACAGAAAAGGAAGAAAGATGTCCCAACTCAGATATTAAATATGTTGCCACAAAGACAAAAAACAAATGCTAAGTCATCCAATACTGACGAAGATGACGACACCAAATTTTTACTAAGTTTCAGAAGTTATATGGGGAAAATGAATCATCGTCAAAAAAATGATTTTCAACTGGGAATGCTTCAATTGGTCAAAAAAGTCACTACGCGAAACGTCACCGGAGTCTTAGTACACGTACTGTGACAATTCATCAGGGTCATTGCCAAGCCCTCGTTCTGTCCGTAATTCATACACTCCTGTACCGCAGAGCTCGCCGTACAATATTTCAACAACTGACGTACCATTTTTGCAACGAAGTGTACCACGAAATTCACCTATGTATTATAAAAGTCCATCGCCATCTGAACCAACTATTCATTCATCCGCCCAGCAGCAAAATGTTCCTTAAACGAGTACCTCTGAACCTAAGCTTGTTATTTATCCACTCAGTAACTAATGTCACACCTCCCCATTCGCCTACCCAACAAAATCCCGTGCAAGAATATCCCATGAATAGTGTTGAAGATAATGAGAATGCACAATTTTTAATTTTTCAGTCTGAAGGTTCCCAAGAGGATTTGGATAATATTCATAATTATTTAAAATTTAATTATGTAAGTTATAATGTGTAAACACGTATTTGATTTGAAATAAATACATACATACATTATTTTAAAATGTTAATAAATCATGTAAAAATGTCTAATGTATGTACAAGAATTTGATTTAAAATAAATACATATCTTATTGTTATGGTTAATTTTTCTTCCACATCCAAACACAATTTCATGCATGTATTTTGCTTTTGTATTTTCTCTCGTATGCCATTATGAAGGTCATCAAAGGAATTCATTGACACAAAATTCTTCTGCGTGTGCTCGTAATTTTGCTGTTTTGATATAGAATTGGCTGTCTGTTAATCTCCGAGTATTCAACGGGTGTACCCAGTAACGACGATTCCTCTTCTTGTTTAGCGCCAGTAAAAGGGCAATAGCAATCAATTCGTCTTCCATGATTACGTGTATTTGTGCTTTCACAAGCGTCTCTACACGTACTGGTCGTATAAAATTCCGAATAAAAAAAACTGGACGTTTGCGCTAGTCTCGTGGAATTCCGAATCTGAATTCCTGATCTGGAAACCTAATTCGGAAACCGAACGTTTGCGACCGGCCTTATATCATTCCTTTTTACACGACTGCCCAAAAAAAGGAGTGTTTCTACATGTACCCTACCAACTATGTTTTAAGGATGCTGGGATCAGCTCACGGTAGCCTGTAAGACTTTACGGGGCCGTATCGACTGCCCAGAGCTAGCCTTTTTTTCATATTATTTGTGCCTGACAAATACATCAGATGGCCGAATTCCCAGTTTGTCGTAGTTTTAAAGCCCTTCTGACTGCCAACCCCTGAATGCGATGTGTTTGCGGATCAATGGAATAAAATTATGTGTATATATTTGTGTATGTGTTCTGTGAGAGAAAGTATGTATAATATAGCAAAGGAGTCCACTGTTCCATGTTAGTTTTAAAATAAATTAAAAACAACATAATTATTTTCAACGTAATAATTGTTCTCATGATAATTTGTGTAATTGGTGTTGTACCGTTTTAATTAACTATAAGTAAATAAATAAAGTAGTTATGGCTACTGCAACCCTAAGATCTAAGGGGCCTGGTGGCCCAACACTTTACAAAAACGTCAACCAGAAAAACCGGTCAAGTGCGTGTCAAACCACGCACAATTAGAATTTATCCCAAGAGCAAACTTAACAATGTAATTGAAAAACATGTTATCTCATACATTCCAACTGCAAATGTAAGTTGGTCGTAAATTACTCGATAACTTGTAAAGCCTACTTAGCTGTGATAGCTTTCCTTTTAATTTCGGGGTACTTTACACTACTGCCGTAATTTGTTTCACTTATTCATAAACAACCATTTAGCTGGCAGGGGGGGACACTAAGACTGTAACAATTAGCACTTTAACGCTTGATATTACGCGAACGGATCCCTGCATCGAAAAATGGTTTTCAGACAATCGAAATCTTTGGTTGTGCTAGTATCATTTAATAACTTATTGGTCCACTTACACCTATTGCGGGCAAAGAACCTACCTACTTGAGAAATCGAATATAAATTCTATTAAGTCTTTTACTTTTACCTTCCAAAAAATGATAAATTGTAATGAATAGCAAAAGCCCTATAAAAATAATTAAAAACTTCATAATTTTTTATTTTTCTCCTCATATTTGGGAAATTTCGCTTTGATTTTTGGGGAGTTAGGATAATAAGTATCGGGAACCCTGGACTGTATTATCCGGCAAAATTTTGCTAATACCTTTTGTAGAAGAACACGGTATGACAATGATGCAATTTTAATTGGTAGTGTTTTATTATCGACAAATTTCTGTAGTTTTTTTTTTTTTGTTCAAATTTCATAATCATATTATCATTAAAATCAACTTCGCAATATTGCGCTTCTTTGTTTTTTAGTCAAAAAAATAACTCGTCAAAAGATTCAAAAACAGAACAAAAGTCTTCTTCACAATTGGATCCTGGAGAATAATTGCTGCTCATATTATTTACTAACAAAGAAGCAAATGCCGCTTCAAATCCAGCACAGGTTGGAGAGTTATTTCTCACCCCATGACTACGTATGCTCTCAAAAAAGGTTTCAAGAGGATCTTGGTTTAAATGACTGCACCAAAATGTTTTGATTTTATACTCATTACCTACTTAAATAGTTTGTCTTTTAAAATGCCCATATTTTCAATAGTTTTTATCTAATTAGTTATTGAGGGTACAGTACTAGCACTCCCTTTCGACGTCATAAATGTCATAGACTTTAAAATAACTTTAGCTTGCACCCAAATATTTTTGTGTTTTGAATTAGGTGTTACATTTCTTAATAATTATTTCCCAGAACGGACACTTGAGTTTTTCATACTTCCATTTAGGTTATCAAACAAATTATCAATAAAGATAATAAAATCAGAAGTATCCTTTGTTTCCTCTGGTAGAATGCCATTCTCTGAAAAGTTAAATACGGTGGGCAACTCACTCCAATCTGGGTTAAAGAGAGTAACCGAATTTCTTGCTGGCTCTTTCCTTAAGAAACGACCAAGCGCAACCGTGCACCTAGCTTCTGACGTTCCATAAGTGCCCATGTAGGTTTATGTGAAATAATTGATTTTTATTGATTGATTACAAAAATCAGATTTTGTAACGACCACTTCACAGACGGTTATCGATATCTAAACACAAAACAAACAAACTGACTTTCGTTGTGTAGGTACGTTACCCCAGCAGGAAAGTGGCTCCTAGACTGATATGAGTGGTACCTACGTATAATTAGTGCGTAATCTGCTGTAAATGTGCGCCACATAAAAAAATTGTGCGCTTTGTCGTTTTGGAAAAGAACGGAAAAAATCATTCCTGCTGGAGTAACGTTGTTCCAGCAGGAAAATTCTAAACGAATGATCGGAGAGAGAAATATTGAGCATGGACAGATAGCTTATATTTTTGCGAAAATGTGCGCCGAAAATATAATTTGTGCGTCTTCAGGTTTTCAAGATATTGCGTTTCCTGCTGGAGTAACGTTTTGCAGAATCGTGTATCTCTAAAACTATTGTATGTGCGCCTGTAGAATAAACATACACGAGTAGCTCTTAATTTGTGCGTATTTGTGACAGAATTAGATTTCAGAAAATATTTATAATTTTCAAGTAGGTATACCTAATAGCGCTCTTTTTTAAACTCGAAAAAATATCGCAGCGCCTAAATGAGAAAACGTATAAGCTCGCTGAAAACTGTATTCGGTCCTTCTTGACGCTTATAATAACCATAAAAAGTTTCAAAAGTGTACATGCATGCGTTATTGAATAATATTGCTAAAAGTCAAAACGAGGGTGTCATAACTTTGATGGCAAAATACAAGAAACCGGCTCAACCCAAGATGTGTAGGTGTAAACCAAAAATTAGTGTGTTTAGTCATAAATATATAGTGAAAATATTTAGCTTGGAATGTTTCTCATTAAGTAGATATAAACAAAAAACAAACCATGTAAACAACGACTGGTTATCCGACCAAATTCGAATGACTATAAAAAAGCGACGGATTCATAGATATCAATTTAGGTTTTTTTTTTTAAATAAAATAGTAAAACAGAAATTCAGTCAGAAACTCTATTTTGTTTTATTTATTCCAAAAGGTTTGGTAATTTTCGCAGCCGCCATCTTGCTTTTTAGATTTGACCTCACTATCGGCTTCAACACCCCCCAAAACCATGAAAACGACACCCATGATGAAAAATGTTAACATTTTCGCAGCCGCCATCTTGCTTTTTAATTTTGACCTCACTATCGGATTTAACACCCCCGAAAACCATGAAAACGACACCCATGATGTAAAATCTGTACATTCTCGCAGCCGCTATCTTGCTTTTTAGATTTGACCTCAATATCGGCTTTAACACCCCCGAAAACCATGAAAACGACACCCATGATGAAAAATCTGAACATTTTCGCAGCCGCCATCTTGCTTTTTAATTTTGACCACATTATCGGCTTTAGCACCCCCGAAAACCATGAAAACGACACCCATGATGAAAACTCTGAACATATTCGCAGCCGCCATCTTGCTTTTTAATTTTGACCTCACTATCGGATTTAACACCCACGAAAACGATACCCATGATGAAAAATCTGAATATTTTCACAGCCGCCATCTTGCTTTTTAGATTTGACCTCAGAATCGGCTGTAACACCCCCGAAAACCATGAAAACGACACCCATGATGAAAAATGTTTGTAGCCGCCATTTTGGATTTTGATATAAAGGTGGTAAAATCAAATTTTTGTTTGTCGCGCATTTAAAAATAATAAACGGCAAATTTAAAAAAAATACTCAACTTGGCCTCACGCGCAAGCGCGGCGTGATCTTATCACTTCACCTGATTCTCGTAACCATAGTAACCACCCGCGCCGAAGCGAATCGGCTAGATGAAGTTAGTCTGTAAGCGCGACGCGCGAGTGTCGTGATCTTATCACTTCACTCGATTCTCGTTGCCATAGCAACACCACTTCACTTTTGCTGAGTGAAGTGCGTTTACCCGCCCGCCGCGCCGGCCAGTGCGCGCGCTGTGCGAGTGTCAGTTGAACTGTTGAATTTTGTTATAGTATTGATGACGGTGATTTTATGAATATTATTTTATTATTGGCAACGCGAAAATAAAATATTAGAAATGTGCTTATTAAAATAACCAGCACGTTTTTTTATTCAAATGGCTTATGTACACAGACTCACACATCGTTTAGTTAGGTTTCCACATAGTTTGTGAGGGGTTAAATTCTATGGACCGTCAGCCAGCCACACTTTTAGCACTCGATTACTTGACACACTCGGTTATTTCTTCTTATTGAATAGATTTGGGTTAATAACAACGCTGAATAACGTCGTACAGTCTTTAGTCGACTCAATCCACTATCGCTTCTTCAAAACACATCGCGGTTGGGTCATGACTTCATGAGTCATGACTCATGAGATTGCGTTTATTTAATCAGTTAACTGATTATGATCAATAGAATTACCATAAATATATTAAAAAATCTCGATTATGATTGTAATCCTTAGTCCATTCCTAGTATCAGGTGGGATGACACTGACAGTTCACTCCACGGCCACTTCACTTAAGTTTTCACGGTGAGAAGGTTACAGAATAGCACTGCAAAACTCTAACCCAGTTCCAGATGACCTAGAAAGTTCAATTTTGGCATGCAGATAGGTAATTAGGTGAATACAAAGGAATAAATCAGAAACTGGTAAATTTTTATCATTTTATTATAATTTTTCATTTAATTGATTCTAAGAACACTTAACTTATACTTAGTGCCTGTAACTGTAATAATGTAAGAATCAGCAATCAGCAATCAAAACTTGTGACAGCCGGTCTTTATGTGGATTTTAAAGTCTCCACTCGAATATACAGGGTGTTTGGTGCATCGTGTGCCAAATTGAAATGGTCGACTGAAGGAGTCATCCGCTAGCCTTTCAGACCCCTTAACACCCCTCATGCTCTGTGGATTTTTTTTTATCGACTTTTTATTGTTTTCCAAAAAAATGACCCAAATTTTACATTCAAATACAGATTCAAAAAAAAATATAAGGCGTAGACTCTGAATTTTAATTTTATTTCGATGTGTATTGTTTAAGAATACTGTTAAATACAAAATTAGTGATATTAGTCACCTAGTTTTTTTTTTAATTCACTCGCAAAGGTAAAACTTAAATTAAAGCTGTACATGTTACAGCTATTTATAAGGCTACAAAAAAAAAACCAAAAGCGACCGGGATCTTCCAACTCCCTCATTAATTCTCCAGTCTATCCTCTTTCTAATGATGTGCCACATGCCATAAAAGTATTTTAACAACTTTGTGAATTCGCTAGAATTGTGAATCAAGTCACATAAAACTACATTCCAAATTCTAATGAAAAAAATATTTATTGCGGAACTGTTACTTGAGAAAGAGGTAAAATTTGTTTTCTCACTCTTTCACAGTAAAATCTATCTTCTATCTCTTTCTTGCATACCTTAAATCGGTTTGAACAAATCGCGCCGCCCGACCCGCCATTTTTTTAGTCGAGACATCACTGCCTCTGCTACCTAACGTGTGTGCTAGTTCACCATACTCCGCGATTCTTTTAAATTTTGTTATTATTATTATAATTACTTTGTTATCGTTAAGTTTTGTTGGTTCTTGTTACATTTGTTTAATTTTTGTTGTTATTGTTAAACTTTGAGTTTTTTGTTATTGCAATGGCGACATTCTCTAACGAAGAATATGCGGACATCATGATGGCTTACGGAGCCGCTAATGGCGTCGCTCGTGCAGCGCAACGACTTTACCAGGAACGCTTTCCTGGTAGACGATTACCTGACCGCAGAGTCTTCCAAGACACATACCGACGCATACGCGAGACTGGCAGTGTTACTTTTAATGAACCAAGGGGCCATATTGTGCGACATAATGTTGAAGTAGACGAGAGAATACTGGCACTTTTTGAGGAAGACCCTACAAGAAGCATTAGAAATGTGGCATCACATCTTAATATTTCAATATGGAAAGTGTGGAAAGTACTTCGTCAAAACAAAAGCATCCATTCCACTACACTCCGGTGCAAGGTACGTAATTTTAAACTAACTTTAAACCCGTGCAAGCTTTGTTTGACCTTAATGGGTATGGTATGGCGTCACTTCCAGGTAGTGAATCTATTAGCACGAACAGCGGGTCCTTTCTTGTGCAATTACTTATTGCCTAAGAGAAATTTAAAAGAGTTTTTTGTTTGTTGCAGGTCTTGAGGGTGGCGACTTTGAGAGACGAGTGGCTTTTTGTCGGTTTCTTTTACACACGGATGTGGATGATCCTGATTTTTTAAAAATAATACTGTGGACGGATGAATCCAAATTTACCAAGGATAGGATCCTCAATTTACACAATTTGCACCACTGGACAACGAAAACGCAAAACCCACGTGTTAAAAGACAGAAATCTTCTCAAAGAAGGTTTAGTGTAAACGTTTGGGCAGGAGTGATTGGGAATCAGGTAATTGGACCGCATTACCTGCCCGATAATCTCAATGGCGAAGACTACCTGGAATTCCTACAAAATGACCTGCCCGAATTAGTGACCGATGTGCCCGTATTTAATGAACGTGTGCCCATTGTATTTCAAAATGACGGCTGTCCCGCGCATTGGCGATTGACTGTGAGGGAATATCTCGACAATGTGTTCACCAATGCATGGATTGGACGCGATGGCCCTATTCCATGGCCGCCACGTTCCCCAGATCTAACTCCGTTAGACTTTTATGTCTGGGGACGTGCCAAAGAGTTGGTATATGCCACGGAGGTTCCAACTAGGGAGGTATTAGTCCAACGCTTAGAAGCGGCATTCAATACTATTAAGAAGGAAATACGACTTCGAACAACAACTGTTGAAATTTGAAACAGGTGTCGGGCCTGCATTCGCAACAGAGGCCAACAATTTGAACAAGATTTGTAACAATGATTAAATAAATGTTAAAAATGCAATTTTGTTTTTTTATTTCAAGTAAATCCCACGAAAGATACAGATATGAGACACGAATTTACCTAACCATAAGAATGAGATAGCAGATTTATAGGTTTGACAGGTATCATTTATTCATTTAAGAGATTTTTTTTAAATCATAATTTTGAATATTAGCCTTAGGTGACTCGATTCACAATTCTAGCGAATTCACAAAGTTGTTAAAATACTTTTATGGCATGTGGCACATCATTAGAAAGAGGATAGACTGGAGAATTAATGAGGGAGTTGGAAGATCCCGGTAGCTTTTGATTTTTTTTTTGTAGCCTTATAAACAGCTGTAACATGTACAGCTTTAATTTAAGTTTTACCTTTGCGAGTGAATTAAAAAAGAACTAGATGACTAATATCACTAATTTTGTATTTAAAAGTATTCTTAAACAATACACATCGAAATAAAATTAAAATTCAGAGTCTACGCCTTATATATTTTTTTTAAATCTGTATTTGAATGTAAAATTTGGGTCTTTTTTTTAGAAAACAATAAAAAGTCGATAAAAAAATCCACAGAGCACGAGGGGTGTTAAAGGGTCTGAAAGGCTAGCGGATGACTCCTTCAGTCGACCATTTCAATTTGGCACACGATGCACCAAACACCCTGTCCGAATCCGCTTAACCGTTTCAGAAGTCCAGCAAAGCCACAAACGTTACTCCAGCAGGATCTCGAATAACTTCGCAGCCGAAGAAGGAACACATATAAAATAAGGTGCAACATTTACCTCGTCTAGATAACTAATTATATAGCTAATATTTGTTTCCATATTTCCATTAAAAAAAAAATGTCTGGCTGCGGTAGCGTTATAAACTTTACCCCAGCAGGAAAGGTTTTTGTGAAATAACTAAAAAACTATAAGTGCAACAAATTTAAAAATGTGCACAACAATTACAGAAGCTGGGCAACTAATTATCTATAAGATTTAAATGACTATTTTCAACATTATTTTGCTAGGGTAACGCACACAGGTAAAAGAACCGGCCAAGTGCGTGTCGGACCAAGCGCAATAAAGAGATCTGTAGTTGAAATGAATATATCCCAAAAACAAACTTTACGTTGTAGTTAAAAAACATGTTCTCCCATACATTCCAACTGCAACTGTAAGTTGGTCCGACTATTACTCGTTAACTTGTGAAACCTATGATCTCTACCTGTGATATATTTTCTTTTATCTTCTTTTCATATACTACTGCCATGATTTTTTTCATATATAGGTATCCAAAAACAACAGTTTAGCTTGAAGGGGGAGGGGGGGGGGCAATCTAACAATATATACGTGTAATTTTTTGGACATGGCGAAACTATAAAGGTTCCTTGTTGACTACCTACGGAACCCTTTAAAGGACAACTGTCCTTGTAATATTTTGAAGGAAAATTTAATAGCCTAGTGTTCATAAAATTGGTAGATGCACAGAGTAAAGGATACCTATGACTTCTGCGGCTATTGGATGAATCCAATTCACAGAGTAAAGGATACCTACGACTACTGCGGCTATTGGTTGAATCCAATTCACAGAGTAAAGGATACCTACGACTTCTGCGGCTATTGGATGAATCCAATTCACAGAGTAAAGGATACCTACGACTACTGCGGCTATTGGATGAATCCAATTCACAGAGTAAAGATACCTACGACTTCTGCGGCTATTGGATGAATCCAATTCACAGAGTAAAGGATACCTACGACTACTGCGGCTATTGGTTGAATCCAATTCACAGAGTAAAGGATACCTATGACTTCTGCGGCTATTGGATGAATCCAATTCACAGAGTAAAGGATACCTATGACTTCTGCGGCTATTGGATGAATCCAATTCACAGAGTAAAGGATACCTACGTTTTCTGCGGCTATTGGATGAATCCAATTCACAGAGTAAAGGATACCTACGACTTCTGCGGCAATTGGATGAATCCAATTCACATAGTAAAGGATACCTACGACTACTGCGGCTATTTGATGAATCCAATTTTGTTTGCTGGAACCACAGCCAGCATTCTCACTCCCGTAGTGTACAGGAACGGCGTATTCTCTTATTTCACTAGACGCAAAACATCACAGAACACCTAATTACTGACATAACGGAGTAGGGAACTAGGAAGCTCATTTATGAGTCCTATTCACAAAAAATTAAATTCAATCGAAATAATATAAGAGCTTACTTTTGCGCCGCATTCCACTAAATTCAGTTGTGTATGAGCAATATTTTTTTACATGCCTCCTGTACCGTGCACGGTACTTCTGTACCGCAGTGCACCGGGATCTAATGGGGTCTGCATACGGGTCAGATCACAGCGGAGAGGAACGTAGTGAAAAATAGGAATAAATTAAGGCACTGACAAGACCCAAATAGGCTTGTCTCAAACAATTTTTTTGCCAAATCTATACAGTTTCTGACGGCAGAAAAAATATATGTTAATCTTGAACATATTGCTGAGAACTTCTTTGTATTCAAAATACATTTTTGAAAAGTTTTCTCGGTACAAGAAAATGGTAAACTAACCTCTTTAAATGATCTTCCAACAAAAATATATTTTTTTTTTTATTCACGTTTAGTTTTTTTTTTCTTTACAGATTTACTCGCCAAACCTATTCGTTTGATGGCGAGAAGCGCTTGATTTTATACAAATTTAATATTCTTGTAATAACTAACCTTAAAACTACCACTTACGTACTATTTCGCTCAAGGATCAGTCACACCGGCACGAATAGATTGCGGACGAGCCACGGACCCCGAGCACTGACAGATTCTAAGTACACTCGGCCACACACCAAGCCACACATTCCCAGCACAAGCTAGCCTCGCATTGTATAGGATTTCCATACAATGAGAGGTCAGCCCATACCGGAAACGTATAGCTCCATACGTAGCCGCGCGTACAGTATCCGTCTGGAGGTGTCCGCGCCCGGAGCCGCGTCCGCAACCCGCCCGCGCCGCACAGTGGGCTGGGATTACAAGGTTGGGTCTTAAGAGATCAAATGTATTTATTTGGTATCTAGGCATAAATTTAAAACGTTTTTATTCTTTGACTTTTTTTTATTTAACGAGTACTTTCGGAGATATAGCCATATCAAATTTGTATGAAGTCATGTTATTTTAGTTAAGCAATTTATTCCAATTAAATTGAAAATAATGTATACTAAACGGCCTGAAAACCTCAATACCTACTTAGTTCTTTAAAAAAAAAACAATGTTCGACATTTTCCACCACCATAGGTAGGTATGACGTAATTTGTTTTGAGACTACATTTATCTTCGGACGAAATAAAATATGCATATTTTGAGCAGTTGAAAGCGGATGGGAATGAGGAGGTTGCTAAAATACTAGAACATTTACTAAAGAATCCCCAAGATGTTAAAAAAGTTAAAAAGTGCATATCTGTTAAAGAAACAAAACCTGTGTTTTCTCCGGATGAGGCTTTAGGGTTATTTTTATCACTTAAGCTGACCAAGTGGCAATACAATACTTTAAGAAAAAGTGTTAACGAAAAAGACAGTAATATATTTCCATCTTATTATCAAGTGCAACATGCGAAACAGAAATGCTATCCACCAAAAGATGCTATTACGGTGACAGAAACCTCAGCTAAAATAAAGTTACAAGCTCTATTGGATATAACGACAACAAGAATAATGACGTCACTCGTCATAGATAGTGGTTGTAAAGAATTTACACTAATCAGTAAGTGGGGATTTGACGGTGCTTCTAATCAAGCCAATTACAAACAAAAAATGCAAACAGACGATGAACAAGAAAGTCAACTTGACGATTCAGGCATATTTATGGGTAGTTTAGTGCCAATAAAATTAGTGTGCGGCGAACAAGTTATCTGGCAAAACGATTCACCAAATCCATCTTACTGATGTCGTCCAATCTTTTTCGAATTTGTGAAAGAAAATAAAATAACGATGTTGCGGGAAAAAAAGTGCTCAATAGCACTTTTTTTCCCGCAACATCGTTATTTTATTCCAACACAATATTTAAAATTTCTGAAAAAGAAACTTTTTTTTTTTAATGCTAAGTCCTTTACCGGCCCGTTTCAGCCCATTGTGCGCCGGTCCGACCAAACCGAGTCACAGATTATCTACTTATTAATCATAATTTAGGATGTGAATTTGTTTCTCGGTAAAGGCAGGATCGTCGACATCGAGAAACAAACTCCTTAATTTTGATTATAACATACCTTTACTTAACTTAGGGTTTTGTCTTAACAGATCTATTTTATTAAATACTTTTGGCACTAAATATTTTGAAGTTCTTTCTCCATAATAATTTGTTATTTTTGGTTGTATTTTGTTGTGGTGTGGTGTTTTGTTGTGTTTTTGTGGTATTTTCTCTCCTAAACTTCTTGTATTACTTATATTTATTTTTAACAGGTACTTTATAATCATCACTAAAATAGTGTTCCAGGCTTATTAAATAATCGAGTTTTTTATCTATTGGTAGGATTTTACAAATGGGAAATAATTTTTCATATTCTTTGTTACATTTTTTCTTAACCTTTTTGCTGACTAGGAACTTGATTAGTCTTATCTGTATTTTTTTTATGTCTTGCAAGTACGTTTTAAAAGTTCGCCCATACACAATAAGTCCTTATCTGATTAGTGAGTCAGCAAGTGCATAATATACAATCAATAGCGTTTGTTTATTTACCACATTGTTCAACTGATAGAACTTCCCCATTACAGATCTCAACTTGTTACATATGTCAGTTACATACATTTTCCAATTAAAATTGGAATCAATTTTAAGGCCTAAATATTTAAATGTGCTAACATACTTCAATTTAATACATACGCAATTAACCTTATCATTGTGCAGGCACTCGAATGTATGTCCTATTACATTAAGATCCTCCCTGTGTACAGTTTTAGCTCGTAGATTGTGTGGCGAGTGTATATGCATGCATTTTGTCTTGGACAGATTTAATATAATTCCGTTATCATGTGCCCATTTGGTGATACATTCGAAGTCTTCTTGTACGTACTGTTGTACCTCCGATATATCCTTTGAAGCATAAGCTACACACATATCGTCTGCATACATAAATACTCGACATTTGTTTACAACATTTAACACACTATTCACGTGCATTATATAACCTACTGGCCTTTGGGCCAGTGTTTGCACTGACCCGGTCGGCACACCGAGATCGACACCCGGCTCCTCACCTGTCACACCAGCTATAGTCGTGCGTATTTTTCTGTTAGTCAGATAGTTTTTGAACCACTTATTAGTAGGACCACGTATTCCGCCCATCGCTTGTAGTAATATGTCGTGATCCAATGTGTCAAATGCTATTTTATAATCAATAAAAAGCGCTATCAGCTGTTTACCAGAGTCTAGGCACTCATTAACATAGTCACTATACGCTGTTAGGGCTGGAGGCAGTACTGCGCCCTTTCCGGAACCCATACTGTGTGTCTGACAATATACTATGACATTCTAAGAATTTATTAATTTGGCTAACAATATGTTTTTCTACTATTTTATCAATGACAGACAGTATGGCTATGGGTATATAATTAACGTATTCCAGGTGGCTTCCAGACTTATAAATAGTTCGTATATTCGCATTCTACTCATCAGGATAAAAACTCTCAGTCAAGCACATGTTCATGAATTTTGCTAAAATAGGACTAACTTGTTTTCGTAAGTAGGTATTTAATGTCTTTTACCCTCACTCCATCCAGACCAGGTGCTTTCTCACACGACAATATGTTTATTACTTTTTCTATGTCTGACGAACTTACGGGACTATACCTAAAACTCATCTTACTCGGCTTAACATAATTCTTTATCAAAAAATGTTATGTTACAACTGTGTTTAATACCTTGAATATCCTCAGTGAAAGTTTTTGCAAAATTTGTACAGATTTCCGTAATGCTATTTGTTTTCCCTAAATGCCTCATTAATATCACATCGTCTAGACTAGTTTTGTTACGACCCAACCACGAATTAATGTTTTCCCATATTTTTCTAAAATCCCCATTACACTTTTTTATTTCCGCTTGCTTATATCTATTTCTCGCTTCATTTACAATCTTGTTTACCTTATTTCTAAATTTTGTATATTCTAATCGCTTATTCATGTTTTTTGGTGATGCTTTCCATATTCTAAATAAGCTGTCCCTACGACACAACATTTTGTATAAATATGTATCTATCCCTGGCTGTGTTATTCTTTTATCATAATTTGGGACTGTAACCGTACTTTCTTTAGTAATTTGGCAAAATACTACACACATTTTTTGAAACAACATTAATGGGCATGACACTACCAGTAGTTGCGTCCAGTCATAGGCATCTAGCTTTTGTTTTACAAGTTTGTCACTAATAACTTCTCGCGATTTGTTACCACTACCCACTTTTAAACACGTATTATTGCTTATTATTTGTTCGTATTATTTCGTGTTATTTCTTCGCCAGTTATCTCCGAGATAGATGTCAGTATGTGGACTATAGCAAACACTTCTCGGAGCCCTACTACACCAGATCGGGCGTCAGTCAGGGTACTAATTTGGGACCCTTATTATTTATTATTATGGTAAATGATTTACCAAAGGTAGTCAGGTCAACATGTATACTATTTGCTGACGACCTTAAGTTATCTGCAGTCATAAAAGACACTGCGGATAGTGACATGCTGCAGCACGACAGGAATTTGGGTGCTGCGTCAGACTTCACAAATATCAGTGCACTGAGGGCTTTGTATGAGGCTCTGGTGAGGAGTCATCTGGAATATAATGCGGCCGTCTGAAGCCCGAGTGAAATAAAATACAAAAATATGCTCGAACGGATACAGAACAAATTCGTCAGATTTATTTATTTAAAGCTGTATGGGAGATACCCTGGATACCCTTTACTATATCCTACCTTATTCTGTCTCTGTATGGTAGGCTACTATAAATTAGAAATTAGGCGTGAAGTGGCACTGGCAACGTATCTTTTCAAAGTTTTAAGAGATAGTATACAAAACTCAAGTATACTATCAGAAATAGGGTTTAATTTACCGGATAGATACGTGGCACGGCGACGCAAGCCACAGCTGCTGGTGGTGCCGAGTGCGCGCACTAACCTGCTGGGGCGCGCACCACTGACTCGTGCGCTGCGCACTCTCAACACGGTGGCGGATGCGATAGACATATTCACCTGCAGTGCTATTCTGTAACCTTCTTACCGTGAAAACTTAAGTGAAGTGAACGTGGAGTGAACTGTCAGTGTCATTCCACCTGACACTAGGGATGGACCAAGGATTACATTTACAACCATAATCGAGATTTTAATAATATTTTTATGCTAATTCTATTGATCATAATCAGTTAAATGATTAAATAAACGCAATTCCATGACCCAATCGCGATGTGTTTTAACTGATTAAATAAACGCAATCCCATGATGCAACTGCGATGTGTTTTGAAGAAGCGATAGTGGATTGAGTCGCATATAGCCTGTGCGACTTTATTCAGCGTTGTTATTAACCCTAATATTTTCAATAAGAAAAGGTAACCGAGTGTGAAAAGTGTGCCTGGCTGACGGACCGTAGAATTTATCCCCTAACAAACTATGTGGAAACCTAACTACACGATGTGTGTGTCTGTATACATAAACCATTTGAATAAAAAACGTGCGAATTATTTAATAAGTACCTTTCTAATATTTTATTTTAAGTAGGTAAATTTATACCGACCTACGCATTGCCAATAATAAAATAATATTCATAAAATCACCGTCATCAATACTGTAACAAAATTCAACAGTTCAACTGACACTCGCGCAGCGCGCTCACCGGCCGGCGGGCGGCTAGGCTCACTTCACCCAGCCCAAGTGAAGTGATTTTGCTATGGCAACCCAGAATCAAGTGAAGTGATAAGATCACGACACTCGCGCGTCGCCCTTACCGACTCACTTCACCTAGCCGGCGCCAGTGGTTACTATGGTTACGAGAATCGGGTGAAGTGATAAGATCACGCCGCGCTTGCGCGTGAGGAGCTGTTAATAATATTAAGTAGTTTTTTTTTAAAGGTGCCATTTTTTATTTTTAAATGCGCGACAAACAAAAATTTGGTTTTACCACTTTTATATCAAAATCCAAAATGGAGGCTACAAACATTTTTCATCGTTTTCATAGTTTTCGGGGGTGTTACAGCCAATACTGAGGTCAAATCTAAAAAGCAAGATGGCGGCTGCGAAAAAGTTCAGATTTTTCATCATGGGTGTCGTTTTCATGGTTTTCGGGGGTGTTAAAGCCGATAGTGAGGTCAAATCTAAAAACCAAGATGGCGGCTGCGAAAATATTCAGATTTTTCATCATGGGTATCGTTTTCATGGTTTTCGGGGGTGTCAAATGCAATGGTGAGGTCAAAATTAAAAAGCAAGATGGCGGCTGCGAAAACGTTCAGATTTTTCATCATGGGTGTCGTTTTCATGGTTTTCGGGGGTGTTAAAGCCGATAGTGAGGTCAAATCTAAAAACCAAGATGGCGGCTGCGAAAATATTCAGATTTTTCATCATGGGTATCGTTTTCATGGTTTTCGGGGGTGTCAAATGCAATGGTGAGGTCAAAATTAAAAAGCAAGATGGCGGCTGCGAAAACGTTCAGATTTTTCATCATGGGTGTCGTTTTCATGGTTTTCGGGGGTGCTAAAGCCAATAGTGAGGTCAAATCAAGCAAGATGGCGGCTGCGAAAAGTACCAATCCTTTTGGAATAAAAAAACCTAATTGAGTTTCTGACTGTTTTTCTGTTTTGCTATTTTATTAAAAAAAAAACCCTAAATAGTAAGGTTTCAACGCTTAAATACTAATTTTGAAATAATATAAAATTATCAATAGAATAAACATAAAAATATTATTAAAATCACGATTATGATTATAAATGTAATGCTTGGTCACTCCCTAGCATCAGTAGGATGACACTGACAGCTCACTCCACGCGAGTTTTCACGGTGAGATTTTTACAGAATCGACATGCTGTACTGGGTGAGTTCACAAGGGCCACGTACTTTTTTTTTTTTTGAGGGTGGGAAATCATCAAATAACTTCTCCCGCTCTGGGCGGAGCGGGAGGGTGTGTCAGACTCTTACTGACTAAAACCCACCCGTATTCCTTCCTGTTGCCTGTGTTGCGGGGGCCTCGGTGACCCATAAGTACCTTCCCGCGACCCCGGCAGGCATCGGCCCTAGTGAACCCCTACTATATGTGCTGACGACATCTCTTTGCGCGCGTGGAATACAACGCGCCGTCGACCCGGGCCTGGTCCTTACCGGACGGTGAGCTACCCATTGCTCACCGTCCGCAAGCCCGCGCCTACGGTGGCCGGAAATCCTCCCGGGATTCCCGACGCCCTGGGCGTCTCCTGCGGCGGCTAGGGGCGAGAGGGCGCGAAACTTGCCTTTCCCTCAACCGTCCCGCTTCCTCCTTCGCGAGCATTACTGCTTCGCAGAAGGAGGTGACGGCTGCCCATGCCCTCTCGCTCCGTACCATGGCCTGAACCAGGGCCGGACGCGAGAGGTCTCTGCCGCTGATCGCCTCCACGAGGACACGGCGGTGCTCTGCCCAAGCCGGGCAGACCTCCACCGTATGCTCCACCGTGTCCTCCGGGCGATCCACACAGTGGTGACACCCGGATGTTTCCTCCCGCCTTATCCGACACAGGAACCTCCCGAAGCTGCCGTGTCCGGTGAGGACCTGCGTCAGGCGGAAGGTGAGGACGCCGTGGCGCCTCTCTAGCCACTCCTCAAAGAGGGGACTTATCGCCGCAATCGTGGCGTGCCCAGCACTGGGTTGCGACAACCGTACTTTCCATGACGCCATGAGATCCCGCCGGAGCTCCGTCCGCTGTGCCGCGATTTCTCGCGGCAGCGAACTATCGCCCCGGCGTTTCGCCTCCTCGCGCCACTCCCATACGTGCGCGAGGACTTTTGCCTCCAGATCCCATGGCGGCAATCCGGCAAGGAGGCTCGCTGCCTCACAGGAGACCGTGCGGTATCCCAGGACCATCCGGATGGCCATGACCCTTTGGGCCGCGCTCAACCGGCGGGCTGGCCGCAGCGCCAGAGAGCGCGCCCATACAGGAGCCCCGTAGAGGGCCATGGAACGCACGACCCCCGCGTAGAGCCTCCGGCAGGAGGCGTTTGGACCCCCTAGATTGGGCAGGAGCCGCTTACTGTGTAGCATAGTTATAGTTAAGTATATTTTAAGTTACTTTGTCGCATTAGATTTATTATCTGTAATGGCAAAGGAAACATTTCATGTAATAAATAAATAAATTCTGCCAATGTCAATGTGTTGAGAAAGCATGCGAAGGAAAAAGAAAAAAAAAACCTAAATCTTTTAATTTTTTAATTAGATTGAATTTACTGTGAACCTTGTTAACGAGTATTAGTACCTACACTGAAACAAACAGATAAAAATATTGTTAGTTATAACTCACTAACCACATAAAAATCGATCATAGTTTGAAGTCATTGACGCGGATAAAAAACATCAAAGGCCCAAAGAGCTTTGGGGAAGAGTATGTTACTAGGGATGGAAAGTTAGTTGGGAAAGGGATATTTAGTTTAGGGATGCCTCATGGGCTGGGTTATTATTGGAGCAGTTATTAAAAATGTGCTCCAAAGTGCCTTCATCCAACCCACATTCGCAGAGCGATGTGTCTCTGACCCGGATTTTTTGAAGGAAAACCGGAGAACAACAATGGCCTTTAACCTTTTGACCGCCACAGTCATGTATAGATGACAAACCAAAATGTGCCCAGCACGCCACGGTCACAACTACATGACAGATTTATAAGGAATAATACGTACCTCGGTGCCGAGGGCACGTTTTTGCATTTTTGACGTGGCGGTCAAAGGGTTAAGGAGACGGCAAAGAATCGATATCACTTTCTAGGATATTTTTTTGTAAGGGTAACACCAAGGCTTGGATGTAACTTTGCCACTGCACCTGCCATGATGTTAGCAAGCTCTTTTTTGGAAGGCTCAGCAAATCGTAGCCTAGGCATTGAAAATGTTTGAGGTCAGCGCCTTGGGACGTATACAATATATGAAAGGTGTTGATCGACACGACCAAATGTTAGTCTACTATCCAAGTGAGCACAAATCAATGAGATGGTACAAAAAAAATTGGCATTCACATTTTGCAAATGATGCTGTTAAATTCCTTTTTTTTATTTCAAAAAGGTACAAGCAGTACTCTTTCCTTAGAGTCATATAGGGAAAAAGTACTGCTTGAACTTCTTCCCCCTGTAGCTGATACATTTGCGCCTCAAAAGACATGCCTAAAGAACTAGACAGAAATGCCAAAGGGTGTCTTAAAAGGCACTAATGTGTCAGGTGTGGGAAAAAGAAAAAAAAATGAAAGACATAAAAATAATTTGCCCGGATTGTGATGTCGGACTCTGTCTTCCATACTACGGCCCACACCACGACGAAATGCGTATATTGTAATGTTCTACTATTAGATGTAGTAGAACATTACAATATACGCATTTCGCAGTCAAACCATATGTTTTGACTGTAAATATTAATTAGTTTTATTCTAGTATAGTGAAGTATTAGTTTTTTTTTTAGTTTTAAGTATCTTTTTTGTATGCACGTGTTTCTATTATAAATAAACCTATTTTTCTTTCTTTTACTTACCTACTACCAAAAAAAAACAATTATAACTTCTTTAACCGCTCAGGCCCGTGGCTCAATAACGTCATCTCTCAATCTCAAAAAAAACATTTTTATTCGATAACTACTTTCAAATCGCGCGCCGCGAGGGCTCCTATTCGGAGCCATTGGGGCTTTATCGGTTAAGGGTCTGATATTATTGCTCTACTAGATAATTCATAAAATCGTATATCTACCAATAAATGGCAACACTAAGTATGTGTACAATTTCATTCATTCATTCACTCTATAAGTTTTGTACGAACAACAAACTATGAGCAAAAACAAATTCAAATGAGAAAAAAATAACAGGTAACGCTTGATCCGTGAAGTTACATTACGGCTTAGTAAGTTCACAAAAAAATTGTTACAAAAACAACAGTCGTGTGCAACAACCTTTACATTTTGCGAATATATATTATTATATTTAAATAATTATTTTATGACTGTCATAAAACTCGAAAATTCTCAAACTCACTTAAGGCGCTGACAAGACCCAATTGACCAAAATAGACTTCTCTTAAGAAAAAAAAATTGCCAAATCTGTATAGCTATGTTTCTGGTAGCGAAAAAAATATATGTTAATTTTGAACATATTTCCCAGGATTTGGTTGATACCAAAACACGTTTTGAAAAAAATCTCGATACAAACTAACGTTAAACTAACCTCTTTTTTTTTTTGGATGGGTAGTCATCAAATAACTTCTCCCGCTCTGGGCGGAGCGGGAGGGTGTGTCTGACTCTTACTGACTAAAACCCACCCGTATTCCTTCCTGTTGCCTGTGTTGCCAGGGGCCTCGGTGACCCATAAGTACCTTACCGCGACAAACTAACCTCTTACCTTGAGCTCTAATCCAAAATATCTATATTAAATATCAACATACGTTACGTATTTAATTAATAACAAGAACGTCTTATTTGAATGCAGAACTTGGTTGTTTTTTATTTTCGATTATTCAACTCAATTTTGAGTAAATAGATAATTGCTTCATATTTTGCAATAAATTACAATCGTTGTGTCATCGTGCTTCTCTTTCTTTTCTATGCAATCTGACAGTGACCGCGGTTTAGGTGTTGTCAGCGTCTTAAGACGCTGACAACACCTAAAAAACAACCAAGTTCTGCATTCAAATAAGACGTTCTTGTTATTAATTAAATACGTAACGTATGTTGATATTTAATACAGATATTTTGGATTAGAACTCAAGGTAAGAGGTTAGTTTAACGTTAGTTTGTATCGAGATTTTTTTTTTCAAAACGTGTTTTGGTGACAACCAAGTTCTGGGAAATATGTTTAAAATTAACATATATTTTTTCCGCTACCACAAACTATACAGATTTGGCAATTTTCTGTCTTAAGAGAAGCCTATTTTGGTCAATTGGGTCTTGTCAGCGCCTTAAGCGTCGTACCGCACTTGGACAAGTATTATACGCCGCACTAATGCGGCCAGCCGCACTGCGTAGACTTTCTTCAACCGCGCATACGCGTTCTTAGCACTACACGAAATATTTATTGAACGCGCATGAGCGTTTGCCGCACAGGGTTAGTAGCTATATATTCAGCATTTGCATATAGGTCGCAAATAATTCAGCAGAGAAAGCGTTAATAGTAACGAAACAGCTTTAACTACATCGATATTGCTACTGCTACTCTAAATTTGGTCCAGTTTTGCTTTTACTCGATAATTATTCCACAATTATGTTCCTTATTCATCAGCAACACGACTTTCAAAGCACTATTAGCTGAATAATTTGCGCCCAAATCACGTTGAGTTAACGTTTACCTACTCTATTTTTATGCGTCATATTAAGTCTACTATTATTGAACTATGAACTGCAACAGAAACTTGGTCTCGACTATTATAGCAGATGTTTTTGCCAGGTGGGATTGTAGGTAGGTACATAATTATACTCACTTCTACTTACTTGGCTTGCATGTACAACCAACCACACTTTGATACGTTAAAAACTACTATAACTACTAAGTTACTTACTTCCTTCTAAGCCCGTATATTCAAAGAATCCAAACAACCGAAGTTCGGGAAGTTACTTTCAGATGGGAGTAGTGATCTGTGAACGACGAAACTGTCCCCCTTGGGAAGTCCGACCCACAGTGCTATAAAGAATTATTATTGTACAATTGTAGAGTGAGGTATCTTAGGCAAGTAGGTATGTAGGTACCTACCTACCTGATACTTAAACACAAACCTCTTTATTCCTTACGATACATGAATATAGTTGCAAAACTTCTGAAAAATTCTGAATAATTCCGGAATACTTCTGGGAAAGTTTGGAATTATTCAAAATGAATTTTATTGAAATTTTTATTTTTTTTGCTGAAATATCGTATTTTGCATCGATACTAGCATACAGATGCCTCATCCCATACAAAGAAATGTCCCGACGTAAAGAGCAGATTTCATCTGGCAATTCTAGCTGTTTTTGTACATCAATCGCGTTCGTTCCCAATAGATGGTGTTAGTAGCGACTTTGCAAGAAGGGTTACATTATACTTTTATTCCGAATAGATGACGTTAAAAGCACACTGTACTTTTGTACTGCTGCTACGTACTCCTTACTCCTATTATCAGTGATATTATTAAACAAAACAAAATTTAAAAAATCGAGATGTTAACCTTTGAAATTAAATACAGCGCCATCTACTGGTATAAATATTAATTGTGCATTCCAATCATCTTTGAAATTTGTACTAAGAGCTTATTGTTACATAATTTGGTGTGATTATGATTATTATTTGTTGATTATGTATGAATAAACCTTATAAAAGTCAACAAAAACTTTGAAATTACACTTCAATCATAGATCAATAAATGTCGTGCCATCTAGTGACATTTATTTGAAACTCTTTGTTAGCGGTGATGCAGGCGATGGCGGTGCGGGGTGCGGTAAGAGGGGAGATGCTCCCCGGAAGTTTTCGCCCGCGGAGAAAGATTCATACCCCGCAATCGAATGTTTCCGCGGAATATTTCGACCGAATTATTCAGGAATAAACGTGTTTATTTTGTTGTGTGGTGGGTGAATTTATTTTTCAGTGGCACATAAGTAAGTAAAATATAAATGTATATTTTATTATAAATATGATTGATTAAGTATAATAATATTATGTTGATATTTTTATAGGTAAATATGTTATCCTGCGATTAACAGGATTTTTATTTCTTTGTGCTATTTTTGCAAATGCTCTTTTTCTAAATGTTAGGTACTTAGTTGTGGAATAAAAAACCACCGAGCATATTTGATTTGTTTTTTGAAAAAGGGATACCTATGTTTTTGATTAGTTTGTTTATAGCTCTTCTGTTCGCATCCCGAGTATTCGCGAGTCACATAGATATGTATTAATCATTAGGTACCTACTTATCTACATATCGCGTATAAAAGTCAATAAAAACAAAGAAAGGCAAACCTTGCAAGCAAACACGTTTTGATGCGGTTTTCAGAAAAGTACCTATTTGCTATACTTAGGAGTAGGTT
This sequence comes from Atethmia centrago, assembly GCA_905333075.3. Taxonomy (NCBI): domain Eukaryota; kingdom Metazoa; phylum Arthropoda; class Insecta; order Lepidoptera; family Noctuidae; genus Atethmia; species Atethmia centrago. The sequence goes on from HG995374.1 coordinate 27,811,701, forward strand.
TTGATATATATTAACTGACTTCAATAAAAAGGAGGTTATGAGTTTGAACCGTATGTAGGTGTGTATGTTTGTCCGCGATTATCTCGCGTTAAACCGCTTTTGATGCAGTTTTTAGAACAATATTACTAGGGTGCGTCTAATGAAAGCGCGACATGGAGTTTTTTTTATTAATTTAATTGGCAACATTATTCAGCCGCAATTGTAGGAAACAAAAAAAATTTAAGTGTCAAGAAATAATTCTCCTACTAGTTAGTAATACCACATACAAATTTTTTGTTTTTAACCTCTTTTTCTCAGGTCGCGCTTTCATAAGACGGACTATAGTCACTATATGTATACGTGACATAAACAAATGTTGAGATAAAAATATTTAAGTAAAAAGATAGAACCAACTTCAATGAAGCCGGAGCACCTCAAACCAACCTCTTCAATAAAATCTTAGAACATAGAACCAACTTCAATAAAGACGGAACTTTATTGAAATCCGTTCTGTTTTTATTACTGTTAACCTATTAAAGTATGTTGTACTCAATTGAGTACAGCCTTATCCCGAAGTGTAAATTACAGATCTTGTAAATTTTAAGTGATACACCTTATTATTTTACGTCGTTACGCTGTACTCAATCGAGTACAGTGACTTTTAATAGGTTAATACAATTTTCCCGGTTTTTTTTTGACAATTGAAATATTCCCAAAGTTTCAGAATATTTCGGAATACTTCCGAAGTATTCGACGGGAATGATTCGGAATTTTTCCCGCCAGCATCTATATACATGAATCCGTTGTGCCGCAGTCTTTGAGAACAGGTTTCCCTTTGGAAGCCAGCTGGAAAGTTTACAAGATATAAACAGTATAAGTATACTACCTACTTTTACAAATGATCGCACATACGTCCATGCTCTCAACAACTCCAGTTGCTCTCGTCATGGCGGCTAACTTGCAAACCACAACCATTAAAGTTCCTAAAGGCTAAAAGTGCGTCGCAGTGTGCGTTCCCAACTACGTTGCGGTCAGCTTCCAGTCTAACCGGATGCAGTTGCACACCAATATCATCATTATTCAGCCGAAAGATGTCAACCAAGACTGGACAGAGCCCACCAGATATCGCCACAAAGATCTGTTCTGTACTTCTCGTGTCCACTGTCTTAACTGCACTGGTGTAAGACTAGAATTCGACGTGGAAAACATTACCTACTGAAATGTTAAAGCATGTTCTAGCTCTTGCAAGTACCACAGTTACCAAACCGGCTTTTAATTTGCCGAAAGACATGTAGCACCATCTATCAAAACTTGTAGGCAATTGTTATTTTTAACCCGACTGCGGCGACGCCCAAAAGGAGGATATTGTTTTTGTTTTTTATTGTAATTTGTGGTTCATAACATTTATCCTGGAAACTGAATTTCGTTGGGTAGATACTTATTCTACCGCTCAGGTTAGTCAACAGGACGCATCACAAGCACACGTACGTAGAATCAAAATAATTAGTTTTATGCAAATAGCTTCCGAGGTATTTCAAGCAAAGTGCCCTATTATTTTACCTACCGAATCACATACATTATTATAGGGTTGTTGTAATCGTAGACAAGCCCAGATTACAGATTTGCATAGCCAGACACATCGCATCGTGTCTATGGTTCAGACCGCATTAGCATAGGTTTTGTTCACATGGACTTCACTGCACACGATCAGTGACGTCCATGTGAACAAATGTAATCATAAGTCACGACTTATGATTACAATACATTCACCTATGTATTCCTGGTTATTATAAAGATAATGAGAGTTGCTTTACAGCATCTCTCACACTCTTTAAAATAACCAGGAAGTAATACTTTTAATCATTCGTCCTCGAGGCTTATGAATAATATCGTCTTGATCCCGTCACTAAAACGCACAAAAAACTATTCTAAACTTGTTGGATATTCGCCCTTGACTGTTCTTATCTCCTAACAGCACACTTTCCACATTTTATCACCTATACCTAATTACCAATTTTCCAGTTAACTGAACGGTGAGGTCTGTACCGCAGTGCACTGGGATCTAATGGGGTCAAACTCAAACTCAAAGCATTTATCTCAAATAAACCAATTACAGGCACTTTTGAATTGTTAAGGGGTCGGTCGGTCACTAAGAAAGATGAAGCTAGTTGCCCATTCCAAAGCGTAGTAGGTACCTATGAAGAAGAACGGGCAAGAAACTCCACGGACACTTTTAAATCAACGTATTATAGTCTGCATACGTGTCAGATCACAGTGGAGAGGAACGTAGTGAAAAATAGGAATAAATTAACCTAGGACTGTGGGGTGTTGAGTGTCGCATGTAGAATGTAGACTGCGTAAATTGGAACTGACTGGGGTTCAAGTTTCAAGTGATAAAGCGGGTGTGATCAACATGTCGCGTGCCATACGGATACAGGATTTTGACGTGATAACGTCTTATCAATCGATGAACGCCAGCTGCACGCACGACAGTGTCACGTTCCGCCTGAGCCGAGCGTGCAAGCGAGCGCGCGGAACTAGCGATAGAGAGGCACGATCGGGCTAAGCGTTCGGCTGGTAACGCATCTCGCTCTCTCGTTATCACGTAAAATTATTATCGTCCGTAAACAGACTTTACAATCAACCAATTTTTTTATGTGCGACATCTTTCCTCTCGCTTTGTGGGAGTGATTTCATGAAAAGGGACGGAAGTGTGTAACAGGAAGTGACAGCTTGAGCATGGAATAAGTAAGTACTTTATAATAGCATGGAATTAGTAAGTACTTCATATTAACATGGAATTAGTAAGTACTACATTGTATGTATTAATAGGGGGTCCGAATTTCGACCAGTGGGCGACCACTAGTAATGAATAATTATTCACTTTTTTGCACTTCTAAAGAGGCAGTCTGTTGAGTTATCGGGCATCAATGAAAAAAAGAATGGAACTTATTATTGCTTGTAGGCGTTTTGAACAAAATAAAAACATGCTGGGCAAGTAAATAGTATGCAATATCCTTTAATATCTACGACATTGAATAAATGCAACTACAAATTTATCCTTTTCACAGAGAACTAGCTTCCAAGCAGATTCACTCAGCTTTTGTGAACTAACCCTAGTAAGAAATACGTAATGCCGATGGGTTGTACAGTCAGTGCTCTCTGCGTAATCCGACCCCTCTTCCCCTCTTCTTCTTTGTAAAAAGGGGTCAGGTAATGCAGAGCACTGACCGTACTTTACTAACGGCATTCGAAAACATCGGACGATCAATGAGATATGAAATTAGAACGACAAAAAAACTTCCGTGTAATATTCAAATCTCTTTAATTAAACTTCCACATTTTCTTAATAAATTAAAATTAAATCTTAGAAAACAATATGCCTAGAAAATAATTCAGTCATTACTTCGTTAGTAATAATTATACACATTAACACATGATAATATATTAAAATTCTAAAAATTAGTTACAATTCTGTTATATATTAAGTTAACATAACCTTACTAAATAAATACCAAATATTTAGTAGAGGAACGAGAAATTATCCTTTACAAAAGCCATGCAAGCTTGTATAGAAAAACAATCAATATATCAAAGTAATCTAAAGTTAGTTTCATACAAAAGTAGTATCGGCAAGAATCTTTTAGTGACATCACTTTTGTACAATACAATACTTTCGTTCCGATTTCATTGCGGAGTTGCCGCGATACTTTAGAAATGAAGTTTTAGAAATAGCGGTTAAAAAGTTAAATGTAATAAATACAAAATGAAACACGAAAATATATTTCTTTGTTTTCTCCTAGACTAAGATGGGATTTAAATGGCAGTTGTACTTTGGATATCCCGCACAAATTACGTCTTAACTTAATAAATGGAAATGATCAATACCTTATTCAACATATCGCCTCTTTACAAGAGCAACGTGACATCACGTAAAAACGTTTTTTTTTTATTATTTGATATTCAAAACCGCGATGTCGGATTTTATTTGTTATTTTATTTTACATCATTATTTTTGAAAACCTTTAAGTTTGGGTTTATATTATGCTAAAATGTTGCATTATACATGCTAAAATAAAGTAACTGTTACGAATTTGTTTTTCAGATGGCATCACGATCTAGGATGTTAGTTCAATTAGCTACAGGTGTTAAAAATGCCAAAAGCTCGACCAATACATTGCAGACATCAACAGACGGTATTTTTTTACTTATACTGATTTTTTTTTTCTAGTTATGTTCCTATAATTCCATTATTTCAATCCTCTTTGTAGACAAAGACATCGCAGTAGATTCCAGCCGACCTCGTAGTAATAAGACTAGTAGCAGCGGTTCCTCTAGTTCCAGAAGTTCTTCCAGTTCTAACAGTTCTTCAAGCAGTGGCCCGTTTATGTATCAAGGTAAGGTAATTTAAATGCGGAGGGATATAAATTATTAACTCCCTAAACAGAAGTTTAAATGTTAGGAGTAAATAATTTATATCCCACTATTCTCACAAAATTCGAGGGTAATTGATCAAACCAATACCACACCACTACACTTCAAGAAATTGATTGCATTTATTTACAACGTTTCAGACAGCGACGACAACCAACAAAACGTGCTGAGTATTCTTCTGATATTGACGTGGAACAAAATATCACTACCAACTATAATATCATTTCGGATGATCAAAATTTGGTAACATCTAATATGGTTTCAATAAACATTGATAACAACGAGGAACCACGTTCGTCTACAAACGAACATGCTATGGTATTCAACGATCTCGGTGTCATAGAGAACAGTGAATCTTCTGCGAGTACTACAAGTCCAAACTAAATGTACTTAATTTAACAATTTATAACTTACAAAATAATTCAGTTGAGAGTTAAGTATGGGATGAGTCTAACGCCAATAGAGGTGTCATCGAAATACCTACCTGTGTTTACAAATGCCTGGACAAAATTTCCGCAACGTCTGAAGACCTCGATGTTGTCTTTTATTCTGATAATTGTGCCGGACAGCAAAAAAATAAGTTTATGATCTCAATGTACACGTTTGCAGTCAAAACTCTGCCAAATCTCAGATCAATTTCACACAAATACCTCGTTAAAGGACATACGCAGAACGAAGGCGATTCAGCTCACTCTCAAATAGAGAGAGAAGTTAAAAGGCAACTGAGATCAGGACCAATGTATACACCTGACGCATTTATCGGGGCTATAAAGGCGGCACGGAAAAAAAAGCGAGCCATTTCATGTTAATGAAATGTGCTTAGATGATTTTTTTGATTGGAAAAGTATATGCACTCAAATGAACTTTGCAATAATGAAAGATGAAGACAATAATACTGTGAAACTGTCTGGACTGAAGATGATAAAAGTTTAAAGCTCCGATCCCGATGCCATATTTTTCAAAGACTCTTATGCTGACGAATTATTCAAGAAAGCTATAGTGGTCAAAAAAAAGTGAAATCATAATAGCCAAAGCATTCATTTAGATTTGCAAAAGGCCTATCTTCAAAAACCTGGACTAGCAGAGAAAAAAAGCTGATCTCATGGATTTGGTCAATAAAAACCTCATTCCTAGATACAAGCCTTTTTACGAATCATTGTAATAAGATTGATTAAGTACAGAGATTTTTTTAATTGTATTTTTTTGAAATATTTAATTGCTACATTTAAAATGATAGTGTTTTTATTAGTATTAAGAGAATTTGTGATTCTATGTTTATGAAGGGTGATAGCAATGTTCCTATTTTGAATTTCTAAGTACTATAAAACTGGGTGCCATAATTGTGTTAGAAGACGTTAATTACTATTAGATAACTTTAAGTACAGTTAACTTTTTGATTTTTTTATTTGTATGAAAGTAATTTTTAGTTACCTTATAATTTTAATTAAAGCGAGTACTAAGTACAATGTGATTGATTGATCTCTTGTTGATTATTGTGCCTTAAACTAATTTCATGGTGTAAGTAAGCCATTGTTTTCGTAAATTTGTAATTTTTAAATACAAGATCTTTATTTTGATAGCGTGTTTTATTTAACTTATCACTAGAGATCGGATATTCGGATGCATATTCACCTAAAGTTGAGATGTTGGCGAATGTGGAATGCGCTTTTGTATCGAAAAAATCCCGCGGTTCCGGGATCAACAAGGTTTCTGATTATTGAATCAGATTAGTATTATAATCAGTACTACTAACTTACTTTCAAATGTTGGCTTATATGGAATGCACTATAGTAAAAAAAACCCGCGATTCCCGAATCGACAAATTTTGTGTTTTTTTTCTGACTATGTAAGCGGATGCATATCTACCTACCCTAATATTGTAAAGTAGGTAGGTACATACCAAACTGCCATAGCAAATAACGTTAATATAAGATAACGGACTACATATATTTAGAATAATTGATGTAGCTACCTATTGAAACAAATAGTTAAAAATTATTGTGCTTAGTGAAATTCTGTTAAATTCCTTTCCTCTCCACATACTTAGCGAAAAAAACAGTATATGTTAGCACCATTATATTAATAGAAAACGACGATAGGCATTTTGCGAGTTTGTGAGTGGGACGGCAAATTATACCTGCTTATGCGCAAGTAGCTACCCCGACAAATAGTTATCTTAGTTTATTTAATTACAATAATTGCATTCGTCGCTGTGCTTGCCATGCGTTTGGGTGTTTTTTTTTTGTTTTCACTAACACACACCACCCCTCCTCTTACACCCTACATATACATATTTTAGAAGTCGCTTCTTTATTATACACCCGACTAGCTATGCTTTCCCGGTGTTCCTGGCATCCCGTGATTTTTTTTACAAATAAAAATATTTTAAGAAGCCGCTTCCATACTTTCACAGCTAAAATTTAACTTTAGGTAAATATGCATCCGAATATCCGATCTCTGCTTATCACACAGCCTTACACCTAAATTTAACATATTCAATGTGATATATCAATATGTTACAAGCATTTTATATAAAATAAAATTATCAATATTTTAGAATTTATCAACGCTTAAATGTTTAAAATTGCTCTCCTGTACAGTTGTGGTTTAAAAAATATGACGTTGTTCTTGTAAAGAGGCGATATATGCCCGTGTTCACTAATACATTTAAGTGTCGCCTAGTGTTAGTGAAAACGGTCATGATTATTATTATTGTTTTTTTAAATTAGTTTTGCAGTTTGGAATCCAGTAATTCAATTCTTCACAAAAATGTGTTTACAATAAGTTACATCATTACAATAAGTTATAAAAAAGCAGAATTCCTACATACATTTGATAAACATCAATACATTTACAAAATCATTACAAATATTAAAGCAATATTTTAAAACTAGTGTTAAAACTACACTTAAAAATTATAGAAAACGATGTTTTTTAAAGAGGTCGAGAAAAGGAAAAATACTTAGTAGTATCAGAATGGCTTTTTTTCGTTATTTTAGTAAGATTAAGTCGAAGGTTTATTGCTAAATTCTATACATTAATGTCTAATATCAAATGAATTGGGTTTCATTCCAAAAAAAAAAAAATGGTGATAGGAAAATTCTATACGCGTGAAAAATACAAATGATTGCCAAAAAACGACACATGTTTATTTATTTGAGCGACACGTGCAATGTATAATACAAAATTTTTGTGTATAAAAATTTTAATACACACAAATGGAAGCTCATATAAATGTCATGTTATGTTTCATTATAATGTCAAAATTTATTTGAATAAAGTTAATACATTTCTGTGATAATTATAATATTACGTATGTAAAAATTTCAACTTTTCAAAAGTCAATTTGGAAGCATTTTCCTACGTTTTGTTGATTTTTTTATTTTTGTACGAGAGAATATATTCACTCCAAGTGTTAGCAATTCCGAGTGGACAAAATAGAGCGTCTCACAAAGCCACACAACCAATCTGACATAACCAATACCGAAGTTTCGATTTAGATTAAATTTTAGTCCTAACTTCGCGAATGTGGACACGATCAAGTCTGTACATATTGAAAATCCGAAACGTATTATTTCCAGTGATGTATTTGAATTTCTAATGTCAACCACTCTGTGAAATCGTTTTGTGTATAAATGTAATTAACAAAAAACTTCGACTCATGTATTTATTATTTCTATAAATAAGTTCCATACAAAATGTATATTTGAAATTTCAAAGCTTTTAGAAATGCTTGTGACAAATTAATTAGTTAGTTACCTAATTTGTGACTGAGACGTTCTCTAAGGAACTAAAGGAGCATTCTCCATTTCAAATATACATAAATGTTCTATGTTAATTAAACCAATCCTGATATAGCAGTAAATTAAACATTTTAATTCAATAAAATCTTATTTTACACAACATGGCAGGATTATAAATATTATAATCAAGCAGTCTAATGTCTAAAAATCAGCTTAGTATCAAACAAAATCCTTAATTAAAAACTCGACGATAGCACAAACCTTTGTTGTCTAACCTACTTCTTACAGTCCTCTTGTCTGTGGTCCCGTCATTTCCTGGTGACTGCAGGTGGTCTGGAGTAGGGGTGTGATTGGAACCTGTCTCGCGTCCTCACTGCTTTGTAACCGAGTGATTTTTGAGTAACATTCGTCTTCCCACGGCCCATCGAGTCTATTAGTTTGTTAGGCGGCACACACACGAACATGTAAGGGAATTGTTAGTGGGTTTATTATTTGGACATTCACAGTGTTAGAATTAGGTACTTTGTATTATATCGAGGACTGGCACAAAAACTGTATTTTTAATTGTAGAATAAATTAGTGAGGAAAACTTCGTAGGAGCAAAACGATATGGAATCAAAAGAAAGAAAATACGTTTATTTGCGGTAAACATAACGCAAAGAAAAAACAAATACAAGTTGGGGGAAAATATGCATCACATCCACGCAAAACCCTACTGAGACCCTACGTGAGACAGAGCCCATCGCTCAGCATAATGCTGCGACCCTACGTGATACAGAGCCTATCGCTCAGCATAATCCCCCCCCCCCCCCCCCCCCTCCTAGCTCCCTCTGAACATCAGGACGGCGACCAGTCGGTTGTCTTTTAAACTGAAGGCACGTGAACATATACGTACGAAGTTGGCAGAAATATCCCAGCGCTGATTTTTGCTGGATTCGTTTTCTCCTCTACTGATCGTTATTTCCCCACTACCGATCGTTATTTCTCTTGACAAAATTTATTTTGTTTATATGTATGTATCTACGTATACATTCTTGTATTGTATAGTTATTTTCGTGTTATCTATCCCGTAACTTGCACCTGCCTTGTGTCTTCTCTGCATCACCCTAAGGTTGACTGGTAGAAAATGCCTCAGGCATTAAGTCCGCCTTTGTACGGGATTATTTTTTTTGTACTTGTGCATAAAGTTTTAGTAAATAAATAATGCTGCGCTCAGCATAATGCTGCGACCCTACGTGAGACAGAGCCCATCGCTCAGCATAATGTTGCGACCCTACGTGAGACAGAGCCCAGCGCAGGTTTTCAGCGACAGCCGGCGTTGACGTCGACCGGTGCGGCATACAGTGACATTATATTACCAAATAAAATAATAAAATAAATACAAATAGTAAAATAAATATAAATCAATGGTGCATGTATGTGTGTGTATTAGTATTGATATTAACACACAAAAAAACATTATTGAATCATGCCACTTCATGTGAAAATAGCGCAAAGCGTAAATAATTTCCATAAAACCTTTAATTGGTATCAAAGCAAATTATTACGGTATTTTGAACTTATATAACTGTGTGAAACTGCGATTACAATAAATTCCACTAAATACACATATTTTTAATAGGACATAAATTATACACTACAACAAACACAAGCACGGGTCAAACAAAAACGTCATGGCCTGTTTCACGACATCCAGTTAAGCGACTATCAAAGTAGGTATCATTATAATGAAATAGTCAAATTTGGCTTAGAAAATATAAAGCATCACTTAAAATCTAACGTTTTAGCTGTACGCATTTAATCAATAAAAAACTAGAGTGAATGATATTAATTGCTAGCGAATAATGCCGCTTATTTTTCGCGGGATTAATCAAGGTACAATTTATTAGTCAACTTTGAATTACTATTTTATCATTGACTTTAGAACTGCGAACACCACTTTAACAAGTAGTAATGTAAAAGGCTCTATACCAAACATGCCTATTGTTGCTATTGATATGTACCTTGCGTATTCTTCTGCGTCTGCGCATCACGTGGCACGGTGGAGCCGAAGCCGAAGCTTCTCGGTTGAGGGTTCGGTTGTACCGGCGGCCTCCGGAACGGTATCGCTTTGCCGACTACTGGCTTCACGATTTTTGCTGCACAGAATAATATTTGGTCAACATCATAAAATTGGAATGAAGTTTTAGGACTTAATAAGGAGTGTGTATTACTTGTTATTTTGGTTTGGAACTTTAGAGGTTAAGCCTCCAGAGGTTTTTGTGGATGGAGTATGACACGAAAATGAACTGATACAAAGTGCTTAGGAAATCTTTTTTTTTTTCAGAAATTGTTTCTCACGTCGTCGCGAAAAATGCAATGAATTATGAACACATAATTACGAAGAAAAGAACTCATTTGAATAAATAAATGAAAAGCAAATACATACCCTTGTCACCAAAATTGATAGTCCTCGGCGGCATAGTATTGCTCCTATCCGTCAATCCTCTCTTCACTGCAATGTGTTCCATCTTGAATTCCGTCTTAACAGGCTTCTTTAACGAGGCCTCCATCTTCCCAGTCAACACAAACGTCGAGTTCAAGTCATTAGGGTCAACAACACCATAGTTTTCAACGTCAGCTGCAATGTCATATTCTCTCTTGATCTTCTTTGCAGAATTCAAGTTTCTCGTTGTGTCCAAACTCTCGAAGGAGTCATTTATAATGATAGTTTCGTTATTAGGCAGTTTGATGGGCGTTCCTTTGCGTTTCTTTGCAGATAACCTGATTGGTTCCTTATTTTCTATGTCAGTTAGGTCTTCGCTGTCAGTTATGATGTCCACAGTTCCTTTAACGTCATCTTTCTTAGAGAAGCTGTATTCTAATGTTGTGGAGGGTTTATTTAAATCTAAAGTTGAGATAAACTTGAAGTGTGCGTCACCTTCGTTGCCGTCATCTGACCACGTGATGCATTTAGCTAACTTTGCTTTCTTCATAATATTTAGGTATTCAGATGTCAATGCTGGTGGGGCTTTCTCGTACCCTTTTAGCGTCAAGTACAACTTTTTCAACATAGTAGGCATGTCGCTCATGTATTCTGTGAAGGCTTCAATCTCATCATTCACTATTAAGAGTAACTTCTGTCTCAGATTATCTCTGGCCTTGATCTGTTGTAGTTCACTCTGCAACTGTACTTTGTCAACGAAGTCGGTCAATTCGGGGCAGTCTGAAAGAGCTTGTTCACAGATCATGTGTAGTTTCTTTTTGCTCTCATCCCATTTCGTCCATGTGGTCATTACCTTGGAGTCTAGGTGTACAGACTGTTTCATATAGTTTTCGGCTGCGCGCTCTTGTCGAGGTATTTCTTCGGTGCACATCTAGATTGAAAAAGAATAGGTATCAATAGGTAGAAGTATATTTTTTATATTACTGCAGAAATATTATTTCTGTTAGTATCTACAGTTTAAATTATTCAGTGCGTTTTAGTCAGCTATCGAAAGTAAGTCAAGTGAAAAACGGTCGAATTAAGAAACCTCCTTTTTTGAAGTCGGTTAAAAACGGGTTAGGGGCCATCTACACGAGCGAGAGGATTGCGGCGATAGTCAGGCCGCGCCGTGACATCAAATTTTATAGAAACTCTATGGAGCAATCTCCACACGGCAATATCATCCCGGCGATAACTTGATGGCACGGTGAGACTATCGCTGCTATTCTCTAGCCCGTGGAGACGGTGTCTTAGTGGTCACGCTACAAAAACCACACAAGTTTTGGTCGTGATAACGCTCCGCCCTTTCATCAACCTGCTACATTTGGCTAACAAGCTGTATAGTAAGATAGGTACCTAATTATTATGATCGTCGCGGTGCAGCATAAACCTCGCGATTACAATAAACTTTATTTAACAAAGTAAGATAAAAAAATACAATATATTATTTAAAAAAACAAAAACCCGACTGCAAAACACATATGTAACTGAAAAGGGCAAAACAAGCATTAAGCTATAGAATTTTGGTATCGCAGGCGGAAACAATCAAAAGTTACGCCATGTTACAGGTTGTGTGTTTGCAAACGCGTTAATTGTTTACAAAAAAAAAAACATGGTTTTTAGTTTAATTCACATATATTTGAAAATTACTAGCGAAAATTCTTGCGATTTATTTAAAAAAAAAACTTTTTTTTTGTATTTGCTGATGCGATATATAAATATCACTTCCACAATTAAGACGAATCTAAGGACACCTCATAATTATGTTAAAATCCATCAAGCCGTTTAGGCTATAGAGCGTGCCAAGGACATACATACATACATACTCTCGAAAAAAAAATTACCCTCCTGGGGCAGTGGCGTGCAGTGGTTCTCCACGGAGGGTAAACCACGCATACTGAGAAAAAGAAAAACTCGCTCTACATAATGATGACCCTCAAAGTAGTCATTATTGATTTATAATATTTGAAAAAAAAAAAAACATTGAAACTAATCATGTAAAAACAAAAGTTATAAATACAAGAACTCACCACAATATTCAAGGTTCAAAACTCGATTTTCTGACGATGCAAACAGAAGAAAGATTCTGCGACCTCAAATATTAGGTCTTTACCTAATATATATATATTTCAAATATAAATATTTTGGTATTTTTTTTATTTCAGACTAGCCCAAATTATATATACAATTTTGCCATTTTGATGGCAGTTTGTTTATCCTTTTACTCTAGAAGTCTGCCGGACGGGAAGTGATGAACTCAGTGAAAGCGTTTTGTACTGCCTCTCGGTGAGTACGATGGGTGACGGCGAGCTTCCAGCTGTAACTCTTGTAGCTTTGCGATGGTCGGTCGTGAAGTGTGAGCTCGCGCGTTGTCGTGGAGAAGCAATGGGGAAGAGCGATTGACCAGTCTTGGTTGTTGATTTCGAGCTTCTCCATCATTGTTTGCAATTCTTGGCAATAGACATCTACCGTCACTGTTGCGCCATTCGGTAAGAAGCTGTGATGTACAAGTCCGGCGGCACTGGTCCACCAGACAGTCACCATCACCTTCCTATAAGTAATCTTTTTTTTAGCGCACTGATTAGGTGCTGTACCTGGGTCCACCCACTGAGACGAACGCTTACGGTTGTTATACAGGATCCACTTTTCATGGCAGGTAACAAACTCCAAGGCCTGTTCCCGTGACCTGCTGCCATTTCACCCATCCAGTGTTTACTCTATGCTTAACCATCCGATCTACTTCGCCATCGCTTTGCACGAGTGAACCGAGATACCGAAAGTCAGAACAGACTGGGAGAAGCACGCCATCAAGCGCTATGGTTCCAGAACTGGAGAGACCGCCGAAATCACAGAACATATATTCAGTTTTGGTTCTGCTGATTTTCAAGCCCACATTCTCCAGCATCTGTTACCAATTCTCCAATCTGCTCTGGATCTCAGGTCCATCTTCACCGACAAGAACAATGTCATCTGCGAAGAGCATGCACCAGGGTGCCTCTTCCTGTATGTCCGACGTCAGAGCATCCATAATCAACAGGAAGAGGTAAAGACTTAACGCCGACCCTTGGTGTAAGCCTTCAGCCACACTGAACCCGTCGGTATTGCCAGCAGCCGACCAGACGTAGGTACAAAATTGGCTGTACATAGCACGAATTAACTCCACATACTTCCCGGGCAAACCTTTCTCTTTCAAAGCCCACCACAACACATCCCGAGGTACCCTATCATACGCTTTCTCCAGATCAATGAACACCATGTGCAAGTTCTTGTGTGCACGTCTGTACTTCTCGCACAATTGGCGGAGTGCAAAAGTGGCGTCCACTGTTCCTCTACCTGGCATAAACCCAAACTGGTTCGGGGCAATCTCACTCTCCTCTCGCAGTCTTTTCTCTATTACTTTCTCCCATAGCTTCATACTATGTGACATGAGCTTTATCCCTCTATAGTAGTTGTGTCAGTCCTGGACATCACCTTTATTCTTGAAGATGGGCACTAGCGAACTATTGCACCATTCTTATTTATTTATTTATTTATATATACTTTATTGTACACCACAAAAATACATGACAAAAAATAAATCAAACACTACAAAATATACAATGGGCGGCGGCATTCTTGTGGGATCCCTCCTTCATGCAGCAACTTATTGAAGAATAAAGTCAGCCACATACATCCATCTTCTTTTAAACACTTCCATACTTCTACTGGTATATCATTTTTCATACTTCGAACTGCCTTCCTTACTTCATCCATCCTAATTTATGTTTGAATAACAAATGGTCAAAATTATTTTTTCTAGTATTATTCAAACACACAGTACAATAAACAACTATTATTAATAATAAAATACCACGTCTTTACTTTGAATTATACAAACTAACAAAACACACATGCCCCGAGGTCTTGACACAAGCGTACCTACCGTATCATGATTCATGAACCGCCTATAGTCTTACCTTTCAGAGTTTCCAGGTAATCTAAACAAAGTTTGGATGCGTTATTGACGAATTCATGCAACCAAAAACAGCATAATATATCCTACTCTGCCCTACTAAGCGCAAAAGCGGTATCTCAATGAAAGCGAGTTTCGAGATAATTGGAGATATGTAAATATCGTTTTTTTTTACTTTATATATTGACTTTTTTGCTTATTAGATAAAATGTATATATTATATTGGATCTATTTGTTACCACAATAGTTAAAATATCAAAAATGTATGTGGATATACCTTTTTCATGAGATACTGCTACACCGCTTAGTAATTATAAAATTAAAATTTGAGTTACCGCTTTTTCGTTACCTCTTCTCCTACATGTATGTATACAAAAAAATATGTATTTTTTTAAAGGAAAAAAACAATCAAAATAAATTTTTAAAGTCTTTTATTAATCAAATTTATAATGGCATCAAAAAATATTTGAAGAAAAAACGGATTCTATGAATAAAATCTAGTCAAAAGTAAGCAGTTCTCACCAAAAGGACATTCTATTTTGAGGTATAATATTTTGAAAAGATTTCAAAATATTTTCTTTTTTGCTTTTAGAAATGCCTTCCGCTGCAATTTTCTTCTTCGGTGGTGGCAAAACTTTAGTTTTCATAATTTTATTTCCGATTATGCTCGCAGTGATAGGGTCTTTATTGAGTCCAGTTCTGTATGTCAAATCAAAACTGCCTCTATTGACTTCTACTTCGACCATTTCATTAATGTATGGACGCGGTGTAATTCGAGACAGTTTATACTGTGTCGTGTAATCTTCCCAGTCATAAAAATCTTGTAGAATCATCTCTTTAGGTTTTACGTTTTTTCCTGCAGTACTAACTGCCTGAGAAAAATCAGAAAAATCATAAATTTTGTTTATCATGCGTTTCATCGACAACTCCACCCTATGGTGGAAACTGTCGGCCGACATAAAGGTGTGGCCTGGTTCGAAATATTTTATCACAATCTTGTCGGCGTTGATGTCATTTGAATTCACAACGTAAATTAAGAAAGAAAAAAAGTCCAATTTTTGTTCTGGGATGAACAATTGTCAACCCACAGTATGATCTTCTTTTTATCTCGATGAAAATGGCTACTACCATGCCGTTTCGGCAGCCATTTTCGATAGCCATTTCGGCTTTGGAGCGTCCAAGCAACCCTTCATACCATAGTACAGGAAAAACACTCAAACCTTTTCGGCCTTGACCAGTCGGCACGAAACTTTCGTTGTAAACCACTATCCTATGGGTAAAAATAGTAGTTTTGAACATATCTATCCTGGGCAGCATGATAACTTTTTGTAAGTCGGCAGAATATACAACAGTATCAGTTTCATTAAGCTCACTGTCCAATTTATATTGCTCTCTTGACATGTTTGCCCGTTCATTATGACTTGCCCACTTTGTGCAACCTAAACAGTCTTCTTGAAGATTTTCTTTAGTATGTGTGTTATCGTGCAGGCGGAATTCTTCACAGTCCTCACACTCTTCGTGACCAAGTTTTACAAAAAAAATATTTAATTCCGCGATCACTTCTCGGTATTTGTCATAAGATACGTTGTGAGAGGGTTTTTTTTCTAAATAGTCTTTGTGCATCACATTGATTATCAAATCACTGGGTAAGTATAAACGATTGGGGGCGTGTTCACGCCTGTAATGAGAAATGCTAGGTTCGAAGCTCATTATGTGTTCCTTAATAGGATTTGAGTCAATTTTATTGTGAGGAGTAGCTCCCAGTCTCTTGTCTACTGGCGGTGCAACCGTGTCCTTGGAATTGGCCAAAGCAGTCTGTAAAGGTTTGTCATTAGGTGGTTTGTAGCCCAAAGTTGTCAAAAAGAAAGTTTTACATACTGCGTACGTTGTACCAATGTCGTCTTTAAGTGAACAAATGTAGCTTATTTTTTTTCTGTAGTCCTCTGATTCAGGTCTTATTACTGTCCTTTGTTTCACAGAATTTGCTGAAGTGTGATGCAGCATCTAAGCCTTCCTCTCTTTGTCACTTAAATCCCAGAAGCTTTTATTTATAATTTTTCGCTGATCCTCTGATATATTCTGGATACATAGCTTTTTTCTTTTTTTTTTCTTTTTTTATTCCATAAGTCAGTACTTCACGCGTTATTCATATTTGCCGCTTATCGGCCTAGAAAAGTTGCTGTTCTTTTTTAAGAGATTTGGCGGTATTCAAATATACGGCCGTTTGCCTACGTAATATTGATATACCTCTAATACCCTTAGTGATTTATGGTAAAACTGGGATAGGGAAATCTTTCTTAAGGTTTTTTTTGTATGTTCTAAACAAGATACCGCTAAAAGGCTTAGTTCATTAGATGCGTATTTTTTAAAGCTATCCGATGGCATAAAAATCAACTTTTCGGTTTTTTTTGAGATACCGCTTTTGCGCTTAGTAGGGCAGCTCGTCATGTTAAATATGTATGTCTTGAACTTATTTTTAGTGAAAAAATCGCGCGGTTATTGTTAAAAAAACAACACACCGTCCGTTCGTCACTGCGGCACAGTCACGACTGACTGCATGCCGAGCGCATGCCGAGATCAAGGCGCGTAGGCATAACTCGCACTTCGTTTGTATGAAGTTGGAATACTGTATAGATCATATTACCGTGACAATGGTCACCGGCCGACCGCGAGGCTCGTTCTTCAACTCAAAATTTCCAGATTTAAAACGATTGAAGCAATAATGGACCGTGTTTATGCAAGCAGTGTTAGGCCCGTACACGTCGTTAATGTTTCGTGTTGTTTGCGCAGCGGTATTTCCACGTAGGAACTCATATTCGAAAATTGGACGAATTTTCAGTTTATCCATGGCGTCATCCATGCAATCATTCTGATTTTTTGTCAGATTTTTCTACAAGCAACATATTAGCATAATAGTGTTTTATTTTTTTATACAATCTATAGCTTTTTTGTAAATCGATAATTGCTTCATATTTTGCAATAAATTACCAGCGTTGTGTCATCGCGCTTCTCTTTCTTTTCTATACAGTCCGACAGTGACCGCGCTTTAGGTGTTGTCGGACACATCTACCTTTAGACACAACTTGAATCTTATCATTAAACGATAATTGCGAAAACTTACTGCTTTTAACTTCTAACAAACACACATTATCGGCGCAAACTTCACAACAGAACACCATTCTTAGGTAAATAAACAAATAATAAACACAACAACTAATATTTGCACTACTGCACGTTTCAAAACGAATTACTTATAACTAGAGATCCGATATTCGGATGCATATTCACCTAAAGTTGATACGTTGGCTAATATGGAATACGCTTTAGTATCGAAAAGATCCAGCGGTTCTGGGAATACAAATTTAGGTTTTTAAGTATAGAATCGAAAGTAAAAAAAAATTGTTAATTGCGGAATGGCAGGCGGGATTTTTACGATCGATACAAAAGTGCATTCCATATAAGCCAACATTTGAAAGTAAGTTATGTTAACTTACTTTAAAAATAAAAATAAAGTAAAAATCCCACCTGCCATTCCGCAATTGACAATTTTTTTTCTGTCTATAGAATTGTATGCATATCAACCTATCTAATATTGTTAGGTAGGTTGAAACATTTATTTTAAATAAATATGCATCCAAGAATCCCGGGGTTTTTCTTTTTTTTTTAAGTCTTTTCCATATTATACATACGATTAGTTATGCATTTCCGATGTTCCTGGCATCCCGGGATTTTTTTTGCAAAACAAAATATTTATGAAGCCGTCTCCATACTTTCACAGCTAAATATTAACTTTAGGTAAATATGCATCCAAATATCCGATCTCTGCTTATAACTTAATAAGATATGAAAAACAAAAAATTCACGATCGGATATAAATTGCTTGTCACATGAAACAAAATGGCTTCTCTAATATAATACAGTCCAGGGTTGCCGATATTTATTTTCCTAACTCTGTGTGTAGTCTGTTTCATTCCCCCGTTCAAATTCCCCGCAATTCGGTGAATTGTCCAAAAATTGGGAACCCTGGTCTTTAATACTTTTCATTCATTAAATCTTGACTTTACACACAGCCAATCACAACAAGCGGTGGCCAGCTCCAATCGCAGTAGTAACGCCCATAATTTAAAACATGTCAATCATGTGTGTCGTTCGCTCATACACACGAAAATATACCACCAGTGTGCGTAAATTTATCAATGGGAATTAGGCTGATCGTATTCGTGCCTATTAGTGCGTACCGAGCTCCGTCGAACTGTGAGTTACGTCACACGGGCGCGATAAGTTGCTATAAGTGTTATAACAGGAGTTTAACTTTTTTTTCTTTTATATTTTGTATTATTGTATTACATAGTTAAAATAAATGCATTTGACGTTGTCATTAGGGTAGGCTAGGCCTAATTGCCTCTATGGACGGCACGCCCCTGGGCAGCTGTGTAAAAAACTATCTGAAAAATAACCGTCATTTACGTTTTTCGAACATTACGTTTTCATTATCAGCATTAGAAGCATTTAGCACTAGAGCTTGGCACGTTTGTTCACAATATGCATAACGAGATTTTCTAAAGAACAAATAAATATTGAAAAGAAATCTATTTTTTTTTTCTGCACAAGGTTTTTTCATTGCATAGTGACGTTATCCATATTATTCGTCTAGTTATCTAAAACAGTTAGCCTAAAATAGTACCTGTTCCATAGCCTCAGAAGAGGAGCGATGCGCAAGATCAGCGACGTGCGAGAAGGCGCGCGTGCGCAGCCTCTGACGTAGCGCGAGCACGCGCTGGCGTGCCATCAAGCTCAGCAGCTTGGACTCCAATAGGCTGTAGACCTCCTCTTCTTCTGAGATACGTTTACGCCATTCTTGTTTTGCTAAAAGAAAATATTTTTTTTGTTTAATATATACGTAATGAGCAGTATACATAATATAAGACAGAATAAAACTCTAAGGTGATACGTAAAAAATAAATAATAGCGAAGTGGGCGGGCATAGGAAAGTGACGGAGTCAATTACTTCCACATGAGAAAAAAGAGAGTGCATCAATGCGCTGGAATAAAACATAAATTAAGTTATGTATCAAAAATATTTTTAGCCAGTTTTCAATTCTAATACGCACATTTTGAATGCAATTTTGCAATTAATTTCATTTGGATTTTAGAATAACAGAAGAAAATATAATAAGTTGAGGTCTTATCGGAATTAAATTCTATCGAGGAAATTTAACCCAATTGCGTTTTCCTTCAGTCAGAGTCTTAATCAAATAGTCAATAAACATATGTATATCCAAAAATTAAATGGTTACGAAAAAGCCCCCAATTTATTATGGTATCGTCTTACTGCATCAGTACGAATGGGCATGGGTCGTCGCACGTTGTATGGTGTATCCACACATTACATATTTGCAATCTCTTCGATATGTAATTGTTATTATTTTCCATTCATTTACATCATATTCAGTTCATTCACATTCGGAACCTCACTATTACTAGTTAAGTTTACGGACTCAATACACAACCGTACAGATATCTTTCTGTAGGACAGGGCCGAAACGTCAACACGAAGAGGTATGTTATGATAAATCCCATGGCTGAGTACTAGGATATTGTAAGTAAAAAAACTTTTTGCAGAAATCATTCATTACTGCTTGATTTTATGCCACAACACTCAGTGGACTCATTGTTTTGGCACATAATCCAGGATGAACCAATTCCTAAAAAAATCTAGCAAATAATCTATTGTATATCAACATCAAGGAGCATAGCAGGTGGCGTTCTATAGTTTCTGCCTACCCCCATGGGAAGAAGGCGTGGGTTTATGATATCAACATACCTTTCTCCTTAGCCAAGTCCGGTTCCCGCGACACCATCTTAACACTAGACAGCGACAATTTCGCCTCCAATTCCTTCACCTTCTTCTTCAACTCCTCATTAATCTTCACATACTGTGACAGCCTCATATCTCCGTCGACGATATTCTTCTTAATACTGAGCTGTATCTTGTTGGCGCGGGCTGCGTATTTGAGCGAGTTGTACGTATCCTCGTAACTTGTGTTTGAGGGGGATACGTTGGCGATCATCACCGTCTTGCAGTTGCCGCCGAGACTGTCTTTTAGGAGACGCGTCAGTTTTGAATCTCTGGAGGGATAGATTTTGGTTATATTAATCGTTTTAAAAGGAAATCATGTTTGTTTATAAATACCGAACTATCGGGTGGCATAAACTAGGTACCTCTACTCTAGGTACACATTATTTTTATCTATTTATTAAAACTTTATGCACAAGTAAAAACAAATATTGTATAGTTGCCGGCATTTAACTTGAGCTCTCGGCGAAGTGGTGGAGGTTTGTATGCGCATCGTATTGTCTCAGGAGTAAGGTCCAAAATCGCTTAAAGTAATTAAGGATCAGAGCTCAAGATAAATGCCGGCAACTATACCAAGACGGACTTAATGCCTGAGGCAAATTCTACCAGTCGTGCAACATAAGGGATAGATAACTCGAAATAAAAACATATACACCGTGACATTTGAATCACAGTTTTGCTAGAACAAAAGTTGTTCAGACCATGGTCTACTATCATTCTATAGCAGCCAATAAAAAAAAAACGTCAATAGTTTTCGAAAAAAAGTAATAATTAAAAAAGTCTGGATTATCGTTACTCCCTACAACACAGACACTGCGCCGCTCGCGCCTCAAAGAAGTTGCGGCACGCGGCTCACGCACGAGACATAGCATTGTCTACAGGGAAATGTACCTCCATTAACGAAATTTAGTAAGAAATTATTTTTGTAAGACTTCTAGAAAATACCAAAGTTAAAAGTTAACTTCGGTAGTTATTTTATCACTGATAAGTGGCTACTTTAAAACAGATGTTTATGGCAAGGCTATGCACGATTGCACGTCGCGACGCACCGTATCGACGGCGCGGCGAGGTGGCTGACCTCAAATGTTATCATTTCGTTCTAGGTACAAACTTACGGACTTTCTTACACGATTTTAATTATTTCTTGTAGGTACGAGGTACGGGTACCTATTGTATGCAACGTGACATTATTAGGTATTATTTATTTATTTATTGGGATATTACAGTAATAAGACAAAATCAAAACTTACCACAAAACCGGGTTAGCTCTGTGTTCACCAAGACAACATTAACTCCAATTTTTCCTTCATACTTATCGGGCTTAGGACCGTCAGAAATTCTAGCTGAAGTTAATTATTCATTTTGGTGAGTAAAGTAACTTTCCTAACATTACAGTTCAGAATGTAGGTACTAAATTGTCATTTACTAGACAGCGAGTATTTCAGGCGTATTTAAAAATTTGGAATCAGATTATTTACAACGATTAATTTAGAATCAACTAGGTATTTACACAATAAATAACAGTATTTACACTTCTTACGTGTATTGAAGTAATTGCTCAAAATGTTGTCCATTGACTTCAATACACAGACGGGCACGTTTTTGCAAGTTGTCTTTTAGTTTTCGCAAAATGTTTGTATCACTCCTCACTGTTTCGAACGCACTTTCAATTTTTTGTTTAAGCTGGTCCCTACTTGTGACTTGTGTGGATTGTTAAACGCCCAATAATGTTCATTATGGATATTAAACATTCCTACGCGCGTGAAGCTAGACTCATCCGTCCACAGAATGTTCGCTTCTGGATTATCCAGCAGCCATGTACACAGAGATACGCGTGCTCGGGGGTCAGCGTCATAAAGTCCTTGCGTGCGACGGAAATGGTATGGATTTTTTCCCAATCGGTTCAGCAGGCTCCATACGTAAAATTGACTGACATTAAATTGCCTTGCTGCATCTCTGGTACTATTCCGTGGGTCTGGTAAGATCCCTCGCGTGCGCAGCGCCGCTAAATGTTCTGGTTGAGAGTACATGCGCCTAGCTTCCGCCAGATTGTCACCAGCAATTGCGTAAAAACGCACCATATCCAACCACTCCACATTCGAATAACCAGAACTCATTTTAACAAAAAACGCACGATGCGTGCCTGTGACGTAAATACATCGAATGTGTATGCTTCGCTCGCTCGAGAGATTTCGGTAGACTGGCTAAGTGGCTACCGCCGGGACGGCTCGCGCGGCTCGCGGCTTTCAACAAAAGAAATGGGCGGAGCGGTATTTCGCGCAATTGCATGTCATTGGCTAATGATTTATTTGCATTTCGACCCGCATTGGCCGGACATCCTTGTAGTCCACGTGGATTCCTCATAAAGGCTCCTACATACTGGCGCGACTTGTCGCGCGACGCGACGCGACACAAAGACACCGCGTGTAGCGCTACAAGCGGTGCCTTTGTGTCGCGACGCGTCGTGCGACAAGTTACGCCAGTATGTAGGAGCCTTAACTCTTTTTAATGCTATATCGCTACCGCGGTGAGTACTTAGATGTTACGGTTACTGTTTGAACACGTTTGAGCAACATAAGACTAATTTGAGAACGCCTAGTTTAGTTTGTTTTAATAACATATTTGATGCTATAGAATGGTAGTAGACCATGGTCTGAACAACGTTTTTTCTAGCAAAACTGTGATTCAAATGTCACCGTGTATACTAATACATAGATAAACAAAATAAAAGGTGTCAGGAGATATAACGATTGGTAGAGGAGAAAACGAATCAGCACTGGGATGATTCTGCCAACTTCTTACGAATATATTCTCGTGCCTTTTTATGTTATACACGTCTTGAAGACCTCAAGCTCTTAACAGGTTATGAAGGTAACTATAGATAAAGTTGAAATATCTCATGTTCCTTTTTGTGTTGTTTCAACAGTACTAACAATAGCATAAAACCAGAAGAAACGCAAGTGTATGGAAACAGAACCATGGTACTATAGAAAGACTTCTCTCGGTTCAATTCAAATTGTATAGTTGTAGCTCCATGTTAAGGTATACTACGCGTCAAACTTAATGGCGGCTCTGAAGTGCGCTACTCACTGCGCAGTACCCCACCCCTCACCCCCGCTGACACATGAATTCGTTACTGCACTGCGCAGCGGCTCGCCTCATTTTCAGAGCCGTGTCAGATGGTAGGTATAAGTTACTTCCTCCATGAAATGTTATGTTACATTCAACCATTTAGATATTTTTATGCTAAAAAATACTTCACCTATAAGGAATATAACTGCTACCATCAGCGAGCCTATTGATACAGTTTCCCAAAGACAGCAGGCTCTTGTTGATATTGGCGCCTTCTTTGAACCGGTCGCCGACGCAGCCGGTAGCGGAGGCGCGCTCGCTTCCCGCCAAGTCTATCATAGACAGCTTTACGATGCGGACCTGACTGCTTGTCTTGTAACGCATTTTGACGTATACCTGTTGAAAAAGGTGTAAAGAGTACATAATACCTCAGCATTCTGTATCTCGCTCGCACACTACTGCTCGCGGTCAGGCGAGCAAGCGGACGGCAAGGAGAAAGCTCCAAGGCGCCGATAGTTTAGGTAATTTCTTTTTACGGAGAAAATAATGGTAATTAAAGAAAAATAAACATAGTATCTGTTTTATATTTAGTTCAGATATTATGCAAAGTTTCATGATAAATTTGAAATACTAGCGCTTTATTGTTTGGTTTGGAGGTAACTTTGTAATTTTTTTCTGTCGAGATATTTTTATAGAATCGTGTATTCGTCAAACATAGTACATAACTGTAATCTTCAACTTTACCATATATTTATTTCAAAATGAATGCTACAGTGGTTATAGCAGAACCACATCAATTTGCTGTGTTAGAGCCATTACATAAAACTGTCAAAGAATGACAGCTGTGATTTGAATAAACGGACAGTCTAAGTAGGTAGTCAATTTGCTTAACAATAAATTTCCTTGACTTTACTATTTTGTATCTAGTATTTTGAGGGGCTCGTGGCTCAGTAATAACAGTCGCACGAGTCGATCAATCAGGTTAAGCTATGCTTGCCTCAGTCGGTCTGTGGATAGGTGACCATCTTTACATACCAACCCCTCCATGCCTCGGCTGGCTGTCATTCGTGGATCTTGCAGTTGTTACAGGTAGTCAGACGCCCGAAAGTCTGACAACCAGTCTTTTCAAGGGGTATTGTACTACAACTGTGTAGGATATGGACAACTGCCAGTTGCTCCATGCAAAACATTGGTATTCAGCTGCATCTGGTTAGACGGGTTAGGAAAAGGCTAAACAGATGATTTGTAATAGGTTATGATGAGAGTGCAGATATAAAAAATAGGCCTTGAGATAGTGTACGAAGGGAGTTTACAGTCCTGACTCATATGTCTATGATGGGAAGTTAGGTAGACTAGTAATTTCCATAAGTTCCGTTAGTTTCCTTACAAACAGTCAAGCAGAAGTAATAAACAGTTGTATATTAAGTTGCCTATTATGCTTGACTAACTCTCTCCAAAGAGAGAACAGTATTCAGAAGTTTCAATTGTAATAAAATTCTTCTTTTTTTGATGCCTCTCCAATTAATGAAAGATGGCCATTAACTCTGAATATTTCGTTGTACTTTGCGAGTTGAAACAGCTCAACAGCACCTACAACTCTATAGTAAAATAACAAACCTGAAAGACAGCATGACTCCTGGAGCTCTCAGCATTGGCATCAGTAGGGTGCTGTGTCCTGTTCTTGTTTCCGTTCTCCAGCATATTGAGCAGTTCCCTTGCAGTCTTGATATTGTTAAGTGTCAGGCCGGCCACCATCACACCGAACTTGGAATCTTCTCGGAGGTGTAGTGGAGTGCTTGAAGGTTTTAGTAAATCATATACATTTTCATTGTATACCTGGAATTTGAAAAATATGCATGTTCATTGACTAGTAGGCAGATAAAATATTAATTAAGATGTATATATAAATGTGATAATATAAGAAATTATGAACAAGTAGAAAATTAAATTCATCTTCAGCCCTAAATCAATAAACATAAGATCACCCCTTGTTTCCCGAAGAGTTTGGCAGAGGTGTACCCTTAGTACACCTACATTTCGCCATATATGTTTAAAGTTCCAAGTATAGTATGCATCAAACTTAATGGCGGCTCTGAAGTGCACTACTCACTACCCAATACCGCACCCCTCCCCCCGCTGACACATGAATTTGTTACTGGATAGTGACATGCCTCATGTTCCGAGCCACCTTAAAGTTTGAATTGAGCTGTATTAGGGGTGAGCCTATTGACATCAACCAGGCACAAATCCAGTCTCTGGACTGCTACTGAGAAATTCCAAATGGAAAAGCCCAAATAACACTGCCCAATAAAGCAAAAAAGCTGCTGTTTGCTTTGAATCAATAAAGGTAATAAATAATTAAGTTTTATATTACAGTTTCAATTACTTAACTTTCTTAATAAAGATGTTTATAAACTCCTGTCAAAGCTAATTATTCCCCTAGTTTACAACTATTATTAAGGATATAACTATAAGACATACTTATGCATGGTAAATGAAAACAAAACAAAAAGCTTAGCATAGAAAAGTTACTAGAAACTCTCTTCTTTTTAACTAATTTGAGAAAGCACAAAAATAACATAAAAACTACATAAGTACCTCAATGTAAGAAACTCCGATATCAAACTCCCTCTCCTTTTCAAAAGAGTTCATTGTATAAAATAGATGTTCCATAGTTAGATATGTGATGCCGGGGTGCTCTTTATTACCAATCATTGTGAAAGTCTTCCCTGCGCCAGTAGCCCCATACGCAAACACTGAACAGTTGTAGCCCTCCATCAAAGAAGCCAGGATATCCTTCGTGGTAGTCTCGAACACATCCTTGTTTGTCGCATTCAGCCCACAAACATTGTCAAACACAAACTTCAAGTCTTTATTGGCGCGCTTTAAAAAGTTATTATTGGGTTGTTGGACTCCTTGGTAGAAAAAAGGTCGGATCTCCTCTTTCGGGTCGAACACAAGCATTTTATCGTCCACAACGTCTACCACGACGCGTGTGTTCATTTCTAATTCCCTGGTATTCAAAGGCCGAACTCTCACAACAACTTTGACGTTAGCAGCCATGTTTAGTGTTGATCCATTCTTCGATGGTACTAAAGCAGTGGACGAACTCTTCGGTTCCCTCAGCCTTGGGGCTCTTTCCATTTTAAACATTTTAACGCACCACAAAACTTTTAATATTTCTGATTGAACGGAGACCAGCACAACTGCTTACAACTTTTAACGATAATATTGTAACGGTTCCTTCTCGTCTGATGAATCACAAATCCGTTTAATTAAAAAACAGCGGTCAACGGTGTTTGAAATCTTTCGTTCAGTTTATTAGATTAACCGTCAAATTTTAAATTTGACTTGACAGACGCGTTCGGCGCTCGCGTCATAAATATTACGTTTCGTTGCACATAATGTATGGAAAAGAGAAATAGATATGTTTTGATAAGTAATTTGTTTATCAGATCAATAAGTATTTTAAGTAAAATAAACAATTAAAAACGAATGTTACTTATTGAAATATTAAAAATGACAGTCAATTGCATCAACTGTTGAAATACAATAACCTTGCAATTGTATACGTTTTTGATATAAACTATCTACTAAACACACCAAAAGTTGTAGGGGCTGCTGCAGCTAAGGCACCCTATGTAGTTCAATTTTAGCAAATTTCGTCTAATAAAAAAAAATATTTGTGTTAGATGTAGTGACAAAAATTGAAAAGAGTATGCTTAGATGGTTTGGTCATATTGAGTGGATGAATGAACAAAAGGTATTTTCAAGGCATATGTGAGTGGAAATGCCAGGAGGGGACACCCTAGAAGGACATATATGTCTCTCTCTCTCTCCCTATCGCACTGCTAGAATGAGCAAACAGAAAAAGCGAGTTGTATGAATGCAAGTTTGTGTACATTCCTGCCACAATAATGTATTGTTTTTACTGTAGTATTTTTCTTCTTTTCCAGGATTACACCCGTCGATTAAAAAAAACATTAAAAAATGCTAAATTAGCGATTGAAGTGTGTTAAAAGTTCTAAATACAATTCAAATTGTTTAAATAGTATTAAACTAGATTTTTTTTTAAAAACGTTACTTTTTTTTGTGAAAACGTTACTTTTCGTATAATCTTGGGTAACTTTTGACGACAGGGCACTGGTAACACTGGCGTGGAGTGAACTGTCAGTGTCATCTCACCGTGTCCGTTACCCAGGCCAGATGTTGTCGAAAATGGTCATTTGAATCTTATAGATAATTAGTTTTGCGGCTTCTGTAATTGTTGCGCACATTTTTAAATTTGTTGCGCTTATAGTTTTTTAATTATTTCACAAAAACATTTCCTGCTGGGGTAACGTTACCCCAGCCAGACCTTTTTCTTTCTAATGGGAATATTTAAATAATTACTAGCTATAAAATTAGTTGTCTAGATGAAGTAAATGTTGTGCCTTATTTTGTATTTGTTCTTTCATCGGTTGCGAAGTTATTCGAGATTTTGCTGGGGTAACGTTTTTGGTTTTGCTAGATCTTTGAAATGGTTAAGCGGATTCTTATCATATTTTGTACATGGCTTCTTGGGAATTAGTTTAAATTTGTTCTGCAATAAAAAAACCAAAATAATACATAGCTTAAAGGTTATTTCATTAAATAGAAAAACAATTCAATTGGTCCCAGCACTCTCAATAAGAGCTCTAAAGACTTACTTTAAACGTTATTTTAAAGCTTGTAACTGCCTTCAAATGTATGTGAAGTTTCATTAGTATCCTGTAAGTATTTAACAAGTTATGATGATATTGAGTTCTTCACGAGCACGGTCTTGATGCGCGCGGTGTTATTTGGCCACTGGATTGGATATATGAACTGAATGTTATGTCAATTATTAGTTTTTTAGTTCAGTTGTATATCAGTAAAATTTCAGCTCAGTACATTGGATAATTAATGAGATAATACGATTAAAGTCATCAGGGAGTAAATGACCGTGGTAACCCGACCAAGTTTAGGTGGTTACGAAAAAGCGAAAACGCAGAACATTATACTATCTTTTGAAATGTTTAGTATAATACACCTTACAATTTCGGTACAGACGCGTACACTGTTAAATACATTAATAATATAATAATATCTGTACTATGAAAACATTATTATTATCTTCCAGTTGCACAAACTTATCAAAAATCACTGATATAACATGTCGTTCGGTGGGACGCGGAAGGGGTGGGGTGAAGGGGCGCATTGTTTTCATATCGCACTAAACATGCTCCGTAATCACATAATTCATCTTGTAGAGAGCGCATGCGTTTCGGCAGTTCCGTTTCCTGTTTTTGCAAATATTTATAGAGTGCGTGAGAGCTAATGTAAAATAATAAGTGTGGCGAATTACTGCTAATGTGGAGTGCTTCTATTGATGATCATAGTTATGGTGCAGGCTGCTTGATGAATTCACGAACAAGGTAAGCTTGTATAATTAATGTAACTACAGAAATAGTAGCAAAATTATTATTAATATGTACATGTTGTTAGGTACTTATCTAAAACTGTATTTTTTTAAGGCTTAAATATTTAAATTTAGGAACTTATTATTTTCTTTTCTTTCGTACTTAATTATTACCTAGACTGGAATTCTCAACAATGATAACGACATATTTATCCTTCGCTACATAGTACCTATAAAACAAAGTCGCTTCCCGTTTGTCTGTCCCTGTTTGCTTAGATCTTTAAAACTACGCAACGGATTCTGAAGCAGTTTTTTTTAATAGATAGATTGATTCAAGTGGAAGGTTTTTGTGTATAGGTATATTGTCAAAATATGACTTGAAACTTGATTAATGAAATTCATGACTTAGCGACCGATTTTTATCGTTATCAATGTCGGGAGTCGGGACTACCGCAACAGGTAGGTATTTATTTATTTCCACAAACTCCTTGGACACGTAGACTTTAAGAAATCCATAATTACCTTGTTGCGACACTCGCGTTGATATAAACTCGCAAATAGATGACGATTCGAGTTTCAAATATGTAGGTAGCAAAACTACAATTGAAGCCCCATTAAGGATTTAGACAAAAAAAATGTACTCTTTGTTTTTATTGTAGGCATAAACAGAATGGCAACATAGCAATAGCCGTAGGCCGCGATGATGGACGCGGTGATGGCGACATAATACCTACGTATGAGTGTGGTGGCGACTATGGCTGCGTGGTGAAGTTATAAAAAATATCGTTTGACGTTCTCCTCTACGTCTGTAAAACTCTCAATCTACGGTGAGTAGGTACATACTTATATCTAGCTAGGTATATATTACTACGATTTAGGTAGGTTGACCTGCTGGCCACTGTTCAATCTTTATTACTATGGATCATGACTTAAATAGATTATTACAAATGTAATGTGTAGGTAAATAAAAATGCTCTAAATACGCGCGCTATTACAGTCCCCGACACGTAACTTGGCAAAAGTTGTTAGATGCGCAAAAGTCGTTTTTATGAGGTAGCGCCAATCGCGCACGATTGGTGTGTTACTCGGACTTTTACCCCCCGCACCCCGTTTACGTCTCGGGCGTATACAAAATTGTACGTTTTTTTATTATGAGTTTCTGTTACGAGATGTTATAATAGTGTTACTTAAGTATATTTTTTAGGTGAAATTTTTAATTTGATACCAGGAAAAGCAGTTTTGTTAGCTGATAGTGACGACGACAATGTTGTATAATGTTGTAATTATATGTATAATTTTTAACCCCAGACGCAAAAAGAGGGGTGTTATAAGTTTGTTGATAATGTATTTTTTGGAGGAGTTGGCCACTACAAAGCTCATTGCTATCGAACACAAACTAGAACTTTTCAATGTTATGACGATATGTATAGCAAAATTCAGAAGAGTCAGATTAATTTAATGCCCCACGCGATTATTTATACATTACAATCTGATAATATCTTATTATAATAATTATCTAATTTATCTAAAATACAAAACTATTTTATAGATTTTGTATTGTCACTTGACGTGTATTTACTTTAAAATTGTGAATTTTAATGCTAGTCACATTTTTTTTATAGATGTGATAATAATAATAATAAAAAAATCGTATCCAATCTTATGCAGTCGAAAGCAATATGTTTTATATTAAATTAAAGATCGCGAACAGGTATTTCACACTTTTTAATATAGAACCTAAATCATGACCATTTCATCGACTGACGTAAGAATCAACAAAATCTGCCTACGCTTATGGTCTCTCTAGAGCGCCAACTAGATCTCTGTTTATGACAACTTTTGTTTCACAAAGTTACTTACGTATTTGGATACTCATTTTAAAAAATGATCTGTGATATTTTTATACAAAAACCAACAAAGTTTTAGAATGTACCTTTACACGTCGACTTTTTGAGATTGTAATTAGTTAAAAGTAATACTTACATAATTATTTGACTGCAGTTTAATATTACTTAATTTTATTATTTTTGATCTGTGATTTTAAACTTAGGAAAAAAATGTGATATTTGAAATGAGACAACAAAACAGTAAAGGTAATAAATAATTAAGTTTTATATTACAGTTTCAATTACTTAACTTTCTTAATAAAGATGTTTATAAACTCCTGTCAAAGCTAATTATTCCCCTAGTTTACAACTATTATTAAGGATATAACTATAAGACATACTTATGCATGGTAAATGAAAACAAAACAAAAAGCTTAGCATAGAAAAGTTACTAGAAACTCTCTTCTTTTTAACTAATTTGAGAAAGCACAAAAATAACATAAAAACTACATAAGTACCTCAATGTAAGAAACTCCGATATCAAACTCCCTCTCCTTTTCAAAAGAGTTCATTGTATAAAATAGATGTTCCATAGTTAGATATGTGATGCCGGGGTGCTCTTTATTACCAATCATTGTGAAAGTCTTCCCTGCGCCAGTAGCCCCATACGCAAACACTGAACAGTTGTAGCCCTCCATCAAAGAAGCCAGGATATCCTTCGTGGTAGTCTCGAACACATCCTTGTTTGTCGCATTCAGCCCACAAACATTGTCAAACACAAACTTCAAGTCTTTATTGGCGCGCTTTAAAAAGTTATTATTGGGTTGTTGGACTCCTTGGTAGAAAAAAGGTCGGATCTCCTCTTTCGGGTCGAACACAAGCATTTTATCGTCCACAACGTCTACCACGACGCGTGTGTTCATTTCTAATTCCCTGGTATTCAAAGGCCGAACTCTCACAACAACTTTGACGTTAGCAGCCATGTTTAGTGTTGATCCATTCTTCGATGGTACTAAAGCAGTGGACGAACTCTTCGGTTCCCTCAGCCTTGGGGCTCTTTCCATTTTAAACATTTTAACGCACCACAAAACTTTTAATATTTCTGATTGAACGGAGACCAGCACAACTGCTTACAACTTTTAACGATAATATTGTAACGGTTCCTTCTCGTCTGATGAATCACAAATCCGTTTAATTAAAAAACAGCGGTCAACGGTGTTTGAAATCTTTCGTTCAGTTTATTAGATTAACCGTCAAATTTTAAATTTGACTTGACAGACGCGTTCGGCGCTCGCGTCATAAATATTACGTTTCGTTGCACATAATGTATGGAAAAGAGAAATAGATATGTTTTGATAAGTAATTTGTTTATCAGATCAATAAGTATTTTAAGTAAAATAAACAATTAAAAACGAATGTTACTTATTGAAATATTAAAAATGACAGTCAATTGCATCAACTGTTGAAATACAATAACCTTGCAATTGTATACGTTTTTGATATAAACTATCTACTAAACACACCAAAAGTTGTAGGGGCTGCTGCAGCTAAGGCACCCTATGTAGTTCAATTTTAGCAAATTTCGTCTAATAAAAAAAAATATTTGTGTTAGATGTAGTGACAAAAATTGAAAAGAGTATGCTTAGATGGTTTGGTCATATTGAGTGGATGAATGAACAAAAGGTATTTTCAAGGCATATGTGAGTGGAAATGCCAGGAGGGGACACCCTAGAAGGACATATATGTCTCTCTCTCTCTCCCTATCGCACTGCTAGAATGAGCAAACAGAAAAAGCGAGTTGTATGAATGCAAGTTTGTGTACATTCCTGCCACAATAATGTATTGTTTTTACTGTAGTATTTTTCTTCTTTTCCAGGATTACACCCGTCGATTAAAAAAAACATTAAAAAATGCTAAATTAGCGATTGAAGTGTGTTAAAAGTTCTAAATACAATTCAAATTGTTTAAATAGTATTAAACTAGATTTTTTTTTAAAAACGTTACTTTTTTTTGTGAAAACGCTACTTTTCGTATAATCTTGGGTAACTTTTGACGACAGGGCACTGGTAACACTGGCGTGGAGTGAACTGTCAGTGTCATCTCACCGTGTCCGTTACCCAGGCCAGATGTTGTCGAAAATGGTCATTTGAATCTTATAGATAATTAGTTTTGCGGCTTCTGTAATTGTTGCGCACATTTTTAAATTTGTTGCGCTTATAGTTTTTTAATTATTTCACAAAAACATTTCCTGCTGGGGTAACGTTACCCCAGCCAGACCTTTTTCTTTCTAATGGGAATATTTAAATAATTACTAGCTATAAAATTAGTTGTCTAGATGAAGTAAATGTTGTGCCTTATTTTGTATTTGTTCTTTCATCGGTTGCGAAGTTATTCGAGATTTTGCTGGGGTAACGTTTTTGGTTTTGCTAGATCTTTGAAATGGTTAAGCGGATTCTTATCATATTTTGTACATGGCTTCTTGGGAATTATTTTAAATTTGTTCTGCAATAAAAAAACCAAAATAATACATAGCTTAAAGGTTATTTCATTAAATAGAAAAACAATTCAATTGGTCCCAGCACTCTCAATAAGAGCTCTAAAGACTTACTTTAAACGTTATTTTAAAGCTTGTAACTGCCTTCAAATGTATGTGAAGTTTCATTAGTATCCTGTAAGTATTTAACAAGTTATGATGATATTGAGTTCTTCACGAGCACGGTCTTGATGCGCGCGGTGTTATTTGGCCACTGGATTGGATATATGAACTGAATGTTATGTCAATTATTAGTTTTTTAGTTCAGTTGTATATCAGTAAAATTTCAGCTCAGTACATTGGATAATTAATGAGATAATACGATTAAAGTCATCAGGAAGTAAATGACCGTGGTAACCCGACCAAGTTTAGGTGGTTACGAAAAAGCGAAAACGCAGAACATTATACTATCTTTTGAAATGTTTAGTATAATACACCTTACAATTTCGGTACAGACGCGTACACTGTTAAATACATTAATAATATAATAATATCTGTACTATGAAAACATTATTATTATCTTCCAGTTGCACAAACTTATCAAAAATCACTGATATAACATGTCGTTCGGTGGGACGCGGAAGGGGTGGGGTGAAGGGGCGCATTGTTTTCATATCGCACTAAACATGCTCCGTAATCACATAATTCATCTTGTAGAGAGCGCATGCGTTTCGGCAGTTCCGTTTCCTGTTTTTGCAAATATTTATAGAGTGCGTGAGAGCTAATGTAAAATAATAAGTGTGGCGAATTACTGCTAATGTGGAGTGCTTCTATTGATGATCATAGTTATGGTGCAGGCTGCTTGATGAATTCACGAACAAGGTAAGCTTGTATAATTAATGTAACTACAGAAATAGTAGCAAAATTATTATTAATATGTACATGTTGTTAGGTACTTATCTAAAACTGTATTTTTTTAAGGCTTAAATATTTAAATTTAGGAACTTATTATTTTCTTTTCTTTCGTACTTAATTATTACCTAGACTGGAATTCTCAACAATGATAACGACATATTTATCCTTCGCTACATAGTACCTATAAAACAAAGTCGCTTCCCGTTTGTCTGTCCCTGTTTGCTTAGATCTTTAACACGTTAAACGCCGTGGGGGTCACCGGTGACCTCACCCTTCCTCTATCATAGCGCCATGGGGGTCACCGGTGACCTCAACGTATAGTCATATTCAAACTACTTTTTCTCGCCGCCGGCCATACTGACTGTTACTTTATTCGTACTCCGTGACCGGCACGGCGCTGTAGAACTATACTGCGCAGTGGGACAAACATACCTTGTAAGGAATTGAAAAAATTTAAAGATAGCGAAAAAAGTAACCAAAATAAAAATTCAGGATATATAATTCAAATCAGTCTTTATTATTTAAACGAAAATTAGCAGTCTTTATTTTTTAACGAAACACAAACTATACAATCAGTTTTTATGAAAAATAAAATAAATAAAATAAAGTTCTCATTAGTGACCATAATTACAAACAACCATTAGGAATATAAATAATTAGCCATAATATTTGACAAAACATGCTGTAAAAGATGAGGTAAGAAACCTTTTATAGCATCAACATATTAGCGATGGACATAATTGAAACATTTTAGACAAAAGTGAGGCTCCCCCTTACATTGCACACAGTACGTACTCACTTTCTTAGCTTTATTCTTAGCTACTTTACGACCAAATTCCTGTACTGAATCTTTATAACATTGCACGCAAAAACGACGCGTGTCTCTTACTTTTCCTTCCTTTAATTTTAGAACATGCTTGAGTCTTTTAGGTCTTTCATTGATAATTATTTCTTGGGAATCTGCTGGCCGAGTCAAATAATCTATGAGAGCCCTCCTAAAGTCAACAATTGAAGATTTGCTCTGCTTATTTTCATTGTACATGACCCAAGCATTTACAACTGCCGTATTTAGAAGTAGTTCTATTGCCAATTTTCTATACCATTTTACGGTTTTCCGCAATGGCGAAGAATAGGCACCCATCTGGTCACTCATGTCTACAGACCCTTTCGATTTATTATAATCCAAAATAACTTTTGGTTTACGAATCTGTTTGCCTTTTTTCACCACCACAGCAATTTTGTCGGAATGCTTTGTCGACAGCATAAGCACGTCCCTCTTATCTTTCCATTTAAGCACTGTTACTCCATCTTCATTTTCCATAGCCATTGTTTCACCTTTTTGCAGTTTCGAATCAACAACAGCCTTAGGCAATCCTCTTCTGTTTTTTCGCAATGTGCCAATTAAATGGGTTTGCTTCTCCAATAACCGATAAGCCAGTTCCAAGCTAGTGTACCAATTATCAGTAGCTAGCGTGTGACCTTTGTCAAATATATTTTCACATAGCGCCATCACCACATTTGTTGGCGTAGTATTTATTGCGTCAATGTTTTTCCCACTATACAAATTAAGTTTGCAAGTATATCCGGGAACAGTACATAACTTAAATAGCTTCATGCCATACTTGTGTCGCTTACTTTTATTGTATTGCCTGAATATTATTCGACCTCTGAAAGGTACTTGGCTTTCATCCACACAAATATCTTCTTTAGGCGAATAATATTTCTGGAAAGTAGCATTGAGAGCATCGATTAAAGGAATTATTTTGGCAATACGATCGTTTCTGTCGGCAGATAAATTGTCGCTAAAGTGTAGGTATTGCAGTAGTAACTCGAAGCGGTTCCTACTCATAACGGTGGCTGGAAAAGTTTGTCCAAGTATCTTGTCTTTGCTCCAATAATAAGCTAATTTCGGCAGCTTTACTACGCCCATAAACAAGACCAGCCCAAGAAACTGTTTTATTTCTGTCTTGTTTGTTGGCTTCCATGAATGAGACCTTGATCCAGGCTTTGTTTGCCTGGCTGTGATGTTTTGACTTGCGAACAAATTTGTCTGCTCAGCAATCATTTCAAGAATTTCTTCAGGCACCAATAGATCATAATACTGGTCAGGGCCAGCTTCTTTCAGCAAATTAGAATATGGGGGTTTCATACCCTCAAACTCGGTGAAAGGAATCACTGATGGCTGTCGTCTTTTTGGCCTCGACCATTTTGCGGAAATAAGGTCATTTTGTGATATATTGGCGGCAACAAAATTTTCAGCCGACTCACTATCACTATCACTATCACTCGCGATAACCAAACGTCTTTTCTTTTTCGGTAATTGCATTGGTTCACTATCCGATTCTAGGAGACAGTCATTGTTTATAGAAGCGTTCGAAAAAGAAATTTCTAACGCGTTGATTTGCTTCCATTCATCCTGCGTAAATTCGAAGTCCTCCATAGCTAAATCCATATCTAAAGGCTCGCACATTAACTATTCAATAAGAAAATGATGACAGCTAAGATAGTAGGAACGTAATTGAACTAGTAACACACGTTCTATCACCGTAAGCGCGAGCGCACTACTGGTGTAGCGGGTGGCCGGCGGGGTGGGCGGCGCGGCGCCTGGTACCGGAAAATATATTTTCTGTATTTGTGCGCCATGGGGTGCACCGGTGACCTCAGCTATGTATTTGACTGTAACTATGTAACCCATGTACAGAATTGAATAAAACTTATTTTCTATACGTATCGTAACATAATAAACAAATTACGACCAAAAGTATTTTTACGATTTTTAATTTTTTCTATCGGCGTTTAACGTGTTAAAACTACGCAACGGATTCTGAAGCAGTTTTTTTTAATAGATAGATTGATTCAAGTGGAAGGTTTTTGTGTATAGGTATATTGTCAAAATATGACTTGAAACTTGATTAATGAAATTCATGACTTAGCGACCGATTTTTATCGTTATCAATGTCGGGAGTCGGGACTACCGCAACAGGTAGGTATTTATTTATTTCCACAAACTCCTTGGACACGTAGACTTTAAGAAATCCATAATTACCTTGTTGCGACACTCGCGTTGATATAAACTCGCAAATAGATGACGATTCGAGTTTCAAATATGTAGGTAGCAAAACTACAATTGAAGCCCCATTAAGGATTTAGACAAAAAAAATGTACTCTTTGTTTTTATTGTAGGCATAAACAGAATGGCAACATAGCAATAGCCGTAGGCCGCGATGATGGACGCGGTGATGGCGACATAATACCTACGTATGAGTGTGGTGGCGACTATGGCTGCGTGGTGAAGTTATAAAAAATATCGTTTGACG
Source organism: Atethmia centrago (assembly GCA_905333075.3). Taxonomy (NCBI): domain Eukaryota; kingdom Metazoa; phylum Arthropoda; class Insecta; order Lepidoptera; family Noctuidae; genus Atethmia; species Atethmia centrago. The sequence continues at coordinate 27,849,152 of HG995374.1, forward strand.
TTCTCCTCTACGTCTGTAAAACTCTCAATCTACGGTGAGTAGGTACATACTTATATCTAGCTAGGTATATATTACTACGATTTAGGTAGGTTGACCTGCTGGCCACTGTTCAATCTTTATTACTATGGATCATGACTTAAATAGATTATTACAAATGTAATGTGTAGGTAAATAAAAATGCTCTAAATACGCGCGCTATTACAGTCCCCGACACGTAACTTGGCAAAAGTTGTTAGATGCGCAAAAGTCGTTTTTATGAGGTAGCGCCAATCGCGCACGATTGGTGTGTTACTCGGACTTTTACCCCCCGCACCCCGTTTACGTCTCGGGCGTATACAAAATTGTACGTTTTTTTATTATGAGTTTCTGTTACGAGATGTTATAATAGTGTTACTTAAGTATATTTTTTAGGTGAAATTTTTAATTTGATACCAGGAAAAGCAGTTTTGTTAGCTGATAGTGACGACGACAATGTTGTATAATGTTGTAATTATATGTATAATTTTTAACCCCAGACGCAAAAAGAGGGGTGTTATAAGTTTGTTGATAATGTATTTTTTGGAGGAGTTGGCCACTACAAAGCTCATTGCTATCGAACACAAACTAGAACTTTTCAATGTTATGACGATATGTATAGCAAAATTCAGAAGAGTCAGATTAATTTAATGCCCCACGCGATTATTTATACATTACAATCTGATAATATCTTATTATAATAATTATCTAATTTATCTAAAATACAAAACTATTTTATAGATTTTGTATTGTCACTTGACGTGTATTTACTTTAAAATTGTGAATTTTAATGCTAGTCACATTTTTTTTATAGATGTGATAATAATAATAATAAAAAAATCGTATCCAATCTTATGCAGTCGAAAGCAATATGTTTTATATTAAATTAAAGATCGCGAACAGGTATTTCACACTTTTTAATATAGAACCTAAATCATGACCATTTCATCGACTGACGTAAGAATCAACAAAATCTGCCTACGCTTATGGTCTCTCTAGAGCGCCAACTAGATCTCTGTTTATGACAACTTTTGTTTCACAAAGTTACTTACGTATTTGGATACTCATTTTAAAAAATGATCTGTGATATTTTTATACAAAAACCAACAAAGTTTTAGAATGTACCTTTACACGTCGACTTTTTGAGATTGTAATTAGTTAAAAGTAATACTTACATAATTATTTGACTGCAGTTTAATATTACTTAATTTTATTATTTTTGATCTGTGATTTTAAACTTAGGAAAAAAATGTGATATTTGAAATGAGACAACAAAACAGTAAAGGTAATAAATAATTAAGTTTTATATTACAGTTTCAATTACTTAACTTTCTTAATAAAGATGTTTATAAACTCCTGTCAAAGCTAATTATTCCCCTAGTTTACAACTATTATTAAGGATATAACTATAAGACATACTTATGCATGGTAAATGAAAACAAAACAAAAAGCTTAGCATAGAAAAGTTACTAGAAACTCTCTTCTTTTTAACTAATTTGAGAAAGCACAAAAATAACATAAAAACTACATAAGTACCTCAATGTAAGAAACTCCGATATCAAACTCCCTCTCCTTTTCAAAAGAGTTCATTGTATAAAATAGATGTTCCATAGTTAGATATGTGATGCCGGGGTGCTCTTTATTACCAATCATTGTGAAAGTCTTCCCTGCGCCAGTAGCCCCATACGCAAACACTGAACAGTTGTAGCCCTCCATCAAAGAAGCCAGGATATCCTTCGTGGTAGTCTCGAACACATCCTTGTTTGTCGCATTCAGCCCACAAACATTGTCAAACACAAACTTCAAGTCTTTATTGGCGCGCTTTAAAAAGTTATTATTGGGTTGTTGGACTCCTTGGTAGAAAAAAGGTCGGATCTCCTCTTTCGGGTCGAACACAAGCATTTTATCGTCCACAACGTCTACCACGACGCGTGTGTTCATTTCTAATTCCCTGGTATTCAAAGGCCGAACTCTCACAACAACTTTGACGTTAGCAGCCATGTTTAGTGTTGATCCATTCTTCGATGGTACTAAAGCAGTGGACGAACTCTTCGGTTCCCTCAGCCTTGGGGCTCTTTCCATTTTAAACATTTTAACGCACCACAAAACTTTTAATATTTCTGATTGAACGGAGACCAGCACAACTGCTTACAACTTTTAACGATAATATTGTAACGGTTCCTTCTCGTCTGATGAATCACAAATCCGTTTAATTAAAAAACAGCGGTCAACGGTGTTTGAAATCTTTCGTTCAGTTTATTAGATTAACCGTCAAATTTTAAATTTGACTTGACAGACGCGTTCGGCGCTCGCGTCATAAATATTACGTTTCGTTGCACATAATGTATGGAAAAGAGAAATAGATATGTTTTGATAAGTAATTTGTTTATCAGATCAATAAGTATTTTAAGTAAAATAAACAATTAAAAACGAATGTTACTTATTGAAATATTAAAAATGACAGTCAATTGCATCAACTGTTGAAATACAATAACCTTGCAATTGTATACGTTTTTGATATAAACTATCTACTAAACACACCAAAAGTTGTAGGGGCTGCTGCAGCTAAGGCACCCTATGTAGTTCAATTTTAGCAAATTTCGTCTAATAAAAAAAAATATTTGTGTTAGATGTAGTGACAAAAATTGAAAAGAGTATGCTTAGATGGTTTGGTCATATTGAGTGGATGAATGAACAAAAGGTATTTTCAAGGCATATGTGAGTGGAAATGCCAGGAGGGGACACCCTAGAAGGACATATATGTCTCTCTCTCTCTCCCTATCGCACTGCTAGAATGAGCAAACAGAAAAAGCGAGTTGTATGAATGCAAGTTTGTGTACATTCCTGCCACAATAATGTATTGTTTTTACTGTAGTATTTTTCTTCTTTTCCAGGATTACACCCGTCGATTAAAAAAAACATTAAAAAATGCTAAATTAGCGATTGAAGTGTGTTAAAAGTTCTAAATACAATTCAAATTGTTTAAATAGTATTAAACTAGATTTTTTTTTAAAAACGTTACTTTTTTTTGTGAAAACGCTACTTTTCGTATAATCTTGGGTAACTTTTGACGACAGGGCACTGGTAACACTGGCGTGGAGTGAACTGTCAGTGTCATCTCACCGTGTCCGTTACCCAGGCCAGATGTTGTCGAAAATGGTCATTTGAATCTTATAGATAATTAGTTTTGCGGCTTCTGTAATTGTTGCGCACATTTTTAAATTTGTTGCGCTTATAGTTTTTTAATTATTTCACAAAAACATTTCCTGCTGGGGTAACGTTACCCCAGCCAGACCTTTTTCTTTCTAATGGGAATATTTAAATAATTACTAGCTATAAAATTAGTTGTCTAGATGAAGTAAATGTTGTGCCTTATTTTGTATTTGTTCTTTCATCGGTTGCGAAGTTATTCGAGATTTTGCTGGGGTAACGTTTTTGGTTTTGCTAGATCTTTGAAATGGTTAAGCGGATTCTTATCATATTTTGTACATGGCTTCTTGGGAATTAGTTTAAATTTGTTCTGCAATAAAAAAACCAAAATAATACATAGCTTAAAGGTTATTTCATTAAATAGAAAAACAATTCAATTGGTCCCAGCACTCTCAATAAGAGCTCTAAAGACTTACTTTAAACGTTATTTTAAAGCTTGTAACTGCCTTCAAATGTATGTGAAGTTTCATTAGTATCCTGTAAGTATTTAACAAGTTATGATGATATTGAGTTCTTCACGAGCACGGTCTTGATGCGCGCGGTGTTATTTGGCCACTGGATTGGATATATGAACTGAATGTTATGTCAATTATTAGTTTTTTAGTTCAGTTGTATATCAGTAAAATTTCAGCTCAGTACATTGGATAATTAATGAGATAATACGATTAAAGTCATCAGGAAGTAAATGACCGTGGTAACCCGACCAAGTTTAGGTGGTTACGAAAAAGCGAAAACGCAGAACATTATACTATCTTTTGAAATGTTTAGTATAATACACCTTACAATTTCGGTACAGACGCGTACACTGTTAAATACATTAATAATATAATAATATCTGTACTATGAAAACATTATTATTATCTTCCAGTTGCACAAACTTATCAAAAATCACTGATATAACATGTCGTTCGGTGGGACGCGGAAGGGGTGGGGTGAAGGGGCGCATTGTTTTCATATCGCACTAAACATGCTCCGTAATCACATAATTCATCTTGTAGAGAGCGCATGCGTTTCGGCAGTTCCGTTTCCTGTTTTTGCAAATATTTATAGAGTGCGTGAGAGCTAATGTAAAATAATAAGTGTGGCGAATTACTGCTAATGTGGAGTGCTTCTATTGATGATCATAGTTATGGTGCAGGCTGCTTGATGAATTCACGAACAAGGTAAGCTTGTATAATTAATGTAACTACAGAAATAGTAGCAAAATTATTATTAATATGTACATGTTGTTAGGTACTTATCTAAAACTGTATTTTTTTAAGGCTTAAATATTTAAATTTAGGAACTTATTATTTTCTTTTCTTTCGTACTTAATTATTACCTAGACTGGAATTCTCAACAATGATAACGACATATTTATCCTTCGCTACATAGTACCTATAAAACAAAGTCGCTTCCCGTTTGTCTGTCCCTGTTTGCTTAGATCTTTAAAACTACGCAACGGATTCTGAAGCAGTTTTTTTTAATAGATAGATTGATTCAAGTGGAAGGTTTTTGTGTATAGGTATATTGTCAAAATATGACTTGAAACTTGATTAATGAAATTCATGACTTAGCGACCGATTTTTATCGTTATCAATGTCGGGAGTCGGGACTACCGCAACAGGTAGGTATTTATTTATTTCCACAAACTCCTTGGACACGTAGACTTTAAGAAATCCATAATTACCTTGTTGCGACACTCGCGTTGATATAAACTCGCAAATAGATGACGATTCGAGTTTCAAATATGTAGGTAGCAAAACTACAATTGAAGCCCCATTAAGGATTTAGACAAAAAAAATGTACTCTTTGTTTTTATTGTAGGCATAAACAGAATGGCAACATAGCAATAGCCGTAGGCCGCGATGATGGACGCGGTGATGGCGACATAATACCTACGTATGAGTGTGGTGGCGACTATGGCTGCGTGGTGAAGTTATAAAAAATATCGTTTGACGTTCTCCTCTACGTCTGTAAAACTCTCAATCTACGGTGAGTAGGTACATACTTATATCTAGCTAGGTATATATTACTACGATTTAGGTAGGTTGACCTGCTGGCCACTGTTCAATCTTTATTACTATGGATCATGACTTAAATAGATTATTACAAATGTAATGTGTAGGTAAATAAAAATGCTCTAAATACGCGCGCTATTACAGTCCCCGACACGTAACTTGGCAAAAGTTGTTAGATGCGCAAAAGTCGTTTTTATGAGGTAGCGCCAATCGCGCACGATTGGTGTGTTACTCGGACTTTTACCCCCCGCACCCCGTTTACGTCTCGGGCGTATACAAAATTGTACGTTTTTTTATTATGAGTTTCTGTTACGAGATGTTATAATAGTGTTACTTAAGTATATTTTTTAGGTGAAATTTTTAATTTGATACCAGGAAAAGCAGTTTTGTTAGCTGATAGTGACGACGACAATGTTGTATAATGTTGTAATTATATGTATAATTTTTAACCCCAGACGCAAAAAGAGGGGTGTTATAAGTTTGTTGATAATGTATTTTTTGGAGGAGTTGGCCACTACAAAGCTCATTGCTATCGAACACAAACTAGAACTTTTCAATGTTATGACGATATGTATAGCAAAATTCAGAAGAGTCAGATTAATTTAATGCCCCACGCGATTATTTATACATTACAATCTGATAATATCTTATTATAATAATTATCTAATTTATCTAAAATACAAAACTATTTTATAGATTTTGTATTGTCACTTGACGTGTATTTACTTTAAAATTGTGAATTTTAATGCTAGTCACATTTTTTTTATAGATGTGATAATAATAATAATAAAAAAATCGTATCCAATCTTATGCAGTCGAAAGCAATATGTTTTATATTAAATTAAAGATCGCGAACAGGTATTTCACACTTTTTAATATAGAACCTAAATCATGACCATTTCATCGACTGACGTAAGAATCAACAAAATCTGCCTACGCTTATGGTCTCTCTAGAGCGCCAACTAGATCTCTGTTTATGACAACTTTTGTTTCACAAAGTTACTTACGTATTTGGATACTCATTTTAAAAAATGATCTGTGATATTTTTATACAAAAACCAACAAAGTTTTAGAATGTACCTTTACACGTCGACTTTTTGAGATTGTAATTAGTTAAAAGTAATACTTACATAATTATTTGACTGCAGTTTAATATTACTTAATTTTATTATTTTTGATCTGTGATTTTAAACTTAGGAAAAAAATGTGATATTTGAAATGAGACAACAAAACAGTAGGACTAACTGTGAGCATATTACTACATTGTGATGTCATTTAATATTACCATTGATCTGTGATTTTAATTGACATAAGTAGGTATTAGTAGACATACGTAAAGGTGCGTACAGACCATGTAACATGTTATATAACACTACAACTCTATGTAAAATGTTATACAACAATGTTAAATAACATGACCACACTATGAAAAATGTTATATAACATGTTATGTTTTAAAGTTTGTACGCACCGTAAGTTTAGTGTTAACTGAAAAAAACCATTGTATATTATTTATTGTCTGTGATCATAACACAGTCCAATATGTGTATATTTAAATAAAAACTGTAACTGTGTACTGTGTATACTGAAATCTATAATTTAATTAAAAAATAATAGAAAATTTCAAAAAAGCAAAATTACTATCTGTAATTTTAATCTGTGATTGTTTTTAAGTATAAGTTTAATAATACTTTAAAAGTTCAATTGAAATGATTATATTACCTGTCAATAAAAATTATTTAATAATCACGTAGTTTTTTTTTTAAACTTGTGTACATGTCTGTACTAAATTTGTAACACTATCCTACATATTTTAGAAGGTACCATAATGTTTTGCGTTTTCGCTTTTTCGTAACCACCTAAACTTGGTCGGGTTACCACGGTCATTCACTTCCTAATGACTTTAATCGTATTATCTCATTAATTATCCAATGTACTGAGCTGAAATTTTACTGATATACAACTGAACTAAAAAACTAATAATTGACATAACATTCAGTTCATATATCCAATCCAGTGGCCAAATAACACCGCGCGCATCAAGACCGTGCTCGTGAAGAACTCAATATCATCATAACTTGTTAAATACTTACAGGATACTAATGAAACTTCACGTACATTTGAAGGCAGTCACAAGCTTTAAAATAACGTTTAAAGTAAGTCTTTAGAGCTCTTATTGAGAGTGCTGGGACCAATTGAATTGTTTTTCTATTTAATGAAATAACCTTTAAGCTATGTATTATTTTGGTTTTTTTATTGCAGAACAAATTTAAACTAATTCCCAAGAAGCCATGTACAAAATATGATAAGAATCCGCTTAACCATTTCAAAGATCTAGCAAAACCAAAAACGTTACCCCAGCAAAATCTCGAATAACTTCGCAACCGATGAAAGAACAAATACAAAATAAGGCACAACATTTACTTCATCTAGACAACTAATTTTATAGCTAGTAATTATTTAAATATTCCCATTAGAAAGAAAAAGGTCTGGCTGGGGTAACGTTACCCCAGCAGGAAATGTTTTTGTGAAATAATTAAAAAACTATAAGCGCAACAAATTTAAAAATGTGCGCAACAATTACAGAAGCCGCAAAACTAATTATCTATAAGATTCAAATGACCATTTTCGACAACATCTGGCCTGGGTAACGCACACCATCTCACCTGATGCTAGGGATGTACCAAGGATTACATTTACAATCATAATCGAGATTTTAATAATATTTTTATGCTAATTCTATAAATTATTTCAAAGCTTTATATTGTGTGTAATTAAGAACCATTTGTTAACTGATTAAATAAACGCAATCCCATGACCCAATCGCGATGTGTTTTGAAGAAGCTATAGTGAATAAATTGAGCCGAGTAAAGACTGTGCAACGTTGTTCAGCGTTGTTTTAATCCCAAATCTATTCAATAAGAAGAGATAACGGACCATAGAATTTACCCCCATACAAACTATGTGGGAACCTACCTAAACGATGTGTGTTTACATAAGCCATTTAAATAAAAAGACGTGCGGATTATTTAATAAGAACCTATCTAATATTTTATTTTAGGTAGGTAAATACCTACCTACGCGTTGCCAATAATAAAAGAATATTCATCAAATCATCGTCATCAATACTATTACAAAATGCAACAGTTCAACTGACACTCGCGCGGCGCGCGGCTGGTGGCTAGGCTCACTTTACCCAGCCGAAGTGAAGTGCTGTTGCTATGGTTACCAGAATCAGGTGCAGTGTATAAGACACGCATGCGCTTTATGCGCTGCCATTATTCACATTCGTTTTTTTTTTAATTTTCCATCATTTTCAGCAATGTCCATAAGCCTATTCGTATCTATTCTAGTTTAGAGACAATAATTAGTACCTATCTCTATTTATTTCAACGTTTTTAGATATGTATTTACAAGTCTAAATCCTTTTAATACCTAAATTTTGTAACAATATTATTTAGCCTTTAACGCGTCACGCAAACGCACTAAGAACATTAAGAAAATGCAATACCAATGTCCATTAGGTACAGCTTCTACAATGCATCTTCTCGTAGGCTGCGCTTTGCATAGGTAGGTACCTACATGACATAGTTTGTTAGTCAGTATGAACATTTTTTTGGTTGAGTAGGTACCTAATTATGAAAAAACTTCTTCCGCTCTGGGCGGAGCGAAAAGACGTGTGACTCTTACTGACTAAAACCCCGCCCGTGTCTCTTCTTGCCTGTGTGATGCCAGAGGCCAGGGTATCCCTTTCGAAATTTCCCGCGACCCCGGCAGATTCAGTAAGAACCTATTTTCAGCTCATGAGTTAAACGTATACTTAAAGACGATTTGTGTATTTATCATTTAAATAAATAAAAGATGTGCGGATCATCACCTAATATTTTATTGTAGATACCTACCTTACCTACTTAACTAAACGTTGCCAATAATTAAAACAACAACCTATTCATTATTCATAATCACCATCATACTATTACAACATTCATCGGTTTCACCTAGCTAACGGCCAGATTTTCGTGGAAAGCACCGCGTGGTTTCTATGGTAACGAGAATCGAGTGAAGTGAGATTATCCAAGGGTTTGCGCGAATACGCTGTCATTATCCATTCACCCATCATGTACCTAACCTGTCTTCAAGCATTGCCGTATTCGAGTTTAGAGACAACTTACATACCTACTCTTTATTTCCATGCTTTTAGATATTCAAACTGTTTTTATACATTTAAAAGTCAGTTTAGTAGGTTTCATTTTGTTTTCAACACGTGAGTATTACTTAGTTGAAATGAGATTGAGCAACGCAAGTATTCAGTGAATTGTTTGTTTATATAAGTTCATGATACGAAAGGCACGTGTTATGTAGTAAGATCGCATCGTCTAGAACCTAAATAAACCACAGTCCAGTAACAGAAGGCATATCAATAATCTAGTTATAGGTGCTGTTATGTTATGTGTAAACACACAAATTGCTTCTCTCTTACATAATCAGCCCATAATGTTCCCACTGCTGGGACACAGGCCTCCTCTCTGTGAGAGGGAGTGGGCCGTAATCCACCACGCGTGCCCAGTGCGGGTTGGTAGATGTCACATGTCTTCGAATTTTTTGGTTCTAGGACTTGCCGGTTTCCTCACGATGTTTTCTTTCACCGTTTTGAGAGCAGTGGTGATGAAATAATTTACACAAAGTAAAGCGCCTCTCCGGGTTCGAACCTACGACCTACAACTTGTAAGTCGCGGCCGTTACCACTGGGCCACCACTGGGCTTGTCTCTTGCTAACAAGAAATTATAATTATTATAATTCATGTATTTATTTCTATAATATGGGTATATTATTTGTGTATATGTTCCGCTAAAGCCCCAACGGCTCCGAATAGGAGCCCTCGCGGCGCGCGATTTGAAAGTATAGTTATCGAATATAAAACAGTGCTTATATCTTTTGGGGGCGATTCTACTCGATGGTCTGGAAGATATTCTCATAAACTAAAGGATTTTAAACTAAAAATATAAGTCGACAACATTACAAAAATATTAAGCCAATAAAATTATGTATGTTTAGGTTGCTTTAGTCTAATTTAAGTTTTCCTGTAAGTATGCTGTTTTACACAGTGTCTATGTTTGTTATCCAACTCCCCTGTCGCAGGTCTGCTGAAAGAAATCTCTTATGATATAAGTAGTTCCTTTGTGGTCTTCCATCTTCATGTATTTTACTTTATTAAGTGTTTAGTATGTACATAAATAAATAAAATGTATTCCTTTGTATCACATCAAAAAAATATGCTAATACATTTTTCCTACTGAGCCTGCTGCCTCCCAAGGTTCAACTTCTTGATGTCGGGACCGGAGAGGCGTCGGTTGTGTGTGGTCTGAACGCTGCCGCGGCTGGAGAAATAGTAAGCATTTATTACTGTTTGATTTATTTCATTCCTACAGTCATCACAGTACATTTTTAATATCAATTTTAACCACCTAAAATAAAATTTTCACTATCATCAGTATAGTACCTGCAGAAAATGTAGTACTTTAAACACATTTTTTTTATAAATATCTTTATGACTTGGTGGTTGATACAATAAGTTGTGAAACTTAGCCCTTTTTTGTCTTGGTAGAACCTCACTACGTTGCTTAAAGTAATCCGAGTGATTCTTGGTAAAAACGCAGATATCTCTTATATACATGCAGGGTAGTGGAAGAATGTTACATTTTTTAAAGAGAGGTTTACAACTATCTAAGAACCATGCTTTGTTTATAACCCGGATGCAACGTTTTTGAAGCTTGAAAACTCTGTCAGAATCGGTCGAGTTGCCCCACATTATAAGTCCATAGCTTAGGACAGATGACACATAGCCATGATAAGCCGAAAGAGCAGCTTCTACAGATACATTTTGCCTTAACTTTTTCAACGCAAACACAAACCTATCAATTTTCTGACAAATATGTTCCACATGGCATTTCCAATTTAGATGTTTATCTACAATAAGTCCTAAAAATTTTAATTCATCTAATTGATGTACTTTTTCATCTTTGCAATTAATGTCCAAAGGTAATTGTTTGGTATTATAGGAGTTAAATTGTATTGATTTCGTCTTACTAATGTTTATATTCAAATTATTACTCCAACTTATTACATCTGATAGGGTATTTTCGGTGACTGATTTGTAATCTTTTTTGTCGTGACATTTTATAATAACTGTAGTATCATCTGCAAAAAGGATACATTTCTGCAAAATGGCCTCCGGAAGATCATTTATATATAGCAAAAAAAGTAAAGGACCGAGAATGCTACCCTGAGGCACACCACACTTATTTATTATTGCTATTGAAGTAAAAATCTCTTTGGTATAAATTTTGTAATTTTTCTTTACAACTTTGGATATCTCGGTACACTGTTTCCTGTTTCTTAGATAGCTAGCTAACCATTCATGAGCTATTCCTCTTATGCCGTAGAAGTCCAATTTGTTTAAGAGCTTCGAATGATTCACAAAATCAAAGGCCTTGCTCATATCTAAGAAGAGACACACCGGTGGATTGCCATTGTTTATGCTTTCTGTTACAAGTTTAATTAAGTTAAAGATTGCAAGAGCAGTTGAACTACCCTTACGGAAACCAAATTGCTCTTTGCATAATATTTTATGTGTATAGAGAAAATTATTTAACCTTTTTTTTTTTTTGAGGGTGTGAAATCATCAAATAACTTCTCCCGCTCTGGGCGGAGCGGGAGGGTGTGTCAGACTCTTACTGACTAAAACCCACCCGTATTCCTTCCTGTTGCCTGTGTTGCGGGGGCCTCGGTGACCCATAAGTACCTTCCCGCGACCCCGGCAGGCATCGGCCCTAGTGGACCCCTACTTTTGTGCTGACGAGATCTCTTTGAGGCGCGCGTGGAATACGACGCGCCGTCGACCCGGGCCTGGTCCTTACCGGACGGTGAGCTACCCATTGCTCACCGTCCGCAAGCCCGCGCCTACGGTGGCTGGAAATCCGCCCGAGATTCCCGACGCCCAGGGCGTCTCCTGCGGCGGCTAGGGGCGAGAGGGCGTGAAACGTGCCTTTCCTTCAACCGTCCCGCCTCCTCCTTCGCGAGCATTACTGCTTCGCAGAAGGAGGTGACGGCTGCCCATGCCCTCTCGCTCCGTACCATGGCCTGAACCAGGGCCGGACGCGAGAGGTCTCTGCCGCCGATCGCCTCCACGAGGACACGGCGGTGCTCTGCCCAAGCCGGGCAGACCTCCACCGTATGCTCCACCGTGTCCTCCGGGCGATCCACACAGTGGTGACACCCGGACGTTTCCTCCCGCCTTATCCGACACAGGAACCTCCCGAAGCTGCCGTTTCCGGTGAGGACCTGCGTCAGGCGGAAAAATTATTTAACCTGATAAGCATTGCCTTTTAAAAAAAATTAGACGTAATAGGTACTATGGTGGACGATAGTTATTAGGGTCTGGCTTATTTCCCGTTTTAAAAAGTGGTTTCATGATAGACATTTTTAACTGCTCAGGAAATAGACCTTCCGAGAAAGATAAATTTATTATATGCGCTATTGGATGACATATCCAAGTAGCACACGCTTTCAAAACTTGCGTGGCAATGCCGTCATATCCACTAGTTTTGCTATTATTTAGGGACATAATGATTTTATATACTTCTATCGCGTCTACAGGGTTCAAGAAAATAGTATTAAAATTTTTGTTATTTTGATTTAGCTTAACATTATTAGAATTAATTGGCTGATTGGATGTCAAATTAATAAAATAGTTATTAAATAAATTACAGATGTCCAATGGATTGTTATATGTCACATTATTTAAATTTAATTCGTCAATGTCATTTTTAAATAGGTCATTAGTACTTATAGTTGAGGAAATAGCATTCCAAGTAGCTTTACATTTATTTTTGTGCTTTTGTATTCGCCTTGTCATCACAATTTTATGTGCTTTCTGTGCACATCGTTTAAACACACGAGAATAAAGTTTATAGTTTTTCTCATTGTGTTTTCTATTAGTTTTACTACTTATGAATTTTTGATATAGCCGACGTTTCGTTTGACTAGACTTTTTAATGCCTTTCGTTATCCAGTTTTGTGTGACTGGTTTATTATTAACTTTAACCTTAATTACCGGAAAGCACAGATCGTAAAATAAAGTAAATGTTCCATAAAATGAATTAAAAGCTTCTGATACAGTGTCAGAGTTAAGTGTTTCCAAAAATTAAAGAGACGACATACATTCGCAAAATTTAACGAGATTATCCGAACAGTAGTCACGCTTCAATTCAGACCAATACGATATTGTTTTGTGTTTTTTCGCTTTTATAGTAATCGTTTGTGCTGTTTCGCAATCTGACAGGCCGAGGTGATGAATTTCTGCCTGAACATTCTTAACGTTACTGGCGATTTGATCAATGCAAGAGTTCGCCCGTGTTGGTGATTTTATGTGAGCTTTAAAATTATAGTTATGAAGTATGCTTAAAAGTTCCTTCGCTGCAAAGCTATGTTTTAAAATGTCGATATTCCAATCACCACAAATTATTATTTTCTTTCTTTTGTATTGGTCTGTCAAGTAATTTAACAAAATGTCAAGTTTATGAAGAAAGATACTCATTTGTGCATTTCTCTGATCAGGTATTCTATAAACATTAACAACTATCAGGCTCAAACCAATAATCTCTACGCCACAGCATTCAAAATAAAATTTCGTAGCTAGATTTGAAGGAATACTCAATGTTTTGGTGTTAAACATCCTATTAGTCAAAATACACGTTCCCCCTCTACATTTATCTCGACTAAATACTGCAGCTAATTTAAAATTATCAAGTTTAATGTTAGCTTCCGAGCCTTGTTTAACAAAAGTTTCACTAAAACATAGTATATCAGCCTCCTTATTGTTTTCTACTAATTCAGATAAAGTTACTTCTAACATGGCTAGTTTGTTGCAGATACCGGCTATATTTTGGTGTAAGATTCGCACGTCACCATGTCGGCCATCTGGTTTTGAGTTGTCAGTATTTATTGAAGTTATATGAATGGGGGAGTTAGGAACGAAAAAATGTATTGCTCTTCTTACTAGTGTCATGAAGTGAGTTTCGATCAATTAAACCTAATTTTGAGGAACTTTTTTCGTATTGCATAAAATCAATTTCTTTATTAAGCTTAAAGGTTATTAAGAGAGCTTCTTTTAGTAATTGACATCCAACTCATTAACTTCAACAAACTTACAATTTTTAAAGTTTTTGGTAAACAATCGTAGTTTACATGATTAAGTTTTTTAACATTAAGATATCTATTTTGTGAAACATTCAACAACAATATTGGTGCCGATTCCCTTGTTCACAAACTAAACTAAATTTAAGTTCAGTGCATCTTTTTCTTTCTATTTCATTAAGAAAAGGACAGAAGAGAAATTTTAGTTTAGTCCTGTAAAATTAATCAGCGCTTGACGTAAATTGACGTAATTTTAGTAGGCAAGTTTTTAATCACGTCTAAACTTGCATGGCGCTGATTAATTTGACAGGACTAAACTAAAATTTATCTTCTGTCCTTTTCTAATTGAAATAGAAAGAAAAAGATGCACTGAACTTAAATTTGTTTAGTTTGTGAACTAGGGAATCGGCACCATTGTACAATTGCTTAAACTACACAGAATACTACATAGATTGGTTAACAACATGTAGGGATTTGTATCATGTTTACCAACTGACAGTATGATGATATCGTTGTCAGATAGGGTGCTTGATAGAACATCCGGATTTCGTAGGATCTCGCTCGATGAAGCATAAGGTTGGACTTTACCCTCGATGTTGTACTTGTCATTCCATTTACCAGTCTTAGTGTACATTAGATGTGCTGATAGACCTCTTACTTTTTCGTCTCCAATTATGTAGATATTTCTTTTTGAATTACGTTTTAATTGGCTTACGCGTTTGACGTTTACATGTCGTTGTTTATTTGAGCAGTCCACTGATATCCTTTCAGTCATATCGCACATTAACATAAGAGGGAATGAGGAGGCCGACCGATTAGCCAAACTAGCGATTACTGAAGGTCAAAATATTAATATTGTACCAAACTATTCAGAAACACTACGTAACTGTAAAAATATATCTTACAATAGCTGGAAAGAATATTTTGATGAGACTTCTAAAACAAAAGGGATCTGGTACAAGACCATGCAGTCAGAGCCTCCTCATATACCATGGTTCTGTAACATTAAGATTAAAAGAAGTTACGTTACAATGGCTCATAGATTACGTTCTGGGCACGTTCCATCGAAAAGGTTTGAACATCTTATGCGAAGAGCAACTCCACCAAATTGCGATTCATGCGGCGTTTTGGATGATGTGCAACACTTATTGATGGAATGTGTCAAAAACCAAAACAAAAGGAGTGTGATTACGGAGCAGCTGGGAGTTAATCGCCTAGATGTCGGTATTATCCAAAGTATTTTGGCTGAACCGACATCGGAGCGGGCTTTTGGGCTTTATGAGTTAGCATTCTATGGTAATAATAATTAATATAACTGCTAGTAAAGTTATGATTATTTGTATTTTAAGTTTAATTTAAGGTTAGGCCTAATGGACTGACATGTATAAAAGTCCTTAATAAATAAAGAAAAAAAAAATATTCATGTCATTGCATAAATAAAATTCATCAATGTCAATGTGTATTGACATTGATGAATTTTATTGTTGGTCGAGGGATCGAATCTCGCGCACTGCGTTTCTTTTGCCTTTTATATATATATATATTTTTTTTTTCCCCACATTATTTTCTTATTAATTCTGCAACAATATGCAAAGAACTCCGCCTAAAACAGGTTTGAGTCATGGACAATCTCTTTCTGAACCAGATATTCCGACTGCCACTACCGAAAAAGCAGACGCTATTAATATTACCGTACGAAACAAACGACAACGACTTGCCGATTCTCCAAATAACGAAGTAGACACCGAAAGATCCACAGCATTTTCGGCTTTCAAATCGGAGTTAATGGAGATGCTAAGAACTTGGAAGTCCGAGCAAGCACATCATGGAAAGACGAACAAGCTGCCATTTTATCCAAGCTGGTCAGGGAAGTTGCTGAGCTCAAACAGAAATGTCTTTCGATTGAGGAATCCAATGCCGAAATGGACCGCAGCATGTCTTTTATAAGCGAAAAATATGACGGTCTCAATTTTAAAGTTTCGCAACTGGAAAAGGAGAAAATTGATAACGGAGACCATATTAACCGTCTACAGAAGCGGATTCAAGATCTGAACTTCCAGTCACGACAAGCTACTATCGAGCTGCGTAATATTCCGAGTAAAGAGAAAGAATCGCCTAAAGATCTAATTTCTACGGTATCAATGATTGGAAAGACTGTTAACATGGAATTTCAGACATCTGCTTTCCGGGATGTATATCGTATTCCCGGAAAATCAGGTTTATGCAGACCGATTGTTGCTGAATTTAGCTGCGTCAATATGAGAAACCAATTCCTTGCTAAGGTGAGGAAGTTTAATAAAGAACGTCCCATCAATGATAAGCTGAACACACAACTGATCGGGATTGCAGGGGAAAAGAAACCAGTTTACGTCGACGAACACTTGCCCCCCGCAATCAATAAGCTGTTGTATGACGCCCGCCAGTTTGCTAAGGCAAGGAGTTACTCCAGCTGGTATTCCAACGGAAGAATTCTCTTGAAGAAAGACCCAGCTGATAAACCCGTTGAAATTATGTCAGAGAAATGCCTCACCATGTTTGCAGCATCAGTACCAGGACCAGTACCAGTACCAGCACCTGCACCAGTTCAACAATGACTATTTTCACCTTCTCTTAAATTTGTTATTCGCGTTTATGCATGCATTCAATATTATTTTGTTTATCAGTTTTATTTATACTTTGATAACTATTACATTTTATTGTCAATTTACGTAACAGTTAAACTACAAACACAACAAATACATTTTACACACATACAAAGTTTCACTCAAGCTAACAATTATAATTACATCACCAGGTTATATTGCAATTCTTTCATATCTTACTGTTTCTCTTCACAAACACTGTTGCTGTATTACAAAAAGTCCTCTGTCAGACTAATTACTAATTTTCACATCGCCCAACCAAATCCCGTGTTTCGTTTTTTGTACTCAATTTTACCGGTAACCAATGGCTAATTTAAACCAAATTTCCAAGGAATTAGATAACATCTCGGCCGCTCAATCATTCGTATGCTCACCTGAAAAATGTCCTGAAGTAATCCCGGTGCTCAATAATAACTTAAAAATAATTCATATTAACATTAGAAGCATCAATAAAAATTTTGATCAATTTCTAACTATGATTTCATCAACGAAAATTGAGTTTGATGTAATAGTTCTGACAGAGTGTTGGTTGCAGGTTTCTGGACCTGTTCCCATATTACATGGTTATTCATCTTTCAGTACAATTAATAATGTAATAAAAAATGACGGAGTAGTAGTTTATATTAGAGAAAGTTTAAAATGTGTGACGACAGAACCACCGTTTCAGGACGCTAACTGCATTATATCCTGCTTAGGTTCTACGGCAATAGTTTCAGTCTATCGCTCTTTATCCTACCAAAATCTAGAAACATTTTATAACAGTCTGCAAGGCGTAATATCTTCTCTGCAATCTTACGTTAACATTATCTTAATAGGTGATATGAATGTTGACATCAAATCAGGATCTAGTGATCGGCACGCTAATGACTATTTTACTCTCACCGCCACCCTCGGACTACCTGCGCATTCCCTACCGACCAGAGTTAATAACTGTCTAGATCATATAATGCTTAAATCTAAGAAGACTTCTACTGTGCTAGTCCTTGACTCTCACGTTACAGATCATCAGCCTATCTGTTTATTTCTGCCCCTCAATTCCAGTTCGGGATGTAATGGGCAAAGAACATCATCACAGTATAATTATGAAGCTATCCGTAAAGAACTGGACAACACTGATTTCAGCCCCATCTTAACTTGTACAAACACCAATCAAGCAACTAATCTGTTAATTGATAATATACAACGTGTGATTACTAATCACACCCGAATAACCAGATCACAAAAAAATGCAGGATTCTAAAACCGTGGATGAGCACCGGCCTGGTTCGTTGTCTAAGAAACCGAGATAGAATGCATATCGAAGTCAGAAAAAAGCCTGACGACTCCATACTAAAAATAACATACACACGGTACAGAAACTTTTGTAATACTTTAACAAGAAAGTTGAAGCGAGCATTTGAAAAGGAAGAATTTCTAAAAGCCAAAACTAATCCTAAAGCAACGTGGAAAGTGATTAAATCTATCACGAATACTAATGTTCAAACCCGATCCCCTCGTGAACTGCGTGATTCAGTTGACTATCAAACATCGGCAAATAAAGTTAATGAGTTCTTTGTCAATATAGGTACAAACCTTGCTTCGAAAATTGGAGTCAGCACCATCACCACTGCTGTAGCTCCACCACCTAGTCAATTATCTAACTCCCTTGTAATCCTCCCTGTGGATGAGGAACAAGTAGGTAGAATTATCCACGACCTCCGTAATGACTGCGCTACAGGGTGGGATAATATTTCAGCCAGAGTTATCAAGAGTTCGTGTACTACCTTAACCCCCATAGTCACTCATATTTGTAACCTGTCCATAGACTCTGGAATCTTCCCTGAAGCTTTTAAGAGAGCCGTTGTGCATCCTATATATAAAAGCGGGGGCAGAGACAGAGTCACAAACTATAGACCTATTTCTGTTCTGAGCACTCTTTCAAAAATTCTGGAGAGAATTCTGAACAACTGCTTAGTCAGCTTTCTGGAAAAACATAAATTATTAGCTCAAAACCAGTACGGCTTTAGATCTGGAATTTGTACGGAGGATGCCGTTGCTGCCTTCACTAACAGTCTGGTAAACCAACTGGATAATAAACAGAATTGCTATGGCATCTTCTTAGACTTAACCAAGGCTTTTGACACGGTCTCTGTCCCTCGACTTATTCAAAAATAGAAAGCTTAGGAGTGCGTGGAGTAACTCTCAAATTATTTAAAGACTATCTCTGTGATAGATCCCAGTGTGTCCTCATTGATTCAGTCACCAGTTCATATGAAAAGCTCACTTATGGCATCACACAAGGTAGTATATTGGGTCCGACACTTTTCCAAATATACATCAATGATCTTTGCAAGCTCTTTGGGAGCAAGCCAGAGATAGAGCAGAATACTCGCTTCGGTCAATAATTGAATGGCTGTCAACTAACTTGCTGACGTTGAATTTAGATAAGACGAAACTAATCAGGTTCTACCGCCCACAATCAATAGCCCCATCCTCCTTCTCTCATAAAATTATAGCTCACACTTGTCCCCCTCAACAGTCAGCAGGTTGTAACTGTCTTGCTCTCAGCGCAGTCCCCAATACTAAGTACTTGGGAGTGATTATTGACGAAAAACTTAACTGGCACGCTCATATAGAGGCACTCTGCACTAGAATCAGAAGACTAATATATATTTTTAAAGAACTCAGGCACTCCGCCAATTCTGATACTCTGACTCTTGTGTACCTCAGCCTTTGTCAGTCTATCATTATGTACTGCATACCGGTGTGGGGCGGTACTTACAAAACCACTATGGTCCCTGCAGAACGCGCACAACGAGCGGTTCTTAAAGTGATGCTTTTTAAACCTAGAGACTACCCTACTGATCAGTTATATTCTGAGGCCGAAGTTCTCACAGTAAGGCAACTATATGTTCTTCGTTCAGTCCTGTGGAGACACTCCAACCATCCATTAGATAAAAATCTGCTTCTAAGACGCCACGGTTTCCCTATATGTAAAACAAACCCCTGTCGTTTTGCATTTACAAGTCGACAAATTGTTGGCTCAAAGTTCACGCATGTATAATAAAATAAATAAAATTATTCCGTTGTATAGATTTAACTTATATGAAATTAAAAATAAATTAAGAAAATGGCTCTTATCCTTAACTTATGAAGAAACAGAAAATATAATGGCAATAGAATCATAATTATATCAAACCTACCTTGAAATAAAGCTTATCAAACACTCACTTTTCACATATACACCCCCTACACATAAACTACACTCACATACACACTCCTTGATAGACAACCACAAATCCACAATCATTCATTATATTTGCTGTATTAACAACAACTGTAAACAAATAGAAAGTCACGGTTGTATTGTAACATAAATTGAAGCCACAAAATCTCCGACTCCTAAGATACAGGTCTGCGTACTTAGTTTAGGAGCCTGGAAAGCTGACAATAATTTTAAACTTGGTAGTACAACCCACTCTTTCATATGCTATGTACTATGTTGTTGTTTTTATGTTGGTACTAATAAACTTATTATTATTATTATTTCCTTTATTCCATTTAAAAACATATCATTTACATTTTTAAATATTTTTATAAAAATATAAAAAAAACAGTTAAAAATATAAAAAATAGCAGCCCACCGGTATCGGAAACAGGGTCCAAGCTACCGGTGGTCAGGGCTCCTGAGAGAGGAACCTCCTGACGATACGCGCCGTGTCCAGAAGTACCGCTCTCTGGATTAAGTCCTTGATCCAGCTGCCTAGCGAGAGCCTCTTCAGGTGTTGGTCGAGGCTCTTGGGTATTATGCCATTAGCCGTCACGACTATCGGCACAATGATTGCTGTATCCACATCCCACATGTCGACAACCTCGTGAGCTAGGTCAAGATACTTAATCTGCTTATCTTTTTCAGCTTTTACGAGGTTCTCGTCATGCGGGACCGCTATATCAATAATCATTGTGCGACGCGTTAATCGATCTATCACCACTATGTCTGGCTTATTAGCATCAATAGTCCTGTCAGTGATGATAGATCGATCCCAATACAACGTAATATTGCCATTTTCGAGAACTGGGTCGGGCGCATACCTATAGTACGGTACTTCCGATTCCACAAGACTGTATTTCAGAGCAAGTTGCTGGTGGATAATCCTGGCTACAAGGTTGTGCCTATGCAAGTAGTCTCCGTTAGCCAGACGAGAACAGCCAGAAATAATGTGTCGGATTGATTCCCCCGGACGGTGGCATGCCCGACAGATGTCAACCGTGCCGTCTTTCACAATATATTTCCGGTAGTTGTTCGTCATTATAACTTCATCCATAATCGCAAAGACAAAACCTTCGGTTTCCCCAAAGAGATCACCGAATCGCAACCAGGATACAGACGCTAAGAGGTCTACATCGGGTCCATGTAGGACCCGGTAAAAGCGCCCGTGTAGCTCTTTGCTCTGCCATACCTCCCTGCGGTCATTAGTATCTAATATTATAGGTTTGCGCCAGTTCTCGTCAGCCAAGGAGAGCGGGGGGAGGCCCTTATCCACTGAGACCACATCTCGGTGCATCACCACGTCGGTTTCTAGGAAGTATTCCCTGAGACTGCATATCTCACGATTGTGCAGGGTCTTAGCGTTTAAAAAGCCTCGACCTCCACACTTCCGCGGGATATACAGGCTCATCACCGATGACCGTGGATGGTGCATCCGATTTGCGGTCAGCAATGTGCGGACCCTCCTATCCAGGGCGTCAAGTTCCGTCTGAGTCCATTTGAGTATGCCGAAAGAGTACATCAAAACCGGCATGACCCAACCATTGAAGGCGCGCACCTTGTTTCCGCCTGATAAAAGACTATTTAATACTTTATTCAGGCGGCCAAAGAAGCGCTCCCCCAGCGATTGTTTCATGTCGGCGGCGTTGATGCCTAACGCTTCCGACATACCCAAATATTTGTAAGTTTCGGTTGAAGAGAGGGATCTCAGGTGTATGGAATCCGAAAGTTGTGTTCCCACGGATTCCACAATCCCTCCTCGCTTTACATGCATGACCGCACATTTGTCCACACCAAATTCCATCCTGATGGCGCTACTGAACGTTTTGGTTACCTTCAGTAGCTCCATCAGTTGCAAATTATTGGGGGCAAAAAGTTTCAAGTCATCCATGTAAAGGAGGTGAGATATAACCTGACCACCTCTCCTCAATCGATAGCCTAGACCTGAATTCTCCAGCAGTGTGCTTAGAGGATTCAAGGCTAGGCAAAACCAAAGTGGACTCAAACTATCGCCCTGAAATATACCTCGCTTGATCCGTATCGGTTCGCAATTCCTTTGGATATATCGACATCCTGGATAGCAAAGGACCGTTCTCCACTGCCCCATACATGACATCAGGAAGGTGCGCAGAGTTGCATCTACTTTATATAACTCCAGCACCCTCATGAGCCATGTATTTGGCACCGAATCATAGGCCTTCTTATGATCTATCCAACATGTTGACAGATCCTTTCGGGAACGGCGAACCTGTTGGCTAATGGCAATATCGATGAGAAGCAGCTCCTTAGTACCGCGGGATCCGTTCTTACATCCATTTTATGAGGCAGACATGATTAAGTTGGTTTCTAGATGTTTGTTAATTTTAGCTCTCAAAATGGATGTGAGAACTTTATAGACCGTCGGTAAACAAGTGATTGGTCTATAATTTTTGGGTTCCGCAGTACTACCTGATTTATGGAGTAGGTGGGTTATTCCGGTCGTTAGGAACAGGGGTAGCGACCCTGACTCTAAGGCTGACTGGAACTGGGATGCCAGGCGGGCGTGCGATCTTTGGAACCACTTTATCCAAAAGTTGTGCAGCCCGTCCGGTCCTGGAGATTTCCAGTTAGGCATCGGACGGACTGCATGAGCTACATCTTGGGGGAGGATGGTAAGTGCCCCCATTTCTGGTATAAGATCGCACGCTCGCTCGATTCTCTTAGTCCAGTCACCTTCAGTGTGATTGACAGGCACCGACCAAATGTTTCGCCAGAAGGAACATATGGCGTCATCATCCGGTAGGCGCGTGTCAGCCACACCTTGGTCCGGTCGCTCCCAAGTCCTGTAAACCCACCTTTCATCATTCTGGAATGTGCGATTCTGAGTGTATCGCTCCATTCTCCGCCTGTATCGACGAATACGGTTCGCCCATGCACAGATCTTCTGCTTCAGGAAGTCGATACGCTCTGTGACGCGGGTCAAATAATCTCGAGAACTTAGAATATTAGTCCCCGCAAACGCCCGCTTCACAAAGCGCATCACTCTAGGACGAGTATTGCCCTCCCTGAAGCAGATTAGCTTACCGATGAGTGCTCTAGTCTCACCGATACGACGCTCAATCCTGCTCTGCCAAGCTGGTACAGCTGGTTTTGGTCGTGGAGCTCTGTCACTGTTGGGAAATTTGACTTGAGCTACACGACATGCCGCTACAGCTGCACAGTATAAGATCGAGTGGGTATCGGTGAGATCTTTGCTGTTGTCAAAATAATTTGACAGCTGCGAGTCTAGAGCACACACCAGCGCTTTGTTTTTCTTGTGCATAGGCAAACGAGGTAAACGTGGTCTAAGTCCAGGTGGAGTGGAGCGGTACTCCCGGAAAGCATCATCTAAAGCACTCCTCAATCGTACGTTGCATTGAGAACTCACGGATATAGCCTCGTCATCATCCTCTTCATCAGCGTGGTCGGGTCGCGGTGAACCGCCGGGTAAATTTTGCATTTGCACCGCGACCAGTGGCGAAGCAGGCGAAACATGGCTATTCCGTGATTCGATACGTAGTCGATCTAGTACGACGTCATCCAGCATATGGTTACGTTGGATGACCCGCACCTGATCCGACAGTCGTTGCGCCGACACGTTGACAGCTGGTTCAAGCACCTGAAACAGAGAGAGCATCCGACCACGGTACGCAGTCAAGTTACTTCCCCCCTCTGTAGCCCCAAAGTATGCGCGCATGACATTTTCGTTGAGAGCCTGTGTCCATCTAATGCGCTGCACACTTCCACCGGGAGCGGGGACCCTATCAGAGGCCGGTGGGCCTCGAAGTCCTAAGCTGGCCGGTGGTCGGCCTCTTCCGCGCGGACGTACTGGTGGTGGTGTCGTCGGCGGCGAGAAGTATTCGTCGCTCGAGCTCGACGCAACTGCAGCGGCCGGTATCACTGGACTTACGTCTGGAGCAGGTTCCGGTAACTGCGAGGCGGAGCTGAGCGACGAAACCGAAGATGTTAGGTGTGTATCTTGTCTTAGTCGTCGTGCCCGACTTCTCGTCAGCATTGTTCTGTATTATCTATTCTCCGCGTCATAGTCTATTTCGTTCTTCCATCTGGGTATCTTACAGTACGTTTTGGTTTATTGATTTTTTTGGCAATTTTGGGTTTTTCAGGAATGCATTATATGCATTACATAAACAGGAAAGGAAAGTAAAGTTTAAAAATACTAAAAAAATACACGGAGAAAATTTTCTTTTACCGTCAACTTGACAGTCGGGCCACAGATATATATATATATATATATATATATATATATATATATATATATATATAATATAATATAATATAATATAATATAATACTATACAAAGTAAATATTCATGTCATTGTTTATATAGAATGTTATATAGAATAAGAAAATATAAATATAAAACATCGTTCAGGCAGGGGCCATAGTCTTTTCATAGTCCTTAATAACCAGTTCTCTTTAGCCACCCACACCTATAATACAATATCTATATCCTGTCCCAATGGTCCTGGACCAACTGAGGATTGTCTTTGAGTGCAAGTGGCATAGCGGATAACTGTCAGTTGGGCCTCATTTCGGAATTTGGGCCATTCTACGCCTCCCAAAGGTCTGGAACCTCAGGTTCTTGAAATAGACAAGACAAGAAGACATTTTTAATAATATGCTGCCTGCGAGATACTTGTACCTGTATTGGTTCTTGTTTCTTGTATGTTAGAGTTCCATAAACAGACAACAGCACTTTAGGCAGGAAGATGTCAGACCATCACAAGCAAGCAGTTATGTCTGAAGAGATTACTCTTCCAGGGGGGTAACCATATAAGTCCTGTATAGCTCCATCACTTTCCCACTGTGAAGTTATATTATAATAATACTGCTTTAGGAGGTGATGGTTACCCCCAGACATTCGTATGCAGCGTGACGGACGGCTACGCATGCATGTAACAATAGTATTGTTGTGCATGATGCACTAACTAGGGCAATCCGCGCAATTTATAGAATGGGTCCTCGTGAGTCCCGTAGAAACAAATTCAAAGAAATGAATGTACTAACTCTGCCTTCACTTTATATCTTAGAAAATATGGGTTGGATCTAGTATCGTTTGGCAGGAGTTGGGGGGTAAAAGGGGCTAATGTTGGTAGGGGTTGGGTCGCCGATTATAACGCTACCACTCTCATTAAAAGGTAATGCATATTTTTCGAGAAATTAATAAAAAATGTTTCTAATCTCAAATCAGATAAGAAGTGAAAACGAAACGTTAAAATGGACGATTGACAACCAAATCTGTCCCAGTATCTGTAGTCAGTATCCAGTATCCAGTATCAGTATTTGTAGTCAGTCCGTGGTATAAAATGTCGGGCGAAATCGATAACACGGAACGTAAACAAAAAACATGTATGGCATTTGCGTCATGTGTCACTGTTACCGATAGTAAATCTACCCAAGTGCCTAGGTACCTAATTGATACGAAGAGTCATGTGCATACATTTTGCATTCAAACAAAGTGTTACCTAGAACTCTATACACATCGAATTATAAATAATACCTACTAAATCAACTAGACCGTCAGTCTGGTGGTTAGCCTTACAAGAATGCAGCGTTGCCATCCATACGAGGTTTCTCGTACATGTACGAGATTTAGTGGTCTTAGTACGAGGTACGAGCTTACATCCATCCTCGTACGATTTTGTACGAGATTCGTTGATACAAGTCATATTTTGGAACGCGCCTCTGACTATACGAAATGAATGAATGGTGTGTACGTACGAAAGGTTTCATTTCATTCATTTTACTTGTATTGTTTTAAGTTAACGTAGAAAATATGTTTATGTTAATTCCACTCTACTCCACGTCCACTATAGTAGGCACAGTTCGGATACTACATACAGTATCCAAAGCTAAATTCCCGTTATTCTGGATGATCTTTTGTAATCTTGGAAAAAGCGCCTCGCAGTATTCCCGTCATTTGTAGTTCCAAAAGCCTAAAATGGGAAAACAATACTGTAACATACATTACATAGAGATATAATACACAAACAATATAAAAAGAGCGAAAATTAAATACATACCTGTTTGACTACTATATCAATCAGCAATCCAGTTTGCTCACGAAACTCTTGTTGCGTGGTATTTTTTTAGCTTGTTTCAAAGCATAATGTTCGCCTTGAGCAGTCCATCGTTGAAAATCTAGATTATAAGATATATGGAGAAGACATTCCACACACCGAATCTTCATATGCAGTGAAGAAACTCCTTGTTTGTAAATTTCTTCACGAAGTGGTTTGGAAGTCAAAGCGTCTAAATTATTCATCTCGCTCGGTTTTGCCAAGCAAATGGGGCACGTTGCATATGATGGTACTTCAGCAATAATATTGGCCACTTTTCCATCAATCATGATCATATGCAATTCATGTGATACAATAATATTTCCACACTGTGTAGATATTCGTTCATCAATTTGTTTTTTCATCTCAGACTTTTCAGACTTTATAAAATCAGCTGTCTCCGAAGTGAAAGTGAACTTCACTGGTCGACAGTATAGAGTTGAGCAAGGTTCTCCCAAACTATATTTCCATTCCCAGATGATAGACACTAGCCGAAGAGGCTGGATGGGATGCTTATCATGACTACTGATGAATCATCGAACTCTGTAGCTGTGTTTGACGTTTTATGTTTATAATTACTCTGCGACGAAGAACCATCATGTCCCCATTTCCAGGTCAACTTGAGTTCTTCATTTTGAGACCTATCAACAGAATCCAAATCTAGTAAAATCCTCTCCACAGTGTGGTCCAATAGCGCTTGCAATTTAATGTGAGCTCCTTTTTCGGTAATCTCCGTACTCTCTTGTGGTGGGTAACATCTTTTCTTGGCATTTACAAGCAGAAATTGTCGAAGAGCTAAGTACTTCCATTTCGAGAGCGCAACTGATGTATAAAGAGCTAAACACTTATCTTCAGAGACAGTACTTAAGCTCTGCTTTTTGAATAGTCACTCGTCTACTTCGGATAGCGCATCTGGATTACTGGAAAGGTATTCGACCGCTTTTGCCAGATTCGTTTTGCCTTTCAATTTTGTTATGTACCAGTGCTGCAACTCTTCCTCGGAATTTTCTTCTACTATGGAAGTAGAACGTCTTTTTTTTGCTTATTACTTAACTCTTCGAACGGTTTTATGTGCTCCTTTTCTGTAGACGTTCCCGCTTCCGCAGTAAATACTGCAAGAGTAGGAACATGGGAATCTATATCCACAGGCTCAGATAAGACTGCGTCCGAAAAGCCCATCTCACTTGTCAGGTCAACACTGTCACAAACAGGCCAGGGGGGTAACCATCACCTCTTATAGCAGTAAGTATTATTATAATATTACTTCACAGTGGAAAAGTGATGGAGCTGTACAAGACTTATAGCACCATCTCTTTCTCACGCTAAACTAATATTGAAATAATACTGCTATAAGAGGTGATGGTTACCCCCCAGTTGATGTTTTTTTCCAACCACTTGCAATTACTTACACGATTCATGAAAGGTTTTTGACTTCTACTTGACTCTATCCACTTTTTATTTAGATTTACATAAAAAAGTCGACAGAACGCCTTGATTCGGTTCTTGTCTTCTTCAGAAACTTCGGTAGTCAAGACAGAAATTATACTTTCATATAGAAACATATGAATTTTCAGATCACCTCCACTTCTTAATTTAACAAAAAGAACTAGGTTGGTACAAAATCCAGCCATAGTTCTAATATATAAAAATAAAAGTATTTCACTGTGTTCACAAATAAGCGACAAGAGCGAAACTAGATGCACTCATCGGGATGTCGGCATGCGGAACCGGAGCATAGCCCCCTGGCCGCGGAGGGTCTGCGTTGGTCCGTAAAAACGGACCCCTCATTATGGGCGCCTATAGCGGCGAATAAAAATTTTAGACGCGTTTTACCGCGTCTGTGTTATTGGTTGCTATGTGTATTTCTGTAGGCTCGCCACGACGCTAGTACATTAGCGCCGCTTTCTTCACGACTCCACGGCGGTCAGTCCCCGCCAGGTGAGAGCCTCGTTGGGCCTCCCCCGGTTACCCGGGGGAGGCCCAACGAAGACGACCAGCGACAGCCGACTCGACGTTCCTACAGAATAGGTGTTTAGTTCCTGCCCGCCCAGCTCTCAGATCTAGCCGATCACGGTCCGGGCTAAAGAACCGTCGTGTATGTGTGAACGGCATTGTATTGTGTGTAACGCCGTTCAGTGTCTACGTGCGTCGCAGCCCGCGCCGCGCCCGTACGTGTGAGTTGAATGCCAGTGGCGTGCTTAGGGTTTCAAAATAACGCAAGCCCAATAAAATTTTAACCGATTTCAAAAAAAGAAAGTTCAGTTTTCGACTGAGTATGTAGGTACCTACGTATGTATCATCGCAATTTTCTCATAAACTACTGGTTAGGTACAATAAATTAAAAGTGAATTCATCCATCCATCTTCTTCTTTCCTCTTCTTTCTTCAATTTACTCTTGCTTGTCGTGCGGTGAATGAGGTAACCAAAGCACACTGAAGGCATGCTAGTGCTAGATTGAATATAGTGAACATATCACAGATTAGGCGTCGCACATACGGGTATTTTGCGTTCCTAGCCGGGCGAAATTATTTGTGCGGTTTTTTCTGCTGTAAAGTAGGTTAGACTTCCTAAAATGTACAAGACGACCATTGGGGAGGCCTTTATCGAACATTGAGCGTCATGGGCTGATATGATTATAAAATAAAAGAGTATTCATAATTAGGAATAGATTTTATTGATTAACGAATTACATAAAAATGTATATAAAATCTAATTTTATGAGGAATAATGTCAGGCTTCATCGTCACTTTCTCCAACTTCTTCTGTTTTAGATTCCGAATCTGAATCATCTTCAGATTCTGGAGAAGGTGGCAAAAACGTAGCTATCGCTTCTTTTGAAAAAGGATGCATTCTGCTCTTTAGCTTTGGCCTCAGACTTGTGAGCAGTGGATCCGAGGATAGTATGAGGCGATTTATTACATCTGCATTCCAATCTACTCTCGAAACCTTCCTCGCAAAATTATATCTGTACATTCTGAAATGTTTATTCCTAGCTTCAGCAGCCTCTTCCGATAGTAGCCCGATAGGCAATAACGCCTTTTCCATGACTGTAGCACCATGCATCAAAATTTTGTGCAAAGTCGGGCTCATCGGATGCCAGTCATATAGCGAGACGTATACTTTAGCTGTGTCCCAACAGTAATCAGCAATTTTTTTCAAGTCAACTTTAAAGCCGCTTGAAATCACCTCTAGAATTATTTTTATTCTAAATATCAGGTTGTAATCGATGCCGGTAATTTCTGCAGCCTTTTGTGGGTCACCAAAAAATCGCCTGCTGGTATTACCATCATTAGTAATGCCGAACCCAGCTGTCGGCACATCCACAATTAATCCAGTTTCGTTTCTAAATCTTTGTTGTATGTTGGCTTTTCTTTCTTTAACTGTATCTTTGTCTGAATCTGACCTCACTTGCCATTTTTTTATCGGAAGCTTGTAAGAAAGGTGCAAAATACTTTCAAACAAGCGAATCCTAGCGTGAAGGATAGATAAGCCAAAGTCCAAAGATTCTATATCAACAGGCATTTGGACGTTTAAATTATTAAATTGCTTAGAAGTAGCTCCGCAAATGTAACATCTCATTGTGGAGCTGGTTTGCGTAGCAGCATTGCACACTTTAGCATCCACCATTGTTAATGTCAAAGTATGCTTAACATTAGCAGACAAGCCATTATTAATTATGAATTGACTGTTATCTAGGTGTTCTATTTTTGACAATATGTATTCGATTTCTTCGTTTGTCAAGTCAGTAGTTTCTTTAGCAAACCGTATTCTCATTGGTCTACAATAACGTGGCGAGGATGGAGTCGGATTTTGCCATACAATTTTTTTTCCACATTTTAACTGCAGCGGTACTAAACAGCTTTGGAAGATGTTGGAGTCAGTGGAGTCTTCATATTGCATTTTCTGTTTAAATTGGGACTGCTGCGAGCCATCACAGCCCCACTTATAAATAAGCTCCAATGAACCAAGTTCTACTTCAGTTAAATAATACTTAATACTTAAATCTTGTATATAAGTAAGCAACCTTGTAACCGTGTGATTTAAAAGGTCTTGCAAATTAACTTCTGCAATTGTTTCAGACACAGTAATTGAGGACTTTGGTGGGTAGCACTTTAGCTTTTCTTTCTGTATTAAGCTATAACAAGGGTAATATTTCTTATTGGAATTTCTCACAATCTCATATTGTTTTCTTGAAAGATCTGCTTCAACAAACATTGATAGTGCTTTAAAGGGAGATAATTGTGTATCACTAGCTTGCAAACCTTTTGCATAAGCTAGTTTGTATTTTTTTGCTCGCTTCGGGGACTTCATGACTTCTGACAGTAAGCGGGACGTATTTCTATGGCCAGACGTCTCTAGACTAGTTTTGGCTGCATGTACTAACACTCCTTGACTAACAGTTGACCGTAGTTCACTGGTTTTCTTTCGCTTGTTCCTGTCAGAGAGTTCATCAAAAGGTTTTGATGGGCGACCGGCACAATATTGTGGTAGCGAAACAATAGGTATCTCGAACGTTCCCTGAAGCCACGTAGCATTGGCAGTAATAAATTTATGAAGTATTCTATTTGCCTTCAACCACCTTTTTTTTAAATCAGTTTTGAAATGTGAAATATTATGTTTCAAAACCTTTAATTGTTCTTCATTAAAGTTGTCAGACGATAAAAGGTAATTTTCCAAATAATCGACTTTCTCGTCAAAAGTGTGTAATTCTTGTTGTTGCATTTTATTGAACAGGTATTCTCTAGTTACAACTTTGTAGTTAGAGCCCCCTGGTAAACCTAAAACAATAAAAAAGAAAACATTTCATAATTTGCTTGAAAATAAAGGTTAATACTTTTTAGCTAACACCAACACTAACGCGTAAATTTTGTTGAAAGTAGCATAAAGTAGCAGTCAATTTGTGAAATACCTATCATATGACAGTTGTTGTCATGCGGTACAACAGAAATCGTTAGTCGGAAGCACTCGGAAGGATAACTAAAATTACTTTGAAATGTATAATTCAGATAAAAACTGCTTAAAAAATCGAGACAATTGTAAATTGATTTTGAACCTTACAAATACATGTAAACATTACTGAATCGTAATAAATAAAACTGTTCTTACCTGTATTATGATAATCCATAGTAATTTTGGTTAAATAACTCACAGTAAAAAAGCACTGAGGTCTCAAACACGGTACGTTTTTAATGTAGCCAGTAACTGACGCGAGCGCATGCGACAACGATCAAGTTCCGACTGGTTTGTGGCTGGATGGGGCGGGCGCACGAACCCGAAAAGGGTCGTCTATTGTTTCAGTAGCTACCTGGCTCGCTGACAGGTATTCATTTTTGCTTTTGTGTTGGAATTTGTTTTTACCAATTTCGCCCGGCTAGGAATGCAAAATACCCGTATGTGCGTCGGTTTTAATAAAGAAATTAACTGTTTTTTCTGAGCAAAGTTTAAAGATTTTACCTTATCTTCGCCAGTCAAAACTTGAACGCATTTTAAATCCTCACAAGGTACAATTACCTCCATTGTTGTAGGTAAGTCACCAAAACAATTGTATCACTGAGGAAATCTAAGAAAACACACAAAACACTTTAACAACAAAACCTTTTTTCACTCAAGCAAATTAAACTGAAGTTAGTTGCACTCTCGGATGTCGGGAACTACTCAGTGTTGTCATTTAGGCAAAAAAAGTCGCCAGGTATATGAAAAATCTAGCTAGATGTCGCAAATTTTTTATTTTTAAGATATTGCTTGAATATTTAATTTCGTTATTTTAAAAAGTCGCTAGTTTTTATTGTTGCTAAATGTTAAAAAAGTTTCCAAACTCGTTAAAAATCTCCAAGATCTCACAACGTGGCTATAACGGCAACTCTGCAGAGTTGGCAAGCTGAAAAGGTAATTGTGGGCTTATATGAAGGTACCGCCACTGTTGAATGCTTGTTTAGTTATGGATGTCTGGTTTAATCACGTGACGCGCCTATATTAACTTAGTACACGCCACGCAATAGATGTGTGTCATCTGTAGAGTTCAGTTGAATCGAGTAAGCCGCGTGTAACCTGGGTGCGACTTACTCGAGGCGTCCAGTCCGGTGTATGGGGTCACTCGTCCGCTACCAGGTCGCGGGGCAAGGGTCTCGCGTCGGGGGGGCGCGTAGGCCAGGGCGCTATCTGCTTGACATGGGGCCAAGCAGACGCGTCGGCACGCGCGTACATCCCCTTCGCGAGGCGCCACACGAACTCATCCAGGCTCTCGATCCCGAGGTCCCGCTGGATTACATCGTTCCTCACGAAGCGAGGAGCGTCAACAATGGTCCGCAGCGCAAAGCTCTGTTGCGCGCGGAGCAGCTTCCGGCTAGACTCGCTCGTGAGGGCGAACCAAGCGGGGCGGCGTACGTCAAGATTGGGCGCACGTACAATTTGTACACGCCCAGTTTGACGCGCGCCGAGATGCGGGACGAGAGCACAGGTTTAAGCAGGTTGCGGGCGACCCTACCCTGCGCGGCGACCTTGCGGACATGTGGCCCCATAGTGAATCGACGGTCGATGGTGACACCCAGGTATTTGACCCGGGGCGACCAATCGATGTCGGATCCTTGTAGTTTCAAGGGCATTGGGAGGCGCGCTGATCCTG
Organism: Atethmia centrago; assembly: GCA_905333075.3. Classification (NCBI taxonomy): domain Eukaryota; kingdom Metazoa; phylum Arthropoda; class Insecta; order Lepidoptera; family Noctuidae; genus Atethmia; species Atethmia centrago. The sequence continues at coordinate 27,882,183 of HG995374.1, forward strand.
TGACCATCGCCTGCGTCTTACCCACGTTCACCGAGAGCCGCCATTTTGACAGCCACTCCGGAAGTAGATCGAGCGCGCGCTGCATTTTGACCGCCGCGTACTTCGCATTATGCGACGTAGTGATGTACGCGGCGTCGTCGGCATACAGCGCGAGCATCGCATCGGGAGTGGTGGGGATGTCGTCGGTGTAACGTGAGTAACACGTCGGCGACACGCAGCTGCCCTGCGGCACGTCCGCCAGCACCGGGCGCGCGCTAGACAGCGCGCCGTCGACCACCACCCTGAAGGTCCTGTGGGATAAAAAGCTAGAGACCACCATTACAACGCGACGGGGCGCGTCTGAGGTGGCCAGTTTATATATTAGGCCCTCGTGCCACACACGGTCGAAGGCCTTCTCCATGTCGAGGAATACTGCCACCGAGTATTCCTTTTTATTTTGCCCAGCTGTGAGGTGGTGCAGTACCCTCGACAGCTGGAGCGTCGTGCTGTGCTCCGCCCTGAACCCAAACTGCTCTGGGCGTGGGGCGACGTGCGGCTGGAGATGTCGCAGCAGGAGTGCTTCAAACACCTTGGAGACAGTCGGCAGCAGCGTAATAGGCCGATAGCTCTCCGGCTTCAGCGTGTTTTTCCCCGCCTTGGGCAGCATGATGACGCGCCCTTCCTTCCACGAGGCCGGAAAGGCCGCCGTGCGCAGTATCGCCGTATACAGGCGCGCCAGTGCCGATTCCATTTGGAACGGCAAGTGGCGCAGCACTGCGTTGGAGATACCGTCAGCACCGGGGGCCTTCCTCGGCTTCGTCCTCAGGATGGCGCGCCTGACTGCGTCCGGCGAGAAAAAGACGGGGTCCTCATCGGGAGCTATCGGCGTACCGAAATAGTCCCCGAGGTGTTTCTCGACCGCTGCGACATGTTCGGTGTCGTCGGTCGGGTTAGGGCGGAACTGACGCTCCAGGTGTTCGGCGAAGACCTCCGCCCGGTCCTCTGCTACATATTTAAGCGCCCCGTCGCTGTTCAGAAGCGGACGCACCGGGGCTGGGGTATTCGTAAAGTGGCGGCACAGTTTGTGTATCGACGGCCAACTATCTCTAGTGGCGTCGATACGTTCCTCCTAGTCCGCGGCGGTGTGCGCCCGGAGCTCGGCCTTAACCTTCTCCGCGAGACGGTTCAGCTGCGTCTTGAGCGTTGGGCATCTTAACTGTTGCCACTGCTTGCGAAGGCGCCTCTTCTCGGCAATCATCGCTTGTAGGCGCGCCGGCAGGGGCGGCAATAGCACTCTCCCCTGCGGCTGCGTCGTTGTCGCCGCTTCTAAGGCGCTCTGTATGCAAGCAGAGACGTCACAGGCCGTCCGGTCCACGTCCGCGGAGGTAATTATAGGCCGAGTGCGCGTGGTGGTCTCTAGCTCTTCCTCGAACCTCGTCCAGTCCGGTGATTGACGTGGCGCTATGGGCTTCAGTCGGGTCGGCGGCATACCCCATAAGGACGAGTACAGGTTGTTGGTCCGACTGTAACTCGTCGTCGATCACTTGCTGTGTGATCTGGCAGTGTAGCCCTCGATGGACTACGATGTCCAGCACATCCGGCACATGCTACCTCATTGTGCATCTGGGTAATGGGTCGGCGTTTCTGGGCCGGACACCGTATAATCGAAGGCCTCCGCGTCCGCGAAGAGCCGTCTCCCCTCGGTATTCCTAGTGTGGCTATTCCACGCTGGGTGCTTACAGTTAAAGTCACCGGCGAGGATGGTTGCCCTCTGGTGTGTGCTAATAAGCGCCCGCAGCTCCGCTACGTCCAAATGTACCACGGGCGGCTTATAGCAGGCATACAAGTCTATGTCCTCGCCGGCCAGGTGCAGCTGCACACCCAGCGCGTAAAAGGACCTGAGCGACGACAAGGGGAGCTCCTGGTGTACGACTCTTCGCCTCACAATAACCGCCAGACCACGATAGAGGGTATTGTTAGCCGACCTTTCGTCCTTCCTGTAAACGAGGTAACCCGGGAACCTAACCCTATCTTCGGGCCCCAGGAGCGTCTCGTTTATGAGCGCCACGTCGATGTTTTGTTCCCTAAGGAGGTGGCGGAGGAGGGCGACCTTATCCTTAAGGCCGCGGGGGTTCCAGTGGATCACCCTTAACGGTCTATCCATGATACAGGGTGAGTAGCGTGGCTAGACCGTCAAGGATGACCGTCTCGATGTCTTGTCGTCGGGGCCCAGCTGTGGCGGTGCGTGAAGCAGGCACAGCTTGTTCAGTAGGCGCCACCGGCGCGGTAGAGCCGGGGCGCGCGGGTGGCAATATGAACCGCAGCGCGGGGCACGTTGGCGGCGGCGCGGTAGCGCGCGCGGCGGGCGCTACGGTGCGCGCGGGTGCGGGTGCACGCGAGGTGTGCATAGCGGCGCGCGCCGGTGGCGGCGCGCGGCCCGGATTTGCGGCACTTCCCGGGGCCTGGATCGGCACCGGGCGGAACGCAGCTGGGCGGATGCTGCCGATCCGACGACAACGCGCGCAGGCGCCGATGTCGTCGGTGGGCTGGCCGCGGTTGCGGCACTCCTCCCCCCCTTCTTCTCTTTCCTCTTTTCTTCTTATCCGGCTGGCGGCGCACCGGACGACGCGTCGCCGATGTTCGGCAGCGACGTCGCCCGGTCCAACGCCGGACGGGCTTCCGGCGACCCGGCATCGCGGCCCAGCGAGCCGCGCGTGCCGGATTTCGGCATCTTGACGGGGCGTGGCCTCCGCGACCGCTACGGTGGGGCTCCACCGGGCGGCACGGCAGGCTCCCCCTGTGTCCGCACAGGTACTTTTGTGTAGCCTGTGCCCACACAGAGGAAAACTTTAAAACTTTATGCGGTCCGCGCGGGTTAAAAACAATAAAACTTATAGGATATTGCTCCTCAGGCCACGAGCTAATCCCTAGATGGACTTAATGAATGTCTTTATATTTTTTATAGTCAGTGCTAATTACTCAAGGAGTGGACATAACAGTGAGTGAAAATTATTCAGCCAATCAGACGAACATTTTTCGATGACTCATTCATTAGTTATGCGCTTAGCCGAGTGCACAAACAAATGAGTCATCAATCACATTGCAGGTGCTATCGATAACAACTAAACGCAATAATAACATGCAATAATAACTAAATCTCTACCAGAATTACTAGTTATAAGTACCTTTGCGCTATTAAAACTATATATTTAACTTAAAAGAAGGTCAAAACAGCCAAATGAGACAAAAAATATACTTTGAATTTATTTTAAATGGCAAAAAATTCTTACAAAACATTTTTTTTTTTTACCGAATGATTACTCGCGCTGCCGCGGATGGCCGGCGCTGATTTTTTCGTGGATGGAGAATGATCCTAGCTATCATATACTCACGCCGCACACTCAACATATTTTTACAATTGAAGAAAAAAAATGAAACGTGATTCGCTCCATACAAAAAAATCGATTTTTTTTTTTTCAATATAAACTTTTTTGACTTTTTTTTACTTTAAAATAAATTTTATAAAAATAAAAGTTGTCAGGAATATCATAAGAGGTCATTTAAAAAAAAATCGCATCGATATTGGAACTTTGTTGCCTAAGTCCACTAATTTTCAGTATGGGCCCACTGTGCGGCGCTCGGTTTTTTAATTTCAAAAGAGGGCGCTCGGTTTTGGCCGTGGAGCCGTTTGATGTCTGCGCCAGCGATGCCATCCATACGAGGTTTCTCGTACATGTACGAGATTTAGTGGTCTTGGTACGAGGTACGAGCTTACATCCATCCTCGTACGATTTTGTACGAGATTCGTTGATACAAGTCATATTTTGGAACGCGCCTCTGACTATACGAAATTAATGAATGGTGTGTACGTACGAAAGGTTTCATTTCATTCATTTTACTTGTATTGTTTTAAGTTAACGTAGAAAATATGTTTATGTTAATTCCACTCTACTCCACGTCCACTATAGTAGGCACAGTTCGGATACTACATACAGTATCCAAAGCTAAATTCCGGTTGTACGACCTGCTACTTGCGACTATGGACACTAGATTGTCCAGAGCGGGGTGTAAGGTGTGTTTGAATAACTTGTACAAACTGCTCTGTAGTAATTTTTGATGAAACTGCTTTGTAGAGTGCTTGGTTATAAGATAGTTGACAAGAAAATCAATAGATTTAAAGCAATTTATTAAATAAATGGTATGTACTAGGTTGTGTTGACAAAATACGAGATTTCAGACCATATCTGTACGAGGGCACGCCTTCGGCGTTTGGCAACACTGCAAGAATGAGTGGTGGTCAGAGGCCTTAGTGTGAGTTTTTTTTACTTACGTTCGAACGCGTTCGATTGCGAGCGCGTTAGAATTTAGTATGGGAAATTAGGTTCTACGAGTGACCACCAGGTGGCACTATGACTAAATTCCCATACTAAATTCTAACGTGCTCGCAATCGAACGCGTTCGAACGTGAGTCAAAAAAACTCACACTAAGGCCTCAGCAGGTATGCCAAAGTTAACTTAGTCATAATAATTATAAGGTCGTCGACACACACACAGTGGGTGTCGTCACCAAGGCACAACATAAGGAAAACTGAAAAAGTATGGGAAGACTTGCCCACCAGGGGGCAATATAGGTAAAAAAATAGAAACTGAATAGGTACAAGTATGTCAAGTAAATTTTATTAATCTGATATAGGTATTCTACCACTCAGCAGATGAGCTATGCGACTCTGCAATTGCTAAGGCATTAAAGGAACTGAAGAATATAAAAGGACACCGCCTCTACTTGATTTGAACACATCAATCCTACCTAGTAAGTATTCATTATTTCACACACTATTTTTGATAAACAAATTATGGAGCCAATAAATTGGACATGGACGGGCATGGGCATGGAATTAAGAATTGTTGCAACTCATTGCCCTCAAAATACAGGAATAATTTTGGCCCAATGTCGTTATTTTTAATTGGCTCAGACTCTGATATTTTATTGTATTATAAATAAATCATACCGCTGTACTTATTTAATATGTGTATACTGATTTATAATAACATTCCAAACGGTTTAAAATTGTTGCAGGGTAATCTATTTTTAAAAAAATTGACCGTTTGGCTACAAGAGAGTTGTTTCTATAGTATTAAGGAATTTATAGATAAAAATTAATGTTAGGTATGTACTATTGAATGAAAATGAATAATTGAGTTTAGAATAATTGTAATAATATTAATTGCATGATAATAATTACATAAATAGACGTAAGTAAATAATTTGCTCGCTTGCTTGCAGGCAGAATACAAAGACTTTTAGGACATAAGATCTTTCCTTGAATTTGTATGTATTTTCTAGCAAATAAACATTTTTGATTTGATTTGATTTGATGGAATCCATTGCAATCTCACATTTTTAAAGTTACTGATATCTTGAATTTGCTTAATAATAGTATAGGCTATCGAAACACCTCTGACTCCAGAGGCGCATCGAGCCAAATGCTGCAGAGCACTTTTACTATCAGTAAGAATAACAAAATTTTGCCCGTTTAATCCACTGATGCAATTTAAAGCCTTCGATATTGCAATTAACTCCAGCGTCATTATTGATACATATGCAGATATTTTGTACATAGCCGAGAAATCTCCATTTATACCAAAATACGCTGCCCCACTGCCATTGGAACCTTTAGACCCATCAGTATAAAATTTGTACCTTCCGTTATATTTAGAATTCAGCTCTTCAAGTACATCCAATTTTAACAAGTTTAATTCAAAGTCACGTTTTGATTTCTTAACACACTCTAAATTACAATTAATAATGTCGTCTATATTTATATATGACATCCAAGTATTGAAACCAAACATTTCCAATGGATAAGAAGAGTGTATATTACCTAACACTTTTGACATCAGTATAGGCGGATAAAAGCAATGGAGTTCTTTTTGTTCGCCAATAAGTATTATTTATTTCACGTATTAGGCTAATAGTTGGATTATTTGTAAAAGACATCGCCTTCACACAGTATTTATAGGATAACTATAGTCTTCTCACAAACAACGGTGGTATACATAATTCACTTTCCATAATAATATAGGCGATGTTTTGATAAAACCTCCCACTATTCTTAATGCTCGATTTTGATTTTTTTCTATGTTATACAGATGGGTTTTAGCACAACTCCCGTAAAGATAACAACCATAGTCAAATCTACTTCTTATCAATGAGATGTAAGGCGTGCGTAAGTGTTTGGTATGAGTTCCCCAGGTAGGTCCCGCCAGTATTTTAATTATATTTAAAAACTTTGAAGCTTTTTGACATGTTTCATTAATGTGTCTGTTCCATAGGAGACTTCTATCGAGCCAATCCAAGGTATTTAACACATTCTACTGAGGTTAAGGAGTTGTTTTCGATCTTTAAATGAATTTGTTTTCTAAGACGTCCTCGACTAAAGATACAAAATTTTGATTTGATTGGTGATAGTTGAAGGCCAATATCATTCAAATTAGAAGCCATCGAATCGAGCGAAGCTTGCAATTTTACCTCAGAATAGTGTAAGTCTTTATTACTAATGAAGATTACAAAATCATCTGCGTATTGAGTAAATAATACCTCTGTTAATTTTTTACAAACCTTGTATGTTGCAATATTAAATAGCAAGGGTGCTAATGGGTCGTCCTGGGCCAAACCTCTCTTTGTCCTTCTAGTATAACAAGCCGGTATCTCTGTCTGATGGGTAGTAGTACTTTTAATCATTAACTGTCTGTCGCTCAAGAAAGACCAAATATAGTTACAAAGATTTTTACCTACCCCCAACTCATCTAAAATACAAATCAATTTGTCTACTAAAATATTATTATACGCGTCAGAGATATCGAGAAAACAAGCAACTGTAGAAATGTTTTTTGAGAAACCTTTTTGAACATGAGTTACAAATCTTGTGAGACAATCCAAACAGGAATGAAACTTTCTGAATCCGGAAGTATATGGGGATAAGATTGTATTTTTTTCAATATACCATTCGAGTCTGTTTACCAGCACACTGTGAAATATTTTGCATAAACAGGATAAAAGGGATATTGGTCGCAGTTTGGGCTCTTGATTAGCATTATTCCCAGTTTTCGGAAATGGTACAATTAAAATAGTTCGCCATTGATTAGGTAAACTGCCTAATCGATATATTGTATTATATAATTCAATTAGATATTTTTTGGCAATAGAAGGTAGATTGTATACCATTGAATAAGTAATACGCTAATAAGTAATCGCTGCCCGGAGCAGTATCTTTTTTTTAAGCATATATTTAATTCTTGTAAACGAAAGGGTAGTTCCAGTAATACATTATTAGACTTAAAACTAGGTGGCATGTTGCTAGCAAAATCCGGTGCGAGATTATGTAATAACTCCTTTTGTTTGTCTTCAGACGGCATAAATCGCGACGATTGACCGTAACCCTTAGTCCAACGCATCTTTTGCCACATCTCAGACACAGACGTTTTCTCATTAATACTATTACAAAATGATTTGAAATTCCGTGATTTAGCTTTTTGAATTAATGAACGAGAATGTTCAACTTTATTTTCGAGAATGGTTAAATTGTCAGGAGACGGATTGTTCCTAAATGTGCTCAAGGCTAATCGCCGTTCAGCTACTGCTCGAGACAGAGACGCATTCCAGTACTCTTTAGGTTTAAATTTGCTTGTTGGATTTGTGCATATTTTTTTAAGTGGAATATTATTGCTTGCCGATAAGTTTATCTGTGTTTCTAAGTAATTGTACATAGTTTGAGCATCTGTTGTTAAAGAATCACTATTTCCGAATAATGAAAATGAACTAATAAGGTCATTTTTATACATTTGCCAATTCGCCCGTTTAAAATTACGTTTCTTTGTAAAAGTCAACGTGTCACGAAAGTTTACAGTCATTTTAATTATTAAATGGTCACTACCTAAATTTTCATTTAGTACTTGCCATTTAGTCATTATTGCTATGTCTGAAGAGTATTATTGACTAGCTTGACTCTAGTGGGCTCACCGTTGTTTAGGGAAATAAAGCCAGTTTCTAGTGACGAATCTAATAATGGAGTACCCCTACTATCAGTCCTATATGACCAGTTGGAATGATGGCCATTAAAATCCCCCATAATCAAGGCCTTTATCGATATTCTTGAAAATACGCCATCCCAATCTAAAGCATCTGTACGAACCGATGATGGGCAGTAGAAACAAATAATGTTTTGTAGAACACTACAATTCAACAATTTAACCTGTATAGCTTCGATACCAGTATTATGCAAATTTATGGGACATACCTGAGTATTAAAAGACTTATGAACTATAACGGCTACACCGCCATAAGCATCCTGTCTATCGTTTCTATAAATATTATAGCCACTTAAATTAAAATAGTCTATATCCGAGTCCAGCCAAGTTTCACATATTGCAGCAATGTGGATGTTTTCCCTGTTAAGAAGTAACTCAAAATCAGCTACTTTGGGTTTCGAACTTTGAGAATTCCACTGAACTATATTTATCTCGAAATCTTTATATGACCTATCCATCAAATAATTGTCCTAATTTCTGAAATAAAACAAATTAAAAATAAATGATTTTAACTCTTCGACGATCATTTCAAATATCGAAATTATCTTCAATTTTATTTTTTGACATAAGTATCTGCTTCAACTTGTTGTAAATAGCTCTTATTCTGACTTTTGTTTCATATTTTCTTTCATGCTCTCTAGTTTCACTTCTTTGTACAGATCCGTTTTCCTTAATATTGTCTTGTGGCGTGTTTATATTTACAGACTCCATATGTTTTTTCTTTGTTTTTGGTTGTTTCTTTTTTCGGTTGGAGTTTGTAACGGACTTGCTGTAAATCCCTTCCTCATCTTCTTCAGAATCATCAGATACGTGCTCTTGCGAAATTTCCATCTCCTGAACTAAGTTGCTGTATCTATTCTGACTAATAGGCGGAAATGAGTCTTGTTCAAAAAGGCCTTAGAGATACTGCTGAATAACAATAAACAACAAAAGTCTGGTATAGATATAAATATCCCTCATAACATTGAACAAGACTCATTTCCGCCTATTAGTCAGAATAGATACAGCAACTTAGTTCAGGAGATGGAAATTTCGCAAGAGCACGTATATGCGAATCTTTTTCTCTTTCAAGAACACAGGGCATAATTTGTCCAACGATATATGTGGACCCTTGCAATTGAGACATTTAAATATCTGAGTTTCACAGTTTTCGTGCCCTTTTCCACATTTAGGGCAGAGGACTTTATTGTAGGGACAAAATTTCTTAATGTGGCCAAATTTCCAGCACAAAGAACATTGCATGATCGAGAAGCTGTACTTCTCTACTTTAAATCTGCAGCCGTAGGCATATACGTGTGGAGGTATAAAAGAACTTTTAAAGCACACACGAACGGTTTCACTATCTATCCATTTACCGTCCCCATTCGTCCGTTTCATTCTTTTTACAGACAATATTTCCGTTGTACTGCTTAAAGATTCCAAGATTTCAGTTTCACTCATTTCTAACTCCACCCCTCTAACAATGCCGTACGATGACACATATTGATCTGCATAATTAGCTTTTATATCCAATTCTATAAGTTTCTTATTATTTATTACCCTCTCTGCCTGTTCCTTGCTGCTCAACTTAATGACCACTTTATATGGATTTCTAAATTTCACGCTAGTTATACCTTCAATTTTTTCATCACGTAGCAGTCTTGCCAAGGCCATTTGTTTTGGCATTATTTTTAGCGATGATAAAATTATTTCAAAACTACCCTCAGAATCAACGTTTTCTTCTATAATGTCATTGTTATTTTGACTGTGATTCTCCAAAGAATTACTCTTTAATTATCTTTTTGGCCTTCTCCTTGTAAATGTAACAAAGCCCTCTTCACTACTTTCTTCACTCTTATCCCTTTGTCTCTTCTCGACATTATTTCTCTCAATATGACTGTTTTTTGAAACAGATACTCTTCGATAACCCTTGTAACTCTTTTTCACACTCGTTAATAATTTCAGAGTCACTTTTTTCCAAATTGTCATCTTCGACACTACTTTCTTTCATATCAATAACGAATCGATATTTTTATTAGCTGGCGTATGGTCAGACGGCTCGCGGAACGGTTAAAGCGAATAAACACGTGCGTTCGTTATACCGCCTCACGCGCAACTCTTGACATGAATATTTACTCTGTGTAGTATTATATTGTTTTAATTATTGTAAATGTGAAGACTATGTGGATCATTGTTTAATTCTCAGTTAGTTTTTAACATGGTCTGGCAGTTTTGAGTATTTTTGCGGCCTAGCCAAATGTCCTTTCTTTGGTATTGTTCGTTGAATCGTTGAGCTCCTTTAGTTATGAGTTGAGCTGCACAACGACTGACAAATGCGTGCACTGACTGGACAGGTCCACTCAATCTGTGTGGTTCTTTCATCAAAAGACCATTTCAGACACCAATCGACATGGTCTTCACATGATCTGACCAAGATTATGTCTGAACTTTAAAAGAGACTGTGACCTCTGAGTTTGTTTCGGCCTTTCTTCTCAGAGTAGTCAGATAGTAAACGCCGGCCTCATCTAGTTTAAAAAAATATGTTTTGACGTGTAAAAGTGTTTGTAAAAACCAACTTACAGAAATAAAATCATTTATCATTTGTCGCACATAGTGAAGTAGTGACAAGGAGGCGACATATCCTGAGGTGATTGAGGAGTGAAGACGTATTCCACGTATTATTATTTAAATGATATAACTATAAGCCAAAAGCCCAGGGTTTGTTACCATGGTTCTCTATTAACCAATAACCATGCGTGAAACTGAACGCAGCCAAACGATGACGATTTGACGTTTGATGCCAAGTTGTCAAAAAAATGTCAGCCAACAAGGAAAATAACCTTGTTCAGGCTTACAGTGAATTAAATAAATTCTGCCAAAGTGGTGACTATGATAGAGCGTTAAAAGCAACGGGAAAAGGTAAGGAATCTAACCCTGTAATATTTTCCAAAAGTATTCACAGTTCATTTTGTAAATGACGAAATAATATTACCACACTTTCTAGCCCTATCTCTTCACATATCTCTCGATTTCTCGTATATTTCTCTTCAAAATTATAAAAATCTGCCTTAAATTTATTGTCATACGGATTCGCAAGTGATATTTGATCGATATTCATACTGTAAAGTGTATATAATATATAATAAAAATTTCGGTGTTTCCTAAAGTTCATGTCATGGTTTATAGTTACTTATTATTCAGATAACAATTTAATTGAAACCAAATATGTCTATAATCCCTCCTTTCCATATGCTACTGCTTTTAAATTCTCATTTATTATTCCAACCACATAATCATCTGTAATAAGTGACCTGTATAACTAGTTTGGCTTCAATTGCAAACTATGTTACTATCCATATGTTATCATAAATGCAGTGTTATTTTTCGCTGCACATAACATAACTTACCCAAACACATTGTAGAATTATTGTGTAAATTACTTAATAACTTTCTGTATATATTTTTATTTTCTAATCAGTGCACAACTTAAGCTTTTCAGCTATGCAGCATGTAGTCCGAACGTCGAGAGAATGCTGTCAGTTTCGTAGTAACGAATATGTGTTTTGCGAATTTGATCCTTAGTTACTAGAAATTGTCCAACTGACAGATGTCAGGAACGCAAGTTTTGAGATGTTTCATTGTAGCCCCTCTAAATTTCTTCCTTAAAAATTATTTAACTACCCACATGTATTTCTTCATAAGCAATTCTCTTTGCCTTCTGTAAAAATATTAAATGTTTTACTTATTTTTCTGTCTTGCTCTTATTTGCCAAGTGCGAGTGTGAGTTTAACATGCATTATATAACTTCTGCAAAAAGAACTGAATATTACTGACTACATTTTCAATGATAATAAAGATGTAGAAATACTATTCTGAAAGGAGTAATTGTAGGCATTCATATCAGACAATGACAGAAAGTTATTTTAAGAAAATCCATTTAAATCCTCATTGTTTAACACATTCAGGGCCACTAAACGTCCATAGGTGTCATATCAATAAAACTTCCATTGTGTCTCGTTCAGTGACCTTGAAAGCATTAGATTGTTTAAACACAACCATCCACCATTTCAGTCCTTCAAATAGCTCCAAATGAGCAGAAGGCATTCCACTGCAAGATAGTGTGCCTCATCCAACTGCACAACTTCAAGGAGGCTCTAGCAGTGCTCTGCAACACTAAGAATGCTGCCTTGGCCTCCGATCTGCACTTTGAGAAGGCATACACTCAGTACCGTCTCAACTGCCCCAAGGATGCACTGCAGACTGTTGATACTGCTCCGGAGTTGACAACAGCTTTAAAGGAACTAAGGTAGTTAGATAAACATTTACTTTGAAAAGCAAAGGAAATCAGATGTTACTGTAACCAACTTTGACCAAGTTTGGGAAAGACTTGGCATATTTACCACATTCAGACCCTCAGATACCTCATTATTGGCATGTTCTCATGAAATAAATTCATCCTGCCCCTGTGTCAGCTAGAAATGCAACTAAAAAGGCTAACTGAAATATTACTTGTTAATTTAAGTCAATTCAATTAGTAAATGACATTGTTTTGTTGCTATCAGAATACAATTTAGAAATAACTAAACCTAATTATTTCGAAATTGTATTCTGATAGCCAGTAATAGTTCTTACCTACAGTTGTATTCAACCTCTCGTTTAACCTTGTATACCATATTATTCAATTTATAATCATGATTATGGTGCTGACAAGACTCAATTGACCAAAATAGGCTTCCCTTAAGAAAAAAAATTGCCAAATCTGTAGTTTGTGGTAGCGGAAAAAATATATGTTAATTTTGAACATATTTCCCAGAACTTGGCTGTTACCAAAACACGTTTTGAATAAAACTTTCAATACAAACTAACATTAAACTAACCTCTTACCTTGAGTTCTAATCCAAAATATCTGCATTAAATATCAACAAACGTTACCTATTTAATTAATAACAAGAACGTCATAATTTAATGCAGAATTTGATTGTATTTTATTTTCGATTATACAACTCAATTTTGAGTAAATAGATAATTGCTTCATATTTTGCAATAAATTACAAGCGTTGTGTCTTCGCGCTTCTCTTTCTTTTCTATGCATCTGACAGTGACCGCGGTTTAGGTGTTGTCAGCGTCTTATGGGTGTTACCACACAATCAATCGATGCTATATCGATCGACATCGATCGACGTTGATCGATCGGTGTGGGAGCTTTGCAGCTGCTGATCGATGGATACTGTCCGGCGATATTCCATCAGTATCTTCCAAAATGTATTCAGAAGAGGACATGTTGTTGTTGGCCAGTACGATGTTGTTACTCGTAATAGTACGGAGACGCAAACGCAGAAGACTTTGGATGCGACCAATTTTTAGAGCTAGAGCTTATTTCATCCAGACGTCAATTTAAATAGCGGTTTGGATGCTTTTCGAATGAGTAACAGTGGTATTGAAAATCGATCGACGATCGATCGATTGGTGTAGTGGAAACTGTCGATCGATGTCGACTAATCCATTCTACCATCGATCGATGGCATCGATCGATTGGTGTGGTAACACCCTAACATTGAATACAAATCTATCCAGGGCTCAAATCATGTACCGTCTGGAACAATACCAGGACTGTTACAACTTGTACCGTGACATCGTGAAGAATACCACCGATGAGTATGAAGATGAGAGGAAGGCCAATATGTCCGCCGTTGTGGCTAACCTTGCTGCACTTAATCCTGTGAGTATACCTTATTTATTGTATTAACCATTTAAGTTTACATTGATGCACAAGAAGTCGGTAGTACTCAAGCATTCATATCTCAGGTCTGGAATATATATACAATAAAGCTGAAATTTTGTTTTTTTGGCTTAAGACGCTAATCTCTGGAAGTGTCAGTCGGATTTGAAAAAAAAAAATTGCATTTGATAGCCCAATTCTCGAGGAAGGTTATAGGCTATTTAACATCACGCTACACGACCCTTAGGAAACGAGAAAAAGAAAAAAAACTCCGAAAGAATGCTAATAGAAAACGAAGTCTTTAATAAAATCTGTTCCTGATGGTTGATATTGGAATCAAACTCGATAAGTTAACTCAATCAAAGTCAATAAGTCACTGTATGTGACCTCTGAAACTGTTTATTTCAACAAATCACAGCACCTAACAAGAGACCAGAGATTAACTATTAAAAATTATAAGACATAAAATTAATATAAATTATTATGAGTCGCAGGTTTTGTATTTTCGGTTATTTATTTTATTTTTAAGTTTTTTTGTTTTGACTTTTTAAATGTGGTACCTACCCCAAACTAGTTTGTATGACCAATTCGAATAACTTCCTGTCACTGTTATTTACACATACACATAATCAGCCTATGATGCTGGACACAGGCCTCCTCTCTGTGAGACGGAGTGAACCGTAATCCACCACGCGGGCCTAGTGCGGGTTGGTAGATGTCACATATCTTAGAATTTTTGGTTCTAGGACATGCCGGTTTCCTCACGATGTTTTCCTTCACCGTTTTGAGAGCAGTGGTGATGAAATAATTTACACAAAGTAAAGCGCCTGTCCGGGTTCGTTCACTGTTATTTACTTGCTATGTAAATAAAAATAACAGGAAGTTATTATAACATCATCAACATACACTAAGTGAGAAAATACGTATTAATTTATATGGGACCACCTCGCGAGCTTCCTCTACCAAATGTGAAAAGAATTACGTAAATCAGCCCAGTAATCACAGAGAAATTGGTGTACATGCATGAAAAAAAAAAACCACCGAATGCATGACGTCTTTCTTTTTTGAAGTTGGTTAAAACTATCTATTACTGTTGAATTTCCCACCACCACCTTTTGAATAAAAATTAACTACCACAAATAACAATCATCATATTCTGCTTCAGTCTTCAGAGCTCCCTCAATTCGAAGATAGCACTTACGAGCTTTCATACAACGCTGGCAGCACGCTGGCCATGCGCGGCAAGTACAACGAAGCATTGCCTGTACTGAAGAAGGCCGAACATGCTTGCTCTGAAAGTGTAATTGAGGATGGAGGGACTGAGGAGGAGGCGAAGGAAGAAGCTGCTATTATCAGGTAATTCAATGTCGGACTTAAAAAACAACTTATTATTAAAGTGGTAAGGTACAGAAAACCTTCCTTATATCATTCTTTTTCTTACATGTACCCTACGAACTATATTTTGAGGATGCTAGGCTTTTTTTCGTTGTTCGGAGGTTAGAAGAGGCGTTGATCAGCTCACGGTAGCCTGTAAGACCTTACGGGGCCGTATTGACAGCCCAGAGCCGGCCAATTCGGCCGATTATTTGTGCCCGACAAATACATCAGATACCAATCAGAGCACAATCTGTTTTCTCAACTGTCATCCAAAACTGCAGCCGGGGCCGAATTCTCAGTCGGTCGTAATTTTAAAGCCCTTCTGACTGGCAACCCTGAATGTGATGTATCAATGGAGTAAAATTATGCATATATATCTGGTGTTCTATGAGAGAAAGTATGTATATAGCAAAGGTGTCCACTGTTTCATGATAGTTTTAAATTAAATTACTTATAAACAACATATAGAGAAGAATTTGTGTGTTATGAACACTTTGTTTAGTCATAGAAAGGTTCACAGGTATACGTGGGAAAGGTAAGACTGTAGAAGTATGATTGACTTTGTGATTGTGGATGAAAGATTAAAGAGTAAAGTTACAGATACTAGACCATGTTAATGTAGGGACTGATCCTTATCTGGTTATGTGTCGGATGGATGGTCTGTTCAGACATTGGCGTCACCGAGTTTGCGTTCCTGTGACTGCTCTAGAAAGAATAAAAGTGGAAAGACTGCAAGAATTGAAAGTAAAAGAGGAATATAAAAGGGAAGTAAAAGCGAAGACAGATAAAATATTTGGTGATAAAAATGATTACAGCCTAGAAGAAGTATGGAATTTAGTGAAAAATAGTATGGTGCAAGTAGCCACAAAAGTATGTGGTCTAGCGCAGAGGAAATGTGGTAGTAGAACGAATGATTCTTCGTGTGATGATTTTTCTTGTGTTCTTTTCAACAGGGTGCAACAAGCATACTGTCTGCAGCAAATGGGCAAGGAGAAGGAAGCTGCCTCCATCTACCAGAATGTGTTGAAGGACAAGCCGAGCGACCAAGCGCTTGTTGCTATTGCTAGCAACAATATCGTAGTTATTAACAGGTAACTTTTTATTTACAATTTACATACTCATTTTATCATCATCCTAACTAATATTATTAATGTGAAAGTGACTTTGTTTGTTTGTTACGATTTTACACTAAAACGGCTGAACCGATTTAGATGAAATTTGCAACTCACTGACGTCGTGTAGACCTCATGGTCTACGCAACACACTGGACGTCACGCAAAATCCTGCATCGCGCAAGCAGAGTTTACCGCGCAACTAGCATATATTAGAGTTGCCGCGAATAGTGTTTATAGCGAATAATCGAATACCGATTAATCGCCATTCACTTTGGCGAATAGTCGAATAACTCGACATTACTATTCGACATAAAAAAAAACATTAAACACATTAAAAATATTTCTAATTTCTTCTAAGGTTGTGAGAAAAGAAAACAAAGTTAAAGAAATCTGTTTCATGTTATACATACCTACATATATGTAGTAAATTTAATTTTCCATTTTTAAATGCTGGCAACCCTTTTCTTGTACAAGTCTTTCTTTACGTTCTAAGTTTAGTTTACGTTACGGGGAATACCCCGTTTTGTATAACCCAGCGATTATTATTGTAGGGGATTTCCCGCTCAATCAATACGCTTGTGTTTAGGATAGGCGGCACGCATTTGTTAATTGATTTTCGACATCGGTTGACGTTTTTTTATTTTTTATTTCTATACTTATTTAAAAATTGCTATTGAATTAAAGACTTGATGAATACTTAATTAGTTAAAGTGTTACTTAATAAAAAAGAACAATCATGCCAAACCCAGGAAAAAAATCTCATGTTTGGCTACATTTTGAAGAGGAAGAGAACAGTGCAAAATGTGTTTTGTGTGGTGTAAAAATAAGTAGAGCAGCAAAAAAAGCAGGAACAACGGCTTTGCAGAATCATTTGAAATTCAAACACCCAGGTTAGTTTTTTTTACCTATATTATTTATTTTACCGTTACTAAGTAATAATAAAATAAGAACGTTATTTAATATAATATTTGTTTCAAAAGTTATTTTCATTTATGAAGTATATAATTGTACTATTGTGAGTTTTGTAGCACATTATTTAAATAATTGCCGCTACCTAAGTTCCTGATTAAAGGTTCTTTTCTTTGTTCGCAGATGAGTATTGTAAAATGTATGGAAGCTCAAGTAGTCATGCTCAACATAATGCTCCCGCAGGAGCATCTTCAAGTACCTCCTCATCCACCCAGTTGCCCAGTCAGCCTTTGGTGCAACAGTCACTGCAACAACTACTTGAAAAAAAAAAGCTTTGGGACATCAACGATAGCCGAGCAAAAAGATATCACTACTTGATTGGTGAAATGATCGCTGTTGACAACGAGCCACTTTCCATCGTCGATCATCATGTAGGCTTTAAACGTCTTCTTAATAATGCTTTGCCGCAATACACCATTCCTGGCAGGACATATTTTACCGAGAAAATAATTCCAGACATGTATGAGAGAGTGGTTAGCAAACTAAAAAACGAGTTAGAAAAGGCTGAAGCTATAGCATTCACTAGCGATCTTTGGACTTCTTCTGTAAATAATGCTGCATTTCTGAGTTTCACCGGACACTGGATATCAGAAAACTTTAAACTGAATCATGCCGTTCTAAACATGGCGCATTTTCCTGAATCACACACATCAGAAAATATCAAAAGAGAACTGTTACAGTGTGTAACGAAATGGGACATACCCATCACTAAAATTCAAGCGATTGTTCACGATAATGGGGCGAATATGGTTAAAGGAGTTAAGGAAACTCTACTTCCTTCACAGCGTTGCTTCATACATACTCTCCAGCTGGTGATAAATAATGCATTAGATAACAGTTCTCCAATAAAAGAAATTCTTACTAGTGCCCGCCGCATAGTGACACATTTTAATCATTCAGGATATACAAAACTTGAAAGTATTCAATCTGAGCTCGGACTTCCTAACCATAAACTGATTCAAGATATTCAAACTCGCTGGAACTCAACATATTACTTACTGGAGCGTCTATCTGAACAAAAAAGAGCAATTTCGGTGTATATTTCAGAATCAAGGAGCGTGAATTTTGAAAATTTGACCAGTGATCAGTGGGAGGTTATAGAACATCTGTTAAAGCTCTTAAAACCTTTCGAAGAGATAACAAAAATCACGAGTTCCACATATGCACCCATATCAGATGTGATACCTAGCACTGTTTCATTAATCAGATACCTAATGAAAGATGCGCTGATTCAACAAACTGCACACGTTGATGATTTTAGAAAGGCGTTGATAGAAAATATGGAAGCCCGTTTTAACTTGGATGATCTATGCTTTACGAAGACATATTACTTGTCGACATTTTTAGACCCCCGCTACAAGAACTTTTACTTTGACGCTACCCAAGTTGAACGGATCCGTAGAGCTGCGCTCAGAGAAGGTCTTAGGCTTTCTTTAGATGACGAAAATGATGATTCGGATCCAGAAACGGCATCCAAAAGGTCTCGTTTAGACAATGTAAATGAGCATGATTCGGAAACTCATAAACTATTTTGGGCATGTTTTGAAGAATCACCTATAGAGCAACCTACTGAAGAGCAACCCAAGAATGCCACTGCTGAAGAAATCGCCAACTACATCGCATTAGCAAAGGCTGACAGAAAAATAAACCCATATGAATGGTGGGCTTTGAGTACCAATAAGAATAGATTTCCTATTTTAAGTAAGCTTGCTAAACGATACTTAATCACACCAGCAAGCTCTGTTTATTCAGAAAGACTATTTTCCGAGGCAGGTTTAATTTACGAGGAAAAACGAAACCGACTTGCTCCAGAACGTGCAGAAAAAAATGTTTTTTTGCACCACAATCTGCCTCTGTTGGATTTTAAATATTAATTAAAAAGCCTTACTAATTTAATTTCATGAATATGATAGGCACAGGCACATATTACAGATAATAATTGATATTGTGTATTGTTTTATTAAGTAAAATAATTTAAAAAATGATTATTTTTTACTCATTAGTTCTTTTGTTCGTTAAAAGTTTATTTTCGACGACTATTCGCCGAATGCCGAATAATACTAGCTATTATTCGGTATTCGACGAATATCAAAAAAATGACGAGTAATGCCGAATACCGAATAATAGCGAGTATTCGCGGCAACTCTAGCATATATACAACATCCCGACATCAACCGTCGGGCAGTTGCCCACCAGACACGACACCCGTCTGGTCGGAGGATCCTCCCTTTTCTATGGAGGATGAGTGAACTTTACACCCTGTTCCTCATTCCTCTATAACCTGGATGAGGACATAGGATACTTTTATGCCGATGTTTACACGGGTTCGAGGCTGATGCGGGCTGCTAGTTCATCATAATTCTCCTGCTCTTATCCCAATTTATTTGTGGTCGGCGCAGCATATCTTTTACTTCCATATTACTTCCATCCTTCTCTATTAGTCGCCATCTCGGAAGTCACTCCATTTCTGGCCGTATCATCTTTCACACAGTCCATCCATCGTTTCTTTGCTCTTCCTCTACTCTTATAGCCATCCACGTTCAAACTCAAAACTCACCTCACGGCAATTTCCCGATTCCTCCGCATCACATGTCCATACCATGAAAACCAATATGTACTCTTTTTAAAACAACTCGAAAGTAAAATCGGCCTCGTAGTTGTTTTAACAGTTTTGCCAACAAGTCCCCGAAACTGAAATTACTTCAGTAAAGTTCAAAATATCTAACTGTCACACAGACAAATAGAGCCTGTCTTTTTTGACATGCAAGTGACATTCAATCTTTAGGACGTTTGTCCACCGCAGCGGTCACGTTTGGTTTGAATAATCTTGTTTCTCGGTGACGGTGAAAACGTTTACTACAAGGAACAGATAGATGACAGTGACATGTGGACGTTCAAAGTGCTCATGAGCTCCATTTCAGAAAAAAACGAAGATTTTTGATTAGATTTTTAGAAGTAGCTCATTATTATCTATGGAGTAACTACAGATTTGACAGACTTTAAAAGTATGAAAACTCCTCCATATTTCACCGATAAACCTTGTTGCTAGTAAAAATAAAATTGTATGTTGTAAATATCATCAATATCCTAAATCCTCGATTACCTAGCAGTTCAAATAGGAAAAAACAACTAGTCCGCCATATTGACAACAGAATGACGTCACTTAGCTAACCAAATGCATCGTCATCCAAAACTACACGTTTATGCAAAATTTCATCTGAATTAGTTGAGGATAACTGCTTTAACTTATAACTGATTCATTTGCAAGATTTGATCCGAACATACATACTTACATACATACAAACATTGCAAGCTTGTAAAAATACTAACGCTTTGACAGCGACTTCGTTCATCCTAAATTCCGTAAGAATATCGAAAAATCTGGCCTTATATCCTTCTTTATCTGTGCAATATTTCAGTTTTCTATTTTGTACTGGGCGTTGACGAGTCAGTCAGTAAATGAGTTAGGATTTTTCATTTTATATCTATTGATAATTCCTTTTTCTCATTTTCCAGGGACACTAACGTGTTCGATTCCCGCAAGCGTATGAAGGCGGCGACGGCGGACGGATTGGAACACAAACTGAACTCAAGACAGCGTGCCTCCATCACTTACAACCAAGCTATACTCGCTATTTATTCTAACCAGGTATGTGCTGATAATCTGCACCATTGCATTTATGAAAAAAAACCGCTTAGAGGCCAGCGCACATCGGCGGACGGCGGGGCAGGGTATTTTAAATTTACCAACGTCATCCAGTAGTGGCCGCTGGTGGCATGCTGCCGGCATCCAGTAGTGGCCGCTGGTGGCATGCTGCCGGCATCCACTAGTGGCCGCTGGCGGCATGCTGCCGGCATCCACTAGTGGCCGCTGGCGGCATGCTGCCGGCATCCAGTAGTGGCCGCTGGCGGCATGCTGCCGGCATCCACTAGTGGCCGCTGGCGGCATGCTGCCGGCATCCACTAGTGGCCGCTGGCGGCATGCTGCCGGCAGCCACTAGTGGCCGCTGGCGGCATGCTGCCGGCATCCACTAGTGGCCGCTGGCGGCATGCTGCCGGCATCCAGTAGTGGCCGCTGGCGGCATGCTGCCGGCATCCACTAGTGGCCGCTGGCGGCATGCTGCCGGCATCCACTAGTGGCCGCTGGCGGCATGCTGCCGGCATCCAGTAGTGGCCGCTGGCGGCATGCTGCCGGCATCCACTAGTGGCCGCTGGCGGCATGCTGCCGGCATCCACTAGTGGCCGCTGGCGGCATGCTGCCGGCATCCACTAGTGGCCGCTGGCGGCATGCTGCCGGCATCCACTAGTGGCCGCTGGCGGCATGCTGCCGGCATCCACTAGTGGCCGCTGGCGGCATGCTGCCGGCATCCACTAGTGGCCGCTGGCGGCATGCTGCCGGCATCCACTAGTGGCCGCTGGCGGCATGCTGCCGGCATCCAGTAGTGGCCGCTGGCGGCATGCTGCCGGCATCCACTAGTGGCCGCTGGCGGCATGCTGCCGGCATCCACTAGTGGCCGCTGGCGGCATGCTGCCGGCATCCACTAGTGGCCGCTGGCGGCATGCTGCCGGCATCCACTAGTGGCCGCTGGCGGCATGCTGCCGGCATCCACTAGTGGCCGCTGGCGGCATGCTGCCGGCATCCACTAGTGGCCGCTGGCGGCATGCTGCCGGCATCCAGTAGTGGCCGCTGGCGGCATGCTGCCAGCATCCACTAGTGGCCGCTGGCGGCATGCTGCCGGCATCCACTAGTGGCCGCTGGCGGCATGCTGCCGGCATCCACTAGTGGCCGCTGGCGGCATGCTGCCGGCACCCACTAGTGGCCGCTGGCGGCATGCTGCCGGCATCCACTAGTGGCCGCTGGCGGCATGCTGCCGGCATCCAGTAGTGGCCGCTGGCGGCATGCTGCCGGCATCCACTAGTGGCCGCTGGCGGCATGCTGCCGGCATCCACTAGTGGCCGCTGGCGGCATGCTGCTGGCATCCAGTAGTGGCCGCTGGCGGCATGCTGCCGGCATCCACTAGTGGCCGCTGGCGGCATGCTGCCGGCATCCAGTAGTGGCCGCTGGCGGCATGCTGCCGGCATCCACTAGTGGCCGCTGGCGGCATGCTGCCGGCATCCAGTAGTGGCCGCTGGCGGCATGCTGCCGGCATCCACTAGTGGCCGCTGGCGGCATGCTGCCGGCATCCACTAGTGGCCGCTGGCGGCATGCTGCCGGCATCCACTAGTGGCCGCTGGCGGCATGCTGCCGGCATCCACTAGTGGCCGCTGGCGGCATGCTGCCGGCATCCACTAGTGGCCGCTGGCGGCATGCTGCCGGCATCCACTAGTGGCCGCTGGCGGCATGCTGCCGGCATCCAGTAGTGGCCGCTGGCGGCATGCTGCCGGCATCCACTAGTGGCCGCTGGCGGCATGCTGCCGGCATCCAGTAGTGGCCGCTGGCGGCATGCTGCCGGCATCCACTAGTGGCCGCTGGCGGCATGCTGCCGGCATCCACTAGTGGCCGCTGGCGGCATGCTGCCGGCATCCAGTAGTGGCCGCTGGCGGCATGCTGCCGGCATCCAGTAGTGGCCGCTGGCGGCATGCTGCCGGCATCCAGTAGTGGCCGCTGGCGGCATGCTGCCGGCATCCACTAGTGGCCGCTGGCGGCATGCTGCCGGCATCCACTAGTGGCCGCTGGCGGCATGCTGCCGGCATCCACTAGTGGCCGCTGGCGGCATGCTGCCGGCATCCACTAGTGGCCGCTGGCGGCATGCTGCCGGCATCCAGTAGTGGCCGCTGGCGGCATGCTGCCGGCATCCACTAGTGGCCGCTGGCGGCATGCTGCCGGCATCCACTAGTGGCCGCTGGCGGCATGCTGCCGGCATCCACTAGTGGCCGCTGGCGGCATGCTGCCGGCATCCAGTAGTGGCCGCTGGCGGCATGCTGCCGGCATCCACTAGTGGCCGCTGGCGGCATGCTGCCGGCATCCACTAGTGGCCGCTGGCGGCATGCTGCCGGCATCCACTAGTGGCCGCTGGCGGCATGCTGCCGGCATCCACTAGTGGCCGCTGGCGGCATGCTGCCGGCAGCCACTAGTGGCCGCTGGCGGCATGCTGCCGGCATCCACTAGTGGCCGCTGGCGGCATGCTGCCGGCATCCAGTAGTGGCCGCTGGCGGCATGCTGCCGGCATCCACTAGTGGCCGCTGGCGGCATGCTGCCGGCATCCAGTAGTGGCCGCTGGCGGCATGCTGCCGGCATCCACTAGTGGCCGCTGGCGGCATGCTGCCGGCATCCAGTAGTGGCCGCTGGCGGCATGCTGCCGGCATCCACTAGTGGCCGCTGGCGGCATGCTGCCGGCATCCACTAGTGGCCGCTGGCGGCATGCTGCCGGCATCCACTAGTGGCCGCTGGCGGCATGCTGCCGGCATCCACTAGTGGCCGCTGGCGGCATGCTGCCGGCATCCACTAGTGGCCGCTGGCGGCATGCTGCCGGCATCCAGTAGTGGCCGCTGGCGGCATGCTGCCGGCATCCACTAGTGGCCGCTGGCGGCATGCTGCCGGCATCCACTAGTGGCCGCTGGCGGCATGCTGCCGGCATCCACTAGTGGCCGCTGGCGGCATGCTGCCGGCATCCAGTAGTGGCCGCTGGCGGCATGCTGCCGGCATCCACTAGTGGCCGCTGGCGGCATGCTGCCGGCATCCACTAGTGGCCGCTGGCGGCATGCTGCCGGCATCCACTAGTGGCCGCTGGCGGCATGCTGCCGGCATCCAGTAGTGGCCGCTGGCGGCATGCTGCCGGCATCCACTAGTGGCCGCTGGCGGCATGCTGCCGGCATCCACTAGTGGCCGCTGGCGGCATGCTGCCGGCATCAACTAGTGGCCACTGGCGGCATGCTACCGGCATCCAGTATTATATTATTTTGTGGCAAAAAATATCGATTCATTATTCATTATTTTTTTATTGAATGATTATTTTATTATTATTATAATTAAATATAATTGTTTTTTTCGTACTTTTTCCCCGTTCTCTCTAGGGAATATTTTATAAAGCACACGGTAAATTAAAAAAAAAAAAATCAATAAACTCCTTTTTCTCGTATCATTCCAGCCCGATTTTTGCAAGCAATGCTGTGTAAAATTAGTCCGCGAGTTCAACGCGGAGCACCGCGCGGCGCTGGTGGAGGCGTCGTCGCTGGTGAAGGAGGCGCGGCGGCCCGCGGCGGCGGCGCTGCTGCTGGCGCGCGGCGGGCCGCTGGCGCTGGCGGCGGCGCACGTGCTGCTGGCGCACGTGAGGACTCATTACACCCTGTTTATTAAACCTACAAAAAATACACAATGATAATATGAGATATAAACCTTATGAAAAACTTAAAATATATAGAATCTCATAAGTATTATAAAAGTGTAGCCCAGTCGAAAGAAGACCAAAGAAAGGTTGTACAACACCACACAACAGAGGTAGGTCGGCGGCATCCGGTGATACCGGAGGGGATCCCTGATGCAATTCCAGGACAGGGTATTGAAGGCAAAATCAAAATCAAAATCAAAGTCATTTTTTCAAAATCAAAGTCATTTATTCAAACTAGGCTGAAAATCAGCACTTTTCGAACGTCAAAGTTACATAAGACAGTCCCCCAAAAATGCCCGCCCGTCACCGGCATTGGCAATGTCTAGAGACACCGCTAAGACGACCCCACCCTGGGCAACAGCATTCCCCGTCGTGAGGGCTCGCACGCGCATGATGGCGTCCACCGTAGAGCGCCCCCTGCGGCAACCAAACTGGCTCTCCGCCAAATCCGGGCCCACCCGCACCAGTCGCCCGACGAGGCGGTCTGCAATGACTCTTTCAAAGAGCTTGCCCACCTCGCCGAACAGCACGATGGACCGATAAGCGGGCAGAGAGTCCGCAGGGCGCCCCGGCTTGTGTGAGCGCGTTCCCTGGAACCTCGGATGGGTGTTAGTCAGTAAGAGTCTGACACATCCTCCCACTCCGCTCAGAGCGGGAGAAGTTTTTTTATAATTTCCGACCCAAAAAAAAGGGCGCCCCGACTTCTTTATGAGGACCAATTACTTCGTCTTCCAACGAAGCGGGAACTGAGAGGCCCAAGAGCCTCCAAGGCCCTGGTCGACGGCACCGGGGATCATTGGATCTGGTGCGACTTCCGCGATCCCCGGCCGGCCCACCATTGCGGGCCACCTCAGGCTCGCGGGGGGAATGAGGTGTAAAACTTCCCCCGCGACACTACGCTCCGCCACCTCGGTTCGACTATATCTGTGCTAACTAAATGTAAATCACTTCTGATAATACTGTTTTATTATTTTACAGGGTGACCGCAAAGGTGCCGTGAAACTCCTAGAAGAGAGCGAGTTCAAATATCGCCCGGGTGTCATCGGCGTACTGTGCACGTTGTTATGTGCCGATAACGAGTTCGAGAAGGTCTCACAACTGTTCACCGATGTGTATGAGCACTACAACAACGACGAGGTATGTGTTAAGGTGTAAGCCCCAGCGTAGCCCGCGAAATTATAATTTTCATACGTTTTTTTGCAATTTTCAGTTCAGTATTAGGATGTAAGTCGCCGCCGTTAGCGGCCTCGACTTACGAGTTGTAGGTTGTAAGTTCGAACCCAGGCAGGCGCTTTACTTTGTGTAAATAATTTCACCACCACTGCTCTCAAAACGGCGAAGGAAAACATCGTGAAGAAACCGGCATGTCTTAGAACCAAAACTTCGAACACATGTGATATCTACCAACCCGCACTGGGCCCGTGTGGTGGATTACGGCCCACTCCCTCTCACAGAGAGGAGACGACATTAGGATGTATGTTGATCAAAGTATTTTGATTCGCGACTGTAACAAATATGTATTTAACTATTTACAGAATTACAATCATTAAAATCATCAATACAACTCTCCCGAGTTCAAATTGCAAAAAACGTACGAATATTTAAATGCGCGTCCCCTTAAAATAGCGCTATTCTCTTTTGATAAAATTGAGGTCATTATATAATTCACACGGTTGGCGTAATGGCTGAGCGATCGACTGCTACGCAGCGTGTCGCGGGTTCGATCCCCGCACGGAACAAGTATTTGTATGATCTGCAAGTAATTGTTCTGGGTCTGGGTGTTTGTGAGTTTCTATGTTTGTAAACGCACCCACAATACAGGAAGAAATTCCTAGTGTGGGGCAACGTTTTTAAAAAAAAAGAAAAAGAAAAGAAAGAATTTGGAGAGTCAAGTTACATGGAGAAATTATAACTATTATGACCTATTTGATCGATCAGTAACAAAAGCGTTGTGTTTCGATTTGAGATATGTTGTGAAATTACAAAGTTCCAGTACCGTTATAACTTTGGTCCTTACCTTGGCAATGTATCGATTATTTAAGGATCCATACCTCAAAAGGAAAAATGTAACCCATATAGGATCACTCGTGTGTCCGTCTGTTTGTCCGTCTGTCACAGCCAATTTGCTTCGAATCTACTGGACCGATTAAGTTGAAATTTGGTACATGTATGAATTTCTGTGATCCAAACACGAACGTGTACTGTAATGAAATGAATTTTGAATATGGTCACTTTTGGCCCCCCAAAAGTGACATATTCAAAATTCATATCTTTGAATGTATGGGCGAACATGTTTTTCAACTACAATCAAAATCAAAAGTCATATTCAAACTAGGATGAGAATCAGCACTTTTCGAACGTCAAAATTAAATAAGACAGTCCCCCAACGCCCGCCCTTCACCACTTCCTAGTGCTTTGGCTGGGAAGAATAAGTGGCGCAACAAACTCCCCAGCAGCACACCTGTCTATTTAGTTAGATAAACTTGATTCTATACAAAGCGTTTGCAAAGTAATTAACACTACGGAACACAAAACATTAAATTAAATCATTTGCCATATGTTAGCTAGCACACTCCAATATACCAACAAAACAATTAAAACTACTCAAACAAAAATAAAAATTACTTACAACATAAAAAAATACCTAAATAAAAGCCTCCAGGCATAAAGGGCGTGCATAAAGCTATAGCTGTAACTTGAAGTTACAAATGATAAACTAGCACCATCGAAGTAAAATAAATAAACAGTTAATTACTAATAACAATAATAAAACCATGGTCAGCAAGACGAGCAGTCACCACAAGCAGCACCCTTTCACAAGCATAACGTAAAGATCAGCCCTCGCCATATTGGAGGGAAGGAGGCAACCCGATCCCGATGATCGCAGGCAGTGACATCTAGGGGAGCACGACGAATTTGCTGCCGGTTGCTCAGGCAAGAATAGTATGATTAATTATCGACGTCGCTTCCTAACAACTTATTGCAATACAACTCATAAAAAACTCATTGTAATGAGTAGATTATGTCAGTAATAAATTAACATAAAATAAAAATAAATTGACACCACGGAACAGAACAGTGGAAGTGCAATGCAACAAACTCACTTGAACCGTTGTCGCCAAACTCACACAAATAAACTCATAATCATATAATGCACTACTAATAAACAATTCGTTTGATTTGTTTTAATTTTTGTCAAAACTAGCAGTCAAAACTAGCATAAGTCACAGATCCTTCATCTGGGAATAAACCTTCAGTCTCTACAAATAGGATTTATTTTGCTTTCGTGCAAAAAGTCTTTACAACGTTTTGTAATCTAATTAAACTAGATTCGATTACCGAGTAAATTCCGCTACCCGACTATAGATGGCGGTTTTCTCAGTGGTCGCAATTATAAACTTTAATGTGTTAATCATAAGGTTGATATTCGCGTCATAGGTCGTTATCTACTGCTACTCGACCAGTGCAAAACATATTGAATTTTGAATTACTTTATCGATATGGATTTCTTGTTTAATTCGAAAAAAAAATAAGACTCGTTGAAGGTTCAGTAAAACAAAGTAGGACAAATAACGTAGTACGTATTATTCTAAAATAAAATATTTAAGTACTAATATAAATTACTTGCTTTATATATATTAATGTGTTTTACTAATACTTGGGTCAAAATTATAAAACACGTTATTTTTACTTTTTAATTCGAACTGAACTGAACTGTCTGCGGAATGAAATTGCACAGGAATCACGTCATCGCATTTCTTTATAAAATGTTGTTCAACTTTGTGAGTGTCCACGACTCGAGTCTTCTTGTTTGGCTGTGACTTAACGTCAGAGCTCTCCGAATTACTTTGTCTTTTTGAAGAACTTGCAGAGGCTACATTAACATTTTGCGGCTGAAACCAAAATAAAACTATTAAAAACAATACCAATAAAACAATGAACGGGAGAAAACTAATTAGTGTGTTTGTATAAGATTTGATATTTAGTCAGTAAATGCTGCTTTTTTTGGTAATCGTATCCCCATACAAGTATACAGCATGTAGGTGCGTTGATTAGTATCGTATCGTATTAAGTATTTTCAATCATTATTTTTAAGTGATTAAAATAAAATATGGTCACTTACTTCATTAAAAAACTTAATGATTTTCATAGATGGAAGCGCTGTAGGTTTCGTGTATCTATATCCTTTATGCGCATATAGTGCTTAATTTGGATGGCATCCAATTAGCTCTGCCCGTTGCATCAATCCATTTACATACACCTCTTAAAATAAATTTCGTGTATGAATGTTATTCGACCTTATATTTGTATTGTAATGTTTATAATAAATATTAAATTACTTATTTTCTTTTATCGATATCAATCGATAAAATCAACATCCGACCAGACTACATCACTAATTGAGTAGTGAAGAACTTTCGAGAACGAAATAGTGAATACATTCAAAACAAGATAAACTTTATTTTAATGAACATAAGGTTGATTTTAACTAGACGGTTCTATTAAATTATTAGTGAATTGGAATTAACTTAGATTTTATTAGAAAACAAATAAAATCGTACTTACCGATGGTACGAAACACCTCCATTTTTAAGATTTTTTCTCCTACTATCATTTTGCACTCCAAAATGGAACAATACGACATAGCTACGGAAAAATACATTTATCGTGAGACTAGCGACTTGACGCGATGTTAGAACACGACTGGGATCAAGTAAGCGTAACAGCGCTTATTTGTGGCACGCGTGCCACGCCTACTTCGCACTTCCACTGTTTTTTCTGTTCCGTGATTGACACAGTCAAATAAAATAAACAATTATATGAACTTACATAACCTGTCAGTAGGTAAGCTAATTCTGTAGAATGAACATAAACATTATCTTATGTTAATCAGAGCGACCAACTATTCTTATCGTTTAAGCAGTCATTGATATAATAGTATGCCTTTGAACAAAGGTTGGATTTTACTTTAGCTTTAAACGCATTAAAAGGCAAATCCAGCAAAGAAGAGGACAACATGTTGTAAAACGTTATACCAAGCCAGAGCCCAGAAGATTACACATCATTTCACACATTTGAACCTATTCACACATTAATACTTTGGAACTTATCATGTAAATAAGAATTTATTACTTTGAGAGCTTCTTTTTGGTCACCGTAATGACGTAGTTTACGCAAAAGCGTGTCATGGTGCACGCAATGAAAGGCTTTGGAGGCTTTAAATAAAGGTATGAATTTACTACTCTTCATGAGGTCAAGAAAAGTGCCAATGTTAAGTTTGTTTTTGGGATGAAAACATGGTAGATATAACATATTCATTATCAAAATCAAAATCAAAAGTCATTTATTCAAACTAGGCTGAGGATCAGCACTTTTCGAACGTCAAAATTACATAAGACAGTCCCCCAAAACGCCCAACCTTCGCCACTTCCTAGTGCTTTAGCTGGGAAGAAGAAGTGGCCAACAAACTCCCCAGCAGCACAGCTGTCTGTTCAGTTAGAGAAAATAATGGATTCTATACAATAGAATGCAAAACAATTTACACCACGTGAAACACAAAACATTAAATTATTAGCCATATGTCAGCTAGCACACCACTATAACAACAACAAAAAAAAAAAAAAAAGAAAAAGACCGAAAACTATTCTCAAGCAGAGATAAAAACGTAAACAGAACTTAAAACCTAAGTAAAAGCCTTCAAGTATAAAGGGCGTGCCCGCTTACATATATCTACAGCCGTAACAGTCACAAATGATGAACTAGGACCATCAAATTAAAATAAATAAACAGTTAATTACTAATAACAAAACAAAACAATGGTCAGCAAGACGACCAGTCACCACAAGCAGCACCCGTTCACGAGCATAACGCAAAAATCAGCCATTACCCCCCTCGCCATATTTGAGGGAAGGAGGCAACCCGACCCCCGACGCTACCGCAAGCAGTGACATCTAAGGGAGCATGACGAACTTGCTGCCGGTTGTAAGAATAATATAATCAGTTATCGAGGTCGCTAGCTAACCACATATTGCAATACAACTCAACAAAAACATTGTAATGAGAAGATTATGTCAATAATAAACGAAAATTAAAATTAAAATAAATTGACTTATACAGTCAAATAAAATAAACAATTATATGAACTCATATAACCTGTCACTAGGTAAGCTAATTCTGGAGAAAGAACATAAACATTGTCTTGAGTTAATCACAGCGACCAACAATTCTTATCGTTTAAGTAGTCGTTGATAGAATAGTATGCCCTTGAACAAAGTTTGGATTTTACTTTAGTTTTAAACGCATTAAAAGGCAAATCTAGCAATGAAGAGGGTAGCTTGTTATAAAAAGTAATACCAAGCCCAACAAACGAGTTATGAACCTTGTGAAGCCGGTGAAATGGAGCACGTAATTTGTCCTTATTTCTGGTGTTAATATTGTGAATATCACTGTTTTTAATGTATAAGTGTATATTTTGCCTAATATATAAGATGTTGGCGAAGATGAATTGTGATGCCACCGTGAGAATACCAATATCTTTAAAAAAATCCCTCAGAGACACTCTGGCACCTAGCTGGTAAATTGCTCGAACAGCTCGTTTTTGAAGAACAAATATATTTTGAATATCAGCGGCTTTGCCCCACAGCAGAATACCGTAGGACATAACGCTATGAAAATAACTAAAATATACTAAACGAGCTGTATCAACATCAGTGTATTGTCTTACTTTCCTGACGGCGTAAGCGGCCGAACTGAGCCTTCCCGCTAGGCTTGATATATGAGGGCCCCACTGAAGTTTAGCATCTACTGTTATGCCTAGAAAAACTGCCGAGTTTACAGTATCAAGAACTTCTTTATCCAAGACGATGTTGGGTCC
The DNA here is from genome assembly GCA_905333075.3 of Atethmia centrago. Lineage (NCBI taxonomy): Eukaryota > Metazoa > Arthropoda > Insecta > Lepidoptera > Noctuidae > Atethmia > Atethmia centrago. The sequence goes on from HG995374.1 coordinate 27,913,611, forward strand.
TAGATTTCTAACATTCGGTAAAGCGAACTTTATACATTTTGTTTTCTTAGCATTGAGAACTAAGTTATTTGTCGTAAACCAATCCGTGACAATTGAGAGTGCACTGTTTACGTCGTCAAAATCTTGTCTATTCCTATCTACTTTAAAAATAAGAGAGGTATCATCTGCAAACAGTACAACGTCACAGATACCCTTTAAATAGAATGGTAAGTCATTAATGTATACTAAGAATAAGAATGGACCCAGTATTGAGCCTTGTGGTACACCTAACTGTACTAGAAGCTCGGAAGATTTCACACTGTACGGAACCCTCACTACGCGAGTTAGATTCTCACTTGCCCGGTTTTTTTTTAGGTCATAGGTCTATTTTATCAATTTGCAATATGAAATAGAAAAAAATATTAAATATTCCTTCAGTACAAAGATTTTTTTTTTAATTTTTATAGACTGGTCATCACAAAATAACTTTTAGGATCATAATAATCCACACCTCGACTTCATTCACACACTACTAGGCAAAGACCTCTCTCTCAGACAGCCTCTTCCAAATTCTAACTGCAATGGCAAAAACCTCGTCTTCTCTTATCTTTCAATAACTTGGAACTCTCGTCCATAGTATGGACGAGAGTAAATAATATATAAATAAATAATAATATATAATAAATCATATATTATATGATACTAATATTAATTTCTGTGAAGTTGGAAAAAAAAGTTTAAACGTCAAAAATAAACTATGTTTTAAAATGATGAGTTCCGTGTTTCCCATCCGACTACCCTGAGTCCTTCTCAGGGTAGTCGGATGGAAAACACGGAAAGACCAAAACAAACTCAGAGGTCACCATCTCTTTTAAAGTCATAATCATGGTAAGGCCATTTGAGGACCATGCAGATTAGTGTCTGAGGCGGTATTTTGAGGAAAGAACCACACAAATTTAAGTGGACCTGTCCAGTCAGTGAACGTATTTGTCAGTAATCGTGTAGCTTAACTCAGACTACACAACTCTGAATATTGTTTAAAGTTTTGAAGTACCTAACGCATTAATATTTCGACAAGTTTAGATTTATATATCACAGCTACCCCTCTACACAATTCGATACGTCATTTCATAGTTTTGCTACTAATATTATTTGTCTTATTAAAAACTAGCTGTGCCCGCGACTTCGTTCGCGTGGATTTCGGAAAACGATAATGTGTCGCTTAGAGATGGTGTAGTTACCAATCCTCCATTGGAAAAGAACAATCTTCCGATCTTGCCTGATGGGAAGCACCATCTGGGTTTGTTACAGCCCTTTCGAATGATGTCACTGCGTCTTCTGGGTTCATAATTTCAAAGCGACGAAGTGTCATTTTGATTTTTAAGAATAAATAAAAATCAAGTCGCTTGGTCGAGATCCATCATCTGTGAACCTGTCGTCAAAACTCAGAAAATTTACTGCTCGTCTGGCGTAGTGTGCTGAAGCGTTGTCATTGTGAAGAAGGATCACGCTTTAAGAACGCTCTTGATTTTTTTCCGTATGAACCGGCCAAGTGCGTGTGACGACGCGCAATGAGGGGTTTCGTAGTTGAGATGAATTTATCTTAAAAACAAATTTAACATTGTAGTTGAAAAACATGTTCTCCCATACATCAATATACGCCACGGTCAATTCTCCAACTGCAAATTTAAGTTGGTGGATTATTACTCGTTAACTTGTAAATCCTACTTAGCTGTGATAATTTTCCTATAAATACAACATTAGTTTTTGTTTACCCTAAACCCGAAAAGGGGTCATTGTACTCATCATTTTGAACAACTTTTTCTATGGGACCAACATTGAAATGGCGAAAAAAAAATCTGCTGTTCCATACATTTGTGTTCACTTAAATCGACAAAATGTATGGAACAGCAGATTTTTTTTCGCGATTTCAAGGTTGGTCCCATAGAAAAAGTTGTTCAAAATGATGAGTACAATGACCCCTTTTCGGGTTTAGGATAAACAAAAACTAATGTTGTATATACTACAGACGTGAATTTACCATGTGATTGCCACGCTAAGAATACGGAACGACTGTAGACCTTAACCTATTCACTCATTTGTACAGCGTTTCGCGTCGCTCATCAGCGTGTGGCGCGCGGCGGCGCACGTGCACGCGCGCGCGGGCGCCGGCGCCGCGGCCGCGCGCGCGCACGAGGCCGTGGCGCGCGCGGCTCCGCACGACAAGAGGAGCCTCGCCAGGCTGGTGAAGGCGCTGGCGCAGCCCGACCCCACGCGGGCCCGGCAGCTGGCGGAGAGCTTGCCGCCTTTGGATCAGCTCGAGGTGAGGAAAACATTTTTTTTGGATTCCAACTTTAAACGGTAAAACGAACCTTTCACAAGATCACTTCTTATCTTTCTGTTACAGAGGTTTTTTCTCAAGATCAAAGAAACGTAGGAGTTTGAAGTTTAGCATAATCTTAGATCTTAGGAACGCGCACACGAACCGAAATGGTCGAAGACCATTTTTTTAGGGGTCGTCCATTAATCACGTGATGTTTTTTAGCAAATTTTTAACCTCCCCTACCCAAAATCACGTGTTTTTTTTGGTAAAAAGTATCTTAAATATCTTACTGGCGACTGAAAATTATCATTATTTAATTAACAAAACATCTTCAGCATCCCAAAACGTGTGTAAATCTTTTGTTTGTTCTTTTCAGACAAAGATCGACATAGAAGCTTTGGAATCATCGAAATGGATGATGGGAGCAAAGGTTGTGAAGAAGACCGTACAAAGCAAACAGGAACAATCGCCTGGGTAATAATAACATTCATAAGGTTTTTTTTTTTCAATGATTGGGTACATCAAAGTTAACCATCGTTCTTCCAGCAAATGTGCGAAAGAAACTCTGTATGTCTGACACCTTTTCACGGCTGAACTGATTTGGATGAGATTTGGCACATGGATAGGGCAAGCCTGGGTTAAGATACTTTTTATTACGTTAGTACGATCCCGTGGTACTATTTCTGACCTCCATGCGAGCGAAGCCACGGGCAAAAACTAGTCGTATTATATGTTAGTAATGAACAACTCCTTTTACGTTATTGAATATTTATTTCATTATGTTATTTACAGAACGCCTGGTTCGGAACTCCTCGGCAAGAAGAAACAGACACGCAAGCGCAAGACCAAGCTCCCGCCCAACGCCGACCTGGCCAAACCTCCGGATCCAGAGAGGTAATACTTTAACATCATAATATCAGATAACATCATAGAGACCGACTGTGCAGTATCTGAAAGTTGAATTGGTGAAAAAGAAGGATACAATCTGAAAAGTTTTTCGGATTTTTGCAAGAAGTTTAACCCCGGCAATGTTATGCTTTACTCACCGTTGTGCTGTTAACCAAAAGATCCCTTATTCTAAATTTTTTTTTTTTTATTATCAACAGATGGCTACCCAAGTACGAGCGCACCGCGTATCGGAAACGTCGCGGCGTGCGGCGTGACGTCATCAAGGGCAGCCAGGGCATGTCCACCACTGCTACTGATCAATAGTAAGTACAAAGACAAAATTATTACACAATTTATTATGACTTTATCTCTCAAGACTGTAGGTAGGCCAAAGTGTAAGGTTTATCCAGTTAAAAAGTGGTTAATATTGACTGCATAGAGAGAGGGTGATGTTTTTTTTTTGTAGATCGATACTTACGGCCGACATGATGTGGTATTTATTTATTGTGAACTAAAAATTAAGGAGCGTCCATTCATTACGAGAGTCGTTTAGGGGGGAGGGGGTCCTGCCAAATTTTTATAATTATTTTTTCCGCATAAAATTGCAAGAACATTTAAAAAAATAAGTATTATAAAAAATTATTAAGCAAATGATTTTTTTAATAAATCCAACGAAATTAAGCACGGATTAACACTGAAGGATAGTAAACGCCTAAAGTTATAACATTATTCGATATTACACAAAAAATATGCATTATGAAAATCTTACGTGAGATTGGGGGGGGGGGGGGTAAGGAGGTTGAATCGAATCACAGGACATCTCACCAAGGGGGAGGGGTTCGAAAAATCGCCTCACGTAATTAATGGACGCCCCCTTACATAAGCAGACCCTTTTACAAAAAATGCTCCATATATTTTTTTAATTTCTAGTTTCAAGGTCAATGATCTCCGCGATTGTACCGCACATTAAACATCAAAGGTGTTTATTGGTAAGAAAATGGTGTAACAACATCCCATTGCCCGCAGTGACATGAGCAAGCAGCAGGCGGCGCCCGGCGCGGCCGCGCGCTCCCCGCGCGCCGAGCGGCCCGACGCCGCCTGGTCGCGCAAGCAGCAGCAGAAGAAGAAGGGCAAGGGCCGCAAGTGGTAGAGCTACGACTACATTATATGTTTAATATATCAGCAATGTGGTGTTTTATTGTGTAGCTAGTACATCCATTTTGCACTTGAGAATAAAAAAGCTTAATTTACCACCAATTTTTGTGTGTGCCAGTTAATCATTCAAACAATCGCAGCAATTTACGCGCGCTTTTTTGCGATAATTTTCTTTCCGAACTGGACCTTAGACTGGATACCGGTACCTATCTGTAACAGTCGTAAATAAACAAAATAACAGACTGAACTCTATCAACTAGATTGAATCTCTTTTTTTTTTGTCGCCTCCAACCGTCTATGCTGACCATCTAAATACATATTTATAGTTTAATCCAGGGATTCCCAAACTGTTTTGGGCAAGAGACCACTTTTCCAAAATTAACTGATACCTCAGACCCCCATCCATTGCCATTTTTTCATATTGTACGAACTTGTGCACGCTTATCAACTTGTTCAGTTTTTTTTTGTTTATAATAAAAGAAACAACAATGATACTTCCTACTAAAATATTAGTAATTCTTATAACAAGTTTGTACACGTAACACAACTTAAACAGTATCTTGAAAGTTTCAAATAATAATTTGTGTTAATTAATAGGGGTCGATTGTTAGTGCTCGTCGACCTCCAAAATTAGTTTTCATTTATGTCGACCCCTGGGAAACCGATTTAAACCCCAAAGGGTCCATATCAACCACTTTGGGAATCCCTGGTTTAATCTATGCGGACCATGCTCACGCATAAAAACATTGATGGACCTGAGACTTGTTTTTTTATTTATTTTTGTTTATTTATAGATCAATACTGAAGGCAGAAAGAGAAGATCTTGTTCCTAGTCCATTCAATCCTTAAATACACAACACACATATAACATCACGCCTATTCCCCAAAGGGTTAGGCAAAGTGCACCTATAGTACACCCACAAAGAATATAATTCCAAATCTCCGGCGTCAACAAACAAGCGGACAGCGCGTGGTCGCGCCTAACAATAGCAGAAGAAAAAGGGTAGGGGCACAAGTGGTCGAACAAGAACAATATTATATGTTTTATATATTAACTGTGTGGTGTTTTATTATGAAACCATTTTCCCCTTGAGAATAAAAAAGATGAATTTAGACTCAGCACTCATATTTGTTGTGCATAAGCAAAATAACATTCTGAACTATAAATCAACGGAGTTGCATCTCATATTGTTATGATTTCTCTAAGCGAAGCCACACGATGCGTTGCGACGCCTGAGCAGTGACGCTGCGTCATCCTAAATACAAATGCCTCGCGGTGCGTTGTGACGCCGTGTAGCGACGCAGCGCACGCTTAACGGACAACGACCAACGGCGCGTGGTGTTAAGGCGCTGACAAGACCCAATTGACCAAAATAGGCTTCTCATAAGAAAAAAAATTGCCAAATCTGTATAGTTTGTGGTAGCGGAAAAAATATATGTCAATTTTGAACATATTTCCCAGAACTAAGTTGTTACCAAAACACGTTTTGAAAAAAAAATCTCGATACAAACTAACGTTAAACTAACCTCTTACTTTGAGTTCTAATCTAAAATATCTGTATTCAACGTACGTTGCGTATTTAATTAATCACAAGTACGTCTGATTTGAATGCAGAACTTGGTTGTTTTTTATTTTCGATTACTCAACTCGATTTTGAGTAAATAGATAATTACTTCATATTTTGCAATAAATTACAAGCGTTTTGTCATCGCGCTTCTCTTTCTTTTCTATGCAATATGACAGTGACCGTGGTTTAGGTGTTGTCAGCGTCTTAAGGAATGCATACTCTTTATGAGTACTCTATGGTTCTGTTGCCTAGCAATACTCTCTCTTGTTAAATATGTCATTCCTGTTATTCGTTTTTTTATTCGTTAGATATCAATATACATTGTAAATCATCTTCTCTTATTAACTGTTTTTTCCTATATCCTCACCACCAAACTTTAACACGTGTTCGCGCAAACAAACAGCAGCAACAGAAGGGCAATTAGGGGCGCAAGTGTAGGAACAAGAACAATACTATATGTTTTATATAACAGCATGCAGTGTAGTGTTATTTTTTTTCATGCTTTTATTTAACTTGCCTTTTTTGTTTGTTAGTACGTATGCGTCAAATCTGATAAGCTGAATTAACACCACTTCCACTTATCCTACAGAATTGAAATGTTACATGTTGGTACAGTTTCCAAGACAATGCATTTTTATGATGTTCTATACCTAATTTTACACTCAGGAATGGCTCCAGTCGAAAGAACTCCTCAACAGTTAAGATGACGGCGCAAGAAATTGACAAAACACGTAAAGAGACACCATAGACAAATTTGGAAAAGACAAAGATAATCTTGATGTTATACTGTGCCCCTGTTGCACTGTCCCCCATTCGAACCTTTTATTTTTGTATGGGATATCATCAAATAACTTCTCCCGCTCTGGGCGGAGCGGAAGGGTGTGTCAGACTCTTACTAACTAAAACCTACCCGTATTCCTTCCTGGTGTCTGTGTTGCCAGGGGCCTCGGTGACCCTTTAGTTCCCGCGCCCATTTGACCCTACAGACATGAAATTGAATATACGCACTTTATTATGATAATCCGTTCTAAAGTCCAGCATGACCTGGCTGCTGCACCCAGGCTTGGGTCCAGACGAGGGAACTCCTAAACTAACTAATATTACTAACTCCCACCTACTTCAGCTATTGTTATAGGTACGTACTTCACTTTCTCCGGATAGTATTAAATTTGACTATTTATGATTAATTTTTGTCTTAGTTTTGTTATAATTTTTATTATTATTATAGTTCTATTCAATTTGTTTATTCAAACAACCCACAATGGTGCCGATTCCTTTATTCACAAACTAAACTAAATTTAAGTTCATTGCATCTTTTTCTTTCTATTTCATTAAGAAAAGGACAGAAGATAAATTTTAGTTTAGTCCTGTCAAATTAATCAGCGCCTGTCACTACTACATACAAGTTTAGACGTGATTAAAAACTTGCCTACTAAAATTACGTCAATTTACGTCAAGAGCTGGTTAATTTGACAGGACTAAACTAAAATTGGACCGATTTATGCAAAAATGATCCAACCCACAATCTCGACAATTTCGAGTTTTTGTGACTTATGTACTCTAAATAAGGTATATTTTAACATATCAAAGACTCGGAACTCTATGTTAATAATTGACGAAAATCCGTATGGTCCAAACCACAACTGTCATAGCGAACATCATTTTTTCATAATGCATAAATGTTTCAAGCTATTAGAATCATTTTTGCATTTTCTTGGTTGCCCTGATATAGGTTTTTTGTTTTTTGCTATAATGATTCAAACTACTTGGAACAATAATGCTTTTTATACAATATGGAAAATATTATAAAAATCATTCTGCTTAAATGTTCCAATAACCTTGAATCATTTTAACTCAATTCCAAATAACATTCGACTACAGAAGTATACTGATTCAGACCACATGACTATTCTATTTAATTAAAGAAAAACGAAAAATTCAATTCTTAAAAAACGATTCACGGTTAAATATAAAATTATCATTAATATCTCGGCTAAAAAGTAAACAAAATATTATTTTTATACCGAAAACTTTAATGAAATACGTATATAACTATTTAAACCTTCTATCTTTTATTGCATTTTTTTGTACCTGCAATAAAATTGTATGTTTTGCATGAAATTTATTCTATTTTTTTAGAATAATGTGGTCATGTAGACAAACTTATTGAAGATCATTTTTGCATATTTCTAAACCAACCATTTCAAATGCGCTAAAGTTTTGCAAAAAAGATTCAAGTGAGGTGGATCGTTTTTGTAAAACTTTAAGCGCAGTGAAAAATTACTGTTAAAGTTTTACAAAAACGATCCACCTCACTTGAATCTTTTTTGCAAATAATGCTGCTGCGTGTTTTCTTCATTTAAATTTTAACACAAAATGAACTTCAGAGCTTGAAACGTTTTTGCAATTTTGAAATGAAAACTATATTATACTTTAATTGAATAAACAAAAAGGATCCACTTCGCAATTTATGGCAAATTTGTTTATTAAGTAATTGTTGAGTAAATACTATTGTGTCATTAAATATTATTCAAAACAAAAAACTGCACTCATTGCAAACATTATTACTTTATTAGGTTGTGGGTAGGTACTTTAAATAAACTTACCTACTCGCGCCGCTGCAAACGCGTAATATGTGCGGCTGCAGCGGGCGGAGTGGGGAGCGGGCGTCGTCATTTCGTACTGATCTCGTCTATTGAAACGTTGTGTGAAATTTATTGCTGCGTAGTAAAAATAAAGAAAAGTGCATGAGTAACATCTCATTGTAATTGAATTTGTTAAATTGTGTTTTGTAAAGTTGGTGATTCGAGTTTTTATCAAAAGTTTAGTCTTAAACCTAGAAATGAATAGAAAAGATTCAATATTAAAAAGTGTACGTAAAAGAACAGATGCAGGGCAAAAAGATGATGGTAAGTAATTTTATTATTGTAGATAGCTACTGGTAATAATTATTAATATGTCTCGTAGATATTTTACGATCGCGTTGTGTTTATGTACCTACTCATATTCTTTTAAATTGTTTTCATTGCAGTAACTTCTGTGGTTTATGTATTTTATAATCATATTTTGTTACAATAATTACTATTACGTGCAGGTGACATTATCTACTTAATCTACGGATGAACTTTTAGGTATATTTAGCCGCTAAATAACCTTTATGCCCGGCTTGCTACCTATACATTTTACTCAGAATAAGTTGGTAGGTACCTAGAAACACAGCTATAGGTGAGCTCCAAATTATTTGGAACTAACCTACCTACTATCTAACTACAGCCGACCGTACGTACCTACTTACTTATTATTTACCTATTTGCATTTTTTTTGTTTTGCCGTAGAAGGTGGCGGTTCGCTTCTTAATTATTCACATCTCTCAAAGAAATGTAAGAGGAGTGATAACATTATAAGGATGGTTCAGAAAGACTATTGCAATAAAAACTCTCGTCAAACCGCTCAAAGTAAGCTAGGTAAGAACACATAATACTAGGTATCTACTTATTTCCACATTGTTTTTAAAGTGTTTTTTAGAAAAAAAAACAGCTGTTTTATACAAAATGTTTATACCTACTTAACCAAAATGTGTGAAACAGCTGATTTGCTTTTTCGCGCTTTGTTTGAGACCCTATATTGAACGTGGCCCGACGTAATTTTAAATAGGTGGAACGTAAAGAGTTAAAGTACTTATCAGGGATACAAAAATATACACGACGGCTCCATATTGTTTCAGATGACGAAAATCAATAATCTTGTACGTCATCGCCAATCAGAGAAATGTCTCCAGAAACGGAAAAAATTTTCAACATTTTGACAAATGAGATGCTTGAAGAACCTTGTGAAGACTCTTTTGTTGAACGGTGCTCTGAAAATCCACTTCAGGGGATTGTTAGTATTAAAGATAGTTCACATTTTAATGAAAGGCAAACATATGTAGAAGCAAGCGACAGTAATGATGAGGAAACGGTATGCCCTTTTAAGCCAAAAGATGTCATAAACTCTATGTCGGGGTCAGAATGCACAGTAGTTCAGCGCATTGACAATACTCAAAGTCGACAAGAAACATATATCGAGGCAAGTGATGACGAGGAATTAGCCTCTTGTTTACAGCGAGATTGCACGAATGAAGTACGTAACTTGAAAGATCGGGAAAGATCTTTTATTTTAGAGAATGCTATTGAAGAAACCGAAGTTAACAAATCGCCAATCAATGTTAGCCAAATGGCTTCTGGTGAAGTTTTCCAAAAACGAATATCTGAAGGTAAGGTACTATTTAATACCAGGACAGTAAAATGTTCGTTAGACTAAAGTTCAAAATACAATAATCAACATCTTAATTTTATTGCAATTAATCTTTCAGATAATGATGATGTCAGTAGTCCAACGCTACTATCCAATTTGTCAATTCCTCCGCCGTCATATTCACCTCTGACTCCACATATAACAAAGAGTGTTCCTAATGATGCGCACATTGCATTTGACCAAATAGTTGAAGAACCAACATCACCGAGATTAGAAGGTACTATTATTTACATTAAAATTCCTAAATGATGACTGTTTTATGTATGTATGTATGTATGTAAAATTATTATTATAAAAACAAAAAACCCGACTGCTTAAAAATAATGAACTGAAAAGGGAAAAACAAGTCTCACAATGTATATTCAAATTAGTTAAACTAAATACTTTAAGGCGCTGCAGGCGGGGACAAACAATACTTTGTTACCTACTGGCACAGAAGGATCTAGCAAAACTACGTTTAAAGCAATCCCGATTAATATCATATTATTGTTAAGAAAATTAAATTGGATTGTCAGAACCACTTATTTTTCATGTTTCAGATAATGATGGCGTTACTAGTCCAACGCTACTTTCCAATTTGTCAATTCCTCCGCCGTCATATTCACCTCTGACTCCTTATATAATGAAGAGTGTTCCTAATGATACGCACATTGCATTAGACCAAATAGTTGAAGAACCAACATCACTAAGATTAGAAGATAATGATAACCTAACATATAACAGTGACGATAGCGTAAGAGATCCAGATTTTATAGCACAAGATACCACAGATTCAGAAAGTGACACTGATTGTGATGAAGTAAGAATCAAAACCACACAGGCATTAATCCATTCTCCGAGTACGGCAACTGAAAAATGAAAACCAACGGAGAGACTTAATGTTGAAGATGTTATGGAAGAAATAGAACGTGAAACAGAAAATAACACCGAAGGAAGTGAAGAAGCGGAAAAACAAATTAATTACCGACAAGAAATTGCTAACGATATCGTATGCAGTTTAGAGAATGCACCAGAAAACGAAAATGAAGGTCGTAAAAAAAGAGGAAGGAAACTCAAACAAAAATACAGTCGTCAGGAAATTAAAGAAAGGAAATACAAAAATTTACCTTACCAAACTAAAAAGAAGGAAGTATCATCTAAAAAATTCATAGATTTTAAATGTTCATGCAAAAAAGATTGTGCTAATTTAGTTTCAAAAGAAGATAGGGAACGAGAATTTCATAGATTCGTACATCTTGAATCGTACGCAGCTCAAGTTTTGTACATAACATCTAACATTACAGAAAGCAAAAAGAAACGAAGTTACGTTACATTATGCTCCCCGTCGAAGAGGAAACCTCGCGAATTTATTCGCACGTATACACTTGGCAATATACCTGTTTGTCGAGACATGTTTTGTAGAACTCTGCAAATAACACCTCAAAAAGTTACTGTCAGTCTTCGAAAAAAACGCAATGACAGAGAAATAAAAGATAAAAGAGGAGAAACAGCAGGCGGATGGAATAAAACGCCACAAAGACATATTGAGCTTATTATCGATGTTATCAAAAGGTTGCCAAAATACGAGTCACATTATCGTAGAGAAAAGAACAGCGATGCTTTATATCTGCAGCCAGGAATGACGGTACCAAAAATCTACGAATTGTTCAAAATAGAATTCGAAAAAGAATTTGGAAAAGATGAAAAATGTCCATCCTTCAATGTTGTTAGACATATTTTTGTACAAAAATTCAATTTGAGGTGCAAGAGCCTTAAGAAAGACACGTGTAACAAATGTGATCTTTATGAAATGACATTGAAAAATTCTACTACCTCAGCTGAAAGAGCAAATGCCCAAAGAGAAAAAGAAGAACACCAAAAAATTGCCGAAGATTTAAGGAAGAAGCTGAAGGAAGATTTTGAACAGGCTAAAACTTGTGAAGAAACTGAATGTCTGACTTACGATTTGGAGAAAACCTTGCCTTTACCTAGAATACCGACCAATATAGTTTTCTACAAAAGGCAGTTATGGGTATACAACTGCGGTATACACTCGGCTTCCAACGGTGTTGGGAATTGTTTTGTTTGGGCTGAAGGCGAGGCAGGCAGAGGGGCCCAAGAAGTGGGTTCATGTTTGAGGAAATATATTAAGTGCGTGCTACCTCCTACAGTAAAAAAATTGATTTTGTGGAGTGACTGTTGCGGAGGGCAAAACAGGAATATCAAAATCGTTTTGATTTTAAAGGCTTTATTAAATAGACACCCCACTCTCGAGACAATCAGCTTCCGTTACCTAGAATCAGGACACACTTTCCTACCAAATGACAACGACTTCGCTAAAATTGAGACTCGACTCAAGCAATATGAAAGGATATACTCCGTGGATGATTATATTGCCATTATGAAACAATGCAAAAACAAAAATCCTTTACAGGTCCATAAAATGGAAAGTTGTGATTTTGTTGGATCTCAAATTCTAGAAAAGAAAATAGTTAATAGAAAAATATTTAATGATAAGAGCAAAGTAAACTGGCTCAAAACAAAAGAAATTTTAATCACAAAAAAGACTCAACATTCTTTGTTCATGAGAACTTCCTTTAATGAGGACTACAAAGAACTGAATATTAAAAAGAAATTAAAAGGTGTTGATTTGGGTGTCATAGAAGAAGATTTGCAAGAATTATGGCCTTCAGGAAAACTGATTAACAAAAAGAAGTTAAACGATTTGAAATCGTTATTCCATCTCATACCAAATTATTGCATTGGTTATTATAAAAAACTGAAGGGAGACGATGCAATAATAGACGATATAGATGGTTATTGTGATGAACCCGACTTTGATTTGGATGAGGAGTAGGGTAACATTTGTGTTTTTTTAAATAAAATAAAAATAATAAACATTTTTAAGCTTTTATTTTTGTCATAGTTTGGAACATTTTTGCATTTTTCTTTCCGCAGCCTACACAGCTAATTCCATACAAAATGTATTATGTAATAATGATCCACGCGCAAGTTTTCTTGAATATCTACGAAACTATTAAAATTTATTTACTAAATACATGCATGTAAATTAGTTTAGAACACTTAGAATAACATAAAATTAAAAACATAACATTTAGAACTACAAAGCCAGAGAAATACCGAAATAAACTTTAAACTCTATTATCTCGAAATGAGGTTAGTGTGGACTGAATCATTTTTGCTTAAATCGGTCCAATTTATCTTCTGTCCTTTTCATAATGAAATAGAAAGAAAAAGATGCACTGAACTTAAATTTAGTTTAGTTTGTGAACAAGGGAATCGGCACCAATAACTATTTTTCTTGTCAGATAGGATATATTATATTCATACAATTTTGAACACAAAATTGAGTTTGGAGTAGGTCGCCCACCCCAGTCTGATCCTTCGTTTAATCTCATTTTTCTGGTTTTCTTTTTCGTTAATTTTAATTTCCTGTCCTAGATACACTTACTTTCAAACTCGTTCAATTACTGTCCTATCCACTAATATTTCCGTCATATCTTCTGATTCTGTGTTTATCACTTTCTTATCGAGATTCATCTTTAGACCTACTTCAGAAGATACCACGTGTAGTTCCTGTATTATGCATTGGAGATCTTGTGGCGTGTCAGCAATGGGAACGATGTCGTCTGCATATCTTAAGTTTGTTAGACGTGTACCCATTACAGAGATGCCCTTATCCTACCAGTTTAGTTTTTTAAATAGGTCTTCGATAACCAGGGTGAAGTGTTTCGGAGATAGGGAATCACCCTGCCTTACGCCCCTTCTGATTTTTATGGGCCTAGTAGATTGCGGAATTGATACCTTCATAGTTGCGTTTTTGTAGATCTCAGCTATTAGATAATTGTATCTGTTTTCCATTCTTGCATTTCTTAACGATCCTTGTACCGCCCAAGCCTCTACGGTATCGAAAGCTTTTGTAGTCAACGAACGCAAACCATAAGGGCATTTGGTATTCAGTGGCTATTTCAATGAGCATTCGCATGGTTAGGATATGGTCTACTGTACTGTATCCGCGCCCAAAACGGGCTTGCTGGTAGAAGTCAAGTTTGCTGGTGATTCTTGTAGCAAGTATTTTCCAAAGCAATTTATATGTTTGTGATAGTAAACTTATTGGTCTATAATTGTACAGGTCGGCATTACATCCTTTTTTAAATAAAATTCACACACCCCTAGTTCTACTGGTCCACGAGTTCCAGTAGCAGACACCGAAGTACACCTTCAGGTCACTCCATCAAGTCAGAAGGTAAGGTCTCATCATTACTATCAAAACGAACCCAAACTCGGCACACCTAGTTCCATTCGTCGACGAGTTCCAGTAGCAGTCACCGAAGTACACCTTTAGGTCACTCCGTCAAGTCCGGAGGTAAGGTCTCATCATAACTATCAAAACGAGCCCAAACTTGACACCCCTAGTTCTACTGGTCGACGAGTTCCAGTAGCAGTCACCGAAGTACATCTTCAGGTCACTCTATCAAGTCCGAAGGTAAGGTCTCATCATAACTATCAAAACGAGCCCAAACTCGTTACCCCTAGTTCTACTGGTTGTCGAGTTCCAGTAGCAGTCACCAAAGTACACCTTCAGGTCACTCCATCAAGTCCGGAGGTAAGGTCCCATCATAACTATCAAAACGAGCCCAAACTCGGCACACCTAGATCGACGAGTTCCAGTAGCAGTCACCCAAGTACACCATCAGGTCACTCCATCAAGTCGGAGACGAATAGGCATTTATAAATCCTCTTTACTTTTAGCGAAAAAGAATATTTATATAAAAACATCGTATCAAGTATCTAATTTGGTTTATAGAATACTTTATATATGTACACTTGTACAGCTATCTTTTTCACCACGAGACGCGGCTAACAGGCGATACAGTGTCCACTCACGACGGCGGCCAAGCGCGGACTGACGTAACCAGACCAGACGTAACTGACGTTGCATTCGAAACATTTGCGCAATATAGCAAGACAGGAACAAAAATAAAATAACCCCTAATGCAACCGATTAAGATTCATCCGTAATAGCAAAATATGAGAAAAAATAAGTTCAGTTTTTTATTTTTTCTGCAACTATGTGTGACATTTTGATATTTTCTTTTACTAGTTTTTGGAATTGAATATGTCTGCCTACTTCTAGTATTTTTAGAATATAATAATAATAATAATAATAATAATGTGGATTCAGCAATCATTGTGCCGATAGTCGTATCAGCCAATGGCTTAATTGCCAAGAGCCTCGACCAACACCTAAAGAGGCTCACGTTGGACGGCTGGATTAAGGGCTTGATTCAGAAAGCGGTACTTCTGGACACGGCTCGCATTGTCAGGAGGTTCCTCTCTCTGGAGCCCTGACCGCCGGTAGCTTGGATCCTGTTCCCGATACCGGTGGGCTACCATTTTTTTTTTATATTTTTAAATGTTTTTATATATTTTTTATATTCTAATATTTAAAAATAAAATTAAAATGTGTAAATAATTAAATAAAAGATAATAATAATAATAATAAAACAAAAAATGTCCCCAAACTCAACCCGGTATCGTTAATTTTGTGAAAAAAGGGGAACAGAAAATCGGTTTTACATTATAAAAATCTATAATTTTCAACAAAATGGTTACTATTATTTGAAGATGAAGAACCAATTTATATGTGGTAGTGATTAGTTATATTTGATTTGGTTTAATTTTGTCACAATATGTACCGAAAAACAGCACAATTTTGTCTGATTTGCAAACGCGCCCTTAATTAAAAGCTTGTTTTTAAAAAGCAAAACTTTTTGTGGGAGTGATTTCGTGAAAAGGGACGGAAGTGCGTAGACAGGAAGTGGATATTTAGGCCAAATAAATAGAAATACATATATACTCTCGAAAAACACTACCCTCCTTCTAAGGAAGTCGGGTAAAACAGTTTTTACCTAAATATTTACTTAACTATTTTCTCCTGTCCTCGGTATTGCAATTAACGTTATTTTACAGGGATGATAAAAATTGCCTGAAAAATGGCTATTATTGACGACTCCAGAGGTTCTCATTATAATCAATAGAAGGTATTAGAAGCATCTTAGACCTATGCAAGTTTGTTCTAAACAATTAAATGCATTACAGTGTTTTTTACCCAAATAAATAAAAAAAACAATTAATTTTCTTTACGAGGTTTTCACTGCACGGCGACGAAATGCTAAATAAGTATAACATCTAGTATCTACTCATCAGCGGAAATTGTTATCGAACTCTACGCCGCCACTTCAAGCTTCAAGGATAAATTTACGGATATAATAGGAGGAACCTTGATAGGCTGAGGCAGGGATAGTACCACATATAATAAATCCATATTCTAGACTTTCAATTTTGAGGTGTGAATGAATGCAGGATACGGAAAAGCTGTTATATGTCCAAGAGTATCAGAACTCTTTAAAAAGCGATCCTACCTTGAGTAAAACAATTTTAGTACATTATACCTAACGTACTGAAACGGGCTCCCCAAATGTCAACCTCACCTGCGCTGTACACCCTGCCACTGAAGGACGAGGCGCTGGCGACCGACGGATGGCGGTATAACCATCCAACAAGCCAAACTAAATTCTCCAGAGCGATGACGGGCAGCAGCGTCATCGTTGCGAAAGGATTGGCACTGCGGTCACCAACCCGCATGCCCAGCGTGGTGAGGGGGGGGCATTAAAACCTCCTCATGAAAAAAGTACCAAAACAACAGTTCCCGGTGGTTCCTGGTCAAGGTAGCGGTCACGGTAAAGGCGGGACGAGGGGTGCGAAGAATCCCCGGGCTACGGCAGGCTACCAACGACGACTACATCTGGCTACGTACAATGGACATTCGATGAGGCTTGACCATCTCCTTGCCGAACTCGAGGTAGAGTTAGGCTTAGGTCGCATTAACTGGCATATACTGGGGTTATCTGAAGTCCGAAGACAGGGGGAGGACACAATAGCCCTGGAGTCAGGTCACCTATTATACTTTCACGGACTGGGGATCAGCTCTCTTAAGGCGGTGTCGGCCTCCTTATTAAAAAGGAACTCACTAGCAGCGTTGTGGAAATCAGTAGTGTGTCGACACGGGTAGCGTACCTTGTACTGAAACTCACTGACAGGTACTACCTGAAAGTGATACAGGTATATGCGCAGACTTCGACATGCTCTGACGAGACAGCCGAGGCCATGTACGAGGACATTGCCAAGGCAATGCTACAAAGGCCCACTACAACGTTGTTATGGGTGACTTCAAAGTGGGAGTAAAAGAATGCGGCGAAGCGAAAGTTGGACCGTTCGGTTTGGGGCGCAGGAATCACAGGGGGAAATGCTGGTCAACTTTTTAGAGTCTTAGGGGCTTTTCTTGATGAATTCGTTTGTCGAGAAGAAACCCCAAAGGAAGTGGACCTGGCAGAGCCCCGATAACGTGACAAGGAACAAGATAGACTTCATTATGACGGATAAGAGGCACATATTTAGAGATGTCTCCGTGATCAGCAGGTTTAATACCGGAAGCGATCCGGAGGCATGTCCGAGGCACTAAATATCAACTTTTGTGCTGAGAGAATCCACATGATGAGGCCTAATCTCCGACCTACGCAGCATCAAGCCGCTCTAGGATCCGAAAAGTTCCAACTGAAACTTCAAAATCGATTCGCACTACTGGAAACTACAGGCACTGTCGATGAGAAGGCCGACGAGGTGGTCAAAATACTACGCGTCGTGTCCCGCAGACTTTTCCCGTCGCAACGAAATAGTAAGGTGTCCCGAACTTTCCTCGGAGACTCTCGGACTTATAGAGTTGCCATCTACGCCGCTGTCTTCGTCAGATAAGAGGGCCTTAAACCTAAAAATTAGAAAGCTGACGCGACGCGACCTTCAGTGTTCTAACACTCGTGACATTATGGTCGCGATTGAGCAGAACCGAGGGTCGAAAGTGTTCGCTCAGCAATTTGGGAGGTCCCATCTGACGATACTGAGAACTGCGGATGTTAGGATCGTGACTTCGAAGCCCGAGGTACTCGAAGTAGTCGAGGATTTCTACGGGCACTTGTACTCAACGCGGACGGCGAAACCAGCGGGGCATAGTGAAGATGACCATCGAGCCGAACTAACGCACCACTACACGGAAGACATCCCGGATGTCGACCAGTGCGAGATTAGGGTGGCTCTCGAGCAGCTAAAGAACAACAAGGCATCAGGTGAAGACGGAATAATGACAGAGCTCCTTAAAGCGGGCGGGGCTCCAGTCCTGAGAGAGCTAGCGAGTCTCTTCAACTCCGTCATCGAAGAGGGTACAACGCCGGAGGCGTGGAGCAGAGGTGCGGTGGTTCTGTTCTTCAAAAAAGGCGACAAAACCTTGCTGAAGAACTATAGACCCATCTCACGTCTGAGCACTTCTTCTCACTTGTGACGTATTATTGAATAGAGAGAAACTTGTATTCGTCGATAAAACTGTTTTCCTGGAGATCACGCTCGATTCAAGGCTGCAATGGGGCCCTCATTTAAGCTGTTCTCGAGGGTCGACACGAACCGTCTCGCCAGGAGACTTGACGAGTTCCAGCCACCAGAACAAGACGGTTTTTGAAAAGGCTTTAGTACCGCGGACCAAATCCATACTGTTCAGCAGATTGTACAGAAGACCGAAGACAACCAGCCGTAGTGTATGGCATTTGTGGACTACGAGAAAGCCTTCGACTCCATCGAAATAGCCCATATTTTCGAAGGCTTTCTCGTTCTGGCCTCTGCAACGATGTCGAATTCACTGGCGTTACGTCGAAGTGTTCAGGTGTTTTTATGACGTTGCAACAATGACTGTCCAGATCCAGGATAAAAAACCAGCCCTATCCAACTGCTCAGGGGGGAGAGACAAGGGGATGTGATATGCCCGAAACTTTTCACCAATGCGTTGGAGGACGTGTTTAAGACGCTGGACTGGACTGGACAGGGTATCAACGTAAACGGCGAGTACATCTCACACCTTCGTTTTGCCGATGACATCGTCATAATGGCAGAGACGCTGGAACAGTTAGACCAGATGCTGCACAGCCTAAATGGAGCCGCCCGGCGGGTTGGCCTCGGCATGAATTTGGACCAAGACGAAAGTCATGTACAATTCGCACGTCTCGCCGAGTACAATCCACATCGAAGGGTCGCTTCTCGAAGTTGTGAAGGAGTTCGTCCACCTAGGACAAGTAATCCAGCTAGGTAGACACAACTTTGAGAAAGAAGCCGACAGGAGGATCCGATTGGGTTGGGCAGCGTTTGGGAAACTTCGTCAAGTCTTGTCGTCGCCAATCCCGCAGTGTTTGAAGACTAAGGTCTTCAACCAGTGCGTCCTGCCCGTTATTACATACGGTGCCGAAACGTGGACACTGACAGTCGGGCTGGTCCACAAATTAAAGGTCGCTCAGCGCGCCATGCAGGCTATGCTCGGAGTTTCTTTGAAGAACCGGAGTTACCGACATAGCCTGCAGAGTCAGCAAGCTGAAGTGGCAGTGGGCTGGCCATGTGTGTCGCAGGACCGATGGCCGGTGGAGCAGACGAGTCCTGGAGTGGAGACCGCGTATCGGCAAGCGTAGTTTGGGACGCCCCCCAGCTAGATGGACCGACGACCTTAAAACGGTGGCTGGGACAGACTGGATGCGGAAGGCGGAGGACAGGGTGTTGTGGCGCAGCCCGGGAGAGGCCTATGTCCAGCAGTGGACTGTTAGGCTGAGTTGATTGATTGATTGACTGAAAATTCTATGAATCAAGTATGTCCAAGTTTTGGTACCGCAGTCTAAGGAAAAATACATGAATTCGAAATAAGACAAACATCCTTATTATAAACATAATATTTATTCTAGAACTTTAAATTAAATTAATCTTTATCTCTTACTACTCTGCCTTTTAGATTTTCCAGGTCTCTGAGGTTTTCCAGGCCTAGAATTCTTCTTGTTATTGACTTGAAACGATTTAGTTTTGAAATTGGTCTGTCTTTTCTGAGGAGCAGCGCCATTAAAACCTTCGAAATTGTTTGAAGATTCCCTTGTGTTTAGTTTTCCGCCTTTCTTTTTACCGCCAAAGCCGAATTTCTTGTCTTTCATGTCTCGTCTTTTATTGACTTTATTATGTGGTCCTTTGCCATCTTTGCCTTTATTATTTCCTTTGTTGCTACCCTTGTGGTCATCTAGGAATCCTAAGTCTGATGATTTTCCTTTTCGTACACGTTTTAATTGTTCCAACATGTCTTTCTTGTCTGCTGCTTGTTTCACCCTTGCGTCGGTCTGGAAAATGTTTGATTAGATGTAAGTTAAGATGAACACTAAAAAGCCACAGAAAAAATAAACAATAACTATGTTGAAGTTGGGTTCCAGTCTTACCGGATGCAGCTGGATACCAGTTAAAGAATAACTATGTTGAAGTTGGGTTCCAGGCTTAGCGGATGCAGCTGGATACCAGTAAAAGAATAACTATGTTGAAGTTGTGTTCCAGGCTTAGCGGATGCAGCTGGATACCAGTAAAAGAATAACTATGTTGAAGTTGTGTCCCAGGCTTAGCGGATGCAGCTGGATACCAGTAAAAGAATAACTATGTTGAAGTTGCGTTCCAGGCTTAGTGGATGCAGCTGGATACCAGTAAAAGAATAACTATGTTGAAGTTGGGTTCCAGTCTAATCGTATGCCGCCGAATACCAGTTAAAAAATAATAACTATGTCGAGGTTGACTTTATATGGAGCAACTGCCTATCAGATCTCCAAAACCCAGTTACTGGGTAACCTAATATCCCTTCTTGGTAAAATTGGTTTTCAGACAGTCACAAGAAATATGTCAACGAAAGTGTAAACAGTCATCTGTTCAATTCCCATTTATTTGATTTACATAGACAAATTTTTCTTCATACTAGAAATGGAAAATTATTTGAACACATAATGCATGCAAATGGCCAGTATGGAAAGCTGGAAAGTCGCCAGTTTTTAAAATAGTGATCCTCACAACATTTCTTATCATAATTAAGATTTTGTAACCAAATCAGACCAGTTAATATTTGATTAGGTATCTATGCGCTTGATATAAGAACATTAGCGTCATACAGTGCCGACAATGTACGTGTCGATACTATAGAACCGCTTTTCAGCTGCATACCTATTCATATTGCATAATTCATTTACAGAAGTAGTTATTTACCGTTTATAAAATATATAATGCTATTGTCATCAAACATTCCCGAATCTTTTTATAACTTAGTAGGTACTCCTGTGTCCAAAATTAAACAACCAGCCAGTTTTCATTATTAGGACAATTGATACAACTGTAGTATTGGACACGGCTAAAGATAGTGGGACAAAAACTATTTTTATTTTTTTAACTTTCTTTCCTCTAGCCCTACCAGAAACGAAGTTAACTGAAATACACCACAGTGTTATCTTTAAATTAAATTTTACCTGCACTCTCTTAGCAATCTTTTTCTGATCTCGGAGCTGTCTAACTTTCTCTGTGCGAGCCTGTGCTGCTTGTTTCGCCATCAAGTTCTTGCGGACCTTCTGCATGTGATCATCTGACTTGGCCATCTCTGCAAAGTAGTCGTCTGGTCTGGAAGGGGGAAAAATGTGTTTAGATTATGATGATGCCCCATACACAGTAGTGCAATATAAAAGACTTAATTACTGATCTCAGTACTACATCTTGAAAACTGGGATTCTCGTTTTTGGTGTGGGGTGGTGTGGAGTGGGAACTTTTTCTACCAGGGCCAAGTGAGTGACATTCCCCATTTCAGCAAGAACAAAATTGACATTATGGAAGACACTAACCTCCGAGCAACACCACTACATTCAAGCAAGCTCCACCACTATGACAGCCAAAAATACCAATGAATTCTATCATACCTTCTTGTAGCTACTCCAAGATCTTTCAGCTTCTTGATACCTTCCAACACAGCAGCCTGTGCTTGTCTATGTAAGAGATTCTCTCTTTTGAACTCATTGAGGACTGGGTCTTGAGTTGGGTCATAATTCTGTTGACCTTTGCTATTCTCTTTTAGATTCCTGTAAAATGAAAAATTATGTTTTAGAAATGTCGGGTTGATTATTCTTGAGCAGCAATACATAATGATTTGGCAGCTCTAGAAGAGGCGAGAATGAGGTAAATGTTTACTGATTGTGTTGCTAGGAATTGGTATTTTGTATTTATCTTAATGTTTGAAAATGTAATAAGTGTCAGTAGTGTAGGAAGGCCTTTGCCCTACTCTAGGGCAATCCTTACAGGTTCATTATTTAGTATACAAGAAACGGAATTGTATTACTCAAATATTTATTTTAGTAACTATTAGTGTTAGACACTGACTGTGTGATTCTAAGGCGAAAGTGCTGCGGTAACCTCTGAAATTCAATATTTCTCATATATTACATCTAACTTTTAAATTACCATTCACGTGATACTGATCTACAAGATGAAAAAAACCTCAGCAAAGTCCCCCTTTAACAAATGCCATCCGTAAGCATACTATTTGTAATAAGATCCCTATTATTATTTAAAAATCCTCAAAGTATAATAATCCTTAATTTTTATCGGTCTGTTCACCTAATATTTAGGCCTGGAGAAATGAACTATTCTGTTTAATTTGTGACAATACAGGAGAAGAAGCAACATAGTCACTTGCATATAATTTCCAGGTTAATCCACATGATAGTGTGTTCAAATACAGGTTGACTTGTACCGTACATAATGTGCAAAACACCATGCAAAATTGTTATTATTTTGTTATACATACTTTCTTCTCTGTGCTGTCTCCTGCATCTGTAAGGCTACGTCAGGGGCCATTGGTGCTACAGCGGTCACGAGATCTAATGTCTCGATCCATGGTAATTTTAGCTGAATATCCTTCAGTTTCACTTTTAAATCAGCAACGTTATTTACATAATTCTTCTCAATCCTTTCTATTTCCTCATTCAGGCCAGGCTTTAGCAAGCCTTTGGCAAACGCTTCTTGCAACTACAACACACAAATAAAAATTTCAGAAATTATTAGATATTTCGTTTACCGGAGTTAGCTTTTCCATTTTCTTAAAGAATACTTACTTCTTCATCTGAATTAACATCAGAGTCTGTGTCGTTTAATACAAAGTCACTCATTATGAATTAGTAATAATAAATGGTTACAACAATGCTCAATATAATCTTAATCCACAACAACATAACCTCAATTTAGAAACGTGCTTGACATTTAGCGGCCTCTATTTTACACGATCAGTGTGACCATCTCAAAATTATCGATACTGCCTTGTTTGGTCTGAAACCTGCCAAATCCTGCCAAAGACTCGAGTAAAAAATGCCAAAAAACTGCCGAGTTTGTTTAGCGTTGTAATAGTAGTAGTAAAAAAAATATGATATGTAAAACACTTTGTTTTACATATCATATTTTTATTATTAATAGGTCAAATGTAAATTAAACATTGCAATTAGCCTCATATTCTATCCCTATAAACTGGTTTTATTTATACGATTAAACATCTATTTGTTTATTATTATCTACGTCTATGACTGATTGAATGAAATAACATAACAACCATGCAATTACGTATAGAGAATACTCGTTTTACGATTGTCAACTTTATAACTACTACTGTTAAGACGCTGACAACACCTAAACCGCGGTCATTGTCAGATTGCATAGAAAAGAAAGAGAAGCGCGATGACACAACGCTTGTAATTTATTGCAAAATATGAAGCAATTCTCTATTTACTCAAAATTGAATTGAGTAATCGAAAATAAAAAACAACCAAGTTCTGCATTCAAATAAGACGTTCTTGTTATTAATTAAATACGTAACGTATGTTGATATTTAATGCAGATATTTTGGATTAGAACTCAAGGTAAGAGGTTAGTTTAACGTTAGTTTGTATCGAGATTTTTTTTTCAAAACGTGTTTCGATAACAACCAAGTTCTGGGAAATATGTTCGAAATTAACATATATTTTTTCCGCTACCACAAGCTATACAGATTTGGCAATTTTTTTTCTTAAGTAAAGCCTATTTTGGTCAATTGGGTCTTGTCAGCGCCTTAATTCGTAGTTGAATGAGATACAAACATAACACGAGAAGTACTATCGGCCAATCTTCCGCATGCTCACCTCTAAGGCGATAATCGTATAGCACGGCTCACGACTCGATCGCCCGATGCAAGCGTTTTGGCCAATGGGATGCATGAAGCGTATTTTAGCCGTGTTTGTATTAATGTAATTATGTATAGTGTGTGTGACAGTCACACTAGGCGCGTGCTATGCTCACTTGTTTGTAAGACATTTTTTTAATGGGCACGGCCAGCGAGAGCGCTTTATGAATTGTTATTGTTGACAAGAAGTAATTTCGTACTAATATCTTCCGTTTGGTTTAGAAAATGTATTATTGGTATTGCTATACGCGTACCCTAAAAAAACTTTATTTAGCATTTTTGTTTACCACTTTGCCAAATTACAGCTTTCTAGTAAGAGTCTGTGAGCTAAGCCGGGGACAGACAGACAGACAGACGGTCATGGCGAAACTATAAGAGTTCCTTGTTGACTACGGAACCCTAAAACGAAGCAAGTTACGTAGTTTTGTTAGAAATTGTCATTTGCTATCTCTTTCTTTTATTGCTGTTTTGATTAAAATAGCAAAATTACATATAGTAGTATTTGAACCATTACTTGGCGCAGTTTATACAATGTTATCAGATTTTTTTATTAGAGTCCGTCAAGCGATTCTAGTCCCATGAAAAAGGCGGCAAATTCAAAAATCTTTCAGGTGTCAACACTGATATAGCACGCTGAAAACTTGTTGATACATGAATTTTGATAAAAAAATTACTTGAGATAAATTAAAAAAAAAGCATTTCAATGTACGTATTTATTCATCAGAACTAAAATCAGAATCAAGAAATTCAATGCCTTCAAATGAGAAATCACTGTCAGTAGAATCATTACGCACAGAAATGATGAAGGGTTCCAACTCGGTTTCGGATATCCTGTCTCTTACTTTATACTTATTTTCGACACTAATAGTGTGATCTGTGCATTTTTTCCAATCATTGGCTGTGACACTATTAAAGCATTCTTTTATAAGGTTCTCCATTTCTTTACCTGGAATCCCTAAGTTTTTGCTGGCTATTTTTCTTTTAGCCAAACTCCATATGAGTTCAATTGCGTTCAGGTCACAATGATATGGCGGAAGTTTCAAAACCTCATGGCCATGTTGTTTCAAAAATTCTTCAGCTTCATACATTGGAGTTGTTTTATGTTCATTCACAAGGCACATAAGCTCAGCCTTTGTAAAGAATTCTTCATAATGAATTCCATTTTCAGTTAGCCATTTCTGAATGTCAGCCTTTAAATCATTCATAGATGGTGGCTTATTTATTTGTTACATGGTAGCTAGCGTTGTCCATAACAATGACACTGGGCTGACTTAAATTGGGTATTAATTTTTCACGTAACCATTTCATAAAATTATTTCTGTTCATATCATCATGATAATCTGCCATTTTTGATTTAGTACTGAATACCAATAATGCATTGGGAACAAAACCTTTTTCGGATCCAGCATGAACAACAATATGTCTTTTGCCTGACGATATTTTGTCAATTACACCGCTTGTTGATGGCCCTTGCCATGATTTTTTAACTTTATAATTTTGGTGGACATAGGTCTCATCAAGATAAACTATTAATTTTCCTTGTTTCCGCTTTTCATCAATAGCTCTGAGATACCTATGTCGCCATGCAGCTAGTTCATACTTTTCAATAAGAAGAGATCTCTCATTTTTATTTTTTTTTAATTCAAATCCATTTTTGAGTAATAATTGTCTCAATGTTTCATGACATCCAGTAAATCCAATTGACTCTCTTAAATCTGCAAGCAAACTTCGTAGAGTTGGAACTTGCTTTTTCACACAGTAAAATTCATTAATTTTATTGCGTATGGCTGATAAGTCAAAATTATCCAGATTGGCTACAGTTGGCTGTCGTGGACGTTTTTTCCCCGGTGTGTTCCACTCGCCTTGGTTAATAGCACCTTCTTTTTTAATTCTTCGCAGTGTTTTCACACTTAAATCTGAAAGTTCAATATGTCAGTTCAGTATCAAACGCACAAATTTTATGATAATATTTGTAGAAAATGCAAACAATGTAAACAAATAAATCTGTACTAACCTGTCATAGCAGCAATTTTTGTCAAATAGTGTGTTTCAGATTTCATTTTTTTATTCTCATCTATGGCTATGACTTTCTTAACTAAATTATCAATTGTGCTTTTTATTAATTCATCATCCAAGGTGGCTGAAAAAAGATGACAACAATCTCTTATAATACTTTTCACTTATAGGTGCCCCATTGAGATTCAATGTCATGTATACGACGTCTGAATCTAAACCAAAACCGAAATCGTGATCACATCATAGTAAAATAAACAAAATTAGACAATTGTGCTAAAAGTATCAACATTTTGTAGCCAACCTACCTGTTGTTGAAACAATTTCATCCAAAAGTCGTCGTTTTTCTGTTAACACGTCATCAGATTCAATCTTTACATGATTATATTTATTAATCATTGTAAACAGCAGGCTCCTGACACTACTTTTAATAGGTTTTGGCATTATAACATTAAAAAATTCAACAAAAACCGGAATGCTCGAGGTTAGAACAGAAATTGTGACAATCTGTTTGACAGATAATAGTATTGCCATTATAAGAAATCAGTAAAATGGTTGTGGACTCGACTCGCTTGACAGACTCTATTGCTGTCGCAACTTTTGCAACTGCAATAAAAATAAGTTCATTATCTAAGCACCATTGTTATTCAGTGGGAACGTCAGAACATCTGGTTAAACAATAGATCGGCTTTATAGAACGGCCATAAAATACGGTCGCAAAAAATTACGAAATATTTCTTCAACACACTTGCTTGTAAAGTGACTCAGAAATTCAGTTTATTATAAAGAAGTATTTTTACTTTATATTTCTTTTTTCAATATACGCAGTTTTTGTCCAAAAACAATGAATATTTTTGAGAAAAAAAAATTCGTTACATCAGATAAATCAATCATCAAAATTATCATCATTTCATAAAATTATATATTTTTCACTACATATTATAACCTTAATTTGCTTATTCAAAACATTATTTTGTATAATATATTTTTTATATAGGCTGTTTAGCGGTTTTTCCAGCGCCTTTATTTACACCTGCGGCGCGCGGGATAAACAAAACAAGCGCGGTATTTTCCAGAAATACTTGTTAACGTTTTCATTGTGTGGTTAATTATTATGAAAAATGTTGACTTCAATTAGGAAAGAAGAGCGAAGAGCAACGCGTAGATTTAACCCCCCGGAAATACTAATCTAGGCACGAAACGCTAGTGACAGCCTGTTGCCTGCAAAATCTAGAGAGAAATACCTAGCGGCGTACGAAACTAATAACAATACCAGTCTCTTTTTTTCCTCTCAAGTTGAAAACCGTTGTATGAAACGCGCACACACTCGACTCCCTTATCGCGCTCGCTCGCCCTCGGCTCGCGCGAATAATACCGGCTCGTGCAGTGAGTAACCAACATACCACACATATTTATATTTTTTGTTACACGCCCTATACTCACACAAATTCATATTGTCTCTAATTGGACGAAACCAGGAAGGGGTGTGGTTTGTCACTAGCTGCGCTTGCCGCAGAAATATTTTCTAAAGTGAGCATGCTTAAGTTTTGCCAATAGTACAGGGGAATCCTTTACACAGACTACAACTACATAGAGAATATCTCTCCCTTATGATCTGTTTTTAGGGTTGCCATTTTCGACAATTTGAGATGTCAGTATGGATTTATTTTCTACATTGCAATACTGCCAAAAACTGACAATTTTATAAAACGTTAATTAAACATCCATCAACACCGGAGGCTAAAATAGAAGGCAAATCCTGCCAAGAAGGCAGGAAACTGCCACATATGGTCACACTGTACACGATACTGATAGTCTTGGGGTGGCCTGTAAAAAAAATATCGATATTTTTGCGATATCTATTTATTCGATACATCGCATCGTAGATTTAAATATCTATTGAAATATATATTGAAAATATCAATTATAAAAACCATATTTTTCCAATAGCAACACCGTTGTCACCACTGACCACAACCGCTGGAATTCAGAGCCGTAAAAAAGTAAACATATTTTTAACCAACTTCCAAAAAGGAGGAGTGTTCTTTTTTAATGTATTTTCACTCCGATTTCAATTCAATTGTGGACCTACTTTGAATTTTTGTTTTTTTTTATGTTTTAAAGGGCATGCTCTTGAGGTGGTCCCATTGTCAGCAAGTCAGAATCTGATGAGGGGCTCCCCTGAAAATCGATGGATATCCTCAAATTTTATGGGCACACCTATAGCTATTTGGGTATTTTTTTAGTAACTCGTACATTTTCTCTGGGAAAGCACCATTTAGTAAAGTGGAACTGATTATGAAGACTACACATGGCCACCGGAACTACTTATTAATATGTATTTAATGGGTTGCAATTCGATTAGGTACTTTTAACATGGTTGCTATGCAATTTATGCTTCTCACAATAATAAATTATGGTGAAGTGGAGATGATGGTGACTTCATCATCAGCTCCGTAACCAAACGAATCAGTAAGTCTGCCTCTGCCCTATAAAAACTTACTTCAGTACTCATCGTATGGACACTTTAGTCACAGTATATTATCATAGCTTGGTGGTTCAGTTATGAGAAACGGTGTCGTTTTTTGGGGGAATTCAACCAATAGGAAAATAACCTTTAAAGCAAAGAAAAAGTGTAGTGTGTCGGGACAATATTAGGATTAATGAAGTTATAGATACATGCAAACCATTATTTATTCAATTTAATATATTGACTCTTCCATCCTTATATATTTTTGAGGTTGCTGTATTTGTTAAGACCAACCCAAATTTTTTTACAAAAATATCAGACGAGAAGAAGAAGAACGAAGAAGGTCTCAAACAGCGTAAATGTATGAAGTGTGTTTTGCATGGCGCAAGTCATATTTAACCACATAAAATCAAAATCAAAAGTCATTTATTCAAACTAGGCTGAAAATCAGCACTTTTCGAACGTCAAAGTTACATAAGACAGTCCCCCAAAAATGCCCGCCCTTCACCACTTCCTAGTGCTTTAGTTGGGAAGAAGAAGTGGTGGAACAAAATCCCCAGCAGCACATCTGTCTGTTTAGATATATAAACTTGATTCTATACAAATCGTATGCAAAGTAATTAACATTACGAAACACAAAACATTGGATTAAATTACACACTTGCCATATGTTAGCTAGCACACGCCAGTATAGGTACCAACAAAACAATGAACAAACTGTACTCAAGCAGATAAAAATTACAACATAAAAAAACGTAAATAGAACTTATAGTCAGCAAACACAAAATCACATAAAAATAAAAAACGTACAATATTTATTGAATTTTCCATGACATATGAGGGTCATTCAATAAATACTTAGCCTACAAAAAGTAAACGAAAATTTTGGAAAAGTGGCAATTTATTTTTCAACAAAGTCTCCTTTTAGTTCGATACACTTAGCCCAGCGATGCTCCAACTTTTTTAACCCATCCGAAAAATAGTTTTTGTCAAACTCTGCAAAATAGGCCTCCGTGGCGGCGATGACCTCCTCATTCGATCCATATCTATTCCCGGCGAGTGATTTTTTCAGATTAGGAAACAGAAAGAAGTCACAAGGGGCCAAATCTGGAGAATACGGTGGATGGGGCAACAATTCGTAGCGTAATTCGACCAATTTGGCCATGGCAACGGCAGACGTGTGAACCGGTGCGTTGTCGTGGTGAAACAGCACTTTTTTCTTCGCCAGATGGGGTCCTTTTTTCTTTAATTCGGCGTCGAATCGGCCCAATAAATCGGCATAGTAAAGCCCTGTAATTGTTTTACCCTTCTCGAGGTAATCGATGTAGATCACACCTTGTGAATCCCAGAAAACGGTGGCCATAACTTTTCCGGCCGATTTTACAGTTTTCGCCTTCTTTGGAGCACGTTCCCCGGTCTGGATCCATTGTTTTGATTGCTCCTTGGTCTCTGGTGTGTACCAGTGGATCCAGGTTTCATCGACGGTCACAAAACGACGCAAAAACTCCGCTGGATTCCGCTTGTTTAAGCGCCAAACACGTCTCCGATGTGGTCTTACGGTTGCGCTTGTTTTCTGGTGTGAGTAAACGCGGCATCCATCGCGCCGACAGCTTTCTCATGCCGAGTTCCTTGTGAAGAATATGATGCACTGTTCCTTCTGAAATGCCTACAGTCTCAGCTAGCTCCCGAACCTTCAATCGGCGATCTGCCAATACGAAATCATGGATTTTTTTAATGTTTTCCTCCGTAGCAGCTGTTTTCGGTGCACCTGGACGTGGTTTATCAAAAACCGACGTACGGCCACGTGCAAACTCGTTGAACCAATTCTTGACGGTGGCCATCGATGGAGAAGAGTCACCGTACACAGCATCCAAGCGCTCTTTGATTTCGATGCGCGTTTTCCCTTCCAAAAATAGGAATCGAATCACCGAACGATATTGCTCTTTTTCCATTTTTGTAAAACCGATCGACACGTTCGCTTCCATAAGTTGTCAAATTAAAACAAATGAAGGGATTGGAATGAAAATTTGAAAAAAGAATTAAAAAAGAATGTGCTACACTGTGGTAAAACTCTTTTGAAACTAGGGCTAGGCTAGGTACTTATTGAATGCACCTCGTAACAGTCCCTCATGACGGGAACCTCGTGAAAGCCGAAAAAGATAAACAAATCAAGTATCTTGACTTGGCTCGCGAGGTTGTCGACATGTGGGATGTGAATTCAGCTGCTTTTTACCAGTGCTAGACGCTTCCGTCTTTTAACTGGGCTACACTCCAAGTTGTATACATATTTATCTAGATTTCGTTTAATTTGCGATCAACACAACAGTGAACACGTACACAACAATGGCGGTTTGTGGACGGACAACAGATCTTCCACCTATGATGAGCTTTCAATTTTAAACCCCTCTGTTTTCTTCATACTAAACAAAGTAAACGTGACATTGGCCAAATGCACAAAAACCGTGCGGAGCCAAAAGCAAAACGAAACTTCGTGAGTAACCTTCATATTGGTGGCTACATATCAAGCTATATAATTCAGTATAAGCAGACCTCTCATTGTACGGAAATCCTATACAATGCGAGATCAGCTTAAACTGGAAAATTATAGCTTGATGTAGCCGTGTGTTTAAATTAATTAAACCAAGAAATAATTCCCAGATATTTTTTTTCTTTTTTTAAATATTTTTTCACATCATTTTAAAATTAGTTAAAACACACTGAAGTTTTAAGACGTTGCCTAAGACATTATTAAACCTGAAGAGTGCTATGGGAGAAATTCATAATTATACAGGTACTTCCAAGTGAACTAAGTCTGTTTTCATTACCTACAGGCACTTGTGGTGTAATATTATGAAAATTATAGTAAAGGTCATGTGTGTGTTGTGTTTATATTTTTACTTTGTGGAGTTTAAAAAGGATAGCACATAGTCTCGACGAAATATCGGGTTTCCATTTTTTTTTTTTGGAGAGCTTTCTACCACTTTTTGTCATATAACATCTTTGGCAAATATTTTTAACCCCGTATTTTTGCAGTCAAGAGCTGCGCAATAGTGTTTATTAATTCATTATGCGTAAAAGAAGCGGCTGGTGTACATGTATAGATAGTGACAGCATAATCAGCCTATAATGTTCCCACTGCTGGGACACAGGCATGCTCTCGGTGCGAGGGAGTGGACCGTAATCCAGAACGCGGGCCCAGGGCGGGTTGGTAGATGACAGATGTCTTCGAATTTTCGGTTCTAGGACATGCCGGTTTCCTCACGATGTTTTCCTTCACCGTTTTGGGAACAATGGTGATGAAATAATTTACACAAAGTAAAGCGCCTGTCAGGGTTCGATACTACGACCTACAACTCGTAAGTCACGGTCGTTATCACTGGGCCAACCTTGCTCTCTATAGTGACAGGAACTTGTCATATTCTTGGACACTTGATGGTAGTGACACGTCTGGTCATGGACTTATTAGACAAACTTTTGTTTGTATATTAAATGAATCTTGTCTTCCGCCTGGTCAGCAAGTGACAGTGTTTATCCCCGAGATGGTGTTGAACGCATATTCTCTTAATAAATGGTAGGATGCTCAGATTTTTGTTCAAAAGGGGATTTATCAATAAATTCTCAATCGCAAACATTAAGTCTTAGCGCGCAACCAATATGGCTTCAAAAAATCTACGGAAGATGCAATTGCCGACCTAACTGAAACTGTTGCTAAGAATTTAGATGATCATCGTAAATGCCTTTCAATATTCTTAGACCTTCAGAAAGCTTTTGACACGGTTTCTGTTCCTATTCTCCTGTCGAAATTGGAAGCTGTAGGCATTCGGGGAGCAACGCATGAGCTTTTCAAGGGCTACCTCCAAAACAGGAAACTCCGTGTCAAGATCGATTCATACACTAGTGATGAAGAAATCATCACATACGGAGTTCCACAAGGCAGTGTGTTGGGGCCTACGCTCTTCTTAATATATAGAAATGACCTTTGCACACTAGCACTCCCCAATACCAAGATAGTCACATATGCTGACGATACTGCGATCGTGGTATTTGGGGATACATGGACTGACGTGAAATATAAATGCCGGCATTTATCTTTAGCTCTGATCCTTAATTACTTTAAGCGATTTTGGACCTTACTCCTAAGACAATACGACGAGCACATAAACCCCCACCACTCCGCCGAGAGCTAAAGTTAAATGCCGGCATTTATATCATGCAGAACAATCGCTTCATATGGTTGTGAGGTGGCTGCGGAATAACCTTCTGTCACTTAACTTAATTAGGAAGCAGGGTTTTTCACTATTTGTGCAGCCTTTCCTTAATATACCTAAGTGAAATGTATTGGAATTAAAGGAAAAAGGCAAAGGTATTTTGTATCAATAAACTTCTTATTTTTTATTCCCTTTCGAACATGGAGGGCACTGAGAATCAGACTTTTTTTTAGCAGTAAAGCACGAGTACATTTTATGCCTTAAACGTCCATAAATATCCCCACGAACTTTAATTTCGTGATGTTACCCGACGCCACTCATCTCATGCCAAAAAGCCACACGCATAATTAAAGCAATTTAAATAAACTATACTTATTCACTTACCCCCCAAACAAATGCGCGACGATAAGTTAAAAAGAATTAAAACGGTGATAGAGAATTAGTTACTGCGATGCAGTCCATCTCACGAAACAAGTATCACAGACGCGGCGCCAAATGTATGTGCGAACGGAATTGTAAATATTTATATGTATTTTTCAAAATATTACAGGCACTCGTTAATAAAATGTACAATCATAATTAGAGAAAGGTGTTTGAAGTAAGTGAATGTTACTAATTATTTATTAATAATTAAGTTCCAATTATTGCCGCGGGACTTCTTCCGTGAGACAGACTCCACACGACACTATATCAGACATTTTTTACAAAAAACACACACCTTTATTATAATTTACATAATATCACATCACAAGTGCTTGTAAGTAAAGAAAACAGACTTAGTTCTCTTCGCAGCATAACCTGTATACAAATGAATCCCATAAAAGTTTTCAGGTTTCAAAAGGACAGTACATAGCCTCGACGAAATATCAGGTTTCCATTTTTTTCGGACGGTTTTCTCCGACAGTTTTCGTCTTTTAATCTTTGGCAAATACATGGTTCCCCGTATCTTTGCAGTCAGCAGCTGCACAACGGGCATATTAATTAATTATGCGTAAAAGAAGTCGCTGTTTACAAAAAATGTACGGGTAATGACAGCTGACTTTAAAATTCTTAGACGCTAGATTGTAGCGACATCTGAAGTAGCAGGTGGCAATTTTTATACCCATTATTTTTGTTGCGAATCATATTTTAACCTAACCTAATGCTCACCAGCAAATTAAAAAAACGTAAGAATATTTAAATTTCACGGGCTACCCTGGCGCTTTAAAACTCTTGGAAAGTGTCTACCACATGTTTTCCTTTTCCTAAACTCGTCTTTTAATGTTTACGTATGTATAATATATCTCAACAAAAGAAAAAACTTTTTTAAGGCAAATTATGAAGATATTACTTCTAATATAAAAGAACATGACTGGCTTCAACTTTTTGCGAACAGTAATGACGTAGATAGTATGTTAAAAGTATTCTATGGAGTGTTAAACACTGCAATAAGTGCATTTGTCCCAAATTGTAAGTCAATGACTTGCCGTTATCCCCCATGGTTTAATAAAGCAATTATAAGAACACTCAAAGAGAAAAATAAGTTAAGATTGCGCTTTAGAAAATATAAAAACCCGTTAGATGAATTGGAACTAAAGTTAGTTTCAAAACGTTGTCAAAACCTGGCCAAAACATTGTACAGTACATATATGGAAAATTTAGAGTCTGAAATTAAAGAAAATCCTAAACTATTCTGGACTCACGTAAAGGCTAAACGTGGTGGGTCTAGTGTATATCCACTAACAATGACTGACGGACAAACTGTTGCATCTAATGGTTCGGATATTTGTGATCTTTTTGGTACTTATTTTGCATCTGTTTACACTCCTGAACATGGCACAAAATTTAAAAACGACTCAAGTCTGGACACATTGGAAATTAATAGCCAGTGCCTAACAATACCAGAATTGGATAGTGATTCCCTTCTCAAAAAGCTACAATGTGTTAACACCAGGAAAGGAGCAGGTCCTGACGGAATCCCACCCTTATTTATTTCTGCCTGTGCATCGGCCTTGGTTACCCCGCTCTTAATCATATATAAGTTGTCGCTAGCTA
Source organism: Atethmia centrago (assembly GCA_905333075.3). Lineage (NCBI taxonomy): Eukaryota > Metazoa > Arthropoda > Insecta > Lepidoptera > Noctuidae > Atethmia > Atethmia centrago. Next base: position 27,948,676 of record HG995374.1, read on the forward strand.
CTGGAACCTTTCCATCCGAGTGGAAAACGGCCAAAGTCGTTCCTGTGTACAAGTCGGACAAAAAAGACACTATTTCCAATTATCGGCCTATTGCGATTCTTTCCACGTTTGCCAAGATATTTGAGTCGATGATCTGTCCTTACATCCAACGCCATTTCAGACTTTATCTTGGCGATCAACAACACGGTTTCGTTGCGTCAAGGTCTACTGCCACAAACTTATTGTCTTTCTCGGAGTCCCTAATAGAATCTGTCGACTCTAACAAACAATTTGATGTGTTGTACACCGATTTCAGCAAGGCCTTCGACAAAATTCCTCATTCCATACTAGTTCACAAGCTAGCAACGTATGGTATCACTGGTCCCTTGCTAAAATGGCTGAAATCATATCTATCGAAGCGTGAATTTTATGTTGTTGTTAACGGCTTTCGATCTGCCAGCAATTATTACATGACTTCCGGTGCCCCACAGGGATCACATCTGGCTCCTATATTATTTATCATATATATTAATGACCTTACCCACTGCTTTCACTTTTCCGAGTGCTTTCTTTACGCTGATGACCTAAAGTTTGCTCGAAGAATCGAATCATCGAGCGATATCGCGCTTCTTCAAGATGATCTGAACAGACTTGTTGAATGGTGTGAGACAAACAAAATGGAACTTAATTTAAAAAAGTGTTACCATCTGTCATTTTCAAGAAAGTCACACCCTATACACTCGGAATACATCATAGGCAATAAGAAAATACAAGAAGTCGATGCAATTAGGGATCTGGGAGTATTGTTTGACAAAAAAATTACTTTTGTCCCCCATATCGCGACTATTATCAAGAAAGCATCGAAAATGTTAGGGTTTCTGCTAAGAAACACAAGGGGCTTTAAACAGGTTGGTACTAAAATAATGTTGTACAATAGCCTTGTACGAAGCGTCCTGGAGTATTGCAGTGTTGTATGGAGACCACACTACGCCACACATAAGTTACTTTTGGAAAGAGTTCAAAAACGGTTTCTATGGCACCTCGCTTTTTCTAGAGGGAAAAGTAAACAGCTTCTCTCCTATAATACTAGACTCAAATATTTCAAAATGCACTCGTTATCAACTCGTAGAGAAGTTATTGATGCCTTGTTCCTCTATAAGTTGCTTAGAAATAAAATTGACTGCCCAAACCTACTGAGTCTCCTGAAGTTTCGTGCCCCAGTACGATATCCGCGAAATCCTATCACACCACTTTACCCACCCTTGCGCAGAACGGTTCTGGGTGCTAACTCACCGATTTCTCGCCTGTGTAAAAATTTGAACAGTTGCAGTGATCTCACTGATATACATCATGACAGCGTAGGACATTTTTATAAAATAATTATTAACTACCATTCCAATAATAACCAATGATCTCCTTAGCGAATGTTAATTTTTAATTTAAATTTTTATTATTTTAGCTTTTATTATTTTTTTTTTTTTGTTAAATTAATGTTAATGTTTTAATCTTGTTATATTATTTTGAATTAAATTTTTGATATTTTTATTTTTACTCGCAAATCACCAAAATTATTGAATAACTTTAATTGTATATTATATCCTTTTTGGCTTTGTATTATTATCTAAAACCATAAAATGGTGCATGTTGTGTTAGCCTGTAAGTGATTGTTGCACTTATAAATGTATCTATTATGTAAAATATTGTTAATGTATTGTGTAAACAATTGTTGGCTAACCTAAATAAATAAATTAAAAAAAAAAAAAAATAATACTAATACAAAAATAGAAACACAGTAATATCACAGTTTTGATCGACGGCGACTTATTGAAAGTTCGTGGGGATCACCCTGACTAGGATAGATTTATTGGATGGAATCAAACAAGGCAGATGGTAGCATGATGGCGGGCCTTTTTATTATTGACAGATGTCACAGATAGACCACAGATTACACAGTTCATTTTGACACGGAGTACACTTCTGTTATATTTTAATGAATATGCCACAGGCTGACTTATATATACATTAGATGATTACAGAGCAAATATTATGTTCCTTTACATTCGGACTTCGGGGAGGGAAAATATTCCAGTGCGATTTTTTCTGATAATGATTCTATCTCAATACGTCTAGCGCCACACACTTTTCTGTGTCAAAAACAGGAACTAATGAATGTTGCCACTTAATTTTTAACACGACTCACATGCGATTTCAAAATATTTCGTCCACACACACATACATACACACACGTACGTACATTTTGATAGCTGATTTGTCACAAGCGATGTTAAAACCTGTGTAGGGTCGTGAGATTTTTAATTGAAATCGCCAGCGAGTCACCGTTGACTAAAGTCGCTCGGTGTATACCTAGCATAATGGCAAAGAACACATAGCAGTGCTGCCTTCACACGAGTGAGCTTTCAGTTTTGAATTCCATTAAAACTGACTCTACACGCTTGGCTACTACACAAACTACAAACCTCTACAAACGCGCAAACGTGTGGATGCATGGCAAGCGCTTTCCTTTGATTTGTACAAAAACCGAAACACAATCAGATCGGTGGCAAGCCCACGACAAGCCAAGGCGAATGCCCCAACCAATGTTTGAATTTGTGATAGTTTGTCAAGGTTTGGCATTTGGAACCGCCATAATTTCCTTTGAGTAGAGTACTGGATTTTTTTTTTTCTAAAATCTTTTAACTAACCACAGTGGATCCATCCACTTTGGCTTATATCAAAGGGTATTAAAATAAATGAAGGTTTTAAATATTTATGTAAATATCTTATTTATTCTAACTAGCCTGTAATCATCTGCCTAGCCTTTTCTCAACTATCTTGGGGTCGGCTTCTAGTCTAACTGGATGCAGCTGAATACCTGTAGTTTATATGGAGCGACTGCCTATCTGACCTCCACAAAACCCAGTTACTGGGCAATCCGATACCCCTTGGTAAGACTGGTTGTTAGACTTTCAGCCGTCTGACTACCCGTAATGACTTCCAAAGATGCACGAATGACAACCGGGACCAAGAGCTTAACGTGCTTTCCGAGGCATGGAGGGTCTTGATATCTAAAGACGGTCACCCATATATCCAATGGACCAACTTGATCTGATCGATTGACCCATGCCCTGTTATTAATTAGCCACAAACCCCTCCACTCAGCCTAACTAGCATGTATTGGCCCAATAAAGGGCAAAAGCCTTCCTCTCCCCTTTCCACACAATTTTGATTATGAATTATGTCAAAATCTGTCTAAATGTCATTTCCATTAACGCCGCCGCGCAATTGAAAAGAAATTCCCCTCAGAACGAGTGACGTAGTCCGTAAGTACTTAAACGAAAAATCACGCTGGCGATTTCAAAATCTCACGTCCACACACAGATTTCGACATCGCTAGTGACAAATCAGCTACCAAAATCTAAATATGAGTGGACGTGAGATTTTAAAATAGCCAGCGAGTTGCCGTCGACCAAAGTTGCAGTGTGTTACTGACTTTAGAACTTGAAACGGAACTGAGTTTAACGAATGGGCATAATATTAATCACAATAAGGCATCATACAATCTTAATTGACATGACATGAGGAGCATAGATGGAATCAATAGTACCATTATCCTTAGCCTTCCGGCCTCATAAATTGTGGATTCTGAAACAAACGTCACGGATTATTCGGTAAAATCAGTAACTCAAACACTTTCGGCGTTTTTTTAATTTATTTCTAAAAAGGAGAAACAAACCAAATCGTTTGTAATTGGAATCCATAGATTACATAGTAAGTCCTTATTTTAGAACGCATTCGTAATTAGAATCATTTTGTCTATTATTCAGATGCAATAAAAAAAATACAAAAAATTGTCTTTCAACTCTAACCATAAACAAAAAATACCAAGTTGAATTACTTTTTGTAGTAAAATGTTAGAACGACTGTATTAAAATTATGATTAAATAAACAACAAATAATTTTATTTTATAAAAATGCATGTAACATACGCCTATTTTCCTTTTTACCGTTCACATAAATTATACATATATTATTCACTCAATTGACCGGAAATACTTTGTAGTTCGACATGTTTCATGAAACCCCCGTTGTTTTGTATCAAGAAAATGCAATGGCCGCCATCTTCGACTCTTGTGAATGTTTTGGTCGTAGTTACGGAGTTTGAGGCCTATTTATTACGTGCTATGCAATTATTTGATGGAAATCGTTTCGCTACGTCCTAGGTGTTGTAAATTCGCTCATATACAGGTCAGTACAAGTTTCCTTCAGTATTTTCTCGAAAAGTGTTTACATCTGGATTTCATACTGCTTAACTATTGTGATGTTGTCATTTTCTATAAATATTTAGTTTATTCTTTATTATAAACCGCAATTACACATGCTATTGTTACAAGAAAGTCATTATTATTTAATTGAGGTGATATAAATATACAAACCTCATTTTCGTATGTACTTATATTTCTCATGTCTTTGTTACTAAGGGGATTTAGTAGCGTTACATAGTTAAAAATTTCGATTATATCAATGTACTACCGATACATTTCAGTTTTATTACTCGGCTGAGGATGGTGTTTACTTTTTTTGATGTTTATTACTGAGACATTTCAGTTTCCGTGCTACAATAATGGCGGCAGTGGATTAACCTATTCGCTTATTTTACGCATTTATTCCATTGCTGTTACGTTTATTATGCATTATTTTAGTGTTATTCATTATATTTTCTCGTAGGGAACAAAATAAAGTGACTTTCAAATAGTTCTGTGGAACAATGACCTCGGCGGTCGTATCCTATTTGTGGACTAAAAATATTTTACCAAGAACATTATGGTTTACATCGCACGTACACCTGATCATTTTGAGGATATATGGGTAAAGGGTAGATTTTCGGTTGCAGTCACATGAAATAAAATTTGGGGGCCGAGGTGCACTCCAAGGCGTCATCTCGGGTTTGACCCAAGATGATAGTATATACAGCATGTCTGCTACATCAGAATACGAATCAGCGGCCCGGCAAGTGAGTAAAACGTATTTACTAACATAAAACCCACCACCAAGGTCCCTGACCAGTCCTGGTGACATGGACACTTAGCCAGTCACTTAGCACTATATTTGTAAATATTATGATTTTGTAACCAATAACATCATGTTCCTATACTGCTTTCCTACTTCCTTCACCACTATTATGTTACACAATTTCATTAATCCTGCTTGCACCTACATATTATGCTCACAGTGCTTATGACTTGGTTTTGAGATAAATATTAAAGTGAGAGGTGTAAACTTTTTTAATCATTTAGAAACTAAATCCATAATTATGTGTGTTTTTAAATAGTAAAATAAATTCTACTTCAGATTACCCATTTTCAGGACCTTGACATTGTATTAAATAAAGTTTTGAAATGAAAGGTGTATTCATTGATATCCTTTTAAGTTTTTATTTTACAGATTTTAGGTGAGTAATGTGAGATTGTTTTTAAATGTATTAACCAAGGGAGTTATCACAAGTTTTATGAATGAGGGTATTTGATATGATTGTCATTCCATGATTCCTGTTGATAGTCTGAAAAACATATTGATTATATGTAATAAATTAATTGTATGGGGGATATAGTATGAGCTATTACTGTGTGTTATTTATAAAGTAAAAGGCCGAGTGTGTTTACCAAGAGTGAACACACTCGGCCTGTTTAAATGTCTTGTTTTTATTTAATAAAAGTGTAAACTGGTGTACCTTAGTTAAATCACAGTGCTTAGAAAACAAGTCACAAGCAACACAGTTTGTATGTATAATTTGAAATGTTTATTCATGCACATTATGCAAAAGTGTCGCATTTAATTACGAATTCGAAATCATGTGCATTGTCTTGCATTAACTGAATTCCACAAAGATTAATTTGATTTTGTTTGTTGTTATAGGATTACGGGCCGACCACCCCCAGTGAAAATGTTTACGAACATGTATTGGATCACAAATTAACGAATATGAATTTATCTAGTGTGAGAACTCCTGTGTTGAGGGCCCTGCCCTTATCTCCCACTGAAGGCGATCCTGAACCTGACTCCACACACCCTGAAAGTATCATTCAATCTGTGCACAAACTAGATAAAGAAGTTGAATATCACATTGCAGAGAAATACTGTGATACAGATATGTCTGTGGACTCCCTCTCTGGCATTGTGAGGCTTGAAGAAGCCATAGATAATGTTGGACGCATAGCGTACCCCATATTACAAGATACAGAAGATTCAAATGATGGCAATTATGTAGATAATTCAACAACCCTCATACAAGCGCCACTGAGCACTGCAATTGTTCAAAATGTTACTAAATTGCCTCAGAACTTTACAATTAATGTTGATGCAGCTGTTGGAAACATTACATCTATACAGAATGTACAAGATGTATCTGGAAACCAGACCTTATGGCTGCCTACAATACTTGCCACCAGTGCTGCTACAAATGACCCTAAGTTGGATGATGATAGATCACAAGCCGGTGTGTCACAAATCATTATCACCAGCGAAAGTTATGTTAATGACACAACACAAACAAGAAGAGCAAATATAGTCACAGAAACGAACTTCATAAGCCGACCCAAGACATCCAAAGTTCAGATTTTAAGTAACATATCTATTCCGAAGAATCCAAGCTATAACCAGCAATACTTAACTGGGAAAGAAATGGCTCCAGTATATGGCACGCAAAATCATGTTTATAAACTGAGTAACTCAGTTCTTTGCACTAAACCCCAGAAGAGTCAATCATTGATTGGCTGCTCCACCTTATCACCAAATGTTGTGAACAATAGCCCTATCAAGAATGTGCCCTACAGTCATACATTTACCAAAAGCACAAACTTAAATAAAACTTTGAATAAGGTAAACAATGGTGCTAATCTAAATGCCATGGTTGCTGCCTCCTCAGGCAACACACAATGCCATATTTTATCTCGTGTTGTCTCTGGACCTAATAAGATGTCTGTACATTCTGGAAGAAAATCCGTCAATACTTTTAAGGGATCTAAGAGCTCTGGACAAGTTTCTAATCAGAAGAATCAGTCAAGGCCAATTAAAATAATACAACAGACTGGGTCAGCTAACAAATCCGAGGCGAAGTCTTGGCCTGTCGCCAGCGTCACATACAAAAGCCAGCAGCCAAGCTATGGAGTTGTGGACTCTAATGCATCGAAAATTATTCAAAAAGTAGGCAGTCCTACACATAAGAGCCAACCACTGTCTCTGTCAAAGCTCCCTCCTAAAGGGGAGCGTTTAGTATTACAGTCACCGTGCGGCCCTGTTTTGATTTCGACTGCTCCAATTAGTACGAGTTTACCAAAGGGTCCCCACTATGTGCAATCAGGGTCTACTTCTAATTTACGATACGTTCAGACATATGGGCCTGCAGATAATCCAATATCCACAGTGTCACAAGTGTCTGCGAACCAGCAGCTGACGGCCCAGATACTGCAGTCACTGTCACAACCCAAGTTGATGTTGCAGCCAAGTCCCACGCCTATCAATCATATAACAACTCTACCGCCTACGCCGGAGGAACCAGTGGAGGTCAAACCTGTAAATCAAAAAAGGATTGTTGTGTGAGTATATGGCACAGAGAATATTAATTTATAAGGAACTTATAAAAAAATTAAATACTGTATTTTTTTAATAATATTGAACTTAATTTTCATTTTCTTTGTTTCAGTGGCGACAAAACAACACTACTTACTGAGGACGACATAATTGGCATGGAGGAGAGACCAAACCTTTCAGAAGAACTTAGGAGGTACTCTTTCCAGCCCTTAGCCTTCGTGATGCTGGACCACACGTACGCCCAGCCTGCCCAGAAGCAGCCTACAGCCACACCGCCCACAACACCAGTGTCCACTGGCCCTCCTCCCACCGTCATTTCACCTACATTAACCACATCACCAATGAGTCCTTTAAAACGTAATTCACCTGTAATCATGTCCACTGCTTCTTACGAAATGCCTTTGACAGTGCCTACCAGTGTTATTGGAACACCTATACCTGTTTCTTCTATACAAATGGCGCCTATAACTTATAAGCCGCTGCCGCCTCCGCCAGCGGACGACGATACTGCCTCAGTGATTTCCTCTTTAGATGGGGACAGGAATGCTAACAGAGGCGGTAGCGACACAGAGACCGCCCCTGAAGGCGAGGAGGAGGGCAAGACCAGATGCATCTGCGAATTCACTCACGACGACGGTTACATGATATGTTGTGACCGCTGTGGCGAGTGGCAGCACGTCGACTGTATGGGCATCGACCGACAGAACATACCCGATGCGTACATGTGTGAGCTGTGTATGCCAAGGCCTATTGACCGACGTCACGCTCGTGCCATACAGCTGAGGAAGAGAGAGGAACTGAGTGCTCTTGGAGCCTCTGATACCGACTCTTCTGCTGAAAACAGTCGAACTCCTGGACAAAGAAGAAAACGATTACTTACCGTGACCACTTATACCAACACCAGTGGCTCATGCGTCACTACTTATAACTCCAACCTCTCAGTGCTTCCACCATTGCCGCAACCATCATTAGCGTTACCGAAAAGGGGACCCAAGAGACCGAAGAAACCAGAGGTCGTTCGGAAAGGCACAAAGAGAAAACTATCAGAAAAACGAGTGAAACGCAAGAAAGAAATGCTGCTGAACAGGAGTAAATATAGCTCCACATTGTCAAATCAATCGCACTTCCAAGACTCGTACGAATTAGCTGTAACAAATCATTACAGCCCAGAGTTGAGGGCGAAGATAATGAAGTACAGCAGTAAATTGGGCAATACTCCTAACATGGCGTATGCTATGAACGCGCATTTATGTACCACTGTGCCCCACGCTGGTGGGAAGATTTTAATTGCAACAAAGGACTTGAAAGAAAACACGCCTGTAATAGAATTACGTGGTAAGTATATGTTATCTAACCAGCACAGGCCACAACTACAAAATTCTGCTAGAGCAGGAAGCCAAAAGCCTGGACCCTTCGTATTCTTCTACAGGCTTCCGAAAGACAACACACAAATATGTATAGACACGAGAACGTACGGGAACGAAGCGAGGTTCGTTCGAAGATCGTGTAAACCCAATGCCGAATTACAACATTGTATAGTAAAAGGCACATTACATGTTTATTTAGTGAGTATTGGAGTTGTCCAGTCAAACACGGAAATAACTGTGGGTCACGATGCCGATGGCAGCAAGCAGCCGTGCGCTTGCGGGAACCCGAAACACTGCAAGGTGAACGGCCTCAACACATTAGCGTCAAGAAAGAGCGTCGACTACCCACCAAGGGAAAAGAGAAGTAGGAACAGATGCTTCAGTTCTTCATCTCCAGTGTCACCACCACTCGCGCCTCCCGTCACCACACCAATCAAAGAATTCGCGCAACAAATTGTCGCGATAAAATCGGAAAAGAAATCGCCTCAACAGATAAAACACGAGTACCCGCCACTGTCACCTGTCAAAACAGCTGTGATGACCTTGAACTTTGATGAACTGCCTAAACCTGAGCCAATAGAAGATATAAAACCTGAGATAGATCTGATAGCCAAAGAAGAAATGAAGCCTGAAGAATTAGATGAGCCAGACTTCTGTAAACCAGAACCAGAACCTATTGAAGAGAAATTCGAGGAAGTAAGCCCTGAGCTTATTCCGCTTCCAGTTGCAGAAGAACCAAAGCCTGCCATCATCCTGAAACCAGAAGTAAAAGAGATAATGAAGGAAATAAAACAAGAGAAAGAGCCCGTGTATTTGGATGAGGAGAAACCAGAAAGAGTTGAAGAGAAGAAACCAGAAAAAGTTGAAGACAAGAAACCAGAAAAAGTTGAAGACAAGAAACCAGAAAAAGTTGAAGAGAAGAAACCTAAAGAGGAACTGAAAATAGAAGAAGATAGACCAGTGACGAGAGAGTTCATGGCTAAGTCAGCGTGCCACGACAGGTCATCACGGTCCAGTCGAACGACCTGCGTGAACCAAGATTCTCTGGACGACAAAACAGATGATTCTCAGGACAAAATACAGAATAATAACAAAGATAAAGAAAAGAGGAAAATGGTTAGTTTGAAAAACTCGATCGAAACTCAACCGCCTCCTAGCCTTGGGACCAGACAAAGTTCTAAACCTGTATCTAAATTACAGACGCGCGAGGAACGTAAGATGGAAGCTATAATGAAAGCATTTGAACGCATGGAAAAAGCTGAACAGCGCAAACAGGAAGTCAAAGAAAGGCAGAAGAGACGAGAATCTGATCCTCACCCCAATGCTAACGATAAGGACGACGACGAAGAAGTTCACAACACTTCGAAAAAGAGGAAAAAGTAAGTTCATATTGTCTATAGTTACATTTCCCGCTTGTTGTAATTACCACCTTGTAAACTTTTTTTTTTCTGAATATTTGGCAAAATTCCAATTTTAAACAACTATTAGGAAGTAAATGTAGTGCAATTTCTTTTTGTGTTCAATAAAACACATAAAAAATGCTGTTGCAAGTGCTTGATAAAAAAACAGTAGATTGAATCGTGATTAGAGGAATAAGCAATAAAGTATCTTACTTTATGATATAATTTGACTAGACAATTGTTTCAACAACTATTAGGAAGTAAATGTAGTGCAATTTCTTTTTGTGTTCAATAAAACACATAAAAAATGCTGTTGCAAGTGCTTGATAAAAAAACAGTAGATTGAATCGTGATTAGAGGAATAAGCAATAAAGTATCTTACTTTATGGTATAATTTGACTAGACAATTGTTTCATAACATATAATTAACATTTGGAATCATTTTATTTTGATGATACATTCTGTTACAGCTTGATGCTTGTCACAGCCCTCCTGATTTTGTCATGTACTTTTATTTTTAAATCGCAAATGTTACTCTTTAGAGGCGAAAAACAGTAGGTTATTTGCTAATGTAACTTATCAAGCCTATTCACTACTTTGAATACTCGTTATGCATTTTATACGCCATAAAGATACATGCATATTACTATACTAATAACTATAAAGTGAATTATAGAATTTTTGCTTTATCCGATCCACCATCCTAAATGTTGAAATACTTATGTTAAATTAAATTGTGTGTAGGCGCAAGGGCCGTGCGCGTACGACATCGCAGTCCAATCGGCGTCGCCTGAACTCGGCTGACAGCGATATGTTGACGTCGGGCGACGAGGCGCCGCTGACGCCCGCGACGCCGCCGCGCGCCGCGCCCGCGCCCTGCCTGGAGCGGCCCGGCCTGGAGCGGCCCGGCCTGGAGCGGCCCGGCCTGGAGCGGCCCGGCCTGGGGCGGCCCGGCCTGGAGCCGGCGCCCGGCATCAGGCCGGAGCGCGCCGGGGAGTCGCCGCATGAGGCTTGTCGACCGGTATGCTTTCATATTATTACTATTATTTTGAGACCTTGCCACCCAGTATCTTTCTGTTAAAATTTTATATCAATTCCAATTGGATCTCCTTTTTGAGTCAAATAAGATCTAATGGGAATTAGACCATTCCTTGCTGATCAAATTAAAATTTCTAACTAAACAGTGTTGTTAAATAAAAGTTACATTTAGTAAAAACTAAAAGTTTATTGTGTAATAGTTTTCTACATCAAACTTTTTATTTACAGGAACTTGGGTTAAGCCTCATGCTAAACCCAAGCTCAGCATGTCTATTAGTAGAAGCAGCTGTTGGATCAGTGGAATCCGCCTTCAAATTACCAAAAACCAAGAAAACGATGGCAACGGAATGGATAGGGAGGTCGCCTGAACGAACGCCATCGCCTTATAGGTCCCCTTACAGACCTGCCTTAGTGTCCGCGCCGTCCCTAGAAAGCTTAGTCAGAGTCGCATCGACTATGATAGGCGATTTAAGTGGTGGACATGATTTAGATCACGAGGAGGATGCTAGAGCTTCTCCTCCCAGAACTCCCGGCAGAGATCGGAATAAGCCTCCGAAGAAAGCCAAGCGAATAACCAGGAGTACGCCGCCCGCCGAGATTCCCGAGGTGGTGCAGCCAATCATACCACAACACAGTGCCAAGAAGAGGTGGTTGCGACAAGCTATTAGTGAGGAGAGTGACTCGCCAGTTGCAGGTTTGTATTGAAATTTCAATTGACATTATTATTATTTTTTTTTTTGAACATTGTATTTCTATGTTAAATTTTAGATGTGTTTGTTTCAGAATCGCCTCCCAACGAAATGGTGACACCGTTGAAGAAGAGGCGGTTAGCGAGAGAATCGCTATCTTGCGAACAGAACACTATTGTGCCTGTAAGTAGCTTTGCAATTGTCTATTAGAGATTGTTGTCAGTAAAGTTACTAACCCAAAAACTTTATTTACACAGTGTAATGACGAAACTTCGCCTATTTTAACGTCAGAAGACTCGCCGGTCAAAGATGACACGCAAGCATTGACGAGGCAATACAAAGTGAGAAATATAATGGATAGTATATACGGTAGGGATAGAACTCGCTCGGACAGCGGCCAGGGATCAGACGACCAGTGCAATATTGACAATGACGTGTTAAACATGAACATTAAGAACCCTCATGACAGTGAGAACATTAGGAGAATAATAGGAGTGCCGACGCCTGAAGAGGAACTTCCGCCTGAAATACCTAAACCAGAGGACATCAAAACTAATAATAATAATGTTGAAATAGATGAAAGTAATTACAACAAAGTGGTGCCGATGGAAATAGATACTACGATACCTGCGCAGCCAAAAATACAGGAGTCAGTCGACAGTAATATAGATGTGAAAGGAATTGAGAGCCCAAACGATAAACTGAACAGCTGCCAGTCAGCTGACACGAGCGGGAACTCATCGCCACAACGCGACGAGATGGACGACATACAGAAGAAAATACACTCATTCCACACAGAAAACATACAAATACTAAAAAGTAGAAATAAAAAACCCAAAGAGAAACGAAAGAAAGTGAATTTAAACTTTGATCTCAACATGGTTGACGATCAGATCAGTGTTCAGCTGAGGACTGAAAACGACTCGTCAGACCCAATAGATATCAATGGGGACCTCCACGACGAAATGAACGATGGTCACGGTGACCTAAAAGTGCATGTTTCTCCTGAGAACATACCTCTGCCGCCTGTCGAGTCAATACCTTTGCCCAATCCGGAAAACATACCGTTACCCGAAGAGCCGAGTCCGATGCCCGTAATACTGCCACCAGAAACGATACCCCTGCCTCAAGAACCCATGAAGCCAGTGAAGGCTACATGTCCTGTATCTCCCGTAGTAGAAAAGCCTGAGAAAATTGACAAGCCCTTCTCAATCGACAGGCCGTCCGTGTTAGAGAACTCAACTCTACCTTTCTCGTCGCGTTTTAGTTCAACGGGACTCTTCTCCGGTATCTTCAGCAACCTGTCTCAATCGTTCAACATGGACAGGGACAGTTCAATAAACGAGAACGTACCAAACATGTCTATAATAAAGAGTGCAATAGATAGGACTACAAGTTTAGATAGTAGTTTGTTTGACAAGGACAGTATTACGCCTGTGGACGAACTGAAGAGTGTCCAGGAGATATTAACGCGAGTGAACAATATGGACTCAAATAACAGTGTGATATTATCGGGGGTGCTGAGCAGTTCCAGCAAGGCGGGCCTCTTGGCGCCGTCGCCCAAGCCGCTCGCCAAGCCGTACTGCCCGCGGACCAACGACCCCAGACTGAACCCTCCGCCTGTAGAAAAACCTAAACCTGTTAGAAGGAAGGTGAGTACGCTTTTATATTCGTATCTTTATTTTTCAGATTTACTCCTCAACTCCAGTCACTACATTGGGCAAAATCTGTAGAGTCCCTGTTGCCTCTCGCCGACTTAGACTGGGCAAGCCAGGAATTATTATCTTCAAAAATCAATCTGCGCGATAGCTTTACAAGGCTAAACGTTTCATTATTATAACAGAGCTATGAATGAATTTGTATTTACCTACCTACAAATTAAATGGCCAAAACTGTTGTGTCAGAACATGTAAAACCAGATCAAGGTCACAGATTAGATAATAATAAATATTGATGACCACGTGATTTTCGTGCTAACGAGGGCTTTTCTTAGTAGCCTACATTCAATGTGTTTGTATACAGAAAAATTATATAATTCATATCTAGTTATTTACTTATTTAAATCGTTCTTATCTTCAGTTAAAGTTAGAGGTTAGACTTTCGCTTGTGCGGCGTAACCGAGCTCAACTTATCTACACCACAGAGTATACATAGTATTGAATCTCCACTCTAGCAATGTGACGATCTCGAGTGTTTCAAAACAAAGTGCATCGACCGATATGGCGACGGATGTTATTCTATGCTAGAGCACAATTATCGGGGCTCGACGAGATTCGAAATGTCGCGATAAACTGCTGTTTGTCAATTGAATACGATATTATGCTGGTCACACTAATTTTAACAACAACGAGTATGATTTTTGAAGGCTGGTAAGTTTTTAATTTGGAACTTAGCCAAGACTTTGTGATTGGCAAGCCTACTGGCTTACATCTGAACTGGAATCGGAACAAAAATAATGATAACAAAAAGGTTTTTTATCTCCAGCAATGCGGGTACAGCCCGATTCAAAGTTTATGGCGGCCCGGAAAAAGGGGTGAGTCGCTGCGCAGTAACGAATTCGTGCTTCACCGGTGGTGAGGGGTGGGGTACTGCGCAGCGAGTAGCGCACTTCAGAGCCGCCATTAAGTTTAATGCGGACTATGCCTACAGCAAACAATACATTGTAAGCATAAAAATAACTCAGTCTGGCATGGAAATGTTTCTGCATAAGATAGTCATGTAGGGATGTAGAAAATCCCGAATACAGTTATGTTATTTGCGACTGCAATATTGTGGAAGTCAGATAAGCAGTCGCTCCATGTAAAATACTGGTATTCAGCTGCATCTGGTAAGTCCGGGAAGTCGACCCTAACATATACACATCAAAAAAGTCTAAGCAACATGTACGGTTTTGATTTTTACTATTGTAATATATTTACATTTCTTTTATAAATAAATAATAATTAAGCATCTTTTGATGCATTAGTGACTAAAGCAACAAAATCCTTAATTCAATTGTTCATTTAATTACAATAATTAACAATGTATGTACTGTAACATACGTCATATAAAATAAAGCTAAAACAAAATTAAACTTTTCATGTTTTACAAAATTAAATAACGATTTTTTTTTAATTATTAGGTAATTCAATACAAAGTGTGACCGCCTCTGTTGTTTAAAACTTGTCGGCAATGATTTTTCATTGAATTTATGAGATTGTTTATCTGATCCTGCGGCAATCGCTCCCAATGGAATTTTAACAAGTCTTTCAGTTGTTGGCTAGGCGACACTCCGTCCAGGTTCTCTAGAACATGTCTCTGGAGCGTGTCCCATGCGTGGTCGATGGGATTGAGATCTACCGAGTGTGCAGGCCACGGCAATACCCGGATGTTTTTCATTGCCAAGTACTCTCTGGTCCTCCGAGCTGTGTGCGAAGGCGCATTGTCATGCATTAGCGTGAAATCTGAGCCAAGACTTTGTGCAAATGGGTGAACATAAGGCCCGAGGACATTTTCAACGTAACTTTCAGCGTTCATATTGCCATCTACAAAAACGAGTTCAGTTCGTCATTTCTTCATAATACCCGCCCATACCATCACTGTGGAGCCACTGTAAGGGTGCACTTCCTGGACGCATCTCAGCCGTTCAGCATTTCCGGGACGACGATACACTCTTACCCTTCTCGTATCAGGCCTAAATCCAAACCGGGACTCATCGCAAAATAAAATTTAATCCCATTGCGATGGGATCGTTCATTTCGACGGGCGCGATTCCCATGGCGTATATGTGGGTGGCTAATTGGGCGTCGTGCTCGTAGGCCGAAATTGTGCAGCCTATTTCTCATGGTTTGGTGGCTAACAACAACACCGCTTGAGAATAGGGTCTTACACCCATTTTTTTAAAGTGTATTAATTAAATTCTATAGTGCTAATATGCCCAAAAAAAATCACAAAATTTTTATTCAATCGATAAGTGCCATAAATATGCATTTAAATTTTAAATTTTCAAATTTCGCGCGTAGATTGACGAAAACGCTGGACGCAGTAGACGCCATGTTGCTCTGTGGACATGACGTCACTTGGCTATGTAAACAAATGCGCTGATCTATTATTTACCTATCAGTTGACAGTTGACACGTTTTAGTTTACACAGCGGTATGACGTAATAACATGGCGGCTACTATTTAAATGGTGTTTTTTAACAGATAAGAAAAACTGAAAACTTTGAATTGAATTTTAAAATTTATTTTGTTATTTTATGAACTAAAAGTAAGATTTTCCGACTCCTTTTTGCCTAAATTATCTCAATAATCTATTTATAGATTTTTTCTCGTATATAGTAAAATACCCTATTGTAGCTTTAAATCTATCTCCCGGGCGTTTAACATCGGCTGACGTCTTGCAGTATATATCGGTCCTGTCGAGCAGTTGTACTCCTTCCACGTCCTGGATACAGGGGATCCTGTATCCCTGTATTAACGTAACGCTGCCAAAGACGACAAATCACGCTCCTATTGAAACCAAAATGCCAAGATACCTGGGACTAATTTATTCCCGCTTGTAGCATTCCTACAGCTCTCTGCATTTCAGCAGCAGTCAAATGGCGTCGCTCCATGACAAAAAATGACTCACCACTCAATTTTTTCAAAACCTGTATATCGCAAAATGATAAGAGTAAGATAAATACCAAATTTATCAAGCAACGAAAACACATGAAATCGAGAAAAAATAATTAGCTTTTATTTTAATGAAAACAAAACAATCGAAAAGTTTCTATTTTTTAAATCAGCTAGTTTAAGTTTCCGAGAAAAAAAAGATTGTATACCAATCTAGTTTGCTAAGAAAACAATAAAAATCAATAAATAAAACATGCAGTTTCTGTAAATGATGCGTGTTGCTTAGACTTTTTTGATGTGTTTATGTGCGAAAAGGCGAGGTAGAAGACAACTGACTGTAGTGTTGGTGTGTTTATTATAAATAAATACATATGTTGTGCAGCTCTCTATAACGGAGTACCGCAAGAGGCACAAAGGCGGCTGCGCGGAAGAGGGCGCGGGCTCGTCGTCCGAGGCGGGCTCGGCGGGCTCGGGCGGCGAGGCGGCGCCGGACTGGGCCGGCGAGGCGGCGCCCGACTGGGCCGGCGAGGCGGCGCCCGACTGGGCCAGCGAGTCGTCGGGCGCCGCGTCGCTGTCGCCGCAGCGCCTGGACGTGGCCGCGCAGGCCGCCGCCGACGAGCTGGAGCTGCGCCTGCACCGCGAGCTCGCCGCCGACCACTTGCCTAAAGGTGAGACAGCATATACAGGTACTTCACCATTTAAAGTATTTCCCTTGAAAATATTTATAAGTATACAAGTAGGAGTCACAATTATGGCTGTAGTGCTAGACAACCAGCGCTCATGACGTCACTTTACATCACCAGACTGCAGTTGATAGACAGGGCTAGAAAGTTTGATAGTTACTTTCCACTAGTTTATCGTCAGAGCAGTGTCATGGTGCTCTAGAAATAAAATTATGAAGTTTCTCTAATACAATTTTACAGATCTAAAAAAAATAAAAGAATATAAACATCATGCACACATGTGAGTTAACAGCAAAAAAATCCGCACAATATTATAATCAAGTCACAATATGATTATGGAACTGCATCACCGCATTGTGGACAATTATACATATAGTCAAGTGGAGCACGCTAGCAATTGATTCAATTGGTTGGTTCGCCCGCGCACCGGTTACGTGTCTGTCATAGACGATTAGCGTCGTGCCTTGTTACGCTTCCCTCGCGAATGCGTTTTCGAAAGCAAATGTGGACTATCTAGCACAGAAGTGTATGAGAAATCGGGTTTAGACTTATCAAAATGTTGTAAAGAAAAGATGAACGATTTAGTATGGAACTTTGCCTATAAGTTTTTGAAGGTGTATCTTTGCAAAAAATTGATTACAACCATAGTACAACCTCCCATAAGTGTCATAAGACATAATTAAGGGATTATATCAATGGAATAAGCAGCATCAGCCTCTTTTATACTTCCAACTGGTTTCATGAATCAGTTTGCTAATTATACTGTCACCACCTTTGCCCCCGGTTTCACCCGCATAACTTTCGATCCCGTGGGAAAATCGGGGTAACAAAGTATCAAAGTCAAAGTCAAATTATTTCAAATTGGCACATAAAAGGCACTTTTGAACGTCAAAATTAACAAAAAAAAAATTTAATTGATTCTAGTTACTCTTTTAAAATGTTTTACAAAATTTTGTATGTACATTTTAAAATTTTAAGTGAAGACGAGGCACCTAGAATAAAATTACTATACCAAAATAGGTAAAAAAAGAATGAAAAATAAAGCAATGACAGATAAATGAATTATGTGAAAGGTACATGATGCTCACATATTTACAAACATTGTAAAAGTATACTTTTCCTAAAAATAATAAATAAAGTCAGTGTGTGAGTTAAAGTAATCACAGAATTAAAATTCAACATTGATTTATTATTTGTATCAAATAATTAATTGTACAATTAATCGCAATTATTAAAAATCGCATGTCCTACCCCAGGTTATGGCCCACCCATGTGCCATATTTCATATGAATCCGTTCAGCCATTTTAGCGTGAAAGCGTAACAAACAAACAAACAAAACTCACTTTCGCATTTATAATATCAGTGTTAAAATTATGACGTGTTACTTCCTCACAGTGTACAATAAATTATGTCTGTCTAGGTTATAATGGGCTGTAAGTATGTATGTAACTAGTGCATTCAATATGAGTTACGTATACAGTTTCTTATACTTGCATGTTTTATTGATAGGTAGGTACTGTTCATTTCCCGTTACTCCAGCTAAGATAACCAGCTGCATATATTCAACATTTCTTGTGCTGTGGAATATTTTAGAAACTGAAGTAACTCTATTCGTCACTGTACCTAGAGAACTATGAATACCAGTACCGTGTACCGAATAGCGAATGCGCTTTAGTGCTTGCTAATTGTACATACATCAAGCATGATTTTAAAACATCTGCTGTACATACCCACGTAGGTAACATAGGTATATAATGAATACATTGTCATGTATGTTACGCTTACGACTGCGTTATGCAATAATCGACCCCAGTTTATCGATGGTTCGTATGTTTTTGTGTTAAATTTATTGATAACGGCGTTTCAGACAAACATTGCTGTTGTCGTGTTAAATATTTCCATAGCAACTTTACGCATGTCAGCCTTATCTTTTTAAATTGCGCACGTGTGGTAGAGAGTAGCAATCTGAAGTGGTATAATGCTGAAAGCTCTGTAGTTGCAATCCATAGGCTGTGAAAATCACGAGGGAAATGTATTCATAAAGCGTTTAAGGCTTCATCCTTTATATTATTTGTTAGCTTTATTCCACAATAAAGATATAACTGGCAATATTATTTACAAGGCCTTTCGAAACGGATCAAAAGTGCGGTGTAATTGAGAGGCCCTTCAAACATAATTATGCAAATATTGTAAACATTACGGCGTATCGAGGATCGAGTATACCTTAAAAAGTATATACCACATAAACAGTACATCAACTAAAGCAGCCAAGCATCTCAATAAAACTAACAGAAGCTCTGTTTAAATGATCAAGACAAAGCAAGAACGTTAGCGGCGCATATACGAGCGAGGAGCTCAGCAATAAAGACAAATCATTACCGCCGCGACCTTGACGAGTGTAAACACAATACTGCGCCGCACAGAATTCTTACTAATATTCATACGAGGTTTTTTTTTTTTTTCACTCCCACATGCCAGTGCGCTGAGATAATCCGACACCTATATTATATCTACATATACAACATCTTATTGCACTCACTTGTAATAATTATGACGGCGGTAAATTGGTCCGTAAAGTGCACCAGCACGTTATTTTTAGCCCACGATCGCAGTAAACGTGACGGTTCTAGAATGGGGTTACTGTTTTCGTTTTTAGTAATTTTAGAATGTTTAAGCTTCGGTTTAGTGGAGTATTTTATGTTGTGATGCAAATGTTGGCTGTAAATCTACTAATGACGAAATCTTGGGAATATTTTTAATTAGTTCTGAACTACATATCGCCTATAAAATTCCTATTGTGGGCCTTTTCATCGCCACAATATACATAAGATAACATACATAATCAGCCTATAATGTTCCTACTGCTGGGACACAGGTCTCCTCTTTTCGAAGAGTGGCCCGTAAGCTACCACGCGGGCCCAGTGAGGGTTGGTAGATGTCACATGTCTTCGAATTTTTGGTTCTAGGGCATGCCGGTTTCCTCACGATGTTTTCCTTCACCGTTTTGAGAGCAGTGGTGATGAAATTATTTACACAAAGTAAAGCGCCTGCCTGGGTTCGTCGCGGCCGCAGGCCGTATAATCTACGCAGTAAGCTTGATTGGTGATCGCAGCATACTGCGACTCCATAGAGTTTTATTAAAGACGGAATCAATTTTTCAAGAACAGGCATAGCCCTCTCGTTTAGTATGCACACTTGCAAATTGGTGTGACCTCTGAAAATAGAACCGTTATGTGTAAATACCCAGTACATTATAATTTGACCTATTGTTTAAAGCATATTGTTGTTTGTGCAGGTGTTTTCGACGCCCAGCCGACAGCTTCGGAGCGCCAACGGGAGAACCTCAGCTCGCGGTTACGACGAGAGTTCGGACTTGCCTTACCCGACGACGAAGAGGCGAGACCACCTACCGAAAACACCGGTATGCCAACTTGGAGACATAACGACATTATGGGACATGGTACTGGCAGTGTGACCCAAATATTTGAAGCCCCAGTGGGACATGACAGAACAACCCATATGGGCCATGCGGGACCAACTGCTGCCGCATCCAACTGTCATGAAGACCCTTGGGGGCAAAATATAAAAACCTTGGAGGAACTGGGCCACCCTGTTGATAACCAATGGAATAATAATATGTATAGTACAGCCTACGGGTATAAAACAGGAGTGAAAGGGCTAAAGTGGGGAAGGAGGGGTGTATGAATTCAATCATTGTAATCAGTAGTTTTAGGTGATGGCCAAATCTTGCTACGTATTTTAAATACGAGTCTCATGATGTTGCTTGTAGAAAACGTATTTGGTTTGTGTAATCATACTTGTAGTTAAACTTAGGGTATTGTATAGTTTGTTACTGTTTAATATACCTATAGAAATTATAAAACCGCTCCAGTTATATTAATTTTGTACATAATACATAGAGATATTATGCTGGCATGTTGAATAAACTGATATATACGAGTATAGTGTTGTCATTTCTAAACGCTGCTATGCTTTGTCCGGCAGATGGCGCGGGCGCAGCGCGGCGGGGCGACAGGTAGTCGGCACACAGTGACACATTATTTTTGTAAATCTCAGACGGACCAGTCCGTCGCCTGTACTATATAATAACTAGCTTAAAGGAACTTTTCTATGAGTGTACGTTAGGTGCGACGCGCGCATATTGTATATTTCCGTTTCACTTGTACGTTTTTATTTTCCACGGTTTTTCTGCAAGTACAAATTGTTTTTATTTCCCTTTGTACATATTGTATATAGGAGAGTTAAGATAATATAATATAGGGAACCTACTCGGTAAAGTATATATGTATAATGGTATGAAAGATTTTTATATATGTACAATGTTTATGTATCTTATTGATATATTTATTTATTATCGATTATTTCGATAGTGCGTTTAGGGAACGATGACTAGGATTTTTGTACGCATAATGTTTAAGTAAATTATAGTTGTTTTTATTATTTGTTTTTTCTAGCATACATAGGGGGTCCGAGGGCTCGTCCTAGTTCTAGGTCTCTTGTTAGTGTTAGAGGTCTCACGTGTACTTTAGAGTCGTTTCAATACAGATACGTCGCATTAGCCATTTCTAGAGGTTAAATCTGTGTTATAATTTAAGCGGAGCGTATTGTTCAAAGATTTGTTTCTTTGGTCCATCATCACAAGGACGAATGTTGAGGCAGCTGGGTAATAGTGCCCTGAAACTGTCCACGACACCACTCTGCAGTTTGTACTCTGCAGGGTTCGAAAGTGAATATTTATTGGTTATGTTTCAAGTATTATATGTGAACTAATTGTTCATAATAAAAATATAAATTGTTTTAAATTGCAGATTTGCAAAGTGGTGTCGTAGGTAGACTTAGTTTAGCGCGGCTTTTGCATCCAAATTGGATAAACGAGGTCTTGAATATTGACTGATATGAATTGCAATCCCATAATTACTAATAAAATACCTGTTTGGTTTGACACAACACATAATGAAAACCGATTCTAAATAAGCACTAATTACGTGTTAGTATTTTGTGCTATTTGTTAACGAGTTATCTTTTTTATCGCATTTGCATTGTGTTACAAATAATCGTATTTAGGTCTTATTGAGATATGTACTGTGTACATTGTGTGGAGGAGTTTGCAATTGCAATTGACGTGGTCGTTGAGATGTCGATTCTTGAGTTTGTTGTTATTTGTCAGTTGTTTGTAACACATTGTTTGCACAGCATAATGTTAACAAGTGTAAAGTGTAACATATACATTTTTAAACTCTGCACTGTAGAGCTTTACAGCTGTGCACCTTACATTATTTTGTAAGAACTAAACTCCAGAGTTCAAAATTGTATCATAACATTCTTCCATTTTATTCTGTAATTACAGTAACCTTTATAAAATTGAATGTTATGTACTAATATTTGCAATTGTTAATATACTGCCAACTGTAAATAGTTTTATAATAACAACGAATCGATGTTGTGAATAACCTCGGGCTAAAATAGTGTTTGTCACCCAAGCGCCCAGTGATCTAAAGAAGCCATGTGCAGGCAGTTGCAAAATATTCTGTTTGTTATATTTAGGTAGGCTTTCGTAGGGATTCTAGTTTTAGTTTACAGCTCTTCTGATAAGCAATGATGCATTGAAAACCGACGGAGTGCCATCTCCGAAGTTGTTGTCTAATATTCACAGTGCGATTGTTGCCTTAAATCGCTATTACAGATTATGTAGGCTAATTAATTACAAAATAATTTCCTTCTAGTGTGGTGTACTCGGCGAGTATCATACTAGTGTTGCGTGTTATAATTTTTTAGTTGATGTCTAACGATGCGCTTCAGTGAAAATTTTCTACTTCCATCATTTTGTCTGTGACTTTCATCGCAATAATTAGCTTGTACGCAATAATACTTTCGGAAGGGAACATATTTTTAAAGTTTCTTAAATAATTTTTCGTGCTTTTCTGTTTAATAAAAGGCGCTGATATTTTGATAGTGGGTAACTATTTGATCGGTGTCTTTATTATTGGTGGAATATGCCCCATTTTTAGGTAAATAAATCTGTGCATATTGTTGCAATTAATCTATGTAGTTAAACTACGTTTATAATGCCCAGTGTCTGACGTTTCATCCAAATTATTGCTCAAATTTTCTAACATGGGTTCCAGAAAATTGGTGTTTTATTTGGAACCCCTTTGTAATTAGATTGTGTGCTCTTTGCGGTCTGTATAAATGTGATGTTCTGGCAACATTCGCTGCTTATTACGTGTCAATTACAGTCTCGATGATCGTCAAGTTATATTGCACTGAGTATCCCGCGCATTAGCCAGCCGGGCTAGCGAACGTTCTCGGCCGGCGAGTGCGCGGCTCCAACTACTCGTTATATGTTGGACGGGCTGCCTGGTGTGCGCCTGCCCTTAATGATAGTCATTTATTTTTCAAAGGTAAATGTATTATCTTTAATAGAATCCAAGTCAGCTGTGTGGCTAACAAGTACATATCGAAGAATCGTCTCAATTAACTTGTTCTATAATGTCTTGATTTCCTATTTTGTGCAGCCGTTTAGAAAGTTTCTATGTAGTGGCATTAAGCTTCGCTTACCCGCAAGTTCGGGTCGTCCCTGAGCTACTACTTAAAAAATTAAGTGTTTTACGCATAATCTTTAAAACTTAGATTATAGTCAAATACGTTGCAATAATAAGCCTTCAAGGCAAATACACATAGTTATTAAAACACAGAAAAATATATTTTAACAGCTTTATTTAATCCATGATTTTATTATTTTTGTATTGTATAAAAAGAACTGTAGGAAGATTTTTATGATTTTTTCTATTGAATCAAATGTAGATTAGTATGAAATGTTCAGAATGTTCGCAGGCCGACTAGAGTGACAGTGTGGGGCTCGTGTCAAATAGATTATGTAAATATTTCGATCTGGTTTTAATAAACTGTAAATTAATTGCTTAATATCTTTCTGTTGGGTTGCGTTTTGATGTGCATTTTATAGAAAACAATACTTCCAACTAGTTTTGTTCCTCTCAACGTTACAAGTAAATTAAATAGTACCTATAAGTAGGATTTGAAATAGTTGTAGATTTAAAATTCATATTATGGCAGCCCAGCAATTGTATATATAAGGATTTATACGACAACAAAACGCAATCCAACATTTTAATGTTTCTGTAGTATATTAGATGAAAATCTTTGTGATAAAAATTTCTTAATTATATCAACCCGTAGAGGAGCGTCTGTATATATATTATAATAGTTAATGTTAAGTGAAGGCTATATTTTGTTATGGTGAACAAAAAGCGCACTCTATCGTTTGCCATATTATGAAGCTAGTTGATTGGTACTTCCGACTCCTTGTGATCGCACCCACCTTCGGCTTGTCCCGCTCCCCCGTCGGATGTTTTTATGTAAGGTATTCGATGTAACAATGGAATATTTTGCAAAATATATATATTAATATAATTTTTTAACGCTAAGTGGATCGTAAATAGAAAAGCTGTATATTATCCAGATGTTAAATATTATTATTTCTTCTCAATGTTTGAACTAAGCATGTAAAATTTAAAATAATACTAGAGAATAAAAGATGTTATGATAATTAATTACATAAAATCTTCGTTTGAATGTAGTGCCTTTCCTTTATTCCTAACTAGCTAATGCCCGGTATGCGTTGCAATGCCTTTTTTTATAGGAACCTCCGGCGCGTACAAAACAACTTACTAAAGTTTCATCACAATCGGTCGAGCCATTTTAGAGTTTTTCCGAAACTAACGCACGGTAATTGATTTTTATATATAGTATAGAGCTATACAAACGCGATGATAAAATAAAACACTCCTCCATAAAATATTTAACATTTATTTCTTAAACATGATTTTATTTACAAAATATAAAGTACTTAAACAATTAACAGACTATTTTTAAATGGTATCTAAAACTAACTTTACGTAAAATTTGACACTGCACATTGAACTCTCCTGCGGTATATAATATTAATTTGAGTGAGAATCCAATGTTGAAACAATCATAGAAACAAAACTTTACCACTAAATAAAAACCTCAGTCTTTATCTTGTCCACGAGTGAACACCACACCTTATTTTTTTTCCACCACTACCTTCAAACACGAATTAAAAATAAAAACATTTGAAACAATATTCAGCAGCTCCCCCATATGCAAATTCCGTATTCATATGAATAAAGCGCACATTAGGGTTGTGGAATTTTGGTGGGAAAACATGTCTTAAAAAATAAATTTAGTTTGGCTTTGAATCAGCTTAAAATAATGTTTCAAATTATGTAGAAGTCTGATTTCTGAGGAGATTTATTATCAGTTGGTTTAAGGTTGTTTCTCCAGTTGATACTATAAGCAGCACAATATTAAACACATACACAAAATACAAGCTAGAATGATTTTCTAACTTGCTGACACGTCATTTTTTAATCTAATTTTATATTGTACTGTTGTACTAATATAGCAAGTATCAAATGTCGAACCATCCTCCGCGTTCTGTTAATAATGCACCACAGCGGTCAGTTATATCTTCAACTACTCTACTTATCACAGCCGTAACTAAGAACACTGTCCACACCATCTCTCATCTCATAGTTTTCTTAAACAAAACGTTTCACTTTATGCCGCCGCCGAAACTATGGGCATAACGTGTTCATAGCTAAAATACTTAAAACTAATAATGTCCTTTTGATTAATATGCCCACTGAATAAATTATTTTTAACGAAACACTCCTCGGTAAGGTATGGTATGATGCAAGTAATTACATTTGCAACGTTCCACATTGCACTTTATTTTTGACTCACATTTGACTAGAACAGCTAAAGATTATGCCAGTTTTAGGTTGTTTTATTTTAACAGCTGAACTAACTCTTCCGATACGAAAAACTTTTCAAGGATTTCTTTGCTGTTTTTTTATGGTAAATATGTAGGTAATCTTCATAAAATCAATTCTGCTCCGGAATTCTTAGATCATGAGCAAAAGTTACACTACAATATTATTTCGATTATGTATAAGTTTATTAATCTCAAAAATATTCAGCTGTTTTGATTACAAAAATATGAATACGACATTATATCCTCATCAGAGGCGTTGTTCAGATATTTTATATAATTAGGAAAATAGCTTGGCTATTGTAACTGTAAGGTTCGTAACTCCCTTTATAATTATTTTACTCTTTGCTTGTAACTTTATGGAGTAATCTTTCCTTTTCAAAATCATCATTGATTGCCGTTGCCGCAATATTTTAGAAAAATTAGCTGTCACGTTCAATGGCGCCATTATTGTAGCAATAATATGTCGACCTCAGCTCATTATCAGGCATTGGATACGTGTCTTTTAGCTTACACAGCCCGCCATTGGTCTCGCTCGTTCGGTTCCCGCTTCACGTGGTAGTTGAGACATGGCTGAAAGTTCACGTGAATCGTCACAGGATGCAATGGCGCAGCTAGATGAATAGCCCTTGCGTCTAGGACATCGTAGGGGCCAAGGTGCCTTTGAAGGCACGCATAGTCGACACTTAGCGGGACATAGTATTTCCCTGGAAAAAGTAAAGTTAAAGTTACTAATATGGTCAATGTCTACAATTATACCTACTGTTTAAGGCGCTGACAAGACCCAATTGACCAAAATAGGCTTATCTTAAGAAAAAAAATTGCCAAATCTGTATAGTTTGTGGTAGCGGAAAAAATATATGTTAATTTTGAACATATTTCCCAGAACTTGGTTGTTACCAAAACACGTTTTAAAAAAGTCTCGATACAAACTAACGTTCAACTAACCGCTTACCTTGAGTTCTAATCCAAAATATCTGTATTAAATATCAACATACGTTACGTATTTAATTAATAACAAGAACGTCTTATTTGAATGCAGAACTTGGTTGTTTTTTTATTTTCGATTACTCAACTCAATTTTGAGTAAATAGATAATTGCTTCATATTTTGCAATAAATTACAAGCGTTATGTCATCGCGCTTCTCTTTCTTTTCTATGCAATCTGACAGTGACCGCGGTTTAGGTGTTGTCACTTGGGAAAGCCAGGCAACTTGTAGTGAATAACTTATTAACTTACCGAGAGCATTCAACGCGAAAACAGGGACATACTGCGCTGGAGGAGGCGGCTTGTCATAGTGATGATGATGAGGCGATTCGCTTGACGTGTCCTAAAACCAGATTACAGATATAACTTAACATCACGCCTTGTTTCCCGAAGGGTTGGGCAGAGGTGTACACCCACATTTCGCCAGTTATGTTTTTAAGTCCTATGTAAAAGGGGGCGAGCTTATTGCCATGAACCGGGCACAAATTCAGACTCCGGGCTGCAACTAAGAAATTCCAGATAGAAAAACCCAATGACACTTTGTCCGACCCGGGAATCGAACCCAGGACCTCATGCTCAGCAGTAGCGCTTGGGACCACTAGACCAACGAGGCACATATACATATGTTTATAAATATAGCAACTTAGTTGTAGGACCTAAACAAATATTGGCAGCGATGTTCCCTGAAGAAGGTTGTCTAAAAAAGTAAAAACGTACCTGTGGCGAAGTGGCATCTTCAGTGGATCCGGAGTTGGAGGTGGAGGTAGAGGGCGCAGGCTTAGCCGCGCGACGGCGCTTGTGCGAGTACACCTTCCCGTGCGCGTGAGCCGTGCGGGCCAACATGTCGGTAGCCTGGATGGGGATTATCTAATCATCTTATTATAAGGTACAAGGTTGGTACAGCAGTTGGGATTTAAAAAAAGCACTTAAATTCCATGTGCCACGGCAGTCGTATCTGTTGTTTATAGTGATGTGTTGTATAGATAGGTACTCCGGGGGTAAACTTGTTGCGGATAAGGACCATGATTCGTTCAAATATCTTATCTTTAGCGCTTAATCTAGATTTTTTGGTAACCGCGGATTTATTGTACATGATTACGTGTGTGACCTCCATATTTACTATGTACAGTCGCCTGCACTTCAAGTTACCACAAACTGTCAAATTTACTCATTCGATTTTGAACTTAAGACGCTAACAACACCTAAACCACGGTCACTGTCAGACTGCATATAAAAGAAAGAGAAGCGTGATGACATAACGCTTGTAATTTATTGCAGAATATGAAGCAATTATCTATTTACTCCAAATTGAGTTGAGTAGTCGAAAATAAAAAACAACCAAGTTCTGCATTCAAATAAGACGTTCTTGTTATTAATTAAATACGTAACGTATGTTGATGTTTAATACTGATATTTTGGTTTGAAACTCAAGGTAAGAGGTTAGTTTGTATCGAGATATTTTTTTAAATCGTGTTTTGGTAACAACCAAGTTCTGAGAAATATGTTCAAAATTAACCTGCCACAAACTATACAGATTTGGCATTTTTTTTCTTAAGACAAACCTATTTTGATCAGTTGCCTCTTGTCAGCGCCTTAACTGAAATTTTGCAGTTTGTGGTAACTTAATGTGCTGGAGACAGTACTTAGTTAACTGTGATAGTAATTTTTGTAACATTATCTATTTAAAAAAACTTTTCTATTTAACCAAGATTTGCGGTTCTATTCGTCATGACAGCGGAATGTCGTACAGAGGATGGATAGCAGTGTTCTCCATGCTGATCATGCTCATCTACTAAGTGGTTTTGTATGGCAAAATCTCTTGACAATGCTTCGAGATGTTTCGGGGGTAAAGGACTGCAGTATTCATGTCGTGTTATAACCTATTTTGTAACATGAATATAGCTCATGCTGTAGTTTAGTGAATTACCAGTTAGCAGCTACTGCAAGCAAGGCTGCCTGCCCAGGGTCCGCGGTACAGCCCCGGATCTAGATTTTTTTCGAGGCGGGGCAAAAACAAAGGGGCGCCAGCACTGTGGTAAAAAAATAAAGGAAATCGTGTCGCCTTTGGCGTAGAAAAGGTCACGCCCGGCGCCCCCACTACGCGACGTAAAATTTCTAAAACAAAGGACTTTTTCCTAAATTTTTTTACTGGTTTGCCGCGGCATTGGTATGTTGCACCAGATAGAAAGCTAGCCATTTTTATATCGCCAAATAAAAGTGGAGCGTGTGCTTTAAAAACGGAAGGTTCCTGGCAGAATTCAGTTGCACCCGTCCGCAACCCGCGCTCACCGTTTGCCGACCTACGTAGTGATTCCCTCGGTGTGCCACCCGCACGGAAAGATAATAAGTGCGGCGCGTCTCATTTATTGCCAAGTTGTGGAGCGCTGGGTGGTGCACTTGTCTGACGCTTGCATTGGCCGCCCCTGAAGTAGGCGCCCGGGGCTCGGGCCCGGCTTGTCCCCTAGACCCGGGGCTGTCCGCGGACACGGACGTACCTACTTATAGCGCTACAAAGTCCTAATGGCGCGCGGCCAAAATTGGAATTAACCATCTTGATTTTTCAAAGCATTTCACAAAACCATTGCACAAATGTGTACCAACAGCGACCCCCGATAACGTCATTCTCGCGCCAAAAGACCATTTTACCAGGGCAAGTAGGTACAGTCACTGGCAAAATATAATATTAGCGACAGTACCTGCTGTCGCTCGGCTAGGCTCTACCTACACGAGCTGGAATTATCAATATCATTATAATCATTAAGTGGTCGTGACATACTATTTTTATGTTTTATTATATCCTAATTCCTACGTCATTACTACCTACACGACATAAACACATTTTATGATTTTAAGACCTGTCTTGGCTCCGCTCAAGGAGAAATTAACTTCCGAATGACACTAGTACAAAGTCACCTGGATGACTTTTTCCCTCTCGGCTGCCTAGATTTTACTAGATTGTAATATGAGTATCAAATACTCTTGTCATCAAAGTGTATTTAGTTACCTCCGTGTCTTGCGATCTGGAGAATCGCCTTTCAATGGAGTTCTTGAACTTATAGGAATGCAGGTAATCTTCGGTATGATCGGGCTTCCTCACAGCTCGCAGTGTGGGCTCCCTCTTGCGCCGCCCATCCAGGGGCAAGGGCTCTGCCTCGGCTTGACCTTCGCCCTCGCCTGCCATTGCCGTCTGCGCTAGCGATGAAACTGTGGAGAAAAATTACAGAAACATTAGTATTTGAGATAAGATTTACTGTGACAAAGGTCAACGAACTCTTGAGTCACTTATTTCGATACTTTCGAAAATTATCTACTCTGTCGTGAACTGAGTCCTAGCTATTCTTACTTGCAATTCGTCTTGATATTCGACGTCGTCGTACTGTAAACACATCAGATTGTAAAATGAAGATTCGCATCTGTCGATTTAGCAAACGCACCTGTCTGACTCTGCGCGGCCTCCGCCTGATGGCAATGTCTTGAACCTAAAGTAATAAAACTAAAAATATAAATATTTGTGCTTTATCAACACCACAGCGATAAAGAAAAATAGATTGCCTCGAACATTACCCCCGTTGCCGCGTCTAGACAAGACAACCTACACGACGATACCTTTGCTTCCGTCACCAGCTTTTATACCCGACTGATTAAAAAAGTGTTTATTTTTAACCTGCACCTACCTGCAAATCCCTTGTCTAGCTCGTTAACTGCAACCACTACTCCCCCCCATTTGCCTGCTTCAAACTTATCAGCATAGAATATCTTCATCATCAATTATTACCTCTATCACATTCCATGGAGTATGGGTGTTCTTGAGGACGCTCCTCGTAAGTCTCGGGCGCGAAGGCAGGTGGCGCGAGGGGCGGCGCCTGCGCGATGACTCCCGGCTTCATCGTGTAGCCGTGGGAACTGCTGGAGGAACTCGCTGTTTCGGACGATGAGCCAGGGTGTGACCGAGGCTTTTCACGGGGTAGGGGCTCGCCTGGAAAAGTTAGGAAGATGATTAATTTTTAATCTCGATTTAATATTTCTCTAAACCACAAAAATAATACTCAAACTAGAATGTATTTTGGAAATTTTAAAATTCTGGTGGCGAGAAGATAACTGACTTAATTAATTATGTTTTCAGTAACTAGGACATTAGCGGCCTATTGAGGAAAGTAATAAACCGCCACACGGATGCGGTCAGCTATCGTGAGCTCAACAGTACTACTTTGCCCTATCTTAGCTCAACAACCCGATACACATTCTACATGAGACCATAAAAATAGGCTTCAAAATTACACAAATTAAACTGCATTATGTTTCTAAAATTATTATATTTCTTAAGGTCCCATTGAAAAAAAAAAAAAACGATTTGAACAGAAATCAAATTCTAATAGGTAGGTACTCGTAGCACAAAATAAAGTTAACTATAAACAAACCTTTAGCAACAGCCTCGCAGTGCCTCTGCATATGAGCAGCTAGTTGCACGCACAAGCCATCTCCAGGCCCGTAGCCGTGCACCTCGACTAGGAAATGCATGACCTCAGCCACCGCGTCCTGGAAGCCAGCTCTGAAGTGCTCCTCGCCCAGACCCCGGTCAGCAGCTATAACAGAACCCCACGCGAAGATGGAACATCTTCCGGCGGGAACTCCCAACAACATTAGCGTTCTTCAGTGGTAATATGAGCGTGTTCTTTTTTTGTAAACCTTTGATAATAGGTACGTGATTTTTTTTTTTAAATAAGGTTTTGATAAAATTGTAATTAAAAGGATGTTTTGTGTTGAAAAAAAAATGTGTTCGGGTGTTTGTACTCGGTGGAGGCTCGACCATAAACCATGTGAAAAGTTTTAATGAATACTTATGTGTTACTTTAATAATATTTTTGCAATAAAATGTCTTTTATTAAAGGAATTAGTATGTTTTATAATTTTACAATTTGCTAGTAGACCTGCAATTAATTTGTAAAATAAATATGGTTTATGTGCGATAGTGCAAAGGATAATTATGTGGTTTAGAAATCACCGCACATGGTAGAAATCACCGGGCATCAATTATACAACAAAAAATCTGTTTACAGAAAAGTTGTTTTCATGCAGTTTTTCTAAAACGCTATAGAAGTTTTATTTTACCTTTTTATTTGATTATTGTACATAATTTGCTTTCAGTAATATTGATCAAGTTATGACATGTTGAATTACTAATGGTATAAATACCTAGCCATTACTTGTTAGCAATGACGCAAATCAGAATAGGATGACGATAATAAACGAGATTTAAGCAGTCGTTGACGCCTGCTTTCAATTAAACGTAAATTCTGAATCAAAGCGTAGAAAACTTTTAAAATCTATAATTTCAAAACTTTTCCAGGTTCACTAGCAGGACAGTGTTACTTACAATGTAAAATATATTTTTTAGGTACTGCATGAAGTATGATTGAGGAATACAAATTATAGCTTGTATTATTGTGAATAATTAATATTTTTTATTAATTATTAAGCCATCTTCGGTACGAGATTGATTATATAAAATATATATTATTAAATACTTTTATTTTATTTCAGAAACAAAGAGATTATTTTACCGTTGATGCCCTATTTATGTGATATGTGATATTTTGTTCACAAACTGGTTAAATGATTTATTGTATAGGTTACGAAACAGATGTATTTTATCTATCTGTATTTTGTAAGATTAGGCTTACAAATTGCTCTTGTTAAACAAATGTTACAACTTTAAACATTCAGAGATTATGCGGGAATACGAATGTAACCTATTTTAAAGCAAACTTTGTTCTTAGGTTGCTTTATTTTCCTTGTATTCTGACATCAATCTTAAAACATTTGAAAGCTTCTGAAGAAAACCATGTCACTAGAAGTTTTACCGGAGACCTAACGGTAATAGTTTCCTAACAAGATTGATTTTAAAACACTGGAAATATCCAGAACTACTGAATTTGAGAATTTTAATTTTACATTTCAGACTTTCTGTAAGTACTGTACAAAAACTAAAAAAAATGGGTGTGGGCAAAATAACAAATGATTTAAATACTCATTTATTATTTATCACTGAAATATAAATAAGCCTTGTATTCATTAAGCCGCGCCGGGAATCTCCATACTAGAAGACAGAAAGTATATTTTTTCAGACTTCCTATTTTAAATAGGTATTGTCTTTAGCTGATAAAATCACATGCGCCTTAGTAAATACAAGACTATGTTAGAAATAATTGAAAAATAAAAAAAAAACAACCTGGGGTTGAATCTGCAACATTTCTTGTAGAAATATTTATTTATTCCCCAGCAGTTTTTCACAAAAACAAGCCTGCATACAATTTGTATTAAATTTCAAACACTCCAACCAACCAATCAGATCAAATAATTCCTATCTATGACGTCAAATGTTTGAAAATAGTAGTAGCACAACGCCAAATACAGCCAACCTTCCTTCATTGTTAGAATTTGGCGAATAAAACATACATACAACTTTTTTCATTATTCACAGAACAGAATCAAAGATCTGACGGGTTGAAGTTTAATCCAAAAGTACCTTCCTCCGTTGTTTTCCAATTATAACTAACGAGTTTACCAAATAAGCGCGCTTTCCGTACGAACCGTTCGCGCGTTCCTGCAGGTACTTGAGGTGGCGTATTGCCATCTCGATGATTTCAGTCTTCTCGACTCTGCCACGGCCTTTCTTCAGGTACTCCGGCGGTATGAGCCGCGAGAGGTCTGCTAGACAGTTATTCATTCGGTCTCGACGACGCTTCTCTATTATTCTGTGCGACATCGGGTCTTGCTATAGGAGTAATAGTACTGTTAGATTTTTGGTACCGAAATTTGTGATGGAATTTTCAAGTTTTGATTAATTTTTAAGGTAAATTTTAATTATATTTATACTGAGACACTGTGTTTTTCATTAACTACTAGGTACTTAATAATATTTTCAGACCATCACATCAACCTTTGTTTAAGTAAATATTTACTTTTTTATCGAGAGAAAAATAAGATTTGAATAGTTTGTGTATGATTCCTCGGTATAATAGTCGCTCGACTTTTGATTCGGGGAATATTGTTTGGTACCTATCAAAATAATATTTCTTGTAATATTATATCAATAGGTACTTAATTAATATTTTACTAATTTATAAGGATTCATCCACCACAAACATCGCATGCATTTGGAAATTGACACTCTTGTAACAAAAACATCAAAACGGGGTCTGCCCATTACTAGTTCACGTCAAAAAAGTATAAAAATCGGGCATATTCAGTATAACTTGCCCTCGAGACCTTCCCCTTTTTCAAGTAGGCGCCTGGCGGGTATTCGGCCTCGTCCTCGGAGGGGGCCGTAAAGTTGAGCTGCTCGCCACCAACGCGGCCGAAGCCGTCGTTGGAATTATAGCTGTAATAAAAAAAGGAAGATTAGCATAGCTGTTGATAGTGAAAAGATAATGGGTTTGTTTATCTAGGTATTTTTGAAACGACTGACTAAACATTTCTCATGGAGGCGTTTAGGACATTGACTCGTTCATTCTAGATAAAATGGACGTACACATGTTTTATACACGTAAGTGAGGGGGGGTTACTGAGATTGCGTTGTTAAAATTTTTGAGCTTCGTCCATTAGTGGCGGTTTATAGTTTTACGCAAATCTGGTTCATTTTAAAAATTTAAATAGAATCATTCGTCTGACTGTCGATGTCGTATTTTATTTTCAAACGTACCTAAATAAATAAAATCACACGGTGATTATAAAGTCGAATTATTAATTCACTAGTAATCTGACACGTGCTAGTTATCACTTTGTGCAATAAAATGGTCATATTTATTGTATTCTAGACTTTACACTTATTCCTTGACATTTATTTTACACTTATATAAATCGATTAAACTAAACGATTTTCATTACAATAAATATGATAAAAAAAGAAAGAAAAATAGATTTATTTGTCACAGAATCACGTGCACATAAAAGATATGGGTAATTCTTATAAATAATAAAACTAAACAGACTTACACAGAGAGACACAGAACATATACATATAGTCGGCAACTGCACGCCGTGACTGTGACAATTAGGCTTCCACTCAGCATGATGCTGTGCTATGGGGAACCCACAGCGCAGCGCATGATCAATATGGGTTTCATTTTGACAGTTCAACAACATTAATTGCGTTATTTACGTGGCTGTGCAGACAACATTTTCGAACTTACGAAATAATGGCTTAGCAATATCCTTCAAAATCATTCCGACTGTGATTGTTTATTACACAAAGTGATATAGCTGTCAAATCTCAGATTACTCCAGTGAACGAATAATTCGACTTTATAAACGTGACCGTTGCTATAATACTGCTAGTTGTCAGGCCGAGTATAGTATTGGGGAGCAATTCTGACTGAAGTTCAAGGATCAAAGTAGGTAAATCTATTCTATAATCTGAGAGGTAAATATTAAAAGCTACTAGATTGTATAAGCTCAAGGCTGTCTTTGTCGACATGTGATCACAAAACGTGCTCGCAAGGTGATTGAGAACTATTGGAAACAATTGATACTTGATGCAAACAATTATTTCGTTAGAACTTGATAAGTTCTGGTACGGGTACCACCAGGTACTCAGGTACAGGCTAGGACCAATGTCCCGACATAGCTAGCTACCAAGCTAGCTATGTTGGGGACATTGGTCCTAGCCTGTAACGTTTAACACGACGCCATTCTGATCATAAACCATTTTTTGAAGAACTTAAAACCTTTTCTATTCTCAAACAAAAATCTCCTGTAAATCCTTGAATCAAACCTGCGCGACACATATATTACGAAGAAAACTTAAGAACTACCTACTGTGCTAATCGCTTTCGAAATCAATTCCCTTTGGAATGGGTTTTAATTTTAAAACGAACTTACCTATGTGGGTAAGTAGGTATGACCTAATATCGATCAACGAAATAGCGAAGCCAATAACAACAGAAGAGTGTTAAGTAATAATAATTACATAATTATTTAGCACGTTACTTTTAACCAGCTATATCAGTCGGAAAGTTGAGCTGAATTGTGCTCAGGGTTACCATTCGTTCGCATTTGTCCGGATAACTCCAGCGATTTGTACTTTTCGACTGAAGGGTTTAAAAAAAAATAAAGTAAAATATGTGGACTGTTGTTGACCAGATTTTTGACATGACTTTTCAAATTTCGAAACGATAACCCTATTGGTGCTGAACATACAGAGATGAGGTTTGGTATGTTGCTATGGTGATTTTAATGAATTGATACCATTGGTAGCTTTTAAGCTATAACTGCGAGACCGTGGGATGGCAATTGGCAACGGGCTGAATTGCGAAACGC
Source organism: Atethmia centrago (assembly GCA_905333075.3). Taxonomy (NCBI): domain Eukaryota; kingdom Metazoa; phylum Arthropoda; class Insecta; order Lepidoptera; family Noctuidae; genus Atethmia; species Atethmia centrago. Next base: position 27,985,157 of record HG995374.1, read on the forward strand.
CTGAAACTCTTACTGAATACTCCCGTCTGTGTTTGAAATGTTAGCCGACATTATTGTCTGCTGTCAATGTAAGTGAGGTATCCGGCCAAAGTTCTCACAAACTATAAAAAAACGCGTTATCCGAAAACCTTCAACCACAGCGTTAACTCGTAACATATAGATGATTACCAAACATCGCTAGATTTTACTCCATACAAACTTAGATGAGAGATCACAAAAGTGCTTGCCATGATTGGACGAAAAAATACCTACTTTACCAAGGTGTAGTCGTCACGTGTTCGACCTACAAAACGCATCGACTCAAGGCCGTCGCGTCGCGGAGTCGACTTGAGTTTGTTTATTTCTGACAGTCTGTGGGAAATGGGTTTCTTTACTTTCTTTCTTGAGACGGGGATATTTTTTAGGAAGAAACGGGAAGGACGATATTTGGTGAGTTTGTTTTGAAGTTACACGTGGCTGTTTTCATGTTTACTATTTATGGCGTTCATTCAGAAAAAGAAAAAGGTGTGATGGTATACGTTGATTTGGTATATGATGAATGTGTAATAGATATTACGTGGCATAAGAATATAAGATTGAATATTGATGTAATGCTTGATAAGTTGACAAAATTAAAGCGATTGCAAATGTCATCAGTGTCATCCCATTGCATTGCATAATTTAGTGACATTCGTAAAAGAAAAGGTCAGTTTCTAGAGAAAAATTGTTTTTTTTTTTTGTAAGACACCGGTCTGCATGTATAGACACATTGTATAATCTGATTAAAATGCGAATGAGTGTGAAACATTAAAACTATCTTTGCACTGAACATGTAGGAGCTAGTGATTTAAGTAGGATCTAATATCGCTAAACGAATAAAGTAATGAACGGAAGACTAAAGTGTAATTTAATTTTGTCGAAGCGTTTCCAGACTATTCGCAACACCAGCAATGCTTCGCGAAGTAGGAAACCGAACTTTGAAACCAAAGTTGATTTTGGTGACCGTGTGAAATGCAGATCCAAGAGAAAATGGGAAAGTCTGACAATCTATACACAAGCTTAATTCTTCAAGGCTTTTTCATGTAAGGAGGTTAGTTTTTATGAAATTACCTCAAGGGTTCCAAAGCAAATTTGAACCACAGAGCATTTAGACCTACAAATCAAAAAGGAATTTTCATGCTATTTGCTCCCCAATCCCAACGCATTGGGAAACCACAAGCAATGCATGTCTATTTGATACATTCTACATATTATCAGTATTTTTAACTTTGTCCAGAACGACCTTGATCTATATTAAATTAATTGAATCTCAAGCATACACGGACAGCGTGAATCGTAAAATCGTAAAATATATCACGAAATAAACTCAGCTGCTCATATGGAGAAAAGTTTTGCGGAACCTGCTGTCTGCGCTCCCTGAGTGGAAATACGAACAGATATGTTGCAGATTGCTCCTGTATCTATTACTAATGTGGAACAAGCTTTTGTTTTAGAAACTACATAATATGCATAAAGGCACAATATACATTGACAAAGGATGATTGATGGTTGTGATAACCTGTTATTGTTGTGGAGGTTTATCAAATAATAGCCATTCAGCCATTTTCACACACTAGTGGAATGCTTAATTAAACAAGTTCAGAAAAAAAATTACCCTCAACCTACATGTACCTACATTATGTAAACGGACCCGATTTCCAGCTTAAAATCAAGCCTAGGCACAATTAGCACTATTTCTGACATTCCACTAGAAAACCCCAGTTTTTGGTTCATCGGCCAAAACTCCTAGATTATGGAGCTGGTCGCGAGGCAAATTCATGTATCCATTATAGTCACCCATGTACCGTACATAGGGTTGCCAACCCTACTATAATATAATATCCTGCTATATTTGAGGCCTAAATACTATATAAAAATATATAGGCGAATTTATTTAATTTAATCAATCTCATAAAAGCTGAATTGTATTTAGTAGATAACCATAATTTAAAGTGTAATAATTATTAGTTATGATTTTATGAAACATTTATACAAATAAATAATTAATTATTTTTGAAACAAAATAAATCCTGCTATATTTGAGGCCTAAATACTATATAAAAATATATAGGCGAATTTATTTAATTTAATCAATCTCATAAAAGCTGAATTGTATTTAGTAGATAACCATAATTTAAAGTGTAATAATTATTAGTTATGATTTTATGAAACATTTATACAAATAAAAAATTAATTATTTTTGAAACAAAATAAATCGCTGCCTGTCACACCACAAGCCATTAACTTGAACAACTCCAGTTCCAAACGCCCTGAAACTTATTTTTACAACATACTAAGTAAACAACGATAATGTGGTCATACGATGCTCCTCTGACAGATAAGCAATATACGAATCGAGCACGTGAAAATTATAACGTGACGCGGGTTCTCTGCACGTGCCGGAGGTAATTTTAGAATACGCGGCCAAACATACGCCGCACGTCTTGTAAAAAACAAGATAGAAATTGAGAGTGTTTGGTTTTTCATAGGTTTGAACGGTAGTACTTGCTTCAGTCAAATAATTATGCCTGTTGTAATTTATTTAAAGTTTGTAATATATTTTTAATTGGCAATAAAAAATAATTATACACAAAATGGGCCACGTTTCACTTTTTTGTCTATAAAAATTTGGGGGTTGCACTAGTGACTCCAAAATTTTGATTTAAAATATAGGACATTTATAAAGAAAAAAATAAATGCCCGTTTATTTTTATTTGTTATAGAAATATTATTTTTAGATTTGTAATTTTGTAAAATAAGTTATAGTTTAATATCTTGAAAATGAATAAACAAAAAATTTTAATAAGATTTAAAATCTTTTTTTTCCCACATGGGATGTGGGGTTTATAGGCGTTTCTTTTATTATAAAATAACGTTAGATATTTCTAAGAAATGAAAGAAGAATAATTGTGTTGCATAAATCAAGTACATTCATATTACATTTACTATGTCGAAAGAATATCGTATGAACTATGTTGTTTGTTGCAAAACTATGTTGCTGGATTTTTCTTAATTTAAGCTATTATATGTTTTTAGTTTCAACTTATTGCGCAATATTAATCCAAAGTTACAAGGTATTTATTTTATTTATGATTCATTGTGTTAAAATATAGGTGTAGAGGAATATTTCATTTATTTTAAGAAAATTTATTTTAAAATGCATTAACTAACATAGTATTCAAGAGTTTAAAAAAAAATCCCGCTAAGTGCGCGTGGGACCACGCACTATGAAGGGTTTCGTAGTTGGGAAGAATTTATCCCAAAAAACAAACAAACTAAACATTGTAGTTGAAAAACATGTTCACCTATACATCGATATACGTCATGGCCAATTCCTCAACTGCAGATGTAAGTTTGTAATCGCAAAAAAGACTTTTTTTATGTGATAAAACCATCGATCACTAATAAATCATTAGTGGTGGACGGATAAAAATACAAACTAACGATTTTCGGACTTTTTCTTTTACTTGTGTTGTGAGAGCTTGCTTCATGCCAACGAAGTGATCCTATAGGGGTTCAGTTTTTCTTTTTGAGGTACGGAACCCTAAAAATAAAGTAAAGTATAAAAAAAACTATTTATGTCTTTGGCTACGTTAAACTCTACAAAACAGTGCTTATAAATGTAGGGCATTATTGATTTCATTAGATTCCTTCTAGTTTCGACAGAGATTTCTTGCACCGTACCGTCTCATGGCGCAAGTAGGTACTAAATGGCAAAATTATATATAATATTAAGAGGAACGATCAACAGACTAATCAGCTCCAGAAGGTCTGCTATAACCAAGGTGCTTTTCTACCGGTTATTGTGTCTAGTCGTTATCCCATTTGGGAAGGGGTAATGTTCACTTGCAGACTCCTCTATTACGGAAACACTATGTCTTTCCCTCTTTACCATACTACATTCTAATTATTGTTTCAGCAAGTTTCCACTCAGTCCGTTTCCAAACATCCTGTAGGGAAGGGGCGAGAGTCGCGTTACATTTACAGTCAGTGTCCATATGAACACAGCAAAGTTTATTAAGTGTATGGGAGAAACTAATGAGGATTTTCTTTCAAGTTTAAGTATTTTTTCAATGCGGGTAGTTTATTTTATCTATCAACACCTATACTTTTCTTGTTTATTACGTGAACCACAAGCACTATAATTATCTAGTCTATATAGATACTAGATACGTTATATTAAGTCCACACAATTTATAGAAGCCACGTGAGGGAATAATATTTTATGTAAACATTAGCTGATGCCTGCGGCTCTGCTCGCGTGGCATTTTCTTAAACAAAAGTAACCTAAGTTACTCCTTCTCCTTATAACATCGAAAGTTCCGTCAAAATCGGTCCAGTCGTTTCGGAGATTAATCGCAACAAACAAACAGACAGACAAAAAATTTAAAAATTGATGTTTTGCTATATACTTTCATATGCATTTAGCAAAAAACTGTTATTTTGATATTACAAACAATTTTATTTTATTGTATAGATTGAAAAGCGCGACTTTCAACCGTCTATATTTTCCAACAACCTGTATATTTATAGTCAGATGTACACAAATTATTATTTGTTGGTATGGCGTATGATTTTCCAGCCAATATATAGAATTGAATTTTAACCAGAAGTTTACTGCCTCTTTTAAAAATATCATATATCCAATTCAAGTACAATGAGCATGACAGCACCATCGGTGCATAACTGCGTATTTATAGTTCACAATAACAGCCGGCAGGACAAGCAAAGTGGCAGAGACAGATAAGATTTAATAACTCTACTTAAAAAACTCTTAACTATGTTTGAAGTATAAACTCAAAAACACACTTATAACCAAAACAGCTAACACTACATCCAAATACAATGTCAACTTGATTTAATTAATCGATAAAATACCACCTCTTTCCTGTTCAACGTGAATCAGTACAAATACCACAAGCATTAGCCACAGTTAACTTGTCACACTAGAATTAAAAACAAACACTTACGCCAGCAATCCTGGCAGATGGTCAGGCACACGTCCGCCGGACCTCGAAAATGGCATCAACAAAATATTCATCACAATTATTTACTAAACGCGACAGGTGAGTACATGACCACGCTCACTACTGACAGAGTGCAGCGACACAGCTATACACTACATGTGCTTGTAGGTTCGATATAAGTGCAAGAAATAAGGGACAGTCCAAGATCGTTAAAGCGGTTGAAGTTGAAACGCTGATAACACGTCCGCCAACTACGCACAAAACGCGATAGTGATGTGCTAAAATGTGCTTTGTGTTGGTAGGATGGACTTGCGACGGGGATTCTGCGGGATAGTCTCGAAGTTGAACTAATTATTGTGTTGTTTATCATGAAAACAACAAACAAGTCGTAAATTGGCTACTGTTAAGATAAAAAGAAAAGACTTTATATTGAAGCTCTAAACTCATAGTGTCACGTACAATGTATTTCTTGGCGATGCAGTAAACATTAATGATTCCTAACCAGAAAAAAGTTAAAAAAAATGATGCCATCACGATTCTCAAAACTAAAAAACACGCTGCTTAAAAATGTGCATATGATACTCGCCAAGAAACTCACGTGTGTGAACATTTACATCACGTTTTTCTTCATTCACATGCTACCTTGCGCGATAGCTGCCGAAAAGTAGGTACGAAAATCGTCCACACTTGCTTAAACAAGTTGATTAGTAATAAGTAATTAAGTATATTTACTATGAGCATTCTTCAATGTTAAAAATACTCTTGCACGTGCAAATTGTGTGCAAAATCTAGATTCAATAATTAAGCATGATTTTACGTCCTTGTAAATTACTTATATTTTCCATAAATAAAGAGGATTATCTTGTAAGGAACAACGAACTAACTTGCGACTCAAATACTTTTTCACTAAAAATAAATCTTTAGTTTTGAATCGAAACATCTTAAGGAATCATCGGGTAAAAGGTAAAACGCTAACGTGAAATCGTCAAAATCGACAAAAACGCTGGTACCGCATAACTTCAATGCAAACCTCTAGCTGATACGATTGCGGCGTCATGGTCACTGAATCTATAGCACGTGTAATGCCGCCTCCCACGCGATACATGCGAAAGGATGAACCACGTTCTATCCACTATCTACAAGACATTGATCATATTCCAGTTAGAGTTTGCTAAAACGTTTACGAACTTACCAAATGTCGAAGAATTCAAATTCTTTTTATTTTTTTTAATAAACACCAATATTCTTTACAATAGAAAGTCGTAAAATTGTTATCGATTTCGCAGTAATAAAAAGAAAATGAAGACATTGCCCACTAAACTTATTTTGTATAAGTTTTGTTTAATTCTTGGATTTTCTCTAAAAACTTGGCTAATAGCTTGCCATGGCTGGCATTCTGTGTGAAACTATTAAATAAAGTGATAACAAAACGCAGAAAAATAAAAGAGATTCTACCATTTAAGGCTCGTGCAGACTGGCGCGACACTTCCCATCTCACCAAGATTGTCTTTTTTTTTTTTTTGAGGGTGGGAAATCATCAAATAACTTCTCCCGCTCTGGGCGGAGCGGGAGGGTGTGTCAGACTCTTACTGACTAAAACCCACCCGTATTCCTTCCTGTTGCCTGTGTTGCGGGGGCCTCGGTGACCCATAAGTACCTTCCTGCGACCCCGGCAGGCATCGGCCCTAGTGGACCCCTACTTTTGTGCTGTCGACATCTCTTTGAGGCGCGCGTGGAATACGACGCGCCGTCGACCCGGGCCTGGTCCTTACCGGACGGTGAGCTACCCATTGCTCACCGTCCGCAAGCCTGCGCCTACGGTGGCTGGAAATCCGCCCGAGATTCCCGACGCCCAGGGCGTCTCCTGCGGCGGCTAGTGGCGAGAGGGCGCGAAACGTGCCTTTCCTTCAACCGTCCCGCCTCCTCCTTCGCGAGCATTACTGCTTCGCAGAAGGAGGTGACGGCTGCCCATGCCCTCTCGCTCCGTACCATGGCCTGAACCAGGGCCGGACGCGAGAGGTCTCTGCCGCCGATCGCTTCCACGAGGACACGGCGGTGCTCTGCCCAAGCCGGGCAAACCTCCACCGTATGCTCCACCGTGTCCTCCGGGCGATCCACAGAGTGGTGATTATGTCTGGACTTTAAAAGAGACCTCTGACCTCTGAGTTTGTTTCGGCCTTTCTTCTCAGAGTAGTCAGATAGGAAACGCCGAGCTCATCTAGTTTTTTTTTCTAAATATGATTGACGTATAAAAGTGTTTGTATAAACCTACTTACAGAAAAAAAAAATCGTTTCATAATTTAATTTCCCGTGAAGCTTTCATAGAAATTGTGCTACTAGTGTCGCGTCGCTGTCTGCAGGAGCCATTAAGTGCAACGTATCTTTATAAAATCAACAAAAACAAAAACATTTTTCCTAAACTTTAGCGGTCTTATAATCCAAGTTTCGCCCACGTGTTTCGGCGTTCTACATACATACAATACATACCTAAATTATAAACCGAGATCATACAATTTGCTGAACATTTACATGAAATCGGATGAGACGACGTAGTTTTATATTCTCGTTCAAAGTAAAAACAGAGTGTCCCATTTACATAAGCGTCATGGTCACTCTGGCCGAGGCACGTGTTTCGAGTGTTTCGACGCGCTCACATACATACCTACGTGTAACGTTATACGAGACGAGAAGACATACGTCTTGATTTCGAATGGATGTGACGATCCTTTGATCGTGTCATCTGAGGATTGGCCACATCGATCATAGTACATATTACATAGTTGGTCATGGTGTTTTTTCTGCTACCTAATTAATAATGATTTTCATCATAAATGTTGACTATATTTAGTTAGGTACAATTTACGTAAAGTCTATTTTGTAATCAAATCTTTCGTAATTTAATTTCGTTTTTTTTTTACTCAACTCATAATTATTTATATAAATAATAATTTTTGTTGGTTTATAAAATTACTGATAAAAATATCTGTATTTCCACTTATAAAACAGGTTAGAAATTATAATATCAATTATAATAATATAGAATTTAACTACTGGAAAAATCATTTTTTTTAAAGTTCACAAATCCAGACTCCGGGCTGCTACTGATAGATAAATTCCAGATAGAAAAACACAATAACACTTTGCCCGACCCGGGAATCGAACCCAGGACCTCTTGCTTAGCAGTAGCGCTTGCAACCACTACACCGACGAGGAAACTTATCTATCACTATGAAATCTTTAAAATAGAGATGTCATTCTATCGAGCAAAATATTATTCGATACCTAATAGAAAACACATCGATTAGAATCGAGGTTGCCGTGAGTGACGTGAGTTACAATTACAAAACGTATCACTAGTTCAATGCTCCATTTTCGTTCAATCTTTATAATCGTTACAATTGCAGCGCGGTGACGTCATCAGTCACGTGCTCCGGCGCACGTTCATGTGCCGGGCGGCGGCGCGGCGCGGCGGTTTGCGATTGGAGAATGTCGATACAGTGATTAATTGCAATCGGATACTAGCTACATATTTTAGTTAACATAAAACATAATATTACGCCTGTATTCCCCAAGTGTTAGGCAGAGGTGTATCTAAGATCCACCCACGATTCGCCAGTGCGAGGCGAGCCTATTACCCTCAAACGGGCACATTTCAGACACCGGGCCGCTAGTGAGAAATTCCAGATGAAAAAACCCAATAACGGTTTGCCCGCTCGACCCGGGAATCGAACCCAGGACCTCAGCATTAGTAGTAGCTTGCGTCTTGTGACCACTTGACCAACGAGGCATTTTTATTTTTTGTGACATTTTTATTAACTGCTCAGATTAACTAATATAAAATTAACTAATCATATTTCAAATATGTAGTGTATCTTGAAATAAGTCAAGGTGTTCATATAAGTCGTTACTAAAATACTTTATTAAGGCGCTGACAAGACCCAATTGGCCAAAATACGCTTCTCTTAAGAAAAAAATTTTCCAAATCTGTATAGTTTGTGGTAGCGGAAAAAATATATGTTAATTTTGAACATATTTCCCAGCACTTGGTTGTTACCAAAACACGTTTTGAAAAAAATCTCGATACAAACTAACGTTAAAATAACCTCTTACCTTGAGTTGTAATCCAAAATATCTGTATTAAATATCAACATACGTTACTTATTTAATTAATAACAAGAACGTCTTATTTGAATGCAGAACTTGGTTGTTTTTTATTTTCGATTACTCAACTCAATTTTGAGTAAATAGATAATTGCTTCAAATTTTGCAATAATTTACAAGCGTGTCATCGCGCTTCTCTTTCTTTTCTATGCAATCTGACAGTGATCGCGGTTTAGGTGTTGTCAGCGTCATTTCTTGTGATTCAGTCAGAGGGGTATGGCAAGTTATTTAGGGAGAACGTGCAGTGCCAATGTAGTGTTGGGTGTCATACAACTATATTATATACAATACAAGCGACCAATCATAACCCTCCAGTGAAATTAACAAGAGGGATTTTTGATTTATACAGGGTGGATTTTTTTCCTTGTGATTGATGCCGATTTTTTTTTATTTATTCAAATTGACTGATAATCTTAGAAATCTTAACTACCGTAATAATTTTGGTTTCAACTGATTCTTTAAAAAAATATATAAATAATAAATATTTGCGGAAAAAAAAGATTAAGTACAAGACTTACATTATTTTAATGCAACTGACGAACTGCTTAAAGTTTAAGAATAAGTTGTTGAGGATGACCTTGGTCTTTAATAGTTATTCATAATTATCAATCAATAAAAAGATTTAATCATCGTGAATGTCATTTATTTGAGGATCTTAAAAACAATACACATCCCGAAGTGCGAAAGTCAAATGGGACAAAATTGGAATGCGTCATAAATAAATTCCATTTAAAATTGAACTCATTGCCTTTAGTTTTAGAGTCCAAACATTGCTGACAAATATGCATGTTTACGTCGCCGTCGCGTCGTACCGTAGTTTGCGAACGTGAAGTCACGTGTGGTTACGAAAACAGAACTAAACGGGCGCATTCGCCGTTTGCATGGTAATGCATATGAAATCTTATTGCATGAGTCATAGATTGCATTGTCGCGATTACATGATGCAGTCAATTGCAGCAGTCGTGTGACGTGACGTAGCGCGCAAGTCTAGAAACAAATAGAAAACTATCCCTTTGGTTTGTACCAATAAATTGTGGTATCAAAGGACCGAAATCGACACCTTATTTTTTTTATAATTACTTAATTATTATGTTTTTAATTTTTCTTTTGTAGTTGTTTCAAATCGTCGTTTACTTAGGTAAAGTAGAAACAAACCACAAATAAAATATTGTCGTCGTTGTATGTAAGCTAATGAATTATTCGTTATCACAGAAATATTTGTCAACGATTGAGTCGTTGACAAGGGCTTGCTTTTTTTTAAACACATCGAGGAAGCCCTTGGCCTTCATCTCACCTGATGGTTAGAAATTATCAGACCGAAGTTGGAAGCTTCACTCGCCATCCTCAACCAGAGGAACTGCCCATCTTACCTCTAACGGCCAATACACAAACATATTCACCAGTTTCTTACACGTGGACCGTGGTTGATATCAAATACACGTGTGTGAATACATTGACCTCATTGCAAGTTTTAGCTCGATACATACTAACTTAATAGGGTTACCCACATGACATTTATTAAGTAACAGTGAACCTGATCACGCGTTTACGTTTTATTAAACCGAAGTAATAGCTTCTGCCCGCGACTTCGTTCGCGTGGAAGTCGTAAGACACCGCAATATACTAAAATAACAGCCACATATTTTTTTTTTGTACCTACTACTTTTGCAGTTTTGCTCTTAACAGCCAAAATATAAAGACTCAGCACTGGTGACGCGGGAGCAAGCGACGTACAGGTTGTCCCTGGTGCCTTCAGTAGAAATTTCCCATTTCTTGCGAAGTTTTTGATTTTTAGTTAATTACTGAACACCTGCGTTCCTGCATACACTACCTTTTTAGGGGTAATCAACAAGGATCCCTTATAGTTTCGCCTGTCTGTCTGTCCCCGGCTTAGCTCAGAGGCTGTTAGTACTAGAAAGCTGTAATTTGGCATGGGTATACATATCAAACACGCCGCGCCGCCGCGCTGCCGACAAAGTGGTAAAATAAAATCTTGAAAAAAAAAAAATGTGTGAATGATATTTTTTTTCTCGTCTATCGCATGGTGTGGGGTATCATTGGATAGGCCGTCCAAAAATATTGCGGGTCTGTGAAAACCATTTTTCGATTCAGGGATCCGTTTGCGTAATATTATGCTTTAAAGTGCACATTTTTGTTAGTCAAGTGACCCTGCCAGCTAAATGGTTGTTTTTGGATATGTGAAAACATTCATGGCAGTTGTATATATAACGAAATTAAAAGGAAAACTATCACAGCTAAGTACCTAGGCTTTACAAATTAACGAGTAATAGTCGTAAGTCGAGCAACTTACATTTGCAGTTGGAGAATTGACCGTGACGTATATCGCTGTATGGGAGAACATGTTTTTCAACTACAATGTTAAGTTTGTTTTTGGAATAAATTCATCCCAACTACGGAACCCGGGTGAAACTTGCCCATTTTCTAACTGACTATAACTTTTTTTCCAAAATCTGTAAGTGGAGATCAATTTTTTTTCAAACACTTAAGGACAGTCTCGTAAGACCGTTTTCTTGTAGCAACAACGGTTAAGGTAAGTAAGTACCTGCCCTTGCCCAAGGCACATAGGTCGAAATCTTAAAATTGAAAATCGACTTTTCATACAAAGTGACTGGTCACGTGACTTGTTTGTAAGGAGATGAATTTAATTTTTTAGATTTCAACCTATATTCCTTGGGGAAAGTTATTCAGTTTTATGTACCTGATTACCTCCTAAAATGTTCACACTCCTTTTAAACTTATCCAGTATAGATGTATTAATACAAGTTAATGTTGAAAATAAAAACTGTTTAAATAAATCTATTCCAAAAGACTTGAAAAGTTTCGAAAAGAAAAAAAAAATGCGTAAGGGAAATCAACCTGTAGCTGCATTCCAATTTCTTTTTTCAAACTTTCAGGGTCCTCTGATGTTTATGCAAACATTCTAACTTGATCTACTGGAATTTAATTTACAAATTATTTTAATTGACCATTATTTAAGAACGTAAAATAGGCGAAAACGTGACAAAAAAGAGCATAAAAATATTACGCTCGAATAATCGATAAAAATATATATTTATATTTTTCTCTCGCCTTACACTTTGTGTTTAGAAACACGGCCTTTGGGCTTTGAGGCCGAACAGAAAACGCCTTTGTTTTGTCTAGACAAGCGTGGTGCCTGGTAAACTGAAAGTTCATTCGCCTCTTGTTTATGAAACGCGAAGCACGTGAGTCGATAAACGTGACAGAATCGAGCAAATAATTAAATAATTATGATTGCGTAATCATAATTATTTTATTATTTGCTCGATTCAACAACCAACAGGGGTTAGATTTAAATTTCACGCTATTTTTAAAACTATTTTAACGTGGTGCAAAGGGAATGACAATTATAGGACAGTTGAGGCGTTAAAAACGGACTCGACACGGCTACTTCACCCAATGTGATTGATATTTTCGATTTGATGAAGATTGCAGTCATAATTTTTTTGAAATGAAAAGCATCATTTTGTAAACTGGGCCACGTCTGGGATCAATCTTGATAAATTGCAAATTTTTCATATCTCACTACCTTTTCGTAAATAGCAAAAAACTTGATCTTGAGGTTTTCCTCACACAGGTCGTTTGAGTTGACTTGGTAAAGTGATCTAATATGAAAAGTTGGAGCTCATTATGAAGTGTAACAGAGAGTGTTACACTTCATAATGAGCTCCAACTACAGACTTTTCCAAATCGGAACAGATTAAGGAAATCAGGGTTTACGGATTTAATGATAACACGTAATGGAGAAATTCTCTAAAAATGGATAAGTACGTCCAAGTAATACTAATAATAACACATCAGTTGATTTATAAAGTGAAAAAATATAGGATCCGTCGTAACACAATAAATTATTAATAATGGTATAAACAAAATGCACATTATCCTGAATAATCATAAAGAAATGCACATAATCCTGAATAATCAGAATTATGTTTATTTCTTTTACCATTCATTATTAATAATTTGTTGTGTCGGACTTAGCGCCTCTGTAGCAAGTCTGTCTAGTGAGTAAGAGGTACAAATGGGCCAATGAGGAACGAATTCGGAATACAAAGATTCGAATAAGTACCAAAGTTAGTCCGTAAGCGTCAAATTGAGAGTGAATCTGTGACGGTTGACAGGGGAGAATGGAAGAAGAAACCGTGTTGGTAGACCCTAAGTAACATGAGACCAGGGCAGGACCAAGATGGTGATGATGAATTTGGGATTAGGTGGAAGGATGATTAAGATAGAATTGAAGACAAATACAAACCAGTAAAGACAAGAGCTGCGCTAAAACTTGGTTGAGGCTGGCCAAGCAGCGTGGAGCACATGCAAGGAGAAGTCGGGTTGTCGATGATAATCATGAAGTGAAGCAATGAGAGGTGGTATTGCCAGAACTGTTGTCTAACCGGTAGAATCAAGACATAACAATAACTGCAAAAAAGCTCTGTAGGAAACCGGAAAAGTCCGTAGGGTAAAAGAAATTGAAAAAAAAAGAAAACAAAACCAACAAAACATACACAAACAAAGTTCCTTCTTCCTTTTCAAGTAGAAGTTATAAATAAATAACACGTTTGAATAAAGTGAGTTGATGATATAACCGAGGGAAACGTGAGAACCCCCGATCTAAATTAACAGAAGTTTTTTTTATAGAAGGCAATTCGTTCTTTATAATTAATCTCGTTCCAAACTAAGAAAACAATAGCATAAAAATTCCCCTTCATCACTAATGTGGGGTTTCGTGGAAATTTTGGTTTAATTTGGTAAAATTTCACCACCATTTCAAAGGTCAGGAAGGTATCTTGGATTTTTCCTTGTTCTTAAAATAAGATTTTTAACTTGTTACGTTGAGTTTGGAAGAAAGACCCAAAGGCAGGTTAGTGATTGCAAGACTGGTTTAAAGGTCAAAAAGGACCTATATTTTAATGTTTCTGATAAAATTAAACATCACTCATAAAATACGCGCACGTTTGGATTATCGTGAATAGTGAACGTAGAATTTGCTGTGAAATGTCGATAAGAGTGCCAAGCCCACTTAAATATATGCGAACTCGTAAAATGATGTTGTATAAATATTTTATCGCCTTTTTTTCGCAAAGTCAAAATTACTAATACTATATTTGTTTATCAGTCCATTATTAACGGAAAAACTAGCTCCTTTTCCCTGATTAACGTTTTTCAGAATCTTTTAAATCATTTACATTTATTAGGTCTGCTATGCGAATTTTCTTTTTCTGTCTCACAATTTTCTCGATTTAGTCTACAATCGAGTAATTTGTAGATCAGCCTTCATGCTTTATCTTTTCCACTTCGTATTTCATAACTAGTTCATTGCTCCGTAGCTTGACATCTTTGACAACAACGTCGGCCACAAGGTCTCACCCAGCTTGAGGAGAACTGGGTTAAGGTATCCGGCACACCCCACTCCTTTTATTTACCCTTGCAGACTTTAAGTACGTAGTCCTTGCGATTTTGTAGTGTTTATGTAGGTGATATGATCAAAGTTATAGCTTCTCTTTCATTGTTTTACTTTCTGGATAAAGTTAAATTTTCTTGGAAGCCTTGTGAATTTAAATTCAACCAACATACACGTAACACGGGCCATTGCTAACTGGAAAGTGTTTTTCTTAAATCTAAATGCCTCATGTTTTTTCCGCGGAAATCACTAATAATCTTACTTATAGGTTCTTATTATCTATGTATTAATATTTGTTTTTAAAACAAAAACATTCTGATTGTAACGTTACCTGCAAGACTGCAACATTTAACTTCTCTAGGTTTAGTCATTAAAGTTTGTCCTACGTTCTACGCCTTTAGATTTATATAATGTAACGTCTGCATGCGAGTGACCACGTGCCTCAGTCTTGGGCTAGGTCACGGTTGTTTTAACCTTCGTCGATTGCCTAGGTACGGATACGGATGTCTGTTTCAATATTTATAATAACCAATGCGTTATTTGTGACAATTTACACAAGCGGAGAATGTTGGAATTTTAAAAACTGACCTAATGAAGGCTTCCATTTTTCTTCTCATATCCTGATACAATTCTCATTATATTCGAAAGTTATCAGTATATGCTTCGCTTGATGCCAAAACAGCTGCTCTACCGACTTCTTCAACCTTTTTGGGAGGTTCCCATAATCTATGTTCATAAATTCGTGAAATGTTCTTTAACTAGCAAACTGTCTATCTAATCAGTTAGGTATGTGATTTTGTTTGCATATTTTGACCTGTACGTAAAATCCTTGACACTGAAATGGACGCACGTGGACAAGGCACATGTCTCGAAATCGATTTGTTAGGTTTGCTTGCATTATTTAATTGACAAGCTAAAACGCATTCGGTACAGTTTGGTACACACACAATACCATTGAATGATAAACAATGTCCGAAAATGAGTGATTGACCTATTTATAAAGCTATTAAGCCCCGCGTGGGTGCAAACGTGATATGTGAAATGAACGAATGGCACGTAGCACGTAGCTACTATATTATGTAGGTATCTGTATATATCTGTTGTTGACTCTTGTGAAAGGTGATAGCAATTTGGCTAAACATGATAATGTTAACAAAGACTAAAATCTTAATGACCTATTTGGCCAAGGGAAATACAAATCAACAAAATGTTCATGTAAGTAAGAAAATGTCAATAAAGAACACGATGAATTCGATTACAAAGTATACGAATGCGCCTAGATTGAAAGCTATGAATTTAATATATTAAAAGAAGTTAGATACATAATTAACGATGGTGTTGTAATACATAATGAAGAATGTATGGAATTGGTAAAGACAAAAGTACTGAAAATCCGAAATCAATATGTTAATGACGCACCTGGTCTATAATAGTTATTAGTAAATTATGTCCGTAAAGTCATTTTCGTTGAAAATAATAAAAACAGCGTCGAAGCAAAACACTAAGTCCCTGTACAGCAAAATTTTAACGACGCGGAATTTTCCTGTTTCTAAAGCCGTACAAATGTTTTCCTTTTAAGTATATATTCAAGAAACTTTTTGATAAAGTAAATGTAGAACATTGTTCTTACATCTAAATATCGGATCGGACGGTTATTAATAATCAGTAGGTGTTCGGCGCACAGCATGGTTGAACACGTGTGCCAGCCGGTCACGTTGTGCCCCGTGAGGAGCGTTGCGCAAACTACAGAACAGACTAACCGCCTCCGTGACGTAACGTAGAGGATAACCAAACCATGTTACGCGCCACTAGGAAATTAAACTTTATATCTCTTACAATACATCAAAAAATCAAATCGACGACGGGAGGCAATGCTAAGAATTCCTTAACAGATACGAAGGCAGGCCTCAGAAGAGAATGCATAACAGATCGTCCATGAAAATAGTGTTCTAGCTAACATGGGAAGTCTTTCTGGAACAGCTATATGTGCCGGATTTTATGTATAACCTTCTTAAGTGCAATAACGTTTCTTATTGCACTTAAGTACTCGGATGTATTGTGATGGTTTAACTGGGCTAGTAGTTTTTGCTTAGTTCCTCCTTCAATTAATTGACTCTTATGATGACGTGAATTCGGCAAGTGATTTATTTATTTATGACCTTTATATGCATCTTGGTATTTATCTTACAATAAGAATAGTCTTTGATAACTGCGCAATTTGCGCTGATGATAATGTAGAGATGCACTCTCATCCCAAAAATCATTGTCAATCATAAATTACAACCACATCTAAAATATTAAATTCTATCTTACTGCCACAAAAACACAAAGCAAAACTAACTAACGTATGTTTAGAAACAAGAATAACAAAAATATGCATGCATTAAATCTATCGTGTCCTGATAAATTTAAATTAAATGAATGAATTGAACACTAATCCAGGATTCCAGGCAGATAATAACAAAGTAACTAAAGAAGACGACGAAAAATTTACCTAAGCATAGAGTTAGTAAAAATGAGGCACTTGCCTCGGGGTGTTCCTAGACCTGGCGAGAGCGTCTGACACCCTGTCGCCTAAACTGCTCCTGAAAAAATAGAAATAATTAGGTATACGAAAAAAAATAGACACTCTCGACTGGCTTAAAGATAATTCTCAAAATGAGGGTCGGTAATTTTGAAAACTGGTAATTAGTCCAGTGATTTTTATGTAACTATCATTGGTGTGTTCCACAGGGTAGTATTTTGGGCTCATAATTTTGCTGGTTACATTAGCGGAATCTTAAGTCTCGGCTTAGTGTTTTGTGTTTCGTAATGTTAATTACTTTGCATAAGATTTGTACAGAATCAAGTTTTTCTAAATGAACAGACAGCTCTACCACTGGGGAGTTTGTTGCGCCACTTTTTCCCAACTTAAGCACTAGGAAGTGGTGAAGGGTGGGCGATTTGGGGGTCTGTCTTATGTATTTTGACGTTCGAAAAGTGCTGATTCACAGCCTAGTTTGAATTAATGACTTTTGATTTTATTTAATATAATATTGTTTAACTCTGGATGGTTAAGAGGGAAAATTGTGTGATGAAGAATCTAACTCGAACAGAATCTGAACCGTGCTGTTTTCTGCAATAAAATTCTAAGATGCAAATGACACATGAAAACGAACTGTACGCATACACGAACTTTTACCGTAGTTATATGGTAAAAACGCCAACAAATAAAAGATCTGAAATATATTATATTTCAATATTGTAATCTGCAAGCACATCGTTCAGGCACATGTTCGTTTTGCCTTATCATTATAAACGAAACACGTGCACTAGTTTATTTAAAGGAGACATATTGTTATTCCGTCTGAATGACTTCATCGGTCTATTTTTGGCTTAGTGTATTATAAAAGGAGCTTTGCCAAAACATTTTTTGTCCAAAAGGTTTCATTTTTTGCACTTCTCATGCAATTTTAACAAAATTTGAATGCTCGCGTATGTTAACACAAAATCAATGTTTGATTACTAATTGGTCATCCTTACAATAACACTATTGACATCAAGTTACGCATCTCTGACAAAAATCACGAATTATGAAATTCGTTATAAATTTGTCCTGAAAAACAGCTGGGAAGTAATCTATAATTGAGAGCATCGTTTCCTGAACATTACTGTTGGCGATTGCCGCGCTCTCTTTAAAAAGTTAAGAGTGACATCACCGAAGCGGCATGGCGGCCCACGGCGGCGACGCGAGGTGCGTGCTCTGCTGTTTCCTGAGCCGGACGTAAACACCGATAAGATGTATCAAAATTCAGCATGGGAACATAAGCAAGAGCAGCGTTGCGACGATTGTTTTATTAAGACCACATGAGGGGGCTTTTTCTGAGACCTTTGTAAGAGATAGTCGTGTCGTGTTTTAAATATAACCTTTGTTTTTATTCAATTGTTTAGTGATTATATTGTTAAAGTATTCGTACAAAGTTGTTTTAATCAATAATTAGAGATCTAAGCACATATAAAGTTAATATCAGAAGTGGAACGCGATACCCACACACGGTTATGGGTAAACAAAGTAAGCGTGATAAACGCCTAAAACAAAAAAAACGCACACGTTCAAGCTCAAGTTCTAGCAGCAGTCGTAGTGCCAGGACTCCGTCACCTCCGCCGAAACACAGGAAACAGGTATCACGTAAGGCTGATACCTCAACTGTGAGTACAAATAACACTTTGAATAACATTATACCCGAGTTCGATCCGCTGAGAGACGATGTGAACGCTTGGCTTAGTATTATCAAGTCCTACGCTCAAACTTTTACATGGACTGACGAAATGACCCGTTATCAAGCTCTCAACAAATTAAAGGGTTCCGCAAAAGTGTGGTATGACTCACTGTTACGATCGGATAGTCATTGGCCTACGTGGAAATGGAAGAGCTGGACGCGTAAGTTGGCTTCCAGTTTTCAAATTCGGCGGAATATGTACGATCTTTTAAAAGATATCATACATAAAAAGCCGTTAGAAAATCAGTCTCTGTACGAGTTTTATTTTGAACAGAAATGTAAAATAGATCGTTTATCTTTGGAATTTTCGGAACAAGATATTTTTTCTATTATTGTCGGTAATATAGGAGACAGTGGTATAGGCGCATCAATTGAAGCGAATAATTTCGTGACATGCGACAGTTTAGCTAGTTTCCTACATGGTCGAACGTACACATCAAAAAGCGCGAAACAGATCGCAAATACACGCGATGGCCAGGCGAAACTGATCAGTCAGAATCAGATGTCTGCGACCACGAGATCAGTGACTGTGCCCTCAGCGAACGTAGTGGGTCAAGCTGCTTCTGCTAACAATAATCAAGACGTGGGCCAGGCACGGGGTCGGGGGCAGATCAAGTGTTATCTGTGCGGCGGTAACCATAAACGAAGTCAGTGTGATGCAAATAAATGTGGTTATTGTGGCAGGCGAGGTCATTTAGAATCGACATGTTACCATAAAAAGAACGCGGTTAAACCAGACAAACAAGAAACAAAATGTGTTTCAACCCCTGACCCGCGAAATAAATTTGTGAAAATAATATGTATTAATAATCTGCATAAAGAAGCGTTCATTGATACGGGAAGCAGTTGTTCATTGATTTCTGAATCGTTCGTCAAAAGATATTCAATGGAAAACATTGTGTTGACCGCACCAGTTTTGTTGCAAGGTTTCTCAAAAGAAAATTCAAAATTTGTAACTCACAAGATAACAGCTGATCTGAAAATCGATTCGGTGTGTCTGACTCAGGTTGATTTCTATGTAATTGACAACCTGGCAGATTGTGAAATATTGATAGGAAGAAACGTGACGGAGCGGTCTGACCTGATATACTCGCGAGTGGGTGACAAATTCAAACTTGACTATGCGAATTCATTTACTGAGTTTTGTAACACAATTAGTAATTTTGAGTTCGATAGCGAGTCCCATCAGAATGAATTAATAAGACTTTTTCAAAAATATGATGACTGTGTGGCGTCAAATATCAAAGAACTAGGAAAGGTAAACGGCCACGAAATGATAATTAACGTAACTGGTTCTCAACCAATTCAATGCAGACCCTTTAGGTCTTCTCACGCAGACAGAAAGAAAATTCGCGAAATGGTAGATGAGCTTCTGAAGAACAATATCATACGTGAAAGCAAATCACCATACGCGAGCCCTGCGTTACTTGTCAATAAAAAATATGGAGAAAAAAGACTCTGCATTGATTATAGAGCACTAAATAAGATAACAATTAAAGACAAATATCCAATGCCGCGCATTGAGGATCTTGTAGATAGGCTTAGGGGCTATAAATGTTTTACCAGTCTAGATTTAAAAAGTGGATATTATCAAATATTAATGCATTCGCAATCTATAGAAAAGACCGCCTTTATTACTGAAGATGGGCATTACGAATTTTTAAGACTTCCGTTTGGGCTGGCTAACGCACCAGCTTGTTTCCAACAAATGATGAACAACGCGTTGGGAAATTTAAGATTCGAGAATGTCATTTTATATTTGGATGACGTATATTTAGTGACAGAAACGGTAGAGCAAAATTTAAAATTATTAGAACGAGTTCTCCAAATCTTTAGAGAAAACGGGCTCACGTTGAATCTGAAAAAATGTCATTTTTTCAAAAATGAAATTGAATTTCTAGGATACAAAATCAAGCAGGATTGTGTGATGCCAAATCAGCCCAAACTGGAGGCTATTCGAAATTACCCCTGTCCCAAAACAGTACACCAACTTCGACAGTTTCTTGGCCTTGTAAGCTACTTTAGGAAATTTATTAAGAGCTGCGCTATGATTACTGCTCCACTCTCAAAGTTATTGAAGAAGGGCTCTGTCTGGGAATGGGGTAAGGTTCATGAAGAGGCATTTCAATCGTTAAAGAACAAATTAACGTCTGAAAGTGTTCTATACATTTTTGACCCGAATAAAGATAACGTATTATATACGGATGCTAGTAGAGATGGTGTTGCTGGTATTCTTAAAAACCTGTCCATTATTATAGTAGACAAACTACGGAAGATGAGAAAAAGTACCACTCATTAGAACTGGAGTTATTAGCGATTGTTAGTTCGCTTCAAAAGTTCCGATTATACCTAATCGGATCATCTTTTAAAATAGTGACCGATTGCAACGCCGTAAGATACGCATTAACAAAAAAAGAGATTATTCCCCGGATTGCGCGTTGGGTTTTGTCCACACAAGAATTCTCGTTTGATATCGTCCACCGACAAGGCACGCGAATGCAACACGTAGACGCCTTGAGTCGTAACCCAATGCAGTCCGGAGAAAAATCAGAAACCGAGATTATAATGTCAATAACGGAAGCAGATTGGTTGCTTTCAGTACAAGTACAAGATGCCGAGTTACAACGTATTCGAGCAATTATAGAATCAGGACAGGCCGAAGAAAATAAAGATGTTTTTAACAAATATGTTGTCCTCGGTGGCAAAGTTTACAGAAGAACAACCCAAGGTCGTCGGTGGGTGGTCCCAAAGAAATGCATTTGGCAAATAATTAAATGTAACCATGACGACCTCGGGCATTTCTCTGTTGACAAAACAGTAGAACGAGTAAGCTATCAGTATTGGTTTCCTAGAATGCGACATATCATAAAGAAATATATTAAAAACTGCATAAATTGCATATATTTTAAGAATAAGGGCGGTCCAAAGGAAGGAGAGCTATACCCGTTGCCAAAGTATGCACAGCCTTTTCACACGCTTCATATGGATCATTTAGGACCTTTTTTTTACGACTAAAGCCAAAAATAAATATTTATTGGTAATCGTAGATGCTTTTACAAAATTTGTGTTCATTTTGGCGGTTCGCACAACCAAATCTTCTTGTGTAATTAAAGAATTAGAAACTATTTCTAAGACATTCGGAAATCCTCAAAGAATAATTACAGACGCCGCGACATGCTTCACTTCGAATAATTTTACACAGTATTGTTCGAATAAAAACATACGTTTACATACGATTGCAACCGGTATGCCTCGTTCTAATGGCCAGGTTGAGCGTTTTAATAAAACTATTTTAGAAGCATTAAAAGCAATAGGCGCTAACGATACAGACGATAGGTGGGACCAGTACGTAAAAGCCTTACAACAAGGTATGAATAGTACAGTTCACAAGACAACAAAAACTATTCCTAGTGAAGTTTTTCTCGGATATAGATTACGCACTGATAGTGATAGTTTAGCTCCGGTGATTGGGCATAGGCTGGATGTAACTGAATTGCGTAAAAGGGCAGAGACAAATATTAAGTCCAACGCGGAATCACAAAAACAGCGATTTGATAGAAACCGTACAAAAGCACGAGTTTACGTCGAAGGAGATTTGGTACTCGTCAAAATACAAAGCCAGACAAATGACGGTCAAAGTCGGAAGTTGTTACCTGTTTACAAAGGCCCCTTTCAAGTGAAGAAGGTATTGGGGAATGATAGATATGAGGTGACGGATGTAAAAGGCAGTGAAAGGAGCACTAAGAAGTATACAGGCGTAACCGCTGCTGAGACCATGAAACCATGGATACATATTGATGATTGGGAGATGAATTAAACATACGTTCTAACTTATACCATTACTGCCCGTGTTGGCGATTAAGGTAATTTAAAATTTACCGTAGGCGTATGTACGAGTCAAGATAAAATGCTTTAAGTAATTATAGATGTTCCATGTTGTAAATTACACATTAAAGGCCGAGTGGTAGGTTCAAATAGAGAACGAACTTGGAACACTCAAGTGTGGAAAGGCCCTTTGAGTGCAAGTGGTTCTGGGACAAACTTGGTACGCTTAAGTGTGGCTAAAAGCCCTTTAAGTTCAAGTCGAAATTAGAAGAACTTAATACGCTTTATAGATGTTCCATGTTGTAAATTACACATTAAAGGCAGAGTGGTAGGTTCAAATAGAGAACGAACTTGGAACGCTCAAGTGTGGAAAGACCCTTTGAGTGCAAGTGGTTCTGGAACGAACTTGGTACGCTTAAGTGTGGCTAAAGGCCCTTTGAGTGCAAGTCGAAATTAGAAGAATTTAATACGCTTTATAGATGTTCCATGTTGTGAATTACACATTAAAGGCAGAGTGGTAGGTTCAAATGCAGAACGAACTTGGAACGCTCAAGTGTGGAAAGGCCCTTTGAGTGCAAGTGGTTCTGGGACGAACTTGGTACGCTTAAGTGTGGCTAAAGGCCCTTTGAGTGCAAGTGGTTCTAGGACGAACTTGGTACGCTTAAGTGTGGCAAAAAGCTCTTTGAGTGCAAGTGGTTCTGTAACGAACCTGGTACGTTTAAGTATGACTAGAGACCCTTTGAGTGCAAGGCGAAATGAGACGAATTTAATACGCTTAAGTGTGGCTATGCCCTTTGAGCGCAAGTGGCGATAAGACCAATTTGGTACGCTTAAGTGAGGCTATAGGCCCTTTGAGTGCAAGTGGTCAAATCCGATTTATATACAATGTCGCTTTAAGCGCACATGATATTTGGTACACTTAAGTGAGGCTATAGGCCCTTTGAGTGCAAGTGGTCAAATCCGATTTATATACAATGTCGCTATAAGCGCACATGATTTACTATTATTGAAGCCTATCCTCGCAAAAACACTGATGAAATAATGTGTAATGAACAATGACAGTCATGATCCAGAGAATTGTATACACAATGCATGTGCAACCGGCAAACTGATAAATTATTAATAATTTGTGTTTCAGCACTTTATCTGAACTCGTGAGGTACCTGATGGGACAGGCACCTGGTAGGACGGCCGTGTTGGCGATTGCCGCGCTCTCTTTAAAAAGTTAAGAGTGACATCACCGAAGCGGCATGGCGGCCCACGGCGGCGACGCGAGGTGCGTGCTCTGCTGTTTCCTGAGCCGGACGTAAACACCGATAAGATGTATCAAAATTCAGCATGGGAACATAAGCAAGAGCAGCGTTGCGACGATTGTTTTATTAAGACCACATGAGGGGGCTTTTTCTGAGACCTTTGTAAGAGGTAGTCGTGTCGTGTTTTAAATATAACCTTTGTTTTTATTCAATTGTTTAGTGATTATATTGTTAAAGTATTCGTACAAAGTTGTTTTAATCAATAATTAGAGATCTAAGCACATATAAAGTTAATATTACTTTGTCTAACTTGAGATAAATGATATCATCTCATCTAAAAACTTGAGGCTAATCTGCCTACAAATACCGAAGTCTTGTATGTTCACCTGTTCACTGTTGATTGTATGAAGGCCTAACTCATTATACACATCCCTTAAACTCTCTATAAATACAAATAAATAAAATTGAAATGTCTGTTTGTAATGTCAACATATCAGGTGTTTACTCATACATATGAAAGTATATACAATACTTATAACAAAACAAAGCGATAAGGCCGCCCATTGTATATTTTGTAGTGTTTGATTTATTTTTGTCATGTATTTTTGTGGTGTACAATAAAGTATATATAAATAAATAAATAAACAACTTTTTTAAAAATTTGGACTGTCTATCTGTTTGTTCCGGCTTATTTCTGCAACAGCTGGACTGATTTTGACGGAACGTTCACTGGCAGATAGCTGGTTATAAGAAGTAACTTAGGCTACTTTTATTTTAGAAAAAGCCACGCGCAGCTTGTCTATACTATTAATATCAAGCATGATAAATGACACTTATTATCCGATAAAGACTAAGCTGAAAAGGTCCCGTTTTCCAATTTTTTGTTATATGATTCCAGGTGATATTCGGAATAATAATTCCAGGCCTCCTCTCTCCTGCCGGGGTAGCGGGAAGGTACTTATGGGTCACCGAGGCCCCCGCAACACAGGCAACAGGAAGGAATACGGGTGGGTTTTAGTCAGTAAGAGTCTGACACACCCTCCCGCTCCGCCCAGAGCGGGAAAAGTTATTTGATGATTTCGCACCCTCAACAAAAAAAAAAAAGGCCTCCTCTCTGTTAGAGGGGTGGGCCGTAATCCATCACGCGGGCCCAGTTCGGGTTGGTAGATATCACATGTGTTCGAAGTTTTGGTTCTAGGAGACGCCGGTTTCCTCACGAAGTTTTCCTTCACCGTTCTGAGATCAGTGGTGATGAATTTACACAAAATAAGCGTGTCTGGGTTCGAACTTACGACATACAATTCGTAAGTCGCGGCCATCACTGCTCCGATAGCTCTTGTCGCTTGCGACAAATTAGTACTCGCCGGGGATGTGAACAGGTAGTTAATACCGATGATTTATTTATTATTAGTATCTCTTTTACTACAGACCTACAATCTTTTGTACGTTTTTTGAGCGAGAAAATCATTGATAGATATTTTAGCCACGTCCTCGTCGGGCGGGTGGGACAAATGCCTATCGAACTAATCTTCATCACGTTGAATGCCATTTTCGTCATCCTTGCAAATTGTTATTTCATAACTTAATCAGCCGTTGTTATCGTCGTGATCAATTCTTATCCTTATCCGATACAATAACAAAGTAATCTGTGTCAATTATAGTAATTTATTGTTAAATCTTGACATGCTTTTAGATATGCTTAGGTGCATTTTGCTTATTACTTTAGACCGAAATCTAAACTAGTGTCACTTCTTCAAATACAATTTTATTAATATCAATTGGTTTGCTGGATCTAATTGGTACATACCATTAGTATGCGTAATTGTATAATTAGTCATACGTAATATAATAGTAATTACACGTATCAAATTAATTAAATAATCCAATAGATATTTTCATAAATATCATATTCATAATGAATCACGATGTAAAGTCAAGTACTAAGACCGGATTTCACCATTGTTGTGGAATATTGACACTAACAGCTCTTGAACGCAGTTTAGATGTACCGGTCGCGTTCAGTTTCATTGGCACTTAGAAATCAGAATGTCAGACTTATCAGCAAAGAAAACTATCCGTAATGATGATATTAGTTGAAATTAGACTTATAAAGTTGGAAACTTGTAACCTTGCATGCATTTTTTTTATTTTTATGCTTTATTAAAAATAACCAAGTTCTTAATAATTAATTATAATCTAGCTTATAAGACTGAGAGCAGTGGTGGCCCAGTGGTAACGGTCGCGACTTACGAGTTGTAGGTCGTCAGTTCGAACCCAGACAGGCGCGTTACTTTGTGTAAATTATTTCATCACCACTGCTCTTAAAACGGTGAAGGAAAACATCGTGAGAAAAACGGCATGTCCTAGAACTAAAAATTAGAAGAAATGTGACATCTACTAACCCGCACTGGGCTCGCGTGGTGGATTATGGCCCACTCCCTCTCACAGAGAGGAGGCCTGTGTTCCAGCAGTGGGAACATTATAGGCGGATTATGATAAAAGACTAATAAGTAATCTTAATCTAACTTATTTTTTTTCGTGATTATTATTTTAAAACTAGAATAGTGTTGATTGTCGTTTACACAAGTTCATTCCACTTTCTTAGAGTCTGATATAATAATATAAATACTTTTTTCATCCTACTAATATTATAAATGCGAAAGTTTGTAAGGATGGATGTTTGTTACTCTTTCACGCAAAAAGTACTGAACGGATTTGGATGAAATTTGGCACACAGATAGTTTATAACCAGGAATAACACATAGGATACTTTTTATCCCTATATACCCTGGTCAATACTTATGCGGGTGAAACCGCGGGGCGCATCTAGTGTGTTATATTTATATATTACGAGTATGTTAACTTTGCATGCATGCAACCATTCATGCAACCTTTATACGTTCATTCTACAGGGTCAAATTAAATTAGCTAGCGAAACTCCGCAGACGTGATGGGTATCGATATTTAAACACGAACGATAAATAGAATTAAAATTCTAACCTTAAAATGTTGATGGTTAAGTTCAAAATCGTATGAGAAAGTTTGACAGTTTGGATAATCTGTTTTTTTTTTAAACCCTTAATAATTATAAACTAAACACGATAAAACAAAAAAAAAACGATGTTCTAACTTCAAATAACGACATAACCCAAAAAAAAATCGTCTAGGTAATCACATTTTTTTCGTTTGATCATGTTTAGATAATCCATCATGTCTGCTGAGTTTCTCTAGCTAATGTAATTTGACCCTGTATACTAGCACCTTTTAATATTGCATAGGTAACTTAGATGTATTAAATTTGAAGTCCGTCCCTTCAGAACGTGACATCTCATGGACTGCATCAATGATCAATTGTACCTACAGGTTTTTGCCATACCCCATACATAGTGGTAAAATATGTACATACCTATATATGAGGATGCAGTTTGTTGTTATTTCAGTGCATAACTGCGGTAACTGTCCATTACATATATAATTTAGGATCATTTCTGTCCGTCAGTCTGAGCCAAGTTTACGTTTTTTCGAGGAGCTAATCGCTCGCTCTCTATTTCAGACAATTTTTATCGATAGAAATGTTGATTTCTGATTGTGAATGCCAAATGTATTTGCGCTGCACCCTTAAAAATTTGTCCCCTACCACTATGCTGACTAGTAGTACGAATAGTAGTAGTTTTAATTTTGTACCACGGTCATAAATTCATGATCATGAGCAGACTGAATTCATTGTGCATTTTTCAGTATTTCAGAGAATAAATAAAAAAAAAAACAATAAAGTTTTTTTTTTTTTTTTTTATTTGTGATGGGTTTGCTCTTGACTTTAGTCTATGCCAGAGGCGACAGAAACAAAGTCGACGATGGAGCGAGCTTACCCAGAAGAAGCCTGTTCACTCTCACTTTGAAGAGATTAGGGTTATATGCGTTCGGAAACACAGACGCAGGCAGAGAGTTCCATTCCTTTGCTGTGCGCATTATAAAAGAAGTTTGGAAACGCTTAGTGCGAGTTGGTGGGATAGCCACCAGGAAGGGATGGTAACCTGAAGTGCGCCTAGATGACCGATAATAGAAGGGGGCCGGTGGAATGAGGTCGTGGAGTTCCTGAGCACACTCTCCGAAGTACAATCTATAGAAGACCGACAAGCAGGCAACCTTGCGACGATGGGCCAAACTGTGAAGCTTGGCATCCACCAGATTTACGTCGCCAATGAGCCTCTTAGCTCTGCGTTCCACCGAGTCAAGCGCGGCAAGTTGGTATTTAGCCGAGCCATCCCAAAGGTGGCTACAATACTCCATGCAGGATCGGACCTGCGCTTTATAAAGGGTCAAAAGCTGTCCAGGCGTAAAGTATCGCTTCACCTTATTTAGGATGCCCAGTTTCTTGGCCGCAGTCTGGGCTTTGTACTCGATGGTGGCGCCGAAGTTGAGGTTAGATGTCAACTCCATGCCTAGGAGCTCGAGCCGATCAGTTACAGGAACCGATGTACCCCGAAAAGTAGGAGTCAGGTCGAAACGACTCCTTTTTGCGGTAAAAAGACACGCTTGTGTTTTGGTGGCGTTAAAAGTGACCAGATTATCATCACCCCACTGGGAGACAAGGCTTAACGTCAACTCTGTCCGCTCTACCAAGGCCTCTCTCAAGGAACGAACTGCGGCCCCGTTGGTTTTTGCGCTGGACAAGTATCTCTCTGAAACAGTACTGTCGTCCGCGTACCCAACAATACCAGTCTGTAGTAGGTCATTGATGTGCAGCAGGAAAAGAGTTGCAGAGAGAACAGACCCCTGAGGAACTCCGGCATCAATAGCCATAAGGTCAGAGGAGCAGCCGTCAACGACTACTCTGATCGACCGTTCACTAAGGAAGTCTGATATCCAGCTACAAAAATCAGCTGGGATGCCATAAGCAGGAAGCTTGCTGAGCAGACCAGCGTGCCAGACCCTGTCGAAAGCCTTCGAGATATCAAGCGATACAGCAAGTGCTTCGCCATGTTTCTCGATGGCTTCGCCCCAGCGGTGCGTGACATACACAAGAAGATCACCAGTTGACCGTCCCCGGCGAAAGCCATATTGACGGTCACTGAGGAGATCATTGTCTTCGAGGTAGGTCAGCAACTTACTGTTCAGTACCCTTTCCATAACTTTGCATAGAATGGAGGTAATGGCGATCGGACGGTAATGGGCAGGGTCAGCACGGTCGCCCTTTTTGGGCACTGGTTGTACATTAGCAAGCTTCCAGGATTTTGGTACCGTGCCTTTTTTAAGAGAGAGGCGGAACAAACGTGTCAACACAGGAGACAGTTCAGGCGCACACTGCCTCAACACTCTCGCCGGAATGCCGTCAGGCCCGCTGGCCTTATTCACGTCTAGACTGCACAATACTCTTCGGACCTCTCTAATGTGAACTGCGATCTCCGGCATCGTGGAGTCACAATGAGGTACTGTAGGTGGTTGCTTGGAGCCAGCGTGCAGACGTGAATTGCTTGCAAAGAGAGATGCAAATAAATTTGCTTTCTCTCTTGCGGAGTGGGCCAGCGACCCATCAGGTTTCAGCATTGGAGGTAAAGTGGGACGACAGAAATTCGCTTCGGCCGCCTTAGACAGGGACCAAAACTGTTTACTACCCGGAGGGTGCGATGCCAGCTTGGCCCCAATACGTCTGACATGGCCAAAACGTGCCTCACGTAAAACCCGCTTGCAGGACTTAGCGGCAGTGTTAAAGGCTCTCTTCTTCGCGCGAACCCTACGAGCTCCAACTTTACGGTCGCGGGCCTTGACCCAGGCTTGGTAGGCAGACTCTTTTCGGGCCTCAGCGTGGGCGCACTCTGCATTATACCAAGGCCGGGATTTATGGCCGAGTGGGATGTCGGAGAATGGAATAAAATACTCCATTCCCTGCCGAATAACGTCCGCAACCTCGTCTGCACAGCACTGTAGTTTGTTCATATTCATATGTACTTTCACCCTAGAAAGATTGCAAATAATTTTGAAAATCAGCCTGTATAGTTCGTGCCACGAGAGAAGATGGAGCCACCATCGAATTATTATTTATGATTTGTCTGTTCATCCTAACGAATATTAGTTTGTTTGTTACGCTTTCACGCTAAAACGGCTTAACGGATTTCGATAAAATTTAGCACATGGGTAGACCATGACCCGAATTTGGACATAGGGTACTTTTTATCCCGATATTCCCACGGGATGGAGACTTATGAAACCGCGGGGCACGGGGTGGCGCTAATGTTTTAATAATTTATGTTTGGCACCTCGTTAAGAGTTCATGTTTATGTAGGGTTTCCAAGAAAAACTATTTTCCTACAAAGTTGTCTTAACAATGTGAAGCCGAGTCGTGCCAACTATAAGTAACTTACTAATTTGAAACTGTTACGTGTCTTCGTATTTGGTTAAAATTAACTTTATTTAGCTTTAATTAGAAATGCCAAATGCGGAGAAATGTTTTATTTTTTGTTAAAAAACAAACATGGCTGCCCGATCTAAGGGCGTTTCTGACTTCACTAGGTATGTACACCGGCCAAGTGAGTGTCGGCCCACGCTAAATGAAGGGTTCCGCAGTGGGGATGAATTTAGTTATCCCAAGAACAAACTTAACATTGTAGTTGACATACATGTTCCCCCATACATTCAAACGTAAGTTTATAACGTTGAACGCACAATAATGAGTGATTTACCATGTTTTTTAGGACCATAGACTTCTTGTAGGTTTTCCTATAATCTATTTTATATAGAACTATTCTTTGTATTTTTTTTTTAATTTTAGGCTCAGTAGTTTCGGAGATAAGGGAATGGTCAATTAAAAGTAAAATGCTGTTATTTTGACATTACAAACAGTCACTTTTATTTTATTATAGATTTAGAGATACAGATGAGACCGCTCTTGGGGCCGTTTTACAGAAACTTACTCAAGACTCAAGCATTACTTAAAACTAGTTTCAACCAATCTAAACGAGTTTTAAGAAATCTTGAGTTTGAGTGAGGTTCCGTAATACGCCTTAGACCGCTTTTTCGAACTCCACGCGAGACACAATAGCTTTTTAATTGTTTCTGTGATTATGGCATTTAATTTCAAATGCGTCAAGTATTTAAAATTATTCCTAAGCAAGCGCTCGATGGAATTTCCCATCGGAAAAATGTCGAACGTCCATACAAACTTCCATCTTGTATAAGTAGATCAATTTTGTTTTATTGTCTATCTTTTTGTATGCACGTGTTTCTGTAACAAGTAAACTTATTTTTCTTTGTTTCTTTCATCCCCTATTTAGCCCCTTTAGAGGATGAATTATCAAAAATCCTTCCATATTGCTCACCTGCAGCTACAGGGTAAGTTTAAAAGGTGTGCGAAAATTTTAGGACGTAATCAGGTGCATAAAACTGAACAACTTTCCCCAAGGAACATAGGTCGAAATCTTAAAATTGAAAATCGACTTTTCATACAAAGTGACTGGTCACGTGACTTATGTTTGTATGAGATATTGAATTTTATTTTTTATACACCTCTCTAAGTTAGATTTGTTCCTCAAGAAATTTTTCATAAGAGATTCGTTCTTATGGAACAAATGTAACTAAGAGAGATGTATTATGCTATTGACACATATATACGCCATGATGGCACCTGTAACTAGGGCTGCAACATTCATTCGGCGCATTATAGTATTTTAAGGAAAAAGCAAAAAATAGACAAAGATATTTTTTATAAAACCTATATTAATAAAAAAATATGACAGATTAGTTCGGATACATGCTATGGCATCAGTCATAAGTTAATGTAAAGGCCGTTCATATTTTTTTTTTAATGAAGGATTTGTTTGTTAGGTTTGGGTGTTGAAAATATAGTATTTTGCGTACTATTCTTTTCCGTTTATTTATTTTTCAAAATCTCCCTTGCAACTATCATTACATGTGTATACCTAATGGTCTTAAAACTAACTTATTTACAAATTAAAATGAAGAAAAAACGTAAAAAAAAATCTTTAACAGTATAAAATACGCAGACCCGAAATAAAGTACAATACTATAATTAATTAGTACTGTTGGCAACCCTACCTGTAATTATACTTAGTGTCGTCACCGCACACGTGTTGTTCTAATTGCATTTGTTTGCAAGCATTAGTGACAATGTGGCTAATAACACTATCTCTATTAGTGACGTGTTTAATGTCCTATTATGTTAATGAATGTGTCAATTCATTAATTGATAGGGTTAGGCGAAAATGATAATTAGGTGATAGTGAGATTTACGACTCCCAAATTAGATTTTTGGGTAGGTTAGTGTATTTTAGTGTTAGAAGAGATGATAAGGATTACTTTATACTACATTCATAAACTCACGTCTTCTTCCCATGGACCCCCATGGGAAGAAGACGTGAGTCAGACGTGAGAGGCAGAAACTACAGAACGCCACTAGCTACGATCCTTACATACTCCGTATGCTTCGTTTACGTTCATACATCTATTACTTTATCTTGATGTATAAACATAAAATATAACACCTCGCCTGGATTTCCCAAATGCGTAAGTAGTGGTGTATAATAGGCATACCCTGCCAGTTTTTTTTTTTCAGTGAGACTATCTTATTGCAATACCAACCGCCGCACCCGCTCTGAATTTCATAAAATATAAAAATGTTGAAACGTTTCAAAGATCTCATTACGACACGACTTTTACAAAAAAACTTTCCACTTTCGAATTAGGGGTGGTAATAGCAATTTTATACAACGTGCACTATATTTAACTCGAGGTTTTCCTTATTTCCTTAAAGCCAAAATAACTGAAAGCTAAAAGTTCTTACATAATAATTGGCAGCCCTTAACACCACGCCCTGAGAGGAAAACCTTCAATAGATTTAATGTACACGTACCATAAAAGGGTAAAACGTGTTTGCTAAGACATAAATACCCACTAAGTTAACCATGAGTCTGGAATTTTCCGGAATTTCTTAAAAATAGGGAGGGACAAAATGTAAGCACAAACGATGATTTAAATAATATTTTTTTTATTAAGAACGATATACTGTAAAGGCTCCTTCAAACAGGCGCGACACGCGACGCGACAGAAAGGCACCGCGTGTAGCAATACAAGCGGTGCCTTTGTGTCGCGTCGCGTGTCGCGCTTGTTTGTAAGAGTCTTAAAGCTGACAATGACATTGACTTGGATTTTCGGAAAACTATATGCCTACTTAATTTGTCATATCTTTATTCGTCATTTTGGTACAAAATTCTTCACATATTTTTTGTTAAAATGTTATACGAAAAACCTTGTTTCTGGCAAGGGACAGCTTTGTAAATGTCTTCAATTATACATTATGCCATTACAAATAGTAAGTACGGCCCACGCCTTGACTATGTAAAACTAGATCGCTGTGACTGCTGCGGTCCAACGCGGACGTTAAGAATTTATCAGAAATTCAATCCGCAGCTTTACTTTTCTTCCTGGCAACCCTACTTGCAACTGTGTTGCAAAGTGCGTTCACAGTATATAAATGCTATTCACAACACGTGCTGATACTCAGTCTCGTCCACGTGTGGCGATGTACTGCGATGAACTTATGAGTAATGAACGAACTGCGGTTGTACAATGAACATTCAGATTCACTCGACGAATTCAATTATTGAGCAGTCGAGGGGTAAAACAACGGTGTGCCGGTGGCCTTGAATTGTTTTGTAGCTATGGCAACATTTTAAAGGTTGTCGGTTTTTTAACAAAGATTTAAAAATAAAAATTCTTTACGTCAATTGAGATGGTTAAAAGGGAATGGGCTTTTTGTGAGAAACTCAGGATGGAGATTATGTTGCCTTATGTAATTTGTAGCTTTAAATTTAAGCCGGGACAGGAAAATCAAAAAGTTTTTGCTGAGGTTAAGTTACATAACTGTACTTTTCAGTGTTTATTGTTTCGTGCAAAAATAGAACCTTGCTAAATGCGTTATCTGCGTAATCGCTCATTTTTATGATTTTGTTAACAGCTTTGTGCATCTAGGCTAATGTGCCATTAAATGAAAATAACAAATGTTAAAATTTATAGAAAATGCTCCTGCCTTGCCTTGTGAACTGTGCGAATACAATATTCGGTGGGCAAGTAGTTAACTTTGTTTTTAAAATAAAAATGAAGTTAACTTTGTAAGTACTTAAACCACTTAATAAATTAGTAATAAGTACCGTTTTCTAATTTGGTTATGCTTATTGCTTTTATTACTAGCCCGTTTTGTCCCACTGCTGGGCTAAGTCTTCTCTACACATGCTTTAATTATCTCATGTAAAATACTGGTAACTAGGTTTGTTCTATAACTTCTGAGAATCTGAGTAGAAAAGACGGCTCTCTCAATATACCCTGAGAATCAAGTTTCTAATTCTACTAAACATTTTCTCGGCAGATAATCTGTAACCTCTGTCTGTAGTACTCTCCAATGCGTAGTTAGACATTATATAAAACATAAGTAAATAATTTAATCATTTATCTTACATAAGGTGTGGCCGAAACACGAGTTCGGTACATACGTCGTATAAAAGTGTCGAAAAAACGATGCACGTGTAGTAGACGTTCGTACCCGCTTTTATCGCACTCGCACACTGCATCAGAGTAGTGACAAAAATAACAGATTCGTTTAAATCTTGTCACTTGTAGTGATTAGGTGGCTTAACATTTACCTACCTACATAATATTGTACGAATTATGAATTATATTTAGGAAGTTTGGGTATAATTTATTAAATAATATACCTATTTACGTAATAACAAAGAAAAATAATTACTAATTTAGCCTAGATTATAAGTGGTACTTGATGTACTTACAGCCTTTTCGATCGCCCAAATTATTGAACAATAATTTAATTTGTAAATTGCCAAACCAAAAAAAAATAGTTCCAGTGATTTTTGTCTATTTAATACAAGCGACGCTAATTTGCGAATTACGTATTTCTATAAATAAATGTCACTTGTCTATTATTAATTTAAAGGTGATAATTAAATTGTTTGTAGTCATGATTGTAGTCATTGATTTCGTGACATAGACATGCTATAACCTATCATCAATTCGCGTCGCTTGTATTAAATTAACAGGGCAACCAAAATTGGCATTTATAAAATATAAATACGAAGAGAGCTATCATTTGTTTCACATGTCTGCATTTACAATTAGCACGTAAGTGACATTTAAGTACTTACTAAAATTCAATTCTTCCATGCTCATGGTAACAGGTACTTTTTATAAAGTGCCGTAGTAGAATTGCCAAAGCGTGATCCAATAAAAAAATAAGGTATTTAAAAGTATGTAGATATTAAAATCAGAGTTTTAGCGATATTAAAAAAAACAGTTACCCGGATATTCCCGGATATTCACCCGGGATTCTTACGGTTGGTTGCCATAGTGAAAAATCAATTAGGTACTTGATTAACGTCACTGAACCCCCATAGACGTCATAACAATAAAACTTCTATTGTATCTCGTTCAGTGTCCCGGAAAGTTTTTGTACGGTTTTTGAGGGTAGGTTATCTACTTACGTATTTACGTATACTTGTAAGTAAAATTACCTAGGTATATTTTGCGTCGCATAATGTAGGTAGTGTGGACGGAGGCGTGTGGATGAAACTACGCCACAAAAAATATACGCCATTTTTTATATTAAAACAAAAACTTTTATTACAAAAATACTATTTTTTTTCTTAAATAGGTAAATTACCTAATAATTTGTTTGCTCAATGTGTAATTCATTACATGACTAGGTAGGTACCTACTACTGCTCTACGTATTGTAGATAGATTATTTATAGGTAGGTAGGTACATAGCTATCTACTATATTTGCAGGTACATGAATCACGCGGCATCTACGAAGGTATATCTTGCGTGTGTCTATAAAACGCATTATGCACGTGATTATTAACATGCAAGGAAACAGAATACCTACTCACAAAAGCAAAAAAACAATTTGCGAATCACTAAAAAATCTCATCACAAAACTTCTTTTTTTACAACCTAATTCCAATTCCAGACACCACGAGTTACAACTCTAAAGAATTCAAACATAATTCCTTTATGACATAACTTCGGTTTAACAAGGTACCATTCACGAGAACCACAAACGTTTATATGTATAAAATAATCGAATCTTAAAACAGTCGGGTATACCCCCCACACCACAAGTAGAGTCAGGCGATATGAACGTGAGCATTTTGGTGTTTGTGTGCGTAACGTTACGTGTTCTGTGTGTGCGTGTCGACTCAGTCACGTTTTGCGCGGCGTGTTGAGGACGCGGCCACGGCGCGTGCACCCCCGCCCTGCGCCCCCCAGCACTCCTGTCACGTGTTATCGAGGTGATATTTGTCGCTCCGCTTTCGCCACAAATCACAATATCTATTCAAATGTCGAAGTAATCAATTGGGAATTTACATTTTCGGTCTGTTGTTGCTTTGTTATGATAATATTGAACCAATGTAGTTTAATAGTTATCGGGATATTTACGTAACGTTTGATTTACGTTTTGTTACGTGAATTTATTTATGTACGGTAGTTAACCCACTGTAAGTACCTAACGGTCTACACATGTGTTTTTTTTTCGTTTTTAGGAGCGCCCAGTGACCAGTGACGATGGTGCGTAAAGTCGCGCGCTGCTAATAACAATTGGCTAATTGGCTACATTCTCGATATAGATTCTGACGCACTATATCGATGATTAGCTCTGAAACATTTGTAGCATTGAACTCTGGTCTATAAATAGATTATAAACAAGTTTCTATGACGTCACCTGGCTGCAGGTGGCACAGATTTACAAGCCCGTGAAGCTGACCATATCGCAATATCAGTAACACTACCTTCGTAGACCTATGCTATAACTTTAATAAATATTTATAATTTATCATTAGTCCAGGCAGAATATCTAAATTACAGGCAGTTCCAGGCCATACAACTTCAACAGTTGATGTAAAAGCCGTCATCCCTAAGAAGAACCAATTCTATTTTGTCATTGTCATAGGAGTTAAGAAGTAGCTGTATGGAACATAGTGACATAACAGTAACGTTATACTTATCACCAACAGGCTTCAAGGCCCATGGTACATATTTTTTTCACTTTACGATAAGATGTATCGGCTATTGCATACAAATACAATGTCGTCAGCTATGCACACTTCAAGGTCTGTTGCTCCTTTCGTCACAAAGTTTTAAACGTAAACAAAGCAGTAAAAACTTTGTACTCCAATCAGTATACGTACAATTGTAAACAAATTACGCAAAGAAACAAAAATTAAAATAGGTTTCACTCAAGGTTTTATAAAAATTACTTGTCAAAAATAACTGGCCGTTTATAGCTTTAGTAAAAAATGGACAGACGAAATTAAAGTAGGTAACCGGAAAAAGTTTAAAGAAAGAAAGTTAAAAACAGAAAAATGGCGCGTATCTATGGTTTCATAAGGTAAAGTAAAGATAGACATTATGCGCGGTTATGTAATAAATAATGAATTACTTCTGGTAGGTAACTTTATTACTATTATCTATTAATAATGAAGTTACGAAATAAATAATTAGCTAATGTAATTAGTATATCTAGACGACCCTCTCGTATCGACTTACTACTGATCAAAATCAAAATCAATAGTCATTTATTCAAATTAGGCTGGGAATCAGCACTTTTCGAACGTCAAAATTACATAAGACGCCAAAACGCCCGCCCTTCACCACTTCCTAGTGCTTTTGCTGGGAAGAAGAAGTGGCACAACAAACTCCCCAGCAGCACAGCTGTCTGTTCAATTAGAAAATAAAAATGTATACAATAGTATGCAAAAATAATTTACGTAACGCTAAAACATTAAATTATTAGGCATATGTCAGCTAGCACACCACTATACAAACAACAACAAAAAAACGTCGAAAGCTATACTCAAGTAGAAATTAAAAAACACTAACAAAATGCAATGCCTTTCAATTTGACAATTTGACAATTCGACAATATTCATTGCGTTATTTACGATCTCGAGTAGACGAATGTTCCACACCACATAAAGTAATGGAATTTCCTTCGGATTATGAAAGAAAATGTTGTACGCAATTGGGGTGCTGATTCGTATGATAAACATAACATCTGAAATCTATTTTAACTTAATTCAAATACAATTCGCCACTTTGTTTAACAAAAAATAAAACGTTATAGTTTTAATAATGTATAATTTTTGATTGCTATTATTTTTTCGTATGCATCTCATTCTCATCAATGTCTTAATATTTTTGACTTTTTTTGCAATGATAATTTGAATGACAATTGTTGGATTATTTAAAAAATAATGGAAATAAGGCCATAGCCGTTACGATTGTTTACCAACAAATGTAAAATCACACGGTTGTAATCTTATAGTAGCCAATCAAAGCTCCAGTTTGACCGTGTGATAGTTTCTTGATAAATTAGGTAGGTATTATAGTGCAGCAGTGTCAG
The DNA here is from genome assembly GCA_905333075.3 of Atethmia centrago. Classification (NCBI taxonomy): domain Eukaryota; kingdom Metazoa; phylum Arthropoda; class Insecta; order Lepidoptera; family Noctuidae; genus Atethmia; species Atethmia centrago. The sequence continues at coordinate 28,023,502 of HG995374.1, forward strand.
TGTTTTAGCCCTAATTTCTTGACCTCTTGGATCTTGACCAGTGGTCATGACTTAAATGTAGTAAAACGCTTGATAAAGATACAGTAATTGCATTTATTACAAAGAAAACTTGTGTGAAATATCTGGAAAGGATTGCTGTAGAAAAAGGCTACAGATTTTTGTACTCATCAAGACTTGTCGCCAAGAAAAAATAACGACTAAGTAGAACTATGATGTATCAAATCCAATAGTGATAGAAGCTGCCGAGCCTACGACTGAAATATAGGCCACAGAATCAAAAGTAGGCTGGTACAAAGAAGAATTAAATTCTAAAAATCGCATTGCTAAAATGCTGAGACTGCTTGACTCAATGGTGGAAGCTACGTAAATCGTATACCTAAATACTAGAGCCGAATTCCTATCAGCAAAAGTAATAGATTTGGAAGATTCGTACAAATACCTTTGCCTGTACAGAATCCACCGTGGGTGAGGAGCTCATCAGCAGTTTACAATAATCTCGTAGGTACGTTGGTTTGTACAATTTTACTTAACAGTATCAAATAATGAGATAATATTATGGTCTGTTACTATTTTCTCCATGATGACTTCACGTTTTTCAACTAGAGATGACTGATAGTCGCTTCATTGTCCATTTAAAAAATGTTTTACCGAAGGGCAGTCCACAATTTTTTCGATTGGTTTAACGCCAGGTCGACCAGCTAAGACTGTGTTAGCAGAACGAATACCAAAACAGTGTCAGAGTAGCCTTATTATTCATCCAGTCAAGGGCAAGAGTCTTAGTTGAAATTGGCAGCCCAGGAGTTCTCTCAAATTGACCTCCTGGGTCTCCATCTTTGTATCCAGTCAAGAGCAAATCTTTTTATTTTGATTAGTGTACTTGGATGATTTTTTGATTAACTAACTTGTCGCCCAACCGGGCCCGTACCTCACGTGGTTTAAAATCGCTTGAAAGACTCAAACGATTTTAAACCACGTGAGGTACAGGGCACATGACTTTTTGACACTTTGTGTCAATTATTGACCTGCTTTATGAGTATGTAGGTGGTAATCCCACCTGTCCTTTTAATGACTTGTTTCTCGATACTTTTATGTACAGATATCGAGATATGTTTTTAAAACTCAGTAGGTAGATACTCTAATGAGAAATTTTGGAACCGCATTTTCCTTTCTGTAAAAATCTTGCAAATACTATTACTGATATTACTGTTAGTAGGTATAGAACACATATTTTATCGATGTCAATTAAATATGATGCTCTTAGAGCACAAGCACAGATACTGATTTGAGCAAATGCAACTATATTTTACTTTATTTACATACCTACCTACCTATACTTTTTAGGCAAATGGTACCATTTTTTTTTTCAAAACTATTTATCTCGGCCTATCACAGTTCATACCTTCAGCATAAAGACACAAACTTCTCATCTCCCAAAATTGATATTGATGTCATAAGCATTAAAATTGACGTTGATGCCCTAAGCATCAACATTGATGTTGATCCTAAGAAATTAAAAAATTGTTCCTTTTGCATTTTGACTGCCACTTACAACAATTCAACGTAGGTACCTGGGTAGGTACGTAAAGGGTCAGTATTTCTGAGGCGCCGAAACACTTTCTACGTTGAAAGCTACACAATCGATTGGCAGGTACACAATCAATTACATAATAGCCTATTACCTATTTGAAAGTGAAAATAAGGTCAACATTCTTGGACTTAGCACTGAAATTACATTATTAATATTTTTTTGCACATAAGAACACCGTAGGTAAGCAAAATTATTAGCAACCACTAGAATATAGGTTGGTAGGCTATGCGTTTAAATGCCCAAATAATTCATGAAAGCCAATCAAAATATTTTGAACCCTATAAACATCTGTCTAAAACTCCAAAGCGGAATAATTTAGGCAGATATGTGCCGAAAATGAGCGAAAATGTTACGAACGAGATGAATAATGATTTCCGGGTCAAGGTCGGTCGCGAGAAAGTTTTTTTGAACAAATCTATCAAATTAAATCAACGTTCTGTAACGTATCGCCAATGATTACCTGCCTTGTTTGATAAAATCATATTTAATTGAAATGTGAGTTTATAATAATTTGTACTAACATAGAATATTAGAATCACCCACTTGATATTCATTCGCTGTATGAATACAACTGTTTTTAGAATTGATCGTAGTCATAATATCGTAATTTCTCTCGTTATGTTACCTACACCAAATGGTGTATTGATACCACTCCCTGTAAACACATAATTCACAATACAATCGTCTCAAGTATCGAGCCATTTTGATGAAGAACCTTATTAATAAAACGTAATGAAGAGACATGTCCATATAAACTTACTTGTCATACTTCACGGAATGCCCGTTCTCCTCCCAATAATGCCTTGTTTCCATATTCATTTGGAATCAAAACAAAACAACAAACCACTGTATCACAAAATTGCAGATGATATTATCAAATACAAGTTCTGTTTACATTTTATTCCCGTAACGGGTAGGTTTATTCAGCACTAATAACAATTTATAGCACTTATGTAAGATCTCCGCAATCCATTTTCGATAAACGATTATAGTAAGTATAAATTGCTGTTATCGTATTTAATTGTATATACGGAGCGTGTGGCAAACGTCGTCACCCTGAGACCGTCGCGGCCACTCTGAACGGATGTACTCCAAACACCGGCCGGTTTCAGTCATGTGACGCGGCGGCGGCGTCAAAATATGGACGGGGGGCGTCGGAATGTCGGCGCACATTCCGATGCGTGAACTCAAAAGTCTAGGGTAAAATGCAATTTAATTGGTATTAGAGGAGTTTGCGAGTATTGAGGTTGATTCTCGTGCAGTGTGGCGGTTTGTGGAAGGTCTGCATAGGTTTTGCTGGGTGCCTTTCGGACGCGCAGCGGCTGCAGCGACGTCGACTGGGCCACGCTTGCTCGCACGTGACTGTGTGTCGATGACGCGGTGATAGCTCCGCCCCGCGAATAGCGCTTTGGGGTATACCCTATCGTTATAAATTGTAAGGCAAATCAAAAGTTACGCGATAGGTAACTAATCTGCACTATTTTACTTGTAAAGGTAATCCTGGGTCCTGACGACACAAGAAAATACTGATACTGAGTTCTAGGACCTACAGTGGGTTTTTCTAAATCCAAGTATCTGTATTTTCTAAAATGCTTGAAGCATTTTGGTAGATGTGACAGGCATCGGGCGTGTCCGCCGTGGGTGTGGCGTTGACGTAGCGCCCACGTCGCGTACACGTGGCGTGACAAGAACAGACATAATACTCTAAAAAGAAATGCAGATAACAGTGGCAAAAAGAGGTAGTACGACCGACGGTAGGCTCGTTTAGCCCATGTTATGTGATACTCGGACGAGGCAGTCATGCGCATATTTTTATGTATCCTAATGATGGTGTCCCACTGTTGGGAAAGCCTCCTTTGTTTCTTTCCATTATTGGGATCCTGGGCATTATTGGGAGAGTCCTGTCCATATACCTACTCTTTTGAAAATCTCATGAGCACCACTGCCGCTGCTATGTAGCCACCTACTTAACTGGGGGCCCAACTAATCTAAAATGTACCATCGACATAAAAATAAAAAGATGATTGATATTTCTACTCTAAATAAAAGTTTTAGTTTTCAGTGGCTGAAGTGACCCCATTTCTCCAGGTAGGCTTAACTTTCCGTGGTATCTACTACTGGAAAATGCGTGCACTGACTGGACAAGTCCACTCAATCTGTGTGGTTCTTTCATCAAAAATCCATTCAAGACACCAATCTACATGGTCTTCACATGATTTGACCAAGATTATGTCTGGACTTTAAAAGAGACTGTGACCTCTGAGTTTGTTTCGGCCTTTCTTCTCTGAGTAGTCAGATAGGAAACGCCGATCTCATCTAGTTAAAAAATATGATTGACGTGTGAAAAATGTTTGTACAACGCTACTCACAGAAATAAAAATCATTTATCAGTATTACTTAAATTGTTATTTTGCGGAAACTGACCTACCCTTCTTTTTCAAAAACCTAATTAAGGCGCTGTACGTACCTAGTCAAAATAGGCTTCACAAAACAGGTTTTAGGTAACTTTTCTTGATGAAAAAAAAACAAAATAACCATTCAAATTGTTTACTCACAACTTCGTCCGTGTCAAATTTCTTAACATAAAATATATTCTATTACACTCGGCAATACTGTACTGTTTCTCATCCTTAATGAAACAATTTTCAAAATAGTATCAGTAGTTCCGAAGATTACCCCCTACATACAAATTTACAAACAAATTTTACCTCTTTACAACATTTGTATAGATCAAGTAATTTATTAGTAAGCTATTTATGTTCTTTGCTGTTCGCATCTTTATTTACATGTAGTAATATTATTTGCATTTAACGTAATAAAGCAAATCAAGGCGCCTATTTCATTGATAAGTCACATTTTTAACAACACCTACCATTAGCTGCTTAAGTTATAGTTAAAAGTAAATATAGATTTAGCAAATGGATGTTTCAGTGATTCCAGTTTTTATTACAGTCAAGATCCTCATTGCCGAACCTTGCTAATTAATGTAGTACTACCTACCTGAATTCTTGCATTATTATCTCAATCACCACGCTTGTGTGTCCATATTTTGGTTTTTAAGATCGTACGGTTTATACCTAACTCTATAATATAGAGGGGCTAGTGGCTAAGTAATAACAGCCGCACGGGTCGATCGATCAGTTTAAGCTACGCTTGCCGCGGTTGGACCGTGGATGGGTGACCATCTTTACATACCAACACCCCTCCGTGCCTCGGGTTGGTCCCGGCTGTCATTTGTAGATCTTTGACTGTCGTTACGGATCGTCAGAAGCTCGAAAGTCTGACAGCCAGTTTTACTAAGGGGTATCGTGTTACCCAGTAACTGGGTTGTGGACGTCAGATAGGCAGTCGCTCCATGTAAAATACTGGTATTCAGCTGTATCCGGTAAGACTGGATGCCGACCCCAACATATGTAGTTGGGAAAAGGCAGGCAGATGATGACAGTTTATAACTCTACAATTAGCGTAACGGTTTCGTAAGTATTACGAATTGTTGTTTCTATTTTCAACAAGTTCGGCTAATTGTGAAGTCCGAAAAGTTCAACATTTTAAATCGGGCGAAGCTATTATCCATTATCACAGCTAACTGTCATTTCCACTTTTTTCCTCCAATAAACCACATTTCATAGTAGTCGTCAGTTTTTTTTTCTTGGCCATTGACCCGGTCGACTATTCTGCCAGCATTACGTTGAGACGGCAGCGCAGAGTGGCGGGCCGCGGCCATCGGACTTTACTCTCTGGGACTCTGGTAGATATTTATTAGTAGGTCATCATCATCTGCCTAGCCTTTTCCCAACTATGTTGGGGTCGGCATCCAGTCTTACCGGATACAGCTGAATGCCAGTATTTTACATGGAGCGACTGCCTATCTGACCTCCATAACCCAGTTACTGGGTAACACGATAACCCCTTTTTTTTTTGGGTGGGATATCATCAAATAACTTCTCCCGCTCTGGGTGGAGCGGGAGGGTGTGTCAGACTCTTACTGACTAAAATCCACCCGTATTTCTTCCGTTGCCTGTGTTGCGGGGGCCTCGGTGACCCATAAGTACCTTCCCGCGACCCCGGCAGGCATCGGCCCTAGTGGACCCCTACCTTTGTGCTGACGACATCTCTTTGAGGCGCGCGTGAAATACAACGCGCCGTCGACCCGGGCCTGTTCCTTACCGGACGGTGAGCTACCCATTGCTCACCGTCCGCAAGCCCGCGCCTACGGTGGCCGGAAATCCGCCCGGGATTCCCGACGCCCTGTGCGTCTCCTGCGGCGGCTAACACGATACCCCTTGGTAAGACTGGTTGTCAGACTTTCGGGCTTCTGCCGACCCGTAACGATTGTGAAAGATCCTCGAATGACAGCCGGGACCAACGGCTTAACGTGCTTTCCGAGGCACGGCGGGGTATTGGTATGTAAAGATGGTCACCCATCCACGGACCAACCGCAGCAAGCGTAGCTTAACCTGATCGATTGGCCCGTGCGGCTGTTTTTATTTAGCCACAAGCCCCACATTTTTTAGTAGGTGCAAGTACGAAAGCAAGGGTTAGTAAAAACATTTATTCTAATTTAGAAACTTATATAAAATAGCTAGCTAGAGTCTAGCTAGTACATACAACGTACTAGCTACAGCTAGTCTAGCCAACTATGCAAGGATCTTTTGGCGCTAGACTAGACCCGCATCGCATACATCACGTTCGGTACCACGAGACCTATTCTTTGAATAATGACGCAACTGTCTCACTCACGTTTGCTATCTCATGATTTCATAACATACACACACAGGACGAATTTGCTGAACAACGATCGAAGTTGATCAAAAACCGTTTTGTCTAATAGAAAATCGTGAAACGTCCATTATAGGAATCTTCACTGTGCTCTACCCGAGCAGTGATATTTTTTTTATCACCAATGTGTTTGTCCGTGGTGATTATTTCCATATTTATGTTTTATTGTATTTTTTTTGTCGGTTTTCGATGAAGACTGTTGTATAGTTTTTCTTGTATTTAAATGCTTATACATATTTTATATTTATACACTCCGTTATGCATTGATTGCCTTTTGCACACTTTTCCCACTGACAGCGATGCGGACAAATTTTTTGATGTCCAATGAGCTCATCCCTTTTTTTGCCTTGCTTTTTAGGGTTCCGTAGTAACCAAGGAACCCTTATAGTTTCGCTATGTCCGTCTGTCTGAATGTCTGACCCCACTGTAGCTCAGAGACGCTTAGTACTAGAAAGCTGTGATTTGGCATAGGTATACTCGTACGAGTAGTGGTGGCCCAGTGGTAACGGTCGCGACTTACGAGTTGTAAGGTTATAGGTTCGAATCCTGACAGGCGCTTTACTTTGTGTAAATTATTTCATCGCCACTGCTCTCAAAACGGTGAAGGAAAACAACGTGAGGAAACCGGCATGTCCTAGAACCAAAAATTCAAATGTGACATCTATCAACCCGCACTGGGCCCGCGTGGTGGATTACGGCCCAGTCCCTCTCACCGCCTGTGTCCCAGCAGTGGGAACATTATAGGCTGATTATGTATACTCGTACATATTAATCACGCTGACAAAGTGCTAAAATAAAATCTTGAAAATATATTTTGTTTAGCGTACCTCCCTTGCACGTAATGTAGGGATGATACTTTTTTTTCTCTTCTAACCCATGGTGTGGGGTATCGTTGGATAGGCCGTTCAAAAATATTGCAGGTTTGTGACCAACACTTTTCGATTCAAGGATCCACTTGCGTAATATTAAGCATTAAAATCTAAATTTATGTTAGAGTTGAGTGTCCCCCCCCCTGCCAGCTAAACGGTTGTTTATGGAGATGTGAAAAAATCATGGCAGTAGTACATATTATAATGAAATTAAAAGGAAAACTATCACGGCCAAATTAAAAATGCTGTTGGAGAATTGACCGTGGCATATATCGATGTATGGGAGAACAGGTTTTTCAACTATAATGTTAAGTTTGTTTTTGGAATAAATTCGTCCCAAGTAATCCCAATTACGGAACCCTTCATTGTGCGTGGTCCGACACGCACTTGGCCGGTTTTTATTTAGCTTTGTATCGCCATGTCCGTCTGTCTGTCTGTCTGTTCGCGGCTTAGCTCAGAGACTCTTAGTAGGTACTAGAAAGCGTTTTTTTTTCGCATGGGTATATTAAAAACGCCGACAAAGTGGTGAAAAAAAAGTCTAGAATTAAAAAAAATTGGGTCGCCTCACCTCGCTTGTACGTAAAGTGGGGATGATAGTTTTTTCTCGTCTATTTCATAGTGTGGGGTATCGCTGGATAGGCCGTTCAAAAATATTGCGGGTTGTGAACACCACTTTTCGATTCAAAGATCCGTTTACATAATATTAAGCCTTAAAGTGCAAATTTTGTGGTAGATTCAAGTGGGGACACACCCTGCCATATGAAAAAAGTCATGGCAGTAGTACATACAGGGTGTCCAGTAAATAGCACGACATACTGCAGGGGTTGATAGCTAGGGTCACTACCTATCAATACAACACAATATATGTTCAGCAAAATCTTACGGATTTACAGTTTTACAAAATTTTCCGAAATACCGAAAAATCTCTACCTTGAAACAGATTTTTAAGCATCTCGTAATGAAAAAATCCTTTTCTAGTACTTTTTTTTACATCAAATTATTCGTGAATAGTTACTTTACTCATTGATAAGTCTTTTTTCTATCAAAGACAAGAATGTGTTCAAGAAGTACTATTTTTTGTTTAAATTTGCACAGAACTATTTTCTTATCACTTAATTTTAACCTACAGTGGTGAAAAAAAATGTATGTGGCAGTTTTGTACAACAAACTTAAAAAATAGCTTGTTTAATGGTGATTTTGGAAAGATACAATACTAGTACATTTTCATTTTAAAAAATACGAAAAATAAGCTATTTTAGTTAATAAGAGCATTTTATTTTAAATGCAAGTAATGTCACTTTGAATTCGAGTCGTTGTAAGGTCGTACGACGGTTCGAATTACATAATAATAAATCGCATTTTACGTGTCACAACTAGTTTTATAATAATTCGCGTAAATGAGCAGCTATTACTTATTCACATAGTGGTTTTTGTCAAAATTACGTTAATTACATTTTCAACAAAATCAGCTTCTCTGGAACTAAAATAGCATTTTTTTGTATTTTTTTAATGAAAATGCACTAGTATTGTATCTTTCCTAAATCACCATTAAACAGGCTATCTTTTAAGTTTGTTGTACAAAACTGCCACATACATTTTTTTTTTCACCACTGTAGGTTAAACTTATGCGAAAAGAAAATCGTTCTGTGAAAATTTTAACAAAAAAAACTATTTCTTCAAAACTTTCTTGTTTTTGATAAAAAAAAAACTTATAATGAGTAGAGTAACCTATTCACGAATAATTTGATGTAAAAAAAGTTCTAGAAAAGGATTTTTTCATTACGAGATACTTAAAAATCTGTTTCAAGGTAGAGATTTTTCGATATTTCGGAAAAGTTTGTAAAACTGTAAATCCGTAAGATTTTGCTGAACATACAGGGTAACATTGAAAACATGCGACAAATTGAAATGGGAGATTGTACTCATCATTATGAACAACTTTTACCAAGGGACCAAAGCTACAATCCCAAAAAAAAAACTGCTGTCCCCTACATTTATGTTCGCAATACCTCATCAAAATGTAGGAAAAGCAGATTTTTTTTTTTGGGATTACAGCTTTGGTCCCTTAGTAAAAGTTGTTAATAATGATGTATACAATGTCCCATTTCAGTTTGTCGCAAGTTTTCAATTTCAACCTGTATATTGTGTTGTATTGATAGGTAGTGACCCAAGCTATCACCCCCTGCAGTATGTCGTGCTATTTACTGGACACCCTGTATAATGAAATTAAAGTGTGGGGGACACTTGCCTGTAAAACAAAAATCTGCCAGCTAAATGGTTGGTTTTGGATATGTAAAAAAATCATGGCAGCAGTTTAAGTAACGAAATTAATAGGAAAACTATCACAGCTAAGTAGGCTTTACAAGTTAACGAGTAATAGTCGACCAACTTACATTTGCAGTTGGAGAATTGACCGCGATATCGATGTATGGGAAAACACGTTTTTCAACTACAATATTAAGTTTGTTTTTGGGAAAAATTCATCCGACTACAGACTTCATTGTGCGTGGTCCGACACGCACTTGGCCGGTTAAATGTTTTTCTTCTTCGTATACTTGTACATAATGTATATATTTTAGTATTAGATTGTATAAAGGTAAGGCCGCCAAAATTGTCAATTTTTTTGTGTGACGTTTTTGTCGTTGTTTTTGCAGTATCTTATGATTAAAATATTCAACAAATTGTCGAGTATATCTGAATGATTATGTATACCGTGAAGAATTAGACGATGGTCCCCTGCTAAAATAATAATATTATTGCAAAAATCCTTGAACTGACTTGTTTTATCGACAGTTTAAAATAAAACAATGGCTTTTGCTTTTGTGTTACCATTTACTTGTGTGACGAATTTTTACCCCAAAGCTAGGTACTATTTAAAGATCCAAAGTGCAAAACGCAGTATTAATATGGCAACACAATTACCCAAAAAACAAAACAAAAAGGCAGCCCTATTGTTTCGCCAGTGAAGGAGCCTAAAGTGCACGTCACTTTGTTGAGTGTGTGGAAAAAAAGTAGATTTAATGTGATTTCTGAGGTAAGAAATAGATATTTTAATGTTATTTTACTATATTTGTTGGCGATGAGGTCAAAAGTATACTTAAAATCGCCCATTAGGGGCTAATTGTTATAGATAACTGAAATATAACCTAAAATTGTTGTAAAAATTTAGCTTTTGTGTTGCATTTGTATTACGCTTTTGTGTTACATTTGTGGTATTGTAACACAAAAGTATGTGTTACGTAACACAATAGATCTATAAAGCCGCATGCATACTGGTATTTGGACTGATTTTGATTTGTAAGTCTTAATGAGAACAACTACTTGTTTTGATGTTTATTTTGCTAGTCTTTTGATAACATTTCCTAAGATATTTATTTTGTGTCTTTAATTTGTAAGTCTTAATGAGAATACTTGTTTTGATGTTTATTTTGCTAGTCATTTAATAACATTTCCTAGGATATTTTAAGGTTTTTGATTGAGAACTACTTGTTTTAATGTTTATTTTGAAAACATTTCCTAAGATATTGCGAGTCTTTAATTTGTAAGTCTTTATGAGAACAGCTCGTTTTGATGTTTATTTTGCTAATCTTGTGATAACATTTCCTAAGATATTTTGAGACATTTTTTGTTAAGTACTTTACTAAGTGCTTTCGTGAACGCCTTTTAACGCGTTTATTTTAAATCTTTTATTTTTTTTATTTTGTAATGTCGTTACGACATTCCTAATTTTTTTTTTTTTCAAATATCTGGTCCATTTTGGATTGCCTTTAAATAAAGAACGAGTTGTTTAAACGAGTAGTTTTATACGCTACTCGTTTTAACGTTTATTTAGTTAATTTTCAAGACATTTTTTTTAACATATCATGAGAAAACAATTGTGAAACTATGCTAAAGCCACCATTGAAGCTTTAATTACCGCCTATTTAGGTTATATTTTGTGCTTTTTATTTTATCTGCCCGCGAATTCGTTTGCGTGGAAGTCGTAAGAAATATTGCATAAGTAGGTACTAAAATAACAGCCACGTTTTTACCCCCCGACCCACCGCGTCGCATCACATCACCCTTCCGCGCTATTAATTAGTTTTTGATTAATGGGTTTCTTTTCACTTTCTTTTTGTACGGTTCCTAAGGGTCGTAGCGTGATATTAAATATCGTAATCGGTACCGAGTTGGGCTTGTGGCTAAGTAATAACAGCCGCACGGGTCGGACGATCAGGTTAAGCTATGCTTGCCGCGGTTGGTCCGTGGATGGGTGACCATCTTTACATACCAAGACCCCTCCGTGCCACGGAAAGCACGTTAAGCCGTTGGTCCCGGCTGTCATTTGTAGATCTTTGACAGTCGTTACGGGTCGTCAAAAGCTCGAAAGTCTGACAACTAGTCTTACCAAGGGGTACCGTGTTACCCAGTAACTAGGCTGTGGAGGTCAGATAGGCAGTCGCTCCATGTAAAATACTGGTACTCAGCTGTATCCGGTAAGACTGGAAGCCGACCCCAACATAGTTGGGAAAAGGCTAGGCAGATGATGAATTACAATAACGACTTAAAAAAGTAAAAAAAAATCAATTTATAAAAAAGTGAAGTTATTTATGTACAAGTATAACTAATCTATTTAGGGGGCCTTCGATGCCATAGAATAGGTTCTTTTTTCTCGAATTGTCTCAGAATTTTTATTGACAAAATTTCATAAGTCTTTTTTTTTTTTTTTTTTATTTGTGATGGGTTTGCTCTTGACTTTAGTCTATGCCAGAGGCGACAGAAACAAAGTCGACGATGGAGCGAGCTTACCCAGAAGAAGCCTGTTCACTCTCACTTTGAAGAGATTAGGGTTATATGCGTTCGGAAACACAGACGCAGGCAGAGAGTTCCATTCCTTTTTTTTTTTTTTTTTTTTTTTTTTGTGTGGCATCTCGTAGTTGACCTTGAGAGGTCGTGACTACTTAACCGGACTTTCCTGTGGCTGCCTTAAGCGAACTCAAAGCCTCCAGCCAGGGGCGAATTTCTTATATTACTAAGCGACTGCACGCTAAGGGCACCCCCTGTGGGGTACGGACCTCGGCTTAGGGCGTCGCTGGGGGGAGGACAGCAAGATGGGACAGGCTGGATCTGGTTAATATTATTATTATTAATCGGGGAATTTAAAGCTACAGGCTCAGCTGCGGCGCGGGCTGGCACTTCTTCGAGCAAGGGTCGGGGGGGACAATTACGTCGGGGTTTACGCGAGGGACCTCGGCGGCGAGGTCGGAACGTAGGTCGTCGGTGTGTTTTGTGCACTGTACTCGTTGCCCTATTGCTTTCCTGGAGGAGGGTAATGGGGTCATCGGGGTCGGAGAGGGTATGCCTTGGACGGCGAATAGAACTAATGGTGGAGGGCCTATAACTGGCGGCCTGCACAACCAGAGGGTTGCGGTGGGTGGTGGCGGAGTCGAAGAAGCGCTTCGTGATGCGCTTCATGAACTGCTTGATGGTGGGGATTCTAAGATCGAGATGGAGGATCTCGTTTCGAACGAACCAGGGGGCTCCCGTTGCCTTTCGGAGGAAACGGTTTTGGAGGGACTGCATCCTGTGGATGTGGTGGGGTTTAGCGTGTGCGAAGACTGCACAGGCATAAGTCATGATGGGACGGATGCACGCTGTGTAAATACGCAATTTGCCCTTAAGGGACAATTTGCTGCGCGCATTTAGGACGGAGTGAAGTCTACCGAGAGCGAAAGCGGCACGCGAACGCACCTGCTTGATGTGCTCTGAGAACGAGAGATGGTGGTCAAGGGTCACGCCTAGGTATTTGGCTCGCTTCTCCCAAGGGATAGGCTTGCCGAACATGGTGAGCGGTCGGGGGGCGATGAGGTTTTTACGCTGTTTGGTGAAGAGAACAGCCTGACTTTTGTCGGGATTGACCTCGATTCTCCACTTTCTAAACCAAGCGCCAAGCTTGTTGACCTCGGTCTGGAGAGTGCGAGATATGTGGTCGTGGACTAACCCGGTGTAGTAGATGGCCGTGTCGTCTGCGAACAGAGCCAACTGCGCCTTTCTACTTTTCGGGATGTCGCTGGTGAAGAGAGTGAAAATGAGAGGGGATAGTACAGAGCCCTGAGGGACGCCTGCACGGATAGGGTGAGGGGAGGATAGCGCTCCTTCGATGCGATAGCGGAAGGTGCGGTTCGACAAGAAGTCTCGTAAGATGAGCACGAGACGATCGGGCACTCCGAGTTTGTAGAGCTTATATAATAAGCCGTTGTGCCAGACCTTGTCGAACGCTTTCGCTATATCGAAGAATACAGCACCGGTCGTAAGACCACGTTGAAAGCCGTGGCTTATGTGTTCAACGATGCGGTGGACCTGTTGGACGCAAGAATGTTGGGCTCTAAAGCCGAACTGCTGGTCGGGGATGAGGCCCTTTGTTTCCGCAAAATCTCTGAGGCGCTTTAATATAAGCCTCTCATAGATTTTGCCGAAGACATTGAGCAGACTGATGGGCCGGTAGCTGGTGGGCTCCGTTTTCGGCTTACCGGGCTTCGGTATGCCGATGACGGTGGCCTTCTTCCACTCTTGTGGGAAGATGTTATTGCTCAGGGCTCCATTGAAGATGGTGGCCATGAGCATTATGAGGTGAGCGGGGAACAGTTGGAGCACCCTATTGGTGATTCCGTCTGAGCCGGGGGCTTTGCGAGGTTTTAGACCTTTGATGATATCATGCACTTCGTCTGGAGTGACGGGAGGCAGAGGATAGTCAGGGTCTTCAACGGGCGGGAGGGAGGCTCTACGTTCGACTTCCGCGTCGACCTGGGACAGGTGAGCTTGGTCTACTGGTTGAGAGCTAGGTGAGCATTGAGCCTCAAGACTATCGGCTAGGCATTCTGCCTTGTCGACGTCATCGAAAGCGATGGTCTTGTCGGGGCGCACCAGGGGGGGCATTGAGACGACTTCGTCGGATTTGAGTTTCCTCTGAAGGTCCCAGAACGCTCGGTGAGTGGGCTCTAGCTCGCTCAGCATCTTGTCCCATCCAGCGTCACGCAGCTCCGATAGGCGTGTCTTTACAGATCTCTGTAAATAGCGCATATGGGCTTTGTTCGCGTGGTTGGGAAAGTTACTGTACGCACGGACAGCCGCGTTCTTCTCATTCAACAGTTCGCGTACATCGTCCGGGAGCTTCCAGCGATGGTCGTCCATCGCCGGAACCTCCCTTGAACAGTCGTTCAGGACTGATTGTACGTGCACTGTGAATGAGTCAATCGCGGCTGTCGTGTCAGCGATAGAGTCGAAGTGGTCGGGAATGGAGTCTAGTCGGGGACCTAACGTGGTGGATTTCAGGCAGTCGCTTACTTTCCTCCAGTCTGTAACTAACTTGGTGAGAGGGGGTCTATCAGGGTCATGGAGACCTAGGCGTGGTGCCAGCTTTACAACAACTGGACGGTGGTCGGAGGAGAGTTCGTCAAGCGCCTCTATAGAGTCCAACCGTAGGTTGATACTCTTCAGAAGCGCTATGTCAAGTACGTCGGGGGTTTGGTTAGGGTCGTGGGGAAAGTGAGTGGGAGTCATCGGGGCGATGATGTCGAAGTTGAGGATGGGACATAGGTCAAACAGGTGTCTGCCTCTGGTGGAGATCCTGGTGCTGTTCCAAGCATGATGTTTGGCGTTGAGATCGCCCGCTATGATAACGGAGTCACTCAGGCCAAGTAGGATGGAAAGGTCGTCAGAGAGGGGGGGAAGGGCTAACTCCGATGAGGAACAGGGGGGAACATAGGCCGATACAATGGTGATCGGTTGATGGCCAGTCATGCCTAGCTTGCATATGGACACTTCTAAACGCGAGAGAGGGGGCGGGTCCATTGGGATGCAGTGGAGGGTTGATCTGAAATAAATTAGGGTGCCGCCCCTGTGACATCTAGTCCTGTCATTGCGAACTATGCGATAGTTGGCAATTGACGGGTTTCGACGGCTGGGCTTTAAGAATGTTTCCTGTAATAGGAGAATATCAATTTGGTGGTCGCGGAGGAAAGCAGCGATTTCATCTCGCTGGTTAATCATGCCATTGGCATTGAAGAAACCTAACTTTAGGGATCGGGGTTTGGTACGTGCTTTTGGATGTAAATCCATTATTTGGGTTTCGCGGTTCCATTCCTTTGCTGTGCGCATTATAAAAGAATTTTGGAAACGCTTAGTGCGAGTTGGTGGGATAGCCACCAGGAAGGGATGGTAACCTGAAGTGCGCCTAGATGACCGATAATAGAAGGGGGCCGGTGGAATGAGGTCGTGGAGTTCCTGAGCACACTCTCCGAAGTACAATCTATAGAAGACCGACAAGCAGGCAACCTTGCGATTGTTGCCAGTTATTAAGTTAGTTTCGGTACTTTCGGTTAATATTCATTATTAAAGGTAGGTACACAAGTACATCGTTTAAAAACCGTATCTCATTACTCCTATAGAACTGCACTCCTGTCCGTCCAATCTAAAACAAATATCTTATACAGGTAGTCGTTTTGCATTCTGCTTAAATTCATGGAGGTATCTATACTAATGATTCTTGACCCGAATCGAAAACAAAAAAGGGTACTTTTTTATTTATTTTTATTATTTACTAAAATCTGTACGTGTAAACCACCTCCAGTTTCCATAATGTCCATAATTATACTGTGGAATAAACGTTTGCGTTTGTATGTGTGACGGCACGTTTTGGCTAGGAACAGACGGGCTGCGTGGTGATTTACACTTACCGATTTCCGTAAAAAAAAAAAAAAAAAAACACCCTTTTTACTATAAATTCGGGTCGAGAATCATTAGTATAGATACCTCCTTGAATTTGACCAGGATTCAAAACGACAACCTGTATTATTTTAGGTTATTTATTTAACCATTATGAAACCACCTTTACCCAAAAGATGTGTTACTTTTGGGTTACATTTGTGTAACGGTAACACAAAATCTGTTGTGTTACTTTTGTAATGTATTTGACAATTTTGGCGGCCTTACCCATAATGTAGATTTGTCATCTGTGGTTGTAATAAAATAAGCAATGAACTTTAAATTAGGCTTGAAGAATTTATTCTCGGAACTTGTGATATTCTAAGTAACTTGTGCAATGCACACTGACATTGCCTAGTTAGGTACTCATAATCTCCACTCACTCACGCTAACTAGGTAGTATCGATACGAGTCAGTATGAGTGGAGAGCTAAGAAGCAGTGACTGACGACCTCTCTGAGTATAAGTGTTCTGTGCTGACGACTATTGACATAAACTGCAGACAGATTTACAGCAATTTAATTTTAGAATTCCAGGTATTTTGAAATCAAAAGAAATAGGAAAAGGTACCCCTCCAAATGTGCGTATTTGTGTACCTACACAGGTTTTTCTCAGATTTTTCGTACGAAAAAAGATTTTTTTTCCCTAACGTAATCATTAGCCCACATAAAGTTAATTTGATAAACAAAAGAATCAAAAACATTGTGAAACCATTTCAATATAATTTATATAGGGACAACCTTAAATAGAAATACAATTACAAATCGAGCCTGCGTACAACGAACTTTAATTTCTCCACAAAAAATAAATTACCAAGAAAAACTTTCCACGCGGAGAGGGCTCTTTTGTATAATTACTTTTTTATTCCTGTAACGTTATTCAACTAGTCCAAATATAAATTCTGTACGAATTCAGAGTTTCTTGGAATGAAACCCCGCAACCGTGGTTACGCGACGGGTTTATTTCCGTTCGCGTGTTCATTATAGGGGATCAGAGTAGTGCGTTCAAACGTGCACGGGTTTAGTATAAGTTAGGTTCAAAACGTGCTCGTTCGCGGCTCAAGCACGGGTTGGGATTGCACGGTCATCATTGTTCATTTGCTATGAATGGGTTCGGTTACAAATAAAAATAAGGTTGCACGTTTTGAGGCACTCGTGACATTAATTACTAATGCTTTGCGTACATTGGTAAATTGGTATTGGGGGATATTTTAGGCTTGTGCGATTCAAACATGTTTAAATTAAGTTAGGTACTAATAAAGTAACTTAATGTTAACATGTTTGAATCGTGACATGATATCTGTGATGATAACTGTGTACCATTCTTTAAATCGCTGGAAATACTTACCTTACCATCATTATATATTTTTGAAATTTGTGTTTTCGTCAAAACAAACATGAGGTTGTTCGAAAAAGTGTCAACGTTACGAGATGTGGCGATTCATAGCCAGCGTTCTATTAATTTGGACATACCTACCAAATAATTTGTGTTTACCTCTCGCATGATTGATAATAATTCTTTATTTTTATTTCACATGCAACCTTATATTTGTACGCTTCTTGGCATAACATGGCGACCTATCATCAATTAAGAACTGTATTCACTACGTATGTTACACAAATAAAATTGATTTTGATTTTTGATTTTCATTTTGACATTTCACAGCTAACTTTTTTCACAGCTTTGTTTCTCGCTTTCAGGTGTTGCTCTGGGGGGTAACCATCACCTCTTAATTCTTTTCCAAATCGATATAGCGGTATTATTATAATATTACTTTACAGTGGGAAAGTGATGGAGCTATACAGGACTTATAGCTCCATCTCTTTCTCTCGCTGAAGTAATATTGAAATAATACTGCTATAAGAGGTGATGGTTACCCCCTGATGCAGTTGGTTGGTTGGGAATAGTGTGTTGGGCTTGTCCCCAGAAAAGCAATTCATATTAATATACTAAGAAAGTACATAAAATTGAGATGGTGATTGGATGGTCACAATAGTGCCAGCTACTACTACTACCTACTACAGAGCATGGTTACCTAAGTTCCAGACGCACCTATCTTTTCTGCCATTAGCCAGTTACTGAACTCTCCCATAAATTAATCACCACCATCTATGATCACCACACTTGTTTAATTTAGTATTTTGGTGATTGCAGTTATTTCTTATAGCTTCTACCCGCGACTTCGACGTTTGCGTGGAGGTCGAATAACAGCTACATTTTTTTAAACTGTAGCTGTTATTTTAGTATAATATACCAAAATATTTATATACTCGTAATATACTAAAATAACAGCTACATTTTTTTTAAACTGTAGCTGTTATTTTAGTATAATATACCAAAATATTTATATACTCGTAATATACTAAAATAACAGCTACATTTTTTTTAAACTGTAGCTGTTATTTTAGTATAATATACCAAAATATTTATATACTCGTAATATACTAAAATAACAGCTACATTTTTTGAAACTCTCTTGGCCCCCGATCCACCGCGTCGCATCGCGTCGCCCGCGCTATTACGTTTTCGTTTTGCGTTCTTTCTGACTTATTTTTTTGCTCGACCGTAGCTTTATGTAATCCTTGATCAAGAATTAGGCTATCAAATGAAAAAAGGATTATTTAAATCCGGCTGAGTGTACTTACCAAAAATTAACACGTTCAAACAAACACGTTACAGGATTATATATCACTAGATGCGCCCCGCGGTTTCACCCGCATAAGTTTTGACCCCGTGGGTATATATCGGGGTAAAAAGTATCCTATGTGTTGCCAAATTTCATCCAAATCCGTTCGGTACTTTTTGCGTGAAAGAGTAACAAACATCCATCCATCCATCCTTACAAACTTTCGCATTTATAATATTAGTAGGATTACTTATACATAATTTTAAAATAAATGGTTTTAAAGTTATTTAAGAAAATAGATGAAAATTTACCATTTCCCCCTTATCTCCGAAACTGCTGAGCCTAAATAAAAAATAAAAAAAATATGTAGAAAATAGTTCTATACTTATAGATTACAGGAAAACCTATAAAAAGTCTATGGTCTTAAAATAACATGGTAAATCTTCAATATTGTGAATACAAACTTATTTGCAGTTGGAATGTATGGGAGAACATGTTTTTTATACACAATGTTAAGTTTGTTCTTGGGATAAATTCATCCTAACTAGGCACGGAACCTTTCATTGTGCGTTGTCCGATATGCACTTGGCCGGTTTTTTTCTTTTGAGGTAGGTACAGAATCCTAAAAACCTGAGCTTTAGTAACTGAGGCGATATCGGGAGCGCGATATCGCCTCAGTCTGCACGAAGAGGGGACTTATCGCCGCAATTGTGGCGTGCCCAGCACTGGGTTGCGACAACCGTACTCTCCATGTCGCCATGAGATCCCGCCGGAGCTCCGTCCGCTGTGCCGCGATTTCTCGCGGCAGCGGAGTTACGCCCTGGCGTTTCGCCTCCTCGCGCCACTCCCATACGTGCGCGAGGACTTTAGCCTCCAGATCCCATGGCGGCAATCCGGCAAGGAGGCTCGCTGCCTCACCGGAGACCGTGCGGTATCCCCGGACCAGTCGGATGGCCATGACCCTTTGGGCCGCGATGTGTACCTGTGAGCGTGTATGCACAGAGCAAGATATACTCGTAGTTTTGGCGTGTTTCACTGTATTGTTCGCAATGTCTTGGTTTTTTATTTGGTCTGAGGTTTTGAGTTACAAAAAGCGATTCGATTAGTTTCCTTATCACAATCTCGACACGTGGGAGGGTAATCTATATTTATTTATCTAGGTAAGTACATATATTGTATATATAAACAGAATGAAATTGAATTCATGGGGGTCATTGTACTCATCATTACGAACAACTTTTACGGGGTGATTTTTTTTCGCGACTTTATATCTGGTCCCATGAATTAAATTTCACCCTGTATAACTAAAGATAGACTGCCTCGTTGGTCTGGTGGTCGCAAGAGCTACTGATAAGGTCCTGGGTTTGACTCCCAGGTCGGGAAAAGTGTTATTGGGGTTTTCCACCAGAAATTTCTCATTAGCAGCCCGGAGTCTGGATTTGTGCCCTGCCCGGTTGACGGCAACAGGCTCGCACCCTATTACATGGGAAAAAACATAACTGGCGAAATAGATGTACTGTAGGTACACTTCTGCCTATCCCTTCGAGGATTACAGGCGTGATCTTACATTACAGGTTATGTTAAAGCTATCGTTACGACATTACAAACAACCTATCTGATATAATTACAGGCGTGATCTTACATTACAGGTTATGTTAAAGCTATAGTTACGACATTACAAACAACCTATCTGATATAATTACAGGCGTGATCTTACATTACAGGTTATGTTAAAGCTATAGTTATGACATTATAAACAACCTATCTGATATAATTACAGGCGTGATCTTACATTACAGGTTATGTTAAAGCTATAGTTATGACATTATAAACAACCTAGGTATCTGATATAATTACAGGCGTGATCTTACATTACAGGTTATGTTAAAGCTATAGTTATGACATTACAAACAACCTATCTGATATAATTTTTCATTACATTAAATGTTATGTGCTTAAAGCACGGGAGAACATGCGTGACAGCGTGACTCACACTTGCATGCGTTGCGTGCGTATTGACTTCTTCATAGTAATCTCACTATGAAGTCAATACGCACGCAATGGTCATCTGACCATGCCATGAATAAAATGGAATTTTAATTATGACAAATCAGGATATGTAATTAAATACCCTTTTACACAATATACATTTTCAATCACCTTTGTTGTCCACAGTCTTGTCATTAATCCTCCTCCTATCCGCACCGTCTATTTGGAGACGCGTACCAGGGTGTTTTGTTTTTTTCATTCATAGTCGTTTCAGACTTCAGAGTAAGAGTTGATTCCTTGGTAATAGCATAGTTTACCATTTATTATTTATAGCTATCTGTTTCACAAACAATGGAGCACTCAATATCGTGTCTAGCGTGCCTGCACGTCAATGGATCCACTACTGAAGCTGCTAAACTCGTTGCCAAATTCTGGACAGACTATTTAAGTTGCCATCGACACGCAAAGAAAGAAGATTAAAGCTTTAAGCTGGCAGTATCATCACCACGGTAATGTTTTCCCATTGTTTGTCTTATCTGTTTAGTATATTCGTGTATTTATTTGGTCTTACATTTATGCATAATTAGGTATACGTAGGTATTATATTTAAAGTTTTAGTAATAGATAAGTATATGTATGTCAATCAATCAATAAACTCAGCCTATAACAGTCCACAGCTGGACAGCAGCAAGCTGCTGCTTCTCCCAGGCTGCGCCACAACACCCTGTCTCCCGCCTTCCGCATCCAGTCTGTCCCAGCCACCTTTTGAAAGAAGTTTCGGGGATATCACATCCCCTTGTCCCACCCCCCTGAGCAGTTGGATAGGGCTGGTTTTTTCATCCTGGATTCGGACAGTCATCGTTGCAGCGTCATACAAACACCTCAACACTTCGATGTAACGCCAGTCAATTCGACATCGTTGCAGAGAGGCCAGAACTGCTCATATTTCAACGGAGTCGAAGGCTTTCTCGTAGTCCACAAATGCCATACACAGCGGCTGGTTGTACTCTTCGGTCTTCTGTACAATCTGCCGAACAATATAGATGTGGTCCACGGTATTGAAGCCTTTTGGAAAACCGGCTTGTTCTGGGGGCTGGAACTCGTCAAGTCTCCAGGCGAAACGGTTCGTGACGACCCTCGAGAACAGCTTATAAACGTGGCTCAGAAGTGAGATGGGTCTATATATAGTTCTTCAACAAAGTTTTGTCACCTTTTTTGAAGAACAGAACCACCGCACCTCTGCTCCACGCCTTCGGCGTTGTGCCTTCTTGGATGACGGAATTGAAGAGTCTCGCTAGCTCTTTCAGGACTGGAGCCCCGCCCGCTTTAAGGAGTTCTGTCGTTTTTCCGTCATCACCAGGTGCCTTGTTGTTCTTTAGCTGCTCGAGAGCCGCCCTAATCTCGCACTGGTCGACATGTGTATGTCGACTTATATTTTAATAAATTTCGTTATTGCACCTACCACTGTTTGTCTCTGCATCACCCAAAAGTTGACTGGTAGAAAATGGCTTTTTTTTTTCTTTGGGTGGGAAATTATATATAATACGAGTATAATTTCAAAATAACTTCTCCCGCTCTGGGCGGAGCGGGAGGGTGTGTCAGACTCTTACTGACTAAAACCCACCCGTGTTCCTTCCGTTGCCTGTGTTGCCAGGGGCCTCGGTAAACCTTTCGAACTTCCTGCGAGCCCGGCAGGCATCGGCCTTAGTGGACCCCTACACTTGTGCTGACGATATCTCTTTGAGGCGCACGTAGAACACAACGCGCCGTCGAACCTGGCCTGGGTCTTACCGGACGGTGAGCTACCCATTGCTCACCGTCCGCAAGCCCACGCCTACGGTGGCCGGAAATCCGCCCGAGATTCCTGACGCCCAGGGCGTCTCCTGCGGCTAGGGGCGAGAGGGCACGAAAGGAGATGTTTCAAAATGTGTGGAGCCCCGGCCAGGTCTTAGTACACCATACTAAATGGGGAAACACAATTAAAACAGTTGTCAATCATCCAATTACTATAAATTGGCTTTGTTTGGTAGTAAAGCACAAGAATGTACACTTGAAATTGCAACACACAACAAAAACCCGTGATGGCGGTAAGCTCTCATGTTGATTGATTATTGACGTTTGACATGTTTATTTCTTTACATTGTCAAAGAGAATCACTACGTTGCCGTACTTTTAGTCTTTTGTAATATTATTTTAGATCTAGTTGTAGTTTGTACACAAAGTATAGTCCAGTTAAGCAGACGATAACCTCATAGGTTGACCAGCGAGATGCCATAAAAAAATAACTCGAGAAATTCAAACAAACCGAACATCAAAACACGATCGACAACGAAAGCGACTGAAGTGACAGTAGACAGTTCACGATCAATGGTCGATCTATGGTATACTGTCATTGTTTTTTAACCACACAGTACCTAAATTGGCGAGACGCCATATTGAAAGTTGATGAAAATAATTGTGCATTTGTGTCCTTAAAGTATTAAATAAATAAATAATAAAGCTAAATATAGGTAAAAAGGAGGCGTAAGCTGCTTCGTTGGTCTTTATGCCTTGTCTGGAGGCCTTAATTTATTAAGGCACCATAGGAAAGTCCGGTTAAGCAGCCGACAACCTCATAGGTTGACCTTCAAGATGCCATATTACCATTCTATCTGTCTGGCATGAACCTTTTTGGCGCAGCCGTGAGGCACACACTATTGTCGTTAAAACATTATTTTCACTTTTTTATTTCGTGTTTTGTATTTTGTGTTTCACGAACTGTGACCAAATAAACGTTATTATTTATTTCTTTCTATATTCAAAAAAACCTCGCTTATCTAGTCTAGTAGTTGCACAAACAGGATCGCCAAACGTGGGGTCCCTAAGTTCAATTCCCCAGTCGGAAAAAGTGTTCTGCCATTATTCGGGACATTCTTGTAAGAAGTTATCAATATAGTATGGCGAGATGTTTATCCCAATCATATAATTTAGGTGAGTAGGGGAAACCGTAAAAAACAACACGTAAAAAATCCGTTAAAACAAGGTCTGATCTCAAAGACTTTCGGATATCTAGAGGCAGAATGTACGAGGGCGGCACTGAAAATTTCGGGAATCAAGGAAGTGACACAACATTACTATTTAAAAATGTATTTATTGCTTTTCGAAGTATTCTCTGCGAAATTTGACACTTTTTTCCATACGATGGAACCAATCATTGAAGCAACCATACCATTCGGAAGTTGGGGTCTCCAAAATGGCCGTTTTGTAGGCGTCCACAGCTTCTTCAGGTGATGAAAATCTCTGTCCACGCAATTTATTCTTTATTTTAGGGATATTATAGAAATCATTAGGGCTTAGGTCGGGGCTGTACGGCGGATGGTCTAATAATTCTATGTTTTCTTGCTCTAAAAACTCTTTTGTTCTGTGCGCGGTGTGAGAACTCGCATTGTCGTGATGGAGGATGATGCGGCGGTTGCAGTTCTCTTTACGGAGTTCAGAAACGACCTGTGGCAAACAAATGCTAGCATACCATTCTGCATTAACCGTTCTTTGTCCCTCAAGAGGAATAGTCGTAACATGGCCGGTTTTGGAGACAAACGTGGCCACCATTTTTTTTGCAACACTCCGTGAACGAACAATTTTTGTTGGCTTTAACTTATTTTCGAACACCCAAACTCGTGACTGGTTTTTTGTTTCGGGTTCGTACGCCTATATCCAGGATTCGTCACCTGATACGATGTTGTAAACAGCATTTGAGGATCCTGCGTGGAATCTTTCGAGAGTTCTGACGCACCAAGTAACGCGAGCCGCTTTTTGCTCTTCACAGAGCGAATGCGGTATCCATCGGGAAAACACCTTTTTTACACCTAATTGTTCATGCAAGATTATTTGTATTTGACTCATGCCAATGTCTAAAGTTGCCTGAATATCGCGGTATGTCACATGTCGATCTTCCTCAATCAGCTTACGCACAGCATCAACGTTTTCTTGGGTGACTGCAGTTTTTGGACGACCTTGACGGGGATCATCACTGAGCTTGACACGTCCACGTTGAAATTCAGCAAACCAGCGATAAATTGTGGTTTTGGATGGGGCTTCATCACTAAATGCAGAAATCATCCGGTCAACACACTGTTTTGTGTTAAACCACTTCGAAAGTCATAATAAATCATCGCTCTTGAATTTTCTCGAGTCAATTCCATTTTCTCAACGACTAAACAAGTTTGACAAAACCTTGTGACAAGACCGAGAATCTTTTTTTAAATAAATAAATGGTATTCGATTTTTAAAACCAAGGAGTTTTCAATTAAAAAGATTTTAATATGACAGGAACAGAAAAAGATTTTAATATGACAGGAACAGTGGAAATATTCCATTCTCGATACTTTTAGTGCAGCCCTCGTATTCTAGATTTAAACTAAATAGTCATAATATATTAACATAATATCTTCTTGACCAGAAACATTTTTTTGCGAATAGTCGACCAGGAACAACCCTCATAGGGTTGGTTGTTCCATCGTTGAGGTAAGATGTTCCGGTAGCAATAGTGTTGATTATTGATGCAGTAACTGAAAATAAATTTGACGTCGTGTTGTTACATAAATTAAAGCAAAAATATCTAGTGTCAAATACCTGTTCATGTGCCATCTATTAAAAAAAGAGCATAGAAATACTGCTTCAAACAAGTGACATATTTCTTGATCCCGAGCTACTGTTCTGAGCTTTGTACTGTCAATATAAATCATATGAGACAGCATCAGCTACCCGCTGCCGCAGTTCAACTGAGTTTTTGCCCCGCTCGGTTTTCCTTTTGTTTCTAGTCTTCATTCTAATAGTAGATCGTTAAACAAGGCCTAAATAGGTCTTCCACCCGAGGTAAACATTCTGCTTTTCATTTCGATTATGAGGACAGTAATTAAAAATCTGGTTGGTTAATCAAACAATATTTTTTTTAAACATAAATAAATAATATTGGTAAGATAGAATAGAATAAAAAATACAGATATAAATGTAGAAATTTTACATAGGGTGACACAATCGGCGGTCTTATCGCTAAAAGCGATACCACATGAATAAAATAATATTATTCATGTGACAATACTGCAGGGGGGTAACCATCACCTCGTATAGCTGTATTATTATAATATTACTTCAAAGTGGGAAAGTGATGGAGCTATACAGGACTTATAGCTCCATCTCTTTCTCACGCTAAGTAATATTGAAATAATACTGCTTTATGAGGTGATGGTTACCCTCCAGGTAGTCTGTGGTGTAGGTACTATTCACATACAATAAATACACACATACAATGAAATGAAATGAAATGAAATTGAAATGAAGTGAAATGAAATGAAATGAAATGAAATTGTTTACAGAATAAACAATTTCATTTCATTTCATTTCATTTCATACATAAAACATATTAAAATTATCTATATAATAAATTCCATAGTAATCATAAAACTAGCGCTAAGAACCAACCAAAACAGTGCAAAGAACAAAGAAAATAAAAAATATGTTTAAGGAGAGTGATAGTGTTTTATTACCATAATTTTACAAATGGACAGAGATTGAGCACGCCTTATCGACACGGGCAAGGCATTCCACAACCGTACTGCTGGAACCGTAAAAGATTTATCATAGAAACTGGTGGAATGCATCGGCCATCTCTAGTCTCAAGCTTTCCGATGACCTCGGGTATCTATTATGTGTGTCATTTAGGAACTTGAAACGTTCCTTAAGATAAGAGGGGGTTGTAGGATTGAATAGAATACTGTAGAGCTGAAACAAGATATGAGAACTCCGGCGAATGTATGGCGCTGATTGATTTGACAGGACTAAACTAAAACTTTTCTTCTGTCCTTTGCTTAATGAAATAGAAAGAAAAAGATGCACTGGACTTAATTTTGTTTAGTGTGTGAACAAGGGAATCGGCGCCAATAACTACTCTCTCTATTAATGATAAAATGTCTCCCTGGAGTTCCTGGCAATACGTGAATGATTTGCTGTGAATGGTGACGCCACGTACAATACGTCAAGATCACAGTGCAACTCACACAAGCATCACTCCTGAGTCCGACTGGTCAACGTCAACCTTAAAGGCTCCTGCAGACAGGCGCGACGCGACACTAGCAGCACAATTTCTATGAAAACTTCATGGAAAGTGTCGCGTTGCATGTCGCGCTGCCTGTCGCGCCCGCGATATCGCACCAGTCAGCACGGGCCTTATAAGTCTGGTAATCTCATGGTAATCTCGATATTTTTTCTTGTCTATCGAACGTGGAACCGTATTCCCAACGTTTAAAAAGTCAACCTATTATTTATGGGGATCATAATTAAATAGCGTAACGATACCTATTACGTTCGGTTTTCCGGAATTTAGGAATTTTTATTCCAAAATTTTATTTTATGTAAGATGTTATGTAAGTTACATCGAAAATAGAATTTCTAAAGTTATATTATGGCTGAGCAAAGAATACCCCGCGCCCGGGCACTTTTTTTGTTTTGCGTAACACCATTTCGTTTTTCTAAATCGGTTTCAGATTCCCGAATGGTTTGTTGTCTCGTACTTGTAATCCTGAAAAAAAAATAGTTCAGTAGCTAATTTGTATTTTTAGGGCCACAGGAGTTATAAATTGCCGGCATTTAACTTGAGCTCTAGGAGGAGTGGTGGGGGTTTATGTGCTCGTCGTATTGTCTTAGGAGTAAGGTCCAAAATCGCTTAAAGTAATTAAGGATCAGAGATAAAGATAAATGCCGGCATTTATAAGTAATCATCAGAAAAACCGGTCGGCTCGGTCCGTCTATCCCAGTAGATCCGTTCAGCGTGATTTCTGGGACCTTCGCGTTATTCTTTACGCCCCGCGCGCGTAAAATGGCCAACGAACTCGTTGCCGCCCGAAATTCCTGCGATCTCGCTCAGATCCAGCGTATCTTCCTCGCGTATCCCGAGATTACGCAAGCCCTAGAAAACTTCGCGAAACCCCCTCAGTAATGGATATACGAGTCCAAGCACGTACTAAACCCCGATCCCTAAAGTTAGGTTTCTTTAATGCCAATGGCATGCTAAATCAACGCGATGAAATCGCTGCGTTCCTCCGCGACCACCAAATTGAGATTCTCCTCTTACAGGAAACCTTTTTAAAGCCCAGCCGTCGAAACCCGTCAATTGCCAACTATCGCATAGTTCGCAATGACAGGACTAGATGCCACAAGGGCGGCACCTTAATCTATTATAGAACGTCCCTGCACTGTATCCCAATGGACCCGCCCCCTCTCTCACGTTTAGAAGTGTCCATATGTAAGTTAGGCATGACTGGCCATCAACCGATCACCATAGTTTCGGCCTATGTTCCCCCCGTTTGCACATCGGAGTTAGCCCTTCCCCTTGCCCTAGCCTAGCCCTAGCCCTAGCCCTCCTACTTGGCCTGAGTGACTCCGTTATCATAGCGGGCGATCTCAACACCAAACATCATGCCTGGAACAGCACCAGGATCTCCACCAGAGGCAAACACCTGTTTGACCTATGTCCCATCCAACTTCGACATCATCGCCCCGATGACTCCCACTCACTTTCCCCACGACCCTAACCATACCCCCGACGTACTTGTCATAGCGCTTCTGAAGAGTATCAAGCTTTTTTTTTTTTTTGAGGGTGGGAAATCATCAAATAACTTCTCCCGCCCTGGGCGGAGCGGGAGGGTGTGTCAGACTCTTACTGACTAAAACCCACCCGTATTCCTTCCTGTTGCCCATAAGTACCTTCCCGCGACAACAGTATCAACCTACGGTTGGATTCTATAGAGGCGCTTGACGAACTCTCCTCTGACCACCGTCCAGTTGTCGTAAAGCTGGCCCCACACCCTAGGTCTCCACGACCCTGACAGAACCCCTCTCACCAAGTTAGTTACAGACTGGAGGAAAGTAAGTGACTGCCTGAAATGCACCACGTTAGGTTAGGTTACGACTAGACTCCATTCCCGACCACTTCGACTCTATCGCTGACGCCGCGATCGACTCATTCACAGTACACGAACAATAAGTCCTGAACGATTGTTCAAGGGAGGTTCCGGCGATGGACGACCATCGCTGGAAGCTCCCGGACGATGTGCGCGAACTGTTGAATGAGAAGAACGCGGCTGTCCGTGCGTACAGTAACTTTCCCAACCACGCGAACAAAGTCCATATGCGCTATTTACAGAGATCTGTGACACGCCTATCGGAGCTGCGTGACGCCGGCTGGGACAAGATGCTGAGCGAGTTAGAGCTCACCCACTTAGCTTTCTGGGACCTTCAGAGGAAACTCAAATCCGAAGAAGTCGTCTCAATGCCCCCCCTGGTACGCCCCGACAAGACAATCGCTTTCGATGACGTCGACAAGGCGCAATGCCTAGCCGATAGTCTTGAGGCTCAATGCTCACCTAGCTCTCAACCAGTAGACCAAGCTCACCTGTCCCAGGTCGACGCGGAAGTCGAACGTAGAGCCTCCCTCCCGCCCGTTGAAGACCCTGATTATCCTCTGCCTCCCGTCACTCCAGACGAAGTGCATGATATCATCAAGGGTCTAAAACCTCGCAAAGCCCCCGGCTCAGACGGAATCACCAATAGGGTGCTCCAACTGTTCCCCGCTCACCTCATAATGCTCTTGGCCACCATCTTCAATGGAGCCCTGAGCAATAACATCTTTCCACAAGAGTGGAAGAAGGCCACCGTCATCGGCATACCAAAGCCCGGTAAGCCGAAAACGGAGCCCACCAGCTTCCGGCCCATCAGTCTGCTCAATGTCTTCGGAAAAGTCTGTGAGAGGCTTATTTTAAAGCGCCTCAGAGATTTTGCGGAAACAAAGGGCCTCATCCCCGACCAGCAGTTCGGTTTTAGATCCCAACACTCTTGCGTCCAACAGGTCCACCGCATCGTTGAACACATAAGCTACGGCTTTCAACGTGGTCTTACGACCGGTGCTGCATTCATCGACATAGCGAAAGCGTTCGACAAGGTCTGGCACAACGGCTTATTATATAAGCTCTACAAACTCGGTGTGCCCGATCGTCTCGTGCTCATCTTACGAGACTTCTTGTCAAACCGCACCTTCCGCTATCGCATTGAAGGAGCGCTATCCTCCCCTCATCCTATCCGTGCAGGCGTCCCTCAGGGCTCTGTACTAGCCCCTCTCATTTTCACTCTTTTCACCAGTGACATCCCGAAAAGTAGAAAGGCGCAGTTGGTTCTGTTCGCAGACGACACGGCCATCTACTACACCGGGTTAGTCCACGACCATATATCTCGCACTCTCCAGTCCGAAGTCAACAAGCTTGGCGCTTGGTTTAGAAAGTGGAGAATCGAAGTCAATCCCGACAAAAGTCAGGCTGTTCTTTTCACCAAACAGCGTAGAAACTTTATCTCCCCCCGACCGTTCGCCATGTTCGGCAAGCCTATCCCTTGGGAGAAGCGAGCCAAATACCTAGGCGTGACCCTTGACCACCATCTCTCGTTCTCAGAGCACATTAAGCAGGTGCGTTCGCGTGCCGCTTTCGCTCTCGGTAGACTACACTCCGTCCTAAATGCGCGCAGCAAATTGTCCCTTAAGGGCAAATTGCGTATTTACACAGCGTGCATTCGTCCCATCATGACATATGCCTGTGCAGTCTTCGCACATGCTAGGCCCCACCACATCCACAGGATGCAGAGCCTCCAAAACCGTTTCCTCCGAAAGGCAACGGGAGCCGCCTGGTTCGTCCGAAACGAGATCCTCCATCTCGATCTTAAATCCCCACCATCAAGCAGTTCATGAAGCGCATCACGAAGCGCTTCTTCGACTCCGCCGCCACCCACCGCAACCCTCTGGTTGTGCAGGCCGCCAGTTATAGGCCCTCCACCATTAGCTCTATTCGCCGTCCAAGGCATACTCTCACCGACCCCGATGACCCCATTACCCTTCTCCAGGAAAGCAGTAGGGCCACGAGTACAGTGCACAAAACACACCGACCTACGTTCCGACCTCGCCGCCGAGGTCCCTCGCGTAAACCCCGACGTAATTGTCACCCCCGACCCTTGCTTGACGAAGCGCCAGCCCGCGCCGCAGCTGAGCCTGTAGTTTTAAATTCCCCGATTAATAATAATACTGATCACATCCAGCCTGTCTGTCCTCCCCCCAGCGACGCCCTAAGCCGAGGTCCGTACCCCACAGGGGGTTCCCTTAGCGTGCAGTCGCTTATTATTATAAGTAATTCGCCCCTGGCTGGAGGCTTTGAGTATGCTTAAGGCAGCCACAGGAAAGTTCGGTTAAGTAGTCACGACCTCTCAAGGTCAACTACGAGATGCCATACAAAAAAAAAAAAAAAATAATAATATATTATTGTGAATACATAAGAAATCGAGAACCAATTCGTATAAAAGGAAGCGCTGTCACACAGCGCGCCCCTTTTCGCTCGAGAACCATCGGACCGTCAACACGTCGTAGCGACCGACATTTATTTTTCTAATTTCGTGCCATTTTCTTTTGTTTTGTTTATTATTTGATTTATTAAAATTACTATTGTAGCCGTTAGAGTTTTGTCTTTTAAAAAAAATAACTTGCCATCTAGTTTGCAAGATCAGAAGTGGGATTCGATCTAATTTCTGTTTTTGTTAATTGGGTTTGTGCTTATTTTAAAAATTAAAATGTCGGATCGCTCTCGAAGTTGTCACCATAGCCGTGAGCCAGGTAAGCGACATAGCAGACACCAGGATCGTGCGCAGACCCCGGAGAGCAACCTACAGCGGGAACTGCACGTCATGCGAGCGCGTTTGCAGACGTTAGAGGATCAAGCATCGTTTGTACAGTCGAAACGATCGCGTAAACGGAGGGTATCTCAACATGAATCGTCCAAGCGTGGCGCGTCGCCGCCGCCTGGCCGGCGCCAGACGACCCCGACATCACGGCGCCATGCCGAGCGCGTCGAGTCGCCGTTGCTAGGGCGATCGGCGCAAGCGCCGCGGTCACGTACGCCACCCCTGTCGTCTGCGCCGCCTAGCGTGCTTCATGCAGGCCATATGGCAGAGTCTTTGTTGGAACATGGTGCAGCTAGTGATATTACCGCAACGGATCGCATAGTGGACGCGATCCGTTCCATCAATAATCGGGTGAGATCTGACCAACATTTTTTTATTTCTAGTTTCGATCCTAGTCTGAATAATATTAGTGATTGGTGTGACGAAGTTGATCGGGCAAAACTTTTAAATAACTGGAGCGATCATGAATGTCTTTCGCGAATAGGCAATTGTTTAAAAGGTGATGCTCGTACGTGGTTACGCGAGTGGGTTACGAGTGATCGTACGTGGAGTAACTTCAAAAAGGAATTTACGCCTTTGTGTCCGAAAACGCCAGACATTGCAAATATTCTATTCGAAGTAATGAACACAAATTCGGATAATTACTCTACGTATGCGGATTACGCCCGACGCTCGTTACTTCGATTACGTATAGTGCGCGGACTCAGTGACGAGCTTATTTCTGCGATTGTTGTTCGTGGTATTGTAGACCCTCACATTAGAGCATCAGCTACTAATGCTAAGTTGTCACCCAACGACATAGTTGAATTTTTGTCGATTTATGTAAAACCATCTACTTCTAAGACACAAAGTTCGCGTCCTACCTCACAAAATAATTATGTTAAAAGTAATCATGCGAGTAATGTAATTAGAAAGCGTAGGCTTGAGGAGGGCAAGTGTTTTTCGTGTGGTGTGGTCGGACATAAACAGGCAGCTTGCAATAAGAAAGCCAAAATAGATTCAAATGAGAGTTTGAACCCTAGTAGTTCAAATAATTCCGTCTCCAAACCAGTGTTCATGCCGTTAAAATCTGAACCTTGTTCTTTTTGCAAAAAACCTGGTCACAAGGTAGATAACTGTTTCGCAAAACAAAAATCAGAGTCGCGCAACAAAAATAACGTTAATTTTTGTCTAGAAAATAAGATTACCCACAATAACGACGTTGTAGTAGCCGTTATTCAGGGTATACCGGTGGATGTGTTAATCGATAGTGGGTCAACCATATCGCTTATATCATCGTCACTGCTGAAACATTTTAATAGTGCGCACAAGCCAGCATTTCGCGTATTACGGGGATTGGGAAGTCAAGAAATCGAAAGCACTTCATATGTCACCTTACCAATTGAGTTTGATGGTTTAACACTTGAAGTAGATTTATTTGTCGTGGCACCCGAGTTTATGAATACGCCAATTATTGTGGGAACCGACGTGCTCAATAGGGAGGGTGTTCGGTACATTCGCACGCGCAATTTTCAATCACTTACTAGAAAGGTAGACAGTGCGGAAAATGTGATGAGTGTTCAGTACGATGAGTCAATACCAATTAACACGCCTCTCGTAGGTGATCAGTTACAGCGCTTGCTCAATATGATAAATGAGTTTTCTACATATTTCATATCCGGTACCGCGACATCGACTGTCAATACAGGGTGTATGACGATTAGACTTAGCAACAATACTCCCGTCAACTATCGACCGTATCGAATGTCCCATGCAGAAACACTTCGTGTTCGTGAGATAATTAAAGATTTGATAGCAAAAGGTGTTATTCGCGAATCAGAATCTGACTATGCAAGCCCAATTCTTTTGGTTAAAAAGAAAGACGGATCGGATAGGATGTGTGTAGATTTCCGTAAGTTGAATGAAGTCACAGTTAAGGATCGTTTTCCGCTACCGCGAATTGATGATTACATAGATCGATTGGGACGTAATAAGTACTTCACCAGCCTCGATATGGCAACTGGCTTCCACCAGATTACGCTTCATGAGGAGTCTGTTCCACTCACCGGATTCGTCACGCCTGAAGGCCATTTTGAATATCTGAAAATGCCTTATGGATTGGCAAATGCTCCGGTGGTGTATCAACGCGTTATCTCAAAAACACTGCGCAAATTTATCGACTCTGGTGATGTACTTGTTTACATAGATGACGTTTTGATTTTGAGCCAAACAATGGACCAGGGTTTCGATCTTTTGCACCAGGTGCTTAGAGCTTTAACAGAATCTGGGTTTTCTGTCAATTTGAAAAAATGTTTCTTTTTAACGACTGAAATTGAGTATTTAGGACGTAGAATTAGCCAAGGTCAGGTACGACCGAGCCCCAGCAAAATTAAGGCCCTGATAGATTCCCCTGAACCAAAAAACGTGAGACAGGTTCGCCAATTTCTGGGCTTAGCCAGCTACTTTCGTAGGTATATATCGAGTTTCGCTCAGAGAGCTGCTTGTATAGCTGCCCTTACAAAAAAGGGGATAGAATTTAATTGGGGAAAAGAACATCAGACTGCTCGTAAAGAAATAGTTGAATGTCTCACTAATGAACCTGTCCTAGCGATATATGATCCTTCCTTGCCGATTGAGGTCCACACGGACGCTAGTTCCATTGGTTACGGAGCTGTCTTGTTCCAAGTACACTATGGTGGTCACAAGCGAGTGGTTGCCTACTTTAGCAGGCTCACACAAGGCGCGGAAAATAAGTATCACTCATACGAGTTAGAAACCCTCGCTGTGGTCAAAGCTTTGCAACATTTTAGACCTTATCTTGTGGGTGTGCGTTTCATCGTTGTTACAGACTGTAATGCTCTGAAGCTCACACAGCGCAAGAGAGATTTATTACCTAGGGTAGCCCGATGGTGGGTCTACCTTCAAGATTTTAATTTTGGCTTGGAGTATCGCAAAGGCACACTTATGTCCCACGCAGATTATCTGAGTCGGAACCCTGTCAATGTGTGTACAATTCAGAAACCTCAGAATTGGGCACGGATTGCACAGGCTGCCGACGAAGAAGCCCAGATTCTTATACAAAGACTCAATGACGGGCAACTAGATGCCACGAGATATATTGTCAAGAATGACGTCCTTTACGTAAAGTATTCCCCCACTGGCGAATCTTCCCGTTTCCTTTGTTATATCCCTAAAGGACATCGGCTTAGTCTCCTTCGTGTGTTTCACGATGAACATAATCATTTTGGGGTTGATAAAACTGTTGATTTGATTACAAAGCACTTTTGGTTCCCTGGTTTGCGAAATTTTGTTTTAAAATATATTTCACATTGCCTAGTGTGCATTGCGCATAAAAAGGTCGCACGAGCCCCATTCCAACCTATTAGTTCTTGGGAAAAGCCAGACCTACCCTTTGAAACCATTCACATGGATGCCTTGGGACCTCTCCCTGAAGCCGATGGCTACCGTCATGTCTTAATAGTTATTGATGCATTTTCCAAGTTTTGCCTCCTTTACCCTATGTATCGGCAGGATGCAAATGAGTTAAAGCAACATTTTAACAATGTGATATCCCTATTTGGGACCCCTAAATTAATAGTAGCCGACAGAGGCCGCATGTTTCAAAGTGCTGAATTTCTTAATTGGGTTAAAAGTATGGGTTGTGATACACACTTTATAACGCCTGAGATGCACCAATCTAATGGGCAAGTCGAGCGTTATTGTCGAACGGTTTTAAATATGATACGTGTCGAAACTAACTATCGACAAAACGCATGGCCGACTGTTATCTGGAAAATCCAGTTGGTTCTTAATATTACCAAGCACAGAACTACGCAATGCTCTGCCCTCAATCTACTGGCAGGTATTGAAGCAGCAACTCCGCTTATAAGAAGTTTGGTACGCGATGTTGCGTTCGAGGGCTCCAGTCCTAATAGAGAGACCTTACGTGAAATGAGTAGACAGAGAGCATCGGAACGACTTAAGCAGAATCAGCACCAGCAAGATGCCTATGTTAACCAAGGGAGGAAGCCTTCCCGAATTTTTGAATTAAACGGTTTGGTTTTTGTGCGAAAGCAGGCTCAATCAACTGGAAAGTTAGACTCCTGTATGCGGGGCCCTTACCGCATTGTGAAGACGCTGCCACAAGGGCGCTATGAGCTCCAACTCCTGGCCGGCTCGTATGGGAAGTACACGCAGGCGGCTGCGGAGTACATGATTCCTTGGCGTGGAGAGTGGACTCCTGAAGTATGTGCTGCTTACTTCGATGGTGAGTGCTTTATGCCTCTTATATATGAAGCTTCATATGGTGTTTGTGTTGTATTATGGTGTGTTGGGATAAGCTTCACGTAGTGCCTCTATCCTGACCGAACCGAGTTACGAGTACGCCTCGCGGCTAGCCTCTGACTCCGCTAAGTTATGCCACACTTCGGGGCTTTTTCTTAGCTGAATATCAAGATGCGTCTTGATATATGATTTGCCCGCTAATGTGTCGAGACAAGCTTCACGTCGTGCCTCTATCTCGATAGCTTAGTGTGCGCCAGACAACGGTCAATTATGTGCGTATGCACAATGCGTAGCGTTGTGCATAGAGCATATGTTTTTAATGTCATGTGCAGATGCAGACCATGAGGGTGAGGAGTCCACACCTGCTACTGCCAAGTTAATTTCGTCAGCCAACCAGTCTGTCTCCCAGCCACAACCTAGTACCTCTGGGACCGAGACTGAGGCGTCGCAGCATCTCTTCGAGCCTGAGCCACTACAGCTTCAGGTCCAGCCTGAGCCATCACAGCTTCATGCCAAGCCCGAGCTACTACAGCTTCACGTCGAGCCTGAGCCACCGCAGCTCCAGGTCGAGGCTGAGCCACCGCAGCTTCACGCCGAGCCTGAGCCACTGCAGCTTCACGTCGAATCTGAGAGGCCACCAGCAGAAGTGGAGTTCTCCATGCCTGTGCTGGAGACCGACCACCAGAGCTGAAGACATCATGAAGGAGCCCGGGACGGCCTCCTGTCAGGAGAGGCCGTATTGTGAATACATAAGAAATCGAGAACCAATTCGTATAAAAGGAAGCGCTGTCACACAGCGCGCCCCTTTTCGCTCGAGAACCATCGGACCGTCAACACGTCGTAGCGACCGACATTTATTTTTCTAATTTCGTGCCATTTTCTTTTGTTTTGTTTATTATTTGATTTATTAAAATTACTATTGTAGCCGTTAGAGTTTTGTCTTTTAAAAAAAATAACTTGCCATCTAGTTTGCAAGAATATATAAAATATTTAATTCTGACCAAGCACACAGTAATTGATACAAGTCCATACTATGTGAGAAGGTAGATACTTATAAAAAATAAATAATTTTACTTGTTTGTAAAATTTTAAATTATTATTATTTTTAAGTACCGGCAGCTCAATAGACGGATCTCTAAGTCCTTCGCCGCTTTAATACAGACCGCATTAAGAACGCGATAGAGCAGAATAAAGGCTCCAAGGTCTTTACAAGAGATCTGTCTATTGGACAGATCCAGCTTGTGAAACTGAAGACCAATGATGGCAGGATCGTATCCACCAAACATGAGCTGTTGAGAGAGATCGAGAGTTTCTATGGACAGTTATACACGTCAACAGGTAACCCTGGTATGAATTTGGCAAACGAACCAAGAGTTAGATTGACCCGACACTATACCGAAGACATCTCGGATGTCAGCTTGTACGAGACGAGATTAGGATGGGCTCTGATCTGAAGTATCTCAAAAACAACAAGACGCTGGGTGATGACGGAATTACGGCCGAACTTCTGAGGGCCGGTGGAAAACCCGTTCTCAAGGCCCTCCAGAAGCTGTTTGGTTCCATCATATTCGATGGTAAAACCCCACAGGCATGGAACAGAGGTGTGGTGATACTGTTCTTTAAGAAGGGCGACAATACCCTCCTTAAGAATTATAGGCCCATCTCACTTTTGAGCCATGTCTACAAGCTGTTTACAAGAGTCATCACATCACGAACCGTCTCGCACGCAGGTTTGACGACTTCCAGCCTCCCGAACAAGCCGGATTCCGTAAAAGCTTTAGTACTATAGACCACATACATACGCTGCGGCAGGTTATACAGAAGACTCTGCTTAGCGTTTGTGGACTACGAAAAAGCCTTCGATCGATCGAGACATGGGCAGTACTGCAGTCTCTTCAACGGTGTCAGATCGACTATCGGTACATCGAGGTGCTTAAGTGTCTGTACGAAAACGCCACTATGTCAGTCCGACTCCAGGACCAGACCTTGAAACCTATCCTTATGCAGCGAGGTGTGAGACAGGGAGACGTTATCTCTCCGAAACTGTTTACCGCTGCACTGGAAGATGTCTTCAAGATTCTGAACTGGAAAGGGCCAGGCATTAACATCAATGGCGAATATGTGCGGGACAAGTGAATAAACAATAAAGTGTATAGTGATAACACGAACTGGTAGGACAGTACATAATAGTTTATAAGGTTTACGTTGTCATTGTTTTATAGTTAATTATACTTTACTAAGTAATTCATAGTATTAGATTGCCTATTTGATTATGTTTTATATCTTGTTTTATATTTTTCTTGTAAAGTTTATTAGTTATAAACTAAAAATATAAAACTATAGTACGTTACCATAAGAAAACATAAGGAAAAACGAGAAAATTATCGCATGGTTCTCGTTACGGTAAAGTTTTGTCATACTTAAGCTTACTGGGCCGACATCCACTTCGCGCTCATTGTCTAAAAGTCCTGCGATCTGATTGGCTGACCAATCACAGGGCCTACATTTTCTGTATAAATTCCGTAGCCTTTTTGGGTGTCGACACAAACCGACATCCCGTACTCGACGGCGAGTACCTCCGCGAAGTAGAGTAACAAAATACTCCCCCCGTCCCTTAAACCCGCCCGCCCGCGCGGCGCAAGTAAACATAAACAATGTCCCTAATAAACAGATTTGTCAAGTCCCCACTAGCTCAGTAGCCGGTAGCGCCCTAAGCCTAGGTTCGAGTCCCACTATGGGACGCCCTTAGCTGTGCTACCTATACAATCTTTTAAGTAAAAGGTGAGAGGCCCTTCTGGCCCCACCGAAGCCCGATGAAGCAGATAAAGGTCCACGCGGACCCTTGCAATGAGCCATTTCCAAAAAAAAAAAGGTTGTCGACACAGTCGGCGGGAAATAGCAGTAAGAAGAACACTCTGAAATAAAGAAGATCTACAAGGAAAAGCTTTATTCTTCACCAACCCAGCACACAAATGTGCCCCGTACTGCACATTTAATGGTCCTTCGAAGCCGGATTTATCGTGAAGAATACTGCTTGAAGAAAATAGTGCTGCAAGTAAAGAAGCCTTGAAGATCACAACTAGTAAAAGTTCAAGATCGTCGATTGTAGAATCTGCTGACGTCATGCCCATCACGCGTTCCGAGGGTAGAGGCCGCAAGCCGCAGAGCGAACAGAAGCCGTCGTCATCTGAAACCACATCAGGGACCTCAACGACCGGCACCAGCACGGAAGCCACGACGGAATCGACACATACAGGGGCGACTGCCACGGAGACTTCCGAACATACCGCCACCTCCGCGGCGACTGATCCAACCACCGTGACTTCCGCCACCTCGACTGCAGCAACTTCCGCCTCGGCCGCGAAACGCGTGCACCCTGACAGCGCCGCCGTACCCTCCGTCGCCCTCTCCGTGGCGACGACGCTTACCACGGGTGCAAAATCGAAGCAGCAGATGAAGCCGCCCGCCGCTGTCACCTCCAGAGATGCTCGCCAAGAAACAGATACCTCAACAGTGAAGCAAGTACATACATCGAAGCCAACCGACCCACAGTGCCTCCCTCCCCCCAGTAAGAAAGGGGGGGGGGGGTCGACGCATAGCAAGTCGAGACATCAGAAGATAGCAAAGGCAAAGGAAGACTTGCTCCGCCTCCAAGTCGAACTAGCTGCAACGCGCCTAGCTGCACTAGAGAAGGAGGACGAAGAAGAAGATGAAGAAGAGGAAGAAGATGACGTCTCCCTCTACGAAGAAGTCAATGAAAGAGTAGACAACTGGTTGGGAAACCAGGTAACTTGTCCCGTCTTGGCCATTGCCAACGAGCCATATCACCCTCCGGTAGCGCAAACGGCCGCCCACGACGAGCAACAAAAACATGAAGAAACACATCGATCACCGGCGGGAGGCCAAGGGGACTTAGCCCTTCTAGCTGAAGCCATCACTAGAGCTGTCAGCACCGCCCAACGACCCAAGTTCATCGAGTTACCGTTCTTCAGTGGGTCGCACCAGGAGTGGCTACCCTTCCGCGCCGCCTATTATGAATCAGAAGCAATGTTCAGTGCCGTCGAGAATACGAACAGACTACGGAGAAACTTGAAAGGCAAAGCCAAGGAAGCTGTAGAAGGGTTGCTGATCACAAACGCGCACCCAACAGAGGTGATGAAGACATTGGAATCCAGGTTCGGAAGACCAGAATCCATAGCCATGATCGAGATGGAAACACTTCGAAGTCTACCGCGCCTCTCCGACTCACCGAGGGACATCTGCATATTTGCCACGAAGATTTCCAACGTCGCCGTCGTAGCGACATTGAAGACATTAGGTTGTTTCAACTATACGAGATGTACAACCCCGAACTTGCGAAGACATTGGTAGACAAGCTGATGCCGACACTGCGGTATCACTACTACGACTTCTCAAGCACGCAGCCGCGAGAAGACCCCTGCCTCATCAAGATAGAACAATTCTTCAAGAGAGAAGCTGAACTGTGCGGACCCTACGCACTGCCTGAACAAATGACAGCACAGTCTACAGCCGCACCACATAGGAAGACGCAGCGGGTTACCGACGTAACTGAGAAGACCAACGTATTGAAGTGCTTCGTGTGCGAAGAAACAAGTCACACCAATGCAACAGAATGTGAAGAATTCAAGAAGATGGATGCCAACACAAGATGGGATACAGCGAAGTCCAAACGCCTCTGCTTCAGATGCCTGCGATATAGGAGCAAGATTCATAATTGCCGAACAAAGCCGTGTGGTGTCAACAACTGCAGATAGACGCACCACAAGATGCTTCACTATGAGAAGAAAAGAGACAAGGCAAGGGTCATGGCCATCCGGATGGTCCGAGGATACCGCACGGTCTCCTGTGAGGCAGCGAGCCTCCTTGCCGGATTGCCGCCATGGGATCTGGAGGCAAAAGCCCTCGCGCACGTATGGGAGTGGCGCGAGGAGGCGAAACGCCGGGGCGTAAGTCCGCTGCCGCGAGAAATCGCGGCACAGCGGACGGAGCTGCGGCGGGATCTCATGGCGTCATGGAAAGTACGGTTGTCGCAACCCAGTGCTGGGCACGCCACGATTGCGGCGATAAGTCCCCTCTTTGAGGAGTGGCTGGAGAGGCGCCACGGCGTCCTCACCTTCCGCCTGACGCAGGTCCTCACCGGACACGGCAGCTTCGGGAGGTTCCTGTGTCGGATAAGGCGGGAGGAAACGTCCGGGTGTCACCACTGTGTGGATCGCCCGGAGGACACGGTGGAGCATACGGTGGAGGTCTTGCCCGGCTTGGGCAGAGCACCGCCGTGGCCTCGTGGAGGCGATCGGCGGCAGAGACCTCTCGCGTCCGGCTCTGGTTCAGGCCATGGTACGGAGTGAGAGGGCACGGGCAGCCGTCACCTCCTTCTGCGAAGCAGTAATGCTCGCGAAGGAGGAGGCGGGACGGTTGAGGGAAAGGAAAGTTTCGCGCCCTCTCGCCCCTAGCCGCCGCAGGAGACGCCCAGGGCGTCGGGAATCCCGGGCGGATTTCCGGCCACCGTAGGCGCGGGCTTGCGGACGGTGAGCAATGGGTAGCTCACCGTCCGGCAAGGACCAAGCCCGGGTCGACGGCGCGTTGTATTCCACGCGCGCCTCAAAGAGATGTCGTCAGCACTTATAGTAGGGGTCCACTAGGGCCGATGCCTGCCGGGGTCGCGGGAAGGTACTTATGGGTCACCGAGGCCCCCGCAACACAGGCAAGGAATACGGGTGGGTTTTAGTCAGTAAGAGTCTGACACACCCTCCCGCTCCGCCCAGAGCGGGAGAAGTTATTTGATGATTTCCCACCCTCAAAAAAAAAAAAAAAAAGGCAGAGAAGACAGAAAAGAAGAGGCAACAGAAGTGATCAACTCAGCATGGACAATGAAGAAACAATCCTATCTGAAGATCCTGCCGGTCCAGGTGAAGAGACCGAAAGGAACAGTCAATACCTTCGCATTAATGGACGACGGGTCAACGGTTAGGCTCGTCGACGTCAGCATCGTAACAAGCAACGGAGCAACAGGCAACCCATAGATCCGCTAAAAATCGAAACCATCAACGAACTGAAAACGGCGGACTCAACATCAAGA
Source organism: Atethmia centrago (assembly GCA_905333075.3). Classification (NCBI taxonomy): domain Eukaryota; kingdom Metazoa; phylum Arthropoda; class Insecta; order Lepidoptera; family Noctuidae; genus Atethmia; species Atethmia centrago. The sequence goes on from HG995374.1 coordinate 28,065,206, forward strand.
AGGGTGACTATCGGGCTAAAAGGGATCAACAACAGAGAAGAGCAAATTCAAGCAAGAACAGTAAAGAACTTACAAGTCTCATCTCAAGGGGTTCCACGAGAACTAGTGGAGGAGTGCTCGCATCTATCGGACATCAAGGAACATCTATCATACTCCAATGCAAAGCCGCAAGTCCTCATCGGTCAGGACAACTGGCATCTTCTGATCACCAAAGAAACACGAAAAGGCGATAAGAACCACCCGGTTGTATCTCTCACGCCGCTGGGGTGGGTTCTTCATGGAAGCCGAACGAAATCCTTCGGTCAGAAGATAGACTTCGTGTCACATATGACTGAAAACTCAGAAGATGACCTCGAGGACCTAGTGAAGAAGTACTTTGAGATGGACGCCCTCTGCATAAACCCGAAGAGACCGAAGACTGACCCAGAAGAAAAGGCGCTTCGAATATTGGAAAACAAAACTGAGAAGATTGAAGAAACTAGATATCAGACCGGCCTTCTCTGGAAGAAAGAAGACATAACGCTGCCTGGTAACTACGACAACTCCTTGAAGAGACTCTTCAATATAGAAATGAAGATCGACCGTGATCCAGCCCTGAAGAAAAGATACGTCGAACAAATGGACGCCCTTATAGAAAAAGGATACGCCGAGCTTGCGCCGCCTCAAAAGACTTGGACCACAGAAAACTTGGTACCTGTCTCATTTCGCTGTCATTAACCCTATGAAGCCAGACAAACTCCGAGTTGTGCACGACGCCGCGGCCAAAACCAGGGGAGTGGCACTAAACGACATGCTACTTAAAGGTCCAGACCTGCTCCGATCATTGCCAGCTGTCGTCATGCGTTTTCGACAGCACCTTATCGGAGTGACATCGGACATAAAAGAAATGTTCATGCAGGTCAAGCTACGTACAGAAGATAGAGATGCACTGCGGTACCTGTGGCGTGGGGATCGCCGCGACGACCGACCTCCGGAAGAGTATAGAATGACTTCGTTGATATTCGGGGCATCAAGTTCGCCAGCGACAGCAATATACTTAAAGAACCTGAACGCGAAACAGCACGAGAAGACCCATCCGGAAGCCGCAGCTGCCATTGTCGAGAAACATTACGTCGACGACTACCTTGACAGTTTCAGAAGCTTGGAAGACGCTGTGAAAATAACGAAGAGCGTGCGCGAAGTGCACAATAAAGCCCGGCTTCGAACTAAAGGAGTGGAAGTCGAACTCAGCGTCACTCCTAGAAGCACTGGGAGAAGAACACAGAACAGCGACCTGGAACTATACAGAACAGAAGTGAAAACAGAACGAGTACTAGGAGTCATTTGGAAAATCAAATCGGACGAGCTTACCTTCAACCTCAACTTAGCCAGAATCCCTACGACTCTAATAGAGGGAAAACAGCCAACAAAGAGGGAAGCGTTAAGAATAGTTATGTCACTCTTCGACCCCTTAGGATTCGCCTCGCCTGTTACAATCCAAGCGAAGCAGCTACTCCAAGAAGTTTGGCGTCGAGGAACAGGTTGGGACGAACGAATCGACGAAGACCTGGCAGAAAAATGGGACACGTGGATGGGACATTTGAAAAGTCTCCACGACATGGCAATCCCGCGACAATACCTAAGCTACAGTGACACCACCTCCTTAGAACTCCACGTCTTCAGCGACGCCAGCGAATCACCCTACTCTGCGGTCCTCTTCTGGAGAGCCATAACACCAGACGGCGAAGTCGGCATATCACTCATTATGGCCAAGGCAAAAGTGGCACCGTTGAAGTTGACTTCGATCCCAAGATTGGAACTGCAAGCAGCAGTCATGGGAGCCAGACTCGCCGACACAGTTATAGAAGAACACGAGAGGAAGCCTGACCGAAAACTGTTCTGGTCTGATAGCAAGACAGTACTCACCTGGATAAGGACTGGGTCGCGTTCATACAAACCTTACGTGGCTCATCGTCTAGCAGCAATCGAAGAAAGTTCCAAGGTAAATGAATGGCGCTGGGTTCCGACGAAACAAAACGTAGCCGACGACGCCACACGAGACGTGCCAGCCGCCTTCAATAAAGATCATCGATGGTACAAAGGTCCCGACTTCCTATATCTGATGGAAGACTCCTGGCTTATAGAAACCACAAGAACGACACCCGAAGAACCTTCCGACGAGGAGAAGACGCATCATCTGTCCGATAGAAGAAGACTGAAGTTAGCAGAGGGTCTGCCTGATCCAATGAAATTCTCCAATTGGGACCGCCTCCGGTATTCAACAGCACGTGCTCTGCAGTTCATCGAGCTGTGTAGAGCTCCTAGACAGAAGGTCAACTACCGACGAACAAAGAAGAACAAGGAAGCGGATCCTACCTGGAAGAGAAACAAGCCAACTACAGCGAAACAACAGGCGCCTACAGCACTGAAGAAATCCTCACTCAACCTGATTCCAATCACAGCCGAGCTCCTCAAGAAATGTGTCAATCTAGGAATTGACACATTTCTAGGTGTCAAATGCTCATGTTACACCCACTCTCATGAAGATCGGAGACGCTACGCTCGAAGTTGTGGACGAGTTTGTTTACCTAGGACAAACTGTCCAGTTAGGTAGGTCCAACTTCGAGAAAGAGGTCAATCGTTGAATCTGACTCGGCTAAGCAGCGTGCGGGAAGCTACGCAATATCTTCTCGTCCCACATACCGCAGTGTCTCAAGACGAAAGTCTTTGACCAGTGCGTGTTGCCAGTGAAACGTGCCCTATGGCACTGAAACGTGGTCGCTTACAATGGGCCTTATTAAAAGGCCAAAAGTCACTCAAAGGGCAATGGAGAGGGCTATGCTTGGAGTTTCCCTATGTGATCGAATCAGAAATGAAGAGATCCGCAAGCGAACCAAGGTTTCCGACATAGCCCGAAAAATTGCCAAACTTAAGTGGCAGTGGGCAGGGCACATTACTCGCCGAACAGATGGCCGATGGGGCCGAAAGGTTCTGGAGTGGCGACCGCGTACCGGAAGACGTAGCATTGGAAGGCCTCCTACAAGGTGGACCGATGACCTTGTGAAGGCCGCAGGCATCCGCTGGATGCGGGAAGCACAAAACCGATCTAAGTGGCGGTGCTTGGGGGAGGCCTATGTCCAGCAGTGGACGTCTTTCGGCTGAAATGATGATTATTATTACGTAACATTGGAGGAACCCAGTTGAAAAACATGTCCTTCCATAGCTCGATATACGTCACGGGCAATTCTCCAACTGCAAATGTAAGTTGGTCGACTATTACTTGTTAACTTGTAATGCCTACTCAGCTGTGACAGTTTTCCTTTTAATTGCGTTATATGTACTATCTACTAGCGCCATGAATATTTCATACATCAGGGGGGGGGTGACATGACTAACAAAAATTAGTACTTACTTTGAAGCAAGCGGATCCCTGAATCGAAAAATGGTTTTCACAGATCCGCAATATTTTTGATTGGCCTATCCAACGATACCATGGGATAGACAAGAAAAATAGTGTAGTATCATCCGACTTTACGTGTAAGGGAGGTATCCCTGGGATGATACTACAATTTTTTGATTAATTTGACAGGACTAAACTAAAATGTATCTTCTGTCCTTTTCTTAATGAAATAGAAAGAAAAAGATGCACTGAACTTAAATTTACTTTAGTTTGTGAACAAGGGAATCGACGCCAATGTCATTTTCAATGAGTCAAGCATTACCAGCAGCGACATCCTTGGCAAAAGTTGCCAGTTTTCTTCCCCATTAGACTTTGTGCGGTGTCTGTTCTGAGTATTTTGTTATCTGAACGCACATTAATATCACAGAGAGTTAAAATAATGTGTAACGTAACCTCAGTTGAACAATCACAAAGGTTTAATTATTTTATTTTACAATAACTGAAAAGCTGTTGGCTCAGCACTGATATTATAAAAACAACATTTTATTATAACGGCAACACAAAATTTTACAAGAGAGAATACGTTTAGTTACTTGTATTATTTTTCAGAACACCGCGGAAATATTTTGCGATTGTGCTTCAGTTTTTATGTAAACCATCGTTTACGGGTACCCAAATAAAAATATTTCAGTTCTGTGGTGTTTCTTGTAGTAAATTAATTACTTTGTAAATTTTCTTTGACATGACTCGTAACACGTCATCACGAAGTGTTAACTAAACGCAAATTGATATCTGTCAATCAAATTGTACAGGAGATTTTCGGAAGAGGCGTTCATTATTTTACGTTTTTTGCATAAAGCACAGTGGTTTTATCATTAAAAATGCTTGCTATAATCAATCGTATCCTTGATTGGATTAAAAGCTTGTTCTGGAAGGAAGAAATGGAGCTAACATTGGTCGGATTGCAGTACTCGGGAAAAACAACTTTTGTTAACGTCATTGCCGTTAGTATTATCTGAAAACAATATTTTTGTGTTGTAATAACTTCGTTGTCCACTTTATGCCATCACAATACAGCTTTGCACAATGTAGGGATCAACTTAATGATTTGCCGATCGAATTTCATTGGGTAATATGTGTCGGATTTTTTTTTCTTATTTTCCGATGATTGTGTATTGCCTGCGTATAATATTATGTGGTCCTGTAACTCATTGTTCTTTACGTTTGTTTTCTGTGTCATTCATAACAAAGGAACATCTGATATGATTACAGTTAGCCTAGATTTACATATTACAGGGCTATTTAGTGAATGTACCATACCTAAAATTTACATAAAAAGCCTTTACAAAAGCTTTTACAAAACAAGTTGCAAATTATGTTTTATCTCATTAAAATTTTCTTGCAGTGGGTTGTAACATCAGATTTTTAATTAATCAACATAAGTTTAGCTACTGATATCTGATAGGGAATTTAAAATCATAAATTATAATTTTAATTGCAAAGAGGAATAAAATCATTATTATATTAGGTACTTTGAATGCCATGCAGCAGACACAAGACATAATCAATTGTTTCAGTGTCATTTGTGACCGGCATGGCCTTCAATGTGTTTTGAATTTAAAAAGCTATTCCTTCTTGTATTCAAAAGCAATTCAGTAATATTATTTTGAAAAATCCAGAACAAAGAAGGTACTCAAACTTTAAAACCACCCTTCACTTATCTGTATGAATCAATATTAAAATTCCATATGCATTGACTCACTGCTCACGTAACTACAACATATATAGCAACACATAAATATACCTATACTTATATTTATTTATAACAGAAGGGGTCACATTTCAACCAACAATCATTATCTGTGTCCTGATTCCAATGTCAGTATAATCACACTATTTACCATAGTTCATTTACCTTTTATCTTATCTCCAGCTTAAGATACTAAAGCGTTCTTTATTCTTATAAACTGGAGAAGTCCATGAATTGGCCTATCCATTGGAAATTGTGATAGAGTAGCATTAGGGCAAAGTCAGTAATGTATTTATTATACTCATGGATGAAATGTGAAACTCTCTGCCAGCTTCTGTGTTCCCTTCCATGTATAACCCGTTAGCCTTCAAAGCAAGAGTGACAGGCATCTTCTAGACACACTCGTTCTATAATAGACCTCGTCCATCGCTATCCACCAGGCAATATAGATGTCAAAAGCAGGCCCAATGGGAGGTGGATGGTGGGGAATGGGAGGTGGGAGGCTGAACCAGAATGGACCCCAACGGATCAGGACTGGTCCAGAGCCCGCAACATAGTAACAGAAGACCGGTTAAGGTGGGCTATTGACACCTTTCAGCCGTACAAGTCTGCAGGGCTGGATGGCATTTTCCCAGCCCTGCTGCAGTGGGGGGTAAATCATCTGGTGCCATTGCTGACGGAGATCTATCGAGCCTGCATGGCACTCAGGTACATACCCCTCGCGTGGCGCGAGGTGAAAGTCATTTTCATACCCATGGCCTATAAGCCTCATATCCTTTCTGCTGAAGACCCTCGAGAGACTTTGCGATAGACACATTCGAGACGGACCACTTCGAGCCAAACCCCTTCATAAACAACAGCATGCGTACACCACAGGCAGATCAACAGAATCCCCGCTGCACAGCATGGTTTCTAAAATTGAATGCGCAGTGGATCACAAATGCTCAGCACTGGCCGCCTTCATAGACATCGAGGGCGCCTTTGACAAAACAATGTTCAATAGCATCAACACGGCCATTGATAGGCACAGCATAGACCCGACCATAAGTGGCTGGATCTCAAATATGCTTAAACTGAGAGCGGTACAAGTGAACGACACTACCAGGGCCATAGTGGCTAAGGGCTGCCCACAAGGTGGCGTCCTCTCGCCACTTTTATGGAACCTGGTTGTCAACAATCTTATTAAAACACTCAACGATAAAGGTTACTTCACCGTAGGCTACGCGGATGACTTAACCATAATAATAAACGGCACCCACGAGAATACCCTGTGCAACCTTATGCGCCAAGCCTTAAAAATAGTAGAGGTTTGGTGCAATAAGCACCAACTATCAGTAAACCCTACAAAAACCGAATTGGTTCTTTTCACAAAGAAGAGGAAATTGCCGCTACTACAGCTACCACGATTCTTTGGAACCACCCTAAGCCTATCAACTGAAACCAAATACCTGGGCATTTTCTTGGACAAACAGTTGAATTGGGCAAAACACACCAACTACATCATTACAAAAGCCAGCATATCGCTGTGGCAGTGCAAAAGACTGCTCGGCAGGAACCGGGGAATTAACCCCAAGATTACCCACTGGCTATTCACCACGGTCACCCGGCCAACTATCACATACGGCTCACTAGTCTGGTGGCCCAGGACAGACCTGAGCACAGCCCAAAAAGATCTCGAAAAGCTGCAACGGTTTGCTTGTGTAGCAATCACAGGCTGTATGAGAACTACGCCCACCGCCGCCCTACAGGCGATGCTTGGATTACCGCCTCTGCACCTTATCGTGCGAGAGGAGGCGGCCCTGGCCGCCTTTAGGCTTAACACAACGGGAACCCTGAGCAAAGACTCTAAGAGTCAAGCACATACGCATAAGGGAGGATGCGATCAAACGACGACCGATGATGGCATCACCCTACACTGCTTCCAAAAGCACTACAACATAATACTCACAGAAGAACGGTGCGACTATTCAGGCCCGTATGAGGTAAGAGTATACTCCGATGGATCAAAGACCAACTCCGGAACCGGAGCTGGCGTTTTCTCACACGATCTTAACATAAACATATCCTGCCCGCTGGGAAAGTTCAACACCGTCTACCAGGCGGAGTGTGTGGGCATTATACAAGCGGCGTATGCCAAAGAAGCCAGGAGAGTCACGGACACTCATGTACGTATACTCTCCGACAGCGCCTCAGTTCTCCAATCCCTAGGGAAGAAACACAGTACTTCGAGATTAACACAAGAATGTCACAATGCGCTAGAACGTATAACGGTATTCAACCGCAACACAGTGACACTGCAATGGATAAAAGGACACAGCGGATCGCTGGGCAACGACGCAGCTGACGAACTAGCACACATTAGGCATAACGGACAGCTCTCTGTGCAGGGCTTGCATGGAGGCAGAGGAAACCGTTGCGCATGTGCTCTTCGAATGCACAGGCGTCACCCACATTAGAACAGAAACCCTCGGGGCACCCAGATCCTACACAGAAATTCTAAACAGACCAGGAGATGTTATCAACTTCTGGAGGGAGGTGGGCTGGTTCGAATAACCACCAAAAACGGCCGCCATGGCTCACGCACAATGGTCCACCTGAAGGACTAAGTGCGGAAACCAAACCCTCTAACATAGAAGCAGGTCCAATGCACAATTAAAAAAATAATTTAAAAAAATATATATTTTGAAGGGTGATTTGATAGATTATAATAATGTTGTATTCACATATACATGACTGTGATTGGAAAAACTTTCTCTCAATAACCCCTTAAAGTATTATCTATTATATTTTTGTTAAACTTTACATTATGTAATTTGCAAACAAGAAAACTGGCAATATAAGAGAAGTCTGTTTACCAGTAGAGGAATTTAAAAACCATGACTGACAGTTAAATTCAATAGAATGATGAAAAAAATAAAAGTGGACTGCTAGATTACCTTTTATCATAATATCTTACACCAGGAAGAATATTTTAGATCTGATACAATAACAAAATCTCAAATATCAAGTTTTTAACTTGCACAACTGCAAATAGTGTGCTAGCTATGTTGGTTTCTCCATGCTCAGATATTTTGAGATATTAAATGGATTTTCAAGTCTTGTGTCTTGTTTTCAAATAATATTTTACTATAAATGTTATTCCATAACCATAACAGTTTTACCCTAAACTTGGCAATTATTTTGATATAATTACATGTGCTATGAAGTGTCATGTGCTAGCATACCTATGAAATGAAATATCAGTATATTTGAGAACTGCCATCAATACATATGATGTGTAAATTCACTATCTGTCCAAATTAGTATGAAGTTTAATAACATATAAAATGTAAACAAGCCAGGCAACACTACTAGTGCCGCCTGATTATATTTTTTTGTTATAAATGTTGAATCACACAGATTAAATTTGTTATGAAATAAAAAATAATCAAAATATGATACAAAAATGGCTAAGAGTCCAATGATTCAAATCATAACTTTAAAATCACAGTCCTACAAAAGCAAATATAGATAGCGACTTTAACAGAAAAAAGTTTATTTAAATCATTCATACTTACTTCCATACCAATCATCTGTTATCAGTATTTGATAACATTCCATGAATATTTTTTTTTGTAATATGAGATTCAGCAAATCTGGCTAATGTTACATTTAATAGAATTACATCAATGCCAATACTGATTCAATCTTTGTTATGCATGTTGAAGTTTTAATTACCAATTATTTCTTTAATCTCAAGGTGTTATAATTACGAGGTAGGAAGCAATAAATGATAAATGATTTTATTTCTGTAAGTAGGGTTTTACAAACACTTTTGCACGTCAAAACATATATTTTTAAACTAGATGAGGCCGGCGTTTCCTATCTGACTAATCTGAGAAGAAAGGCCGAAACAAACTCAGAGGTGACAGTCTCTTTTAAAGTCCAGACATAATCTTGGTCAGAGAATGGAGCAGCTAAATTAAGTTGGTAATATTTAATTTATTACCAACGTGATTTAAAATGAAGCATCCACTGCAGGCTTAGCACATGAACCATAGAAAAGCGTTTTGTCATCGGAAGAGTAGACAAAAAAATGACGTGTCTGTGTAGACAGTTGAAAGTTTTCTACAGAGAAATGTAGACAAGCGGTTTCTATTCTACAGTAGAAATAGAAAGTTTCATGCCAAACCTGTTGCTGATCACAGCCTTTTTTTATTTTTTTAGTTATCCAGTCAGCAAGGAGTGGTTGAAAAACTTAATTTATGTACCTAGTACAAAATTATAATATTGTAACTGCTATTTAGCAGCTGTTCGTTTTTCATTTATTCCTGATTTAAATTTTATTTGCATTTCTCTTTCCACAGTCTGGTCAGTTCAGTGAAGATATGATCCCAACAGTTGGATTCAACATGCGCAAAATCACCAAAGGAAATGTTACTATCAAGGTAATTGCATTGATATAATGTTTATTTCACTATGTTTATGGGAAAATCTAAATCTATAGTGCTGTTGTTGCAAATGGACCATTATTAACATAATCAACAATGAAATCAATTTTCAAAATAATCAATCCATAAGTAATTCATGGTCGAATTTTATCTAATTGTCAATAGAACTATCAAGATTTAGGTACTTTATACATGGCTAGGAAGATAAATGTTTATTTACCTTTGACAAATATTATGGGTTGTATTGATATGATAAGTGGAAGTCACCTTTATTTATTTGCTGCATCATTCAGTTCTGAAAGATAACATCAAAAAATATAGTTACATTAGCACTTCACCTGCGACTTTGTCCGCGTGGATTTTAAATTTCCCCCTACAAATTTTAACATCCCCTCCACCCATTTGAGTTTAAAAAAAAAATAGAAATATCGTAATCATAACTTTTTTCAATATTCTCTTTTTTTTCCTTTATATTTTTTTTTTCTATATTTTTTCTTTATTCGAGTTAATTTACAATTGATTGAAGGAAAAATTCTCTTCATATAAACTGTACCCCCTTTTCACCTCGAAAGGAGTTGATGTTTGAATCATGTGTTTCGTTATAATAATTCAGCCTATTGCAGTCTACGGTTGGGCATAGACCTCCTAAATGTTGAGATTACTTTCGAATTAAATCAGACATACAGTAGAATACCCCGTAAAAGTTTAATTACCCGTTAGAAGTCGATTTTCGGAAAACCCAAAAACTTGTAAATCTTTATATTCTGTCAAACATTAATACCGAGTATCACAGTAATCGGACATTGCGTTAAAATTTTTCCATACAAAACTTTAACACCTAAAATCCCTTTATGGAGTAGCTTTGAAAAATAATAGTGACAAACTTTATTATTTCTTAGGGTTCCGTACCTCAAAAGGAGAAAACGGACCCTACAGGATCACTCGTGTGTCTGAATTTGATCCGAATCTACTGGACAGATTAAGTTGAAATTTGGTACATATGAATTTCTGTTACCCAAACACGGACGTGTAACGTAAATAAATGAATTTTGAATATGGGTGTCACTTTGGTACGGGGCAAATGATTTAAAAAAAAAGGTTTTGCAAACTGTACCGTGTGATAATTAATTATATCAAATGAAAGGGCTTGTTGTAACGATTTTAGTTTTTTTTTTAATAATTGTAAAATAATTACTTTTATGTTATTTAAGAAAATTGATCATTATTTACGAAACTACAGATACTAACATTTTGAAAAAAATACCGAAAATAGTTATATACTTAAAGATTACAGGAAAACCTATAAGAAGTCTATGGTGTTAAAATAACATGGTAAATCTCTCAATATTTGGCGTACAAACTTACATTTTCTATTTTTTTTTTTAACTACAATGTTAAGTTTGTTCTTGGGATAGATTTATCCCAACTACGGAACACTTCATTGTGCGTGGTCCGACACGCAATTGGCCGGTTTTTTTGTATTCGTGTTTATTTTCAAGATTATTAACTCAAGAAATAATATTTTAATTACAAAAGATATTCGCCCTTTTTACACCCTTAAACGTCGAATTGAACCCTTGCGCAAACTGTCTGATATGTCTCTCAGTTAGTAGGCGAAGGCCTGCGACTTCGTGGCGATGGCGCGTGGATTTCATACATTCTCCTACAAAAATTACCACCCCTCCCCTTTAAATGGTAGTAATATCGAGTACAATCTCTATTATTAATTCATACAAATATTCGGGCGAAGTTTCTATGGATCAAGATTTTTTTCATATAAACTTTAACCCCCCTTTTCACCCTCATAGTGGAAAAATATTTATTTCGTTTTCCTTTATTTGACCTATAGGTTATTTATACCAATTTTCTAGTTAATCAACCCATGTAATAAATCCTCCACTCTAATATTTACTACCCTTTTTCACTCCGTTAGAGGTAGATTTTTGAAAAGGCCTGATATACCTACTTTATTTGTGTGTACTTACTTTGTATGTCTTAAGACGCTGACAACACCTAAACCACGGTCACTGTCAAATTGCATAGAAAAGAAAGAGAAGCGCGATGACACAACGCTTGTAATTTATTGCAAAATATGAAGCTATTATCTATTTACTCAAAATTGAGTTGAGTTAATCGAAAATAAAAAACAACCAAGTTCTGCATTCAAATAAGACGTTCTTGTTATTAATTAAATACATAACTTATGTTGATATTTAATACAGATATTTTGGATTAGAACCCAAGGTTAGAGTTTAGTTTAACGTTAGTTTGTATCGAGATTTTTTTTCATAACGTGTTTTGGTAACAACCAAGTCCTGGGAAATATGTTCAAAATTAACATATATTTTTCCGCTACCACAAACTTACAGATTTGGCAATTTTTTTTTCTTAAGGAAGCCTATTTAGGTCAATTGGGTCTTGTTAGCGCCTTAAGTATAAACACCGTGTTTTGAGTTAGTCGGACCACGCGTTAAAATTATTTACAAACTTTGACATCCCCTAATCTTTTCATCGTCGCCAAAAACAAAAGATGACTTTATTATTTTTCACTCGAGATAAATATTTGTGCCAAGTTTCAAGTTCATTAACTCAAGGAATAAGATTTATCATACAAACGAAATCCCCCTTTTCACCCCCTTAAGACGCTGACAACACCCAAACCGCGGTCACTGTCAGATTGCATAGAAAAGAAAGAGAAGCGCGATGACACAACGCTTGTAATTTATTGCAAAATATGAAGCAATTATCTATTTACTCAAAATTGAGTTGAGTAATCGAAAATAAAAAACAACCAAGTTCTGCATTTATATAAGACGTTCTTATCTTTTTTTAATTTATTTCGTTATTAATTAAATACGTAACGTATGTTGATATTTAATACAGATATTTTGGATTAGAACTCAAGGTAAGAGGTTAGTTTAACGTTAGTTTGTATCGAGATCTTTTTTCAAAACGTGTTTTGGTAACAACCAACTTCTGGGAAATATGTTCAAAATGAACATACTTTTTTTCCGCTACCACAAACTATACAGATTTGGCATTTTTTTTTTTCTAAAGAGAAACCTATTTGGGTCAATTGGCTCTTGTCAGCGCCTTAAAGATCGAATCCACGTTCAAATTTTCACGTCTAGTCCCAATAGTTTCGGCTATGCGTTGATATGTCAGTCAGTCAGTTTCTCCTTTTATACAGGTGACGTCCCTGTCACCTGTATAAAAGGAGAAACTCACTAGCTGGTGAAACTGACTAACTGGAGAAATCGACGCGCAAACTGTAACCGCAACTGAACGACGCGCAAATGAATTCAGTACATGATTGCGACCCTAGCATAAAAATTTTCAAGGGTTATTAAAAAAAAATTGCTGTTACATAGAAAAGTACAATACCTACGACCCTACGTGGTTTAAATATCACATGCTATTTTCCTTACATTTTCCTTGTCACTGCGCGCCAGACCTTTTTGGTAATGTTTTATAAATAATCATTTATATTTCTATCAGGTTTGGGATATCGGTGGTCAGCCAAGGTTCCGTTCCATGTGGGAGAGGTATTGCCGAGGTGTCAATGCTATTGTGTATGTATTTTTTATTTCTTAATATTTGGACAATGCTTATTTTTCCCTGGATTTCTGAAAGTGGGAAGCCAACTGTATGATCATGATCAAGACTGTTGGTAAATCGATTTAGGCAAGCCACTTAATCAGGTTTCCAAACCCTGGTGTTCAGTATTCTCGAGTGCCTAAAAGTCTGTTCATATAATTTCAATGATGTTTCATTGAAATTATATTAACGGACTTTGACGTGTATAAAAACAATTCTTTGCTCTTTATTCTAACCTGCTCAATTTTAGATGTTGATCCATAATTTACTTTCCACAGCTACATGGTCGACGCAGCAGACCCGGATAAAATCGAAGCGTCTCGCAACGAGCTCCACAGCCTCCTAGAGAAACAGCAGCTGACGGGCATCCCAGTGCTAGTTCTCGGCAACAAGCGCGACCTGCCGCACGCCCTCGACGAGCATGGACTAATTGAGCGAATGTAACTATTCTTTATCATATACTACGAGCTCCACAGCCTCCTAGAAAAGCAGCAGCTGACGGGCAACTCTGTGTTAGTGCTGGGCAACAAGCAAACTCATTCAGAGATTATAAATGCTTTATTTTATATATTACAAGCTTCACAGCCTCCAAGAGAATCAGCAGCTGACGGGCATCCCAGATTTAGTGCTGGGCTTCAAGCAGAGTCATTCAGTGATTGTAACTGCTTTATATTATATACTACGAGCTCCACAGCCTCTTAGAGAAGCAGCAGCACTTGACGTAAATTGACGTAATTTTAGTAGGCAAGTTTTTAATCACGTCTAAACTTGTATGGATTAGTGACAAGCGCTGATTAATTTGACAGGACTAAACTAAAATTTATCTTCTGTCCTCTTCTTAATGAAATTGAAAGAAAAAGATGCACTGAACTTAAATTTAGTTTAGTTTGTGAACAAGGGAATCGGCATCCGTGTGTGATAGAATAACAAATACATAATTATGTTGATGAGTTATGCTCGTTTTATGTAACTTCTCTCTTTTTCTTCAGCCTGTAATAGCCACAACAAAAACTTCTCATATAGATGGGATCTTAAGGCCTGCATAACCTTTACGTCTATTTCCTTCTATTAAAATACTTTTACATTTTCTTCGCAGGAACCTGTCAGCTATTCAAGACCGTGAGATCTGCTGCTACTCAATCTCATGCAAAGAGAAGGACAACATCGACATTACGCTACAATGGCTCATCGCGCACAGTAAGTCCGGTAGCGCGCGTTAATCGCACACGAATGTCAACTCTATGTGCAAGACATCTTTAGCAATTAAGGCGCAGTTTTGCCTGAACTTTATTTTTCAAGGCCTTGAGTTTTGTTCTTTTAGACCCGCGTAGCAAGATCTTCGCAAATATGCTCTAAATGCTTATTTAAACTTGATAGCAAAATCTTGGCCGTAATAAAACCTTCATGACTTTAAAAGAACTTTCCATGTAGGGTTGTGACGGAAACGAATTTACTGTCTTTACATTTTGCACAAAGGACATAAACAGACTCATGACTTTTCACGAGGCAGAAAGGTTGTGCCTTTATGCCTCGTGAAAAGTCGTAATTATTTGTGTAGGAAAATTGGACTTTGACATGTTATGGGATGGACACAACTTCGGTGATTATGTTGGCTATAAATATTATGTATACTTGGCTATGAGACTGATGAGGACCCCTAAGGAGACGAGAGATCCAAGTATACTCATAATCTATTACTTAATCAAAATGACAAGAACTGAATGAACGAAACTATTCAATACTAATAGGTGTTGCGAATCACTAGCGCGTGTTATGTAGCTTGTATGTCAATGGCATAAGCTTTGAATTGCAATGATTGATACGGGTTCGTGAGAAAAAAAAATCTGAAATTGATTTAAAGTTCGAACACAAATTAACTGCGCCTTGATATTGTGTTAAAAGAGATGATCTTGTTGCATTATTATGTAAGTTACGACTTTTATGGTGTTAAAATGTTTTATCACAATGAATTTATGGTTGAATGTAACTGTGAGGCAGTTTCTTAATATCTTAAAATCTTTTAAAGGCTAATGATTCTCCGAAAATAGCACATTCTATTGTTGAATATTTTTCTTTTATGCCTTGCAAGTCTGCCTCGCCTCGAGGTTATGTCTCGCGATGACTCTAAGCGTCATATTCGTGCCTAAACACTTTCAAACTTAATTCATTGTTGACTAAAGTAATTTCCATGCTATAAGAGTCGTGATAAATAAATTTAGCTTGAGTTATGCACTCTCTAAAACAAATGATGTGGTGAATTATCTTGTCACAAAACAACCATTGGCTTCAATTAGTTTCATTGTTTGAAAATGGTGCCAAGCTGTAATTTCGTTTGTTATATATTTAATTATTTACATAAAATATTTATTAAAACGCAATAAGCCTTTTATGTGAAAAGATAATGTTGTCACATTAGAAACGTACAATAACATCTAAAATATAGGTTCTTTTAGATAAATAGCTCAAGTTTTTTTGATGGGACATGCCCTAAAATCCATTGTGATATTATTTCTACCGTCACATGTAATTCATCAATAGTCGATACTTCATTAGATTAATTAAAAAATTAAACCTGGACATATCAATTGTATCGAGTTTAATTTGAATAAAAGGTTCTAACTTATTTAATCTAAAAGTTACTATATTTTAGATGCAGTACTATCATGTTAGAATATTTAGATTCCTTAATAATATTAGCGTTATATATTATAATATTATAAATATACTTATCTCATATTGTTAGCTAAAGAAAATAAGTTTAAAAGTATCTAATGTGCGAATAATTTTGTTGTTATGTTACGTTAGGCGCAAACTGTATATAACATAAATGATCTTTATGTAATGTATGTATAAATTTGTGAAATATACTATTTTGAGGTATGGACACAGTATTTTACGAGTATTTTCAATCCCAGGACCAAGAAATCATACGAAAAAGACTCCTAATTAGGGTAATGTGCTTGAAAAAAGTTGTGGTCGAAGTATCAGAATCATAATGGACACAGCAACGTAGAAAAATATGAAATGAAAGGCTTTCAGTAAATCTTAGTAGAAATAATAACGTTGATTTTATACAGTAAAATAGTGTCTTCATGACTCAAACAAATAATCTTTATTTATTTTTAATAATTCAACAAAATTATTCTTACACTAGCAATGTTTTGTCGAATATAGAAAAGTCACTAGATGTGTAATTAATTGGAATTTAAAAAAAACCCGCTTCGACTGCACATTATGTTTATATAAACGTTTATATATAGTTATATCTTGTAATATACATAGATTTGACAAGTAAAGTGAAGTTTTCATCGTACGGCGCTAGTTTGTGTGGAAAACTTTCCAAAATATGTAACAATTATTATAATTTATTAAGATTTTTTTGTTCCAATCATGGTATTGTCTAACCAAAGTTTGAAATTGAATAGTTTAATATACCGCTACACTAGCGCCATTGATGAGTGGTGGGTTCTGTAACTAAAACAGGATACAACATTTATATCGAAAAATATCGGGGTCTTGCGTCAACAGCGTTTTTAGTATTACTTAATTAAAAAACGCATTATATTTGGAAGATTATCTCAAATAGTTACTCCAAACATTTGGTTATTTCGTATTATAGACTTTTTGTTATGAACTTGATCATTCAAATCTTTAAATATTATGATAAATAATCAACGAAATTGATAACCTTTGTGCGCGATAGTTTTATCAGATTTATGATCGCCTTGAATCTAGATATAATATAATCGTTCCGCTATCGGATTCTGTCGACTTTGCTGAGACAATAACTGAAATATGTTCCTTTGCACTGATGCAGTGGTAGCCATACATGCTCAAGTATGCCTAGCGAGGCAAAATATACTATCTCTGGCACTCTTCACTGGTACAAAAAGGTTCTTGGCAATACATACTATACCTACATTTTAATATTAAAACATTATTATGGATAGGTAAATTTTTCATAGGTTGTAGCGATATGTAACTCTCTATTTAAATAACGAATCATTTTGTTTTATTTTTTAACTGATTTGGCATTCATGATTTTATTTGTTAGCTCTTGCACACGAAGGAAAGTTAACATAACCTGAAGATACTAATAATGGGTTTGACTAGATAGTAAGTGCAATATGGCCGGTCTGAACATAGGCTCACCGAACGTTCGCGCATGTACACTGACTCACACTCGCTTCATGTCACTATTTTGTT
Organism: Atethmia centrago; assembly: GCA_905333075.3. Taxonomy (NCBI): domain Eukaryota; kingdom Metazoa; phylum Arthropoda; class Insecta; order Lepidoptera; family Noctuidae; genus Atethmia; species Atethmia centrago. Next base: position 28,082,568 of record HG995374.1, read on the forward strand.
CCAATTTTTTTTATTGCGCAGCCTTCTGTGCGAAGTTCGGACCGGCCGTATTGTACCTCGATGGATTGAGCGATGTATATCTTAAAAATGTATCATTCCACATTAAAAATTATTTGAGGTATTTGTTCAACTATAAATATATTATTTTTATATAATGGTGCGTTTATATTGTATGGCTGTAACTTATCTTTTTCTACTATAAAATAATATATTACACGCAAAGATGTAATTCAAGTTGTGTCTTATTTTGCCGTAGCCTTTCTAAATAGAGATTGTTGATCGTTTGCTCACAGAAACACAGGTGCAAATATTTAGCAGGGGTTCCAACCTTTTTTCCCATTTTAACTTTTTGCAGGTTTACTTATTTTTTCCTTTCCATTATGACCTTATTACATTACCTGATATCGCATACCCGTGATTAGTTTAAAAAAATATATCCTATCATTTTTAGTAACATTTTTAGTAAAACTTCCTACAGTCAACTAACATCTAAAGGTTGGATTCATCTAATTTAGATTGTTAAGAAACGTTGAACTGTAGATTTGGTCAGAACAAATAGTTTTACATAATTTAAGGCCTTTTTCAAAATATACAATTAAGTCTGGTTTAAGCTTTTCTGTTGAAGGCAGCCTCAAGTTGTGCCTCGGGTTGAGTTATACATTGCCTTGTTATAAATGTTTCACGAAGTTTACGCTTTTAGAACGAATATGTACTGTATACAGTACATATTCGTTCTAAAAGTTGTGCCGTGCACAGTTTTTGCCTCAGAAATATCCAGTTTCTTACCTTCCTTGGGGTACATGTCTCGCTTCGAGTTGTCTCTGATTGAGGCACTCCTCGCTTTGAGGCTGCTGTCAGTGGATCATGCTCTAAACTATCACAACACTATCAACTAAAGTAGCTGCAGCTCGTTGCAGCCTTGTGTGAAAATGTTATGTTTACTCATATAAAACTAAGAGGCATGCATTTTAAGAAAACCCCATAATAATTAATGTTTATATGTAAACACAATGTTTTTCATGTTACGTCATGCATGTAAATAAATGGGGTGACGCGGGACTGTGTCGAATGTTGTGTGGGTGAACAATATTTTGTAGTAGCACAATTGAATAGTAGTCTGACTAAAATTAGTCTTCATTTGCGCGAGGTCCTGACTAAATCGGCTGCAAAAGCAAAGCACCCTGGTCTAGTTGACCTGTCAAATATGCATCAAAATTCTTGCCTTCGACGAACTATGAATTTTGCGACTGACTTGGCCTGAACATACTGTTTTACTAAGCTACAAATAATGACTGAATGAATGAGTATTTAATTCTAATTGTTTTCATACAAAGTATTGTTGACCAATAAAGGAGTACTTGTCGCAGTTAAAACTATTTATACAAATAAATAAAATTTAACAGCTTTTTACTAAATGCATATAAAAGTATATAAGTACGGTAGTAATAAAAAAAATACAATTAAAAAATAATTGTTTGTGTTTGTTTGTTCCGGTTAATCTCTGAAACTGCTGGACCGATTTAGATGGGACTTTTACTGCCAGATAGCTGATGTTATAAGGAGTAACTTGGCTACTTTTATTTTAGAAAAAGCCACGCGGCCGAAGTCCCATTCAAATATCAAACAGAAGCAACTTTTACTGCAGCATGAACTATCTTCATGTATGTCAGTTTTCACTGACACTAAGCGATACCTCAATTGATGATTAAATAAAAGCGTGCTGTTGGATTTACAACGCCCGGCTCAGCGCCAAAAGTTGAAAATCAAACAGCGCGCTTTTATGTAAGCAATCGTTTAGGTGTCACCTATTGTTATTTAACCTATTGACCGCCACGTCAAAAAGCTAAAACGTGCCCTCGGCGCCAAGCTACGAATTATTCCGTAAAATCTGCCGTGTAGTCGTGACCGTGGCGTGCTGAGCACATTTTGGCCTGTCATCTATACATGACTGTGGCGGTCAAAAGGTTAAAACGGGTTTTAGTACCTCAAGAAAGCTGAAATATGAAATTATTTTGCTGTAAACAAAATTGCATGCCAATATTATTTAATCGGCAGACTACATAATGTACTATGAGGTCACGTTACAAACAACGCGTGTTGTGTCGTTATCTAAATTATCTCTATAAATGTGCATAAAATGAATAAATGAACATGCAATATAATTGAGCTGACGTCAGCGATTGTGAATCCACTCTCGTATACCTTATTCATAATTATTTATGTGGATATGTATTTTAAAATAATGCGGACATTTGAATATTATATTGTAATCTATCTTAGCTCTACGTTACAGAACATTGTGCAAATTATAAAATGAAATAGCTAAATATAGTAAAATAAATTAAATTGTTTATTAAAGTAATTTCTAACATTTAGAATTCAAAATAATGATTCCAAATGTCTATGCGACAAGTACAGGAGGACTACCCAGTATTGAAAATTGTATGTATTGTAATACGCGTTGTATATTCCCTAAAAGAAATTACTCTCGACAGTTTGTACTCTGTTTTTAACAAAGAAATAAATATCTTAAGGGCTGCATGTGTTGTGTTTGTTTATTTTATCCTGCTTTACTCAGAGATGAGGGTTAACTTATGTACTATCGGCCAAACTTCCGCATGCTCACCTCTAAGGCGATAATCGTACAGCACGGCTTACGACTCGATCGCCCGATGCAAGCGTTTTGACCAATGGGATGAACGAAACGTATTTTAGTCGTGTTCGTTATAACGTAATTATGTATAGAAGTGTGACACTCATACTAGGCGCGTGTTATGCTCACTTGTTGTGAGATCATTTTTAATGGTCTCGGCCAGCGAGAGCTCTTTATGAATTATTATTGTTGACAAGAAGTAATTTCGTACTCATATCTTCCGTTTGGTTTAGAAAATGTAATATGCTGTATATGATGTAGTATTGCTATATTTAATTAGTATCAATAATAAAATATTTCCATAAAAAATATAATAATTTGGAATAAGGAATGTCAAACAACAAATTATGTCTATTCTATACACTTTGATATTTACCTCTCTCCGACACATGGCTATGCTCTGTCGGGTATATAAATTTAGTTATTTATCATTACTTTCACTGCCTCTCCAATTTTCGCGATGTCCTATGCGATGCCGGCAAACAAATCGCAGCGAACGCGCTAGGTGCGTTAACCGACACTGCATAAAGGTATAAAATGTTTATATTGTCATTTTTGTGTTTTATCAGCGTGCGACTTGTTACTTGTGCAGTGCTATTGGAAAGTAAATAACTGCATTTAAATGTGTTTAAACTTGGGAACTTAAAGCTTAATATCACGCATATCGATCCCTGAATCGAAAAATTGCTTTGAAAATCAGCAATATTCTTGAACGGCCAATCGAATGATACACCTATGGGATAGGAGAAAAAAGTTATCATCGCCACTTTACGTGCAAAGGACGTACCCTAAAAAAATGTTTTTCAAGATTTTAGTTTACTACTTTGTTGGCGTGATTAATATGTATACCCATGCCAAATTACAGTATTCTAGTAGTAAGAGTCTGTGAGCTAAGCCAGGGACAGACAGACAGATGGACAATGCGAAACTTTAAGGGTTCCTTGTTGACTACGGAACCCTAAAAAGGAGCAAGTTACGTAGTTTTGTTAGAAATTGACAACATTTGGTATATTTTTCTTTTATTGCTCTGTTTTGATTGAAATAGCAAAATTACAGTAGTGTTTGAACCAATAGTTGACGCAGTTTTTCAGAGATTTTTGTTTATTGCTGTCGCAACTTTTGCAACTGCAATAAAAATAAGTTCATTATCTAAGTACCATTGTTATTGGTCGACAACCGGTTAAACAATAGGACGGCTTAATAGGAGGGCCATAAAATACGGTCATAAAAAATGACAAAATATTTCTTCAACACACTTGTAAAGTGACTCTTATAGCAACGCATTTAGGTTCATAATTCAGCGTTTATTACACTAGTATTTTTACTTTACAGTTATTTTTCTCAATCTCCGCAAAGAGTTTTTATATCTAAAAACAATGAATATTTTTGAGAATAAATAAACTATTTTAGGATACATTTATGATAAATCAATCATCAAAATTATTATCATTTCTTCAAATGATATATTTTTCACTACGAATTTACCTTAATTTGCGTATTCAAAACTTTATTTTGTTTTTATTATATTTTTACATGGGCTGTTCAGCGGTTTTGCCGTGCCTTTATTTACACCTGGACGCGCATCGCTAGCGTGGCGCGCGGAAGAAAAGAAACCAGCACGCCATTTTCTATAAATACTCGTTAACGTTTTCGTTGTGTGGTTAATTATTATCAAAAATGTTGACTTCAAGTAGGGAAGAAGAGCGAAGAGCAACACGTAGATTTGACCACCCCCGGAAATTAAATCGAGGCACGAAACGCGAGTGACACGCCTTTTGCCACCAAAATCTAGAGAGAAATACCTAGCGGCCTACGAAACTATAATAACAATACAAGTCTGTTTTTTCCTCTCAAGTTGAAAACCATCGTATGAAACGCGTGTGTATTGATAATTACTCACTCGGCGCCCTTATCGCGCTCGTCTTCGGCTCGCGCGAACAATACCGGTTCAAGTGTAGTTAGTAACCAACATCACACACTTGTATCATAATGTACTAGTATGTCTGTTGTTATTTTTTGTTACCCGCCCAATACTCACACAAATGCATATTGCCTCTAATTGGACGAAACCAGGAAGAGGTGTGGTCTGTCACTAGCTGCGCTTGCCGCAGAAATATTTTCTTAAGTGAGCATGCTTAAGTTTTGCCGATAGTACATATGCTTCATACTTTATGGCGGCTCTCCGCGTGCGCAGCGACTCGCCGCGTGTTCCGAGCCGCCATAAAGTTTGAATCGGACTGTTGTAAAAAAAACACTGTGGGGTATTTATTAGCTGTTGAAGTCCAACATAACTTCAATCTCACGAGGATTTTCCAACGAGGATAAGTGAAGTATTCGTATAAACTTTGACTGGACACTCCACTCAAATCTGTGTGATTCTTTCCTCAAAAGACCATTCCAGACACCAATCTACATGGTCCTCAAATGATCTGACCAAGATTATTTTACTCTTTGGGCATACTCATTGACATTGATGATTTTTATATATACAATGACATGAATATTTACTTTGTAAAGTATTATATTTTTTAATTATTGTGAATGTGAAGACTATGTGGGTCATTGTTTTTATTTTTCTCTCAGTTAGTTTTAATCTTGGAGTCATTTATGCGGCCTTCCCAAATGTCCTTTTTTTGGTATTGTTTCGTCGAATCGTTGAGCTCCTAAGTTTTGACTTGAGCTGCACGATTACTGACAAATGCGTGCACTGACTATGGACTGGACCTATACAAGTTCCACTCAATCTGTGTGGTTCTTTCCTCAGAAGACCATTTCAGACACCAATCTTAAAAATGATGATGGTCTTCAAATGATCTGACCAAGATTATGTCTGGACTTTAAAAGATATTATCACCCTCTGGTTTGTTTCGGCCTTTCTGCTCAGAGTAGTCAGATAGGAAACGCCGACCTCATCTAGTTTTTTTTTAACATGATTGATGTGTAAAAGTGTTTGTACAAACCTAGTTACAGAAATAAAATAATTTAGCATTTAAAAGGAATAATATTTATTAAAAAAAAAATCTATAACTAAGAGACCGTCAGGAATTCATAGAAGTCATTCGATAAAATATGCATTATTATTACATCTAGAACATACACAATTACTATTCATTAGATAAATCATGATTATAATACTCATTCACATGTTTATAACTTAAAAACGGCAGTCGATACTAAGATGAGGGCTAAAAGACAGATATGACCCCAAATAAATTAATTGGGAAGGGGCGGGATTATAATAATGGTGACAATGACAAAATACATAATACATTAATGGTACATCCACGTCACGTAAACGTAAAATTCATTTTGGTAAAAACTATTTTCTTGGACCATCTATTTCATATCACTTGTACTACCCGTGATCATGATTAAAATATAAAAAGCAGTCCAGCATGACACTGAATAGTAACAAGTTACTTACTTATTCAAATCTAATTAATCCATCTCGATTAAATTATCTAGCTTGATGGAACTAGTCCCGACAACAATATCAGCGATGCTTGTTTGGCATCTCTCTCGCTCTGCCCTTTCCAACTTGGCCATTCTAAGTTCCAACAAAGTAACTTTGTCGGCAAGTCTGTTCATTTTATCTTCTAGTTCTTCAAACTTTTCATCTTTCTCATTTTTGCCACGCAGCATATCGAGCTCGTCATTCAAAATCCTCACTTGATCGGACAAGGAGCTATCAGTCTGAGATGAATCAAAAGAGGAGGTAGAAGGATTTGCCATAAGAACAGGCGAAAACTCCCCCTGCTTCTGATAGAATTCAGATTTTTTAAACTCCCTCAGTTCTTCTGTAGTCAGCAAAGCAGACACGACTTTTTCGACGTCGTTTGCATCGATACTTGCGAGCACTTCTTTTAATTTGTCACAATAGACCTTCTGAAGAGTTGGCTTTAGTCCGCCAATCAAATTATGATCACAATTCCAGAAGAACGGGATCTCTTTCTTCTGGATAGCTAGGTACAGCTCTTCTACCATTGTGCGGAACAGAAGGCTGACTTTGTTCTGCCAGTACGTCTTGTCTTGCATATCGTTGACTTTCTTCAGGAAGAGTGACTTGATGTAATAGCTAGCGATAGCCTTCATCTCGAGAGCATCTCGCAATTTTTTCACCTGGAATTGTGTAAAAACAATTTGGTTAAGTAGGGGTTTTAAACAATAGTACCCAATGCATTAAATATGTACCTTAATATACTACATACATACATAAACTCACGCCTTCTTCCCATGGGGGTAGGCAGAAACTATATAACGCCACCTGCTACGCTCCTTACATACTCCTTTTGCTTCGTTTACGTTCAAATACATCTGATCATACACGCAAGCCGGTTGCGAGTACTACGCACCTGACCTTTTTGAAGAACATAATTAATGAGGTCACTGTATATCTAACTGGGGCGTCCCCTCCCGGCATTTCCATTCACATCTGCCTTGTAAATACCTTTTGTTAGTCGCCTTTCATTCATCCTCTCAACATGACCAAACCATCTAAGCATACTCTTTTCAATTTTTGTCACTACATCTTCCTTTAAACCTTGTTTATCTGTTGTCTAAGCTATAGCTTAGACAACATAAACACGGTTTTGTATTACAAAAAAACTTGTTTACAGTTGTATACAACTGTAAACAAGTTTTTTTTGTATTACCTAAGGGTAGTGTCTTAATATGAATTTTGTTATTTGACTGCTCTAAAGCCTATGACCCTCGAAATTATTGAAATGGCTCTAAGGACCTTGCCTCACGAAGACACGCGGCAGTCTTCGAATTGAATTTGTTAGTGTTATCGATCAATAGAGTTGATCGAAGGTCTTATGAAAATCTAATTGATATGATAAAAAAACCGGCCAAGTGCGGGTCGGACCACGCACATGCGGTCGGGTTCCGTAGTTGGGAAGTTGGGATGAATTTATCCTAAAAACAAACTTAACATTGTAGTTGAAAAATAGGTTCTCCCATATACAGTAGCCGGCACGTAACTTGGCAAGGATTTGGCATAGTGGGGGTAAGTTCGCGCATCGTACACTTAGTGGCATTCGGGAGCGAACGGGACGTAGACACAATGCGAGGCGCAAGGGTCTACTGATGCACCAATCGCGCGCTCACACCCCGCGTCCCGCGCGTACCAAAGGGACCTAAAATATGACTTCTGCGCATCTAACGACTCTTGCCAACTTACGTGCCGGGGACTGTATGCCACGGTCAATTCTCTAACTTCAAATTTAAGTGGGTCGACTAATACCCGTTAAATGTAAATCCCACTTAGCTGATAGTTTTTCTTTTAATTTAAATTTTTTCACATCTCCATAAACAACCATAAATTTAGCTGGCTCACTTGACTCTAACAAAAATTAGCACTTTAAAGCTTAATATTACGCAAACGGATCCTGGAATCTAAAAGTGGTGTTCAGGCCCGCAATAGAAAAATAAACATCATCCCTACATTACGTGCAAAGGAGGTACCGTAATTTTTTTTTTCAGGATTGTATTTTAGTACTTTGTCGGCGTGATTAATATGTATACCTACCTATGCCAAATTATAGCTTTCTAGTACTAACCGTCTCTAAGCTACAGCGGGGACAGACAGACGGATATGGCGAAACTTTATGGAGTTCCTCGTTTACAAAGGAACCCTTAAACGGAGATAGATCGTGTACCAAATTTGCTATAAGTACCTACTTAAATCATACTAGTAGACATAACGTTTACTAACGGATGAAGCTGAATAAGACCTCAGAAGCCAAGGTAAGAACTGTAAGAAGTAATCAAAAATCTTTTGTATAAATAAGGCTGACAATGGTACCGATTCCCTTGTTCACAGACTAAACTAAATTTAAGTTCACTGCATCTTTTTCTTTGTATTTCATTGGACTGAAGATAAATTTTTGTTTAGTCCTGTCAAATTAATCAGCGCCTGTCACTACTCCATATAAGTTTAGACGTGATTAAAAACTTGCCTACTAAAATTACGTCAAACGCTGATTAATTTGACAGGACTAAACTAAAATTTATCTTGTCCTTTTCTTAATGAAATAGAAAGAAGAAGATGCACTAAGCTTAAATTTAGTTTAGTTTGTGAACAAGGGAATCGGCACCAATAATCACTTTTTGAACGTCAAAACCACTTAAGACAGTCACTTCACCACTGCCTAGTGCTGGTGGAAGAAAGCGTGCTACAAACTGCTCAGCTATGTTGTTGTTTTAATAGCCTCGTTAGTGTAGTGGTTGCAAGCGCTACTACTCAGTATGAGGTCCTGGGTTCGATTCCCGGGTGTTATTGGGTTTTTCCATCTGGAATTTCCGGAGAGTCCGGATCTGTGCTTGGTTGCCGGCAATAGGCGCGCTCCTATTTACATGGGACTTAAACATAACTGGCGAAATGTGGGTGTACTATAGGTACAACTCTGCCTAACGCTTCGAGGAATACAGGCGAGATGGTATGTTACGATAGATTTAACCTGCTCACCAGTCTGATGGTAGTCTTCAGCGCCTTGCAGTCTTTAATGAGTTCTCTTTCCTGGTCTTGGAACGAGAGGCGCCAGCATCTGTTCTTTAACGTGTTGTCGTTCAACGCCTTGTTCGGCTTGGGCACAAGGAGCCAATCCTTCGCTGTGATCCCATCAATGACCCTGGAATTGCAAAGGATCTTATGTTCAACAGCAATTTTTGCTAGACTGGTAAGTTTGTGATTTTTAGAGGTAAGTCAAATACATAGCCTGCTGGAATCATAAACCTTTTTTTAGCATTGCCAGTCGAGTAAAAATGAGCTGCTTTCAACTAGGTTTACATTTTTGTATGAAACAGCTGTTATTTTTTTTCGATAAATTTTGTACTATAGCAGAAGTTACACGACTACACGTTACATTCAAAGACTTAACCGTATGTTTGATACACGTTGATCATGCTAAGCCAGTAAAATTCTTATTTTTAACCTAATTAAGAACTAACCTGTAACCGTCTGGCGTGCGCGGGTACATGAACTTAATGACTGGCACGAGATCCACGTCCAGTGCGTACTTGTCAGTGCCCTCGTCATTCCTGATGTTGAGTGTGTAGGCCGGCCCGGATTCCTTGTAAGTCAGCAAGTACACGTCTCCGTTCACCGTCACCTTCCCTTCCATGAGGTTCAGTGCCTTCTGCACGTTCTTATGCATCCACTGCCGGAACTTGTTCTGCAGGAAGTACTTATCCCCGTCCCGCCATTCGCGCGTCACTTTGTGGCAGTTCTCCCAGTTAGGCTGCTTGTCTAAATGGTCGAAAGCGTTCGTGATCTTAAGCTTCACAAAGCCTGGGTCTTCGTTCTCAATTGTGATGTCTCCGTAGTTGATTGGTAGACGAATCACGATGTCCATGTCGAATTCGTCCATTCTCCCCACTTTGATGCCATCGGAGACGCTTCCAGCGTACATTACCTGGTGGATGGGTAGATTTTGTACTTCGCTTTTTTACCACGGTGGAAGGTATGGAGTTCTGCCGCAGCTGTATAGAAAATACTATTGATCGAATTTCAATACATACACATTGTTTCAGAATGAAATACTTTCTAATTCACTATTTATGTGTTATGATTATGACTAAATCGCTGGAGCAAATTAAAGCCCTGAACAGGCAATGATCAGGGTAAATATTTCATGACACCAATTCTTCAGCGTGCATTGAATTTTGCTCCAACGATTCCAATGAATAAATAGTGAATTAAATTGCTTTCCGTCTAAAAATTATGAGTGTATATGATATTTGATGAATATTATTTTGTACATCAACTAAGCTACTCGACAGTTAGGAAATTAAATAAACCCATACCTGGCTGCTGTATTTCTTGAAGTAGTTACATTGTTCACCCATCTTTTGCTTGACTTGTTCAAAGACGCTCTTGAAAACCTCCTGCGACTTTTTGAAATCGTCATCTTTGATAGAAATAAACTGCTTGAACACTTCTCCTAAGTATAAGTCCAAACTTCTCTTTTTACAGTTCATGATTCACTGAAAGGAAGAAAACATACTTAAATAAGTTTTTGGGTAGGTTAGGTTTAAGTAGCCTGGTAGAGAATGGTGCCGATTCCCTTGTTCACAAACTAAACTAAATTTAAGTTCAGTGCATCTTTTTCTTTCAATTTCATTAAGAAAAGGACAGAAGATAAATTTTAGTTTAGTCCTGTCATATTAATCAGCGCTTGACGTAAATTGACGTAATTTTAGGAGGCAAGTTTTTAATCACGTCTAAACTTGTATGGAGTAGTGACAGGCGATGATTAATTTGACAGGACTATACTAAAATGTATCTTCTGTCCTTTTCTTAATGAAATATAAAGAAAAAGATGCACTGAACTTAAATTTAATTTAGTTTGTGAACAAGGGAATCGTCACCACTGCCTAAGGCATTAAGTCCGCCTTTGTACCTAATTGTGTGCGAGAAGTTTAAATAAATAAATAAGTAGCAAACAGAGCAACTATTAAATAAGCTGCTCTGCCCTGCCAATCCAATACACTGTAACTTTTGAAAACCACATTTGAGATTTTTGACGATATATGTTTTTGATAATTAATTGCTTTTTTTAATGATTACTGCTCAATATTTTATTATTTTATGAATTCAATAGTAGGTGTATATCTCTAACTACACAACCAAGTAATATAAATTAAGTAGTAAATTAAGTAATTTTTTTTTATCTTTTTAGTAAGATTAAAAGATATTGCCACTAACTTGTATTGACAAGGCAGAGTTAACAAGTTTAAGTACAACTAGAACAATGCAAAACACTGTAAAACAAATTATAGTGTTTTACCTTGTATAAATGTAGATAAATAATTATGCCATAACACTGTATCCATTGATACAGTGTTTTAAAAAGATCAATAATAATATTATAAAAACATATATAGCGAGTTAATGTCCAACAATGTGTGACTTTAAGGCATATGTTTGTCTAACTTGTGAATAAAATCAAAATACAGTTTGATAAAATAAACTTTAATGAATTTTTTATGATGACACATAACATATTATTATATTATTCTAATAATTGTATGAACTTATTCATAATAATCAAAAGTATTTGACTAATGTCTTCTATTTTTTTATAAATTAAACATAGTAGTCAGAAACATCTAGTGAAACATAACATGAATTTATACTTAATAATCAGACTTTTTGACGAAACAATATCTTCTAATATTTTTAGAAATTTAAACATTATAGTTAGACATATCTAGCGAAACATATTAATAATACGATCTTCTAATATTTACTTACTTTTATGCTAACTTTTATGAACTAATACATAATAAACAAAAACATCTTTGGGCTTCTATGAGATCCATCATTTAGTGAAAAAATCAAATATTGGTTCTGCATTATGAATTATGACATGACTGAATTACAAATCAGAATCAATATGTACATCGAGCTCAAGCACATCTGACTCCTCAAGGGCTTCATAGATTTTGTAAGTGTTAGTCAATCCTTTTTTAACTTCATTAACACCTCTTGGCTTACTATCTCTTTCAATAATAATCTTTTGTTGTCAGAAGTGGCATGCATATAGGTTTTTTGCATGTCGACGGTGAGCAAAGCTTCTTTTCCTTCAGAGCGATTACTTCGATCTTCTGCTAAATTTAAATCTCTTCGTGAATTGCGTTTATTTTCTAAGTGCTGGCCTATAATTTTACAATCTTCACAGTTACAAGGAAGTGGTAGTCTGTCATGAGCTATTTTATGATTTTTACATTTAGTGCATATATCTTTTGCATTTAGAGGTAATTCTGCGGTTGATAGATTTTTTTAAATCATATTATGAAAATGAGTCCAACCACAAATTATCGCACTATTTTCTTGGCAATACTGTTTAAAATCCTTATACCTATATAGTGGAAAAGTTTATACCTACTGGCAAATACTTTCGGTTCGGAGCATGGTTACTGTTGTAATGTGATGGAACAGGGTTGTATTTCATTATAAATTCTTATAAACATTTTTCATACTCCTCTGGGAACTTGTTAGCTGTAGGTGTGGCGCTTATCTTCGGATTTTTATTGCTATCTATATAGTTATTCTTCAAGACTGATTCATCAGACAGCTTCATCGTTTGTATTTCCCAAGGTCCTAAGAAAAAAACTTTGCATACTTTGACATCGTTTAGCGACAATGTTAGAGTGTTATGCCTTCGAGATTTGCCTTTTGTTTTTGTGCATGCGGTATATAGCTTATCAACACTTCTTGATAAAAAGTCGCGGCGCCGTTGCCGGTCTAAGTTCCAAAATTGTGTCCATATAGACTGCCTTTCAGTCTCTGAAATCTTTTGAATGCACTGTTTTTTACATGAACAAGGTTGCAATAATGGATGTTTCAATCTTTGTGTCTCTAATATATGTAGTTACTGGGTCTCTATTTCGCTTAGGTTTCTTTGGTGTTTGACAGTTATCTTCGACGGCAGGTTTATCACTGGCAGTGGATTCTTCAAGGGTAATATGATTTTTCTTGTCTGTGGTTCTGTTTCAATATGTGCAATAGGGTTTACAGGAACGAATGAAGTTGAAGGCTTTGGCGAAGTTGAAGGTGATGTAGAATGTGCTAAACAAGTTGATGGTTGGATTTCAGTAGATATTTTATTTTGTGTCACAGTTGAAAGACACGAAATATTTTTCAAAGCATCGTCTTCATCTAAATTATGTATCGATCCAGTATCAACGTGTTCTTGGTTCTGCATTGACTGGATTTTAGCCTTATTTGTTTTGGAGGTAAGATCTACTGGCTCACAATATGAATTAGATTGAACGTTATTAACATGAATTGTAATGAATTGTGGCGCACTTGTGGTGGATTGGTGAAAATCTTTTGAGGAAATATTTGAGACGATTATTATAGTCTTATCACAAATTAATGCTGGTATCGCAAACTGAACCGTCTTCAAACATGCCGAGAAGGCGAGGGGTCTCTATAACGACGCAAGAAAGAGCGAGATAGCAATAATGTTGTTAGATCTTACTACGTTGGTGGGACGGTATCAACGTGCGAGTATACGCGTCGGTTCAAAACACTGTATTTATCTCTATACTACAGCAATGCGCGTAGTTTGTTACAGCAAAATACTGTAGGCTTTGTTACAGTTTTTCGCCATGTTTAAACCTTAATTTTAACGTAATACAGTGTTTTTAGCTTGCCTTATCTTGCAAAATATACATTGAAATGAAAATATGATTGGTTAGGTGTACTAAACAGACTCAAAGAAACTGATTGGGCGTTGTTAAGCTAAAACACTAAGTCGAGTTACAGTCTTTTGGATTGGCACGGCAGTGCTGATGTCCTACAGACCTACTGTTTTACTCACCGAGGCTCGGGTCTGTTATGCGGATAAAAATAAAATGCACAGACCCAATTCTGTGTTCTAAATGTGGTTTAAATGTCTAAAAACAGCAGGTAGGTAGATAAATAACGGGTCGGATAGCGGGAACTTCCGATAAAACATTAAATGGTATTTCAATATGATACTGGTAAGTTAACCCACCATTATGAGTAAGTATTTATGTTTCAGTTGAGTTGCTAATGATATTCTTTTCCTTAATGATTATTTTCTACTCTTTCTACCTAACAGCCGAAAGCCGATAGTAACAGTAGTTATCTTAATTAGAAAAAGCCGGACAAGTGCGAGTCGGACTCGCCCACCGATGGTTCCGTACAATTTGTAGGTATTAAATAAAGACTTTCCGTAGTGTTGGAAGGCCTCTTACAAGGTGGACCGATGATCTTGTGAAGGCCGCAAGAATCCGTTGGATGCGGGAAGCACAAAACCGGTCGAAGTGGCGGTGCTTGGTGGAGGCCTATGTCCAGCAGTGGACGTCTTTCGGCTGAAATGATGATGATGAAATAAAAACTATATTTTTATGATTTAATTACAAATGTATAGTTTTCAGATTTTTCCCTGTAGGTACTTGTAGTATAAGACGATATTACTTGCCAACAGGGCCGAATTTAGGGCAGGGCAACAGGGGCACTGGCCCCGAGCCGCCACAAAGAAGGGGCCTCCACAATTTGATTATTTTTAGATAAGAAAAAAACATCCTCTGTTGCCATCAGAGAAAAAACAGTTCTCAATCACAAGATTCTTTTTAACCTTTTACCTTTTTTTACCTTTAACTCCACTTCTTGGGTGCCCCAGGGCCTCCATACCTTTAAATCCGGCCCTGCTTGCCAAAATTCATAGTTCTAGGTCAACGGAAACTACCCTATAACTTTTGATTCCCTTGATAGTGTCGAAATATACGTTATTAGCGGCATAAACGGCCGTATCTTTTTTTACGTTAACTTAGAAGTTTGTTTTTTTTCATAGCTTCAAGGGACTGTAGACCTTGCCATTGCCACTGAGGCGGCATTCTGACTCCACGTCCCATACCCAATAATACATAGAATAAAAAGTTTACCTAATGCAATGCTTTACTTTGAGAGTTGATTTTTAGTTGTTTCAGATTTCAGTGTGCGATGACCAGTAACTCATACAGTCACCGAGAGGAAAACTCTCAACACAATAAATTAATAATTGTTAAATGCATTTTTTGAATAAACATCAACCGCAATCTCTTTCGAAAAGAAATATGACGCATTAATTACGAAATACCCTCAAAATACCCATAATGTTGCGGTCAGCTGCCTACTTACACAATTTTGTAAGTACCTAGTAAATTATTCCAGGTTTTATTATACAAGATTCTAGGACATAAAATAATCATTATTATGGTGAATCTTTACCCAGTAGGTAATTTAGGTAATTTATACAAATTCGTCACAGTTTTACACGTAATTTTAACATAACAAAGGTAACATCTCGTCTTCACGCCTCTATTCCCTGAAGGGTTAGACAGAGGTGTACCAACATTCGCCAGTTATGTATAAGTACCATGTAGTAGGGGGTGAGCCTATTGCCAACAACCGGGCACAAATCCAGACTCCGGGCTGCTACTGAGAAATTCCAGATGGAAAAGCCCAATAACACTGCCCCACTCGGGAACCAAACCGTAATTTTAATGATAAAGAAATCGCTGTGCAGACAATTAAATTTACTAATAATTACTTCGATATCTGTTTTTTTTATCTTAATGTATTACACGATTTAAAATATTAAGGAACTAGATGCGCCCCGCGGTTTCACCCGCTTATGCGGGTGAAACCGCGGGGCGCTTTTATCCCGATATACCCACGGGGTCAAAACTTATGTTTTGACCCCGTGGGTATATCGGGATAAAAGTATCCTATGTGTTATTCCTGGTTATAAACTATCTGTGTGCCTCATCCAAATCCGTTCTTTCCATCTATCCTTACAAACTTTCGCATTTATAATAATAGTAGGAAGTAGGATGCTGGGCCTACAAGGGCACAGCATTCTTTAATGGCCTCGTTATGCGCCATAACGACATTCCTTTTCTAGAATTATTTTAGCTATTTCTGGAAAAATACAATATACAGTACTTATATCGAATTAGCCCGCACAAATTATGATAACTCATTCATGACGTAGCCGTCGTGACTTCACGAGTTAGCGTACGCATTGTACGCAAGCTTGCTCATACGTAGGCTCGGTAGAACAGTAGAACATTCTTTGTAAGTAGGACATTCACGATCAAACTTGAATGACGTAGAACCAACTTTGAATGACGTAAAAACGGGTTTGAATGAATGGCGCGACGTTCGTTGGTCTGACGTAATTTAAAGTTGGTCCTACGTCATTCTCGTGAATGTGCTACTTTAGCGATTCCTTGGGGCTTTATTTCTTATCGCCTGGTAGCGTGCGTGCGACCTATGATAGGAATGGACAAAGTAAATATAATCCCAAGCGAGCCCCCGTCTGTCCGTCGGTGGAGGTGGATCGCCCGGAGGACACGGTGGAGCATACGTTGGAGGTCTGCCCGGCTTGGGCAGAGCACCGCCGTGTCCTCGTGGAGGCGATCGGCGGCAGAGACCTCTCGCGTCCGGCCCTGGTTCTGGCCATGGTACGGAGCGAGAGGGCATGGGCAGCAGTCACCTCCTTCTGCGAAGCAGTAATGCTCGCGAAGGAGGAGGCGGGACGGTTGAGGGAAAGGCACGTTTCGCGCCCTTTCGCCCCTAGCCCCCGCAGGAGACGCCCTGGGCGTCGGGAATCTCGGGCGGATTTCCAGCCACCGTAGGCGCGGGCTTGCGGACGGTGAGCAATGGGTAGCTCACCGTCCGGTAAGGACCAGGCCCGGGTCGACGGCGCGTCGTATTCCACGCGCGCCTCAAAGAGATGTCGTCAGCACAAAAGTAGGGGTCCACTAGGGCCGATGCCTGCTGGGGTCGCGGGAAGGTACTTATGGGTCACCGAGGCCCCTGGCAACACAGGCAACAGGAAGGAATACGGGTGGGTTTTAGTCAGTAAGAGTCTGACACACCCTCCCGCTCCGCCCAGAGCGGGAGAAGTTATTTGATGATTTCCCAAACTCAAAAAAAAAAAAGCGAGCCCCCGTCTTAATATTTAATCTTGTTCTACATAGAAACGTTTTACATAGAAAAATAAAAGATATTAAATTAATCGAATTGGGGGCGTCGGCCACAGGTGCCTCGACCACTAGGGGCCTAAGCCACGGACCGAATTTATTGACATGGTTTAAAAAAAAATAGTAGATCCGGTTATGCTGTTCTCGGTTCAATTTATTGTATTTTAACCAAAATTATCGCTTGGTATTTTTGCAAATCGGATTGCGAGTTTTCGAATAAGCTAAACGTGTAGGTATTTTGTTTTCTCCAGAATCGAGCTCACGGTTTATTGAACGATTTGCTCTATTTGTCATAGCTTTTCGAGTTCTCGTAAATTCACCCTTTTAAAGTATTGCCAAACATACTAAGTAGGTATTAAATTATTTATTATTGTTAGACTTAAGCACTAGACCGATTTTGTTTGTTGATAAAAGTAATCTTTCTTATCAGATATTAAATCTTAGGTAATTTATATTTTATCATAATAACTAAGAATAGATAGATAATGATGTCTACTTTATTCTTTTGTAACGACGGGGACTGCCTCAAGGATATAAAATTAAGCCTAAACGAGGCAAGAGCTCTTTCTTTCCACCTGACCAAAAACAATTGTTACAATCAATGAGTGTCAATACGTATAACAGATGATAAAGAAGTTAGAAGAAATTTATATAATTACAAAAAATATACATATATTTAATAAACTATGTGTGCAAGTTTCAAAATATAAAAAACCAACTAACTGTCTTTCTACTAACTTTTTTATCATATGTGGGAGACATTAGCGAGTTTTTATATAAATTAAGAAACGTTAAAAATAAAATATATGTACGTATTACAATTAAAAATGTTTTTACTATAACTTTTTAAACTATATTTCAGTATCGGCTAATTAGTACGAAGTAAAGAGCAGCTTATTTTTTAGCAAAGAACCCAAGTTCGCCGCAAATGTTCAAATTTATATCTTGAGGTCTGGTTCCACTTCAAGTCGGTTTCTATGTTTATTTAGTGTAGTGAGCTGGAAACCCCGCTGCACATTTATAGGCTGACTGGCAGAAAATGCCTATGACATTAAGTCCGCCTCTGTATATTTGCTTATACTCGTAGTAGGTATTAAATAAATAAATAAATTATAGGTTGTGACAAAAAGGCATTAAAAACCGGCCAAGTGTGAGTCGGACTCACGCACGAAGGGTTCCCCGTACCATTATCTAAAAAACCGGCCAAAAAAAAAAAAACATGTCTGTTGTATGGGAGCCCCTTATATATTTATTTTATTCCGGTTTTTAGTATTTGTTGTTATAGCGGCAACACAAATACATTATCTTTGAACATTTCAACTGTCTAACTATCACGGTTCATGAGATACAGCCTGGTGACAGACGGACAGACTGACGGACAGCGGAGTCGTAGTAATAGGATCCCGTTTTACCCTTTGAGTACGGACCCCTAAAAAGTTATTGCTTGATTAGCTATTTTTTTTGTATTCTGGATGACAAGATGATCAAAAATCTATCAATGGTCTTGTCTCGAATACAACATTAGTTTTTTTTTACCCTAAACCCGAAAAGGGGTCATTGCACTCATCATTTTGAACAATAATTTCTATGGGACCAACCTTCAAATCGCGAAAAAAAAAAATCTGTTCCATACATTTGTGTTCACCTAAATCTCCAAATAGTATGGAACAGCTGATTTTTTTTCGCGATTTCAATGTTATTCCCATAGAAAAAGTTGTTCAAAATGATGAGTACAATGACCCCTTTTCGGGTTTAGGATAAACAAAAACTAATGTTGTATATCCTTGAGTGATGTGTAGAGATCGGATATTCGGATGTATATTTACCTATATATATTTATAGCTATGAAAGTATGGAAGCGGCTTCTTAAAATATTTTTCCTGTAAAAAAAGTCCCCGGATGCCAGGAACTCCGGGAATGCATAACTAGTCGGGTGTATAGTATGGAAGCGACTTCTAAAAAAATATTTATTAAAAAACTCCCGGTGTTTTTTTTGTGTTGTTGTTATGCAATCTACGAGGATTGCATAACTATTTAGATACAATTATTCTACATATATGTACTCCGTTATCTTATCTTGACGTTGTTTGCTATTGCAGTTTAGTATCTACCTACCTCCTCTACAATATTAGGTAGGTAGATATGCATCCGATTCTATAGTCAGAAAACACACAAAATTCCGGAATCGCGGGATTTTTACGATCGATACAAAAGTGCATTTCATATAAGCCAACATTTAAAAGTAAGTAAATATACATCCGATTCTATAATCAGAAACCTAAATTTGTCAATCCCGGAACAGCTGGATGTTTTCGATACAAAAGCGCATTCCATAATAGCCAACTCTCTAGTTTAGGTGAATATGCATCCGAATATCCGATCTCTAGTGATGTGTCACATGACAGTTCAATTAACGAGTCGACATCTGAATCTGGTAAATTCGTTTCGGAGTCTAAGTTGAATGTAAATCCCTGCTTTGTTGCTGTAGATTGGAGAAAAATATGCCTGAAGATTATTCTCCAGTCCACAACAAGGCGGGAATGCTGCGACCCGATGTTTTATTTTGATGGCCCGGTACTGAATCGCGACCCACCAAATGGGAAACGCTGTACTACAGGATTGTACATCTCAAAAGTTCAATAATAAAGTCCGCCGTCTATCTTCTTCTAAGGATGGATAATTATCTTTCAGAATTTGATAAAAAAAATATTGTTAATTCCGAAGGTATTTTTACCGGTATTATATTAATCCTCACCCAATAAAATATATTATTTAAATTGGGCATTTAATTTAAACTAAAATGTGCCTTGACATCATATCATTTAAATGAATACCGTAACAGGTATCACAGGTAAAAGTACAAAAAAAGGTAAAAGGTACCTCAGCTATTAAGACGGCTGAACGAATTTAGGTGAACTTTGACACACAGGTAGTTAATAAAATAAACTAATCCCGGTAGTACATTTCCGTTGGTTAATTTCCGACCACCACGCGGGCGAAGCTGCGGGCAAAAGGTAGTATATACTTAATCCTGACTAATATTATAAATGCGAAATTGAGTTTATTTGTTTATTTTTTACGAACGGATTTCGAGAGATTTGGCACACAGGAAGACCATGACGTAGGTCAGGACATAATGATACTTTTTATCTCAGTAGTATATTCCCATGGGATAATTTCCGACCTCCACGCGGGCAAAAGCTAGCACCTAATAATGTATGAAATAAGATTTGAAAATTAATTTAATTTACTACCTACCTAGTGTAAATAGTTAGTAGCATTATTATTGTAAATTATTTTAATAAAACATACATATTGTGAGTTACTGGTATTATGACAAAGACTTCGGGTTAATGCTGTGTATGTATTTAGTTAGTAGAAGACTTTATATAAATAAATGAAGTTATGTCAAGATTTCAAAAGATTTGAAAAGTCAAACATAACAAAATTACATAGGGTATTAATTCCACACAATATTTTAATTAACATTAAATGGACAAAATAAATAGCTATCAATACGTACCTACCTACATTTATAGGAGCATCGATTAACATACCAAAATAACTAGCCTTGAGATTAGTAGGTAAATTGATCAAAGGAAATAATATTTATATTTTGTTTTCCTCCTTTACCTTCAAAATTATGAAACTATTTAATAATAAATATAGTGAACTTATATTATCAACTTTGTTAGCTTATTCTGAAGAGACAATGCGTTCTTAAAACTTCTTTTGTACTCCGCTGTCACCGCATGCCCCATAGATTTATTTTAAATAGGCTTTTTATGGGCCTTAGTTGCCTGAAATACATATAAAGAATATTATTATTATGATGAGTTCTTTATTTTCTTCTCTTTTGAGAGAGTTTACGGCCTTTCACACGGGCCGGAACCAAGTGTGTAAGGGAAAATTTAAATTGAAAAGGTGGATGCTAATGTAGGAGTCAGGAACTTTCAGGTGATGCGACAGGTATTGAGAATGGTGGCTTTTTGAAGCATGTAAAGTGTGTCCGAAGGAATGTGTAGTGTTAAGACTTTGTGTAAGAGTCTTCTGGGGGGTAACCATCACCTCATACGAGGGCGGCACTGAAAATTTCGGGAATCAAGGAAGTGACACAACATTACTATTTAAAAATGTATTTATTGCTTTTCGAAGTATTCTCCACGAAATTTGACACATTTTTCCATACGATGGAACCAATCATTGAAGCAACCATTCCATTCGGAAGTTGGGCTCTCCAAAATGGCCGTTTTGTAGGCGTCCACAGCTTCTTCAGGTGATGAAAATCTCTGTCCGCGCAATTTATTCTTTATTTTAGGGAAAGTATAGAAATGATTAGGGCTTAGGTCGGGGCTGTACGGCGGATGGTCTAATAATTCTATGTTTTCTTGCTCTAAAAACTCTTTTGTTCTGTGCGCGGTGTGAGAACTCGCATTGTCGTGATGGAGGATGATGCGGCGGTTGCAGTTCTCTTTACGGAGTTCAGAAACGACCTGTGACAAACAAATGCTAGCATACCATTCTGCATTAACCGTTCTTTGACCCTCAAGAGGAATAGTCGTAACATGGCCGGTTTTGAAGACAAACGTGGCCACCATTTTTATTGCAACACTCCGTGAACGAACAATTTTTGTTGGCTTTAACTCATTTTCGAACACCCAAACTCGTGACTGGTTTTTTGTTTCGTGTTCGTACGCGTATCCAGGATTCGTCACCTGATACGATGTATTCAGACTCACAATCTACGTCTCCCTCGTTTCTGACACTTAAAATGACGATGAACCAATAATGACACAGCGAGTTCCCACCGGTGTTTATCGCATTTCACCAATTAATTCTGCAGAAAGTAATGCTGAACTTAGTGATAATGATTCAACCTATAATGGAGAACCAATAGCTAAACAGCATTCTTCGAGCACATCATCGAATACGTCATCTATTAAAACCGCTGATACAACTGCGGCTGATGTTACATCAACCAGAACTTTATCGAAAAACTGACCACTCAGTGGAAAAAAAAAAAAAATGGGTACATTTCAAATCTTTCTAGGCGTTAGGAAATTTGCACTTATGTCTTCTTTTATGATGACTTGAAGGAATTCCAGGATAAAAGGGGCACATTTTAACACAGACGAACAAAAATACCGTTGTGTGGAATGACATTAGAGTGATGAAATTTACCTGCTGGGGAGTTTGTTGGCCACTTCTTCCCAGCTTAAGCACTAGGAAGTGGTGAAGGGTGCCTACCCTTCACCACAACCTGTTTTGGGGACTGTCTTATGTAATTTTGACGTTGGCAAAGTGCTGATTCTCAGCCTAGTTTGAATAAATGACTTTTGATTTTGATTTTGACCAAAGAAAAAACTTTTCTTTTTATTATAAAACGTCGTTTATGGATGAAGATTTCAAAGAAATCAACGTCCGGGATAAGAGGGAGATGTTAGAATTAACAGAAATATCAATGCAGAAAGCCTATAGTGCGCCAATTGAATTAACCTCAAACAAAAAGAAGGATATCAAGGAGTTAGTCTCTATGAAACTAATTGATCCTTACTACGCGACCTATTTTGCAAGTCTTTTAAGTAGTTATAATTTTTATTTAGTTTTTATTTGAAATACGTCTACTAGAGTACATCGGAGGTAATTTGAAACTATTTGCTATTTACTTAACAAATAGCATCAGATTACCATCTACGAGTATCTTATGTTATGATATAATATAACCAAAGTTATTATATAAGACATTTATGACTGAAATGAAGAAATACTGAAAAGCCATTAATATTACTACAGGTACCTAGATATTGACACTAATAACTAGTCACTATAACATAAGTTAAACGTTTTGTTGTTAAATGATTAAAAAAGGTTTTGTTCTAAGAAGTTTGTAATGAAAAGTTTTGTTGTCAAAGTAATAAATAATAAAGGATTTATTTTTAAGGTTGAAGTTTATGAAAATTTTTTTTTTTTAAGTTTATTAGACATTTAAAAAATACCTACTTAATTAATTATGTGCCATTTCGTAAGTTTTAATTATAGAAATAATAAAGCTTAATTTTTGGTATAAAATTGTTTTTATTTTATTTTATTCGTATTATCCCGTAGGGAACTTTTACGTATTTATGATAGGTTATATTGCGTGATAAATCATTATTTTGTAATAGTTCTTATTATGTTAAATATCTTTAGTCTTATAAAGGCACATTCCAAACATTGCCTTCAAAAACCAAAATAAAAATAGTGAAAAAGAGGCCAAACTCGAAAGAGTTTTGTAAAAAATATTTATTAGTATCTTAATATTTTTTTTTTTTGTAATGTTTCCGCTTTAAATACCGTAGTACGTTTAACGTAGACTACGTACAAAAAAAATCAGAGCTATAGCACAATAAATTATGATGTTATGATTAATAGTAGTAAAATAAGTAAAAACATCGGGTTCCCTGAATCTTTAAACACGTTTTCCCAAAAGTTGATCTTTTTGAAATAGGCCTTTACTTTATTACGGGTGCGATATTATTATCTGCGTACAATTCATGTCACGCAATTCACCTGTTTGACAGTTTTGTATGGAGATTCGTAAAATGGTCCACAAATTATGAATTGCTTTATTGAAGTTTAATGTCAAATAGCAGAATCATAAGAAGTTAGTCAAAAGCAACATCTTACAATTCATAATTAGGATTTGGTGAAAAAATATTGTAAAAATGGCGGATTTAGCCCTTTAGGAAAATTTCCTTGAGCATGCTCGGGTTATGGAGACCATTTCATATCGCCGAAGAAGTGCAGCTCTCCGTAAAATGGGCTTAGCCTTCGAAATGCCGGACCTAGAGTTTGTTGGCTTATCTAAGCTAGATAAAAATGTGTGTCGCTTTCTCATCCACGAGCTGGAGCCGTACCTACATATGTACCCGCCGCGATGGCATAAGTAATACCTCCAAAGCAAGTAAAAGGATTGTGATAAAAGTAGTCTGTTTTAATTAAGTAGTTCCAGATAGACACCATCATCTATTGTAGAGGTTTACCCTTTGATGAAATAAAAACTTTGATGATACACTTAAATGACAACTTACTTCCAATGCTCACTACAATCTTTTATTCAGATTTTAGGTGCTGAGTATACTTATTTTTTACGCTTCTTGATCAACCAGAGATTTATAGGAGCTAGTGCACAAAGATGCACTAAGTTATACGTAGGTAGTTTATCTAACTGTGTAGTGTAAGAGCTGTGACATAACCGTTTCTCGAGGAAATATATTCATTTTCCGCAAACTCTGTTAGGAATTGAATTAGTATGATTCAGCTAATATGTGTCACCATTTTACGAAAATTAGAGAAATTGCAATGATCTGCTGGGAATTCAGGAAATGAATAGCTTAATTGCTTAGTGTGGCCGCTTTAGGCCATCTGATCTCTGTTCACTAGCAGAGATCAGATATTCGGATGCTTAATCACCAATAAACTTAAGATGTTGGCTAACATGGAATGCGCTTTTGTAACGAAAAAAACCCGCGGTTCCGGGATCGAAAAATTTAGGTTTCTGATTGATTATAGAATCGGATATACATATATTGACTTACTTTCAAAAGTTGGCTTATATGGCACTTTTGTATCGATTCTAAAAATCCCGCGTTTTCGGAATAGACAATATACTGTTTCTTTTCTGAATATAGAATCGGATGCATAATTATCTACCTAACTTATATTGTAAAGTAGGTAGGTAGATACCAAACATCGTCAAGATAAGATAACGGACTACATATCGGACCACTTTCAAAACAAAATTCCATGCTCTTATTGTCCACATCTGTTTACAGCCCATTTTTGTGTCGACAAGTAAAAAATAATTTCTTTTGTTAAAATACATCTCTCAGGCTCTGTTACACAGAGTTAGCTTCTCTGTTACAATGATCATATTGATCACAGATGTCTGACTACCGTTTACAAAAACAAGGGGCTCAGCAAAAACCTGATGCGGCGATGCTATTGGTTGATGAGCGTAGGTAAGCTTTACTATAGCGGCCGAACGCTGCAAGATGAAACAGTCAGGAAAAAATATTGTGCTTAGTGAAATTCGGTTACTTTTCTTTCTTCTTTCCACAAAAAAAAAAACAGTATACATAATTTTATTATGCTAGCACCGGGTTATTTGTCTTTCTTCTCTCCACAAAAAAAAGCAGTATACATAATTTTATTATGCTAGCACAGGACGGTAAGCATTTTGCTAGTGAGCCGGTACCTGCAGCATTGACATGTTTATGGCCGCGCTCACAAAAAATGGTCCGCTCAAGTTTTATTCCCTCTACCCACTTAGCGTAAGGTATTTTGGGCTCTTGAATAAACAGACCTTACTATAAAATGTAAACAAAGTACTCATTGTTTCATCATTCAAAGAACTGGTGTGTTAATGTGTGTGGCCCTCTACTGCCGTGGAAAAAAGATAACTGATTAACACGTTGTGCTGCAAGACGGTACTAACTTTTTCAAATAATGCGATATGACAGTAAAATTGCCCATACAAGCTACATCCACTGCTGTGTCCGTACTGCCCTAGAGCAATACTAAAGAATAATAACACGACGACAGTACCTACTTTCTTGGCCGTAAGCCGGTTATAGCCGTACTGTCATATAATTATGACTATTTAAAATGATTAAATATTACAATTGTATGGCGGTGCCCATACTGTAATTTTTCAACTTCAAAAAATATACTGCTAATGCAGTGCATCCCGGGTAAAAATCTAGTATCGTTTGGCAGGAGAAGGGGGGTGGGGGTGGGAGAAGAGGTTGGGGGGTGGTGCACCTTGCCCCCTGGCACCACTCCCATGAAAAGGTAACGCACCATTCTTGAGAAAACAAATTATTGTAACCTAACCTCAAAACTCTTAGTCGCTTAAAAAGCCGTAGTATGAGCCCAGCTTCGCGGGGGAGATTGGGGGAGGGGTGCTCCCTGCCCCCTGGCACCACTCCCATGAAAAAGTAACGCACCGTTCTTGAGAAAAACAAATTATTGTAACCTAACCTCAAAACACTTAAAGTCGATTAAAAGGCGTAGTATGAGGCCCGCTTCGCGGGCCTCTAGGGTTTAAAAAAAAATAACCTGATAGCGGGGTCTGAGTTCGCTCGCTCCGCTCGCTCACTAGACCCCGCCATCCCCTTCGAACCTAACCTGTCCGAGTCGGGGTGCCCCAAGTCCCGAGCTCGCTTCGCTCGCTCTTGCATCCTAAGTTCTCCTAGTAACAGTAGTAACATTGCCTTTTGTACACATATACGATCAGTGGAAGTACAAACACAGAGAAAAAATTCACGCAACTCGAGGAGAAACGGAACGATCGAAAACAAATGACAGTGACACATGACGCAAATGGCATACCTGTTTTATTGTTTACGTTCCGTGTTATCGAATTTGCCCGACATTTTATACCATGGACTGACTACAAATACTGATACTGGATACTGACTACAGATGCTGGGGCAGATTTGGTTGTCAATCGCCCATTTTAAACGTTTCGTTTTTCGCTTCTTATCGGATTTGAGGTTAGAAACATTTTTTTATTAATTTCTCGAAAAATATGCATTACCTTTTAATAAGAGTGGTAACGTTATAATCGGGGACCCAAACCCTATCAACTTTAGCCCCTTTTACCCCCCAACTCCTGCCAAACGATACTAGATCCAACCCCTTTTACTTACAAATAAAACCAAATACTGCTTTTGTACGAATTATCGCCAACCATTATAAATTTATAAGCCACGTATGATATTTTTCACCTCACAGGTTTTATTGGACCACAATGGCGGATTCAACTCAGACATACCTATCGTGGATAGGAAAGTACCCAGAGATGTTTTACGACCCGGCAAGAGCAAGTATAGTTTGCACGATATGTGAAACACGTCTGAAGCACCAAATGATTTGTATTTTCATTTGGTTAACTTTCTCATTATGTAACATAGCACGGTCAAAAGTTGAAAGCTCCAGTTTTCGTATTTTTTTAGACCCTCCATACCATACACATATTTGTGTTGGGGGTTAAACATTAATTTTAAATAAATATGTATCTGAATAGTTAGGTACGCAATCCAAAAATCCCAGGGTTTTATTTTTAAATATGTAATTTTGAGAAGCCACGTCCAAACTTTCATAGCTAAAAATTTACTTTAGATAAATATGCATTGAAACATCCAATCTCTGGTCAAGTCAACACATGATAAGGTAATGAGTCCTTAGAACAAAAAACTATGATAAACTGATAACAATCAATTGTTATTTAGAATACAAAATCTTTGCACCCATTTTAAAAATGAAGAAAGTTGACAAACTACTTTTGTAATGGTGCTAACTCAAAATTAAACATTCATAAAAAAAAAAAAAAACATTTGCACTTTTGAATTGTCAAGGGGTTGGTCAGTCAGAAAGCTGAAGCTAGTTGCTCATTCTAAAGTGTAGTAGGTTCCTAAGGAGAAGAACAGGCAAGACACTCCACAGACACTCTTTTAAAACAAATTATTGGTTACACCATTCATGTTGAAATTATACATGTCAGAACAATGTAGAAAGACATGCACGTTAAAAGCGTCCATAATAAAAAGATAAAAACAAACACTTCAAAAATTACAATAAATTAAAATGAGCCACTAGGAGATGACAAGTCCCTACTAAGCGCCCGTTCATGAACATGACGCATGTATTAGCACCATTCAGCTCAAGCATACTGGCAACCAGTAATACAAAACACTTTGTATTCAATAATAATTGTGGCCCGTGAGCCTGGTTTGTTCATTTGGGTAATATATTTTATACATGTTATGTAGCATTGCCAAACACTATTATGGCAAACTGCCAAACTAAACTTGGCAAAATGTTAGCCAATTCATAAGAAAAATAAAGGTAACAGTAACATACTAAATGTTGTTAAGAAAAAGCAGATAAACAATCTCCATTTTTGATTTTATATAAAACTTAAATGGAAGACATCAAAAATGTAAATGATTTCTGGATTCCACATCAACTATTATGATTTATGTTACATTTGTGTACAATGTTGTTGTTGTTGTTGTTTTCAAGACGCTAAATGCAAAGGACAACAAAATTCTGGTCAATTGGTTATAGTTCGCCGGCTTATTAACTAGTTTTAAACAATCAAATCTACATTTTTCCTACTGCCGTAAGCGTATGACATTGTAATCATTGTTTTCTTCTCATTTGTAACCAAGTTGGGAGCAAAGTTTATTTGATAATACTACTTACCAGTGTAGGTGGCAATTATCCTTTTCAAAAAACTTAACACTGTGGTATCGAATGAATAGTTGGAAGCCGGTTTCACTGCAACCCGTATTCTGTTGACGTTGAAAGCAGAACGTTCCATGTTTCCAGGCTACTTTATTTTTACACTCGAAACTAATCGGGATTTCCATGATAGCAAATGTCAGTGTTGACGTTCTCAAAGAAAAGTTTACCACGAGATTCTTCGAAGTAAATTTTCGCATGTTACATTATTTGCTACAAAAAGGGTTGGGTCATAAGGAAAGGATAATATAATTAGTGGTTCTTTCATTAGTTTTCTGTCTCAGATTTCAGTTTTTTCAACATTCTTTCACTGCTTAATGCTTACTCACAAAGTGACATTGAAACATTTGACGCTAATTATTTTGTTTGACACCCTATACAAAAGGGTCGCGTTCAATTATTACGCTCACTCATGCTTCATGACAAAATTGACAAACGAAGCACATTGATTGGCCAGTCAACGGAGATAGGTACGCGGTACGCTTCATGGGTTGACGAGTGTGAGTGAACTTGTATATTTGAACTCGTCCTAGGAGATAATCTTTGGCGTTCGACAGTACGATTACTAGGTACCTATACTGATTTGGCAAAAATCTTTGTCGATTTGGGACAACTCTCAAGTGTTGAAAATTATTGTGATACCCTGCATTATCTTAGGCCCTAAGATAATGATATAAATATATTATAGATACAATAATAGAAAAATCGGCCCTAACTTTTCGGGCCGAATTTTTAAACTACAAATGTTGATGAATGATTTTTGCCTAAGGAATTTTTAAGGTTGTCTGTTTTTGTATCAAAATTATCACATACCGCGGGCTTTCATTACAGTACAGATGAAAATAATCAGATTATGAAACACTTGCAATGGTTTTACCCCATATTCAAGAAAAGTTCTTAATTTAGGCAACTCTAGATTAACGTGTCAAAATGAATGAGTACTTTTAAACCACATTTTCCTGGTTACGAGCCTTTTCATACTATAAAAACATTAACTTTAGCGTAGGTAAACAACAATGGCCACTCAAAATTTTAAAGTAAAGTCGAATTATTAATTCACTGGAGTAATCTGACATGTGCTAGCAGTCACTTTTTGTAATAAAATGGTCATATTTAATCTAATGGTGATGGTTTAGTTAAATCGATTTATATTATATGTAAAATAAATGTAAAAGTGTAAAGGACATTTTATTACACAAAGTGACATAAGTGACACCTAGCACATGTCAGATCACGGCAGTGAAATAATAATTCGACTTTAGGACTTATAAATGCTATACAACTACGTTTTTTTTCTTTGTTCATAATTATTGTCGAAAATTATCGAAAATGTAATGAATGAATGAATGTGTGTAGTATGTAATTATAATGTCACATTACCTAGTTAGTTCAATGACATAAAAAATCCGATGAGGTAAAAACGATGCCAGTCGTTTCCCGTTTGACATAATCAGCCTACAATGTTCCTACTGCTGGGACACAGGCGTCCTCTCTGTGAGAGGGAGTGGGCCATGATCCACCACGCGGGCCCAGTGCGGGTTGGTAGATGTCACGTATCTTCGAATTTTTGGTTCTAGGACATGCCAGTTTCCTCACGATGTTTAACTTCACCGTTTTAAGAGCAGTGGTGATGAAATAATTTTACACGAAGTAAAGTGTTTGTCAGGGTTCGAACCTACGACCTACAACTAGTAAGTCGCAGCAACCACTGCTCTTGACGTTTGACGTTTTGTATGAATTCAAAAATCGTACCAGATTTTCGCTTTTAATAATATACTCGTATATTAGAGCGCCATCGGCATCCTGAATCGAACTGTCAGTGACCAGTAATGCAACATCCACAGCATCCTGGAGGATTTTGCAGTAAAAATTTAGAGAAGAAGATAAGTTAGCTGTACCTACAGGGTCAAGTTAAATTACTAGCGAAACTCCGCAGACGATATGGGTACACTAAAAAATAAAAAATTAAAGATTAGATGATTTTTTGGGGTCAAAGACCGCTGGTAAATGTGTTACTGGAAGTAAAGTTGGTAAAAACTGTTTTCTTTATTTTATCACGTTTAGTTTACACAAAATTCAACACATTACTCCGGTTGATGACCCAAAAAAAAAAACGAAAGAGCCTTACATTACAGTAGTCGCATAAGATGTGTAACATCAGTCTGACATCTCACCTTGGTATAGTACTTACTAATTCCATGATTACACTAATTCCATGCTATTATAAAGTACATACTAATTCCATGCTATTAAAAAGTACTTACATATTTCATACTCAAGCTGTCACTTCGTGTTACACACTTCCGTCCCTTTCCAAGAAATCACTTCCAGATTCCCACAGGTAGCGAGAGGCAAGATATGACACATCAAAAACTTTTTGTTTTATTATGTTTAGATATCGATACACAACACGTCTGCGGGGTTTCGCTGGCTAATTAAATTTGACCTTGTATAGTAGGTATATTTAATAGTTTTCTGGTGATCTATAGGATGAAAGAGTGATAGTTGACAATAAATGTATGTGCTATTAGGCGCGTTGGTTATTGGCGCCGATTCCCTTGTTCACAAACTGAACTAAATTTAAGTTCAGTGCATCCTTTTCTTTCTATTTCATTAAGAAAAGGACAGAAGATCAATTTTAGTTTAGTCCTGTCAAATTAATCAGCGCTTAACGTAAATTGACGTAATTTTAGTAGGCAAGTTTTCAATCACGCCTAAACTTGTATGGAGTAGTGAGTCACTACTCCATACAAGTTTAGGCGTGATTGAAAACTTGCCTACAGAAGATAAATTTTAGTTTAGTCCTGTCAAATTAATCAGCGCCTGTCACTACTAGTGACAGGCGCTGATTAATTTGACAGGACTAAACTAAAATTTATCTTCTGTCCTCTTCTTAATGAAATAGAAAGAAAAAGATGCACTGAACTTAAATTTAGTTCAGTTTGTGAACAAGGGAATCGGCGCCATTGATCAGCAACGCGTGTTCTCCCATACATCGATATAATATGCCACGGTCAATTCTCTAACTACAAATTTAAGTTGGTCGACTAAAACTCGTTAATTAACTTGTAAAGCCTACTTAGCCGTGATAGTTTTCCTTTTAATTTCTTTAGATGTTCTACTGCCATGAATTTTAACATATCTCCTAAACAACCATTTAGCTGGCAGGGGGGGGGGGCGACACTTGACTCTAACAAAAATTAGCACTTTAATGCAACAATACCCTACACCATGGCGTAGACGAGAAAAATAGATATCATCCCCACATTACGTGCAAGGGAGGTACCCAAAAAAAAATATAAATATATATTTTACCACTTTTCAGCGTGAAGGTGCCTATGCCAAATTACAGGTTTCTAGTATTAAGGGTCTCTGAGCTACAGTGGGGTCAGACATACAGACAGACAGACAGACGGACATGGCTAAACTATAAGGGTTCCTTGTTTACTACGGGACCCTAAAAAATTTCTTACAGGTAAGTAATTATGAATTGAAAATATTGAAAGCCACTTTCATATGTATTTCTACCGAACCAATATTTGTGCGATGCTTTGTGCACCTTGTTACCCGACTGCCAAGAAGGATTATTTTGAATAAATAAGTACACAGGTACTTAATCAACAATAATTCCTGATTTTCACTAAATTATTAAATATGTATATTATTTCAGCACAATGAGTAACAATAGTAGGAATAATCCGAGAAATAATAACAATGATGAAGGGGGATTAAGTCCATGGCTAACAGCAGCAGCCGTTGGTCTGGCCGGTGCCTTAATTGGTGGTGCTGCATATATGATGAGCGGCTCCAGTGAAGAGAAACCAGTAGAGCCAAAAAAACTAAGTACTGCCAAGAAAAAGCCAACCCCTAAGAGCATGCATGTTGCTCAATCCTCGAGTGAAAGTAATTCGGATGACGAGTCTGTCTCGTACCTTTCTAACTTGTTGAGCAGAATTAATACATCACGGTAAGATTGTTTTTTAAACTTCACAAAGTAAATTACTTGTTTAATAGATGTGTTACGCTAATTTATTTTATCACCATATATATTTTAATTTTATTTGATTTGAATGACATGTGTTCAAATACCTACATTAATGGGTATTTATTTAATTTTTATTTGCGTTCATTGGAATGTTGAGTATTACTTTTATTGTGTATGTGTGAATTTAATGTAATGAACTACTTGCAGACATAATAATAACTATTAATTCATTTTGCCGACAAAATGAATTAATAGTTATTATGTCACAGTCATATATGGGACATGTACATACATATTATACATGGAATAGATACAAGTGGGACATTCCTGTCGTTAACAATCACCACTCCAACTGTGATAGATATGTAGAACATACTATCAACATAATAATACAGATTATTTTTCCACCAGTTATTGATAAGCAAAAATTATGCAGTAAATTAACTTTAGCGGAAAAGATCACCTGTATCCTGTACTAGTTAAAAAAACTGTATCACTGGAGACAGGGCTTTCCATTTAAAATGGGTCAGCATATTGATAATGTATTGTGACTGTTGAAGTGTTTTCTGTTGTGATCATTAAAGAGCTTGTTTTCTAACACATACAAGAAACAAAAAAGTAACCAAATGCATTCTCTTTGAAGTTGGTTAAGAATGTAAATAGAAGTTCCTCAAATAAATTGTGGAAATGCTTATTGCTTATCATCATTTAGCCCAAAGATGTCCACTACTGGACATAGGCCTTCTCCCAAGCGTAGCCACATTGACTAGCCCGGTTTCATAATACCGGACTGCATGACAGCAAAGACAGAGATTTGTTTTTGCTTTTAAATTTATTTTATTTAGAGAGTATTTTCTTTTTAGCGGAGGGTCATCCTCTTCCGGTGTGACGATTCAAGAGATTCCGAATAACCCAGTGATTACCAACCTCAACTCACTGCTGTCTGACATTTTTGTGAGGTATATAAAATTAAGTGAGTTTGGGCTTCACTACAAAGTATTCGACACCATCTTTCAAGACCTGCATAAGAAGATGAAGGAAGTAGATCCTTACTACAAGAAGTACTCAAGCACGGTGCGTATATAGAAAAAAAAAATAATAAAACCATTGAAAATCACGACCGCGCGTCATGCATGGTGACTTTTATTACCATTGCTATCAGGTTTACTTGTAGGTAAAGCTGTGATAGTTTTCTTTTTAACTTCGATAGATATTCTACTGCCATGAATTTTTCACATAACTAAAATCAACCGTTTAGCCACCGGCATGGGGGCGACACACTTAACTAACAAAAATTAGCACTTTAAAGCATAGGTAAAAATATTACGCAAACGGGTTCCTGAATCGAAAAATGGTTTTCACAAAGCCTCAGTATTTTTGAACGACCTATCTAACGATTCCCACATAATAGACGAGACGAGAGATACAGAATAGACGAGAAAAAAATTATCCCCACTTTACATGCAAGAGAGGGAAAAAGTACCTTAGGTACAAATCAAGATTTTATTTTACATGCCAAATTAGAGCTTTCTACTACTAAGAGTCTGAGCTAAGCCGCGGACAAATAGACAGACAGACAGACAAACAGACAGACAGTAAACGATCTACTCGATTTTTAAAAAAATTAACCATATATGGTGGTATTTCCTGTCGAAATTTCCTAAATAAAAAAAAAATAATAGACTTGCATCAAATCTCGCCCTGTCCAAAATTGATTCACCGCTAATAATTTAGTATTAAATGGGAAAAAAATTAAGTGCATAAGATTTTCTTTACCAAATATCAAAAGTAATAATTGCGAGACAGTATTGAAGAGAAACTAGAATTCGTTGATAAAACTGTGTGTGATCACGTCCGACTCAAGGCTTCAATGGGGTCCTCATTTAACATCCCTTGCAGGGACTGTTAACTTAGGTTCAGCAGCATATGCTGTGAGAAAAATCCGTCCATTTACTGATGTAGATACCACGAGGCAGGTCTAGTTTAGTTAATTTTATAGTATTATGTCGCACGGTATTTGACTATGGGGACA
Source organism: Atethmia centrago (assembly GCA_905333075.3). NCBI lineage: Eukaryota > Metazoa > Arthropoda > Insecta > Lepidoptera > Noctuidae > Atethmia > Atethmia centrago. The sequence goes on from HG995374.1 coordinate 28,117,032, forward strand.
GTAGGAACTGGTCATCTCTTAGCTGCCACGGCTTGTTTTAATTTAATTTTTTAATTGTTTTTGCTTTGATCATTGCCCTTTGAATGTTCAAAGGGATGTTCGGTAGATGATGCGGTTGCGATGATGATTATTATTTTAAAGCACACTTCTATGATGATAAGTATTGATATTTTAAGCTTATTTATTTTCGTTATTTTTTTAGGTACAATTTGCTGGCAGCCACTACGATAATTTGCGTATCGTAAAACCGGATGAGTTTGACATGGATATAGTGATCGGATTGCCTCTCAACATCAAGACAGATTTATTGAACCCACAAGGAAGCGATATTACTATCGACGCTAAGGCGCCAGGCTTCGTGGAACTGCGCATGGGCGTCCAGTTCCTACGACTACCTTACAGGGATGCTGAAGAATGGCTGAACAACAGAGCCGCATACGAATGGAAAGACGATAACAACTATCTTCTGCGTTCCAAATTCTCTGATTGGTTCAAGAGCGTTGTGAACAAGGCACTGAACAAATTCGAGATTAATGCTAATTCACGTCCACTGTGCTACGTGGAGGGCGTGCCGTACGTCATTGACAAGTCTGAGTCGGGACCAGCAATGACGCTGTTGATTAGTAACAAATCCAGGAATTTTAAGTTGGACGTTGACCTGGTGCCGTGCCTGAAGTTCCCGGAGGATCGCTGGCCGATCAGCGAGGCTTACCGGGAGATCCCTCGCCAGTGTAAGAAGGACTACTGGATGGTTGTGGGCAAGCCTGACAAAAGCTCCGCGTGCGCGCTGCGCCAGGCGCGCTCGTGGCGCCTGGCGCTGCACAACCAGGAGCGCCAGCTGATGCACAACTCGCACAACCTACGACCAGCCATCCGATATGTCAGTATCTACATTTAAATTAATAATCTTCTGTTTCCGAATTAGCATGAATGAATACGTGCCGCAGAGGCAAAGCTTCTAAGTTTTGTGTAGTCACGCTTTGTACTTAGGTTAGTGTAGTAGACCTACTCCGGTCGCAGATTGGCTCAGTCACTCAAAAGTTAACAATTTTTTTTTGGAATTGCATGGCGTTGTTAATTTATAACTTAAAATAACTTTTTAATCATGGTATTACAAAATAAACAAGTACTTCCATAGTACAACAACAACAACTCTATATCTTATCTTATCAGGTCTCATCTTCGCACTTCGTAATTCCGAAGATAAACGATGATTTTCGATTTTTTTATAATTTTTCGATGCGATAGTGACATGACGGCGTGACCTATTCTAGTTCGTTTAATTACATTGCATTAAATAAAAAAAACTTGAACTTTTGTAGGATTATAAAAACCTTGATCATCCATTTTACACCTTCTTTCAGGTGAAAAAACTTCGAGACTCGCTAGGGATGAAGAAAATAGCAAGCTACTATATCAAAACTCTATTCTACTGGGAGATCGTCGCGGTCAACAATGCAGAATATTGGCAAAAAAACAATCCAGCGACCCTGTTCAAAGTTATGGTGAGGAAACTATATGAAGCTCTGGTGACGGGAAACATTCCTTACTTTTGGAATGAGAGCAATAATCTGATAGGTGCTGTAGACAGAAAAACATTGGATGAATACAAGACGAAACTTGAGCCTCTTCTATTAATATTGGACCAGCCCGCTCAATACAAGTGGGTTGCAAAATATTTGTTGACACGAGCTGAATTTGAGGACTACAATGCGAAGTTTTTACATATTTAATTTAATAAAAGCTAACGTATATGCAGCTTCTAATAACTAGGGTATATTTGAACTATTAATTACTTGGCGAAACTTCACAGATGTACAAAGAAAATATTATTGTATTATCATTATCATCATTAAATATTATCAATACCCATAACGTCTGTGAAGTTTCGAAAGTACTTTAATTTTTTTACTTTAGTTATACTCCTCTTAAACTACACTAAGTTTA